>OZ012543.1:33025929-34285715 GCA_963935595.1 Schoenobius gigantellus | reverse complement strand
ATATAGTCAGCATCGAATATACATGTCATTGTACATACATAAAACTTGATTCAGTTTTTGCATAATTTAATAACAAACATATAAAACTTTTACCTTTGAAATCATATTTATTTAATTTTAATCGTTGATAAGTTCTTTATTAGGTTTTTAAGTATACTTCGAAGTAAAATAACATAAAGATACGGTTAGGGCAAATTCACGCCGATACGCTGTGTCATATTCCATTAACAATTAATTATTTCTTTATTTTACGCTGATGAACCAAGTTGTCTACTTATTTTTGGCGGTGTTAAGTCACCGATAAAATTTAATATTCTCGATTCTTTAAATTTGTTCCGCATTGTGTCAACGAATTTCGTAATAAACTATTTGTTCACTTCCAAACTGCTAATTATCACGCAAAAGTATGCCTATGATAGTAGGCAAGTTACGTGTTTCGTGAGCGGTTTTACTATACCTTAGTACCTGTTAGGCATTACGCTGGAAAATTACTACTACCACTTCGTGCTGCCCAAGCCTTTCTGCTTATCAGTACCAGATAAATACAAAGTTGCATTTACATTGTTGAGTGCTCAGAAATGGTTTTAAAAATATTTAATAAAGCTTGGGTTACAAATGGTTTTAAAATAAAAATATTCAACGAATCTTGGGTCAAAAATATTGAACAATGCGTGTGTTATTGAAGCCAATTAAAAAAAACGCACATAATCCGTATGTTAGTCAAGCATCGAGATTTTAGTTACTGTTCATGTAATTCAAAATGGACTGGTAGGTTAAAATAGCAGGGTTATGGAAGTAGCCTAAATAAATTTATACGGCAAATAATGTTCAATAGTAAGAGTTGAAATTAAGAAAAAAAAACAAGTATTTAATGCAAACGATCGAGTATACTTATGATAAATATTTATTATCAAAGACGTCTGCGATAAAAACTTTTTCAAATTACTACAAGATTAACAAAGGTAAGCCATGTGAAATTGTATCAAGTAGACGACAGCAACTTTCACGTAATTTGCAGACGAAGAACAATAAAATATACAGACAGGATAGACGGCTGGCCGTGAGTTTGGTGGCATTTGCATAAGGATGCTTGTAGGTATTGTAAATTACTTATTGTTTCGCATTGGTTGGGGCCACGGCGGTGTTCCGCCGAACATTCGCATGAGAAGTGAGGACGTCCGTTTCCCTCGCACAAATTTGCATCGAGAAAGTGCGAACTCATAAAGTTACATAACTAAGTGCGGTTGTCATTACAGCCTAAGAGCCAGCGTATTGCTCGTTACGAAAGGCGTCTCATCCTGTTGTCATTCATATGAAAAAAATGCGTATAACAATGTAATTTTTTCAATTGCAACTTCCTATACAGTAGTACAAACGTCGAAGCAGATTTTTTTACTATGTGCTTAACTTTATTCCAATCTATATAAAAATTATTAGTAAGGAAAAGGGGTGGCATTTCCTTCCAGTGATTAATAGCTCCGCCATTTCGCTGATTATACTCATCAAGCATGTATTTTTAATCTTATTTCTGTTGAATCTATCCAGTAGGATAGTAATCGGATATTTTCTCACAGCTTGCATCCTTCTTTATCTCTTACTCTTTTAGAAGACAAAAAATCTTTGAAAGAAGAACTAGATGATAGAATGCTTAATGTTACTGTTTTCGTTACTTAACAATTGTTACAAAAAGTCTATAGTAAGAAAATGAGATGAGAAAGTCTATAATGTTTTTTTTTAAGTTTAGTACTTTTTGTCAATAAATTAAGATACTGAATTTATTCAAAACTAGCTGTGCCCGCGACTTCGTCCGCGTGGAATAGTAACTCTTGGCAAAAAGTAGCCAATGTTATACCTTAGATAATTAGCTATCTATTAGTGAAAGTCCCGTCAAAATCGGTCCAGCCGTTCCGGAGATTAAAGAGACAGACAGACAGACAAAATTATTTTAAATTGTGTTTTTGTTACTGGTACCCGATATACATTCATACCCATTTAGTAAAAATTTGTTATTTTGACATTACAAACAGACACTTCAATTTTATTTATTTGTATAGAGTATAGATGTATAGATATAGATGGCGGTTTCTTTAAATATCAATTAAATTATCACGTTCTGCATGCTTTGGTTTGTCGAGCAATGCTAGTAAATTACGTTTTATTTTCTCTTTATACAACAAAGTTGAAATGAAGTACATGTGCGAATCTTACAAAAATATTTGCAAATATGCAACCTCTACAAAGGTCACAGTATACATTGCTAACTTGTGACATAAGACGTCAAGTTACAATACACAGTTGTTTTACTAGAAACGGGTATGCGTTCAATATTTATCACGATAATACGAGCTATCCGCGCAGACGAAGAAGATCCTAGCGTCTCTAGCGTCTACCGCAGTCTCACGACCAGTGTCACCTGCATTGATTTCTCTATCTTACCACTTTCTGCCGTCAGCGGGGCTTGCATTACTGTATTTCGGTTTGAAGGACAGGCAGTTAAATTACTAGGTACTGTGACTTAACATTATGATGTCACAACTTGGCAACGAACATTGGCATCCTTGTAGAGGTGCACCCGAGGCCTACGGTAAACCCAAGTGGGCGGTCTCGTGAACTTAGACCCTTGGCATCGTAACAGATTCCCCGCTTCAAAAAAGGGGTTGTTGCAAGTCCTACCGAAACCCTTCAGGGGCGGATCTAGGATGTGATTTGTGACAAAGTTCCTTCTCGGAGCTAGGGTTAAAATCACCAGTCCATTTTTTGGAGCATTCTGGTGATTGTAGTCACTTACCATGTTTCTTTGTTAACTTAGTTGAATCAAAAAGGCGACTCTCTCTCGTGAAAGATAGTAATAATTTCTCACGTGCTCTTGCATATCATTTTTAACCTTTCAAAGGCATCTATGTAAATACATGAATGCGACAATTTGCATACACTCGTGTAGTTACAATCATCACAATGTCATTACCTCGTGATACGGTGTGTACATTGCCTCGTGTCATAAATACCACACTAGATAATGTATTCAACAGCATAGCATTCAAACAAAGTAGGTAAGTATACTTGGAATGATTTCAAATTATATAAAAATAAGACAATTATTACAAAAAAATACACCAGTAGGTAAATTCTCTTCGAAGCAATCATTATGATGCCAGTATTTAATTCAATTTCGGTGATGATTGCGGTGATTTACGGTTATAAATATTAAACAAAGCTAGATATGTTCTTTATCTCTAACCTCCTCATTTTATTGGTGTCTGTTCTGCATTTATCTCGAGTTAACAACGGCAATTCGCTACTGATAGCACTGTGTTAAATAAAGTCATTATAATGATGTGAATATGTTCAGAAAAGAGTAGCTATCTGCATCTGGGCACAAAGAAAACGAACAAAAACACAATTCTTTTAAAAGTATTTGTTATAAAGTTTATAAAGTTACAACTATAAATAACTAATTAATATAAAACTTTACTTTACTTTTATTTTAGGCTTTTATTTTTATTTTACGATAGAAATATTTTTTTATAAATAATAAATACAAACATAAGTAATTCAAAAAAATAATAACCAGATCATAATTTTTCACGTTAAAAATTCAAAAAATATAGAGGTTTTGGTTACTTACTCGTTTTCTTTGCAGCTCAGTGTAAAAATATTGTATATCAAATCCATGATAGTACCTACTTCCACTTATTTTAAGGTGTAATACCAATAATAGGTATTTCAATGCAATGTTATAAATGCGATAAGTGATTTTAATGTCATTATTTGTTTATAATATAGTACGATATTGATAATCTCGTGCTTTAATCTAAAGTAACAGTAGAATGACCAGAGACATAATATACGAGTATATGAACAATGTTTGGGTGTCAATTCGAATAAATTTTAATATTTTAGGAAAAATAAAAAAAAACAAAATTTCTTGATTGCGTCAACTCAAGCGCAATAAATTAAATGATCCCTAACTATTCGGACATCGTTTGGAATAATTGCAAACGAGAACACTACAACGTACATATCTCCGAAATTTCCAGTTTAACAATCGCAGCCATTCAACCTTCGCATCTTACGTCAGAATTAATTGGATTTTATCAATTAATAGCCTGACCGTTTACGCTTGACCTACTGATCACGACAGATAAGATGTTTTATGTCGATCAATTATAAACAGTAGGTATTTATAATAAATTAGTATTATTTTGCATATGGATAAAAATTTAGTCAAAATAAATTTCATTTTTCTTTTACAAGATTTGTATTCTTGTTTGACATAATCTGTATTGAGACGAAAGTATTAAAAAATAATTCATAATAAACACACTTGCTCGTAAAGTGGATCTAATTACACTGGCTTTAGATACATATAGCAGCTCATAAAACACGTGTGTGTTATAGCCGCACCACAGAGGCCGCACCACAGAGGCCGCAATGCTATACTTTCCGGCCGCGGTAATATAAAAGACATCAACGAACTACATGATTTTTCAAATGATTATTTTCTTACCATTATTTAGTTTGTTCACAAATTAACAACGATTTCTGTTATTTAATCAAAAAATACAGTTTATTAAGTATATTTCCTCACAAGTGTGTTGAAAAACATCGTACCTACGAAATACGTGTGTATATTGGTTATACACACTCGGCTCTATTACGGCCTCCCCTCGGCTCGGGCTGAAATTCCACCTCGTGAGTTATAAACTTATAACCACCATAGCGCATTTACCTATATCGTAATATAAATACATAAAAATGATACTGGATTAATCAATATTAATATTAATACATGTACCTAATTTGGCACAGCTCTATGTCGCTACTTCAAACGTCCGGTGAAATATAGGCTAATATTCAAAATTATAATTTGGTTTAAAATATATATATAAAAGCGAAAAGATTTCATTGATTCATAAGTAATTTAGCCTATATGCTCTAAGACTAATCACGATTTCTCAAAAAACTAATTGATCTATGAAGTTGAAATTTGGCATATAGCAGAGCATAAGTAGGAGACGTTAGCTAAGGACAGATATTAGGGAACTTCCTCTCTATAAAGGTGTGAAATGCGAGGTTGAAATCTTTGATAAAAATATCTAACACTTCATCTCTTGAATCTAATGAAATTCTACCACTTAGGTAATAAATTCATAAAAAATGGACAAACCTGAGAAGGAGGTTCAATGAGCTGTCATTCCTGGTCGTTGGTACATCTTTGACGCTGGAAGGCTCGCTCCGAACGCCCCGAAGGGACAATCTCAGCTGCCTCGGGATCGAATTGAGAAGACCGCTGCTGTTCCTCCTCTGATTGAGACTCTTCGACCTCGTAAGCTTGTTCGCCTCGAGGTCTGCACCCCGAGAGTTCGGAGTGTCCCGACACACTAACGTTGAATTTGACGCATTCGTCTTAATTATTGTAGGAACAGTTTTATCCTTCACCAACAGTTCATCCCACGGAGACGAGATGTCCTCTTCCGAAATCGTCTCGAAGCTTCTCGGGCCGATTGACGACGAGGTTTTGTCCGACATCTTGGTAATTTCTACTGGGCTTAGGGCGATAGCAACGGAACGTAGCACGACAGACACCTACAGGGCACTTCGTCACTTGGGATTTTTAGTTTCTTGACAACACTTCACTCTTATTATAATATCCATTTGTAAATCATAATGTTTGGGGTAGAAATGTTGACACTGGAACAAAAGAAATTAAAACTTTAATTATTTTATGTTGCGCGATAGGGTTAATGACAAATTTTTGTTTTAATGTTCTTCTGTACTAGATAATTTAAGAAAATATAAAAATAGCAAAACATAAATCGACTTCAATAACACAAAAAAGCCAAAAGTAACAATAACAACACTACATTTTTATATAAGAGAATAACACCACCGCATAGTCGGTGCGAATCGGATGATCGATGATCATGAGTTAAGATTCGGCACCGACTTCAAAATAAAGAAATGTGATGTTGGTATTGTTGCAATTATTTTTGACTTTTGTGTTTTTGAAGTCGGGTTTTATTTTTTGTAAAATATTTCTTTTATTTTATTCTTTTTAGTGAAGTTAGTAACAGCTCAACGAAGTAACTTGAAGGAAACAGTTGAGAATCGGAACATGCCTGCCTATTGTATCAAAAAAAAAACTAACCTCCAACTCCTAATAATTAAAGATCTTTCATCATCAGCTCAGCTCATGACTACCAGACGCAAATACATGAAAAGCTTCAGAAAAAGCATCAAATCTCATCATCTTATTCTGACTTTGGTGACAATGGGACCAATGGGTAAATTTATAGCCTCTCAAATAAAAAAAAAATCCAAATCGGTTAATAAATGACAGAGTTATGAGGTAACAAACATAAATGAGGTTTTCCCTTGATTTTCCTGGAAACCCATCACCGAACCCTAACATTGGTGACAATGGTACCAATCGGGAAGTATACTCTCTCATATAAAAAAAAAAGAATTTTCCAAATCGGTTAATACATGACAGAATTGTAAAGGTTTTTTGTAAAGTTTTTTCTAGTCTAGAACTTGCGATGATATTTGAAATGTCACATCACGTCATGCCTGTGTATACATTCTGTAGAGATTTGTGACGTAGTGAAGCCCCACTAGATAACTATAAAACGTTTTATCTCAGTAGTATTTTACCAACCAACTAACTTATTACTTTCATATTTTGCATATCCATAGAGTTTATCCATTCGTGCGATGATGGATCTAGAATATATGTGTCGCCCTTTCTTCCTGTGAATGACGTCGGAGCTGTCTTGCGGCCAATTTCACCAATCTTGTCTTAGGCAATATAGTATACTTGTACCAACCTTGTGTAGTATACTGCCACTTCTTGCCGTTAATAAAAATAATGTGACAGCATACTCTTAAGACTGCCCTAAGCTATGACAAGGTATTGGTGAAATTAGCCATAAGAAATTTTCACAATTAGGCCTCACCTAAGATTTAGAAAACTCGATACCAAACCCTGCACTGGTCATTTCCACTTTGTCTAAGGAGAGATCCATGCAGCTTTAGGAAGTGTATAAATAAGCCAATAGAGATATTAAAGCTAAGTCTAACTAAGGGAATTTAAGGTTAAAAATTTAATAATCATAATGTTCGAAATCCCGCTAAATCGGAGATTCACCTATGGAGATTAACAGGCACTTGGAAATTTTGGAATTAACCAGGGGTTTGCATAATAAACTTGGCATCTTTCGTTAGCCAGACACAGCTACGCGTCTGACTGAAAATTAACTGTTATTTTATTTTTCAAATGTTAGAGTCACCATATTAATCTTAACTATTGTGGACAGGTGTGACGTGTAAAATATGTGAATTTTATTACTAGTCTCATATTAAAAAAATCCACCCAATATACTATCCCTACCGGAATCCAACAAGTGTGTTAACTATTTCGCTGTAGACTCGACTCGACTTTCTAAAGCATTCACATACTCGTAATTATAGTACGCTGTTTGCAGAGAAAGGAGTAGGCATTAAAAACATTCTGCAAATACTAAAGTGCATGTGAAATGGGCCTTAATTACTATACACACAGACTTTTACATATTGCCTAACCACGTTTTGCTTATATTATTATTAAAAACTCCTAAATTACCTATATAGAAATTTTAAAGCTGCAATAATTTTTATGGTGACTCTTTAAAATCTATACTAAGACTTACTTACTTACTTTACTTACTTATCTATACTATATAATATTATAAAGCTGAAGAGTTTGTTTGTTTGTTTGCTTGAAAGCGCTAATCTCAGGAACTACTGATTCAAATTGAAAAATTCTTTTTGTGTTGGATATTCCATTTATCGAGGAAGGCTTTAGGCTATATAACATCACGCTACGACTAATAGGAGCTGAGCATCAATGACAAATGTTGCAAAAACGGGTAAAAAATATACGGCGAAACGTAGTACGCTGGTACAGCTAGTCTATACTTTTACTTCTATTATAAAGCTGAAGAGTTTGTTTGTTTGTTTGTTTGCTTGAACGCACTAATCTCAGGAACTACTGATCCGATTTGAAAAATTCTTTCAGTGTTAGATAGCCCATTTATCGAGGAAGGCTATAGGTTATATATCATCACGCTAAGACCAACAGGAGCGGAGCACCAATGAAGAATGTTTCAAAATCGGGGGATTTTTTTCCCTATTGAGAGCTTCCGCTGCATGCGCTGCATAAACGGTTAGAGTATCGCAAAAATCATGTATGACATAATTGTTTCCCTTTAAAAGTTCTAAAAAAAAGTCCGCGACAGCATATGTCTATCTTTTAAGGTTAGCTCACTATAACCTTTTTTATGCTAACCAAATTTGTTCTAATATAATGCATTATTTGCGAAGGTGTTTTTATAAACATGATATTAATCCTTATCCAAATAAATACGTTATTCATCACAAGTATTTAATTTAAAACAAAATTGCCCTTTACATCATTTGATTTAAATGAATATCTTAGGAGATATCGCAGTTTTAAAATAACATCACAGCAAAATAATGATCGAGTACTGCGCGCACAATGTCCAAAGCCGGCGGGCAGTCATGAGGGGGAAGGGCGGTGGCCCCAGTTAGCTATCTACTTCTGCCGGAAGAAAACAAAACTAAAAATATAGTGTACGCAGAAGTACTTTAAAATAACATTAGAAGTTTATTTTTTTTGAGAATAACCTACAATCTACATGATATAAGATTATAAGGCCCAGTACTAACTCATCTATATAAACAAAGCCGCGGGTTAAAGTTAGCGTTAGCCCAAAGTAACTATTCCACGCGGACGAAGTCGCGGGCGGAGGCTAGTTAATATTATAAAGCTGAAGAGTTTGTTTGTTTGTTTGGTTGAACGCGATAATCTCAGGAACTACTAATTTAAATTGAAAAATTCTTTTTGTGTTGGATAGTCCATTTATCGAAGAAGGCTTTAGGCTATATAACATCACGCTACGACTTATAGTTATATTATACTCAATGAAAAATGTTGCAAAAACAGGAAAAAAATATATGGCGAAATGTAGTTCGCGGGCACAGCTAGTGCAAAATAAAACATGTGACGTCATGATCAAAAATTAATATCATAAGAAAGATCTAAGTCTTCGGCTCATTTTGAGGTTCATTTCAGTCACTTAACAACTATATATCTTACTTATAAAGGTTGAGCCTAGTGAAACCTCGCACAAACCAAGTCTTGGATGGAAACGAATATCATATATGAGTCTGAATCAGACTCAATTATATGATATAAGTAGTGGTCAGATTCATAAAGATTATGTTATGTCTTAATTGGACTCTACTTATGGTGAGTGACGAAACGACGAAAATAAGTGTTCATTTTTGCTTAACTCCTAAATTTTTGGAGAGAATTATTTCACGAGTTCCAACAAATCCACTTTTTTTACTCATTATTAATAATGTTATTATATACACGAAACTGATTATTAATAATAAATTACGCCTCTTTTCCATTGTATGCTTGTTGTGTAATTAGTTTTATACCGAACAAGAAGAAAAAAAAGCCTTTGATAAATGGTTATGGAAATTGTGTGATAAATTCTCTATTCAATGTCTGTCATCCACAGAAAATGATTTCTTCGTAATTCGTCTTGGCATTGCACAATGCACGTAAAGTATTAATGTTGGAATAAGCTTTGAATTTTCAGAATCTACGTCATGATTTTTTATGTACCCGTTCCATGAATTATACGTTTAATTTGTGTGGGTTTTTGTCATTTGTATTAGTTTGTAGTGATACCTTCTAAGTTATACTGAATGATAATATAATTCTATATGTCACTAATGCTTATAAAATACCTTTTTTAAAATAAATTTTGAAATAAGTCTGATAGATTCAATAATTAAAGAATGGATTCATCGTTTAAACTTTGTTCTGATTACAACTGACACAATGTCATTAGAGCGTTGCCAAATTATAAATAAACAAGCTTTACGATTTCCTACTACCTAAAATAAACTAGTCAATACCAAAACAATCAATTCATTCTGAAAAGTATACACAAACTGAATGAAATCGACAATTTTGACATAAGAAACTATAAAATCGTTCGAGCGTCGGCGGCGTTAGAAATTATGATAACTGACCCAAATGATTGTCAAATTCAAAGAAAACAAAAGTTTACTAATAGGTGACTGCCGCGAATCAGTATGTTGTATTTTAGTCTAGAATGTCTGCCAAATGTCCGCGGATAATGTGGGTCAATGCTCCAGGGTATATGTCTGAGCATGTCCGAGTTTCGTTGACCAATTAGGTTTTTGTTACATATTTTAAATGTTGCTTATTATTCCCTCTAACGCAAGCTAATTTTTTTCAGTACCTGCGCTCCTTTAATTATATACTTGTCAGATATATAACTAAAGAGTATATCTGATAGGTATATAATCAAAGCTGCGTCCATTCGAACAATCTTTCTGTTTGTGTTCATAATCTGTACAAATTAAATATAAATAATATGTAATTTTTATATTTTGATTCCAACCAAGAACTCATTAGCCCATAATTATTAGAACCTAACAAATAATTAAAAAGTAAAAATTTGGAATTTTGTGTATAGGCTGTCTTTATAGTTTAAACTGTGTGTCTTTAATATTTTTTTCTTTGTTATATAGGTACATAATTTACACGAAAATACATAATTTATAAATAAATATATACAAAGGTGAACGTAAAGAGATCTCTTACAGCCAACTCCAGACAAATTAAAATTGCTCGTAATATTATTAACTTGATGCAGAACGCGTGTAAATACATAAATAAATAAAAATAAAAGCCTTTTTATTTCTTACCAGACATACATATTATGTAATAAATAAAAAAATAATTTAGAACACAACACTATGAAAAATTTGAGAGTTAATTAACTTTAATACCTACTAGCAAGGATGATTAAATATTCGTCTATGATACTAGTAATAGAGAAGTATACTAGTAAAGAGAAATAATAAGTCACATCACATTAATATGAATAATATGGCATCTGAGTGGACCAAAACAAACAAGTCCATCTATAAAAAAATATTAATTGGAACAATTAAGTACGATAATTGTTTGAGACGAAGCAAACAAATTAAAAGATTATAAAGTTACCTCGTGCTGAATTAATCAGCAGGCTATGTGTATGACAGAGCCAGTGAGACATGAGGATGTAATTAGTTCAGGCTATTGTATTCTCACATGACTATCAGAATCTAAGATAAGATCTAAGATAGATTTTTAGAAAACGTGCTCATACTACTCATACTTATGATAGAAAAAGGGACAAAATTGTCTGTCGTGTACTTCAAAACAATGTATTTTTAGACAGTTAAGGACACACTATAACTATTCAACTCTATTAAAAAATATAAAAAAAAAACAAATAAGTATACATTTAAGGTTCTAATAAGTTAAACTAAATAGGTAAGTACGAGTAAATAATATATAAAAATCTCGTGTCACAGTGTTTGCTATCGAACGTCTCCGAAACGTTAGACCGATTTTTATCAATTTTTTTGTGTATATTTGGAAGGCCTGAGTCTGGGTCTAGGCTATTTTTATACACCTTAGTAATAAGAATGGCCCTGACTAGTTTTCTTTTTGACAATTAAATATTATGGCAAAACGTAGATCACAGGCACAGCTAGTACTTCTTTAAAAATCTTATTTGAAACATGAAGTATTGCTTACAGGAGTGTTTATTATTTGAAAGATTCAAGTGAAGATGAATAAAACTAAATTATTATCAGTTTGAAATAGAACTTTTGTGATATAAAATATGACAATCGATTTTGTTTTTAACTAAAACCATCCACTTATACGAATAAAACAATATTACATATAGAGAGTGGTTAAATATAATTCAAAGTACGCGGAAGCCGACGAACTGTTTTATTATTGTTCAGCATATACGTTAATGTTCCTAAAATAAGGTTATTTTCGTAGTTATGTGTAATTTTGCAAACATAAAATTGGCCGTTGGCCCGGCGTTCGTTCACTGACATATTGAGATATCCTCAATTTAACATTTAGGATGAAATTCAAAATCTAGTTAAAATATTAAAGGTATTCGAAAAATCACGTACTCAATAATTACAGCTACAGAGGAATTGATGTCAAATTCGTATTCTCAATATGTCTGTTATTTATGTAAGTTTTTTATTCTACAGTTCTAAGGAATTAATATAAAATAAGTAATTACGTGCTATTCATATGTCTGTGTTATTTATGTAGGTTTTTTATCTTTATGCTAATAGATGCTTGATTTCACTACTGACATTTGACTGCGTGGAATAGTAACTCTTGGCGTGGAAAAGTAGTCTATATTATTATTATTATTATTATTATGTTATACCTTATATAATTAGCTATCTATTAGTGAAAGTTCCGTCAAAATCGGTCCAGCCGTTCCGGAGATTAGCGGGTACAAACAGACAGACAGACAGACAAAAAAATTTAAAATTGTGTTTTTGTTATTGGTACCCGATATACATTCATACCCATTTAGTAAAAACTTGTTGTTTTGACATTACAAACAGACACTTCAATTTTATTTATTTGTATAGATGTAATTATTAACGTATGTTTGTTCTACATTAAGGCTGCTTGGCCGCCTATTTTGCTGTTAGTGTATGTATTGTGCGCCAGTCAGTAATTTATGGTGCAAAATAAGGTATTTCTATCTATCTGTCTATGTGTAAATAGCAGAGAGATATATTTTGACTGTATTTTGTGTTATTCCCCCTTTGAACATTTGATAACATTGAGTTCACTAGAATTCGTCAAACTATTAAAGAATAAATCCAAAATAAAACTTACATTTTTATCTCCTGTAATATAAAGTGTTTACATTTTTGATATTAAAGTTATTATAAGAGTTTATATATAAGAGCCTCTTATTATGTTATGTTGAGCTTCAGTGTGATATTCACTCGTGCCCGGTGTCATTGGGGTAGATACAAAGAATTTTTAGAATGTAGGTCTGTTTCATTGTGTAGTGAATATAATTTTCGATCCATATAATGTAGGTCAATGGTTACCCTAACATTGACCCTACGGTCGCTACGGCGTTATCTCAGCCGACTGCGTCTTGCTATGAAACAGTTAACACGATAATGATTCTGCAGCCCTATTCTGTAACTTCGGTTGCTAACTAGAACTGTCATTTTTGAAAGGAACTTTACATCCATTACCGCTATCATGAACGCTGCCGTAACACATAAGATCACTAAACCAGTAATTGATATAAAGTGTCTTTCAAAAATGACAGTTCTAGTTACCAACCGTAGTTAGCGAATAGGCCTGCTGTTGGCCTCGTTATAGTTTTAATTAATATTTTTTTAATATTTAAACATAATTTAATATGACAATTCAAAATCTTTTATCAAATAATCTTCTTTTCTAAATGTTCTTTCTAAAATCTGAAATATTTATTTGTTCAGTGTAGAGAGTAGAATCGAATACCTATACTAATATATACTTAGTAATGTTATAAAGCTGAAGAGTTTGTTTGTTTGGTTGAATCTTTGGAACTACCGATTCAAATTGAAAAATTGTTTTTGTGTATATGAGTAGATAGTCCATTTATACGCACCAATCCGCACTGGGCCAGCGTGGTTTGACTAAGGCCTAATCGCCCTAACATAACTTTTTAGGGTAGGCTCATGCCCCTCGGTGGGGACGTATATGAGCTGTGATGATGATAATGATGATGAGTCCATTTATTCAGAACGGCTATAGCCTAGGCTATATAACATCAAGACCAATTGGAGCTGAGCATCAATGAAAAAAGTAGCATAAACGGGAAAAACATATTAAATCCATGCTAACGAAGTCGCAGGCACAGCTATTATAAAATGTAGGTTACTTACCTTTTATCAAAATAGTATTTTAACTGTTGCATAGTAAGGGTTATTAAAGCACGGTGGTGTGTGAGCATCACATGAGTGTTTAATACCTCGTTATGTGCAGTTTCACACACTACTTGGATCTCAAATTGGGGTTGAATCTACTAGTTAGGTAAATAAAATAGTCAAAGAGTAAGTAGTTTTCGCGACTAAATGTCGTAGTAGATTGTGAGTCATTTCCATCGCGCCGGCCGCGTCTAAAATACCGGGCGGAGTCAAATTTTCTTCACATTAACTATATAAATTATCAGTATTTTTAGCATGGATATTTCTTTCACGAAATTTTATATAACTAATCGTAAGATTGGCGTGAATACAGCACATCACATCACAGCACGATAACTCTATATGGGTGTCAAGTTCAGACTAATAATTTTATTTGTAGACAATTATTTACACAATGCATTTATTTGACTTGGTATGTAATTCAAGTTTAGGATTGGAACTGGCTAGTTTTTATCAATAAACCAAATTTTAGGAATTATAGTAAACTAGTCAATTCAAATCCTGAACTTGAATTCGGCCCAAGTGAAATAAATGCATTGTGTAAACATGTAATTGTCTGTAAATTATTAGTCTGAACTTAGCACCCATATAGATATCAATTCTTTTATCGGCGAAGTCTACAACAACACATTATCCTATATATTAAACTTGGCTTTACTTTTACATTCATGTTTTTGTGGGATATTATTACTTTTTGTACAGAAATGATTAGTATTCATCAGATAATCAATCGCACAGCATCAGGGCGCTCGCACTTATAAGCGCGACTGTTTTTTATTACTTTGTTTATACCAAGTATCGATTATTTTCAGATTATTTTATTTATACTCGTATATGCCTAATAGTCTACCTCTGCCAAAATCTGAAGTTTCTAGGTCATCTGGAAGTGGGTTAGGTTTTTCATTACCACGTGAGTGATTCAGTCATAAAAATGACGGTTTTTAAACGTAAATATATCGATAACTATTTGAGTTATATTTAATTTAATAAATATGCCAAATTTCATGTATATAGGTTAAATAACTTTCGAGTTGTGAAGAGGTCAAAAGTAGTTCGAAATGGTTCGTGTAAGTTATTTCTTTGTTAATATTAATTATCAATAATTTGGCTGGCTTAAAATACTTGACTGGACACGCTGCCGCGTGTCTACATCCAAAAAATAAGGAACCACAGTGATGAGCTTTATTAAATAATAATTATTCACACCGTAAAGGTTTTATAATAAATATTCAACTTGAGACTCGAACTGATTTTGTTTCTGATTGATTTATTATATTTTTTTTTCACAAAACAATAGTGCTTACTTACAATTTTGTTATTAGAGAAGTAATAAGCTATGGATTTAAAGAAACCTATGCAAAACAATGGATACCAATATTTTGTGAAAGAAATTAATTCAATCCACAAAAACAGATAACTCCGGATGAAATGTCGTAAATCCTTTTGAATCAAAGACGAAAACACAGTCTTCTGACGATTCATTAATCAACTATTACGATGTTGTATTTCTGAACCCCATAAAAGTCGGTTGGAGGAAAACATTCAACGATTTTAAATCTTCATAAAGTTCCTCTTGTTTCTGTATTTCACCTATGTTTGTATTACACAGACCTATGTTTGTTTGTTTATATTGGGAAACACAATTATATGGGTATTTGGAATACTTAAGTAAAATCTATTTTCTTTCTCTAAATAAGATATAGCGTATATACCTAAAAAATAAGTATGTTTCCATTTGATGTAACTTAAATTTTTTTAATTAAAGTTGGGTTTCTTAATCTTTACCAGAGGGAAACTGCACCAGAGTCGTCTGCATGGTTCTCTCTATCTTGGCCATTGGCGTTGGTAAGGGTGGTGGCTTGTGGTCCGGACACCCCCCATTAAAAATCAACGTACACTACCTACATATAATGCAGTTTTCCTCCATGTAAAAAAATGTAGGTTCTGTATCAGTGTACCTATACACAGGCAAACTGAAGTCTACAAACTGGACACTCCCTATAGAAAAGCTATACCTATGCCTGATCTTGCCGTCAAGCAGTTTGCATTGCTGTGCCGGGTTGAAGGGTAAGACAGGCAATGACATAGTTGGGTACTATGATTTGACACCTCATGTTACTGGTGGCAACGTAAATCGACGTTCTTGTATTAGGTATACCGGGAAAAGTGACGGTATCCCTTTTCTTTTAACAGTGAGTTCACATCAATGTTAATATTTGTTTACCAATGTTGATATTTCGAAAGAAAAGGAGTTTTCATTTGTCTTCGTGTTACGCAATGTATTGGAGGCTTAATTTTTGTTCCGCTCACACCGGTGCGATGACGTTCGATGACCTAAACAGCTGATTCTGCGCGCAGTATGATGGAAATGTTATACGATTTACATTGCGAAGTTAATTTTTTGTGTATTTATCATGGTTTTTTGACAGAATATGATTTGTAAACGTTAACTTAGTTATATTACATCACAAAATTTAGAAAGAAAACAAAAAAAATCGGAAAATTTATGAATTTCCCGGGTGAACATTTCAGTGATTTTCAAATTAGGATCATGGTCTGAACACACTGTTAAAAGAAAAGGGACACCGTCACTTATACCCTGTATAGTTTGTAGCTGTCAATCAATGGTTACATATTTTTGTAACTTTGACCGTATCGATCATTTTGTGCTTGAGTGTACCTACTATAGGTGACTGTAGTCACTGACTATCAGGTGGGCAGAATCTTGTTTGCCAACTTAGTTGTATCATAAAAGTGATAATAAGGCCTTTTGATAAATTGAAATACTTTAAGCAGCGATGCCGCGTGGAGGGCAAGTAACAGTTTTCTCTCAGTAAGTCTTCTTTCAGTAACCTCGCCTCCCACGAAATGTGACAGAAAAATGTATACTGCGATTTGTGCGTACCATCTCCATAGGCTAAATGATCTAAGCCCGGTTCAAACAGACCATTACTGAAAAATCTGTGAATACAGTATTCTTTCAGTAAGTCTACATTCAGTAACAGTTCAGTTCAGTTTCCTTTTAGTAAGTCTTCGTTCAGTAAGTCTTCTTTCAGAAAATTTTACTGAAAGAAGACTTACTGAAAGAAAACTGTATTCACAGATTTTTCCGTAATGGTCTGTCTGAACCGGGCTTAGATCATTTAGCCTATGGAGATGGTACGCACAAATCGCAGTATACATTTTTCTGCCACATTTCGCGGGAGGCGAGGTCAACACGCATATCACACTACGAAAATCTATTGTTCAATTACAGATGACTACGAAAATCTTAATTCAGTTACACTATGAAAATATTACCTCACAATAAAGAAAGAAACAGACACATCGACAAATTAAGGTGTATCTACGCAATCGCCCGCAAATCGTGCCCGTGTTCTGTGTTTGAGCTACCAACGTACCATTGTATTTTTCAATCGTAAAGGCATAAAAATTACATCAAAATTATATATAAATGAAACAAGTTAATGTATATTTTATACGTACACGTGGTAGGAAACACCATGATCTCGAAGATTTGAGTTACTGGATTGCTTATTGCAAGAGGAAACTGCACAATTAACCTTTTTTACGACCTCTTACTTGCGACACGAAACGATAACAAATGGCAGCGGCCGCGCGTCAACTAGTTTTATAGTAAGTAACGCGCATGGTCATATGGCCAACGTACTTTGACAAAGGAGTTTTCTTAGCCTTGCCATCTCCGTAGGCTAAATGCTCTAAGGAACCGGGCTTCGGACCCGGTAAATTTAAAAAGTTTACGTCCTGTATTTTTATGATACCGATCGATAATCGATCACAGGGCACAAATCTCTTTAAAATTACCTCTAAAACTTGAGGATGACAACAAATCAAACAGAACTTAATACATAATATGACAAGGCAAAGTACTTAGAAATGTTTTTATTTATTTACTATAATATTTACTTAAATAATCGCATCCTGCATTTTGTTGCATTCTGATACCGTTCACTCAACACATTTTAGAGATAATGGCTCTATTATTTCTAAAATGTGTCGAAAACCTTAAAAATTACTTAAGACCATAAACCCAAAACGAAAAAAATCAGAACTTCTCATATAAACTTAATGAAGAAATAACGTTAAAGGTGAATTTTTGCGAATTATAAACGAACACCTCTTTACTGTGTTAATATTACGTCTTTGTCTAATCCCGTTATGCATTAGATTCTGTACTGTTAGATTTTATGATGGTCCTTAAGTTTTTTAGGTAATGCTTGTTAGAAAGATTTTTTTCTCTGAGAGCGACTGTATCAATCGGTATCTTAAAAACACAGGATGTCATCTATCTTTAATTTTATCAGGATTGGCGATTATTGAAGAATCTGTGAATGCTGTTTGGATTATTTTGAAAATCAAAATGAAGTCTTCTCTCCGTAAACTTTTCTATCTACGGTATTTAATGTACTGTTCTCTATGTGGCATCGCCGTGGGACGCCCTGTATAGTATTAAATCCGCCGTAGAGATACGTATAGTATCTCTAATTAGTATGTGAGTAAGAACGTGATATGTAGCGCTTTCAGCTACAATAACGGTGTCTCTGTTTCAATATTGGCAGGCGGATTCAAAAAAATAAAGGTTATCAATTCGACCCGTATGCATATCAGAATCATCAGAATTGCGCAGTTTTTAATTACAAATGTTAATCTATATCAGCTTCCAAATATGTGTTACTTTCTTTTTAACATCATGTGTGTTCGTGCACATCTCCAATATTACAATTTGTGTTGCAATAATTTGTTTAACCAGATATATTACAAATTTGAGAACAGTGCAAGTGTCACCATAACTGGTTCTGTGATTTTTAAGAAAGAGAGAACTGAAATTTAAAAAAGTAATTATAATAAATTAGACCAATTTCATAACTGTAATTTATTTAATTAATAACTAAAAAGGAAGCAAAGAGTGCATCTTTAAAAAACCTAAAGTCAATATGCAATCTATTTTTTGAGGCAGTGCCAGCAAACATGAAATTAAAGTTCTATTAGATTTCCATGTGGTTAAAATTAATTAAAATTTTTAAATAAAAAAATACTTATGCTAATATATTGTGACAATTATAAATATTCAAATATAGCCAAGATTTCAGCTATCAACAAAACATATTACCCAATAAGCTGAATTTAAAACGTTTAAGAATTACTTGAGACACGCGCACAGTATCATCAATTTTAAGTAGATTCAGGCCAATTAGGTCCCCTAGCAACAATAATTGTGTTGTAATTGCCAATTACTTTACCTTTACTGTAGAGGCCGAAAACATAAGCGTAAATTTTATCATCGTGTCAGAAATTCAGAATTAAACGCCAAGCTAATCAAATAATAAAACTGCCTATACTGCTTCAGCTAGAAGTTATTAAAATCTGATTATGCGTGAAATTTAACATTCAGCAACCCAATTATAAATTAGGTATTATTGGTAAGCCCAGGTATACCTAATTTGTTAGTCAGTGAATATATCAGCGAACTATTACAATCACCGAAACAACGTCATGACAAAAAATTTACAATAATTCTCATAGAAATTAATTTTATTAATGTGCAAGTACCTTTGTCAGTCTGATATATTTACATATATTAACCGTGATAAAAATGATATTTTTTAGCTAGTCCTACTAGTAATTTTAGTTACCATTAAGACAATTATATACTCGTATAAGTCTTTACTTAAACTTTTGTTCAATTAAGCGTTGTGCGCCGAGTCCACAGCGCCACCGACGCTCGTAATCTATTTTTTTTATCTAAAATGCTAATCGAGAGGTCCGCGGTTCGATCCCGCCATGTACCAATGTGTTTTTCGTGTTTCGAACTTCATAATGCACATTAATCCGACGATCTTACAGTGAAGGAAAACATCGTGAGGCAACCTGCTTTATCTGCGAAGAAATTTAAAGATGTAAGTCGACCAATCCGCACTGTGCCAACGTATGAAATACTATTATATATTCTGTGCCAGCGTGGTTGGCTAAAGCTTAACACCCTAGTCCCTAACTTAGGGTAAGCTCAAGCCCCTCGGTGGGGACGTATATGAGCTATAATGATGATAAGCGTTGTGTGATTTGAAGGGAAAACTGAACACAAATAGGTAGGAATAGATTTTTCTCAAAGCGAATATTTTGTGTGCTTTTTTACAGCCCTTTGAGAGAATATTAGATATAAGCGTATCGAACATACATAACATTATTAATAACTCAATAATACTTATTATGTATGAAATAACACCCACATATGCAATTTGTTTTGAAATGGTTGAACATTTACGAGTTTTCTGGAGACTGTCTGTTTCAGACATAATAACAAATTTAAATTCTTGTGAGTCTGAATATAAGCAATTAAATGATGAAGAGCAAAGGAGATAGATAAAAGAAGACGAATTAATTTAATCGTACAAGGATTTTGTTTCGGACAGGCATAGCATTTATCACAGTTTTTATCCTTTTTCTCATTTTTATAAAATAAAGTAATAATAAATTTTTTTTGTACAAATAAGGAACCCTAAAATAAACTCACAATAAGCGGGCTAAAATAACCGCTTCTAACGTTCCGTGCAGCTTCGACGATAATCATCATTATTTCGAAGTTAACCACACTGCTATTATATCATCAGATCAGGTGACCATACTTGATGCATGACATTTTTTTCTAAAACACCAATAGGAAACATGAACAGCTCATTGTTATCGTATGCAACATTTTTTTTAGGATTAGCTCAGCAGGCGTCGATTTAGTATCACTACATTCTATACGGGGAAGTATGTTATAATATTTTTCACACCACTTGCTCGACAATTCCAAACTATATATTATGCAAACCTTGCGTAAAGCAAGTCATTAAAGCTCTTGGCTTTAGCCGGGGTGTAATGTTGAACTGAATCTGATTATAACCCGCTGGGTTGGACGCAAGTTGGACTCTCGCACCGAGGTTTCCATAAAAACTTATAAGTTCCTAGCTATATTTACACTTTTCAGATTTTTTTTCCTTAACACGTGCCATAAGACCTTGCTTCATGCCAAATTTCATGACTCTAGGTCAACGGGAAGTACAAGTTCATCATAAAAATTTTAAATCCATGATTTTCGAAAAATATCATGATTAAATAATTACCATAAAAAATATAGCTCTTGATTGAAACTTGACCCCGTTTAAGAAATAATATTGGAAAAGCTGCATTAGAGTTTATCGTCTTTTGCTCCTTAAATACGTATATTGAAAGGAAAAAATACTAAAACTTGAAATAACTCCATGCTTCATCAGATAAGCAGACGTGCAAAAATTATTGGTTTGGGTAATCGGGTTCAAGAACTGCTTGCTTTTTACGCAATTTTTTATCATAGAACACTGTAAAGTTTTGAACCGGTTGTAGATTTAATATAAGTAAAATCTATACAGTAAATAACTTTTGACAGTCTGGAAAAAGGAGGAAAACCGGACTGAGAATAAATCGACAGCAAGCATTCTTATCATAGTGACATCTTTTAGTCTTTTAGGAATTATATTTCTTTGTTAACAAGTCTCAGTATATTTCTCTATTTGCGTATTTTGTGGGACAAAATTCAATAATTACGACCTCATTTTGTCAAAACAGTTTTTGAAAAGCTGTACCTGTCAATCGTATTTACAGAGGTTTCAAATTACGTGCAAAAAAAACTAGACGTGTACTTTCTACCGGTGTACGCGACAGGGTTCACACGTCGCTGATTTCACAAAAAATGGCAGTACTTTCCTCTGTATTACACAACGATGTACAATAGTAAATGTTAATGCCAAATTGGTCTTACTATACTGTGCCCCTGAATAGAAAATAGATTGCATGCATATCTTTTCGCTATCACTTTGAGTCAATTTGCAACACACTATGCTACGAAGGCGTATCTAATAATTTGCTACTGTATGTAATGATAACATAAAGATATAAAAAATCTGCGGAAAGTTTTTCTCATTAATTTTTTTAACCAACAAAGTTGGCAAACTATCAGGTTGCCCACTTGATAGTAAGTATGGCTACTGTTGCCTATAGTACATGCAGTCCCTGTAAGACTTAGAAATCTATACAGCCCCCACAGCGGCAGAAATAGGTAAGATAGAGATACCCATGCAGACAACTCTGGTACAGTCTCCCTGTCGTATATATAAAAAATATTGACCAGCTTATACTAAATGGTATATAAAAAATACACCGCAAACATTAAATACACATTTAACCACCTCCGAGAGGTCTAGTGTTTAAGACCACTGGGGTTCGATTCCCCGAGGGGGCAGACATTTTTCTGCTCGGTATGGTTGGCGGTAGCGTTTCTGAGACCGCCTGGCTAGCTAACACCGTCTTACCTAAGTTTGTCACCATAATAACAATGTTAATAGCACTGTTGTGTTCCGACAATTAGAGGTAAGATAGCCAGTTCCTCAGATGTTGGGGAGTCCAGGTGAAGCTCGCTTCCACCTTCGGCCTTATCGTCACTTACCATTAGGTGAGATGAAGACCAAGAGCTTTCCTGACGTATGTAAAAAACATATACTCGTATCTGTTAGACATATAATCGATAAAACTGTTTTATACAGTCAATGACTTCAACCCTACTCCAATTACACTGGCTAGGTAGATTGATGTAGGGTTTTACTTAAAGACATATAGTTTATCCATGAAATTTAAGAAAAAACATTACCTAAAAATTATGTGTAGCTTTCTTTACTTATTTACAAATTAAATTAGATAATAATAACTCATACTACCCCAACCACTCAAATATTAAAAGAATTTATTCAACTGTAATTTTCATATATGACAGGTAAATTCATGGACTTTCATCCATCCTATGCAGAGGAGAGCTTCACCTGGACTACTCAACAACTGAGGAACTGGCTATCTTACCTCTTATTTCCAGAATACCAGTACAACAACGTTATTTACATTGTTATTATGGCATAACATGATAATGATATTGTGGTGATGACAACAAATTATAGTAGGGCGGACTTAGAAGCCGTTCTACCAACCTAATCAAGGAGCAAAACTTCTGTCTTCATTGGGAATTGAACCCAAGACCTCTAGATAAGAATCAAGTGGTCTCAAGTCATGAAGTCTCAACCACTATACGCCGAGACAGCCTTGTGTTAAAGTATTAATTTCCCAAACAAACTTTTACAGTACTTTTACAGTTTAGGGTATTTACAAATTATTCGCTTTTATTTTCGAAATACGTCTAGAATGTTTTTATTCTTCTTATATTAATGATCATTAATTTGGCACTCTTTTGAACGTTACAAAAGAATATATTGCAAAAACATCTTAACGCACTCAACTCAGATTTCATCATTTTATTTTTCATAACCTCTGGTTATCAGAATTATTAATAAACATGTCGACACAATATTTCCCCTACGTAAGTGTCGTCGCCAGACACTTAACGGACGCAGTGTTACTGAACTGCGAAATTCTATTATGAGTCATCTGGACAAAAACGAGTTTTCGAGGTCTCCTATCAAGGGTTACGAGTTTAAATTTAACTGTAAAGTTACGTCTTTATCACAGAAGTATTTCCATTGCGTACTTATTAAATTGTTATATGCTAATTTCATAACTTATGCAGCAGTACTCAAACTTTAGTTAGCTAGGAAAAATATTTTTCAAAATATGCCAGCACAACAGTGTTATTGTGATACATTATACTTAATGTTGTAATCTTTTTTATTTGTTATCCTTCAAACCGGAACACAGCAATGCAAGCACCGCTGCTTTGCGGCAGAAATAGGTAAGACGGAGGTACCCAAGCACACGACCCTGGTACAGAGTCTCCCTTCGGTGCTTTAACAATACTATTTTAAATATCTCAGACAAAAATACTAACTTCAAATAATCGGTCCTGTAAGGTGCAATTTCAAGGTTTTTTGTTCAATTTATACTAAATAGATTGAACATCAAAATTCATTATCATCATAAGAACCAATAATAAGGATAACGCAGTATTTTTTTATGGTTAAGTCCCACCATACCCCTAGGGGTATGGCCAGTGGTATGGTGGGTCCGCAGTGGTATCTGACCGCTGCACCAAATTTTACGTTTTAAGATTTCGTAAAAGTAACAGTAATGTCCAATTGCACTAACCTTGTCTTGTTTGCTGCTATCACGTTCTTTTCATTAAAGACCAGAAGTGACAGCATTCTTCTTAAGATTGTCTTAGCCAAGATAAGGTAAGTGAAATTGGCCATAAAAGTCAATATAAGTCAAGAAAAGTCAAGAATTGGACCATAATGTCTCACCTCTAGTTTCAATTGTAGTTTTAATTTATCCTTAACGTTTAAAAGGGTAAAATGTATGGCGCGAATCATGTATTTAATAGTGAAGAGTTGAGTATAAAGTTGTTACTTTTTACGAAATCGTCTAACGTAAAACTTGATGCCACCGGCTGCTAAGAGTGGATAACCAAATGAAACTGTTTGGAAAACACTTTAGGTGTTTAAACGATTTTCGCGTTTGGTGTGACGACATTGTGAATTTGTATTGGGCGTTTGGTGTGACGACATTTTGATCTCTTATAGGTTATTATGAATGAATCAAATTACGCTTTTGAAGATGATATCATTCCATTACACGTGTACCTTATAATTTTTTGATTAATCCGTTTGTACGGAACAGAAAGATGTTAGAAGTGCAATACGAAGTGAACTCCTCCGAAACGGCTTGACCGATCTTTATGAATTTTTTTGTGTATATTCAGTAGGTCTGAGAAAAGGTCGTAAACTATTTTTTATTATGGCGGAACGTAGTTCGCCGGCACAGCTAGTTTTACTATAAGAACCGCTGTCGCCATATTTTAATAGAAAAACTTGCTGTGTCCGCGAACTACATATGTTTCGCCATAATAAAAAATAGTTTACAACCTATTCTCAGACCTACCGAATATACACAAAAAAATTCATAAAGATCAGTCAAGCCGGTTCGGAGGAGTTTGGTAACAAACACTGTGACACGAGGATTTTATATATTAGATTTAATACTTCCAGTAAATGTGTGCACAGAAGCGGACTTAATGCTAAAGGTATTATCTACCAGTCAACCTTAGGGTGATGCAGAGAAAAAGAAGTAGATGTACAACATTAAATTGAAACTGATTTTACATTGATTATAAGCAACCTTTAACAAAAAGTACATTAAATAAAAATTTCGTGTCAGTGTTTGTTATCGAACTCCTCCGAACCGGCTTGGCTGATCTTTATGAATTTTTTTGTGTATATTCGGTAGGTCTGAGAATAGGTCGTAAACTATTTTTTATTATGGCGACTTGACCAATTTCAATAAATTTTTTTGTGTTTATTTGGTAGGTCTGAGGCTAGGTCTTGGGCAAGATTCGAAGTAATCTTGTATTAACTTATATGTATACATCAAATATTTACATATTTTAAGTAAAATAAACTAATACTTATTTACCTTCTAAATTAAATGTTTAGAAGATTATCCGCAGTTAAGTAACAAGATGATTTGCTATATATAGCTTCAGCAATTTGTTTTTTTAATTAAAAGTTTATTTACTTGTAGACTTTTTGACATCAAAAGGGAGAGCACATTACAAAGAAGGGTCGACTGGACAAGGAATGAAGAATGAACGATATCAGATTTATGAGAAGGGTATTTGAGAAGACCATTATAGGTAGAGCGGAGGGATCTTTCAAGGGAGGAACATACATTTAATATTATTTTTAAGCTAAGTAGGGTTATTTCGACTGCTAAGCAAATAATAGATAGAAGTTATAACGTTCTCATGTGCCTGCGCTGTCGTATAAGTAACCATTTCAAACGAAACCGATATTCAGAGACATGATCAAACTTTTTTAAATTAAAAACAAATCGAATGCAGTTATTTAGAAGACGGTTAAGTTTATTGAGCAGATCGATACTATTTGTTTCCGTTCCATGGAAATAATTAATGGTCCAAAAATGTTATTAATATCGCGTATTGCTGAGGTACGTACTTAAAAATATTTGCTGTTTAGTTTGATAAGCAATACGGAAATGGTCAATTTTTTTATGGACTTATTCATATTCGCATAATAAACCTTTCGATAGCTATTATGCTCTTACAATATATTTTTAACCGACTTCAAAAAAGGAGGAGGTTTTATGTTCGATTCTATTTTTTACGTATGTTCGCCGATTACTCGGCCATTTGAAGGCCGATTTTCGAAATTCTTTTTGTATTCGAAAGTGTATATTCCCGAGGTGGTCCCATTGTCACCAAGTTATGGTCTGACGACGAGATCCCAGGAAAATCGTAGGAAACCTAAATTTCAGAGGCACGTCCAACGTGTTTCATGAATTTTCTGAAGATATTCAAGTATTGGCATCTGGTAGTCATCATATCATATTACTGAGCCAATGATGAAAGGTTTCAGGTTAGGAGTTCGGGGATAATTCTTTCAAGATTGTTTAGAGCGAAAGACGTTTTATTTTCAGTTATTCTGGCGTTTGCATAGGTTCAAATTCTAATACACATCGATTAAATTTACTCAATGGATTGAAATAAAATTAAAAAAAATAATAAAACCGACTTCAAAAACACCAAAAAGTCATAAATAATATAAGAATTTTATCTCAGCCATTTTTCTTGTAAGTGACAGAAACAAAACACTTCATAATCTTATTATAATAACTTCGCCTGCTATTATGAATGAGGCCTTTAAAGTTCGTCTGGCCGATAACTAAAAAAATAGGCGTATGTTTTTCTTTTTTTTTTGAGTAATCGACAAATTGCGGCGATATATTGATTTGAAATGCCGTATAACGTCATACGTAGTTAGTTTTCTACTTACTTGTGACGTAGTAAGCCCCGATAACTTTAATTCGCTTTACCTTATAGCAAAAAAATGCGTATCTGATGTTTTTACTATCTAAGTGAAGTAAGATTTCGATTACTTTTCGATCTGAAAAAAGTATGAACGTCTTTATTAATCGGAACATTCCAACAAATTTCTAAGAATATCACACAAGTATTTTATACTAGTATCATAATAAATGTTTATAGAAGTACAATTTAGGTAAGTATTTTGAGTTTGACACGAATTTCAGAAAAGTTTAGTTTTTTTCATTAGGTACGTATATAACAAAATTAACAATATCAAATATTGCTGTATTATGAATCGATGTAGATATAAGAAACAGTCGCCTGCAAAATAAATCGTGTAAACAATTTCTTACCTCTAAATTGGAAATTGCATGAAAAACGGCAATTTGACGCTTCGGTCATATACATGCCTACAGCATTATCTTCATCGCACCGGATGTACAGTAAGCGACGCGTCAAGTTATACTGTTTGACTTTTGGACCACCCTTGTGGCGCTCGCAATAGCGTCGGTTTTCGTTGTGCAAATGTAAAGCTTGACGTGGCGCTAACTGTAGGTACTAACGGAACAAACCAACGACAAACAGCCACCGTTTTTTTAACAGATTTTTTATGCGGCAACGTATACTTAGTTAACTTCGAAAAGAAGGTTCTATGCTCGGCTGTATCTAGTTTTAGGGTTCCGTAGCCAAATGGCAAAAAACGGAAACCTTATAGATTCGTCATGTCTGTCTGTCTGTCCGTCCGTATGTCACAGCCACTTTTCTCCGAAACTATAAGAACTACACTGTTGATGTATTCTGTGAACCGCATTAAGATTTTTACACAAAAATCGAAAAAAGCAATAAATTTTGGGGGTTCTCCATACATAGGGAGGGACACTTCCAAAGTGGTAAAATGTCCCCCCCCCCCCCGTAACTTCTAAAATAAGCGAATGATAAAACTAAAAAAAATATTTGATGTACATTACCCATTGATTTACTACCAAACGTAGATAGAGCACTTCATACAAAAACGCGCTTGAAATCTGTCACCTAATCGACTATACATTTGTACTCGCTGATATATTGTTGAATATGCACGCCCGAATTAAAATTACCGTATTTATCGAATTCAACCTTATTCTACATTATTACGGCAACTTTTTAAAGTACACCGTTTTAAGTTACATCATTTCATACCTAGCCACAAATCAATTGACGTTTTAGTAACTATGGAAAAGAACTGCACGAGTCGCGATTGGGCAGTTCTTCACCGGCCCACTTCTCGAACGTTCATGCGTTATCTACGTTTGGTAGTAAATCAATGACATTACCATGTAAACTTCCACCGAAAATTGGTTTGAACGAGATCTAGTAAGTAGTTTTTTTTATATGTCATAAATTGTACGGAACCCTTCATGGGCGAGTCCAACTCACACTTGGCCGGTTTTTTTATGTATGTTCACCGACTACTCCGAAATTGTTTCTAAATTATTTTTGTAATCGAAAATGTATATTCCCGAGGTGGTCTCATTGTCACCATGTAATGATCTAATCTGAATGGGATTCCATGAAAATCGAGGGAAACCCTTGAATTTCATAGGCACGTCCAACGTGTTTCGTGTTTTTTCCTAAGATATTCAGGTATTTGCATCTGGTAGTCATCATATCATGTTACTGAGCGGATGAAGGATGGAAGGTTTCTGGTAGGTTAGGAGTTCGGGAATAATTCTGTCACTACTGTTCAGAGCGAAAGATGTTTCATTTTAAGTTATTCTGGTGTTTGCCTTGGCTCAAATTCTAAAACGCATGTATTACCTATATTAAGATTGAAAAAAAATTTTTTTACATAAAAATAAAACCGACTTCTAAAACATCAAAAAGTCATAAATAATATAAAAAAACATACAACATGACAGTTTTATATTGAAGTCGGTGTCAGGCAATGATCACCTGGAAAGTCCTAAAAATTATAAGAACAATTAAGTATGTACTTATAAGTACTTAGTTACTTAAAATTTGGCACCAATTTCAATTATTATAATTATTTATGACTTTTGGTGTTTTTGAAGTTGATTTTACTTTGTTGTTAAGACATGAGCTTATTGACGCATTCTATATAGGAATTAATTGCAATCTTTCCTTGATATTTTAAATAGTTGCATTATTCAAATTATATCTTATTCTGTCTTGCTACCTAAGTTTGAAATTAAAAGTTTATGCCAGTTCATGACGTTTTTGATTCTTTCACAAACATGTGCTGAACCTTTGTTAAGAGTAACACAGAAGCAGGGGGGGTGGCAGGTAATCAACAATGAATTCTCCTAAATTATAACAATATCGGCGATCCGTGAGAATTTTTTTTATGTAGGAGATTGCTCTTTATAGAACAAAACACTAGACTAAGACGATTCAGACTAATTGAACAAATCATAAGAATCTTCACGAAAGCACAATGGGTTTAGGTATAATGACATTTTGCCAGCATGAATGATATTTCTTTTTATGGAGATAAAACATGAGTAAAATGTTGTGGGAGGTGGAATATTTTTTAGTCATCTGCTTGACAGATCATAGGATCTGTTTAGTGTGTGTTAATTGTGACGTTCGAAATGTAATGTAAATGTGTGTTAAACTCAAATTAAATTAATTATTAGTGAACACATAAATACACCTATAACATTTAAATTGTTTGAGGAAAATAAGTAATTTCAGGTAAACTATTGTGTTTATATAGGTAACAATTATGACCACTTAGGTAATATCGCACGGCTTACAGAATTATTTAATTTATTATTAGAATACAGGGAAATTTTATAAACATATACATGACATACATTGATTATTTCATGTTTTCAATAAAGCTATTGTAAATTCAATTGGTGAAATACTTTTGAAATAGTATTATTGGTATACAGCCGCCATGATTTCCATATTGCCATATTCTAATTTTATCAAAAAATCTATACCAAAGATAAGAAGCGTGGAATATTAGTAATACAAGCCAACGGATATAAATCCCAGTATAAGCACGGAATAAAAGTTACATAGTACCTACATGTCTGTCGAGCATAATGTCTGAAAATGATTTTAAACGAAAACTTATGCAATCCATTGTTACTTTGACTGTTGTCAATCTTTTTTAGGACTAATTAAATTATATTACCAATATATACCTACATAATTAAATTATAAATACTGTTAGTGTTGTAGTTAAACGCGTGTAAATGATGTTGATACGAGTTGTTAAGTAAATTAATATTATTGTTATTTGTTAAATAATTTACAATGTTTATCTGTGCGATACAAAAAACGAGCTATGACACTCATAGTACTGTGATCCTAAGTTTCGCTACCTTACCTAATAAACTTATTCGTATTACCTAAAATAATAGATTTTACAATAAGTCCATAGAAACAAGATGACTCGACTTTAATTAACATCTCGGATAAAATGGTTTTATGAACGAATTATAAACTCTACTTTTCACCTCAATTGCGGAGTAATAAAACAGCCATATTGTAATTTATGTTTTTCTAAGTAGCAAATACTCAATCTTACTTAATTTTTATTGCGCTATAACACGTTCATTATATGATATGCTTAAAATGCAGTACCGTTTGCACTTTTAAGAGCATGATTATATGAAAGCAATATTTTCAAACAAACATTATTTAAATTAATGCCACTCTTCCAAGAAACAGCATTTTCATAGAAATCTAGATACTTTTTATTTTTTTATCTGTAATGTTGCCGGGTAAATATGAAGTGAGTATATAAACCTCAATACACGTTGTAAGTGGAAAATATTCACGTGGTATAAGCACTTGTGTATGGTAATATTCTTTTACACATCTACATACCTATATTGCGTGCGTCATTTTTGACGCCTGCAAACAGTTCGAAATATTTGATTATTGATAAATGATAATCAACATTATTTTGTCAGTTTGTAAGGTCAGCAACAATTTTTTTTTGCTTATTGATTTTGTTTGATAATAACGATGCTTAGATCTAGAAAATACTCTTAACTAAATACGGATAACCTAGATTCTAATTTTACCATCGAAGAGCTTGTTTAGATTTCGCCACAGTTCGACCAGCTTTGCAAACTAATTGGCGTTCCAACTTATTTATAGTCGAATAATTATAATCAAACATGCAAAAGTAGTTAAAATTATAATATTGAAATATAAAAATGTAACTCACCTTCATATATGGACCTGTCATAAAGAATTCGTTAACTGATCGTTTCGCGAAGTAAAATTCACGAAACCAAGTTTTTTTAAAATAAAAATGTCAAAAGACACACTGGTTTTAAAAGTTTCACAGCAATTTACTATCACAGATTTTTTTACACGCGACGTAATCTTACAGCACGGTTGCTACAAAATACATAAAAAGGAATATTTATAATTTTTAAAAACTAGCAACTTTTTTCTTAGGCATATCTTTAACTTAAATATGGCTGGAAAGGAACTTGCGGTTTGAATTTGGGCCGCGAATTTTTGAATTTGACGCGGGAAATCACGATTCGCGCACGGCGCAAATGTCGCCTGCCTTGCCTGTCTGAGCGGTGACTGGCAGGCCGGTGCTAAAATCCCACACTTGTATATTCGCGGCAGTTTAAAAAATAAATACGTAAAGAGGTGCGATGATGGAAGGATCGGCGAACGTTTTATGGATGCGTTATCTGGATGAATGAATCCAATACGCCTCAATTGCGAAATAATGTGCCTCATGCTATGTTAGCGCTAGTAATTTTTATCCACCTAATTATAGATTTACCAAAAAAATATTTAGATAATATATAATATATTAAAGCGAAAGGTCACTCATAAAGAAATCTCGAAAACTGCTTGACGTATAAAGTTGAAATTTCGCAGGTAGTAGTTTATAGTTAGTAGACGCCCGCTAAGCACGAATTTTGCGACAGGGCCTGATTAAGGAGGTCTAAGGGACCTCGCTAGTTTATATGAAAGTCCTTCATTTTTTGTGCAACAAACTTAAAATTTAAAGAAAAAAAGAGGTAGTTTAGAGTTAGTAAACGTTTGCTAAGAAAGAATTTTGTGACAGGACTGAACTAAGAGCTCCCGCAAATTTGTATGAAGTCCTAAGCTTTTTTGTATCTGAAAATTGAAGAGAGACGGAATATTTAAGACATGTTAGGTAGGAACAGATTTTACGACATTAAAAATTTAAAATTCGCGAAATATGCGAATATGATTGCGGCTTAAGGGAATATAATTGAAAAATTAATAAAATCAATGAAGAAAAAATTTCGTCTCAGACGGGATTTGAACCCGCGCGCGTCTCCAACGTACCGTCTCCAACACCATACATATTTTATTAAGCATTTTTAAAGAAATGCAAAGTTCTATATAAAATCAACCCTATGTGTTAAAGTTCCTTTGTATGATAGGCATTTTCTGTTGACTGGAATATGAAACATCATTAAAAAAAATGACGAATATATCAATAAAGAAAATCGTCTCGGGCGAAATTGAACGCGTTGTTGACGCCTTGACCAACTAGGCCACGAGCTCTTACCAGCCCCAATGAAATTCTTTGCTGTTTTGATCTCCTTTATTCTTTGTTTAGCCGAAGTAGTCTTTCATCATCATCATCGCAGCTCACATACGTCCCCACCGAGGGGCACGAGCCTACCCAAACTATAGTCGATAAGAATGTTTCAGTGACAGGTCGAAGTGCTCCTTTCATGCACACTAGTTTCTATGATTAAAAATATTGTTTTAAAAATATAACACCTCCTTCGGTTATTTTTATCAACAATGCAACAATTAATTTCACATGAAATAGAAACATGAAAATCAGTCCAGTTTAATATAATTATGTTTAAATTCTAAAAAAGAAATTGTTTAATTAAGTATGTATTTGAATCGTGAATCGCAACTTATACTTTACACAAATATTTTCTTTGTAAATTTTAAACAAATATTTTTTCAGAATTAAAATTTTATTCAACTAGACTGATATTCTTGTTTTTATTTAATGTGGAATTAATTATTGCATTTTTAATTAAAATAACCTAAAGAGATAAGCTATATTTTTAAAACATAACATTTTTAATCACGGAATCTAGAATGCATGAAACGGAAAACTTCGTCTTGTCACGGAAACCTTCTTATCTTGAATAGACTATAGTTATGGTAAGCAAAAGTCAAACCACGCTGGCCCAGTGCGGATTAGTTGACTTCACATACACCTTTGAATTACTTCGCAGGTGTACCTATGCAGGTTTCCTCACGACTTCGTTCGCGTGGATGTCCGAAAATAACAATATCGTGATGTTATATAGCCTTGAGATCGATAAATGGACTATCCAACACAAAAATAATTTTTCAATTCGAACCAGTAGTTCCTGAGATTACCGCGTTCAAGCAAACAAACAAACAAACTCTTCAGCTCTATAATATTAGAAAGTATAGATTGCTACGCGTACGAAGTAGCGGGCAACAGCTAGTATATCATATGTACATTTATTTGGCCTTTGAAATAGGAAATTTAATATCTCACTATTATTTTATAATTGTGGCTTTTTTGTATAAAAAAATGATGAATAAAGTGAAGAATGGATCAATCAATACAAAAAACAAAGCAGGTGGGTCTACAAAACGTAAAGATTTGTTGTTATTTGCGTAATTTTCTATAACAATTAAGATTGTTCACATTTACGACTTAAATTTAGTTAAAAGTTGTATGTCTTAGAATATTTTAGATCAAAGATTACCTACAATGCTTAAGATAAATAAAAACATACTGTTTCAGTAAACAGTTAATCAAATATCAGTAGCAAAATATTAGAAACATTAATAGCATTGAGTTTATACAAATATTTTGATTTCTTTACCGTAAGCATAGACTTCGACTGTGCGATCGGCGAAAACAGTTCTCTATCACCTTTGGTTTAAGTTCAGTTTTGTGTATTATAAGACAAATTATATCAGAGAGCAATACTAGAGTAGTTTGCACGGGTATAATCTCTATTTTACCGATTTATTTCTGCGACCAAGCAGCGGTGCTTGCATTGATGTATTCCGGACAGAAGGGTAAAACAGGCAGTGAGTTACTCATATTAGGTAATATTTACTGTGACTTGACATCTTAGGTACGTCACAAGTTGGTAACGTACATTGCAATCCTTGTATGGGTTGTAGTCTTTCACTTCATCAAGAGTTAGCTGGAAGAGATCTCTTTAAGGATAAGCTCGCCCTTGTACATAATAATATTTGCTTACACTATATCTGAATTGAAAATTGTGTACATAAAGAATACATATTTTTATTTTTTATAGTGACTGTTTTTATAGTGAAAACAACATTTGACGAACATTCCTCTTACAAATATTTCTTTTTTTAAACGGCCTGTTTAGAAAAGCAACTTTTTGCAAAAAGAAAATGTTGTTGTTGTAGTATGACTCTTCATTCCAAAATTTATACATAGCACAATGGTAACAAAAATCTTATTGCAAAGGCGAAATTATCTCTGTACGGGATTTCTTCCACCTAATCATTGACAGATTACACAGGCATTGTTTAAAGCGACATTAGATATGTAAATTTTTGCAGAGAGATTTAGGGTGTCTTTCTTTATAAAATATAAGTAAAAGCTTTCTTTATAAGTAAAAGCTCAATAATATAATAATAAATAAGTAACTAAAAAATGACATGCTAAAATAGGTATTATATTTATAAAGATTGTATGTATACTGTTTCGCGCAAACAATACATAAGCTACACATCTGTTCAAGACTCACGAAGACAAATAATGATCATTCCCTAAAATCGGTTATGGATGGAGCAAGTCGAATAGTTTCTGGCAATGAATTCCATCAACGAGCAGCTATGACAGCGAAGGATTTTCCAAAAGCAGTTGAGTTGTACTCTGGTATTTCCATCTCAAGCTTGCGACGCTACCGCAGCCGCAGATCTATAACCTCATAACATCAGAACAAAGCATTGTACAGCAGGGTGAGAAGATGGCAATCTCTTTATTGTCGGGAGGGCAACCAACTCAGTTCCCTCCGATGTTCCACACATGATCAAACTTTTTAAAACCGAAAACATGTCGGATGCACAAGTTCTGTAATCGCTCTATTTTTTTCAGTTGGTCAGTGGCGTCCACCAAGACAGCATTACCATCATCCAGCATAGGGAGAATTAAGGATTGGACAAGCATGAGCTTACTTTGGAAAGGAAGCAAATTTTGCAGACGTGAAGGAAAGAGGCGAAAACTGTTTTGACTGGCCATGCTTACGAGTAAGATGAGCACGTATCCAAGGCAGAGTCAAGTCATAATAATTCCCAAATTTTTACCTGAAGTTCGATGAAAATGTTTTATTTTACAAACAGGTCGTTTCTTAAAAACGTTCTATAAACATTTTTTAAGTTACATTTTTAGAGTTCCGTGTCTCAAAAGGAAAAAACGGAACTCCGACAAACATCGAGACCCATTTTCTCCGGATTGCGTAGAGATGTCAATGTTATAGATATCAAACACTTGGATCTCTGCGGTCTCTTTCGGCTGTAAAAAATCAAACTTGTAAGTCAACGCGATTAAAAGACATAATTATATCCGTTTAAGTTGCATATTTTTGGGTCTCGCAATGGAATCAAAACGTAAGGGTATGTACTTCCCGTTTATCTAGAATTAAGAAACTTGGCAAGAAGCAAGGTCTTATAGCATAGCACATGTTAAAAATACAGTCTGAAAACCGTAAATATGTACATAGTTATTAACTTATATTCTAAGACTAGCTGTGCACGCGAACTAGGTTTCGCCATAATAATTGTCAAAAAATATCTGGAAAGGGCCACCCTTATCACATAGGGCTATAAAAATAGCCTTAGACCAATTCTCAGACCTACCAAATATACACAAAAAATTTCATTGATGAAATGGCAGATTCTTGTGTAAACTGTTTATAATATGCAAGATATATCATTTCTTTATTGTAAAGAGGCCGGAGAGTTTATATAATTAATACATTGCTTTAATCACTGATCTTTGGACTCTTTCAATTTGTAAATTTTTGTGGCACCACCCCACACGGGAATACAATAAGTAATAAATAATTGATTGAGTCAAGGCCAAGTAGATTTTATTCAGTAAAGAACTTGACATTAACTACATAGCATAAGTTTTTAAAAATCCAAATAAATTTTCTGATCCTCACTGCGATAAGTTCAAGATGTGTATGTCAGGACAATTTATTGTCTACCATTATGCCTAGATATTTGGTACTGGTCGTTGCAGGTCTTAGCTGCATTTGTCCTGTTATTAAAAGGGTTAATTCTTTGAATAACAGGGCAAATGCAACTAAGACCTGCAGGCCTATTCTCTTACTACGGTTGGTAACTAGAGCTGTCATATTTGAAAGGAACTTTATATCCATTACTAGTTTAATGATCTTATGTGTTACGGCGGCGTTCATGATAGCAGTTGTTAAATATTCCACAAAGTAGTTTATCTGAATTTCGAACCGTTGACGTGGTCCGACGGTTGCTATGACAATGTTGAGTAACAATAAAAAAGGTTTCTCTTAACAGCCAAATGATTTCGCGATAACTTATTTTTACATAGCCTCTCCTACACCTTTATTAGATAAATTATCCCGCTAACCCAATCAAACCGATTCTTCACAACTGGCGACCCTGCATAAAAATTGAAAGAATTCGTGTTCATCATGGGCAAGGCCGAACAAAAAATGAAGGTGCGATCCGTGGCTAGACGTCATTTTACGAAATCAGCAAATACATTTGAATCCTTACTAAATGAAGCAAAAACGGACATAAGCAAGAAAACGGAGGTAACAGCTTTATATAACGTGGTCAAAGAATGCTACAATAAGGTCAAAGGCTTGGATTCGGAAATTCAAGATCACATCGTCGAATCCGAGACATGGGACGAAGCAGACCTCGAGAAGGAACTTGAAGAAGCTGGGAACTATATGTCAAGGTGGGCTCTACTTGAAACTATTTATAATACTTTGACGGAAAAATGTAGTTTAGATAAAGGCCGTAAAATTAAATTGCCGACATTAGAACTTAAAAAGTTCGATGGCAACATTAGAAATTGGCTCACATTTTGGGGTCAGTTTGAGAAAATTGATTTGGACCCTGCTATTGACGAGACTGACAAATTACAATATTTAGCCCAGTCAATGGAGCCAAATACGGAAGTCAAGATTTTTGTCGAGAGTTTTCCTTTATCGAAAGATAGCTATCGCTTATGTTTAAATGAACTAAAATCACGATACGCTAGGGATGATCTATTAGTTCAAATTTATGTAAGAGAGTTATTGGCACTTGTACTAAACAAGAATAATTTTGAGTTGACTGTTCTATATGATAATATAAATAGCCATATCCGAGCTTTAGAAGTATTGGGCTTTACTAAGGACAGTTACTCTGCATTTTTGGTGCCGATGGTAGAATCAGCCTTACCCACTGAAATATTGAGAACTTGGGAAAGGGCGAGACCAGCTGGCATGGAGGATGAACTAAGTAAGCTGCTCAGTTTTTTGAAAAAGGAAGTGGAGAGTATACAACGTATTGCATTAGCCAACTCCTTCAAAATTGACAGTACGAAATCCTCAGAGCCCGCGGCAACATGCCTTACGGTAAATAGCGCAAACACCCCTAAAGAAAAAATTATTGTATGTATATGGTGTGAGAAAGCGCATGCGAGTACCGAATGTTATAGATTAGCGAAAATGTCATTAGAAGACAGACGAGAGCATTTGAAAAAGAAAAGAGCCTGTGCGTTATGCTTGAAAGTGGGACACCATGCTAGAGTCTGCAGGAGTTATATAAAATGTTATGTCTGTGGTAACCGGCATTCACCCGTACTTTGCACGGCGAGCTCTGGAATAAATGACACGAAGAAAACTACTGAAAATAAAAAATACCCTGACACTTCTATACAAAGCCATTCGGCGTCATCGATGTCCACCACGCTTCTTCAAACACTCACTGTAAATATTTGTTACGGATCAAAGACGGTAACAGTAAGAGCTTTATTTGACACTGGATCACAGCGCTCATATGTAAAAGAAGACGTCTTGGAGCAGCTTCAAATACCGCCATCGGGAACTGAAGAGCTTTGTCATTCCTTGTTTGGGGGAACTACTACATCTCTGGAAAAATATAAATTATATAAATTAACTGTACAAAGCTTAGACAAATGTTTTGCGTTTGATATGAATGTATTAAGTCAGCCTGTAATTTGTAAAAATGTACCTAAAGTTAATGATAAGTTTCTCGCTGAATTCTTAAACAAAAATCGAATTAAATTGACAGACAAGATAAGCGAGAATACAGATGTAGGTCTTTTGATAGGTGCTGATTATTCCGGGCATTTACTTACTAATATTTTCATTCATCTCGAAACAGGTTTGACAGCAGTTAAGACTAAATTAGGGTGGACATTACAAGGAAGAACAAGCAAAGCGATGGTAAGTAATAACATTGTAACCAATCTATTCTGTTCACAGAATATAGCAGATTTTTGGAGCTTAGAGATTTTAGGCATCCAAGACCCGATCCAAATACAAACAAGGCAGCAAAGAGAAGCAGAAGTGATATTGAGTTTCGAAGAATCTATCCAAGTTAACAGCGAATACAGATATGAAGTACAGTTACCTTGGAAACCGGGCCATGAAGAAATATTAAGTAATCGCGATGTAGCCATACGCCGACTGCAATCTTCAACAAATAAATTAGTGTCATGTGGTAAGTTTATAGAATATAATAATGTTTTTAAAGAGTGGGAGCTAATGGGTATTATTGAGCCGGTACCAGCAACTGAGTTGAGAAATAAAAGGGTTCATTACTTACCTCATAGAGCAGTTATCAAAGAGTCGAGCCTCACGACCAAGCTACGACCAGTTTTTGATGCATCATCTAAAGACAGCAACGGTAAGTCATTGAATGCGTGCTTAGATAAGGGAGTCAATTTTTTGAGCAAGATCCCTGAGCTATTAATAGGCTTTCGATCAAAATGCATAGGCATAACTGCTGATATAGCTAAGGCATTTCTTCAAATATCTATAAATCCCCATGATCGAGACTACTTACGTTTTTTCTGGTGGAGCGATACAGAGCGGCAAGAACTAATGGAATATAGGCATTGTAGAGTAGTCTTTGGACTCACCTCAAGTCCATTTTTGTTATCCGCAACAATACTGCACCACTTGGATGGCATCATTGGTGAGCAAAAAAATACCGCTAACATCTTAGCTAGTTCATTTTACGTTGACAATCTAGTAACAAGTTTAGATTCTGATGTAGTCACGCGTAATTTTATAAATGAATCTAAAAAGATAATGAACAAGGCGAAGTTCGATTTGCGCCAGTGGGTAGCGTCACCAATAAATATTAACGAAACTGGTCAAACTGTTATTTCAGTGCTAGGGTTAATGTGGGATACAATATCGGATGAACTGTTTTGTAATCTAGATGCATTGCCTCATATATCCGAAATAGGTATAATTAATAAAAGGAATATTTTATCCCTCACGCAAAAGTTTTTTGATCCAGTTGGAATGCTTAGTCCTATAACGCTTGTAACACGATTAATGCTGCAGAAAATGTGGAATTTAAAAATATCTTGGGACGACGAACTACCTATCGATTTAGAAACAGAATTTCGTAGTTGGTATGAAAAAATACATTTATTAAAAATTTGCAGATTACCGCGTCGATTGTCAGTTGATCCACTTGAGAACTGCACAGTGAGCTTACACATGTTTTGTGATGCTAGCAAAAACGGTTATGCCGCCTGTGTCTTCCTAAGAACGGAAAATAGAAAAGGCAACGTGTCAGTCAGTTTAATATCGGCGAAGTCAAGAATTTCACCTTCTGGGAGTAATACTATACCGCGCTTAGAACTGTTGGCTGCATTGATTGGCTCACGATTAATAAAGTTAGCAAGAGAAAAATTACAACCGTACGTACATCATGAATTTTGTTGGAGTGACTCTGGAGTTGTATTGAGCTGGATAAAGAGAGAATTATTATGGAACACCTATGTTGGGAATCGTGTGCGTGAGATCAGACAAAATACCAACATCAAGGATTGGCAGCATATTTCAGGTACAGAGAATTGGGCGGACTTAGCCTCTAGGGGATGCAACGCGCGCGAGTTTATCGACGCCAAATGGTGGGAAGGTCCACAGTGGCTTCTTCAGCAACCGAATTTGTGGCCACGGTCTGCGTTAGTAGTAGATGAAAAGGAAATACAAAAAGAGTTGAAAAAATCTACATCTGTAAATACTTGTATAGAAAGTTATAGAGTTTGTGATTTTAGTTATTTTTCTAGTTATAGTAAAATTGTAAGGATGACAGCGTGGATGCTACGTTTTATTAACAATACGCGTAATAAAAATAATAAAATAAGTGGAGTACTTACCTTTGAAGAATATGAAGAAGCTGAAAAGAAAATAATTATTAGTATACAAAAAGAAAATATTGAAATAATGGAGAAGAAAATTTACAACCTAACACGATTTTATGACTGTGAAAATATATTAAGAATAAAAACAAAATTGTTACTTACAGATTTTCCTGAAAATATGAAGACACCAGTAGTACTTCCGGCTAAACATGATATCGTAAGAAGGATGGTAGAACAGCGACATAGAGAATTACTACATGCTGGCACGAATATTATGATATCAGACTTAAGGAAGCGGTTTTGGATTATAGGAGTAAGGAAGCTTGTGAAATCGGTAATAAGTAAGTGTGTTATATGTAAACGTCATAGAGCGAAACCTACTGAAGTAACTACTGCGCCATTACCTGTTGAAAGAGTACAAGCGTCAGCACCATTCGAAGTGACAGGCGTTGATCTAGCTGGACCGATATATTTACGAAGCGACCATGGTGATAAATGTTGGATAGTTGTATTCACATGTGCGGTTTATAGAGCGGTTCACCTAGAATTGACAAAATCACTTACGACTGACGCCTTTTTTAGAGCCTTCCGAAGGTTTATTGCTCGTAGAGGAAGAGTTCGGATGATTATATCTGATAATGGTACTAACTTCATAGGAGCCAAAAACCTACTAGACAATATTGACTGGCATGAAGTGCAACGACAGTCAACGATATTGCGAATCAAATGGAAGCTAAACGCACCCACGGCAGCTTGGTGGGGTGGATTTTTTGAGCGCATGATAAAAATCATCAAAAATTTACTTCGAAGGGTTTTAGGTACGTCTAGAGTATCATACGAGGAGATGGAGACGTTACTTTGCGATTGCGAGGCCATTGTTAATGAGCGTCCATTGACTTACGTTGAAGGAGATAATGCTGATGCACTCGAACCCATCACGCCGTCATGTTTCCTGCTTCCTTTGCCACAGACGCAGGTAACAGAGATAGATGTTATTGACGCGGCTAGTGCTAATAAACGTTTACAGTATTTACAGAAGCTTCGATGTGATTTTCGCGAGCGGTTCCAGAATGAATACCTCACGGAGCTGGTGCAGAAAGGTAGAGAAAAGAAAGCAGGTATAAAAGTTGGCGATATCGTTCTTGTAGAGTCCGAAGAAAAGAGAATTAAATGGCCGTTAGGTCTCGTAGTAGATATTTTTACAGGAAAGGATGGCGTAGACAGAACTGCGAGAGTAAAGACGTCGACTGGGTATAAATTAAGACCTTTTCAGCGTTTGTATCAGCTAGAGCTTTCTTCTTCAGAGGTGGAGGGGGGATATAGTAACACAGAATCGAGTGAAGATAGAAGATTAAAATTTGGTATTGTTGTTAATCCAAGTAGTACGCTTGATTCCAGACAAAACGACCCGCAACCAAAAACCACAAGACAGGGTAGAGTAATCAATCTACCGAGTAGGTACAGGATATAATAAAATAATTTCTGTTATCTTGTTTGTCAAACATTGATTTGTGTGGAATCTTACTAGAATTCTTGTTTATTTTGCTGAACTTATTTTGTATAATATATGAACATTTAGTTTATATTGTAAATGAATTAAGATTATAAAATGTTTATGTTATTTCCAATATAATGGTAAATGAATTACCTACATTAAAATAGTGATTTGACGAATCATCGTGCATGGAATGATGTACATTGTCACGTTATCTAATTCAGATAGGACACGTCATTATATTCATAATGTTGCGATGTATAATTTTCTCTGGGCGTGGAGGATGTTAAATATTCCACAAAGTAGTTTATCTGAATTTCGAACCGTTGACGTGGTCCGACGGTTGCTATGACAATGTTGAGTAACAATAAAAAAGGTTTCTCTTAACAGCCAAATGATTTCGCGATAACTTATTTTTACATAGCCTCTCCTACACCTTTATTAGATAAATTATCCCGCTAACCCAATCAAACCGATTCTTCACAGCAGTAATGGATGTTAAGTTTCTTTCAAAAATAACAGTTCTAGTTAGCAACCGAAGTTAGAGAATAGGCCTGCAGGTTGATTAGCGCACTTATGTATTTCGCTCCGAAAACTTTCTTTTGGTTGCGATTTTATATTTGGGGTAAAACATAGAGTTAGTTTTGGACGTACTCGTATTAAGCGTGAGAAGGTTTGTGTTCAACCATTTAGCAATTTTGGACAAACCTGTTTCGGCTATATTTTGAACCGCATCCCACGACTGACCAGAAAACGCAACCTATAAGCAAGCAGAGTTCATTTATATACATTAAGAACACCATAACTAATATTCTCTTCAGCACTTTTTAGATTGTCAATTTTCACGATTTGCTTTCTTTCATTAAGGTAACTTTTGAAGAGCATAAGATCAGATCCTCTGATACCAAGTTTCTCGAGTCTACGCACAAGGATGGAGATAGAAACGGTATCAAAAGCTTTTTTAATGTCTAGAAAAACTGTGAGACATTTATCTACTTTATCTGCAATGTAATTTGTTAAATCTACGAGTATAATAGCATCTTGGGTTGAATTTCCGTTTCCAAATCCATATTGTGAATCTGCTAATGTATTTGCGGAGCCTCCTAGCACAGACATTATTGCTTAAAAGGAGGCTTCAACAATTATTGTACAATTGTTAGAAAGCAAATAAATTATTATTATTATTGTATAATTATTTCAATAACTTATCAGTCTTCTATTTAAGATTTTTTCAATGATTTTGGATATACAGGGCAATACGGTAATTGGCCTATAATTGTTGATCTCTTCTTTATCCCCACCCTTGTGCACAGGGCTAACTAGAGAGTGTTTAAAAACGTCAGGAAAAATTCCAGTCGTGAAAACGTTTCACTTTTAAAAATTTGCTAACTGAGTTATCACAGGGACAACAAAATCTCGACAACGTTGTAAAAAGTTTGTTTGTATACCATCTCACCCCGGGGCAGAGTTTGAGTCAAGACCCATGAGAGCCATGTCTACTGACTGGGAGTCAGTTTCTAGTAAGACAAAAGAAGTTAGATGAGAATCCTGGTCAGAAATTCTATGACTTTTCGTACATGACTTTTGGATTATATCTTCAACTAATGTTTTACCGACACTACTACAGATTCAGATAATACTGCTATTGACAACTCATCAGGCGTTGTGTCCAGCTAGTCCGCTACCACATTAGTTATTTCTGTTTCTAGCAAAGCTAAATTAGGTACCTAAATAACAATACCGAGTTATTTTTAAATTTTGTGTGCCTGTTCAGACAAGCAAAATGAAGATCTTTTACTATGGGACCAATCTCGAAATCGCGAAAATTTCAGTTGTTCCATACAAATGTTCAACATCCACTGAACCTAAATGTATGGAACATCTGATATTTTTTTCACTATTTCGAGTTTGGTCCAATAGCAAAAGTTGTTCAGCTTGTCTAAACAAGAACACAAAATTTGTCTCCTGCTGGAAAAATAACCCAGTATTGTTATTTAGGACATCATTCATTACAATGATGGAATGAACAAATGAATGTTTCTTAGTCTGAAATATCAATAAATATATATATATATTTTTTTTTTTTTTTTTTTTTAAAAAAAACGTCGCCCCACACTAGGATTTTCTTCTGTGTTGTGGGTGCAGTTACAAACATAGAATATCACATGCACATACGCCCAGACCGGAACAAATTTCTGTAGGCCATACAAAACATTTATCCCGTACGGGAATCGAACCCGCGACCCGTTGCGCAGTAGGTGATCACTCGACCTCTGCGCTAAACGTGTCGTCAATATATATATATATATATATATATATATATATATATATATATATATATATATATATATATATATATATATATATATATATATATATATTTGTTTTTAATACAGTGCTTTAATTTCCAGTAGATCTCAAAATTATAACTAAGTATATTTAATTATGGTATTTTCGGTTGTGAATTTAATATTAGCTCACCGAAGTAATTTGAAAGAATACAACTAGGGGTCAAAACGTGCCTATTGTATTTAATCTAACTCCTAAAAGGTCCTTCCATTATCAGCTCGGCTCATGACTTCCAGACGTTAATACCTGAATAGCTTCAGACAAAACATGAAACACGTTGGACGTGCCTATAAAGTTTAAGGGTTTCCCTCGATTTTCCTGGGATCCCATCATCAGATCCTGACTTTGGTAACAATGGGACCAATCGGAAAGTATACCCTCTCAAATAAAAAAAGATTTTTTCAAATCGGTTAATAAATTGTCTTTCTGTCATATCGGTAATAAATTGTCGTCTTTTGCAGTCCAAGCAGTGTGTTATTAGAATAGCTTACCAATAGCCGTCAGGCGTGCAGAGTCACTTAATATCTTCAAAAAATCGCTTAATAGAATCGTTTTCCCCCCGAAGGGTAGAAAACGAATATTTAGGTTTCAGCCGTAGCTCGACCCACTGTGAGATTAACCCTTTGAATTTTACCTGTTTGCAGTGTGCATCTACCCTATATACAATTATTCACCTAACATTTTCAATGAGGGTATGTAAGTAAGTGCGGGTGCCATCGCCGACTAGCTTTTCTCTTCAGTACTTTTCTCACACGCCGGCTAGAACAGCAAATTTAGTGGGTCGAGCTACGGCTGAAACCTAAATATTCGTTTTCTACCCTTCGGGGGGAAAACGATTCTATTTAGGTGTTCGAGCCTTCGCTCGACCCACTTGCACTGTGAGGATTTACAATCTGCCGGCGATGGCTAGACGTACTGTGAAATTGTACAAATCGTTTTTCAATGAAAAACAAAGTGACTTTACGAAGTAAATTATTTTAATAATTATTTTAAGGAAGAATATGACTACTATTTAATTCAAGATATGCTTGTTTGCTTATATGTACAATTAAGGATTTAGGTATAACAATTAAATCGGAATAAATAATTAAGTTTAGCTAAATGGAGCTTGAGGATTGCCAATAGTCCACTCATTTTTGCCCATGTATGTACACTTTGAGGTGTACATGTGTACCAAACTGTAGAGAAAAATTCGAGAATTCCGAAAATTCCTTTTTTATTAAGATAAAACTAGGTAATAAATAAATAAAAGTGTTAATTACTCGATACGAATTTGAGTTGATTGAGTATTCAATTGCGTTTAGTTTCGACGTCTGCAAAACTTGTAGTAAAATATTTTATTTTTAGTTTATTTTTTCTTATGTACTGATGTATCGTGCACTTAAATAAAAAACATAACTTAATGGGATTACAACCATCAAAGTAAAAAAAAAATTAATAAAAATAAAAAGAAATTGTAACTTACAATTCATCTGTCTCTACGCAAGTAACAAAACGCTACAAAATGTCAAAATACGATCTATAATGACCAAATGTTAGTGTCACAAACTCTTTGAATGGACGATTCAAAAGGGACTTCAAGTGGTCTTGTACCCACTGGACCTTCATAATTGGACCTTACCTACACGATAGGACCTATTCGACCTCCTATCAAAAATCTGGTGCCCATTGGACCTTCAAAATTAACGATACGTCTTATTCGACCTCCTATCAACAACATGGTACCCACTGGACCTTCAAAATTACACATTACCTACACCATTGGATCCATCAGACCTTTTATCAAAAAGACGTGTCCCATTGGACTATTTGGCTCTTTTCTTTTGGAATGTTACATACAGTCATGCAGAAAAGTAAAATTGTTAAAGAAATAAAAACAAAAGATATAAATCAAAATATTTAATCAACATATTTATAAAATTCAACATATTAATCATCAGTAACAAATTTAAAAAAAAAAAATATAGATAACCTACTATAATCACATAACCACAGATCCTTTTTTACCTTACTTTTAACGACAATAGAGAATATTTTTATAACTATAAGTTAGCCTAAATTGCCAAACAAAAATTATAAAATATTTTAAATAAATCACATATTATCACATAAATTTAATCGATCTGTGATTTATAACCTATATTAAAATATTACATTATTTACTTTTTGGTAAAAAAAAAGACTTCAGTTTAGTTAGTATACTATTCTATCGATTTTAATCTACCTTCGGCAGAGCTTTGACGAGTGGTACCTTAAGATAGAAAAATTGATTGATATAAAAACAGATTAAGCATGCATATAATTAAAAATTAATAGAAAAAAATGACATAATTACATGTCATTAATTATGTTAATTAATATTCAGTTCTGAGTTGATCTCCCATTTTTTAAAACGTGTTAATAATATGGGTGTTTTTTTTTAGTTTAAGTTTAACTATTTTATTTAATCAAATGCACATTGACTATCAACAGTATACTTGGGAAGGTTTACATTGTATAAAGATTTTTGTCTTTGATTTAATATTATGTTAAAGTGCGATGTCGACAGAACCAATATAGGAGGAATGTAACTTCTAATCCTACCTACATATTACTTAAAATCAATAGTTGACAATAACTCAGTTTTTTGTTACTCCTTTAAAGTAGCCTTTTTTCAACCCTTCAGGTAGTTTTTTGGAAAGTAAACAATAGACAAGAACGAGAAAGAAATATTGCCACTGAACATTGCGCTACAATACAAGAGGCGAGAGCAGAACGAATGTCGTGAGAGTGAATATCAATACAACTCTAATTGTAAGAAAAAAAAGGACGTCCGGTTTTCTCCATATTTTTTTCTGCTCGGAATTAGTGGCTGTGCCGATTGAGATATAAGTACTTACTTTTCAATGGTATTGGCTCTATTACAGCTCCTATTAATTTCATTTTAGTCTTCAATTTTCTATAAGACTGTACTTTTTGAATAAAACTGTCAATAAGGTCCAATGGTACCCCTAAAAAAGGTCCTACGGGCACATTCAATATAATATTTAAGGAAGGTCGAATGGGGCATACAAATAAGGTCCAATGGGTACAGTTGCAATAGGGTCTAATCTTGAAGGTCCAGTAGGTACCAGTCGAATTCAAAAAAGAGGTCCAATGGCCGCATTGAGTATAATATTTTTAGGAAGGTCGAATGGGCCCTGTAAATGAGGTCCAATAAACACTTTTTGCTTTTGGGTCGAATCTTGAAGGTCCAGTGGGTACAAGACCCTTCAAGTTAGTAAGAAACGACTTTAGTAACAAACAATGCCGCTACCTATCTAACGATGGACTTTGGGACTGCAGGGGCTATAATAAATGCTTTCCATGTTCCCATCAAAGACCGCCCAACTAAAAAAGACGAAGAGCATCTTTTATGAATGTTGAAGCATCATATTATTGTATTGTGTGCGATACACTCTTCAATGTTTTAGTCTTCGACGGATTATTCGGTTAAGGACAGATTCTTGATACGACAGATTCACTCATCAGATGCTTCCGATTCGAGTTCCATTTCAACCAGAAAATAAAGTAAGATTTTGGTACCTTATCTGAGAGTTCTTACAACTCTCAGGTAGGGTAGTACCACGGTCTATTATGGTATCGTCCGTTTCCATCGTATAAAGTGCATATCAACATTTTCATTCAAACTAGTTTACGTAAACTCGGACGTGTACTCTGTACTCACTCAATATAATCATAGTATCTGCAGTATTAATATAACACTTAACAATGGCAATAAAAATTTCATCATTTCATTTACTGATACTTGTCAAGTTGGAATTGATTAACAGGTTTTTGAGTATCAAAGATTAATTGTTACAGATAAAATGACGTATTTTCTTTCAAACAAAAAAGATTAGTGTATGTATCTCGCGGTACATCGATTAGGCAGATTGAGGCGACGTCCTTTCAAAATAATGTCTGAGAGAAAAAAAAAATTGTATAGGTCAACAATTTTTCCTTATAATTAAGACATCTAGATCAAGGTTGCTGTTTATTCAGTTTTCAGAGAAAGGTAACTGCAGCTCTATAGCTGCCGGGTGAAGGGATGATTCCCGCTCTTTTGAATAAAGACTGAAATTAACATGCAATGACGCTTCGCGAGGGTGGTTTAACTTTCTCCCTGGTAGATACGAATAAATTTGTTATGCTTCTACGTCTTGATTTGCTTACTGGTATATATATGTTTATTCATCCAAAATACTAAAATTAGCCTTTCGTCCCTAATAATATTAAGCATCCAACCAGATTGCCTAAATTTTGATGAATCAGACTTGGAACCAAATTTCGGCCATAGTATAATAATAATCATCACTCGATACGAATGTCTTGAGATGTATGACAAAAAGAGTCAACTCGTGAATACGTCTACCTGAAGTACCTGAACACAGGAGGATAAATGTAGCCACATAGCGTGACACTTAGTATATGTTGTTTCTATTGATATCAAAGGAGTAATTATTTAATTTGTGTAAAAAAAAATTACAACTAAGACGTTCACTTCTTTCGGGGTCAGCAAAAGTGGCCACTACTGATTTATGAATTATGAACTGCTATGTTTTTGTAATAATATGTGTATGATTATGAAGCAAAAAAATATATAGCGCAATATCATTTGACTTGGGATTATCAGCTATTGGCAGTTGTTACTCTGGGCGCCCCATTCCACCGCTCCGAAGTAGGAATATAAGTGACGCCATGACGATTCGAAGAGATTCCGCTTCTCACTTGACTATGACTGCACTGCATGGGGTGTAGTTGAGAGGACAAAAAGTAGTCAAGTCATTTGATAGATTGTATCGTTGTAACAAAATGGGTCTATCTTTACGGGACTTCTTACAGTCCGTGACTACTTACAAGAAATTCTGAAAAGTTTTGACAACCTTCAATTGATTTACATTTTAACATTTTATTTATTTCTGATGTCATATCCTTCGTGATAGAGCAAGACAATTAACTGCATGTATCCAAACTATTATAAATCTTTTTAATTTTATGAGGGTACGAGTATATGTGCACGCCAATTCACACTGGGCCAGCGTTGTTGACTAAGGCCTACTAATCACCCTAACATAGGGTAGGCTCGAGCCCCTCGGTGGGGACGTATATTAGTTGTGATGATGATGACATATGAAAAGTAACTTATATCCAGATAATATGGATAATTGAGCTTTTCACACCTCAATATAATTTTCAATTTAGCCCGCCTTGAAATCTGAATATGCTCATGTCAAACTTCCCTGTTTTTAATTTTCCTGGCCCTAATATCGAGGAAATGTTTGCTGGCCTTCGCAAAACTCGTTCTGATCCCAATCGTTTAACTTTTTCCACCCTTGGTCTACCCTTTAATGCATATTGGTAGTAGGCGGTAGTGATGGCTAAATCCTCCTTGTTCTTTCAATAAATCTGTCTGTAAAAGTTCAGAGAAAAGGTAAGTTGTTGAATTACAAAAATTGTTGTTATGCGGCTTAAAAATGTTACATCTATGTTTTTTAAATTTTTGCTCTCTTCTCGCAACGGGTATTGAAAAAATATATCTGAAGTTTTACGAAACATGGAACCAGCTGCCAGAAAGCGCTTACTAATATGGGTTTTACGTTTAAGGATGTATCTTTATAAACATCTATAAAGTGTCTCCCCTGCGGAAGTAGGCCATCATGAGCAGGCCCCTCTTACCCATTGGGCACAATGGGCACGTGCCCAGGGCCCCCGATGGACTGGGGCCCCCTAGTCCCTACTCGATTACCAAGCGATAACCGATAGCTACTCTACTTTCTCATTATACATACTATATTATATACTACTCAAAACAAAATTACAGCCACCTGTAAAATTGTATGATAAACAAACTAACATTAGGTACTCATTTCTTTGCTCATTTCTTCTCTATGTTTGTTTATTGGTTTTAAGGTCCCGAACGTTTTTGACGACAAATAAATTAAGTGCGTACCTAATATAAATAAGCAATAAGATTCTATTGAAAATCAATAAAAATAATAGGTGGCTCTTAGTTTCTTTCTTATGTTACTGTAAAAGTCCTTATATTGGTAAATCTTAGGTTTTGTCAGTAAAGAACATTATTATCCACTTTGGACCTGATGATGTCTAGAAATGAAATATTTTTTAATATAAAGGTGATTTTATAGTGTATCTGTTACTGTAAAAGCCCGTATATCAGTAAATCTTAGGTTTTGCCGGTAAATCCTACATGAGCTGGTAACTGTTAGGATTTTAAAAAGAATAGATGATTTTTCGGGCTTTAAGACTTTGGGGTATGCTAGGTTTTACCAAAGACGGTTAGTAAATATTGGTTTTCGGAATAAAACAATGTGTATTTCTGTCGTTTTTCTTTTCAATTTAACTATGAGTCAGCACCTTACAAATTAATTAAGTTACGAATCCACCTAGACTGTACAAAACGACACAGTTACATGCGACCTGTAATTGTACACATTAAAACTAAACAAAGTCTAAATTAAATACTAAATAAAAAATTGATAATTATCGTTATAAAACATTTGTTATTGTAATTATTTTTATTTATTTTTTAATCTATACTAATATTATAAAGAGGAAACATTTGATTGTTTGTGTGTTTGTATTGAATAGGTTTCGAAACTACTGAACCGATTTTGTTGAAAGTTGGTATAGGGATATATTTCAAGACCAGGGGAAGGACATAGGGTAATTTTACTACGGGAAAAAAATTCCCACGAGAAAACAAAAATAACGCGGGCGAAGTCGCGAGCGGAAAGCTATAGTAACTTATAAAACATAATTTTAAAACACCTTTAAAAAAACAAAACAATTCAAAAACGAAAATTATTTTCTTACAAATACCTACGTTGGCCTGTGGTAACTGAATCATTATTTATCTTATTATTTGGTATTTTATAACATACTTAATTAAAATATTTGACCAATCTAAAAAGTCCCATGTTTTATGCGTCTCAAGAGAAAACACTAAGGTCAGGAGAATTCAAAAATAGGATCTTTTAAAATGCAAGTATTGCTGTCGCGTTGTGCCCCCAAACAAACGAGTGCAATAGAGACAACTGAAAAATACACAAAATAGACATTTCGTAGTCCTCTATTTTCTCCTCCAAAACTTGAACGATTTAATTACTTTTTTTTAAATTTAAGGAAAGGTTTTGGTTATATTTCTGTGTTTCATCTTTTTTCATATAATCGCGTCAAATTTGTTTGCTGGATGTTTGAAACAGCAAAAAAATTTTTGAAGGATTAAATCGCCTGTAATAATTAATGTAATAAAAAAAGGAGAACGTAGGACCATATGCATAGGTTTTTTTTTGTAAAAATAGGGCAACTATTGCCACTATCGAGGAAGGAAACCCGTATGATTTTCTCTTAAGAATATTTCAACATTGACCGCGTCTTGGTGTTGGTGGTAAGTTCTAGGATTTACCGGGTGTATAATGGTAAAAGTCCGAAATAAACAATGATCACAGAATAGTTCGGACTTTTAACCATTAAGAGTTGATAAATCTTAGGTTTTACCGGAAAATGTTAGGATTTACCGTAGTTCGGGCTTTTACAGTAAGATATACACAAAACACGTTGGAAATACCTATACAATTTAAGGGTTTCCCTCGATTTTTATGGGGTCCTGACTTTGGTGACCTTGGGACCACCCCAAGAGTATACTCTATCAAATACAAACAGAATTTTGAAAATCGGTCCACAATTGGCGGTGTAATCGCGTACATACACACAAACAAAACAACATACGGGTCGAATTAATAACCTCCTCCTTTTTAAAGTCGGTTAAATAGTGATTTATTATGGTTATAGGGGGCCCACTATCCTAATGTGCCCAGGGCCTCTAATAGGTGAAAGACGGCCCTGATCATGAGTAATTATAACACCTAAGCATTAGACTACTTCTAGTCAAGAGTTGAACCTTTTGCCATGCAGGTGTAGCCGTTGCGAGGCTACTATTGATTTTTATGGAGGTGAATACATGGTTGGTTTCTAGATATTTTTGTACTTCAAAATAACAAAATATTTTGTCATTTTTCAGCCCCTAAACGTTGAACTTGGATTTCATGCTTAGCAAGTGATTCCTTTGTGTCTCCAAATAAAAAAGAAGTGTTCCTCTCGGTTTGAGGTACCAGGTTCATTATATCTGTATCTGGTTAACACCCTGTATCATTCATTCTAATAGAAGCCGTTATATCTGCTATGATCGAAGGTTGATAGCGAAATGGAGTTTGCCTTCTCAATTTTAACCTCGAGGATACGTGATTCTTCACTTTGGGAAATTAGCTCAGATTTTATCAAGGTGTAAAATCGGTATAGCCACTATCTGTGAGGTGATCTTTTTCATTAAGGCGAATGGTGTTTAAATCAGAGCACAACAGAATACAATTTAACAGCTTTTATTTAATTGCCTTATATTTTTGTTTGCTCAATGATTATATGTATGCGCGTCATCTTCGCTAAAGCATAAGCTAATTGAACTTTACAGATTGCAAATCGGAGCTGACATTCTTCGTCGGATGAAATCTTATCACCAAAGAGGTCTTTATGACAGACGCAGTCAACCATCCATGATCTCCAATAATCCGCATTATTATCGTTTATTTTTAGATAAACTTTTCATGTGGCAGAGCTACCTAGGGATAGGCTCCCAGTTGGCTAGGTCGCAAAGGATCGTGTGCTCCGTAATTTTTAATTGCTAGCTTGCTAATGAAGTAGGCTGCGTAGCTAGTATATTATGTGTAGGGGCAGGACCGGGCCTACCATAGGGCGAACGGAGCGGCCGCTCCAGGCGCCAAGTTCCAGGGAGCGCGTCAGTGGTCAAAAGTTATCCTCGCTTTTTTAATATTTGGGCGCAAGGGGGGCACCATAATTGGAACTCGCTCCATCTTAAAACTTGCCTTGAGCGGGCACTGTGTAGGGGTCGGATCATTAGCCGACGCGCAGTTAAAAAGTGACGGCTTATGACGGCTTTACAGCCGACAGTGAGGACTAGGCAGTCGACAGTGAGGGCTGCGCAGCTGACAGTGAGGGCTGCGCAGCTGACAGTGAGGGCTGCGCAGCTGACGATGAAGGCTGCGCAGCCGACAGTGAGAGCTGCGCAGCCGATACCATGTGTAGGGGTCGGTTCACTAGCCGACGCACAATTTTAAAGTGATGGCTGTGCATCTGACATAGCTTTGTGATAAGAGTGCTAATTCCTGCACGTGCATGTTTTACATGAAACGCATTCTAGAATGGTGAAGTTGTTCGACCATTTAAGTGTGGAGTCGCAAGTTTGCCGTCCAGAGAGTGACCATTCGTAAGAACAAAAGCTACTCGTACGTGTGATACGAGTGCTAGTTTCTAAAACATGATACGTATGCTAGGATGGCGAAGTTGATTCTCCATTCATGTGTGGAGTAGCGCATCTGCCGTCTGGAGAGCGGGCATTCGCAAGAGTAAAGCACTTTGTGATACAAGTGCTAATTCCTAAAGCATGATATACGCATGCTAGGATGATGAAGTTGTTCCTCCATTCATGTGTGGAGTAGCGAGTCTGCCGTCCGGAGAGCGGGCATTCGCAAGAGGAAAGCATTTTGTGATACAAGTGCTAGTTCCTAAAACATGATACGCATGCTAGGATGATGAAGTTGTTCCTCCATTCACATGTGGAGTAGCGATTCTGCCGTCCGGAGAGCGGGCATTCGCAAGAGGAAAGCACATTGTAATACAAGTGCTAGTTCCTAAAACATGATACGCATGCTAGGATGGTGAAGTTGTTCCTCCATTCATGTGTGGAGTAGCGAGTCTGCCGTCCGGAGAGCGGGCATTCGCAAGAACAAAGCACTTTTTTTAACTTGTACACTAAATAAAGGAAGGATCTTACCTCAAAATCTTCAACAGCTATTCTTAAATAATTTTTAATAAATATATATATTTCTTATATCAGCAAATAGCGCACTAAAAAAAAACCTACTTTTTATTGAAATTAATTGTGTTACTTAATTTAAACAATATAGTTTTAACAATTTTGCACACTGCTCACGACAAAATTCAAAAACGTACTGAAGAGAAAAGCTAGTCGGCGATGGCACCCGCACTTACTTACATACCCTCATTGAAAATATTAGGTGAATAATTGTATATAGGGTAGATGCACACTGCAAACAGGTAAAATTCAAAGGGTTAATCTCACAGTGGGTCGAGCGAAGGCTCGAACACCTAAATGACTATTATCTGTCACTCTAATCCTATCTGTATGTTTGTTATGAAATGTTATACGTGTATGTATGTGTGTTTGTTTGCGTTTATTGTAAGTGTGGAAGTATCGTACAGTATGTTTTATACTTAGTTATGTTTAATGTTGTACATTGCCAACTTCCCCAAATATTCGTTTTCGTAAATGTTATCCATGCTAAGGTTGCCTGGAAGAAATCGCTCATTGCGATAAGGCCGCCCATTGTACGTTATTTTGTAATATACTTTAATTAATTTTAACTTGTGATGTACAATAAAGAATTTATCTATCTATCTAAATTGCAGACTTTAGACAAACAAAAAAAAACCTACTCCTTTTTGTGAAGTTGGTTAAAAAGTGGAAAAATGCTTCGAGAAATGCACTTAAAAGAAGTAATATTATATTTAGTAAGTACTCCTTAAGTAATTAACTTTTTTCATTAATATCTGTATTTTAAAGAGATCGTCGGTGGCACTGTGGACTCGGCACTATCCTTCTAATCGGGAGGTCCGTGGTTCGATCCTGCAATGTACCAATGTTTTTTTGTTTTTCGAATTTCATATGTACGTTTACCGATGCTCGGAACTCATCGTGAGGCAACCTATATACATCTGCGATGAAATTCAAAGGTGTGTATGAAGTCGACCAATCCGCACTGGGCCAGCGTGATTGACTCAGGCCTAATCACCCTAACATAGGATAGTATCTAATTCTTTTATAGAAGATACATCAATGCTAGTCACACAGGACCTTGACAAGTTGACCATAATATCATACTTTTGGCTTATTACTATTAGGATACTGTTGGCACTGCTCCGCATTCTACTTAGTAGCAACGCTGCCTGCCTGCCTGCCGATGACCAGCCTACCTACTGTGTGAAATCTATACCGATTACCCACTATTAGGGTCTAGGGCAAAAACGATCTTCAGACTATCATTAATCATGAGACTTGCTTTAAAATTCTTGTATTATTTTTGGTGCGTAAATTTTAAATAACAAAAGCTTAAGAGATACTACACCAAAATAAAACAATCAAAATTTATGATGCAACGAAGTTTAGAATAAGAAAATTGCATCAATTAATTAACTCTATGACAATATAAATCAATGCACATATTGTGCACATTGTCTCGCTCAATACATAGGTTTTTATACCAAACGGTCTTGTTTTATTTTTTTTACAATGCGCTTCAAATTTTACTTTATTTTTATTTTGCACTAAAAGACGTGCTTTGACTTTGCACTATGTTACTGATATAGCCTCAAGACTTAGTTACTGATATACATAGACGTAGACAGAAAAAATTAAAGAAGTTTGCACCTACTAAAACAAATTGCCTGTTAGCTTTTAGTTTTATGGGTCGATCGAAGAAATACTTGAGCAATATCAGCTGTTAATGTCGCTGTTGGAGACCACAACTTACGACATACTTGTTAGTGTCAAAAATATGTATTAATGGAGCAGTAAACGATATAAATTTCTTTGCAATGCATAACTTATACCGTCTTATTACAAAACATGGACTAAAGTTAGTCCTGGTTAAACTAGGACTAAGTTGATGCTGGGGTGCGATGTCAGACAACCTCCTTGTGGTGCACCCTGGGCAACCCGGCAGATTCTCTGCCGCGGGCTAATAGTCTGACGAGAGGACCCCCATAGAGGGGAGGTGTGGGATGGCCGAGTTTAACCCGGCGGGCCACTTCGTGTGGCCACCCGCTTCATGCGGAGAAGGGCGAAGTCCCCTCTTCTTATTTTAAGAAGAGGTGTGGCTTTCGCCAGAAGCCCGATTTGGGCGGCTACCTATGAAGGTAGCAAGGTGGAGGCAACTTTTCGCCACGGCGCTTCGCGCCTGCCGGGGGTTTTCTAGAGCTCTGGCTCACCCGCGCGGCGGTGGATCCAGTGGGATCTGCCGTCGGGCAACCCGTTACCCGCACTGAGCGGGCCGGGGGCCCGGCGCACTGAGCGTCGGGCCGCGTGGAAAACAACCACAATAAAAAACCAATTTCGGGGTGTAGAGCGGTGCAATTCTGCGTCGCTCCACAAAGCAGCAGAGCTAGACGGGGAGTCCGGCAGCGGACATGTCGCAGGCAGGGGTTCAGCGGGAATAAGGCCTGGCTGTTGTCCCCTTTCCCCTGTCTTGTGACGGACGGAGGAGCTGCTGGGGGGGGGGGGGGGTTTAGTGGGTAGGCCCGGTCCGCTGGGGAGTCCTACATATCCTCATGGTTTGGCTCGACCACGAGGAATGGGTAATTGCATTTTCCCCCCTCCCAAAAAAAAAAAAAGGACTAAGTTGATGCTGTCTCTATCTATGTATATTGACACAAGTGAAAGCGCACTACATTTTAACCAAGACTAACTTTAGACCAGGTTTAAACCAGGTTTTGTAATAAGACCGATAGAGTTTTGTATTATATTTTATATATGTATTAAATTTTATAAGTATTTGTAAAATTGGAAAAGTTCTAGAATATACTCATAGTAATACATTTTTAGACGTAGATAGATAAAGAATAATAAATATATTTTTTATATTATTTAACTATACATATGCAGTCATAATTTGCATGTTATTGTATAAGCTACATTTTAGTTTTAAGTATACGAAACCCCATTATTCTTCGAAAAAAAATCGTAGATTATAAGCCGATCAACGCCCTTCATCGAACTGTGAAGAAATAAAGAAAATAATCAAAGATATTTTCACTCGAAATCCAGATTATTTCCTTTTTGTGTATTTTTTCAAATTTGAATTCTAGGTTTTTTTGATAAACTTTCATATGAAGAGGCTTTTTCCCCTAGTATACCATGTGGCACAAGAGATATCTTGCCCTAAGGCACTTCTAGCAGACATAGAAACTTCAAATTTAGAATACTACTAGTACTACTACTAATAATTAAGGAAAAACTAAAATCCAGTCCAGTTTTCTAGATACTGATGTATCTAGAAAACTGGACTGGATTTTAGTTTGGACTTGACTGGACTTTATAAATAATTTTGTAATTATTTATTAATGTATATTATAACTGTAATCAATATGGGATTGATTACAGTTTTTTAGAAGCACTTGGCAATCGCACTAAACAATCAAATTTAATACAATATATGTATTACTTGTGAGATACACTGTATTTTTAATATTAAAAAAAAGATACGTTGTGTTTTCATGCGATGGCCAAGTCAATCTATTTATTCAAAACATAAAAGATTTTTAATATTGATTTTGTCACTATAAGATGTTGTTAGGTTAGCTAATTACGTAATAATTTAAGACAGAAAGATCTTTAAGGACTGAATAAATTGAACGACTTAGAAGTAAATGAATCTCACAACTTTTTACGATAGAAGAACTGAATTGCAAGACTTGGTTTTTTAATCGACTTAAAAAAAGTAGGAGGTTCTCAATTCGATGCGTATGTTTTTTTTGTGTGTATGTTACGCGATTACGCCGCCAATTGTGGACCGATTTTCAAAATTATTTTGTATTCGATAGAGTATACTCCTAGGGTGGTCCCAAGGATCAACAAAGTCTCTTCACTAAAAAGATGCCAGTCACTAAAAAGTTTAAAATAAAAAATATTTTACAATAAATAAAAACCGAGTTCAAAAACACTGAAAAGTTAAAAATAATATAAGAATAGGTACAGACAACATCACACTGCTATATTGAAGTCGGTGACAAATTTTAAGACTTTCTAGGAGATCATCGTTTGGCACCGACTTCAATATAGAAGTGTGATGTTTTCTGTACCTATTCTTATATTATTTTTAACTTTTCAGTGTTTTTGAAGTCGGTTTTTATTTTTTGTAAAATATTTTTTTTACAATTTGTTTTTGATGGCATATTTGTTTCCTTTACCTCTACTGATAAAGAAGTAAAAAGAATTGAATCTCCCGTAAAACTGCGTTGTCTGCGGTAAACCAGAGTCTGTTCCTAACTCATATATTTAATCTTGAGTTTTTTGGCCAGTAAGACACGTATAAAATTTCAAAACCATTTAAAATCTCACAATCAAATTGGTACGAGTATACTTGTAATACTATATCATAAAGAATGACTCATCAGATCAATATACTTTGTACGACAATTATGATTCGGCAACGGATATCGATTTTTACAGCATCCTGTGGCGAAGTCAATGGATTCTATAAATAGCACCTGAGCATTGTCATGCTAGTTTTATAACACTCATTATAAGATTCTTGGTGTTAGACATTAATATACGCTAGATTGAAACTACAAATAATAACAGCCATATTGAGTAGGCACATTATTATGTTGGTTTAATTTCTTACATCATTGTGCTGCATTGGGCCAGGGTGGTAGTGGCGTTTTATGGCGTTTTGGTGTTTCTTCCATGTAGGAAGGTCTGTGCTCACGACGTTGGTATATAGGCTGTGATGAATTTCATAAAGCAGTTTTTTTATGTACTACAGAGTTAACAAACTTGTGGGGAGGTTCAAAAGCTTGATCTATACTGAGTCCCCTTCTGGTAATACCCGTACCTATAGACGACTAACTACGACGAGTATTGAACCTTTGTAATCCCGGAATCAGATCTCCAGTATCGGAACTCAGTTCCGGAATTAAGAACCTTGCGATACTGCATGCCCTACAGAATATATTATTTATATAGGTACAAAGTTTGTACCTATCTATACTCGTATAAATCAATCTTCAACCCTTTGATCAATAGAAGGGTAAGAGAGCGGCAGTGAAATAACTGAGGCGGCAGTGAAAAAACTGAGTACTGACTGTGACTTTACATCTAAAGTCACAAATTGGCAACGTCCATTGGGACCTTGTAGGGGTTCTAGATTTGCAAATCTTTCAGGAGCTACATGTACTATAGGCAACTGTAGCCCTTTCTTTCGGCGAAAAGAATGACTGCACTGTACCCGCCGTTGGCTAGACGGCGAGCGTGTGTGGGGTTCTCCCGGCAGAGTGCCAGGCCAACCCACTAAAACCCCCCGGTATTCTCCCTGAACGGTGTGCTCTTATGGGCGCGTTATGTAAGTTCCACGTTGCGACTCCACTATCCACGCGCCCGAGCAAGCCCGACTAATTGGCCGGACTATCGCCTAGAGGGGATTGCCCGAGAATACCAGGGCAATCTAGGGATGCTCGATATACATCGATGCATCGAAAATATCGATATTTACCATTTGATACATCGAATCCATTCGATACATTGATAATAGTCGATGTTTTACGATACATCGATGTATTTTATTCAATACATCGAATGACCACCACACATATATTGATCATACGAAATGTTTTCACAACTGTGTTAGCATCAATGTGACAAAAGTTGAACACCTTGTTGCACCTCTCCACACTCCGTCCCAAAAGAGCTATAGCCTCATTGAGACATGAGTTGAGACTACTTGTAGTTTCTATGGGTATATGAGAGAAGAAGTCTTCAAATGCTTTAGCAACCGCATTGTCTGATTTAATAGTTTGGTTATTGATTTCTAAAGAGAAAGAATTCACAGTACTTTTGGGTTTACCTGTTTCCTGGTTAATGATATTCCAGGTGGTTTTTATTTTATTTTTAGATGAACTGATTTTGTAACTTATGTACATAGCTTTTGCGCACATGCACACTTTCTTGAATGTTTTAGAGTAACAGCAATTTCCTCAATTATTTAAAATTGCTTACAAATATTTAACTATAGTGGCCAGCTCCGTACCAACCGAAAGGCTTTTTTCAAAAGCTTCACAAGTTTTAAATCAACAATGCACCAGAATACAAGGAAAGCGCGTAAATAAAATTTTATTTCTCCAAAGTTTGGAAAAAAATTACTTACTGGGATATTTAAATTAATTATAAATGCCAATAGTTTAATTACTTGACTAAACTTGATTAAAATTGTAATATTTTCTACTCTTCCTTTAAGAAAAAAGTATTAAAATTCCAGATTGTGTTTCATTTTTCTGTTCTGTCCTATATTTTGAGCTCTAACGCGATTTTTTTAATTGTGTCCTTTGAGCTGTTAAAATTACTATAGGCGTTGACAGACTCTCATACAAATTTTGATAAATCGAGGGACACTGTTAAAAAACGAGCCATATCTGCATCTATGCTCAATCTATTTATATTTTTAGCGATGCATCGAAAACATCGATGTTTCAATTCGATATATCGAAAAACATCGATGCATCCTTTTTGATTGATGCATCGCAAAAAACATCGATGTATTTTTTAAATGAACACCCCTAGGGCAATCCCCAGACAGAGGGCCTTACGGCGCGGCACGGGGCCAACCGTGCACACAGGCCTCCACGGTTAGGGTTGTTCGTCAATTTTGATGCATAAAACCATTTTGATGCATAAAAAACCTTTAATGAGAACTTGTTTGCCTTGTACAACAAATATATATATTTTTACCCGACTACAGCAAATCAAATAGAGAATATTAACAGATGTGTAAGTATTCGGGTATGTACGCTCACGTGTTCTCTCACAACTTCTAAACTACTAATCATATTTAATTTTGCAAATGAAGTATCATTGAAAGCGTCTTGTTCGGCCGATGGATATGATCTGAGACACCACTATGTATATTAATTGTATATAACCCCTTCTAAGAGAACACAAAGTCATGACGTGTTTGGTATCAATTAATACGTTTCAAACAATTATTTTGTCCAACAAGAAAGTAATTGTTTTGTGCGGGTGCTGGCTTTAAATCATGAATTAGGTAAGTATCGAAGAAAACAAGAATTTATATTATTATTCATATAAGTTTAAAAAAATGTGGGGGAACTTATAATTGTCAGTATTTTAAAATTCGTATATTGAAAAAAAAAATAAACGCTAATATTTGCTGGACACATCTCAAGTAAAAAAGAATTTTAAAAAATATGCATAAAAAGTTTCCCGTACCGGGAATCGAACCCGAGCCTCCTGGGTGAAAGCCAGGTATCCTAGCCACTAGACCATACGGGATTGCAGTTATATGATGAAATTATGCTAAAGGTACGTTAAAAAATAAAATAAATAATTTTATATTGTGATTATTTTAGATAATAACCGTTGATAACAAAATATATTTGGTGTTGACATAATCTTATTTGTTTATTTAAAACAACTTTATATTATCTATTTTAGCGACATCTACCTAAATTCCAGTGTACTAAACAACAATTGCGTTGTTATGCTTCTTGCTCTAAGATGACGTAGCAGTGTAGCAGTGTAGCAGAGTCAGGCAGCTAGAGGGCGTAAGTAACTCTTTGTTGGCGAAAAGGAATAAAAAAATATAAAAAACTTACAAACATACTATAGTATTATTATCTGTGCCATAAGCCAACGTTCATTATTGTGTACCTACCGTGCGTAACTAGACATCTTATGTCACATGTTGACCACGTACAGTGTGGTCCTTGAAGAGGTTATATTATTTTTAAATATTAGGTACAGGAACAATAAATGAAGACTACAGGGGGAAAACCAGGAATGTCATAAAAAATTCAAAAATAAAGTAATAATGCCATCTAGTGGCTTTTGCACGTATTTATACCTTAGCTAAATTTGAAAGGCAACAATAGTCGGAGTCCTGATTTATGGCCAGTTATTTGAATGTTTACAACTAGCAAGAATCGTGAATGTCTGTGCGCAAAAAAAACAAAAACCGGCAATATCACTTTGACAGCGCCTGACTTGACGCCATTAACCCTGTGTTCCGTAAAACGATAAATGTGATAATATCGCGAATCCGACCAGTCACAACATAACCTACTCTGATTCAATAGCCCCTATATTTTGTGACGATTTAATTTGGTCGGATTCGCGATATTATCGCTTTTATCGCAATTCGGAACGCACGGCTACTGTCATGTTTGTTGGTTTCGTGCGTTTGTATACAGTGTGTCCCCGGATAAGGTGCACAAACGAAAATGGGTGAAAACTACAATTTATCGATAAAAAAAGAGAAAAAAAATTTAAATTAAATTGTATTTAATATTGATTTTTTATTTTTTTATTCTCTTTTTAAGACCTTTTGTGTTTGTAAAATTGTAACATTGTAACCACAGCGTGGACTTTGTTCAAATAAAAACAATAATGATGCCAAAAGATTAACACTGTATGGTAAATTAAAAAAAGTACATGAAAGCAGTCAATAGGGAGAAAAACATTTTTTTTTCACTAATTTTGAACATAAGAGAAAGCCAACGCCGAACCCGATTGTGTCTCTACGGAGGTAGAAGTATCTGGAGGGTTTTTAGCCGGTATGGGGTCTTCTACCCGAGTCCGGCATATCCTTGGGGTGTCCTCATCAGTCGGCCCCTTGTCGAATCCGTAAGGATTTTCCCTCCTAAAAAAAAAGGGTGGCTCCTGATGCGCGTGATTATACCTAGAAAATAATTCAGTAAGTCCTAGGTACCACTCATCACACCACTCTCCTCATCAATCTAGGACATTGATCAGACAAAAATATAAAGTCGTGGGGCGTAGCGTAACCTGAGTAAATATGTAAATAGCATTTTTATAAAGTGATAGAAATTGTTGATAGAAATTTCAAGCATGCCACAATTTTATTTTTCAACTACTGAATTTGACACAAACAAACAGGGCAACTACTGAATTTGACTCAAACAAACAAAATAAAAGCGTTTAAAAATAGCCATTGTCTTTTTCAGGGTTGAAACTATTTCTTTACCGGTTGGTATTATATTGGTTAAGCGGGTATGCGTAAAGCTCATTTCAGACTACGCTATACTATTGTGCTATATAGTATAGCAAATAATTTATAACGTATAGTAAACCAATAATATATAGTACAGCTAAGTGTGAACGTGTCCATAATAAATGTATGGTGCGCGATATTGATGTGCTATGAACTATATGCTATTATATTATAGCGTAGTCTGAAAGCACCTTAGAACGTAAAAATTAAGAAGATGGACAGAGTTAGTTTTGCATTTTTATATGGGTAGGGAAGTAGGCACAAATCAATATGCATGTTGTAACTTTTGCAGTGTTGGCATTTCTAGTAGCCAATATATATCCGGAATAAAGGTCAATCCTGATAGAAGTGAAAATAGACAAAAGCGTAGTTCAAATTTTTTTTTCATGATTACATATTTTTTTACATATGACAAGGAACTTTTTGGTCTCCATCACACCTTGTTTGATAATTTCGTCGATATAGTTTCACCCCCTTTCGTAAGTACTTAAACCATTCATTTCTTGATTTGAGTTCCTTGACTATTCTAGTTTTTTTTAAATGTACTTATGTTCAAATGACGCGGAGTACGTAATCGACTCTGCCATTTATGGGCCAACTTCCAAAATTATTTTGGAATCGAAAGAGTATATTCCTGAGGTGGTCCCATGGTTACCAAATCATGATCTGATGATGGGATCCCAGAAAAATAGAGGGAAACCCTTAAATCTCATAGCCATTTCCGACGTGTTTCGTTTCATGCTTTTATTTTTCTGAAAATATTTAGGTATTTGCATCGGGTGGTCATCATATCATGTTACTGTGGTAATGATGGAAAGTTTCTAGTAAGTTAGGAGTTAGGGGATAATATTTCTTCTGTGTCACACTGGTGTGACAGAGAGTAAGCACCCGTTATTTCTAATCCGTTATAATGAGAGCTTATCGACACGTAGTTCATGCTTACAAGTGATTCACATGTGCTGATAGATGTTTTATTTACGTCATTCTGTCCCTGTTTATATTTTGGGTCAAATTCTAATACGTATGTATAAAATTTACTAAAGTTATTGAAATAAAAATATTCAACATAAAATAAAACCTACTTCAAAAACATTAAATTATAAAATTATATAAGAATACATACCCAAAACATCACATTTTTATAAGAAATCTGTGCCAAGCGATGATCACTTGGAAAATCCTAAAAATATACAAACAACTACACCTACCTACCTAATGTAATAAGTTAAAATCTGGCATCAGCTTCGTTATAAAAAAAATGTGATTCTGTTTGTATTGTTGTATTATTTTTGATATTTTGGTGTGTTTGAAGTCGGTTTTTATTATTGTAAAATATTTATTTAACAGATGTCTGGATGATGGGTGATGATGGAATAAACTGCCCCCCTCGTGGTTTGGCTCGGCCACGAGGGATGCGCAAAAGCATTTTCCCCCTACCAAAAAAAAACTGCCTCCTACTTTAAGATTGGCTTGTAGTAGGTAAGGCATCATTTAAACATCTAGTACGGGGACATTTTCTGGAATCCTTCTAAAATTGTATGACAGCATACGTATATTATTATGTTATATATTTATATATATATACATATATTTATGTATATATCCATTTATATTTATACTTATTTATATATTTGCATATTTAGTATTCATTTTATTTAATAGTAACAAAGAGTTTGTAGCTTTTTTTATTATTTTTTCCAATTCGCACACCGTCAACAAACATTCTCACATTTTACGGGTTAACTGGTAGAGAATGCCTCAGGCATTAAGTCCGCCTTTTGTACACTTGTTCTTATGTTGTACGAAAAAGCTTAAATAAATAAATGTCTCCACTAATGACACCAGAGAATTTTTTTGAAAGCTCTTTCTTTCTTGTATGTTGTATGTACATCTTCTTTAATATTTTAAGATAATAGTTGTAAATATATTAAAACGATAAAAGATATATAATTCTCGTATAGTAATAATTTTGTTAAAATCTGTAAAGAAAATATAACGGAACATATTAGGTACTTGATTGATGATTGCAAAATCAGTGTAAGTAATACTGATTTTGCAATCATCCGTCAACTGAATAAACAAATATGATAGTGTTTAGAGTTTTTATATGGAAAATCTTTCATATTTATTCTGCAAATAGAAATTATCAGACAAAAATTGCCTATAAGCAAATAAAACTACTGTTGTTTTACGCTAGGATTTCAATGAAAACGAACAACAATAGTGCAAATGTCACTCATTCTATTGACTGATTACCGCCGAATCAAGTAATAAAAATAAGTAAAAGCTATTGTTGCTACCCCAGCACGTACCTACATTGTAGCTATAAGTTAATTGTGAATTTGTCTGGCACCGGCCCCACAGTCTGGCTTAGGGTGAGATTGTGACCTTCGCTCACCCCTGCTCACCGTCCAACGAATGCTAATAGTTATAACGACTGCATATTTTATTTGAATGAGTCTTTATGAAGTCGCTGCTTTATTTGCAATTACTCAGGGTTTGGTTGTTATATTTGCATCAACTGCAGTGACGTAGTGTTGTAGTACTGGTCACGCGTGAAACATCGCTGCGGAGTTGGTTATACTGTGGAGTGGTGCTCCGGAGTCCGGCGTCAGTCGTAGCAGCCGCGCTGACAGCGCCACACGCACCGCGCAGTCACGACCATGCTCCCCATAGTGTTGCTCGCCGCCCTCGCCGCCGCGGCCGCGCAGAACGACACGCAGCCCTCGCGCCCGCCCTCGCCTAGGCGCGAACAGTTCCGCGTTATCTACGAATGGAACGTCATAGACTTCGAATGGCGCTCCCCGGGAGACAGGGAGGCCTACCTCAGTACGAACCGATACATACCGCAAAACGTCCTAATCTCTGGAATAAACTTCTACGGCGAAAACCTCTTCCTGACCCTGCCCAGGATGCTGGACGGAGTGCCGGCGACGCTGGCGACCATCCCGGTGCAGCAATCGGACACGGCGCCCAAACTGAGGCCGTTCCCTAGCTGGGAAAGTAACACTCTCGGAAACTGTTCCTCTTTGCAGTTCGTGCAAAATATAGAGATCGACAAAAATGGTGTCATGTGGATTTTGGACAACGGACGCGTCGGCACTCTGACGCAAACTCCAAACTCGAAGTGCCCACCTTCTTTAGTGTTGATTGATCTGAAATCTGGAAAAAATGAAATGGAGCGTATACCGTTTCCGTCGGATATTTTGAATGCCAACACGTCGTATTTGAACGATCTCGTCGTGGACAATCGTGATGGTGACTACGCATACATTACGGACAACAGTGCCGTCGATCCCGGCATAATTGTGTTCCGCCGCAGCGACAAAAAATCTTGGAAAGTTCGAGATACGAAATCCATGACGTCGGTACCTGAAGCTTCAGCATTCCGTATAAACGGAACAAGTGTCAATTTGCCCGTGAACGTTGACGGAATCGCTTTAGGTCCGCAATTTTTGACCGCTGACCAAACCGTGGATAGAACGATCTACTACTGTCCATTGTCGAGCTTCCATCTTTTCGCTATCAATGCATCAGTTTTGAGGAACGATTCAATCGGCAGCGTGGACGGAGCCCTTCGCCCTTACGTAGTAGATCTCGGTACAAAGGCATCCCAAACGGACGGAATGAAAATGGATTCGACCGGCGTGCTTTTCTTCGGTCTAGTGGGCAACTCGACTATTGCGGAATGGAATACGACGACTGATTTTCGCGTTGGCCAACGTACTATCGCCCGCGATCCCAACTACATTCAATGGGTGGACCGCTTCACGTTTGATGACCACGGCAACGTCTATGTTGTCATAAACAGGCTGTTTAACTTTGTCAAAAACCAGGTGTCGACGTCCGAGGTGAACTATAGAATTTTAAAATCGCACACTGGGACGAAGAGTTACATTTATGCGGAAGAACTAAAGCCGGCGGGATTGCCGGGAGCCGCCGCTGCGCCTACGTTCGCTGCCTCGCTGATGCTTGTGGCGCTGGCCCATCTATTGGCTTAGATGTCGTGAAATTTCTCGGTCCGGTCGCGACCCTGACCCTGAAAACCAGTGTTCATTACTTACACGCTCGGACTGACGCGTAACATTACCAAATATTGAGTTACCTTGACCTGTTTAGGTCCTCCAAGTGATATGCGCATGTAGATATAGCTTTGTTATTTTAAATAAGGATTTAGTCGTAATCGTATTAGGATCCGATCGACCTTTTTACACCGTAGTTTACGCTAAAACTTAAGATGAGTCTCGACTCTCCGGTGCATGAAAAAGGTCGAGGACACGTTGCCAAATGCCGCGCCTCGCTCACAAACAACAACATTCCAACTCTACACACTGAGGTGCATCATCCATAATATTTATTAATTAGTGTATTATTAACTCTAAGGACGTTTTATTTATATGAGAAAAATAATGTAGTTTTCTTATGACATCAATTTTGGACTTGTTTTTGTTAGAATCTTGCAAGAAAAAAGAAAACGTTCTGTAACTGCCTCTCAAATGAATGAAGATTGGTGATTTGCTGCAATTAAATTAATCTAGAAATGTATAATTTTTTAATAATTTGTCCGAGGTACATACATCGAATTTTGCTTTTTTTCTCCCAAAAAAAGTAAATTACCCTGTGAACCTACCTTGTTATAATTGTATTTCTTAAACTAATTAAAATAAGCAACGTGTGAATAGAATAAGTAAGCCGAGTTAAAACTTGAATTGTTATATATTATACATTGTAACTAAACTGTATGTTTGTTAAATGGACGTGACTGAATGATTTAAAATAAACGTGTTTATCATACTAACGTGTTTTCACTTGTCATTAGTATACTATTGTAAAATATATTGGTTAACTACATAGTATGGTACGAAGCCTTATTATTATGTAGGTACATAAGACAAGGTAATACTAATGCAAATGTTTACAATTTACATGTTATGATACTAACATACCTTAATTCTCGACTTTTATTACGGAACCTTCCATCGGTTGTTATTTCCTTTTATAGGTAAATTAAAAAAAACGTTAAAAAAATGTGAATCACAGTGAAAAAAATATCACCACTCAGCATTCATTCTAAACTATCTATACAACTAAAAGAATAAATAAAAGAAATGAATTGCCAAAGAGCATTATTATATACTTAATTTGACATGTTGCATGCATTCTTCTGCTAGAGTAAAACACAATTATGAGATAGTTTAATAATAGTCATTGAGGTTATCGCTTACTCCAAACAATGTTGTGACATTAAAAACTTGATTGAACATCGTTGTGTAAAATAAAATGTTTGTGTGAAAATTATGGACTCGGTCTTAAATGTCTCACTTGTTACGATGTCAGTTTTACATTGTCCTTTACCCTTTACGCTTTAGAAATGCAGAGCAACAAATTAGGCTCATTTTTTTTGGTAACTATATTTGGTTCATTTTTTTTGTTGTTTGTTGTAAGCTTGATGCAACTGGTCGATAATAATGTGACTGAAACGTTTATTATTAAACGTATCGCAAATAATTTTGTTTAGAACTAAAACTATTTTTTTAATGATTTTTACTAGTAACATATTACAAAAATATTTTCATCACTCTTTGTTATGACTTCAGAATGCTATTTTGTCTTATATTTATTACCCCAAATATTTTAGATAATTATTTTACTTTGGATCGTAAAGACTAAAGTTTATTATAAACATGGAAGACATGTAGAGCATAAAAAATAGTTTGTTCTTCCATTGTTTGGTTTCACCAGTTTACACACAAATCTCATTTATCTCTAGATTTACAACTTTAACGAATCTTTTTTTATTGGCAAATTATGACGATAACTTTAATAAAACTTTTATTGTTGTAGTTTCATATTTTTTGTCTACAATTTGTTTGTAATAATTTCTTTAATTTTTAAATTCTGCGAAATGTTTAAAAGTTAAAACATCTTCTATAACTCTTCGTTCGAATTTCTTCTACAAGTTAATAATATAATTGGAAATGGAATGTTTTTATATGTTTTTTTTAATACATAGTTAACTCTCCACAGACTCGTAGTCCGTGCCTTTTTAATTTTTTTAGATTTCTTTTTGATCCATTCTATATAATATTAAATTATATTAAGACTTACGACTACTCTTATTTTAATGTTTTTATATGTTTATCTCGTAAGTATATCTCCGTAATTCAAATAATCAGATTAAAGCTTGCATAGTAGCTAATGGGCTAATATTTTATATAATATTTAATTTTGAAAACCAGTACCTTCATTTTACAATTTCTTTTTTAAGCAAAGTTAATATAATTATACAAAGTACTTCAAAACATTTGTACGAAAGTGAATGTAGAGCTATATAATATATTGCTCTACATTCAGCTATAATAGTTAAACTACAAAAAAGCGATGTTTATTCAAACACACCTTCATAAACCTTTGTTTACCGTGATACCATTAAATAATACTATATATTCTATCAATTATTTAATATACTAGAACATAATATTAAGTCAGTAGCTAAGTTACCGCCATTATTACCGCACATCACATGATCAATTTCTCCTTAATGAATTGAATATTTGATTACATACCTATTTAGTGATAATTACGGTCTGTCTCGTATCGGTCACTTGTCATCTGTCAAATGTAAAACTAGTTTATTTTTTGTCTATCCATCCGGATGCGTAAGGTTTCACTCGACTTTTTGTGTTGGTTTGATTCTAGGATAAAACTTAGAAAGTATTTTGCTATCAGTAAATGAAAGTATGTATATTTATGCTACGACTACATACATACCTACATAATGCAAGCAAATAAAGTCTTAAATAATAACCCTGTAATTCATAAAAAGAAACGAAGTTATGGAAGGCTTAGTAACTGTTTTGTTGAATGATAGAACGAATTTTAACAGTGTGTAAGCTAAAATTGGTTTATTCAACATTTATAAATAACAGGGATGTAATTTTATTTTGTAAATTATTAAAAACGAGGTTAAACAAAACGAGGAATCATTCAATAAAATAATAATTTATTTTTTTTGTAAATTACGATGTTTTTCAAAGGATTTGCAGATCATCATGATTAACTAATAATCTCAAACTATTTCCGCTTAGACTATGTGAATATTGCAAGTGACAAATTTCACTGCAATACTTAAAACTAATTTTACTATCTGTATCTCTAGATCATTACATTATAATATACCTACAATTATCTATATTCTATTAATATTAAAGTGTCGTAGCAGATATAAAGCTCGATACGTGCACGCTCACAATAAACTTCCAAGGAGATTCCATGGAATAACTAATATTTCCGCGTTTTCGATGACAATATCTCGTACTATATATATTCTCATAATGATATTTCGACATGCTTATACAAGGTGGAGACGTCAATACGAGATTTTTACTCGTGTACATCCAATGTTTTCCAAAGCCTGTATACAAAAAATCCAATAATAACAATAACTGACTCCGGAATCATTTCATAACGAAAGCAACAAATCATCTATCGATCGTCGAAATGTATGTACGCGCATAACTTCAAAACTACTGCACCAAATTGGTTAATTCTTATTTTGTTGTGTTCGTTATTATCAGGGTGGTGATTTTGTAACGCATCGATTGATCGGCAATCGTTACAGACTGACTTAATGAAGAAAAGCGGAATTATGTTCATTAGCTATAAGTATTGGTTGATTTATTCAACAAATATACTTACAGAGTTTATTCAGACGATGACTTTACAGAATGTTAAACATAATAAAAATCAGTTTTAATCAAACAGAATTATCAAATCTAAACGAAGGCCGATTGTCGATAAGTTACAAAATCACCCACCAGGACAAAGTTTGTATGAAAAGGAAATGTTTAAAAATTATACAAAAAAGGACAAAGTTTGAATTAAATAATTTTCATATAAAAAGTGATGAAATTGACAGATTGATACGAGTAATCAGCAGGCCAATTATGGATCTTTCATTGTATGACATGGTATAAATTTGAGAAAAAGAAGTCATGAAATGCTGCATTTCGTTTTACCGATCTCCAATAATATCATCACTTTGGCATAATTTCAATGATATCATCATTAAATAATGAAAAAATGATCAAAAATCTGACCGGAAGTCGTATTTTTCGTTTTGCACTATGATATCATGTGATATCATTTGCAAAACCATGAGATCGGTAATAGGCCCTCTGGTTATTCCAAACATATGGTTTCTTACATTTTTGTATTGTTAAAAGGTTTTTACTATACACATGCGAGGCCGATGCAAGCAGTTAGTAGAAGCTAATTAGTTCCCGCCAAAATATCGGGCATTGTCCCTAATACCATATATAATTTGTTCTGCGACTAGAAAACCACGAATTCCAAATGCCAAATTCTACTTAGAGTTCGTATTTCTTGGAGTCTCGTATTATTAAAAATAAAACCCAAGTATTTCAAAACAAAAACATTATTGAATGTAGAGCCCATGAAGCAAAATTTGCTTCATGGTAGAGCCCTATAGAAGCGCGTTTTGACGTAAAAATATTCTTACTCTTAATCCTTGTATATCATACTAATATTATAAATGCGGTAGCGGGTTTGTTTGTTGTTTGTTACGCTTTCACGCCTAAACCACTAAACTTATTTTAATGATATTTTGTATAGGAAGCCCTTGGAAATAATAAAGGCAATTTTTTTCCGAATTCAATGATTTTCCTTACGCAAACGAAATTGCGGGCAACATCTAGTGTACAATAAATACAAGTTTATATCTTCAAATTGGGAGAACCTTTACGAGATGACGGAAGTGGAAGATTTATTTTTATAAGAGTAAGAATACTTAGTTGTTACAAGGGGCTGGTTAAGAATATCCTACCACTGCTATTAGTTAAGAACAAATATTAAAATTCTCTAATCGAATCCCAAATATCGAATTGATCGCTAGGCTTATAGTCAATCGATACGATCATGTGACATCTCTTCATGCATGAAGGTTACCGCTGTTTTTGTACGTCCAATGTCAATGCCTCGAGTGATGATAATTACTGGCCGGCAAGAACTGACCGAGTTAGCCATTATTATGTGATGGCTTACCGAAATAGTTCTCGTCCAAAGGCACTCATTATCTTGTTCACTCATTAATAAATTACACTTTGAATGAGGAAATAGTAAAGCTCTTTTTATTTTATCTAGGCTTATTGATCGCTTTTTCCATCTTTGTAGTTTACGTTGAGAAAGATAGTTATCAAAACAAAAGCAATCTTATGCTGTACTCGCATAATGTTTGCATCGATTCTATAGGTATCTTAACATGTAGTTTTAAACCTAAAACAAATTCGGTGAAAGTAAAAGTAATTCTAGTTCATAGACATTAACACATAGACTTAAAAAGTATCATAGAAGAATACAAAATAAAATAAATTGAAAGGTTAATATTTGATTTGCATTCAGATATAATTAAATGTTTATGATGGGAAGCATGACCAACAAGTAAGGATAAAGATGAATAGATTATTCTCGAACAAAAGCCCACAAACGCCTTCAAAAGCAAAAAATAATAATTGCCTGATCACTTAAAGCCTCAGCTCGAATAAGGTCATCATAACTGTACACAAGTCTGTGCGTTTATCGCAAAAAAATCCCCATTCGCTGAAGTTCCACTGTTAACACATCCTTAAAACTATCGAACAGCATTGGGATCTTTAAAATATGGCTAAGGTCCAATTACTGGTTTGGAAAAAGCTTGGTGTGCTCAACAGATCAAAGCGGTACATTACGCAGGCACAAAAACTTATACTCTAATGGCCTTATTAATAATAAATTTACTCCTTGGATCATCCTCGGATTAGTTACTCCGTGTTTTGTCTTGTTTCCGCACATGCCTGCTACCATAGAGCAAAATTAGACAAAACACGGAGTAATTTAACTAATCCAAGGATGATCGAAAGAGTAAAATTTTTATTGATAAGGCCGTAAAAGTTCCAACTTCGCAACATTATGAATGAGGTCTTATTACAAAACCTGGTCTAAACTTATTCTTGGTTTTAAACCTAGCGCGCTTTCACTTGTGTTAATACACATAGAGAGAGACAGCGTCCATATTTAAACCAGGACTAAGTTTAGACCATATTTTGTAATAAGACGGATGGAGTACCGCTGTCATCTGTGTACAGGAGCACCAAAGTATCATCTTGAATCTTTTGACGCGCCACCAGAAACGCACAATGCGGTCTGACGGCGATTCCAGTGTTGCTGTTTACAACGGAATATGTTCTGAATAATTTATTGTTCAATATACAGTACGGTTTCTGACACATTTTCACTCGCGTCTTCGAGATTGATGAGGAAAAAGGGGTTTGTAATGATCTCCGCATCTATTTGTAAATGATTAAATATACATTATTTATTATAGAAAATATTAAGTAAGTACATACGTCTAAGTACATCATCACGTCTTTAATTAAGTATAGGCCTCATACCAAACAAATAAGTTTCGAGATTTTTTTGTACGAAGTGTTATGCGTTTGCGCATCGTACCTGCCGATGGCTATTCAACTAGTGTGTGAACCTCGACCTCCATTTTATCCATAGTCGACGCAATCCAGGGACTGGGAAATCCCAAATCTCCAGACCAACCCTCTGGGACAACCCGCCCAGCTGAATAAACCTACTTTTCAAAACGTGCCTGTCTAGTTAGAGTCAAAACTTACTGGCCTTGAATCCTCACCGCAACCTCATCTGTTAACCTTGGAGTCCTCAAATATGAAGATATTAATGAATCATAAGGAAAACGAATTTGAATAGCAACGATGAACCCTTACTCGGAGTCCCAGTTGTCTGGCCTTAAGGAAAAACACGTTTAAATTTTTAATTAGGATAGTCGCATACTCGGGCCGCAAAGAAAATGGTCAGTCACCAAAACTAACAATAGCAGATTGTACAACAAGAGCATAAAACGAGTCATTTTACACTAGACGTTGATATAGCTTACGATAGTCACGACGAGAGTAAAATGGGTTTTATGGTCGAGATTTACCCACACTCTGCTTTTCACTTCGATTGCAGAGTAATATTAAGCATATACATTTCTCGCACTTCTTTTCATTAAGTCTCAGGTGAAATCATTATTGGCTAGTCACTACTCGTAGACATTGATTAATGAAGTATTAAGTATTCTTAATTAAACAATGTCTACGAGTAGTGAACTCGTAGATATTGTTTAATTAAGAATACTTAATCCGCACTGGGCCAGCGTGGTTTGACTAAGGCCTTATCGCCCTAACATAACTAATTAGGGTAGACTCGTGCCCTTTAGTGGACGTATGTGAGGTGTGATGATGATGATGACTTAAATGAATTATTCCACGAAGTAAAGTAATAATAATTAAATTAAGACATAACCTTTATCCCATAATCTATTTGTGTGGGATAAAATATCTAAATGAAAGTATATCGTGTGTGTGGCTGCAAGGCCTAAGTAAGTCTTAAAAGAAGAAATTATACACAAGAGAATAAAAAGCCTTTTTATGCAGTTTTATCTCGACCTTGTACAATTTCATCTTCTTTCAAATATCGTGATCTGAGTGGCGGATTAACATATTACACAAAAGCACTACATACATGTGTTTAGGATTGTTTTACAATATACACTGTATATATTGTATGTACACTGTACCTATGTACACTGCTAACATTACGTTTTGAATGAAAAAATCAATTAGCTTTCAACATAATGAATTCTATTACAGTGAACAATCGAATAGCTGTTTAATTTATTTGATGGGCAGTACGAATATCGTCAATCGTTTACTTGAATTGTTATGTATCGATTTTAACAGGTTTATTTCAATTTGAATTCGATATTAAAATATGATGTTTAGATACTGGACTGCCAGGAAATTTCAAATCGGCTTGATACGAGTACCTTGGTGCTGCGTAGAGATGTCGCCTCACTATGCATCTTCTATCGCATTTATTACGGAGAATACTCCCAAGAATTCACTTCCGCCATCGTTCCACGTGACAAAAAATTCATGCTCATCACTTAGATGGTTGGCAGTCCACAACTGTGCATTTCTCACGAAGTTTCCTGCCTCGCACAGTCAAACTTTGGAATTGAACTGTTGCCTGCCATTTCCGGACCGATACGACCTTCAAACTTTCAAGAAAAGAGTGTATTCTTACCTTAAAGGCCGGCAAGGCAACGCACTTGTAACTTCTCTGGGGTTGCGGGTGTCCATGGACGACGGTAATCACTTACCATCAGGTGATGCGTTTGCTCGTTTGCCCCCTATCCCATAAAAAAGATATTAGTACTGATAAGGTGTTTTGGCTAAGTTGAATTAAAATGTGTCGTGAATCTCGAGCCACGTACGATAAGAAAATAAGTAAGTTTTCGGATTGTTACGTAATCTAATGTATCAAAATCTCACGATATTTGTCTTCGTACTCCTCCGAAACGGCTTGACGGTTTTTTTAATTTTTTGTGTATATTTGGTAGGTCTGAGGAGATTATTATGGCGAAACGTAGTTTGCGGGCACAACAAGTCTATGTATAAAATCTGTACAACTTTGAACAAGATTGTATGACATTTTTCTAATGTTACGTAGAGTCAGCAAGACATCGAGCTTTACATTACAATAGTACTCGCGACATAAGAGCGGTCTCAAGATCACAAATGTGATCATCGATCACAGATCATCGTCTGTGATTATCGATCACAAATCATCGTCTGAGATCTGTGATCACAGATCTCTATAAATTTCTGTTTTCTAAGTCAAAATACTAATGTCATTTTATTAAGAATCATTTTAAATTTAGGTACACAGTGTGTATCTCCATTAAAATGATGTAATTTTATTAAGAATCATTTTAATGTACTTAGGTACAGAGTGTGAATCTACATCAATGCTTGGCCAAGTCGTTATCACCAAAAACAATTACTTTTCAGCATTACCAAATATTCTTGGAAACCAAACTGCACGAATCCGCCCTGGGCCAGCGTGGTTGACTGAGGCCTAATCATCCTAACTTAGGGTAGCTCGAGCCCCTCGGTGGGGACGTACCTATATAAGCTGTGATGATGATGATGATTACCTAATATTCTTGGAAACCTATTACTCAAATATATGTATACAGACAGACAAAGTGACAATCATTCAAATATTATAAGTAGTTTGTGTGGAATGTACAGTGTCTTAGATCCGATAACACGCTCGTATGTAAATAGCCAGGATTGAATATTCAGCGCCTGAGTAGAATACATCGATTGTTCCTTGTAAATTAAAATTCGGAGTTACACGTTGACGCCTACACTATGATTATATTCCTCTTCCTTATTTAGCGCAGTATTATGTAGAAATATGTCTTAATAAAATGATACATGGATTACGGTCTTGCACTGTTTTTTTTTTCATCTCGCTGTGGTTAAAACTAGTATGATCTAGAATACACAAGTCACCGCTCCCCGTAGACATCGTAAGAGTCAGCTAGGAAAATTACCGTATTTAAACTTGAACGTAGATGGAGATCCGCAGTCCATACACAAGAGAAAGAATTTTCACGGCAATAATCGATTAATTATATATTTGAGTGCTTGATAATTTAGTATTAGATATGCTAGAATTTGTAGTAAAGAAGTAAAACTAGAACACTGAGCGAAATTAAAAAATATAAAACATATACTACTTGACCCTGTGAACTTCGTTTCACCTACAATCTATGCAAATAAATAAAATTGAAGTGTCTGTTTGTAATGTCAAAATAACAAGTTTTTACTAAATGGGTATGAATGTATAGCGGGTACCAATAACAAAAACACAATTTAAAAAAAATTGTCTGTCTGTCTGTTTGTTCCCGCTAATCTCCGGAACGGCTGGACCGATTTTGACGGGACTTTCCCTAGTAGATAGCTAATTATACCGGGTGTAACTGAACACCCCAATAACATTTAAGAGGCATATAAGTTAGATACTAAATGGACTTTCGGTTCTTGTCTGAGACCTAGAACCCCAATACTTTCAGAGTTATTTGATTTTAAACTGAAAGCAAAAACTTTCAAGTGACAACCATAATCAGCTCAACACAAAAGAAATTTAAACACAAAATGACACGTGACAGACGTGAGCGTAGTATTCCTCGTACGCTTACGTAGGGCTTTCGGCACTTAATACCAAAAAATAATTTATTTAGTTTGTATGACGTGAGCGTAGTATTCCTCGTACGCTTACGTAGGGCTGTCGGCACTTAATACCAAAAAATAATTTATTTAGTTTGTATGGGAAAAAAGGAGGTTTGTTAGCCCTAATATTTTTTCCTACAAAATCTCTACTTCTGATGGATACATGGAATGTTATCGGGGTGTTTAGTTACAACCTGTATAAGGTATAACATAGGCTACAATTTTTATCAATATCTTAAAAGAAATCGTACATAATCTAAATGCTGCCAAAAGTTACTATTCCACGCGGACGAAGTCGCGGGCACAGCTAGTCGGTATATAAAGTGACAGATGAGAGACCTAAATCAATCGCGAAATGTACCGTCATTTTTCATTAAAAAATACCATTATCTTCTATCTATCTCTCTAATATAAAAATGAATCGCCGTTCGTTAGTCTCGCTAAAACTAAAAAAATTACTCGACCGATTGAACTTCATATCATCTATTATTGGTTTAGTGACAGATAACAGATCTCAATCAATAGCGTATAGTCATTTTCCATAGATATCATTAGGTATCTTCTTACTTAATATATAAAAAAGAATTGCTCTATATCTAATATAAAAATGAATTGCTCTATATCTAATATAAAAATGAATCGCCGTTCGTTAGTCTCGCTAAAACTAAAAAATGACTCGACCGATTTAACTTCATATCATCTACAATCGGTTTAGTGACAGATAAGAAGTCTCAATCAATAGCGTATCGTCATTTTCCATAGATACCATTAGGTATCTTCTTAGTTAATATACTAAAAAGAATTGCTGCTCGTTAGCTTCGTGAAAACTCAGAAACGGCTTGACAGATTTGAATGTTTATTTTCATTTTATTCGCTTTAATCTAGGGGTGGTTTAAGAAGGGGATTGCCCTGGTGTTCTCAGGCAATCCCCCCTTGGCGATAGCCCGACCAGTTGGTCGGGCTTGCCCGGGCGCGTGGGTAGTGGCGTCGCAGTGTGGACCTTACCTACCGCGCTCATAAGGGCAGGGAGAACACCGGGGGGTTTTAGTGGGTAGGACTGGTACTTTGCCGGGAGAGCCCCACACACGCTCGCCGTCTAGCCAACGGCGGGTACGGTGCGGTTACGCATTTCCCGCGAGAAAAAAAAAGGGGTGGTTTAAGAAAAAGAAATATATGGAAAATCCTAAAGAAAAACCAAAGAAAATATAATGTGTAATGGTAATGTCGTAAGGAAAATTCTAGTGTGGCGTCGAGCTATCGATTTCTAAAGATCTTCGTTCGACATCAAAAAGTCTTTATTTTTAAATCGATCGACTACAACGAGCAATGTACGCATTTATAAAGGAACGAACGATTCAAAAAAGAGCACTACAGCTCTTACCTGCGTAAAAATATCGACTCTGTAACTCATAATTCAGCTATCCAAACGATATGTGAGTACACTGTAAATAAAATTACGTCGGTGCATTTTGAACGTTTCATAAAATAGGGACAAATTAATTGTAATTAGTATAGCCATTCAACGTGGTGGTTTAGTTAACGCGATGCCTGACACGTGCGTCACAACGATACTGCAGGTCAGTTAACTAGCTATACCTACCTACCTCTGTTTTACGAAACACACATTAGAGTTATGATCTGTTCCAACCGATTTTGTGAACTGGTTCTTTGTCATGATAAAAACATAAAACGGTAAATGAAAACGTCAAACAGTGTCAAAATCGCTACAATGTGACATGGTTTAAAGTCAAATTCTATTGGACCAGATTTACATAATTAGGTACTTAAATTTCGTTTAAAAGCTTTACATCGAGTTCAGTGTAAACTGAATAAGAAGGATAATTCATTGGCATTGTTTTTAAATTGCGAAGACATTGTCATATGGGTTCACCAAACTACTTTTTCGGAAGGACTTGCGGTTATCCGTTTTTATAGCAGTTTGAACTCCATATCAAACCAATTGTTGCAATCTGGTGCAATAATAAGTGAGCTAAGAGTGTGACTCAGTCAGTAACAAACAGTAACAACGACTTGGTGGCTATCTGTCTTTTTGGACCCAAGCCAACGGAAAACCTAGCTTTTTTACCATTAAAGTCACCCTTAAACTTACTCGAAATATTCCTGCGACTAAGTCTGCGTGGACTTCAATATACAAGTAACGTACACATTATGTCAAAAAAAAAATTTGCAAAAAAAAATTAAGATCATGCATGCGCGATGCAATCGAATTGGGCTACAATTTTCAAAATTTCTATTTTAGTGAAGGCAGGTTCGGGATCGGACAGCCACTTCACCGAACGCACCCCCTTACTGAAATTACCTAGTGAAATTACTAGGTATTGTACTGTGTCTTGACATGTTAACTGTCATGTTTTGTCTATAATTAGGTCACCCAAAACAAAATCATTTTTGGCCTATTGTTAACAGAAGTCTTATCCATAAACTCGAGTTTGGCAGTAATGGTTGTGTAAAACGACCGATCGCCACTTAGGACTTATTAATCTTTCTGAAATACTAAATACGACCAAATAGCAAAACGTTAACCTTTATACGACTCTTTTAAAACCTTGAGGTAAAGTTTACAACCGAGACCCGAAAAAAATGTTACTTGGGTATTTAGTAAAAACTTGTTATTTTGATATTACAAACAGACACTTCAATTTTATTTATTTGTATTTGTATGTAGTATATGTATAGATATATATGTATAAGTAGCCGTCATGTCATCGGGAAAACAAGTGAACGTCGGAAAAACAAGTGAACGTTCGAGAAACAAATGAACGTCGGAAAAAAAAGTGAACATCGAAAAAATGAGACCCAAAAATCAAATGAAAGAGCCGTCTGTACTCCTTCGATTATGATGGTTCATTTTTGACGGTGTTTTTTGGTTCTCCGGTGTTTATTTGTTTTTTTCGATGTCTGCATGTTTTTCCGATGTTCACTTGTTTGCCCGATTGCATGACGACTGCTGGTATTGATAATAGAGTTTCAGATACGTGTTAGTAATAATAATAAAAGTAATTTGCATAAAATATCCTCAAGAATTTTTTTTAACATACGATAGAGAAGCTCTTGGAGTTATCTCACCCGATGGTAAATGATGATAAGGAGAAGGTGGAAGTGAGCTTCACCTGGATTCATCAACAATTGAAGAACTGGCTATATTATACCTCTAACTATCGGAACACAACAATGCTATTAATATTGCATTGTTAATATGGCGAAAAAATTAGGTAATAGGCGGGCTCGAAAGCCCTACCACCGACCAAACCGAGCGAAAAAATGTCTGCCCTCATGGGTAATCGAGCCCCGGATGGGAATAGGCTCAGAAACTACTGAACCGATTTGAAAAATTCTTTCATTTATACTTAGAATGCTATAATATCACTGAGTAACATAGGCTATAGAATATTTTCCTATGGGAAAATAAGGAATTCCCACGGGAAAACGCGGGCGAAGCTGCGAGCGGAAAGCTAGTCATAGAATAAAGTGGACATAAGTGTGTAAAAAGATTCATCAATGGATTTTTACGATGAATCTGCGAATCATAGATCAAAGTTGACACAGGAGTCCAAAAAGACCCATCAATGAATCTTTTTAATGGATGTTAGTGGATATCGCCGTTGCAACTCAAATTCTTATAGAGGTTATTATAGAGGTTCTTATAGAGGTTATTTTTATGCAGGTTTGAAACTAACTACAATCTTAACCCTAGTTAGGGCCCAACGAAATTCACGGGCACGGCTATACTCTGTAATATCATTAATAATATTTGTAACATAATAGCATTCACAACGCAGACGAGATAGTAAAAAGGTAATGTTTTACAGCAAATAAGTTGTTAGACAAGACAAACCATTGCAATTACCTTGTTGGAAATAAAAACACATTACAAATACAATTCATGATCCAAGGAAAACACTAAGATAAAATATCTCATTGATTTATTGACATTGTCCAAGCAGCCATTGTTGACGCGATGATATCATTGTTGTCCGCTAGCTCATCGTGTTTTCGATTGAATTCTACTTGTTGCCATTTTCTTTCGTTTCATTAAATACAAAAAATAGAACCAATAACAATTATTTTCGCATTAAAGGGAATTCCAGAACTAATATTTCACATAAAACTCAAATCCTTCCGACTTCAAAAAAGGAGGAGGTTCTCATTTCGATGCGTATTTTTTTTTGTGTGTATGTTAATGTAACGCGATTACGCCGCCAATTATGGGCCGATTTTCAAAATTCTTTTTGTGTTCGATAGAGTATACTTCAAGGGTGGTTCCATGATCACCAAAGTTAGGATCTGATAATGGGATCCCATGAAAATCGAGGAAAACCCCTAAATTTTAAGGTGTGTCCAACGTGTTTTGTGTGTATGTTACGCGATTACTCCGCCATTGTGGACCGATTTATCAAAATTCTTTTTGTATTCGATAGAGTATACTCCTGGTCCCAAGGTCACCAAAGTCATGATCTGATGATGGGATCCCATGAAAATCGAGGGAAACGCTAATTTTAATTAAATTAGGGTTTCTTTCACCAAAAAGATTTCATTCACTAAAAAGTTAAAAATAAAAAATATTTTACTAAAAATAAAAACCGACTTAAAAAACACTGAAAAGTTAAAAATAATTTAAGAATAAGAACAGACAACATCACACTTCTATATTGAAGTCGGTGACAAATTATAAGACTTTCTAGGAGATCATCGTTTGGCAGTATTTTAGTAAAATATTTTTTATTATTATGACTGTTATTTAGCTGCTTCTGAACTAACTGGTGGCGTTAATGGTTGAAAAAATTATTAGTTAAAAGTTAATAGTTGAATAAAAATATCAGATAATTTGAATGGTTGAAAATATCAGTTAATATTTTTATTCAAATACAATATTGATATTTTTATTAGCATCGTGGATCAAAATAATATTTATAGAATTAGTTTATTTATGTTAGAATAAGTATCATTTTGTATTTAAATTAATGTTAGTTTTAAGTAGATATTTTAATAAAAGACGTTACAACGTCACAGTTTTTATTAAGGCGAGGATTTCCCAAATTTGCCGATCTTAGAACGTCTAGATCTGGATAATATTAGAACCCACAATTCTGAAATTCACACACCTTAAACTTGAAGATATAATCTAGTGAACTGTGAAAGCAGAAACACGATTTACTCCATTTCACTCGATAGAAAAAAAATCCAAACATAGGTCTAAATCAAAAACTAAAACCACGAGTTGAAATCGAAATATACATAAAACAGTATAAAAGTTATACCAAAACATGTAGTTCGTTATTATCTAGTGAACTGTGAAAGCAGATTTTTTGTTGTCATATAAAATATTTAGGAAAATGACGAAAATTCTATAATTTCGCTTGGTTGCAATCGCGCTCCATATAAGACAGTACTCGCCAAGTCGTCTCAGGGTATGGTCATGTCGCTTCGTGTCGCGATCGCAAAAAAATATATTACGTGTTTCTTTACGATCGAATTTTAATTTTGCAGTTTGCGTTTATTTTGTTAACTTTCATTATTATTATAGATTAGTGTAGTAATATGGTGAATAGTGTAAATAATGGATTAGGTCTTATAAAGGAGAAAACTATTTTAATCCTTCTTCCTAAATTATTTTATGTGTGAAAAAATATGTTTTTCGTTCTTTTTTTCTATAAGTTATTTTATGTGTAAAAATCGCTAATAAAAGAAGTCAAAGACGAAATGTTAAATCAAATGCATACAAAAAATGCTGAAAGAAATGTTGTAAATATTTATTTCCCAAATGTTTATATTTTATTGCCGCGGCCATATAGCACAATGCAGTGTTAATAAACCAGTATGATAATTTCTTCAAGTAAATATACAACGATTTATAGGTTCAAAATAATGTTTCTTATAAAACTTTATTGCTGAATTCCTTTATATACTTAATGTTACCCCCTTTATTCACAACGCCTTGCATCAAAGCTTTAGAAGGTAGAATCAACAGCACATTATACATGTAGGTAAATAATAGAGTTTAATTCGAGCCTATGTATTATATATGATTATGAACAGTAAAACAGTATTTCAGGAATCTTTTAAATTTCGTAACATTTATGGTCAAGCGTGAGTTGATTATAAAAAATTAAAAAATAATTAACATAAATTTCCGTTCGATTTATGTAAAGATCACTTCATTGTATTAAAAGAAAATATCTGATCAGCGGAATTTTGTGAAACTTTATAAAATATTTGCTTTTGCCCGCTGCTTCGCCCGCATAAATGTCATAGAGATTCCATACAAACTATTCTTTTTTAGTTTTACCCCCTTAGATGGCGAATTTCCAATATACATATCAAATTTCCGCTTTTTGTGCCTTTTAATTACGGCTGCGCGTAATCTGTCAGTCACTCAGTAATGAAAGTGTTTTTATATAAATACGTCGCCCCACACTAAGATTTTCTCCTGTGTTGTGGGTGCAGTTACGAACATAGAATATCACATGTACATACGCCCAGACCGGAAAAACAATCTGTAGGCCATACAAAATATTTGTCCCGTACGGGAATCGAACCCGCGACCCACTGCGCAGTAGGCGATCATTCGACCTCTGCGCTAATTGTGTCATCAAAGTTACAAACATAGAATATATCACATGCACATACGCCCAGACCGGAACATATTTCTGTATTCCATACATTATATTTGTCCCATAACTACAAAAAAATATTATACAAAAAATAAAAACCGACTTCAAAAATACTGAAAACCTAAAAATAATATAAGAATAGGTACAGACAACATCACACTTCTGTATTGAAGTCGGCGCCAAACGCTAATCTCCTAGAAAGTGTTAAAATTTGTCACCGACTTCAATATAGAAGTGTGATGTTGTCTGTACCTATTCTTATATTATTTTTAAGCTTTCAGTGTTTTTGAAGTCGTTTTTTATTATTTGTAAAATATTTTTTATTTTTAACTTTTCAGTGAATGAAATCTTTTTAGTGAAAGAAGTGTGTTTTTAGTGTTTTCCTCGATTTTCTATGGGATCCCATCATTAGATCCTGACTTTGGTGACCATGAGACCACCCTTGCTCTATACTCTATGGAATACAAAAATAATTTTGGACATCGGTTTAAAAATGACGGGAGTTATGAGGTAACAAACATAAAAAATACAACCGAATTGATAACCTCCTCCTTTTTTGAAGTCGGTTAAAAATATTTGGGAATCGAACCCGCGACCAGTTGCGTAGTAGGCGATCACTCGAACTCTGTGCGCTAACCGTGTCGTCAAATATAAAGTCATCATGGTAAAGAACGCTAGCTGTGTAGTACCTCCCGAGTTTTCTTACAGGCCTAAGGTGGTAGAATATTAATTAATATTTTAAAACCAGGTTGCTTAGACACTAATACGGTTGCCTGATATTTCATCTCATTTCATCAGCCGCATCCGTTATAATTGTCGTTTTTGATGCTTGCTAAGGCAAGGATAAAAATACCTCCGTCTTACCTATTTCTGCCGCAAATCAGCAGTGCTTGCATTGCTGTGTTCCGGTGTGAAGGGTAAGATATGGTACTGAAATTACTGGGTACCGTAACTTTACATCTGATGTCACAAGTTGGCAACGTACACTGTGGTTCTTGTGGGGCTTGCAGTTTTACTGCGAATCGCACAGGAACCACATGTATTATAGGTGACTGTTACCACTTACCATCAGGTGGGCAGTTTGCTTGTTTGCCAACTTAGTAGCAATAAAATAAAACACATAACATTACATTTTTATTTTGAAGTAGTTTTTGTTTTGAAGTGGTCGGTATTTTTGTAAAAAAAATTGTTTTTATTTTTTTCGTGAAATTAATAATAGCTCTCTAAGTCAACTTGAAAGAATATACCTAACTGAGAGTCAATACGTACCTTTTATATCTAAAGACTAACCCCCTAAGTCCTTAAAGTTAAGGATCCATCGTAAGCTCAGCATAGTGGAAGAATCCTTGAGATGATGTCTTTCAGACGCAAATACCTGAATAGCTTCAGAAAAAAAAACAGGAAAGACGTTGGACGTGCCTATTCTCTCGATTTTCTTGGGATTCTAATACTAGATCCTGACTTGATGGCATGGAACCACTTCGGGGGTATACTTTACTGAATACAAAAAGAATTTTGAAAATCAGTTAATAAATGACGAAGCTATGAGGTATGTGTTACCTCATAACTTCGTGAAGTCGGTTAACAAATCAAATCGAAATAAGTTATAGTACTTATTTATTCAGTAATGTATTAAAATACCTACATATATCTATTAAAATATTTTTCTTCAAACTACTCATTCATTTTACTCTAATCATCGGAAAAGGCAACACTAAGTAATACATTACTACCCTGGAAAACGGCAGTAGTATTGTATGAAATTTCATTAATGACCCGTTCAACATAATTGCCCTGTTGTTTTTTTTTCTAATTTAAAAAGAAATTACAATTCATATTCATACAATTCATACAAAATGTAGGCATTTTTCCAAAGAGATTTGAGTGGTTGTATAACATGTCACAAAAAATACACATGCGCAAAACAAGTTAGATAGGTCCCTACAAAGCCAATTTTATTTAAAAAAGAGAGGCAATTGGCTTTAATGGCGAAGGTTAGCTTTTATTTTAATAAATTAAAAATTGTATTCGAGTGAATATTGTGCAGTGAAAGTGGTGTTTTTTGGTGCACATTCATGTTGACGGCAAGAAATAACTGTTTTGTGGTGTACATGACAGTGAGTTTTTTTTTTTGTGGATTTTCCACTTCCGTCACCACCATCAAGATAAGGTTTGGTTTTTTAACAATTTGTATTTTTTTTGTCATAAATAAATAAGTTTTTCTACAGTCAACTTCAGTTTTTTATTATTTTTTAATAAGTTGAAGGAAAAGCAGATTACACACCTCGTAAGTGAGCTATTAAATCCCACGGGTTATTAGTGCCCTCGAGCAAGTGCTCGTGCACCAAACATCCGCGGGCATTAATAAGTCACTTAGCGCTCGGTGTAACAATCTACTATATCTAAATCAAATCGAATAGCCGTCGAAGTCAAACAAAAAAAAATAAACAGTGCTTTATATATGCCGCCGCGTCAGTCATATTCTTAGCTTTTGTTTTAAATACTACTTCTAGCTAATCGAGCATTTTTTGTATTCTAGTGATGCATTCTATACTGCACAAAAGAAATATGCATAAAATTTGAATTTACATTTTATTAATAACACACCATAGAAACATTTAAAACCTTTGAAATTGTGAAGAAACGGTCTAATTATGATGAATCTTGAAAAAGTCTAATTATTGATAATTGCTTTACGTCTCTTTCTTATAAAATATATGTTTGTATCGGTATTATAATTGTGGACGAGTACAATGACGTCACTAGCAAATAAAAGCTTTTTAAACTTTGTTATTTTTTAAGTTATTAAAAAAATCACGTGGTTGTTTGTCAAATAAAAATACTATGTAATGTAACAATTAAAAAGTGTCCATATTTACACACAAGTAAAGATACAATAAAAAATAGCAATGAAGTCATAAAGCTGTATCTTTATTGGTTGTATTACTGTAGGTACTTACCTCAGTTTATAAATCAATACTTATTTGTAACCTAGCAAAAAGTATATTGCATACGATATAAAACGCCCTTTTTGTACTGTTATATTTTTACTGTGCGGCACATGATGTTGGCGCCTGTTCAGTGGCCGCGTCTGCGCTAACGTCATGTACAAATGAACGGTGTGAAGTGCGGAACATATGGGCTTGCACGTGGAAATTCCTCGCCTTAATTCGGTTTGTGATTGAAATTATTCATTACGATAATTTTATCAGTTGGTTACATTTATCTTTACGAATAAATATTACTCTCACGTTAAAATCAACTTAAATTGAATGAATATTTTTATTTGATATAGTTGAAAATATTTATTGAATATATGTGTTAATTTTTTTTATTACTTAATTTTAACGGTTGATAAATATATTCAACAACACTATACTGAACCGTATTTCGACTTGGAGCACTTTTCCTCAATTTATGTGGGGTGTGTGTGTGTATAACATGGGGCACTAGCTCTAGTATGATCGCTTGGATTAGAACAAGGCGCTCTCACTGTGCTTTAAATACTGTTTAAGCGATCATTGTAAGATATATGTTTGCTAAAAGATACTGTCTCATGCCTCATGCGCTCACTGCCGGCAGTGCTGGGTATTGGACCTCCCCAATAATGCAAGTTGGGCACCGTCTACTTTGAGAGAACATTACAGAGATGGAATTTTGTAATGCCACCTAGAGGGAAAGTACTCTAAATACTACAGATAGCAAATTTTACTTAAAGGAAACATTCCTTTATTTTTAAATAGAAACAAACCGAAGATTTCCGAAAATTCGCTTGCCACATTCAACAAATCAAACTTCTAAGTTAACGTTATTGAAGATACGGCAGTTTATGCCGCAAAAACATATAAGTATTTCGACACTCTCAAGAGAATCAAAATTTAAAAGCTACTTTCTGTTGACCTAGAACTATGAAATTTGGCAAGTAATGTCGTCTTATACTACAAGTACAGGGAAAAATCTGAAAACTTACATATAGCTACTTGTAGTTAAACCATAAAAAATATAGTATTTATTTAAAGTACGTAATCAAGCAGCGAGGTTAATAAGTTACCTAACTTATTTAGGTATGAACTGTTAATATAATCACAATTTCACTTATGAAACACAATAACCATAGGTAGTTATAACAACAGGCTTTGGAAACTGAATTTTGGGAAAAGCTCGGAAAAAACTGCGAGACTCGCTTCCTGGACTATTTATAATGTGCAGAGCCCCCGGTGAGTGAGTCCGACTCACATTTATCCGATTTTTTAAATCATAATATAATCAACCTCGTCTTTATCATCACTGCTACCTCTTTGTAACTCTGTTTGACCCGATGGTTGATTGATAAATAAGATAAAATAAAGCTAAAGTACATATTTATACTTTATATAAGTACTACTTAATACCTCATATAACATCCAAATTATCGTATTGCCGTATTTCATAAGGTTGACGTGTAAAAAATGCCTCTTTAAGTTATTCATACCGACGAACATATCAATACTTTGTTTTTCTGAAACCCCTGAACACGCAAGCGGTGGATTAGAGACGGTCCATCGACAGTTAAAAGAACGACACTTGAATAAACATAATCATTCATAAAATGAATAATTTCTGCAGTATTGGGGAATTTATATTACCTATTAAACATTGCGATTATGAATATTCCTCATGGACTTCATGATTAACGGCATATCACTGCTACAAAGAAAGTGATAAATAAAATCTAATTTTCCGTGGTTATAACTGCCCTTTTACCAAGTTTTCTTGAGCAATTCCAAACCCTTGGCGTTAACAGTCGTCCTTTGTTCGTAGTCTCTCATTCCCAATATGAGCATACCTTAAATACATCTGTCCCGCAATACCGAGATGCCTTATGAGTGGTTTCAATATACATATAATATATCCGTATAAGACGAAAGTCTTCAATTCGTGCGTGTTGCCAGTGATGACGTACGGAACTGAGACGTGGCCGCTTACAATGGGTCTCATCAGAAGGCTCAATGTCACTCAAAGGGCAATGGAGAGGGCTATGCTCGGGGTTTCTCTACGCAATCGCATCAGAAATGAAGAGATCCGTAGAAGAACTAGAGTCACCGACATAGCCCAAAAAATTGCAAACCTTAAGGGGCCACAGTAACTACTACTAGCGCCGCCATTCGTTTTTTATTAATTATGATGAATTAAAGACGTTTCTACAAAAAATAGAACAGTCAGGAACTCAATATATATATATTAGAGTTTTGGGAGCCATTCAGGCATAGATTAAAAGTAAGGAGTAATCATAATCAGAATTATTGCTAAAAGTGGCCACTTTAAGCAATAATTATGATTTCGACTATTCTATACGGTTAATGTATACAAATTATGTAAATATAAATCTGAAGTATCTATATTGATTTCCTGACTGTGCTATTTTTTGTAGAACCGTCTTTAATTTATCATAATTAATAAAAAACGAATGGCGGCGCTAGTAGTAGGTACTGTGCCCTCTTAAGTGGCAGTGGGCAGGACACATAGCTCGCAGGACGGACGGCCGTTGGGGCGGAAAGGTCCTTGAGTGGCGGTCGCGTACCGGGAGACGCAGCGTTGATAGGCCCCCCACAAGGTGGACCGACGATCTGGTGAAGGTCGCGGGAAGCCGCTGGATGCGGGAGGCGCAGGACCGATCGGTTTGGAGATCCCTGGGGGAGGCCTATGTCCAGCAGTGGGCGTCTCTTGGCTGAAATGATATCTGTCTCTAGTTTTTTTTTACTGGAGATAGAATTTTGACGTATTTTGTATGGAGCTAATGTCAAATACCTATCGCTAGTAGGTAAATAAATCCGCAAATCGAATATTGAAACTGGCCGTTTGTGGGTGTGGTCACTATTTGAAGCGCTGTATATACGCACGTCTATTGCTTTAAAAGCGTATAGGTATAATGCGTAAAATATCATCACTAAAAAGTATAAAACGACATTTTAAGAAAGCTTGTTTACCAAAGTAATTCAACCATCACAGCGGTTAAGCACCCTGAACCCTAAGCTCAAAATACGTCATAGCTGCGTACTTACTACGAGTACTTACGAGGAGCCTTATTCTGCTAGCGGTAATGCATTTAGGGCGTGTCAATAACGATTCAATAGCGTTGCTTTTTGAGACAGTTATTATTCGTTAACCGATAACTAACTAAAACATTTATCACTATTGACTTATCAAGAGATTATAGTAGGGACGAATAAATTGCACCACGGAAAACGTATTTAAAAGCGACAACAGCAGTTTTGTTGAAATGCTATCAGGACACGATAGCAACGTTAAGATTTGCAGAATTAGGCACGCTTATTCATGGACAAAAAGAATCGCAAATCCATTGTCTTTTATAAACACACAACACACCATCCATTGGCATGACTCAGAAGTTTGCAAAGAAAACAATGACGGAATGTAAATGAAATACTCATGGAACACAGATCCGTTATACATATTTGTTATTACTAAGCACCACCAAGACAGTGGACCTAATATTTTTTCGATCACTAAGAAACGCCAAAAAACTCCAAAGGATTTTCACCTTTTCCCTCGTAATATTAGTTATTTATTATTATAAAAACAGGTTAATTAACAGACCCAAATAAATCAATAGATACCTACCCTTTTTTGATCAACTTTTGTTACTTCCCGGGGAAGTAACAAAAGTTACAAGGAAACGCCATCTCCAACTCCAGATGCGGCGTCCGATTCGACTAGTAGTAGTCTAGCAAGTTGTTTACTTACTAGACCTCCGTATTTTGCCCTCAATCCCACAGGGGGGGTCATTCCGCTTAATGTTGGTTTAAACACGGGAGAGTCACAGAAAAATACACTTTTCTAAGGTAGTAAATTCAAAATCTTCATTCCGGGACATTTCAATTGATTACGTCTTCTACTTAATCCCAACTTTTGTACAAAATAATTGACAGACCTACCACAGACTGCCTATCTGATGGTAAGTGGCTACTACAGTCCTATAGTCTGATTAGCAAATCTGCAACCCGTTCAAGAACCACAATATACGTTGCTTACTTGCGACGTAAAATATAAAGTCACAACTTCTGCTTGCAGCTGAAATAGGTGAAATACATGTGCCCGGGCAGATGACGCAGTAGTCTCTTTATGGTCACAAGTTCTGAAACGATAGACTGCGAATAAATATTAAACAAATAATTATTGAAAAGTATTGAAAAGTTTGCACTTTTCGCTGTTTATATCGACCTCAATGACAAATCAGTGACGGACTGCAAAAAAAAAGTGATGCACGACATCCGTAGTGGAAGGAAACAAGGAAATCAATTAAACATTTTGCAATTACACGGGCAATTGTTTATTTCATTATTGTACAATTAGTTCTATTTTCTCAAAACAAGATGCGGCAGTTAAAGTGTGTACTAATTGCAAATGACTGTACTTATTATCAGCGATGAATACAAACAACTGATTTGAATAATCAAAACTCAATCAAATGATATTAATTTACTTTAAACGCAAATTATTTCTTATACATATTGTCTAATTAACTTTGATGATATACATCACTAATATTTACATACTTACGAATAGACATCCCAAACATTTTCTAATGAGACTCTCGAGCAACCGACAACTTCTTACATCAGTCATTAAAATCACGGAAATAGATTCGCTTTTGTACGGAATCCATAAAGCGATCGTCCAACTGATTCATTGTTATTGGCTGTTGAAGTACCATTGCCATAATCCATCAGTATTTGCGTTACAGTCGAGTAGTCCCGTGAAATGGTAGGCCTACGGAGCGAACACTATTGTCCCTCAATGTCACCTATTATTCGTTTTTGCAGGAGCAATAATTGTCGAAGTGACTCGGCAGATGGTAGCTCTCGTCGGTTGACGTGACAAACACTAAGTACGACCGGTAACATTGAGACTTTTGTCACGTAGTTAATGCTTATTCGTGTTTTCAGTCCAATCATTAATCGCTTTTTGAACTCTGTGATACACTGCTTTGGAATCAGCGTGTGCGTAGTACGAGTATTTCACCATGATGTAGTCCATCATAATGTGAATGAAAAACCGTTAGAAACCCGAAAACGAACTATCTATTGTGAAAGCAGCTCCTCTAGCTACATAGGTTATAGGTAAATACAGATCGCAACAGGTCGACATGGCGATCAGGGTATGAGTAAAAGACGCACCGCATATCCGCACTATTTTAGCGTGTATGCTGCACGAATTCGCATTGACCACATTTATCGAAATCTAAATTAAATCGCGCGGAAAATACAGCGTGTTTTTTTAATATCCCGTAACTCTATAATATAAATGTGACCATATAAAGTAGCAAAATGAACAATTTTTAACTAATTTTTATTCTTGGTACAAAGAAAAATTACTTAGCGAATAAGTCAAAATTTTTTTACAAAAAAATAAAACCGACTTCAGAAACACCAAAACGTCATAAATAATATAAGAATACTCGTACATACAACATCACAGTTTTATATTGAAGTTGGTGCCAAATTTTAAGTAACTATATTAATAGTTCATTCATTTTTTAAGACTTTCTAGGTTATCATAGCTTGGCACCGACTTCAATATAAAACTGTGATGTTGTATGTACGAGTATTCTTATATTATTTATGACTTTTGGTGTTTTTGAAGTCGGTTTTATTTTTTTGTAAAAAAAATTTTTTTTTATCTTTTTATTTTATAACACATGTGTTTTAGAATTTGAGTCAAGGCAATCACCAGAATAACTTAAAATAAAACGTCTTCTGCTCTAAACAGTACTGAAACAATTATTCCCGAACTCCCAACCTACCATAAACCTTCCATCATCAGCTCAGTAACATGATATGATGACTATACCTGACTACCAGATACTACCAGATGCATATACCTGAATATCTTCAGCAAAAACATGAAACACGTTGGACGTGCCTATGAAATTCAAGGGTTTCCCTTGATTTTCATGGGATCCCATCATCAAATCATGACATAGTGACAATGGAACCACCTAGTGAGTATACTCTTTCGATTACAAAAAGAATTTTGAAAATCGGTCGACAAATGGCGGAGTAACCGGTGAACATACAAAAAAAATAGATACAGCCGAACATAGAACCTCCTCCTTTTTCGAAGTCGGTTAAAAATGGAAATTTGAATAAAAATTATCTCTGTGTTATACCTAAAGGAACACGAATAACATTGAATTTAAGGTTAATAAAGCGAACCGCGGATCTGCAAAAAGATTCCATTGGCTACCAGGGCTCATTAAGATGGGCTTACTAAAAAAGTTTTTAAACAGTCCTCAATGCGCTGGCAATAGAAATGCATTCGAATCATGTATAGTTTGATGTTAGTACCTATAACTTCTAATATCTTCGGGTGAAGATATTAGAAGTTGTAGGCGTCCATAGACTACGCCGTTGTGTGACTGTCCAGGGGATTGACAGTCAGAGGTATCAAGGAAATTGGAAAAATGTTTACCTACCTAGAGTAAGTACCTAGGAGACTAGATCAATTCACTGCCATATCAATACTTTACTTCTTAAATAATCATGTAACACCAAGTTATGGAGTTGCAGTATGCGTATATTTGACACTGATTGTTGGCATAATATTATATTTACTTTTTGGTTGTCAATCAAAGCCAGAATCGACAGCGCATGGTTCAGCGCGCGCGCAACTTCATTTGGCAATTCCCCGTTTCGTAGAGCAGAGCTCTTGTGAAATTCTGTTGACCGACCGTTTGCTTGTAATTTTCTAATTTATTTTTGGTAATGCTGCTATATTTTTAGGCTTTTTATTGTGCAGTTCACTCAAGCAAAACAATAGAGCTATCGCACTTGGCAAATATTACGTAGATTTGAAAATATTTATTATACCCATTCGTTATAAAATTAAATGACAACATTTTAAGGGCATTAAAATTGACTGTTGCAGATAGTAAAACTGCATAGTGCCCCTGCCCAAGCCCCATACTTTGTAAAAGAAAAAAAATACTGAGATTTACTTTACTCAAATTTATGATCTTGATCTTGGACTATACATTCTTAAGTTTGCGATTAACCACTTTATAATATTGCATTTATTATTAAAATCAATGATTACGCCAAACATTACCTACTAAAGCGAAAATATTCATTCGTATTAAAAGAATACCTACTACTTAATTCAAATCACATCTGCAGAATTCGTAAATTAGATAGAGGATAAACACTGGGAATCCCTTTTATTCTGTCATAGGTAGACAATGAAATACTGAACTCTTTGTTTATAAACTGTACAACACAACAAAGGTACTAACACCTAGAATGATGCGTCGCAGTTCGGTAACGCATACGAATTATGCGATGATATCACAACACTAAATACCAGTTCCCAAGAACGAAGTTATGTCGATGGTGTTGACTGTTGACTCACCGTAACAAGTCACTGTGTCAGACACATTTGTCGTGACACACTTAAAAATGTGTGCACCGTCACATGAGTTACATAAATTTATTAATATTTAAATCAGAGCTGCGAATTTGTTACTCGTCGATTGTTCAGTTTTCGTGAACGAAATCGATAACTCTGTGAAGTGTAATCGAATTCAGCTCATCAGCTTAAGTCAGTCGCTCCACTCGATAATGTTTTTCTTTTATCACCTCATGGTAAGTGAAAGCGAGCTTCGCCTGGAGATATTTAGATTATTTACCTCTAAAAATGGAATACATTATTAATGTTATTAACATTCTTACTATGGCGACAAATTTCGGTAAGACGTGCATTATTCGCTACAGCCAGGTAGATATAGCCAGATGAGCTTCGAAGCCATAGGTACTACGAAAAAAAAACAAGAAGAATATCTTTAAAAGTAAAATGCAAAAGGCAATATGCCGCGTAGGCTTGCACGGCGAAGTTTTAAAATGCCATATATCGATTAATCAGTTTTAATCGAACAGAACTGTCAAATTAATAAAAATAGGCTATAAAATCGTACTTCTGCTTCGATCCCAATATTTTTTAAAAATATATATTTGTTGTATTTAACAAAGAGCATCTACTAAAAAATGATATCCGATTTAAATAATATTAAAAAAATTGTTTTCAGGAAAATTTGACAAATCATAACACATTATGTTTTGTGTTAGAATATATGTTTTATATAAAATACCAAAAATCTTCATAAATTCTCCATCTTCAACGGAAAAGTTAGAAAATGATTATTTTTCTGAAATAGTAAATGATTAAATTACAGAAAGAAAATCTATGCACCTCGTATATATCTACTAAAGACGACAATCACTAATGATCTCATTATCGATTAAAGTCAGTCCTGTATTTAGTCTATGTCGCTGGCATGATGCGTTTTGATTGTTTTTCCGTTTATTTACTATTTTCAACGACTACTACTTTGTTTTTTTTTGGATTCCTGAACCTGCCTGCCTTGTGTACGACCATTATTTTCACACTGGACACCAAAGATTTTTCACTTAGAATTGTTATTTTGGTTTTTATTGCGGGCTTGTGGAGTGGATTTTTTTTTGGATTGTTTATGTACCATAAAGAATAAGTATTGTTAAAGTTGTGTGAACTGCTGGATAGCAATTAGTCACTGCAATAAACTAGGCCGACGACTCTTAGACGATGACACATCACGGGTACTTTACAGAGTATAAATCGAAAAAAAATATTTATATTTTAGTCAACAGCTCTAGCAGAAGAAGAGAAACTATAATGCATTATTGTAATTGTATTGTAGGTAGGAGCGTCGGTGGCGCTGTGGACACGGCAGTTGCCTTCCAATCGGGACGTCCAGGGTTCGAGACCGCCATGTACCAATGTGATTTTGTTTTCGAATTTCAATGTACATTTTTCTGACGCTCCTACGGTGAAGGAAAATATCATGAGGCAACCTGCATACATCTGCGAAGAAATTCAAAGATGTATGTGAAGTCGACCAATCCGCACTGGGCCAGCGTGGTTGACTAAGGCCCAAATACCCTAACTTTAGGGAAGGCTCGAGCCCCTCGGTGGGGACATAATTATATGAGCTGTTGGGATGATGATGATGATGATTGTAGGTAGACAAATTATAGGCTGCTGTGCTAATATGTCTGTCATATGGTACCTTAGCTTGGCTATGTACCATGAAACCTATTGTTCCCCATGCAAAATTTCTAGACGATATTTTAATTGTCATAGAAGTACGAGTAGAATAAAATATTGTATTACAATGTTTTGTTTTGCGATGTTTATTCGTCCTGTTTCTTTCCAGTACTACATACTTGTCTGTCACCTTCCTATGACTTTGATTCTTTTTTTTTTTTTTTTTTTTTTTATGGATGGCCCGGCAAATGACCTCCTCCCGCCTGATGTTAAGCGGTGAAAGAGGCCCAAATGAGTTGACAGATAGAGTAGGGACGACATCCACTCTCCTACCTGCCCGCCCCTTGCCGGCCCAAAAGATGCTTTTTCACGCCTCTTTTGAAGGAACCCATGTTGTAGGATGGAGGAAACACGTGCGCAGGTAGAGAATTCCAAGTGTGGGATGAACGACAGAAGAAGGAATCTTGGAATTTCTTGGTACGGTGTGAAAAGGAGGACACAGTGTACGGATGACTCCGAAGGCCCTTACGCGTGTTTCTGTTAAGGAATGGAGAGGGAGGGATAAGGTTAAAGAGCTCCTCAGAGCATTCCCCATGGAACATTCGGTAAAAGGCGCTAAGAGAGGCGATGTCACGACGAAGTTGTAGAGGCTCGAGGGTGTTAGTTGCCTCTACATCGCCAATTATGCGAATAGCGCGACGCTGCAATCTGTCCAGAGCATCGAGGAGGTACTGAGCGGAGCCGTCCCAAAGGTGCGAGCAATATTCCACGCAAGACCTAACCTGAGTTTTATACAACAAGCATAGTTGGTCCGGCGCAAAATACCTACGCACCTTGTTCAGGACACCGAGTTTCCGTGAGGCAGTAGTTATGACGGATTCGATGTAGTCTCTGGGGTTCAGATCGCAGCGAATGTTCATTCCGAGCAAGGTGATGTTGCTCTGTGTGTGAAGGGTTGTGCCCTGAAGAGAAGGAAGGGGGAGGAAAGGTGACCTTTTCGCCGAGAACACGCACACCTGTGTTTTCTTAGCATTGAACTCAACAAGATTGTTGGAGCCCCATTCGGAGACGAGGTCCAGCGTCCTGTTGAGCTCAATGATAAGATTCTGCCTTTCCCTACCAATATCACCACGAGCAGCCCCCGAGGCTCCGTGATATCCCCCATGCACTGTACTGTCGTCTGCATAGCAATGTATAGCTCCCAAGGAAAGCATATCATTGATATGCAGAAGAAACAATGTGGGGGATAGAACGGAGCCTTGCGGAACACCAGCGTTCACTGCCACGAACCGCGAAGCGCAGCCGTCAACGACAACGCGAATTCTACGCTCGTGGAGGAAGCTGGCAATCCACGTACAGAACTGCGCGGGTAATCCGTATGCCGGAAGCTTGGAAAGAAGAGCCTTGTGCCAGACTCTATCAAAAGCTTTGGCGATGTCGAGACTAATAGCCACCGATTCGCCGCGCTTATCGATAGATTCACCCCATTTGTGCAAAAGGAACGCTAGAAGGTCACCTGTTGACCGTTTAGGACGAAACCCATACTGTCGGTCATTAAGTAACGAGTGACCTTCCAGGTAGCGGATCAGCTTTAGTCGACTCATATGACTTATCAAACATTCTCTGCTAAATAAAATAAACAATTGTGTTAACACATCTTTTGCACTTAAGGAGTCATGTGATAGGATAGTAAAAGATTACAACATAACCTCACTTTTACTAAATATCTCAGCCTTCTGTCTACACTTACAGAATTTTCAGTGTGGAGTTTGCAAGTTTGAACCTTTTAATTCAGACCATTTTCACTTGCATCACCATACAGGGCTCGGATTTGTATGTGATTGTTTGAGTATCTTTTCTTGCACCCATTCTATAAAAGACCTAGGTGGGAAATATAGCCTATGTTACTCACGAAAGATGTAGCTTGGTGAAAGAATTTTTAAAACCATCTCAGTAGTTATCGAATTTTCCCATAGGAAAAAAATATTTTCCCGCAGTAAAAATTATAATATAGCCTATAACCATCAGGGACAATGTAGCATTCTAATGGTAAAAGAGTTTCCCAATTCGAACCAGTAAGTAGTTTCTGAGATTTGCGCTTACCAACACATTTTGCGATTCATTTTTATATATAAGATAAACCTACATTTAAAACATAAAATATACGTTTATCGCTACAGATTTTGTCAGTTAAATATGAGGAAAAAATTCAACTCCTCCGACCTTCAGTCCCCTTTTATAAATCAATTTGTAAAGGTTACTTATATTTTGTATTAGTGGAAAAATTATATAATTTTATATTTTTCTAATTATCATGAAAAGAAAAACAGAGCTCATGAAGGTAGTATAGGTAGTCCTTTTTGTAGAAATCTAGAAAGGTTTTATGTGTTACAAGTCTTTTAACATTTTGTCTACTGACACCAAGTTTACCTTGTCTTTATTTACTACACTTTTATGACTAAGAATATTGTAATATTTGCCACTGAGCCAGACAGATAGCAAGTTAACTGAGATAAACCTACGAACGGTTATTGAACCGTTCCAACATAAAATAATAGCTATGAATAATTACGTACGACTAATAACCGCACATATGAGTATAACTTCTTGATAAGTTTGAATCTGAAGCGATGATTCACTGAAATAATATCAGAAAAAAATGTGTGGGCACAGCTGCCATGTGTTTTCATTTACCGAAATATGCAGCAGAATAATACGGTTAACTAAAATTTACATGTTCAAATCGGATGGTGACTGAATTAAGTGATAAATTTGTCTACTAATATCGTATTTGTTGTTTTTAAATTGTTATTCCAATGTAGTACGTTTGTTAAAAAATCCTCCAGCTTTTATTTTTTGTTCACAACTACACGGATTAATTTTTCGTCGCTAGTGTCTAACAAATTACGATTAGTAATTATTGGTAAACATAAAAAGTAAGGTTTCCAACATTTACCATATCTCAAAAAAGTCAATATACTCGTAAGTACTTTTCAGTGCCAAAAACCAATCAACATACAAAAAAGTGATTATTTTACCGAGTTTTACTCGATCACACGCATCAAACGCGTAAACGCGAATATGTATGGGACTGAAGCAGTGCCATCTAATAGCTACTATGGAATGAGGCAACTCCATCTAGTCCAATACAAATTCGCGAACTCGAACTCGACAAACACTGCACTTCACCGTCCGTCTGGTGTGGTGATATGTAACATACAAACATACATAGATATTTTTGTGGCGTGTTATGTGCATGACATGCAATGACACTAGACTTAAACACCTAGAAGATTACTGCCATATTGGTAACATAATAACAGTTACTTATTTTGTAGAAGGTTTTCTCGCTACCAGTTCGTTCTAGATAATGACGTGAAGTTATGGAGTTTTTGGATTTTGCAACCATAGATCAACGTAGGTACCTATTTAATTAAGAAATTGCAGATGATCGTACCATGTGGGCCATGTGGCCTATCAATAACGTTACATTTTACCCGGAAAAATGGCACTCGTTCAGATTGGAAATACGCTTTTTGTTATACTAGCTTTTGCCCGCGGCTTCGCTCGCGCAAAATTCGGGGTAACACGAAGGATTTCCAAAAAAAATAAGGCAGGTATTTTTCGTTGGTAACAAAGAGTCTGTGTACCGATTTTTAGCTTCCTACCTTGAAAACTGCGAAAAGTCCCGTATAAAATTTCACCCTCTCTTTTAAGGAGTTGGGGGCAGATTTCCCAAAAATAAATGATGCACGATTTTTTTGTTAGTCACAAATAGTCCGCATACCAATTTTTAGCTTTCTACCTTGAAAATTGCGGAATGCTCCATACAAACTTCCACCCTCCATTTTAGGGAAGTGGGGTGTTAGAAAGAGACAAAAAGTAGCCTATGTCACGTCAATTCGTCGCAAAGTTTTGCTGTGAAAGACGGACAAACAAACAGACACACACATACACTTTCCCATTTTTAATATTAGTATGGATTATGATGATCGCTGAGTATAAAACAGCACCATGAGCAGCAGCTACTATAAATCAATAATAATATACATACACTGGTACTTGATGGATACCGGGAGTAAAAATTCATGTTCCTTTTAAGGACGATCGGAAAAACTAACATAAATCATTTCCGAAACTTCTCGTCTGCACTTGGCAATGTTGATGTCATCATTCTGATGAGATATCTCTCATACTTTTGTGATTAAGATTATATACATGGCAATGGCGTCATACGCTCGAACATAACGCTTTTTTTTAAATACCCTAAGTCATCTATGAAGTAGTGACTAAGTTGAAGTTGATTTGCATTATATGGAAAAAAGGATTACTTATAGCGCTGACTATAATATAATAGGTTTAGTATTAGTAGGTAGATATTGCAGCTAATCTAATATAAGTTAGTAGTATGATATTATTATTGCAAATGATACCTACATACTTCTGTATTTTAAGTTTCTTCCGTTAAATTTTGCCACTGAACAAAGATCAGTACACTGATAAATAATTATATTGTGATTCACATTATTTGAACTTTATTATTGAAGTCGGTTTTTGTCTAGAACTTTACCGATATGTAAGTTCATAATAATTAAATAATTATGTCCATGTATCCAACATGTTTTCGAAAAATAGAATGATTAAAAACATTATTATACATATATACTTATTGATCTGTGGCTAATATTTGATAGGACTGAAATTCAACCCTATGGAAGTTACAAGTAGGCAGGAATGTTGGTTACATTTAAATATAATATTGTCCTTACATATGTACGGAACTAGGAACAGATTTACTACATTCTAACACATCTTACATACTCGTAATAATAAAGTCTAAGTTAAGTTGCTGCTGAACAAACCATCCAAGGCCCCTACTGAACGGCCATTACCCGCGGCCGCAGTCGCACTTTCCATAAGGGTTGCGTGCTCTAGCTAGCCGGCGGCTAGTGAGTCATAAATAATTCATTCGTACAACGGCACATAGCTGTTTGAGTTGTTCCGTTTTTAACATTCTTAGCCAACCCTCTATTCAATGCTATCTCAGTGAGGTGTGTGACAGTTACAACTAGCATTTGAGAATGCATCTTCAATGTTTTTCTCTAGATCACAATTTTCCGTTTGAACCCGACTCTACAGTCTAGTCTTCCGTTTGAACCTGACTCTATTGTCTAGTGATAATTATCTGATAATGCTTTATAAAATAGTGTAACCTAATAATAATTATACATTTTTGATCTAATAATAATAATAATAATGTCCTCCTAACCGATATTCGGTCACGGCGGCCAATCTCCACAGAGACTAGCCATCTGCGCAGGAGATATTATAGTGCACAAGTGACTGCCCAAACAAAAGTGCACTCTCTGTTCCTTCACTCCCCTAGTCCGATGGGACGGTTAACCGACACGACCGGGGCGAGATCAGGCGCAGGACCCACTGTTTAACGTGCCTTCCGAAGCACGGAGGAGCTTGAGATGTTTCTTATTTTGGTCACCCATCCTAGGACTGACCACAGCGAACGTTGCTTAACCTAGCAATCGTTCGCTGAGCGCACGCGCCAATGCGCCACCAAGCTCCTTGATGGTCCTTTTTTGATGTACGAATGATCCATTAGTACAATACAATATAATAGTATTACTGGATTTCTTGGCCTCTACATAGGGTATTATTTATAGAAATAATCTTATCTGCTCCCTTTTTGTGAAAGGTTTACTAACATCCATCTGCCCTGACGAAACCCGTATGTGTAAATATAACTGCATGTTATATCTGGAAGTAATATGTTAATTTATTAACATGACTTAATAGGTATTTAGGCTGAAACTTCGGGAAAGAATGGTATATTATCACTTATCACTTATATTACCGCAATATAGCCCGGTTTCTTTAATTTAGAACATGACTTAAGAGCCCCAGAGATTTCTTATCCCCGGCTTCATCGGCAGAAAGATACAAAATCATAAATCATGTCATATTACAGTCCACTCATATAGTACTGGACACTTTCATACTCGTACTTTTTTATTGGCATTTATTTAACGAAGATAATTGACAGTGATTCGTGATAAGGTGACGCAGTACTCACTAAGCGTGTTAAGTGGTTTCAGCTAAGTACTAATAACAATACGTAGTGAAATTATTTTTAGCAAGCTTTCTAAGAACTAAAATGCCTGTACTGTAAAACTTCAATATTGTGGTGTTATTTTTCTTTTATTACTTCCATTCTTGGCAAAGTGGTTTGAAAATTGTATAATGTCACGCCCGTTCTCCTACTGTTGAATTTAGAGCACGATAAAACATTTATATGCATATCCACTACGGTTTTGTAAAGAGAACTTACAGTGGCGGTTCTGATAAAGCAATAACAAGTCATGTAAGGCTGATGATGAAAATTACTGGTGATTCGGAGTATAAAGGGCATGGTCATTAAACACGCTATATCTACATAATATAGTCCATGGAAATCGATGTAATTTCCCACGTGATTGTATACGTATACGTAAGGATTCTACGTAGCACGTCAAGTGGTAGTTATACGCTAGTACTGATTAATTGATTGTTGTTAATGGTGTTTGATGTTCTTTAGAGTTTTTTTCTGTAATATTCCCAACAAAAACGTCAAATTCAGAATGTGGTGTTGTTGGATATAATTAGCCTATTTTTAACATACGACAGGGAAGTTCTTGGCCTTCATTTCATTTAATGGTAGGTGCAGATAAGGCCGACGGTGGAAACGAGCTTCACCTGGACTCCTCAACAGCTGAGGAACTGGCTATCTTACCTCCAATTGTCGAAACAACCATTTTTTTAACATTATTATTATGGCGACAAATTTAGGTAAGACGGTGGTAGCTAGCCAGGTGTACGTTCCCCCAGCAGGAAATTGTGTCCTAGGCTAAATTAAGTTTCATGAATAATTAGAGCGTAATTTGCTATGAATGTGCGCGAAATAAAAAATTTGTGCGCGTTTCCGTTTTGGAAAAAATGAGAAAAACGAATCCTGCTGGGGTAACGTTTTTTTTCAGCAGGAAGATTTTAAACGAATAATCCGAGAGATAAATAATTTATATGAGCGGATAGCTTATATTTGTGCATAAATGTGCGCCAAAAATGAAATTTGTTCGGGTTTTACAGATATTTCGTTTCCTGCTGGGGTAACGTTTTGCTGAAACTTGTTTCTGCAAAACCATCGAATGTGCACCCATAGAATAAAAATACATGAGTAGTTTTTAATTTGTGCCTATTTGTGACATAATTTGATTTTCAAAAATGTTTACAGTTTAGGAGTAATCGCGTATTGAAGAAAACTCGAAAAAAAATTATAGCGCTTAAATGAGAAAACATAAAAGCTCACTGAAAACGGTATTTGATTGGTCTTATTGTTCCGATCAAAAATAAAAAGTTTCATGAATCTGGGAATACGCGTTTTTAAAAAATAAACTTTAACTTTAATAAGTTATAACGTCATTTCAAACTCAAAATGCATGAAACGGATTAAAGCCAAGTTAAAAGGGTATGAATAAAAAATTTGTGCATGTTCTAAAATATATTTCATGAAAATTTCAGCACCATATATTTAATATTAAAGAAAATATAAACAAAAAACCGAAACATGGGCTAAGTTTATGGTTATCCGACTAAATTCGAATGACAACGAAAAAGCGACGGTTACATACATATTGATAACCTTCTTAATTTTACACACGAAACAATTGCGTCTGGGTACACTCGGCTATAAAACTGTTTTGAAAAGTTAATTTAGACCTTTTATTTTTAGTCAGAGGCCAACATTTTACATACATATATACTAACTAGCTCCACTTCAAAATAAAACAATTTTTACTAAAAAAAATGTCGAAAAAATAAGCACTTCTGCTTTAACCTAATAATTTAATGTGTGTTTATAGATCATTTGGATAGCATATGATATTATTAAAATTATATAAACCTCTTAGTAGAAATAGATATAATTATTCTTCTCTCTCTCTTCTTCTATATAAAAATTAATCGCCGTTGATTAGTCTCGCAAAATCTCTAAAATGGCTCGAACGATTCATAAATGAAATTTATTGTGTGTATTTCAATAGGTCCAGGTGGGTCCAGGAAAGGGAAACTTCTGCCGGGTCCACTAGACATATAAAAATTGTTAAGTTATAGAAATAGTACAGAAACCAACAATGTTTCCACCAATTTATATGAAACATAAGAACTAAAACAGCAAAATTGTTTTCTGAATTAAATCAATCGGTGGCGTTAGTTGGGGTATGGTTGATAGTGCCGATCTCCTTTTTTTACCTATATACTAAGAGAGCGTTTGACCACTATCTCGCCTGATGATAAGCGCCAATGTAGTCTATGATGTAGTACGCTCTCCTAGATAGTGCCTGTTCACTCCAAATTTTAAGGATCCTAGATTATAATTTCGAAACAGCCGAAATACAGACGCCGGCAATTTATTCCATTTGGTCGCAGTGCGCACAACGAAAGAAGAAGCAAAGCGCTTTGTCCTTGCAGTCGGCACTGCCACCAAATACGGATGATATTCAGCCGTGCGCCTGGAAATCCTATGGTGGAAAAGAACTGATGTAACCTGTAGAACACCGAAAGGCGGGTAATTCTACGACGGTGCTAAGTGTCTGCACTCTGCAGCTAGGCCACAAGTGTTTCGTCGCCTACAATCTTTTTCATGCCGCTCTATTGAATTCAAAGCCTCCAGTTGTTATTTTGCTGAACCATCTCACAGATGGCAGCAGTACTCTGCCATCTGTGCCAATGTTTTATGAAAAATAAATATAACTTTATAGTCAATTGGTATTTTTTTAGAAATAGAATAGAATAGAGTTGGTATTTTTTTTTGACAATTTATTTTAGAATCCATTAAAGGTTTAATTATTTTACACAGCTTTAACTAGCTTAAAATCTCATGATAGAGCGGAATACATTATTCAAATAATTGCCTGATGTATAACCTAAATAACATTTTACATAATCCATTCCGCAAGAATTTTAAAGGTATTCTACCACAATATGGTAATGAAATATGATACAAGGGTCTACCCTGCCCAATAAAATATAAAAATCTTTTAATTTATCACAATCCTAAAGCTTTATCTGCCGGGTCCAAATTAATTTTATTATTAAGATACTTTATTAAGTACACTTAAGAATATTTTATTAATTAAAATTAAAAGCATTTAGGATATTTTATCTTATGATAAAAGCACGACACATTATTTTGTACTATTACAACCTCGTTGTACATATTATAGCCATGAATAATACATTAATTATAATAAACTCAAAAACACAATTGCGGATTTACGTTATAAACGCGACTGTATGTCAACAACTTTTGTTTAATACTGTCAAGAATAGAATGTCATCAATATGTATGAAATCGTCGCTTTTTAGCGGTCATTCGGATTTAGTCGGATAACCATAAACTTAGCCCATGTTTTGGTTTTTTGTTTATATCTATTTTATTATTAAATATATAAAGTTGAAATTTTCATGATATATTTTGGAACATGCACTAATTTTTTATTTATACCCATTTAACTTGGCTTTAATCAGTTTCATGCATTATGAGTTTGAAATGAGGTTATAATCAATTAAAGTTAAAGTTGTATTATTTAAAAACGCGTATTCCCAGATTCATTAAACTTTTTATTTTTGATCGGAACAATAACACCAATCAAATACCGTTTTCAGTGAGCTTTTATGTTTTCTCATTTAAGCGCTATAATTTTTTTTCGAGTTTTCTTCAATACGCGATTACTCCTAAACTGTAAATATTTTTGAAAATCAAATTATGTCACAAATAGGCACAAATTAAAAGCTACTCATGTATCTTTATTCAATGGGCGCACATTCGATGGTTTTGCAGAAACAAGTTTCAGCAAAACGTTACCCCAGCAGGAAACGAAATATCTGTGAAACCCGAACACGCACAAATTTCCTTTTTGGCGCACATTTATGCACAAATATAAGCTAGCCGCCCATATAAATTATTTATTTCTCGGATTATTCGTTTAGAATCTTCCTGCTGGAAAAACGTTACCCCAGCAGGATACGTTTTTCTTATTTTTTCCCAAAACGGAAACGCGCACAATTTTTTTATTTCGCGCACATTTACAGCAAATTACGCTCTAATTATTCATAAAACTCAATTTAGTCTAGGACACAATTTCCTGGTGGGGGAACGCACACGCTAGCCAGTCGGGCTCAGGAGCCCTACCACCAACCCAACCGAGCAGAAAAACTTCTACCCCCAGGGGGAATTGAACCTCGTACCTCCCGATCAATACCCGGTGGTCTCAACCACTACACTACGGAGGCGGCTAAAACTAAACCTAAAACCATCATTTTGAAATAAACTTTATATCGATTATTGCTATAATAATGTTTTCATATTATTTCATTCAGGTTGGCTCACGGTGCCAAGCGGGGTTCCTCAGGGGTCATTCTTTGACCTCTTTTGTTCGCGGTTTTTATAAACGACATTGTTGGTGTTTCAAAGCTTCCCAATTATTATGGTTCGCGGATGATATGAAGCTCATTGCACCCATATCTTCAGTTGCTGACGCTAGTTTGTTGCAAGAGGATCTCAACAGACTCGAAATCTACTGCCTCGAAAATTAACTGGACCTTCCTTGAATCCCTCAAAGTGCAGTGCAGTGTTGTCACTTAATCGTAAACGAAATTTAGTAATTTTCGACAACACTTTAAAGGCTCGAGCTTGAAACGTGACACTGTCCGTCGGGGTCTTGGTGTTTTGGACGACAATAAGTTAATATTTGATGAACACATTGATCATATTATCTTTAAAGCCTCGAGGACTCTTGGTTTTGTGATGCGTAATTCTAAAGAATTCAGTCGGGTAAAGCACTCAAGATTTTATACTGTACATTTGTTTGAAGCCATCTTGAGTATGCGGCGCAGATCTGGAGCCCTCGGTACCTCACCTATATAACACGTCTCGAAAACATACAAAGGAAGTTACCTCTGCTTTCGTACCAAAGAACGCTACGAGCATGACCAGCACCTTTCCTTTTGTAAAAAACACCATTTGGTGCCGTTGGAAAAGCGCTGAGAAATCTCTGTGGTCTATTTGTAAAAAATTGCTTCTGGCGTAGTCGATTGTCCTGCTCTACTCTCTAAAATCTCTATTAGAGCCCCAACTAAATCCACAAGATTTAACCCACCTATACTGGTGCCGTCTGCATCTTCTAATTTCCGTCAAAATTCATATCTTTTGCGTGCAGGCAGCAGCTTTAACATGCTTTCAAGGCAATTTGACATTGACTGATTTAGCACCAGTATTGCAGAGATGTAGCGATTGATAGGTAGTGAGTTTTTTTCTTGTGACTTTTTTACCTTATGTAAATTATAAACATTTGATCTTATATTGGTAGTTTAGTATTTACTGTTTAGAATGCGTGTGCCTATCATTATAAGTTGTCTCTATTGGTGAAGACCTGTAATTGGCTTTTAATTATTATATAAGAAATCTATTGTGTTAACATAGCTTAAAATTATAAAATTACTCGCCTTACTAGTAATGAATGATCATAATGAATTTCTGAGTTTGCAATCGAAGTTAGCAAATATGTAGGGGGTTGATATGCTAAAATATTCCGATTCAGATTCTAGTTCTGTTTAGAATTACACCAACCTAACTTAAACCACTTCGTCACACATTGCCACACCGTACGTAGACAAGCAGACAATCACAAAGAAATTAGAGTACCTACCTACTTAGAGAAAGCTTTTCAAAACGATAAAGATAGGTATATAATAATATCCCTTATTGCCACTCCGCGCAAGAATAATGACGTCACAGTCTATTTTTCGCTATAATTCAGTTGTAATGATATCTTGCCGTGGCTCCTGTCACACTTCACGGTTCGGATGGCCAATGTTAGATAAAAGGCAGACGTTTAGCGTAGACGGTGTAATTGAGGGGACGATTGGCAACGGCGACCGAAGGCTGGACACAAGGCTCTCCGTGATTCAGTGCTAATTACGTACAAACAAGTTCTAATTTGTTATGCGAGTGTTGAGTTGTCAATCGACATATAGACATAATGTTTCCATCGACGAAATTTGTTTAGATCTTGATTTTTCCACGATTTTTCCTTATGTCATCTGCGAAGTGCCAAGTCGAATGGGCGAAGTGGAGACTAACGCCAGTGCAGCATTTTACATACTTACTTGATTGTTTTTCGTAAAAACATGCAATAAAACGTAATACGTTAAAATCGGTTATTCTCCTGTTATATTTACGATCGATTCACTGCATACATTTGACGTTTTAGTGCCGTTTTAAAGGTAAAGTAAAACTGGAATAAGAAGTATAAGAACCGGGTGTAAGCAGAACTTGATACACTTATCGAAATAAGTATCTTCTATTAGAATTAGTAATTCATTTTGTAAACAACACCTCGACTATCTGACTATTTACTGTTGTCTGTCTCCATCAGTAGTTTTTGCATATTTTGAGCAAGAAAATCGGCAACATCTGAAATTCACACTTTTATTAGTGCTTCGTACCTGAAAAGGAAAAACGAAACCTTAATAGGACCACTTCGTTTTCCGTCTGTCTGTCTATCTAGACCCTTTTTCTCAGGAACGCGTAGAGATATCAAACTGGAAGTCTGAAATTTATATCAAGTAATTGGGTCTTCGGTAACTTTCAGGTGTGAAAAAATCGGACTTGTAAGTCAAATCGATGAAAGACATGACCGATTAAGTCGAATATTTTGCGATTTCACAGGGAAATCAAAACCTATACAGTTCTTCCCGTTGACCTAGAATTACAAAACTTGGCAAAAAGCAATGTTTTAATCCATATGTAGTGAAAAAAATGTGAAAACCGAAAATATGAAGATATTTTCCGGACATTTTTTGGCTAGTAAAATTACTAAAACTGCTTGGAATATTTCGAACTCTCCGACAGTCCCACAGCGGAAAGTCATCGCTTTCTGCGAAGAAAACACCTTAAGCACCAAAAATATGTCCTTTATTCTTGCAGTTTTAGGTTTACAGTTATCATAACATTTTAAGAGTATACATATCGCCAATTTAAAAATTCTTCAGAAACAACTCATTCCTATTAAGATGATTTTTACATCACTTTTTACGAAATAGAAAAAAGGGTAATATTTGGTGCGCAGCCCAACATGACAGCTGTATCGTAGGGTATCGGTTCTCGGGGATCGGACCGGAATAACTCATCGTGTCGTGTACGTTATAAATACCTATTCACACCTACTCTGAAAAATTGACTTAAGTTTAAAATTGAATAGTGGGATAAATCAAAAGTGTTTGTTAAATTGTAATGCAATGTTAATGATTGAGAGGTTGCCTACTACATCATACTAATATTATAAATGCGAAAGTGAGTTTGTTTGTTACGCTTTTACGCCTAAGCCACTAAACTAGTTTTAATAAGTTCCCTAGGGATGCGGGCAGCGGATAGTGTAAAATAAACTAAAAAAATGGTTTTAGGTTCTTCAGATAAATTAATATTAAAAACAAGTAGGTAAGCACTACTTTTTTCATTTGCAGATGACTCATAGTACAATCAAGTCTATGTTAGTTCAGGTGATAACGTAGTTTCGTTTCTTTGTAACATATTGAAAAGCAAGAACATTTTTTTTAATTGAAATAAAACGTTCCGAGTAAATAATCCTTTATTAAGTACATCCGATAAATGTCGGAATCGTGCGTCAACTTTGTACTCGCCAGAACCTGGCTCTAACCATTTTATTCGCGATTTGGACAATGTTTTTCAAAGTAAAAAATCTACTTCCTAGGTAGCAAAACAAAATGCTTTCACACAGTTTGGGTCCAGGTCCCTAGAGTTTTACTGTTAAGGCATAAATGACCTTCCCATGAGATGGCAGAAATATCGATAGTACCTGCAGTGAGGGTAAATACTTTGATTAAGTAATAAATTGTGTTTACGAGATAGTTTTATTCCCGAGCTTTGGCGAAGGAATAAATAGAAACCGAGATATAATGGGTTTTTAGAGCCGTGTGTTACACTCTAGTTTTCACTACGATTGCAAGAAATTAAAAAATCCAATGCTATACTAAATAAATTACGATCACTAATTCAATTTGTAATCAATTGTAAAGAGTTTGCGCCAACGCCTTTTCTTAATTTCTTCTGTAGCCGAATCGCAATGCAATGCACGCACTCTACCGAAAAGATGGCCGTTTTAGTTCTATTTGCAAAAATAAAGTTATTTTTTATGAAACTATAATAACTCGATTCTTTATTCTTGATTATTCTATACGTATATATGAATAAATATCTACATTTCTTACTTTTGTTTGCCAACTTAGTTCTTTAAAAGAATATTAAACTAGTCAGTACGTTAAATAGGTAATTTTATATTCAAACTATTACTATATCATTACATATAGTATAAAGCTTACTGCATCATAATATTTTTTAAAAATTCTAGAGAAAAAAAAGATTTCAACTCTGAATAGTTTTATATACACAACTTCGTCACCTAGTCCATTCTACTCTCACTTACAATGAAAGGTAACCACAAGTGATGGTTAATTTTTTCATTGGAAAGTTCGATTTGTTAGAGAGCAAAATGAGTGAATTTGCCAACTTTTTACCTCAGTTAGTGTCATAGCAATATTCGATAAATAAAGTACAATCGAGAAAACTGTATCGTCACTTACTAACTTATACGAGTATGCTTAACATTATCAAAGCTTTTGTTTTACTCTCACTATAGCTGTATGCTTTAAAGCTCACGTAAAGGAAGATTCAAATGAAAGATGTCAACGATTTGTAGTCGTCACCCGTCAAAATGTAAAGACATGTTATTGTGTATAGTTGTGTAGTGAAATGTTATTGTGTGTGGTAACGAAATTATTTATAGTATAAATGCCGTTTACTTCTGATAAAGCTGATAGATAGTCCTGAATGGATGGTAGGTAAAAAATTTAGTCGTTTCAGAAGAGCTCTCTATCAAGTGATATTTCAGTAAACATTATTTTGATATTGATTTTATATGTTTACTTTGTTAACCACAAAGAAAATTAACTGTTTATAACTTAAACTAATATTGAATAAAAATGCAAAATAAATTGATAAGTAAGTAAATCAATACAAGAAAAACAACCTCCGGCAGGATTCGCACCTGCGTCTTTTATATTACTGTGTTGACGCCATGACCAACTATGCCACCGAGACCTATCCACAAAAGAGCTGGGGTCTAATTTTCCTAATCCTAACATTGTTGTCGTGTCTTGATAGTTTCCTAATAAAACTGTTTGTCTTAAAACGCTTTTCATGGCGCAATTTGTTCCTACTCTACAATTTCTTGATCAGTTAATAGTGAAAGAAAGAAAGAAAGAAAGAAATATTTTATTTGACCACAATAAATACAGATAGAATTACATATAACACACAAAAAACATTACTAGATTACAAAATAATAAAATGACGGCTGTTCGAGGCCAAAAAGGTCCATGCCTCAGCTAATGCTATTGACGACGGAGCCGCAATAGCGCTGGTTTTCAGGCAGAACCTCTGTTTGTGGCCATGTAAGTGATATGCATATTTAATATAGTACATATCACCCCCATGGCCGCGACGTACGGAACATCACACCACAAAAAGAAGAAAGAAAAAGAGAATCATAATTTTTGCCAATAAAAATAAAAAAACAAAACAAAAATAAAAAATGGGCACCACTAAGACTTGAAAACTCAACAATCAACATCCCTTTATACGTCTGTGGAGCACGACATACCCGGTTTTGCGCTAACATCAAATGTTAACCATGTTTTGCGTTTATTGGAAAAAAAATAGCGTGTAAATAAAAAAAATAGTGACGAATGTTTAAGTTTGTTTTCGGTTAACCAACAATAATGTCGCAAAAATCAATGCTATTGAAGCGTTATTGACACGTCATAAATACGTTGACATTAGCAAAATTAGGTCTGTTGTTTGTAGTTAAAGAACCTTCACAAAAATGGTGGTTTCAACCCACAGCTATGAGTGAACTTAAAAATTTAACCTATAAAAGGATCCAAATTCACTTGTGTACGGGTATTGTCCAGGACCAGGTAGAACTAGTCTAAACAAATCTCGTAGGATAAAACTATAAATGTGTCGTAGGTCGCAAGGAATCGTTCCGATAATGTCGCCTTGGTGATGAGTGGAAAAACCGGTCCTATAGCAATGATATGCCATTACCTCGCATGCATGGTTACTATAAAAACCTTGACCAAACAACTGAGCATTACCCTAAAAGTACTTGTGATTCATTCATTATCGTGCCTATTAATTACTATAGCTGTGCCCGCGAACTACGTTTCGCCATAATAATTTTCAAAAAAAAATCTAGAAAGAGCCACGCTTATAAAAATAGTCTACGACCTATTCTCAGGCTTAACAAATATACACAAAAAATTGCATAACAATCAGTCAAGCCGTTTCGGAGGAGTTTGGTTTTGGTTGGAGTACACTGTAACATGAGAATTTTATATATTAAGATTAATTGTTAATGTATGTAAACATAAGAATGTCTACCTACATAAACAATAATTAATTTTTGATTTATTTCATTTTGTCGTATATAATTTCGTTTATTAGTAATCACCAGTTCGATCAGCGGATCGGGCAGAAGTCTAGTGACGTTTTCTGATTAACAAACTCTCAATAGGCAACAGCCATAAGGGACTCTCGTCCTTATTACAGGAAGTGTTTTTTTTTTTTTATTGCAGAAAGTTGGCAAACAAGCAAACTGCCCACCTGATGGTAAGTGGTAACAGTCGCCTATAATACATGTAGCTCCTGTGAGATTCGCAGCAAAACAGCAACCCCCACAAGAACCACAGTGTACGTTGCCAACTTGTGACACAAGATGTAAAGTCACAGTACCCAGTAATTTCACTGCCATATCTTACCCTTCAAACCGGAACACAGCAATGCAAGCACTGCTGCTTTGCGGCAGAAATAGGTAAGACGGAAGTACCTAAGCAGACGACCCTAGAACAGAGTCTCCCTCCAGTGATTGATTACACTTCGCCACAGATTATTTATTTATTTATTCTTTATGTACAAATGAACATAATTTTCGTACAAAGGCGGACTTAATGCCTGTGGCATTTTCTTCAAGTCAATATTACAGTATCTCTCCCATACATTTCAAAGAGATCAAAAGAAATCAAAATTGACATATGTAAATATTTGCCTTGGCATGAAAATATAGTATAGTATTTCTTTGTACAACAAAGTTGGCAAACAAGCAGACTACCCACCTAATGGTAAGTGGCTACGTTGCCTATAGTACATGTAGGGTATGTTAGATTTGCAAATATACAACTCTCTACAGGGACCCACTTCTGATATGAGTTGTTGAGTCACAGCACAGATAATATAATACTACAGTAGTCACAGTAACCAGCGTAGAGTTAGAACATATTCTAGTTCTAGGTACCCAACAATTTCACTGTCTGCCTTACCGGAACACAACAATGCAAGAACACAATGCTTCGCGGTAGAAATAGGGAGGGTAGAGATACCTCACGCAGAAGACTCTAGTACTGGGTCTAATTTGGAATATACTTGCATGAAGGTACAAACAATTAATAGGAATAAACATTTAAAAAGGATGACATACCTTCATGATGTCATAGCCGTACTTACTCGTATATAAAAAAGCGATTTACTAACAATAAATAATGTACACAATTACATATATTATGATAACTTTCCATACATCATCGCGTGACCAATTCAAGCGTACTTATTCATGTAGCGTAGTATTTTCTCTTTTTATTACATAAATACATACTTGGAAAATAAAATGTATGTTCTGAATTTAGTCTGTTTATTTCAATAACATGAACATTGGTAAGCTAAAGGTATTATATCCAAGAAGATGACTCATGTAGAGTCTGTATCTTTTTTTTATCGTTGACAAAATGCTTTACGCATACCTCGCAAATGACTCAAGTAGAGTCTGTACCTTTTTTATCATTGGCAAATTATTAACGCATACTTCGCACTAGGGAGAGCGCGTGGTTGTGTCGAACTCTCCGCTGTCACAGGAGGCCATCCAAAGACCGCGGCCTACAGATTAAAATCCAACTCTGCCCCCTCACATTCGCCTCGGCAAGAGTACAGCCATCACCATCGCATTCTCGTCATCATTGTACGAAGACGGCATACCGGAGAGGGACGCATCGCCGCCGGGCGGGGCCATGGGAAAATTGTGGATACTTCCATAGCTCGTCAGCGTCTGCCTACCACTAGCCCCTCTCACTTCCCCAAGATGGGGAGGCTGACGATGCAGGAATTAGAATTATCGACGAGTTACGGCGCCCTTTGCAATGTAGAACTTAGGCTTCCCAGGCCCGCGTCCCGCTGGTCACCATCAGGAAAAAGAAGGGTATCCAACTGTCACCTCTTTTTTCCCAGCTTCCTCCGACGGCAAGGCTCTGCCAGTGGGTCATCTTTCCTGGCCCGTTCTGGCATCACCTTCTTTGTGTTAACCTCCACGCAGAAGGAGTTTGTCGAGTCCCAAGCTTCCTCACTCTCGACCATCCTCGAAATCAGTAGGGATGGGAGAGAGAGGTTTGGGCTAAAGCACAAGACCAGTGTGTTACGCTGGAAGGAAAAGGCAACACACTCCTTGAGGGTGTGTTGTACTGTATCCTCAGCAGCATCACAGTGGTAGCACAGGGCAGTAACTCACGATTAAACCGGTGCAGGAAATGGCTAAAACAGTCGTGACCGCTAATAAGCTGCACATATGGTACGTGAGCGACCCATGCTTCTTTGTCAGGGAGCAATACCTCTACGGTCCTCCTAAGAGTTCCGGAGGCAAGCTCACCCAGGCGTTGTCGGCAGGCGGCGTCCCTTCATTTGTCAACGATTGAAACGCTTTTATCAATCTCTTCTCGTGACCCTTCCAGGGCAATAACCCCCCCTCGCTATGACCCACACACGGTCGATCGCTACAAACGCCACTTACGCCCACGGGGAATGTGGAACGCTGCAAAACGTGCGCCACTTACGCCAACGGGGAATGCAAGCGATGGCGCAGACCACCCCGTAGAGTATAGTCTATATCTGAGTCATCATCTGGATGTCTGTAGCGTACAGAGTTCTCCTTCTGATTTTATTAAGAGTTATTTTTTAACAATAAAGAAATGAATAAAATGAATAAAGAATGAATTTCGTCTCGGCGAGACCTGAACCCGCGTCTCCAACATACCGTGTTGATGCCCAGACCTCTCGGCCACCGAACTCTAGTAGTTATTAGCAGTGAATAAAGACTACTCTACTAAAGACTACAAAGTTCAAAAAGAGATCAATAGGTTAAAGATTTCTTCGGGGCTAGTAAGAGCATGTTGAAGACGCAGGTTCAAGTCCCGCCCGAAACGAAATTTCTTTATTAATTTTATTCATTTTCCAATTTATTTAGCATTTTTAAAGAAAACGCAAAGTTCTATATAAAATTTAAAAATTAAATTACCTAAAGTAGTTAAATATAAAATGTATCAGAAATATGTAATTAAATAACAATTTAAAATGCGATTCCAGTGAGTTTGTGGGAAAACTCTTTTCGTCATTAACGACGAGCATTGTTCGTGAGATAAACGCTTTCATGGAGTAAGAAAGTGAAACAGCAGAATCAAGGGCAAATCACGTTGTAAAAACTGCGATAGATACTTACAATTGCATTGCAGCGAGTTCCGTTACATCGCGTGACTTCAGCGTGAGCACGCTAGCCATCGGCATGCCTTTCAAATCATTTAGTAATCCGGTGGTAAGCGACAATTTAATACGTCCAGCATATACGGAATTCCATCGCACGAGGAAATATAGGTAAATAGGATACTTTCCTTACATATACTAATCCATACGTTCCCTGCAGAGGTGACGGCGTGTTCCAAACTGCCTCAGTAGGCGAGGCTTATGACATTATCAATATGCATAGCTCATATTTTGTAAGGTGTAGTGTAAATATTTGACAAGTCTTAAGTAAGAAAGGAATGCTTATTTGTATTATATGCATTCATAAAGTAATACGTTATAGCTGAAGACTCTGATCCACACAAACGCTAATTAGTACCTTTTATCCCAGACAGAAGTTTAGTTTTTACAAGATCGGAATTCAGCATACGCATACCTTTAAATTGTATAGCAAACATTCAACCATATTATTATAACAACACTCTTCATATTAATGAACTCACAAGCCAAAATAAGTGTTATTTTCAATACAGCGTTATACGCATTGATTTACTACCAAACGTAGATAGAGCACTTCATACAAAAACGCGCTTGAAATCTGTCACCTAATCGACTATACATTTGTACGCTGTTAAATAGGTAGTTGAATATGCACACCCGAATTAAAATTACCATAAAGAAAGTACCATATTATTATTTATCCAATTCAACCTTATTCTTTATTATTACGGCAACTATTTGAAGTACAACCGTGTGCAGTTACATCATTTCATACTTAGCCACATTAAAGACGTTTTAGTAATTGCTACAAGAAAATATCAACTTTATACTCTCAAACATAATGCTCAAAATTGCTTATCGCGTTGTCGCTCAAACGCATGGAAAAGAACTGCACGAGGCCCGATTGGGCAGTTCTTCACCGGCCCACTTTTCGAACGTTCATGCGTTATCTACGTTTGGTAGTAAATCAATGGTTATACGCTATACGTCAATTTTAATACCTACCTAATTCGTTATTGTCTAATAACATTTTAAAATTATTTAGGAAAAACAAATGATACAAAAGGCTACCCTTTAGAATGAAGCTCATCAACACTTTAAACAAACGAAAAGTTAACTGTTGTTTTTGGACATTTACCATAGTGTAAATACCAATAACAATCTTGTACGTGCAACTGTTGTACATACATAATTATGTGTTAATGAACACCGGCCTTAAAAACTATCTACCGTTTTTATCTAATTCTAATTTAAAATACTGTAAAAAAATTAAGTAAACATACGAGTTCATCACATAAATACTACTTACCTACAATCTACATCAAATGACAAGTAAACATGAACTGATAATTCCATACTAAAATTCCGGAGTATCATAAATTACAATCATTAAAGAGTCATTATTGTCGCTAATGAAGAGAAACGATACGATATTGTTAAAATATTTGCCATTATAATAAACAAGATATTGTTTATTAAAGAAGAGCAAAAACAATTTTATCGTATCGCAGTACAACTGCCCCCAAAACAGCCAAGTTATTGATTAATGTTTATATTATATAATTGACGAGAAAGAAAAGCAGTAAATAATGTCTTACGTCAGTTTAATATCTATTAATTATTTGCTATTGATGCAAAAATTAAAAAACACGATGATAAAGTATAATAAGTAGGCATATATATTAAGTATATAGGTACAAATGAAGCTGAAACTGTACCTACCTATTTCTATATCTCCTTTTGATATTTCTTCTGGGGCTTTTCTTCGACGGTTCCCTGGGTTAAGGTAATCACGACACTAGAAAAGAATGAGATCGTAAAGATTCTGGGCAACAGAATAAGGAGGCGGTCATAGAAAAGTACATAATAATATGTAAGTATAGCCGCACACATAATTTATTACGTTGCATGCATGCATGATAGTTTTCTAATGGCGAAGACTAACGTAATTTTAAGATTGGACAGGTAGGTACTGCTGCACTATAAACCGTTACTAAGTTCAGTTTCTTAGCATTACTTTCGTGATGAATTCAAATAAAAACAATCAACGGTGTAAGTATCGATACGGATTTACTCTTCATGCTTTCTAACGCATTATCCAATTTTCAAGGGTCATTGTCAATCTCAAGCATATAACACCTTACTTGCGAATCTGCTTGTGTTTTAAGGTTGATCTGTTTTAGGGTTCCATGCGTCAAGTTAAGACCCTTTTTTCTCAGTACCCTAGAGATAACGAAAAATATATATTACATATACTCGGGTCTGCGGTCTCTTTCAGCTGTGAAAAAATCAAACATATGTTAACAAGATCAAAAATTTTTTTTTTATTTTACAAGGGAATCAAAACCTATAGGTACTTCTTGTTAGCCTAGAATCATGAAATTTGGCAAGAAGCATATGTTATGAGGAAACACCAAGGTCGAGAGAATTCAAAAATATGTATTTGTAAAATGTATTGCTGTCATGCTGTCCGAACAACTGAACTGAAAGCAAAAGACACAACTGCAGATGGGACCGTAAATACCTATGAAAAGTACACAAAATATACGTTTCGTAGTCCCCTGTTTTCTCCGCAAAAAATTGACCGTTACTTTTTGCGGTAAAAATTAAAGCAAAGCTTTTTCTGTGTTTTATGTTTGCTTTTTTCATATAATCTTCTTCAATTTGGTTGCTGAACGTTTGAATACAGCAGAAAATTTGGTTGATTTTTTAGGTTTTTGAAGGTTTAAAATCTCTTTTAATAATTAACTTTATAAAAAAAAAGGAAAACATATATAGGAACATGCTTATACCATTGATTTTATTGGAAAAAATAGAGCAACTAGTGCCATTATCCAGGAAGGAAACAGGGAACTACGTTTGTATGAAAAAGCGGTATGTACGATTTCCTCTTAAGGAAAAATCTAAAAACCGTTAATATCTACTTGCTTAGGAACTTATATACTTAGATAAGTTCCCTGTTGCGCGACTCTAGCTCGCACTTGTCCGGTTTTTGTGTTTATCTAAAAAATATTACAGGCTATAATAATAACTTGCTTGTCGTCTTAATGGACTCTATCCAAAATCGATCATGACTCTACGACCGATTTTTTTTAATTCGCTGTCTAATTGAACAAATAAGGCAAAGGATACACTTTAATGAAAAAGTGAATGAACGTGAAAACGGGTTAAAACTTTAAAACCTAACAAGTAAATACTATGATTATACACAAATAGATATATACTTATAATAACACATTAGAATACATCGTGCACTTGATAGCACCTACCTGAGCGCTATATCTACCCATAATAGAAGGGGGTAAGATAAGTATCATCCTATTTTACAGTGTGTATCAAAAACCCTGTGAACCCTTAAAGTAGCGTATATATTTAATTATAGGCTTACCAAAAAAGATATGCACTGCACCTACCTACATACAAAAAAGTATTCATTTTATATATTTTCATTTTCAGCTAAGTACAAATGAACGATTTAAAACTACTTTTTGCTACTAGACTGAGCAAAAATGAACCGGCACTGCCAAAAAGTTAAATATCGTAGCTTTCACGCCATTGTAATCGTTTTTTCTATTCTTGTGCTCCAAAATGTGGTGAATCATACATTTAGAGTAATAGTCAAATTACAACAATCAAAATGGTACCTTAATGTGCACTATTGTTTAATCTGCTGAACAAAATTGTCGCCGTGGTCTAGTGGTTGAGACTACTGTGTATTGATCGAGAGGTTCGATTCTCAATGGGGGCTTGATGATGAGATTTTCTGCCTGGTTTGGTTGGCGGTAGGGCTTTTGAGCCCGCCTGCTGGCTAGCTACCCTACCAAGTTTCGTCTCAGGGTAGACTGGGTGCGGTTGTAACAAATTTCATTTGATCACTCACAGCTCATTGATTAGGGCTATGAACAACAGCAAAAGTATTTGTTACGAAAACTTAGACATTTGGCCGTAAACTGATATCGAAATAAATTGGCTAGGTGAAATAGTTTGGCAGTAATTCGTTGTTTTAATGACAGCGTGCTGTTGTTACAATCGTCCCCATACTGAGGGCGGTTGTAATATAGATGGGGGACAGTTGTGACACTAATGGCCATTTTCACCAACCTCTTCTTACCTTAGGTGACTCTTCTTAGGTGGCATGCTGTCACATTCATTTCATTAAAGACAAAAAGTGACAGCATTTGTCTTAGGGGCTTCTTTACCCAATTATATTGTCACTGAAAGAAGAGTAACAAAGTACAATAGAGCGTCGATCAACCAAACGACCGCTTATCCGAACTACTCGTACTACACCCGCACGATCCACACGTGTGTACCTCCTCCCGCGCTAGGGTAGGCTTACTTCGGCAGACGAACATTGGAGATTTTTAAGCGTTAATTGTAAAATTGTAAAAGTACATGTTTCATTACAAGTCTGTCTGCACTTTTTTGTTTAATTCTATTTGTCATTAAACATAGAAATATCGTTTTCATTCACCCATACATAAAAATGTATAGCTAAATCAATACGTTTCGATTATCCGATAAAACCGGTTTTCCGAACACCCATGTCCCCCAATTTCTTCGGATAATCGACGCTTTACTGTAAATGGGTCTCAGGTTACTTCATGAACAGCCTAACTTGTCGAAAGAGCACAAAAGTGGTACTTCGACTCTTGATGGATAAAATGCTTTTGTGATAAGGGAGAAGTGTGTCGAGAAAGGAATGCTTAGACGGTGGGGCATGTAGAAAGGAGGATGAATAACAAGATACGAAATTTTTAAAATGAATACAAATGGTGCAACATCGTTTTTCTTATAATATCAATTACAATGAGCAAGTTGGAAAAAGGACAAAAATTCATCAATCGTAAACGTAGACAAACATACTTGCATCAAATAGGAGACATCATTTACAAAGGCCAGGTCAAACCTCGCGTACGTCAGGTATCCCAATCGATGAGAGTGTATTTAAGCATTAATCAGAGTTGAGCCAATAATAATAATAATGTTATTTCCAAAAGGGGATTACACAATATAAGGATGATTTACAGATAGTCCCCAAACTAGGTAGTCCTGTATCTCAGGGACTAAAGCATTAGTGTAGCAATGGTAAAGAAGTAGGTATGCTTTTAGATAGTAGCAAGTGGAAACTGCCTATCCCCATGAGAGAGGCATATGAGTATATGTATGTACGTCCGTATAAACATAAGTTTATTCCTATTGCTAAAACACTTTTTTACGTGGCTTCTGCACACCGTATCTGCCGATGGCTTTGCTATTTTGGACACAAATGCGACAGTGTACGCAGGGCCGCGCCGACCCCCAGCAGCGCCTGTGTGCAAAGCCTATGAAGCGCCTATTTTTTGTCGTCGTGGAGGATCTTTTTCCCGCGCTCGCTTCGTCATCTGGCGCCCCTAGCGTCTTGGCGCCTGTGTGCGCCGCACACTTCGCATATAGGGGCGGCGCGGCCCTGAGTGTACGGAGCATACCGGGCAGGCTGCAAAAGCCCCCTGCCGCCCAACCGTCTGCGTCAGAAAGGAGCAACACTACGCGAAGATTATTTTCCCTCTTCCACTCCACTGCCTCCTTCTGTAAGTTTACGTCTTAGCAGAAAAAATTCGTATTCATCCCCTGTAGTCACCTGTTCTCTCATCAACTAGCAGCTTTTGAATGACAGTAGACATCACTCTGGCAGAAGAGTTCGCTTTCCTAGCTTCGTCAGAAATTAGATTTGCTCGTGCGCACTTGTTCATCAGAATGGGATTTCCGAGCTGTGAACCTCTTATGCAAAAAAGGGATTGCGTCACGATGAAATTTTTTTTGACGATGTTACTAGATATTTAAAATCTTAGCCAGCTAAACCTAAACAGCTAGCTTGATCGGTAGACCGCCTTTCGTGATGTCGGCGACGCAAAAACATAGTATGTGTAACTATTACATTATGTAGGCGAGTTTAGATAACAGTGCGTTATAATACAATTTTAGAACCTGTAATTTGCGCAACAGACGTTTCACCAACGTCGGAAAAGGAAGTACATTCGGCCGCTTCATGGTCCAATGATCTATGTAAGTGGTAAATATAGTAACCGATTCTTTGTAACATACATAATAATGTTTGAAATTTTCTATGTGCTACCTTGAGATTCCATCATACTTGTCCTAGTACGGACCAATTTATATTCTACAGACAACTTTCTTAAAAAAATATAGCACACACATCATATGTATTTGACTTTTCTTATTAAATAGATAAATATTTCATTAATTGGTGAAAACCGCATGAAAGTCCGTTCAGATATTTATATAATATTATGAATTTAGTTTTATAACATTATAGGTATATGTATGTACCTATATAGTGGCCATGCAACCAAAGAAGAGAATACCAAGTTCAAACTTCAAGCACATTATAAACTCATTTATGCTGATGACTATACCTTCAGAATGTCTCCATGAATAATTTATTAACTAATATATTTGAATATTCATGCCTTTGTGTAATAATTAGTTCCTATCATACACATCGTTTTCCGCTTCCATCGATTGAACTAGGAAAATTAATTTTAGCATATGAACGTGGAAAACTGTAAACTATGTTAAATAGGGAATCGAAATTTTAATATAAAATAGAGTACAACATGTCACCTAATGTCGACTCGACTCAGTCGATTCATATCCTATCATAAATTCATAAGACTGAAATTTTCCTCAGTACGATGGGGCTACGCGAAAATAATACAATCCAGAATTTGCCATACACGTCGATGCCACGCAATGAAGATCTGATACGCTAAAATGAAATGATACTTAAGTCTGAACTCGGGCTTAGGTGACGTGATGCGATCTATTTTGAATTAAAATATCGACTAAAATTATACAAGTCTAGCCCCAGTGTTATGATGAATTAAATGAAGTACTATATCTTAATATATAAAATTCTCGTGTCATAGTGTTTGAAACCAAACTCAACTCATTTTTTTTTGTGTATTTCGGTAGGTCTGAGAATAGGTCATAATCCAAAGCGAAGCGAAGGATTCTAGAGTAGAAACCTAAGCGTGTGGCGTAGCGAGGGATTCAAAATACGTCACTCGAGGTTAAATAATTTTAGTACTGTGTGGCACACTCTGCTTTTCATCCCCTTCTATATGAAAAATAAATTAGAGATACTTTTAGTTGTGAAGAATATTTTATATTTACATAACCAAATTACAAATACAGTTTCTGAAAATGACTTTGCTTCTTTTTAATTTTTCCATGTAATTAAATTATCGACTTAGATATTTTTTCTCTCGATTTGTTTGGTAGTAAATTGTATGTGACAGTGTCTGCGTTTAATTTTACACTTTCTGGTGTTAATATCCCACTTACACTGCTAGGACTGATTTTTTATTCAATTTGTGGGAATAAAATTAAAATTGTCTGTAATATTTTGTTAAAAGTAACAAAAAATCTATTTAGATGTTTTCGCGTATTTTTATTTTTAATATGGCCAATGATTGGCATCGGTTAACGCGCTACGAGCTGGACGACTCTTATCACCTAGGGGTATAAAAAATAGCCTACGACCTATTCTCAGACCTACCAAATATACACAAAAAAAATCGGTCAAGCCGTTTCGGAAGAGCTCCATTACAAACACTGTGACACCAGATTTTGACATCGCTATTAGCAACTGTACGTAAGCTCTTGCGTGTTGCATTATTTTATCATTTTTAAGTCAAAAACGGTCTCTAGTCTCTACCCTGTTGCCTGGCAGAAGAAATTGCTGCTTTGACATAAAGGTCACTTTCGATATTTGCTATTATTGATTGATGAAGCAACTACCTTTTTTTACGATCAACTAACAGTTATATTACTAATTTTATACCAAAGCGGCAAACTAATTATAAATATACTTCACATCCCTCACGATTCAGCTCTTTAATTAAGATCATAAAGGAAAAGTCTAAAGCACATAAAAAATGGAAGCGTACTGGCAATCATGGCGAGTATGACTGTTATTGCAAATAGGACATAAAATCTTCCTAACTATGGATAAAAAAGACCCGAAAAAAATTCGGAATTCCATAAAGTCCAAAACGGGGCTTACCAGCATTCCGCAAACAGTCACCTACAATAATAACGTCTTTCACAGTGCTGATGATTTATGTAACGCCTTCAACGAGTTTTTCTAATGTTTTCTCGCCTCCCCTGAGTGACTATTCACAGTATGATGTCCGCAAAATGCCCGAGTCTGGTGTTACACGCACTGTTTTTAGCTTATTCTTTACTGAAGATACAGTTGTAAAAATAAATGAAATCTCTTGTGATATATCTAAGCGAGCTGGTTGTGACAAACGTCCTTCTTCAGAATTGTGCATCAGCTCTAGCCAAGCCCGTAAGTATTATATTTAACCGATCGTTTATTTCCTTCTACGTGCAAATCATTGTGCCAATACATAAGAAGGGTTCTTGCGTTGAGGTGACGAACTATAGACCTATCTCCATTCTCAATTGTATGGCAAATATTTGATGAATTAGTCTACGATCATATTTACCCTAACATTAAGTGAAGTTAGTTACATATCAGCAACACGACTTCCTGAAGAGACGCTCTACCTCCACTAATCTACTTCAGTTGATCGATTTCGCACACAAACATATGGACAAGGGTAGGTAGGTTGGTGTGATCTACACTGATTTCGAAAAACCATTCGACCGTGTGGATCACAGCATCCTGCTTATCAAATTGGAATGATTCGGAATCCACGGCGACCTACTGTGTGAAATCCTACTTAAGTAAGCGCTCTCAGGCAGTTGTAATAGGCGGATGTAGGTCTGATTACGTATCTATTCTTTCGGGTGTTCCTCAGGGCTCCCACCTCGGACCTTTATTCTACTGCGTTTACCTTTCTGACATATACACGTGCATAACAAATTCAAAGTAAATGTTATATGCTGGTGACAAAAAAGTATTTATAGATATCAGTAACATTAGTGATTGTCTTAAATTACAGGCTGATATGTCATGACTTTTAAAATAATACAAAGATAATAGAATCGCAGCAAATTCCGCAATGCCAATGCATATCTTTTACTCGACGCTGTTCGCCAATAAATTTTGTATACACTATTAATCACACAGCTTTTGAAAGAGTTGACACTATTAAAGATTTCGGTGCGATTCTTGATGCTAAACTTACATTTACGACGCGTCACAAAATTCATATTTTATGCGACATTTGTAATTTAAATGTTTAATAAACTTTTTTTGGATTTGTTCTATCCGATCAATATAAGTTTTATAGAAGGGCGACCATACAGGGCTAGCATATTCAAGTAGACTACGTACATAAGCGAAGTAAAGTATTTTGAGACTAAGAGGACACTTAAATGGCTGACAAGTTCTCAACACAAAACCCAGATTACGATATGCTTTCTGTATGACTTGGTCCATGTGTGCAGACAACAACATCTTATTGTCAAAGTAGATATCCAAGTCGCGAACCAGTTGAACCCTCTTAATCGTAACGCCATTAAAATTATAATTGAAAACAATAGGACTTTTTTACGTGTCAAACTAATAACTTGACATTTACTAATACTGACCGAGATCCTGTTACGCTTATAATATTCATAAAGCTGATTCAGATCATTTTGAAGTAGTTCACAGTCAGTAATAGTACAAACTTTCATGTAAATTTTCGTGTCATCGGCGTACAAAATATGCCGAGCATTTTTTATGTAGTTGGAAATATCTGAGATGTAAACGTTATAAAAAAGAGGGCCCAGATGCGATCCTTGTGGTACACCGGACGACATGGATATTTAATTAGATAGATGACCGCCCACAACAACAGCCTGTGATCGATTTGTCAGATAGGAACGAACCCAGCGCAACAAGTCACCTTGAATTCCGAGAGCCTGAACTTTCTGGAGTAGTAAGTCATGATCGACGCGATCAAAGGCCTTTTCAAAGTCTGTATAAACTACGTCTACTTGCCCACCGCTTTCCATTTGCTCTAAGACATAGTCAGAAAAAATCGATAAGTTTGAGACCGTGGAACGACCCTTAAGAAATCCGTGTTGAGTTATTGGAATACACTTAGATATTATTGGGTAAATTTGATCATATACTATTCTTTCGAACACTTACTAACGGCGCTTAGGATAGAAATAGGACGATAGTTCAATATAGAAGATCTGGAGCCTTTCTTATGGATAGGTATAATTTGGGCTTTCTTCTATGCTGTTGGGAAATGGCATTGTTTTAGAGACATACGAAACAGGATAGATATTGGTAACGCTAAGCTTTTGGAGCGGGATGATAAAAATATAGAAGGGATTCCGTCACAACCTGACCCTTTCCTTTTGTCAAGTGACAACAGATTTTTACAGACCATATCCTCCGTAACATCGACATGAGACACAATGTCGTTAGAGGAAATAAAGTTAGTGATAGGAAGCTGCAGTTTAATATTTTGTGCTGGCCTTATAAACACACTTTCAAAAAAATTATTAAACGCCGTCGCAATATTTGACCCATCTTTATATTCTGTTTTGTTGAGGGTAAACTTTTTAGGATAGTTGGAACCACGATTTTTAGATTTAACATACTTCCAAAAGTGGTTAGGTGCAGAACGAATAATTCTTTGGGTGTTTTGAATAAATGCATTATAACATTGAGTTTGAATTAAGAACGCTTTGGATCTTAGTAAACAAAATTCGTCGTAATCGCGAGGATTACTGTACATTTTCCATTTATTATGCAATTCACTTTTCTTTTAAGATTTTTGTTAAGGCCGTATTATACCATATGGGGTAGTACTTTCTTGATACTTAAGTTTTCATATATATTTGCCGAGATTTTGGCGGCAATATTTCTTGCACCACTTTTTGTGCGTTTATTTCCATTAAAGTATTAGGAGTAAGTTCTAAATCTTCTTCTTCACTTGACATTTTTAAAATTTAGTTAATTCAACAATAACTGAGAAAATTCAATACGAAAATTTCACGGCTTCTTTTTTTTTTTAATTTTGTTTATCCCATTTGGGAAAGGCAAAGGCGTCAACCATACAGCCTAGTCTGTATGCAATAAACTATTGTTATTCATTCTTCTTTTGAATTCACAAATCGCCAAACGTAGAGGTTACATATTCATAAATTGCTTCAAAGCATTTTTCAATCGAAAGAAGTTTTTGTAAAGAGCGCGGTAGATCTTGCTGGTGTTTCATTATTTTTGAAATTTCTTCTAATAAAATGTTTCTTTGCAGGGCAAAAATTGGACATTCGTAAAAAAGGTGATGCAGAGATTGAGGTAAGGTGGTGTTGCACCAGTTGCACGATGGGGAAGAAGTCATGCCTAGCCGGTACAAATGGTCATTGAATCGACCGTGCCCAATTCGCAAACGGCAAATAATAGTAAAAAATCTTCTGTTTATGTAATTGTGTCTATTGAACCAGGGTTGTTTTATTTTATTATTTATTTCTCGATACCACTTCCCTTTTATGAGCAAAGTACTATTCCAGTGTTCTTCCCATAGCTTCAATATTTCTTTCTTGATTAGAGCTGTACAATCAGTATATGAAATTGATATGTTTTTTATAGGTACGTCTAGAGTGTTCATAGTTTTGGCCAGTTTATCTACTTCCTCGTTTCCATATACACCGATATGAGCTGGAGTCCAAAATAATATAATGTCTATTTGATAATTTATTTTTAAATGATGTATCTGATCTCGGATATTATATATTAAATGATTTGTGACTGATGAAAAGGAAGGATTTCTCAAAGCCATCAACACACTCATGCTGTCAGTAATAATAATCCATTTTTTGTATTGGCTGAACTGTTGAATGTAGTTAAGAGCTACAATTATAGCATTCGCCTCAGCAGAAAATATGCTGGCATTTTGGCACATTTTAAAACTATGTCCAGTTTTACTACCTGCATCATACATAGCTACTGCAACACTTACATTCGTCTTTGAACCATCTGTATAAATTGATCGATAATCATTATAAGCCTGTAGACTTTCGTAAACATCATATTTATCTTTAAAATCTTTATGTAGGACAATATGAATGTCACAGAATTTACTAGCATATGAGCCACTATAACAATGTAAAGTAGTACTACAAAATATATTACATTGTTCTTTTAAACTTATAAAATGTGAGAAATTCTTTGAAAGAAAAGTGTTAGTGGAACATACATTTAATTTATTTAAAAGATCATTATTCGAACGCGATAAGAGTTTAAAAAGAAATTTAAGTTTTAAAAATTCAAAGCGAATAACCATTGGTGGTAAATGACATTCGACCTGCATAGAATTTATTGGGGAAGTGTTCATAGCACCTAGTATTAATCGTAAGTTCTTATTCTGTATTTTATCAATAATATCTATGTATTTTGGATCGGAAGCGTAACAAAAGAAAGCATACTCAAAATGACTTCTGACCAAAGCTTTATAAAGCATTAACACAATTTTAGGATCAGCACCCCATTTCAATCCAGTAACGGACCTAATTACATTAGTGGCTTTTAAAGCTCTGCTCACCAAGCAATCAACATATAAATCCCACGTAAGATTTTCGTGAAAAATAACACCCAAGAATTTAACTGAATTATCAATAGGCAAAGTATGATTGCTGTATGTAATATTAATTAGAGGTAGAGAACTGTATTTTGGGCAAAATATTACAACTTTACTTTTTAAAAGGCTAACATTTAAATCAAGTTCTGAGAAGTAATCTGCCAGCTTCACTAGATTATTATTTAATGTTAATTGAATATCTAATACATTAGTACCTTTACAATAAATGACAAGGTCATCAGCAAACTGAAGATTGTTGACTAAATTATTATTAAGAATGGAATTTAGTTTTCTTATATACAAAATATACAGAATAGGACTCAAGATGCCTCCTTGACATACACCTTTGCTCGAAAATCTAGGGCCTAAAAATTTATTATCTATTTTGACATACACTTTTCTATCCGTGAGAAAAGCATATATCCAATAAGCAATTTTTACAGGTAAGAAAGATAATAGAGATTCAAACAAAATACCATGATTAACGTTATTAAATGCACCTTCTATATCAAAAAACACTGCTATTGTATACTCCATATTCTTTTGAGCTGTAGTGACGTCCAAAAAAAAATGTGCTAAGCTTTCTTGAGCCGAAAGTCCTCGCCTAAACCCAAACTGGTTTAAAGGTAAAATTGAGTTCTTTTCTATGAAGAATTCCAATCTTTGTTTGATTAGCTGTTCAAATAATTTACCAGCACAAGACGTTAAAGCGATAGGACGATAAGAATCGGGATGAGATGCAATTTTTCCAGGTTTTAAAATAGGAACCAAGCAGTCCATTTTCCAATTAGGAGGAATTGTGCAATCTTGCCATAAAATATTATAAATTTGTAAAAGCTTATAAAGATTGTCAGTGTTAAGTAGCTGAAACATCTTGTACGATAAACTATCTAATCCACAAGCAGTGTTTTTTCTAGATTTCAGAGCTGCAGTTAGTTCGTCAAAAGAAAATGGATCAGTGAGGAATGACTGATTATCTGGTAAACTATTGTCCTTCACAATTGGCCTGTTATTTTGCACAAAGTCAGGCGTGTATTTACGTAAAAAATCACTGACCCACGAAAAATCACTATTTTGCTTTTTATATGTTTTATGTGTAAGTTTTCTCATGTTACCCCATACTACTGAAACTGGTGTCAATCGATTTAATTTTGTACAGAATTCTATCCAACTACTTAGTCTTTCTCTCTTAATCGTAAGTTTTTTAGCAGCTTGTAATCTTTTGAAATTAATATATTTTTCTTGAGAAGGATTATTCTTAAAATCAAGATAGGCTTGCTTGCTTTCCTGGACAGCTTTAGCGCAATTACTATTCCACCAAGGAATTGTTCGATATTTTGATTTTAAGTTTTGAGTAGCAATGTTACGTGATTCGGACCGAGAGGTACGAGAGGGAATTGACTTTTGTGCAGCTGTCAAAATGATTTGACAAAAAGAGTTGTATGAATCTATTGGATTACTAATAGGGTTACATTGAAAATTATCTAAATCCTTATTAACAATTGAAGAATACAACTTCCAATCAACTAATCTATGATTAATGCGATTGTTAAAATCATTTTCATCCTGAAAATTGTTTTGAGAGTTAAAACATTGTGAACTACTATTGAATGTAATCTTAGTTAATGTTGGCAAATGATAACTGCCCAATGGATCGTCGTGTACTGACCATTCGCAGCGAAGAGCTAATGAAGGAGATACCATAGTCAAGTCCAAACCATTGGGTCTCCAAGAATGAGAACCGACAGTTGTGACCTGACCATCATTCAACAGGACTAAATTGCATTCATCTAAACACTCAAGAATATCCTTACCTCTGGAATCCGATAACGGACATCCCCAAATTGAGTGATGAGCATTGAAGTCACCAGCTATAATCGTCGGCCTATGGAGAGAATTCAAGAAATGTTTAAACTTATTTTTAGAGAAACTGGGAATACAATTTGTTGGACAATATATACTGGCTATTGAAATAGTGTTCTGATTTAGTTCTAAATGTATTACAATTGTTTGAAGAGAGTTGTCAAAATAAGATGTTACTTTTTGATATTTTAATGATGTATGGATTAAAATAGCAACACCATTATGCTTGTTGCCACAGTCATTACGTTCAATATGATAACCTTTGATTTTAAACTGCTTCTGAGGCTTTAGCCATGTTTCACATATAATTGCGATATGAATAAAATGGTCATAAAGAAATTTCGTAAAAATAAGTTGATTGCTTAATAAGCTTTGAGCATTCCACTGTACGATATTCAATTGATTGGGGGTGAATTGTGGGGATTTCATTGCTTACCAAAAGTATTTTTTAAGACCTCTAAAACACTTTTAGAATTTATAGAAGTATTTTGAGTATTATGCAAAGAAACACATTTAGTTATGGTTTTAACTAATAATGAGAGACACTTGCTGTCAGTATTGAGCAGTGTAAACAAATCTACATTATTTTTTGTCTTACTTTCTAATTTGGGAAAATTTAAAGGATTTGTAATATCTGCATAAGAAGCAGGCTTATATTTATTTCTATTTTCAATGATTTTCTGTTTTTTAACTGGGCATATTGGAGACACACTAGTATGATTGCCATCACAATGAATGCAAGTAGCTTTTTCGATAGAAACTGTACAAGTCTTATAGTTATGATTTTCTTTACATATACTACATTTTTCAGAATTTTTACAATATTTTGCCAAATGTCCGTATCTCAAACATTTGTAACATTGCTTAACTGGTGGTATATATTGAGACACATCATGTCTCCAACCACCAATATCTATATGATTTGGCAAAATGGAAGTGGCAAATGTCACTATTACTGTAGTTGTAGGTTGTAATATAAAACCCTCAATCACATTTATTTTTTTCATTATTCTTTTTATTGTTATTATTTTTTTTGTACTTGTTATCATAGTAAATATTCTCTTGTTTGATATAATGGTAGGTACATTTCTTATAACTCCGGACACCTCAGTTGTAGCAGCAGGAATACTGGCTTTGAATTTGTATTCTTTCAAGAAGGTATTATTATTTAAAAAGGCATTCGCCAAGTCTGGTTTTTCAAAATAAATACCTATCTTAAACTTATTGATATTTCTTAAAAATTTGACGCCTTTGTTAAAGCGCTTTAAACAAGTTGACAAAGAAAGAAGATCTCTTGTTCCAATTGGTTTCTGGATGTCTGATGACTCAACAAAAACCACAAATTCAGTGCCGCTAATTTCTTCCGGATATCTGCGTATATAGTCAGTAACATAATAAGGCTTGTACCTATCTGCATTGCTTATTTCTTCATCACTGTCTGAAGAGGACATATCCGTTTCTACCAACCTTACCTCATCTGTCTCCCTATCTGCATCACCAGACTCCGGTTCATCCTCCTTTTTTTTTCTTTTTCTCGAACTCCGCTTCCCCATATCTGCTTATAATATTATTTAATGCCTATATGTTATATACCTCTTTTGTTTGTGTTTTATTAAGTAACTGACTACAATTAGAAAATTACAAATAAAATATTTTAAAGAGCCCGCCTTTACTATGTGAAGTTCCCGCGCTTTTCTTCACGGCTTCTTTCCCGCTACTTTACTTTTTTTAATTTTTGTGCATGATTTTCGGGCAAAGAATAAAATATATACAGCCTACTCTTAAATTATTTTGGAATATTGTTTTTTTTAGTGATGAATATGTCTTGATATTTAGTTACTTTTTCGTATTATCTTATTATAAACCAAAAATGCAAATAGGGAAGGATATATTATAAATTAGCAAGTTTTATCCGTGCACAATTTATTATGTTTGGCTGCATGGTCTAAATGGTCACTGCCTTAGTATAGATACATTTAAAAAGCTACTTTTTTGCCCTTGTGCATAAAGTTCAACTTTATGTCGCCTAGATTCTGCATAAAGTAGTACTTTTTCGAGCATGAGAAGTGAAAAAGTCATTACTTTATCTTATTATAATCGCATTTGTGAAAATTAAAACGCGGTTCAAGATGTTCCTGAAGTGGTGAAATATCTAAGTCCAGTATAGATATACATAACGCCGGATGAGCAGGGTCTTCTCTTATCAATGGATGTTTACATCTTAACTTGCCATTATCTGTGTCGAATTGTTTACAAACAATTCAACACAGATAATGGCAAGTTACTAAAACATAAATCCAAGGTATTGCCTTTTTTGTTTGTTAAGTGATTATATTGCTTTAGACCAAAATAGGTAATAATCCATAAATGAAATAGCGGTATTAAGAGTTATTTGAGAACTACTGTGCATAAATGTAAAATTATAACTATAACATTTAATAAAAGGTAGATTAAAATCGCCTAAAACTAAGTAATTATCGCAAGGATATGAATTTACCAGTGTCGACATGTTGCGCTGAAAACACTCTAGTCGTACTGGTAAGTCACTATCTGGAGGTATATTATGTAGCAATTACGTGTAAGTCGATGGCGGACCCTGCGCAGGTATGGTTATACATAGTGACTCGACAATCGAACTGGGCCATACGCTGCCTAAACGTGCGTCAATTTCCCGCCTTGTGCATATTAGTACGCCACCGCCGGTTTTCTTTTTAGTAGCATTTAAGTCCCGGTCACAGCGGAATATATCATACCGATTATCACAAAGTTCGGTATTTAAAATGTCATCTTGGAGCCAAGTCTCTGTAAGCACAATCAAATCGAAATCATGAACTAAAATGTTGTTATACAGGTCTGAACATTTTGTGCGTAGACCACGTACATTTTGGTAGAATATAGTAATATTTTTATGTTTATTTCCAAGTCTGTTAGCCATTTATACAAAAAAGAATATTACAGAAATTTTAACAATTTCCGTATTAAAATTAAAATATAGTGTTGTGCGCGGTCTCCAAACTGGGAAATCGAATGCAAGTAAAATACAAGTGTATAGGTATATGTATATAGGGTTATTATTATGTGAACTATAATACTTACAATATAATCATAAGGAATGATTTTTGTAATATAATCATTACAAAAACCTTTCCTAAGGCACAGATAGTATAATACTACAGTACCTAAGGTACTTATAGTTCAGAAATAAAATATTTTTCGATAATTATAAGGATAGATGCAAACATTATAGGATTATGGCTCTTGAGGATCGTAGATTATTAATTGATATGACTTTGCTGCATGGGATTGTGAACGGGTACATAAACAACAGTTAACTGGTACAACAATTTAACTTGAATGTAGTACCTCTGCGTCGCAACAGACATACAAAATTAAAACAGTTCCAGATACCATACCGTAGAACAAAATACGTTGTATCGTTGAGAAAGAAAATAGTTGGTCCGTTTCAATTGGTCGGTTCAGTTGGTCCCTTTGGAATAATATTTCTCAAAATAAAATAAATGATCAACTAGTTGGTTAGATTGGAATAAAACCCTTTATCGGGTTCCATTCTGCACAACCAGTTGGTCGGTTTAGTTGGTCGGAGTGGAAGGACAGGCAAGGAACTCCTATTTCTCGTATATTTACACTTTATGACAAACAATTTTGCGATATTGACCCATTTCAATACTCTTCTAAGACATTTCAATAATTGATTAAAAACAAATTTTAGTTCATTAACACATTGAGCTAAACAATTACTTCCGATATTTGGAACCCGTTATCTGTACCCCTCTTCCTCCCGCGCCCCTCCACACACACACACTCAAGTACACGCTAGTACACAAAAACACACAACTTATATTCGTACCCTGTATGGGATTATGTCAAATTTTGTACTTCAGTGTTTTATTTCTTACTAGTAATTTTATTTCAGTTCTTAGTTAAAGTTCAATTCTTCCGAATAAAATAAAAATAAAAAATGAAATTATTTATAGCCTCTTATAAATTCAGTTTTATGTTGCAAACAAGGTTTTCGATGTACTGCGGTCTCAATAAAATTCCATAGTTTTACGTCAGTTCAAAACTTTGGAAGGACTATTATATACACAGATTGTAATGTGATCACTTCCCATGATACGTATAATAAAACACAAAGCTTTTAATAAAGATATTTATGTATATTCCTTTTCTTACAAAATTATTTACAACACCATTATTATGCAATATATGTTGTCATATAAAACATTACAATAGAGATAAATTAACGTTCTCACTGGCGAATTTACAGCTTTTACATTTATTATAACTAATAATTCTAATTACAGATCGATTTGTTTAGGCACCATTCTCCCAAATGAACTAATTGCTACTTCATTCCACAAGTGTAACGTAAAAAATCATTTATGGCAATACTCCACTGCATTCTAAAAATATATTTACATATTTAAATATACCACAAACAGGCAAAAATACAATCAACAATCCAAAGACGTGTCACACATTTTTTCTAAGACATAATATGTTCGAGAATGATGTCACAAGCCACGCCCGTCCTGCTTGTATTAAAAACTAAAGTAGTGCAAAACGAAAATTACAACATCGGCTTATTTTTCGTTAAGATTTGATATATAAATATGAGAGGGTATCACTTTTACCCCTGCAACGGATAGTGTCTTGAGAAATACCTCGACCCTAGGAATGCCACCACCTCGGGGACCTGTGCGTGAGGTCGTTAGTGGTTAATGGAAGGGGAACGCCATCAGCGAGCATGTGCTGGTCCGTATATAGTTTTTCTATTTGTTTGGGTCATCGACGATGCAATTAATTATTAGATCGATTGGTAATGGATTAAAAAAATAACGCATGTTACAATTACCTATGTTCAAGATTGGATTAAAACAGTAAGTGGCTAAGAGACACTAAAATAACAGAGAGAAACCACAATATATACATAAAACTATTTGAAAAAATTAAAATGAACTAAAATAAAGACTATAATAGTGAATTTGATTAGGAAATAAAATTATAATAATCATTGAAAATCAGGAATGTTTTGATTTTGTCCCTACAACAAAAACAAACCGACTGGCTAAACCTAAATAAATTAATCATAGGGGTTGTATATTTACAATACTAAAATCTGCTGACGCGACGGTGATAATATCTTAACACTACATAAGAAATTACGTTTTATACAAACACCTTTATACACATTGACACTGTATTTTATAAAAATTAAAATATAAAAAAAAAACATTTTATTCAACGTGAACTCCACAATATCCAATGCTGGCTTAATCCTAAACCATTTATTGTCAAGGCAATGAGAATCGTTATCAACAAAAGAATACTCAAGAAATACTTGAATACTCATTGCTTAGGTAACTAGCGTTGTATCATATTGGTGTGTGTATTATCTTACAAACAATGTATGAGTATATGATATGCCAATCAAAGTACACAATATACATAAAAATTACGCCGTTAATATGGTGTGTATGAATGAACGCTTTAACTTATTTGGCAGTACACAATAGTACACAGCGTCACTTCGATCACTATACACATAACCAGACGAAATTAATGCACAGTAGATGCCTAGTTTCTTCAGTCTTACATTCATTATTTACATGGACATTTATTCGCGGTATCACTGCAACAGTTAAATGAAATAATGAACAATAAATAATGTTTTCACCAATATTTGTAAACGTTATAACACGTCTATCTTCATCAAGATTAAACCGGCTTTTTTTATGTACAATAAAATAATTTCAGATCTTACTTCGAACCGGCTTTCATACACAGTGACACACTGTCATTGCATACAATTGAATAAAGGAAAACCACATTTTTGTGGCGAAACATAAAACACGGTGGGCTAATGCCATTCATGTTCCGTACAAAAACCGGTTATAAAATGTCCTGTCATGAAATCGCACTTAAATAAACCGGTCTTAAGGTGGGTCCAGATATGTATAACTTCCCGATGCGATCACCGTTTTAGACTGCAAATCGTAGCGGCGTATTCAAGTTGCATATTATTATAGCGTATAACCCCACCCGTCCACATATGTGATCATGATACGCGTCGGCGACAATGATACATATCTGGGCCCAGCTTAGTGTGGCCCGTGTCCAGCGGTCTATTAATTGTATTCGTGTAATAAATAAACATGTAATTACGCCTATTCAGCAACTTATATATATTCACCAACTATTGCAGTCAGTACAACACGTATTGACGTTCTCAAGAGAAGAGACGCGAAAGAATCAGCATTAGCATCACTCCGTCTCCTAACCTTCACAGGAATAAGATTGACAAACTATTCCTAGCAACCGCTTGCGTCTCAAACGAGCGGTTGCTCAATCGCATACCCATAATGCACGGAATGACATATGCATATGTGATATGCATATGTCATTATTCTAGAACTCCATTTTCGCCTCCACAGGCTGTATTTTTATCACTACCGACAGTTAATCATTTGTGTCAGTCACTTAGAAGTTGGACATTAACGATAACATTTCAAGTGTGAATAAATTAAGGGAATTTCTTCTGACAATATAGATAGCGTCATTGCTCCTATACTTCTAAATTTCATTTACTCAGTGTTCCTTTTCTGAAATATTAGCTAAATTAATCAGTTTTCGTTCAGTCAGTCATTCAGTTGTTGCAAAGACGCTGTATTATATTTTTGTAGTCACCCGACATTTACAATAAAGAACTTTGTGTATTGTCCAATGTAAAGTTTAAACTCAAAGTAATCACAAATATGCAGTCCAAATTAAATTTAGATAAATTATAAGTATATAAACGTGTATGGACGGTATTCGATAACTGCTGAAAATGTAGTTTCACTTCATGTCGACTTTTAGGTCGACTCTTAAAAGTGAATACCAATTATACTCATTGTATAGGTATTACTACCGTTACCAAGACAGATACGCATTAAGCAACAATTATTTAAGCTTTGAAATAGTGAACCCTTATTTAGTACATTACGGTAATTTCACAATCGAACGGTTGTTACTTAGTACCGGATTGAGTAACATTACCAACAGAGATTGGGCTAATACAACCAAATATTACAGTAACCAAAATATCGACACTTACACAGTATAGACTATAGACACGCAGTATAAACAGTATGGACTAGTGCTACGTCTAATGATACTGAGTTGTTGTATGAAATCTATGTTCTAACACAGTATTGGGCAGAAAGACGACCAATGACGTATAAAAATTACCACAGTAACTAGTACGATACCATGTGTTTTTCAGAACCAGTATAAAATGTCAGTTCATGGTATGAGCTCGTATGACGCCCGGCGAATCAGTACCGGCAATAAAAAATATCATCACTAAGAAAATAATGTCCGAGTGAGAGCCAATATTGATCAGTACCAGTATAAACTACAACAGTATGGGCTAGTGCCACAGCCAATGTTACTATACTCAGTACCGACTGAAAAAGAATCGGTACTAACAGTGCCGGGGCTAGTGCGACGTCGAATGCAGGTTGTGTTGCGCCTTCTTCTTCCGTTGCGCTAGCATATCGTAGAAGGGGTTGTGGCTTATAGACCTTCGTAGGCACGCTATCCATTCATCGCGCTCTTCCGCCGTCGACGCCGACATTCTGGAATAAATATTTTTTTTTATTGCTACTAAGTTGGCAAACAAGCAAACTGCCCACCTGATGGCAAGAGGTAACAGTCACCTATAATACATGTGGCTCCTGTGACATTCGCAGTAAAACTGCAACCCCCACAAGGGCCACAGTGTACGTACCCAGTAATTTTACTGCCATATCTTACCCTTCAAACCGGAACACAGCAATGCAAGCACTGCTGCTTTGCGGCAGAAATAGGTAAGACGGAGGTACCCAAGCACACGACCCTGGTACAGTCTCCCTGTGGTAGAATAGAACAATTCTAGCGATATTCTTTTTACTTTTATTGATGGAGTGTTATAATGCCAACGATGGCACTAAATGTTATATCTATACACCGTGTTTACAATGCGAAAGCAAGTTTAACGTATCATCGTACCATCGTCGACACGATGTTTATATTTTACAATACAAAAAATAATTTACCAAGGCTCAAGACCTAGATCCTTTGTAGTTTGCATTATTTCTGGCTGATTTGACTATAAAGCACCATACCTCAAACTTAACCGTTTTCAAGATTTGATTTTCTTTTGTTTACATTGCCGGCTTTTTGTCTATTATTTGAGTTTCTTGCCTCTAATTTATTTCTGTTTGCAATTTTTGTGTAGAAAAAAAGTTGCTTTATTATTCTCAATTCTAAAATTGTAGTTTACTGAACCGACTGGGTCGTAGTAGACCAGTCGGTTCAGTAAATATTGATAGTTATAAATTGAAATAAATGCGAATTCAAAAAAGATATTTTTTTCTTTCCGAAATATTAAGTTATCATTGTATGACAGTTATGCTGCAAATGAGCCTAAAAATATCTATGTTTTATTAGCTATTCAACAAGGTACAACAAGCTAGGGAATTATTATGATTCTAGAAAAAAAAAACTCATTTTGTAACATCGCATACAAACTGGTGTTCCTTTGGTTTCATACAACTGGTTTACTATGCGTCACGATGTTTGTCCGAGATAAAACTTCGAAACCTAACCGGTTTTAATGAAATTTGGTCAGTTAGTGTGTTTATAAAAAAGATCGATTTCTTTAAAAAAAAGCGATGTGTCACATTCTTAAATTGATGCTAAAGTAATAATATTTTTACGTGACTATTTGCTGTGCAGTCAGTATTTTTGATTGGCATTCTTTATACAAAAGAATGATGTTTGATTTGTAGCTAAATACTACCTAGTCTATAAAAAATATCAAGCTCACACTCACAGGTAGGGTTGCCAGATATTTTCCAGCCTATAAGGGACAATCCCATAATGGGCAAAAATACGGGATTTCAATTTTTTACCAGGGACAAACAAGAATTTAATGACATCTTTTGACATTTATTGTTGATTTTTTCCAAAGATCGAGTCAGTTTTAACATATTTTTTTTTCCATTCTTTTAAAAAGTCAATATAAATATAATCGCAATTAGAAACGGTTATCAACACATTTTTTATTCAATTAGGGTACATTTATTTTGTACATCAGTCGCCTGTCTCAAAACAATAATCAATCGATTTCACAATAAAATGGTGCACTGGTCACAAATATGGGACGGAGTCAGTCCCATGCCTAAAATACGGGACGTCTGACAACACTACTCACTCAACAGATAAGTTCATAGCACTGTCTACATTTTGGACACTGTACAATGTATTATAACCACGCGCTGAAAGTTTGCCGATGACTACCCCTCCCGGCTTCTCCGACAACGTTTCCGCAACTACGTACTATCGACGCGTAATGTCATGACGTCATCAGCAAACTCTCTGCATGCGGCTAGTAATCACACCACGCACCTGTACACTGTGTGCTTGCCTTCAACCACTTTGCCCTCTGAGTCTGTCTTGCAAGCTTTGATGAGATCCGCGCCACCGCTTGCATATAACTCCAAACAGTGAGGTCTCTGTCGGTCACTCGCTGGACGAACCTGGAAGTTCCAATTATACAGTTATTAATCTTAAATTGTATTTCCTTAATCTCTTTAAATTTTGGAACTTGAATCTATACACGGTTATTTTTTATCACCCTGGAAAATTTAAGGGATGTTTCACGACATGGTATTAAAATTATTTAAATATAAAAAAAAAATAACTCACTTTTTTTTAAATACAAAAAATGCTGCACTATTTGAGAGCAGCATTTTTAGAGATTTTTTTTATATTTTTTTTAAATTTTTTATTTCATTTTTTTTTTTATATATAATAATGGATGTGTCCTGAAGCGTCCCTAAGTTTATCCAGGGTGATAAAAAATAACCGTGTATATCCAATAAAGTCGCAACTTTTTTATTAATGTAAATTATTCTACTACTGTGTTACCCGGGGCACGGTAATCAGTGTGATGAAAAAGTAACTGTGTTTATCATAAAAAATATGTTTTTGGGACTTAAGCTACAAAAATATATTGTCAAAAGTTTATCATTATATGGACTAAAACGCTGACAGTCTTTATAGCATGTGACATTAAAAAATTTACATGTCTCTTTGTAAATAACGCAACGACGTAAATAAATAACGCGAAACCTATGGTAATAAATAACGATCAGGAATGTTATTAAATACTCCATCTATAAATATCTCCATCAATACTCCGTCTATAAATACTCCAGGAAAGTTGAGGATTTAAATACCCACTTATTTTACTTTACGTGCCAATATTTTCAGCAGATTGGTACTATCTGCTTCCACAAATTCAATGCCCAATGATTTACTTTTTTACGATTACAAAGCTTAACAACTCTAAAGATTTCGAAGATGTTAAAGCAATTTCACAGATGAGGTTTGAAAGTTTTTAGATGTTTACAAAAGAGTGATGATGTACATGGCAGCAGAACATAATTGCAGTCATTGCGTTTAGGGTGTGATAAAAAAGGTTTTAAGGCGAGGTTTCCCAGGAAATCTACTCGTGCACGACGACTGCTTTACTGCAAGGAAATATAGTTCAAAACCAGTAAGGCTCCTAATGTCGCTTACGCGCTGAGACCGAAGGAAAGCGTTACTATTTTCACGTTTTAATCGAATTTTGGAAAACTGCAGGACAAAATAAAAAATGTATTTTTGCAATTTTCTAGACAATAAAAATACACATCTATAGGTAAAACTTTTATATAATTTATTATTGTATTTTCTTGCTAGCTGCTTTAAGATGACTGAACAGAATGATGTTTGGATTTTTTTTCTATCGAGTGAAATATTATTAGTCATGTTTGTGTTTAAGAATGTTCAACAATATCATATATGAATTTTAGAACTGTATTTTTTATATTTGTGACGGTACACTAAATCGAAATTACTTGAAACGGGAAAGTAGCTCTATAAATAATATTTTCAAATTGAATTACTACAGTAATATTTCACTTTTATACATCAAACCCCTTATGTCAAATAATGTTTGAAATAAGTTATATTATAGGTATATAAATTTTGACATAAGTCTAAATTTAACTAGCCTATATCTTTTTTATCTGGCATGTTACATTGACCAGCAATGTAAATTGTTAAAAAAATATAAACTTATTTAAACTCGAACACGGTAACTAAGATGTAACTAAAGTAATCATGATAGTTATCCTCGACGTAAAATCTGGTTAAAATTAAATACTACCCATGAATAGGATTATTTGTTGTAGTCAATTAATATTTAGTAATTTATACGCCATTCACGTTCTGCTATTATTTTGCAGTGCTCTTAATGGGTACCCACCATGTACTGGTTCTATTTATTTAATATAGCACAACTTTACGCATTTAGGTAAGCAATTAATATAAAACAGACTATTTTATGTCAAAATGTTGCCAAGAGCTTCCCCTTTTTTTACAAGAGGGAAAATACAGTTTTTACGGTATTCGACAAGGGAATTGAGCTGACTAGGCCACCCCAAGGATATGCAGGACTCGGGTAGAAGACCCACTACCGGCTAAAAACCCTCTAGATACTTCTACCTCCGTAGAGACATAATCGGGATCGGCGTTAGCCATTCCCGATTGTGCCCCCTGCCAAGAGCTTCCCCTAGCGGTGCTTTAAAACAACAGATGTAGGGCTGTAAGATAAAATGTGTCGCCTATTCAGTATATAATACAAGATAACATTGATAAGAAACCGCACATATTTTAAAAAATTGGTCTATGAATTTGTATATTTCTTTATTTTTGTTGAACAGATACTTTTTTGGCAATCTTATCCGTGATGCACATGCTCTGGCAATACTGTACTATAAAGGTTCGCGCACACTTTGCCGGGGCGTAGCGGGCCGCATTATTCCGCCGCGGATTTTTCATCGTCTGTCATATCAGCCAGTCAATGACACGATTGCAAACCTCTATCTAACACATGTACGTTCGCCAGATGGACTTTTGGTTTGACGGACTGTACTCAAAATCCGTCAATGCGCTGCGCCCCGGCCCGTCACTAATGTGCTAAGTAAGCATTTTGCGCTGCGCTGCGGCCCGCTCCGCCCCGCTGCGGGCCGTCAAAGTGTGCGCGAACCTTAAACTCACATTAAAATGAAGCTAGGGGCGACAAAACGTTGAACCTCAAAACACGAGATTTCCGATCGCCGGTTTGTTTTAAGTATGTACGTTATCACCCTACTGACCACGTGAAGACGTATTGTGTTTAAAATTGATTTTTGTCTCCAAAATTGAAATGTGAATAATTTTATCATTTATTATACAAACTCTCCTTGAAAACTATGCAAATACTCTATTATTGTATTCAGTGAACACAATAAAATATGCAATCCTTTACTGGTTGTAAGGTAGGAATAGTGGCTCTCGTGAGACGACACATGTCTAGTTAGTGATATGAATAACCAATGAACTTATTTATTGCAACTTCTTTACATTAGCTACAAAGTTTGACATTGAAATGTTACACGATTGCGGACCTTTACTTTGCGGTATGAGTACAAAGTTTATTATAATTCAGTAAGCAGTATTGATTTCAACATGAAATTATACATACAGAGATGTTTTCCAGTGGTATGATTCCTCTCGGTTCCTTATCCGTTGTGTACTCGAAGTAATACAGGCAGTTGTCGTTCAGTATAAACCACCGTCGCTTCCACGACTTGTACCTGAAAATTACACCATAAAAAATTACCCCCCTCATCAGTGTTCTATGATCTGTTAAAGTTAAAACATGTTATAACTTCTGAATGTAACATGCTACTTATGCCAGGCACACAACATAAATTAAAGAAGACAGATTTTTAGAATTATTATATTGAAGTTGTTAAAGGAACACTGGATAATAGTGTGATAAAAATTTTAAAATAATATGTTCACGGAAATACGGTGATGCCAAAAAAACTATACAATAATATGTCTAATCACAAGAGATATTAATTTTGTCTGTTACAATGATATCTTCTATACTATATAAAGCTCCATACTATATAAATGTCATATGCTTATAGCTTGACCGAAAAAAGTGCTCGGGACACAGTAATATAAATACATAAAACTTGAGAACCCTTTTCACTTTTGAGTAATAATTGGAACACCTTTTTAACACACCCTGGCATCTTGTAGTCTTTTTATTAGTATCACAATGCCACAAAATCTCTTCATACAGCTTGACGTTCATAACGCGGACCGAAGTAAAAATATACTCTCATTAGGACTTTTTCATGTCTTCCCTACGCGCACGCTAATGATATATCTACTACTTCTTTAAAGTTTGTCTTGTAAACAGAATTATAAAGTATAAGATTATTGGTGTGTTAAATTTGTACAATAGATCCAGAATTACAAGCGCAAATGTTAATAAATCTATTCATTGTCTTTTGAAAATGATAAAATTCTGTTTTCATTGTCTTTTGAAAATTATAAAACTACTCTGTCCTTTAGACCTCTAAAAAAGTCATAGAACATATTTACTACTTACATTGCTCATAAAAGAATAAATAAATCCCATTGCTAATTAGTGTACAATGAAAACGTCATCAGCACGACTCATCAATGCTGTATGTTGAGGAGCCCCCAAATACAATATGTACATTGTTGTGATTCATCTCGTATACCTAAGTAACTTCGAATTACAGGAAAATGCCAATAACACCAAGTAGGTATGTAAACGTATCTACGCATATACTCTCTGTGATTACTAAAGAACATACTACGGATCATAATAATATATCAACAATATATTAAAACTGTGTTATTACAACATATCAGTTTCAATGAATAAATACATTCTTTCGTGTTGAACCTCACCTACCTTAAGAAAAGTACTCTTTTATTGAATTATATGTACTGGACTCAATTGTAAAAAACAAAAGTGTTTTTATATACTTTTCTTTAGTCATTAATAAAAAAAGAAATATTTGGTAATCCACAAAATACTAACCTGATTTTATAACAGTTTTGTTAAATGGAAGCATAAAGTATATAATATTTATTTATATATTATTATTTACAGCATTAAACTTAAATTAAGGGCGTATTTCATGTCCAAAATATAACTGCTGTCGCATGCTAATATAGTTTATAATTATATTAAATATAATAAGTTTATGTCTATGTATTGTAAGTTAAATTTTCTAATTTTGTTTGTTTATTTTTTTTTGTAAATACAACTGTTTATACTATATTACTAAGAAAGTTTAAATAAGGTACTACACACAAACCCTAGAGGTGTAAGTAGTGCTAAATGTATTAAAATATGTTAAATTATGTATTGATGATAAATAAATTTAAAAAAAATCAATTAGAATTTATACACACCTGCCACCTTGCTTCCAGAGCCACCCTTCTTTGTCCGGATTGAAGAATGTGTGCATTAGGTCGTTCCCGTCGTCTTCTGGTATTTTAAATGGCTCTGTCTTTATAGACTCGTATAATGACTGCAAAGAAACATAAAGAGAGCGTTATTTATGTTATAAAATGTCACAAATAATCATGAGCCTGCTTTTCCACTTTCAGATAGATCGGTCAGTAGTCAAACTAGAAAACTCTTTTTGACAATTACTTTATGCACATTAGACAATAACTCTTATACCTAGAGTTGGTTATGAGAATTATAAACAGTTAACAAAGATTTGATAAATCATAAAATCATATCGAAAATTAGTAGGTACGGAAGAATACAATTAATATTTAACAATAATTACAGCACCACACGCAGATTTCACTCTGGAATTACCGACCTTCGGGCACTTAGCGGCAAATTAGCAACACCACTAAACTAATTTATTAGAGCACATTAACATTAATGTAATATTGTGCGATTGTTTCCTAAGAATGATGAACGGAACTGGCGATGCTCAGTCAGACCCGCTCCTATCAGTCAATATACGCATTTGGAGCACGATAAAGACTTGTTGACAACCTTTGTTACGTTGATTTAAATATAGATGCAATTAACGATTGCTTCTCTTCAATCAATTACTTACAATTAGATAACACTTAGTAAATATTCTATCGATTGTAAAGTCAAATTAGGTTGTTAGTGGTGTTTATTTAGAACATTTCGCAATTTCACTACTAAAACATATAATTAACAATTCCTTTTCATATTAACGAGGTTGAGATTGGTGACGAGCGAGGTTGGTTGAGATTGAATGAGGTTACGATTCCTTTTTTTGGTTTTAAACTAAGCGATGATTGATGATGATGATGCCGTAACGAACATTATGACTTTGTTAAAATAATGTAACATACATTGCAAAGATGTGCTATATAGGTATATTTGTTACTGTTACTTATATTACTGTTGCTTGAAGAACATCCATCCATTAATCCATACACTTACCCTCACAGATTTTCTCATTTATAATAATGACATATACTTTCTGTTATTTGACTCGCAGAGTCCAATGTTTCGTTTACGCGAGATAATATTACCGTGGTTTACGTTATACGTTCTGTATCGAACGGCATTGTATGAGAATGATTCGTGATGTGGAATCATTCCCATATATTTGGTTCTTTTCGAACTTCGTCATAGTCTATAAATTGTTTCTTTATCTAGGATCTAGAAACAGGGCTCTAGAAACACGGCTTGAAATTTTTCACAATCACAGACAGATCTGACCACATCAAGCGCGCCTAACTTTAGCAATCATGTAGGTCGCTGCTCAGCTATTGCGCCACCAAGCTCATCCCTAGGTTTTAAAGAGGAGAGTTAAAGAAGGGTGGAACACCTAAAAGTTTGAAAACCGGAGACAACAATGCTAGGATACCTGACACGACACGACGATCTTTAAAATACGATAGAAAAATAAATACGATGGAAAAAGGAAACAATCAAAATCAAGAAGAACTTTCTTGCAATAATAAGGCGTCGTCGTGTCGTATCAGCCCCCTAGCACGTCCACAAAAACACGATATCATAAAGCGGCTTATCGCGGTGAACTGTCAAAATACAATAGGGTTTCGTCGTATTTTGACATCGTGTTTTGATGGACGTGCGTGATGGGGGCAGGACTCCAAGAGAAAAGCACAAAGAAAAACTGGCGATTGCTCCACAGAAATTAGCAACGGTCATAAGTTAAAAAAAGAAGAATATTAATAGGATTATTAAGCTCACCAAGAGCAACTCCTGCGGCAGATCGCCCCCGTTGTTAATGCCCCTGTTCATGGCGACGAACTGTTCGGGCGCCGGCTTGTCCTTGACACTGGGGTTGTGCAGTGACGTGTTGAGCATTATAATCGCGAAGCTAAGTACGTAGCACGTGTCCGCGTTCGTGAAAATGTCCGGGTTCAACTGGCAGTAGCGCTGCGCGAAGCATTCCATCATTCTGTCGATCTTTTGGGCTTCGCCGGGCAATCGAAAACTCCAGAGGAATTGTCTGCAATGATCAACGGTAAACGGTTACTAATAATAATATTTGTAATGTTACGGCTTAAAATAAAAGAAATCATTTTCACGTCACACATGTGCATTAGGGCTAACAGCTTAGCGCGTTATTCGGTATATAACATTGTTAGCCACGTTAGACATTAAAATAAAAACGTTTGTTGCATACTCCGCAGATATAGTGGTATTTATATACATAGATTTTTAAACTGTTCAATATCTGGTATTGTCATACAGGCGTTAAGTGGAAATCGTACGGGCCGTTTTTCCATAAAAAAGTTATCCCCCGTTTCCTTCCAGGATAATGGCAACAGGTGCTTTAATTTTTCCAAAAAAATCAATGGCCGCTATAAGCATGTCCCTATATTATTTTTCCTTTTTTTATTTAAATTAATTATTAAAAGAGATTTAAACCTTCAAAAACCTAAAAAGTTGTCCAAATTTTCTGCTGTATTCAAACATCCAGCAAACAAATTTGAGGAGATTATATGAAAAAAGAAAAACATAGGAATACGGCCAAAGCCTTTTATTTAATTTTTTATCCAAAAAGTAATTAAATCGGTCTAGTTTTAGCGGAGAAAACAGGGGACTACGAAACTTATATTTTGTGCACTTTTCATAGGTATTTTCGGTCCGAGCTGCAGTTGAGTCTATCGCGCTCAGTTCAGTTGTTCGAGAACACAGCGACAGCAATACATTTTACAAATACCTATTTCTGAATTCTTTCGACGTGTTTTCTCTTAACACTCATATTAACACAGTTCAAGCCCTAATAGCAAATTAAAAAAAAACTGTATGGTTACGGACATGTCGTCTCCGGTTTTCTCGTTGAGCTCCTAATTCCAATAATATATAGTACTAGCTGCTGCTCGCGACTTCGTCTGCGACCCTAGGGAACTCATTAAATTCGGAATAAAAATTATCCTATGTTATTCCCAAGGAATTAAGCTATCGCTACACTAAATACCATAAAAATTAGTTCAGTATTCAACAAATTAACAAACTCACTTTCGCATTTATAATATTTACAATATCGAGATCGTTTAACGTTTTGTTTGCCATTTTGACATATTGATTTGTCGAGGGGAATACCCATCGGCAAAGAAGGTTTAGACGGCAGCATGACTATTTTCAGCATTTTAATATTCCCTTTTATAGTATAAACCTAATCTAACAGTATAAACATAACTTTTTTATATATTTGCGATTAATGTCAACATCCCTATTGTAGTAAGTAGGACCCGCCCTTGCTCCGTGACCAATGTGGAACAAATGGAGTTACTCCTTTATCAAACTACGAGCAATTTGCAATTCACTATTCTCTGACTGACCTTGTCAAGGAGTAATTACGGAGATCATTCATCCCACGGTTATAAGTGATTTTTTCAATTCACTGATCACAGTGATCACTCAGCGCCCACCACTTTTGCGTGGTAGGTATATGTATACAATCTCATTAGCGGAGATCTCAGGTGGTGCAGGGCAGAAGGATCATGTATGAAGCACTAAAGTTTTGCGGACTTTTTCATTCAGGGATTTGATCTGAGACCATCCACGCACACGAAATGTAGGTATAGATTAGGGCAGGTATTTCTTTTTACCACGATAATGAGGATTGATTATTCGAATTTATCTACTTTACATATTAATGATATCTAATAGTTCAAATACAACGTAACGTTATCAAGCTGGTCAGGGAAATAACACGCCAATATTTTATAAATACGCAAACAATACAGGAAGACCGAGCAATTGCTTAGAAATCTTTAGTCAAATTTTATTTAGTCAAGCAAATGAGCAAACAAAAATTATATAATCATGATCACAATTATTATATGGATGAACATAAGATTCACAAGCTAACTAGACGTAAAAATGTTTAGGAAAATGTTATTAATTATTTCACATATTATAATATAATAACTTAATTTTAATAATGAATAGCCTATGTTTATTGTTTATTTAGTGTAATTCAGTATATGAATTTAGTTTCTACTAAGAACCATGTGAATTATCATGCTTATATGGCACCTATGCAAATTAGTTATTCGAAGATTAATAATACAAAATTAGTTATGAAGCTAATTAAGGAAAACAACTTTGCGTCATTGCAACACACAAAAACAACATCAAATTTCCAGCATACATGAAAACTATCACAAACTTTAAGATGAAGATATCATTTTCCTGATAATTCTGATACGTAATTATATTTGAAGAACTTGTTTTCATAATTACTAATAAGTCGCCAACAAACAAGGCAAGCGCAAACAAGAGCTATCAGTTTCTAGAAACATTTATTTTGGAGCAACAATTTTTTTTTATCTGTCAAGAATCTAAATAAAATATATGAACTTGTTTCAAGAACATACCTACCATACAATAAACATGTACTATGAAATATAGCGAAAGTAAAGAACCTACGACCTGAGACAATTTACCGTTAAATTGAAATTTCCAAGCATTCTTCTGTTTTGTAAAACAATAGACTGTGTAACACTTAATATAAGTATGTACACGGTTTTATTCGTGTTTTTTAAAGAAACTATTATGAAAACGAAAAGATTGGCTATTACATATATTGTCTATGTATTTGTAACTATGATTTATAATTTCTGCACTTAGAGCTGTGAAAATATAAAGTATTATTAGACATTTTTTGCTAAAATTAGCGAGAAGGGAAGAAAGAAAACCACCAAAATCGAGTAGTCCACGCGAGCGAAGCCGCGGACAACTCTTGAGTTGAGCTCATCGAGCCCCACTTAAAACTTTTTTTAGCAAAACATTTAATATTCCATAGTGAAAAAAAAAATAATATGTTACCCTTGAAAATACTTTTGAGAATATATCCATGTCCCCAAAACAAATTTTAATCAAAATTTATCGTTAAAAAAAATGCCAAAGGCACCCATCAAAAACAGCTTCCAGAAGAAAATCCGAGTTAATTAACAAAGTTTATTTAATGATTTTCAGGGAATTAACGCGTTACACTTAATTTGATAATATTAATGTTTCATATCTTCCAATAAGTTACCAGTTTCTTTAAAAAAATATATATTTTGATTTTTTTTGCTCAATTTCAATAGCGCACCGCGCCCGTAATCCAGTACAAATCATGTCTCAAGGTTGTTGGCGTTACTCAGCCTCTTAATGTAAGACATTAAGGGCTGTAATAAGAAACCCGACTGTAGATGTTGTAGCTTACAGGAAAATCGCAGCTAGGCAACGTCATGCATGTTATATTCCTGTGAATTACCGAGGTCGCCACTGCTCAATGTTGGGCACGCAGTCAGTAGGTACGATGCTGGCGGCAGCGATTGCAACCCATGTTCACCGCCGTCTGGGTAATGCCTATACTGTTCAGGTAATCCCCTTTCAGCGTTTTTATCAACGTGGTCGAATCAACTGGCTAGATCAGCCCAGGGGTAGACCGGCGAATTGAATCCCGGACCACCCCGCCAGGGATGAAGACAGACCCCGGGGTTGGTTTAGTTAGTAAGAACCCGCAGTAGGCGGAGTTACAAACACGCTTGTCTGGAGTGGCTATCGACACATGGGGAGTAAGATTGCTTTCTAATATCGTCAGCAAAAAAGCATTGGTGAAGCAAGTTTCCTTCTAGAGTTTCGTTGCGAGCGCCTAATGGCTACGACAAAATCAACACTACGCCCCGATTAATTAATAACCAGACAAAATATCACTTTACTAATTAATTATCAGATAACTCGGAACTGAAGTTTTAACAAACACGAAGTTTAAATTATTCAATTCTCAGATAGTGTTCAACAAGCTCCTACTAATTTTTGGGAATAACTTCACACTAAATCTGCGAGAGCGAGACGCACTTATTTACATGTACTTTATTTAGCAAAAGACAGCTAACTTTCAAGGTAATGGCAGCGGTTGTCGAAAATCGACAAAAATCATAACCTCTTCTAAGCTTGATTCCTTGGTATTTATTATTTTGTGTGATAATTTGTTTGTTTAGTGCTAAGTAGATTTATTTAATAACTATGGAATATAACAGGCAAACGGGGACATTCCACTAACTTAAATATGAGCGAGGTGAGGCTATTAACTGAGTTAAATATAATGGAGAATAAAAACATCGTCAGCGTCGCCGTTACCAATAAAGCAAAAAATATTGTACAAAAAATAAAAACCGTTAAAAATATTAAAGAAGAAAATTAAAGAATATGTACAGACAACATCACAGTTCTATGTTGAAGTCGAAGCCAAACGATTGATCTCCTAGAAAGTCTAAAAATTTGGCACCGACTTCGGTAAGCTGGTAATAAATTCAGGTCCACAGGTCAGGTGACTACCAGACGTAAATACGTGAATAACTTCGGAAAAAACATGAAACAAGTTCGACGTACCATACACACAAAAAAACATACGCATCGAATTAAGAACCTCCTTTTTTGAAGTCGGTTAAAAAGGATACTACATGGCAACGTATAATATTCTTCTTCGATCGATATAGATCTTCAATTGAATCAAAAACATCCATGGCTTTACAATTTATGAGCAAAAGTACTACGAATATTTGTAACTTACTAACACAGGCGCATAATAACCGTCCGTTAAGAGCTCATCTGATGATTAAAAGATTGATCCTAAGTCTATGAAAAGTGTCTACTTTTAATGAGAATTAAAAACAATACAAAGTTTCTTGTGCTTCTTTTGTCTTTTTGAATATGACATATTTAAAATCCATTATTTGCTGTATGTGTTTGTAAATTATGTTGATACCTATTAGTTATTAATGAAGGGCTAATGGATTTTAAAAACAATTTTAAGGAAATATTCTATCGAAAAGAGTTTCTTTATTACCTTAGTGCCTGCACGAGAATCAGGTCTGTGAAGTCGTGCAGCTCGACAAAGGCCCTGAGTACCGCCTCGTTGAAGTCGGACCGCTCGCCGAGGTAATCACCGATCGCCGTCTTGCTGAGACCCTCGCCCTTGTGCAAGAACTGTGCCACGTCTTCGGGGGTCCTTTGCAGCAAACCGTTCTCGTACAAGTACTCGATACCTGTTCAGTGAAAAAGCCCCTATTAGAGTATCTATATCTATCTTCTATATAAATAAAAATGGATCTTCGAAATGTATGTACGTACGGCCATAACTTTCGAACGACTGCTCCAAATTGGATGATTCTTAGTTTTATGTATTCCTTATTGTTAGGACAAGGTTTGTGTTATATAAAAATTACAATAATTTAAACAAACATTTCAGTAATTTAGTTAAAAAACATGGCGATACAAAGTACGCCGGGTCAGCTAGTCTATACTAATATTATAAAGAGGAAAGATTTGATTGTTTGTTTGTATGTTTGTTTGTTTGTACTGAATAGGCTTCGAAACTACTGAACCGATTTTGATGAAAGTTGATATAGGGATAGTTCGAGACCAGGGGAAGGACATAGGGTAATTTTCCTACGAGAAAAAAAATCCCACGGGAAAACAAAAATAACGCGGGCGAAGTCGCGAGCGGAAAGCTAGTAATACAAGGTTATGTTTTAATTTTCACAAGAAAATTGTGTGCTTGTTCAGACAAGCAAACTGAACAACTTTCACTATGGGACCAACATTGAAATCGCAAAAAAAAATCAGCTGTTCCATACATCTAGGTTCAGTAAATGTTGAACATTTGTATGGAACAGCTGATTTTTTTCATGCTCTTAAAAATATTTTATTGAACACGTGTTTCATGGTTTATTGAAATTCATCCCCTTAGGGTGCAAAATAGGGGTTGAATGTTTCTATGGAAAATATTGAAAATCTGCTCCAATTTCTACGAAACTTATTATCCAGGCTTAAATAGGCTTCAAAATTATTTTTTCCTACGGGAATATATAAAATTCCCACAGGAAAACAATAATAACGCGGGCGAAGCCGCAAGCGGAAAGCTAGTATATTATATAGGCTTTCTTTGTATGAACACTACAATTAAATAAATTTATATCGTCAACATCAATATCACTGTTAGCAAATTAACAGTGGCCAATAATGTTTTCTCTCTGAATAAAGAATTTAGAACATACATTTACCCTTTAACTTTTTAAATGTGTCAAAGTGATCTTTCGTTAGACAGTGTTGCACAAACATCAAGGTACAATAGTTTAGTTTGAAATGTTTTCATTTAAAAATGCAAAGGCATTGTTTATGCCTTGCTAGCTCCCATTGTTCACAAGAAACGCATTTCGCTAAGTGCAAAAGTACATTTTCGAGTGAGCTGAATGCCTAGAGGACCTAGTGTTTTATACGTAGGCACGGAAGCGAGCGAATGACCGCGTTTGCTAACTGGCTATTAAATTCAAGCTTTGATTATTTACAAAAAATACATCATAGGGAAGAATTCGCATCTCATCGGCAGTTAAATTATTTCGACCTTTGATTCGAAGCTTTTGTCGTTAATTTTAGGCCTCAGATGATGATTCCGAAACAACCAAATAAGTCATGAAAAATGTTAAATCTTTCGTGCCTATATTTTCAAATAAAACTTGCCCAAAATGTATAAAAATGTCAATAAATAAACATACTAAGCTACCGGCCGGCACTGCAAAATGACATCATCAATGTTATTGGTCTTATCCTTCACTACAGGGTACGCAAATATTTTTTTCAAACTTTTTAATATAAAAAAAGGATAACGTAAGTTTCTCCCAGCAACGTATCAATTCAACTAAGTACTAACGCGCAACTTCTACTCAGCTAAGTTAACTGATTCAAAATTGATACGCTCACTATAAACTAAGTATCGCCAGACACGCCCAATTTATTATTAAAGACGATTTTGCCCCTCACAACGCAAAATATCTGGCCATATATATCGCTTGTTAACTTTTGACGTCATCAATTGAACATCAGACTGCGGTACGTACGTCTCCAACCGTGACGTTATTCGCCCACGCGCCCGTCTGATAATGGAAGTTCCCTCAAGCAAAGGGCGAAGGTTTATTCAATAATGCTTCCTTTCATATTGTGTATTTTTAGACCAGACTTTCAAAAAGTAATCAGCCATCGATAAAACATTATTAAGAATAAACGAGGGATGTGCGTAGACATGACTTGTGATAAATAGTACTCCCACTTTTGGGCCTTGATTTTATCAATAGGGACAATGAAATGTTAAGACTCGAAAAAATTTGTTAGGTGAAAGATTACTATTTATTTTATATCTAGCGAACTTGTTCGCTATTTATATCCAAGAAATTATAATATTATAAGGCTGGTTTTGAAACAAAATACTGAATATTACACATCTCAAATACTTTTGTATGTCAAAAAGCGTATATTAAAATCATTACTTCAACAACCTCTGAACACGGCTTCACGTAAATAACACAAAATTAACAATCTTTAATGTACTTACATTGTTCTGCAATGTCAACAATTACAAGCCTTGCCTTCGCCCTCATACCATTCATCCCTGAACTAAGGCCTCGTTTACGGAGACGCGGGGCGTAGCGCGTCGCGTGTGCGTGGCGTCTCGCGGTGCGTCAGACGTTTTTTCTGTTTACGGTGGGGCGGCGCGTGAAGCGGCACTCATAATCGCACGCGTAAACACAAACATATGGAAATATACGATGTTTTTCATAGAGATGCGAGACGGGAACACCGACGGACGCGGCGGTGCCATCCGCGGGCTCGGCCGTAAAAAATGCGCCATTTCAAGCAAAGGCGTGTAAAATCGCTTCTCCGTAAACGCACTCATACAACGCCATATGTTTGAATTCTGTGCGGGCCGCGCCGCGCAACGCCCCGCGTCTCCGTAAACGAGGCCTAAACCAATATAACCAGCGCCATCTTATAAACAGCTTAATACAAAAGAAAAACATTAAAATTTCCAATCAAAAGTTGGTTTATTAGACTTAGTATTACTGTAGCACTGTTGCGCAACGCTACGCTTTGTTAGAAAGAAACAGCAGCGTCATTCACCCTTGATACCATTTCTTGATACCAAAACAAGCAATTCATTTTCACAACGACTCGAAGAAACACGTTGCCAATGGCACCGTATCGTCGACGTCAAGTAGGTAATGGCTGTTTCATATTATTATAAGCTCCCGTGGGTAGAGACGATGCAATTCTCAGAGCGTGCAAAATTGCAGGTGTACCACATTTGCATGAAGAAAAGGCGAAGTAATAGAATATTATAGGTGTTTGTTGACAATGACCATACAAACTCACTCTCTCACACTCCCAAGGTGAACAATCTGATGCATGCTCATGCTTACGCATCCTGTCATTATGTACCGTCGTCGTGATACTTAAAACCGCCTCTGTAAACAAGTGTCATCTTATCACTCTGTTAGGCCCGTTCTAAAGTACGGTAATACATTCACGATTTCAGTCAAACTAATCGTATTACAGGAAAAAAAGACCATCATCAACAGCGACAATTTATGCATATCCCTCGGGGAACGAAGCCCGAGGTTCCGTGGCTGCTGAGCGGGCTTTACTTGAATAATACATGAACATTGCGTGTTAAGAATGCAATGGCATTATGCAGAAATTTTTAATATATAATTTCAACCCAATTATAGCCTTTTAACAGAATATCAATACAATACGTGAAACTAATGAAGCATTCGACAGTTTAGGTCATTACAAATTACGAGATATCCGTTTATTGAAATCCATTGACGTTAATATACGTCAATGTTGAAATCCTGGTAATGAATGGCATTATAGGCACATCAATAATAAACCTACATAGCTTGTCCTCTAACCATTGTTGTATGGATGGCCCGCCTGGCTAGCTATCACCATCTTAATACAGGATGTCTCAGAAGGCGACGTCAAGCCGAAAGCAGGCGGTAGACTAACTCATTATATGTTATCAGAAAAATATGAAAAAAATCTAAGTCACCTATTTAAAAAAAATCTAACATTTAAAAAAAGCGATATAATTTACACCCTGTGAAGGTTTTTTTCACTCTAGTTGCTACAAATCTTGACTTTTCTAAACATTTTCTTTTGTTTTGTAATCCTGAATAATGTTTCTGTATACTCTAATCTAAAATTTAAAGCCAGCTGCTCCAAATTAGAAGAATATGCCATTTTTATCTAAATTAAATATTCAAAATTATTTTTTCGCATAGCTTTAACAAGCTGGTCTGAAAAAAAAATGTACTATGCGAGTTTGGCAAGTAACTGCAAAAGTTGGTGCATTCAATAAGGATTCCAAAATGGTATGATACTTGGTAGATAATTTCTACGATAACAGACAATTTTTTTTTTGAAAAACAGGCAGTTTTGGACAAATTTTTTCTAACGTACTTAAAATTTATTCTAATATTTAATTTAGATAAAAATGGCATATTCTTCTAATTTGGAGCAGCTGGCTTTAAATTTTAGATTAGAGTATACAGAAACATTATTCAGGATGACAAAACAAAAGAAAATGTTTAGAAAAGTCAAGAATTGTAGCAACAACAGTGAAAAAACCGTCACAGGGTGTAAATTTTATCCATTTTTTTTAATGCTAGATTTTTTTTAAAATACGTGACTTAGATTTTTTTTTATATTTTTCTGATAACATATATGAGTTACGAGGGCTGCTACTTATGTATCCGGAATATGAAATAAAAAACCAGATATGTATTTTTTTATGTTTTTATTGTTTTTCAAAGTACTCTCCCTGATAGTCAATACATTTTTGCATCCGTTCAAACCAATTTTTGTAACACTTTTTCCACTCTGTTTGGGGTATCTTCGAAACGTGCATTTTGAATGCATCGACGGCCTCTTCACGTGTCGAAAAACGTAAACCTCGTAATTTATTCTTCACAAAAGGGAATAAATAGAAGTCGTTGGGAGCTAAATCGGGGCTGTATGGCGGATGACCGGTCAATTCAATCTTTTGAGCTTCTAAAAACTGTGTTGTTTCGACTGACGTGTGGCAGCTCGCGTTGTCGTGATGCAGGATAATTCTTCGTTGTGGGTTATTTTTTCGAATATTATCAAAAACTTCTGCCAAACAAATGGTTGTACACCATTCAGAATTCACAGTTCTACGATTTTCTAATGGCACTGTAGCAACATGTCCATTGATTCCAAAAAAACAAGCAACCATCTGTTTTAAAGTGCTTTTTGCACGAACAACTTTTGTTGGCCTCCGCTCATCTTGGAACACCCATACCGTCGACTGCTGTTTTGTTTCTGGGTCATACGCATATATCCACGATTCGTCACCTGTATAGATATTATAAACAGCTTTTGAAGCACCTCGGTCATATTTTTGTAACATTTCTTTGCACCAATCGATACGGGCCTGTTTTTGTATAGACGTCAAATTGTGAGGAATCCAACGCGAACAAATTTTTTTTACGGCTAAATGTTCATGTAATATTTTGTGAATGCTTGTCATACTGATGCCCAAAGACGCCTCTATCTCACGATATGTGGCATGACGGTCTTTCATAATTAGTTCACACACAGCATCGATGTTTTGTGGCACAACGACTGATTTTGGCCGACCTTCCTTAAATTCGTCCGAGAGCAAAGACCGTCCACGTTTGAACTCACTAAACCATTGATATACGGTGGTTTTTGATGGTGCTTCATCACCAAAAGTAGAAACCATTTGATCGATGCACTGTTTTTGGCTGAGCCCACGCCGAAAATCGTAGTAAATCATCGCACGAAAATGTTCTCGACTTAATTCCATAATTACGGTGACGCGCAATTATCAAAATGGCGGCAAAGTTGTCAAACAATAGAGAGAATAATAAAACAAGCTGCATTCTACGACTAAAGAGTTCTATTTTCAAATGTAATTGTTCTTTTTTAAATATTTTTTTGTGTGTGGCCAGTTCCGGATACATAAGTAGCAGCCTATGTAGTCTATCACCTGCTTTCGGCTTGACGTCGGCTTCTGGGACACCCTGTATCCGATGACCATGTCCGGCGGCGACGTGTCCCTCCTTAGCATGTCCTCCTAATTTCATGATAGGGGTTTGCGGCAGTAATGGATGAAATGGCGTCGTTGAGTTGTAGTCAATAGGTTATTGGGTTGCACTTTGCCTATGATGACTGCGAAGAGGCCGCAATAATGTCGGGTTTCCCAGATATAAAGTATGCATTTCCTAACACGAAAAGTATTTTCACGTCATATTTAACCTACATAAAAGCAACCTATGCACAACAACAAAAACGCTACCCGTTTCCTACAATGTAAATATAACTAAAATCATAATTATAACATACTCGTACACTACATAATTAATTACGTAGAAGTAGAAGGCTCATTAGAATCATTAGAGAGGCGGATTCAAAGACACAAGAGTGCCTTTAGCGGAGCGCAAGCAAAGCTTCAAGTGTTTATTCAGACCAGCACACGACTCATTTCTGCATCAACCTCGAGGACGTAGTTTTCACTGTCAACCTGACCTAATTACCTAGTACACAGACTTTTTTCACTACACGCGTAAATGTTATATCGTTGTTAGATTTTAAAAGCTTATACGCGACAACGATCGGTGGCGCTGTGGACTCGGCACTTGCCTTCCAATCGGGAGGTCCGGGTTCGAGACCGCCATGTACATACCAATGTGTTTTTCGTTTTCGAATTTCATATGTACATTTGTCTGAAGGAAAACATCGTGAGGAAACCTGCATACATCTGCGAAGAAATTCAATGATGTATGTGAAGTCGACCAATCCGCACTGGGCCAGCGTGGTTGACTAAGGCCTAATCACCCTCATATAGGGTAGGCTCGAGCCCCTCGGTGGGGACGTATATGAGCTGTGATGATGACGCGACAAACTGAAATTTGAAATCATTTATAAAAAGTAGGAAATGTTTGATTCTGCAACAGGCTTAGGCTGGGTAGGTAATTGAAGATTGATTAGTAAAGCGTTTGCGGCCTAAGAATTTCCATAAAAATGCTCTCTCTTTATTCTCGTTTTTCTATAGAACGCTTGTCCCAAAGAAGAGAGGCCAAACCTTTTATAACACCAGAAATATATTGTTATTAGAAGATTGCAATTAATTGCAAAAGTCATGCTTCCAAACATGAATGATAATATCATTTGAACAACTCACCAGTAGGATTAAATCAAGCTTAGATAGTAAAAGTCTCTAAAAGAAGTCAGCGTCAGTGAAGGGTGTTTTGAGTTTGAATCAAACATATTCAATGACATCTTTCGGAAGAAATCGAGCGGGGGCATTATGTATTCATGACTCGTAACCACTTGGAATGTTTAATAGTATAGACACTCAATAAAATATTAGTGAGTAATAACAACTAACATTCACAGACCTCACATTAGAATATAAGAACATTGTCAAGCCGTGAGGTCATCGATAGAGTTACTCAGGTGTAGCCGGCAATGACGATATTAGCTATTTAGCATGTTAGGCACATTAATTTTAGCATATATTTTACGTTTATTTCTAAACGCTTACAATTACTCTCCTAAGTAAAACTAACAATGCGAATGACGTCCACGTAGGTTATACATAAAAAGACGTCACTAATCGCTAACGACAATAACAAGTGAACTTCGAACGAGATTTGAATAATTATGTGAGTGTAGCTAAGTCCATGAACTCCTGAAAACCTAATAAAATAAAAGTAGTAGAACGAGAGAAAAAAGTCGTACTCTAACTTATAATTGAAAGGTATCGAAAGGTATTTGTAAAGCAGATCAAAAAGGGTTCCTACGATACGATAAAGATGACCTTGGCTGGTTAAAGGATGTGCCGACTCATTAAACACTGCAAATGGAACAACGAACAGGTGTAATGACAAAAGTGCAGGAATAGAACAATTTTCTGTAGGTTGACAAGCAACTGTTCGTGCCGTGAGAACTCAGCACCTGCTCGACATACCACGCAAGAAACGGTGCTATTATTCGCCATTACCCTATCGAATTACTAAAAGATTAATAAATTGACGTATATACGACTGACAGACACAGTATTAATGATAATAATATATAATACCTAGAAAGCATCGTGAGGCAATCTACATACTCGTACATCTGCTAAGAAATTTAAAGGTGTATTTTTTTATAGATTATGGGTAGACACTTGTCCACATCTTGATGGTAAGCAAAGATGAGGATTAAGGTAGAGCGTACTCATACGCCTACTCATTAGGTGCCGATTCACTCTAGTCCTGAAAAGACCCGGGTTGTAGTGAGGTGGGAGGGAACACGCGCATGTTAAATCGATCAATCCGCACTGGGCCAGCGTCGTTGACTAAGGCCTAAACACCCTAACTTAGGGTAGTCTCGAGTCCCTCGGTGGGGACATATATGAACTATTGTGATGATGGTAATGATAGTACTATTATTTATTCTATAGTAGAGGATGCTCATTGCTAACTATTTATTAGTTTTTCTTTTTTTTCTCTTATCTGATTGTCAATAAATGAATGTAAGTTAGTAAAAAATAAACGTGTATACGTTTAATTACTCATAAGTTTTACTTATTTTTCATAGAGGGTGATAAAAATGGAGTATCCACCTCAGGAGCAACACATTTTTAATTTAAGCTCGAGTGATGTACTTTGAATCTCTCGCTTGACTCAGGATTCTACGTTAGAATCTTTCGCTTCACTCGAGATTCTACTCTAGAATCTTTTGCTTCGCTCTGGATTCAAAAAAACTCGCCTTAAACTTCAACTGCCTTGCTAAACAATCTACTATTAACAGCGACATGCTCGTCTTTAATATTGTTTTTTTTTTGCAACAATCGCCTTATTTTCCTTTTATAACCGGTCGATGCTGTAACGCAAAAACATCATACTACTCCAACTCTAAATGCGCATGACAATTGAAATAGTATTATTATTGAGTCTCCATATGGCGTTCTTATAATTTATTTATAGGAGTTATTACGCACCTATTTGTCAATGTAGTTATGTAGAATACGTTTTAACGATACGTTTGAAAGTAGCAAAACTGCTAGGGGGAGATGATGAATTTTACTGACGTGAGATCAATTATCCGAATATAATGTGACCACAGGGTCTGTACCTATTTACCAAATCATTTTTTGTGGTAAGTATCCGTAATTAATTATCAGGAAAAGATTTGTATACCTATAGAAAGTCCACCGGGGGAAAATTTTACCAATGCGAAACTAATTAATGTCTTTATTATAAAAATGAATTGCCGTTCGTTAGTCTCGCTAAAACTCAAAAACGGCCCTTTTACAAAATTTTCTGCGAGTGTTTGAATAGGTCCAGAGCGAAGGTTAATACATACTATTGGACCCAGTAGGTGGTGCTGTAATCGGGCAGAACGTCTGCCAGGCCCACGCCATGACCGATCTCAATATTTATTCTTTTCTTTTATTCGTTTTAATACAGAGGTGGTTTAAAATGAAAATAATAGAGAAAATATTAAAGGAAAGCTAAAAAAGTAATATAAAGTAATGGTGATACAAAGTTCACGGGATCTCAGCTAGTAATAAATAAATATCAATACCTTTCTTAGGGTCCATATTGAATTTTTTCCTTCCTATGCTCATCTGTTTGGCTTTGCTGTTCTGTTTACACTCCTCCTGTCCGTCCAGCGCCTCCAATTCGGCCACCACTTCACCGAGTTCATCTTTGAGTTGCTGTAACAAAAAAAAATAACATTATGAAATCTACCTTTTAACAAATATTATAATTTAGAAATATATTACATAAACATTATCAATCAACAAAACAACATAGCTGTTCATTACAAAATGGGTATAAAAATATTTCAGTGTACTTTCATAGGAAGAGAATGCATATCGTTAAGTCCATGTAAGAACTACAAAAATATATCTTTACATAATAACAATTTCCAATCAACTTTTTAAAACCAAAGCAAGGAAATCCGTAACATTAACATTTCGTGAATTGAATAACATCTTGCATCGTGCTAGCAGCGGTGACCGACCGCAAGGGAAACCGCATTCAGAACAACTATGTCAGATCACTATCAAGACTATATTGTGCCTATCGGAATACCTACCACTGCTTTGTTCGTGATCTGAGAAACTAAAGCACTTGATATATTTCATTACTTGTTCATTTCAATTTCTTCGCAAGTAATGCAACATTCTAAAGAACAACATTGGAGTTTTATTGTGGCACTAGGCTATAACAAAAAGGTTTTAGGCATGACATTAAAGTTCGCTACTGAAACAACTAATGAACTAATGGACGACCAAATGCCAGTTAAACTTTAAGCAAAAATATACAATATTAATTATAATAATTTCGTTCATTCACTATTATGTTCAACATTTAAACCATGTTTTATTTTGATCACACACACAAAACTCAAAAGATAAATTGCTAATGAAACGCTAAAGTAACTTGGTACTACTTTTTTCCAGCAGTCTTACGACAGGAAAAAAAGAGAGACCTTATGCAAAAAAGAAGAAAGAAAAGAAGAATATAATTATATACTCGTTCTATCTTTAGTCTTTTTACTTTTACATTTTAATTATATGTCATTCAGAAATAAGATCGGGTGGTGACGGTGGAGTTCATGTCGCTGCTTGCCTACCTACACCTACACACATTACAAATTCAAATACAAGCAATAACCATTCGTCATACCGTGTCAAAGCCGGACTGATTATTATGTACCCTCACTTCTTGTATAGGAATGTATAATAAATAGCAGTTTTCAGTTTTCACGAGAAATTATTTGTGAGTTTTGACTTAACGAGTTTTAGGTTTGAGCACGCCGGAGTACAGACAACTTAGAAAAGCTCATAATAACTGGCAACGTGGATGGCAAACGACCAAGAAGGCGCAGCCCCAGACGATGGTCTAATCAGGTATCCGAAGAACTAGAGATGCCGATATCTCAGGCTCTCCATGAAGCTGAAGACCGTAGCGCATGGAGAAACCTATTACAATAACGCTTCTGTCGGAGCCACGATCCTCAGCAGTGAGGGACCGACTTAAGGAGGAGGACTTAATGAGTTTAGACTTTGTGAGTTGTTTAAAAATTAGGTCAAGCATAATAAGCTTTAATACAATGCGATTACTATTTAAATTGGATTTTAGTGAGTCTTGGTGGTTTCAGTAGTACGTGTTCAAATGCAGGAGTTATATGAAATTCATAAATTTGAAATAACCGAAGCATAAAACTATTGTCCCCATTGTCGCATTTACATAGAGCAGCTAAAATATAAGAGACTAGCTTTCCGCTCGCGACTTCGCCCACATTATTTTTGTTTCCAGTGGGATTTTTTTTCCCGTACGAAAATTACCCTATGTCCTTCCCCTGGTCTCGAACTATCCCTATACCAACTTTCCTCAAAATCGGTTCAGTAGTTTCGAAGCCTATTCAATACAAACAAACAATCAAATCTTTCCTCTTTATAATATTAGTATTAAAAAGACAAAAAAGATGAAAGTTAAACAGCAGCAGCAGTGCATCACACTAACATCCGTGGTTTGCACTCCAATATCGACCCGGTCCACCACCATCTCGAGGCCAACAAGCCGCATAAGCTGTTCCTTACGGAGACGCAAATCAGATGTCCGTCAGACTCGTTACAAGCCACGCGCTGGAGTTTGTGCGTACGTACGTGATGACATCTGCAGTAACGTCTCCGTAACCTTGAAAACCCCGATTTCTCGGTACTATGTAAAATGGTGGACACAGGGGTGGAGCAAATTGTTTTCGCCGCCCTGTATAGATCACATAGCGGGGATCAGGAGACGACTCGGCTTTTTGACTATCTTAGCACAACAGCTGACAAGGTACATGAACGACATCCTTTGGCACAGTTAGTGTTTCTGGGGGACTTTAACGCCCACCACGAAGAGTGGCTGTGCCCGTACCAGAATACTGATCATGCTGGGCGAGAAGCGCGCAAGCTTGCGTTGTCGCTAAGCCTCACCCAGTTGGTCAATGAGCCAACGCGAATACCGGATGTAGTAGGCCACACCGCCTATTGTTTGGACCTTCTAATGACAACAGCTCCGGACAGGTTTTCGGTAGCCGTATCATCCCCTCTGGGAAGCTCCGATCACTGTCTGGTGAAATCTGTATCGACATTCTCCCCGCCTGACACTGCCCCTAGAGAAACCAGGCGGAGATGGCGATACAAGTCAGCAGATTGCGACAGAAATGCGACACTTTTTTGCATCTTATCCTTGGCGGAAAACGTGCTTTGCATCCGAGGACCCTACGACCTGCGCCGACAACATTGTTAAGGTGATACGGCAAGCTATGGAGTACTTCATTCCTTACTATGACGCGACCACCGAACGTTCGGCCCGTCGACTGCGCATAATGTCGGTATAATGTCGACTGCGCAAAGGCTGGTGCCCTTAAACAAACTGCATATCAGGAATGGGCTGCCGCGCGAAGTAGAAAACTTGCCGACCTCGGAGCCAAAAAGAAATCTTTTAATAAAGCCGCCAAGTCCTGCAAAAAGGTACAGAAGAAGGCTCGCCTTGACCACATTGGTCGTATTGGGGTCAGACTCTCATCATACCCATCGGGGAATAGAGCCTTTTGGTCTCTTGCCAAATCGGTCGAGACGAACTTCTGTCGGCCATCACTACCGCCCCTTCAGAAGCCTGATGGATCACTAGCTCACACCGCTAAGAATAAGGCAAATTTATTTGCCTCTCTCTTTGCGGAAAACTCGCATCTAGACCCCACAAGCCAACCTCCACCCACATTACCCTCAAGCAGTTCCGCAATGCCGGAGATTCGCATCCGTCAGAAGGAGGTTCTTCTATCGCTGAGGGGTCTGAATGTGAAAAAAGCCAGTGGCCTAGATGGAATTCCTGCGGTAGTCCTTAAAACTTGTGCTCCCGAGTTGTCTCCTGTTCTCACACGCCTGTACCGTATCTCTCTGAACACCGGTCAAGTTCCAAGATCTTGTAAGCTTGCTAATGTGCAACCAGTACCCAAAAAGGGAAGTCGTGCTGACCCATCAAACTACAGACCAATAGCTATCACCTCCATTCTCTATAAGAGTATCAAAGTCAATATACTTTATTCAATTAGGATTACATAATCGCTTTTGAATGTCAATGCAGCTACGCCAACGGTTCACAAGTCTACGGCGGGAGACCTTGTACTGGAAAGAACCCAAGAAAACCAGCAAGGGCTATTTTTTTCTCCCTGTATTATTACAGAGTCGTCAATTGAAAGCTGACCTCAAATCAAAAGTTTGAGCTCAACTTCCATTACAAGATTAAATGTGTCAGTTTTCTTCTTAATGTGTCGTTACCAAATATAATATTTGTTTACATAAATAGTTATACACAACAACATGATTCTTTATCTTCAGGTTAACACCAGGCATTAGCATCATTCAAATAATCTTTGACTTTATAATATCCTTTACTCATTAGAGTCTTTTTTACATGCGCTTTAAACTTATGAAAAGGCAAATCAGTAACATTTGTGGGACTTTGTTGTAAAAAGTTATACATTTCCCCATAAACGAGCCTCTAGTTTTTTGAAACCTGTATGTTGGAACGGCAAGTTTATTTTTATTTCTTGTGTTTAAATTGTGAATTTGGAAATTGGTTTCAAATGTATTATAATTTTTATGGGCATAAATAAAATTTTCATTAATGTACTGTCCTGCTAAAGTCAATATATTAATTTCTCTAAATAAATCTTTTAGAGAATCTTTTGGAGCGTGTACTGAATGCTCGTCTCATTGGCTACCTAGAAGGTAACGACCTCCTCAGTGACCGACAGTACGGTTTCCGGTCAAGACAATCAACTGGGGACCTTCTGGTGTATGCCACACACCTCTGGAGCGAAGCCATTGAGAGGAACGGTTAAGCTCTCGCGGTTTCATTGGACATCTCTAAGGCATTTGATAGGGTCTGGCACGATAGTTTAATTAGGAAGCTTTCCTCATATGGACTACCCCCAAACCTTTGCTCATGGATATCTGATTTCCTGAAGGACAGATCGATTCGGGTAGTCATTGATGGCTGCTCGTCTGATCCTCTGGCTATCGATGCCGGAGTCGGCCAGGGATCGGTCCTCTCTGCAACACTGCTGCTCAGAGCAACATGGTAGAACGCGTAAAGTCGACCCTGTAAGAAGTTTCGGATTGGGGGGAAGCTAACAGAGTCGAGTTCAATGCCTCCAAGACCCAGGCCTGCCCTTTCAGCTTCAAGCGGAACCCGTTTAACTTGGTTCCCACTTTCCGAAATATGCCCTTGCCTTTAACGGACCATTTGAGTTAAGCCTACTGGGCATTGATCTCTCACCGAACCTCAACTTTGGGCATTCTATTGACGCGAAGGCGGCTACTGCAGCTAAAAAGCTTGGCATACTCTCGTCTCGAAGGTTAGGCGGTATTTTACGCCGGAGCAGCTTCTTACACTTTATCAAGCACAGGTCCGGTCAGGTCGTCGTGGAATACTGCAGCCACATTTGGGACGGCTCTGCTAAGTACCAGCTATCTGCCCTTGACTCGGTAGAGCGCCGGGCGCAGAGGCTGATCGGTGAAGACACTCTGAAAATTTCAAATTTCCAGAGTCTTGAACATCGCCGCGCAGTGGCCCGTTTATCGGTTTTTTACAAGTTACATTTCGGGGAGTGTTCCCAAGAGCTGTTTGATCTTATTTCACCATCTCCCTTTTACTACAACGGCAAAGACCCACCCCTACGTAGTAGAAATTCCACTTGTCCGTACGAAGCGTTTCGCTACCACTTTTTAAATGCGTACTGCGAGGGAATGGATTTCTTTGCCGTCCTCTGTATTCCCACCTCACTACAACCCGGGTCTTTTCAGGACTAGAGTGATTTGGTACCTAATGAGTAGGCACGCTCCACCTTAGTCCCCACCTATGCTTACCATTACCATCAGGCACGATGAGGACAAGTGCCTACCCATAAACTATAAAAAAAGTATAGAAATACAGTAGGTAGTTATCCATACTAATATTATAAATGGGAAAGTGTATGTGTCTGTTTGTTTGTCCGTCTTTAACGGCAAAACGGAGCGACGAAATGACGTGATTTTTTAAGTGGAGATAGTTGAAGGGATGGAGAGCGACATAGGCTAATTTTTGTCTCTATCTAATCCCCCCCCCCCACCCCCCACTTGCCTAAAATGGGGGGTGGAAGTTTGTATGGGGCATTCCGCAATTTTCAAGGTAGGGAGCTAAAAATCGATACACAGACTCTTTGTTACTAACGAAAAATACCAACCTTATTTTTTTTTTTGGAAATCTTCCGTGTTACCCCGAATTTAACGCGAGCGAAGCCGCGGGCAAAAGTTAGTACTCTAATAATGTGGTTCGTACCATATCACTTTAGGCATGAGTTTTTTTTTTGTATGAGTACTCATTTCAATGGACCAAATTTTTATCGTGATGATTACCAATAGATATGCATTTTCATTGTCAAGAAAATTGCATAATTTACTTTTTAAAGTGAAACTTTTTTATTTTGTAGGTACACCAGTTTTCCAAAAAACCTATTTAAGCGTGTAAAAAGTAACGTTTTTGTCCGGTCACAGCGCGTAAGCGACATCAGAAGCCATGCAATTATCAACTATATTTCCTTGCAATGCCAATGCAATAAAGTCGGCGTGCATGAGTAGATTTCTTCGGAAACCTCGCTTTCAAGCGCGGATTTTTACAAATTATTTTGTATTAATCAACATTTTAATTTATCTAAACTATTTCGTGCGTCATGCGTCAGACTACAGTATTAATTCCTAATTATTTTTATACCTATGTGCGACAAAAAAATTTAAGGGCGCCTACTTGAAACAACATATACAACCATAATTAACAATGTTGGTAGTGATGTATGAATGGGAATAAATAGGAAGCGTAACATAGTTACATAGAAGGTAGTTACATAGAAGGTAGGACATATGAACGTAACATAGTTACGTTCATATGTCGCTCGTACTAGTGGCAGTTCTCGTTGTGTAAATGTATAGCTTGAATAGGAGCTTACTGTACGTACGCCCTGAAGATTAAGTCTGCAGATTAAATATATTATTATTTATCGGAAGTACTTAAGAAGGCAATTTTCATTTGGAAATTTTAAGACAATAATCAAGTGGAGACAAAATTTTTCAATGCAATATCAAACGCTAAACAAAATCAAGAATGCAATATCACATGCCAACTATGAACAATAAAGTTACCGATATACGTAGAATTGAAAAAAGATAAGTTCTGAGAATAATAACGCTATTATTCTAAGGATAAGTTATAGGCGCGAAATATGACTTAGGATGGCCTGTCTAGACAAGTTTTTCGAACGCAAAAAGTTACTTCACGCGCCAGCTCGTGGAGCAAGAAAAACGGATTTAAACTTGCAATTATTAATGCAGTGAACTGGAATGTAACATTCCAGTCTAGTTACTGAACCAAATAAAATATAATCGTAAACAATATTCGTTTCATAGCCAGAACCTGTCAATTAATCACGGCTTACGTTCCATCCTGTTACATAACCGCACCTTAAAGTAGACCATGTTGGAATTCATCAATGTCACCAGAAATGGGTTCAATATGGGTTGCTTGGGGTTTTCACGTATAACAAACAAACAAAACATAGCCAATAGCGATTCAAAATCATGGTCATTTATTACTATTTATTTATAAATGCTTCAGGTTTATGAGTAATAATATTGCTGAATAAGTATTTTTGGTGTTTCACGTATAATAAAAATGGAAGATAAAGAGTTTAACGTTTTAAACAATTAAAACATATTCCAAACAGAACAGTTTGCTATAGAATGAAAAGCATGCGAACTAAATAATCACTCAGTCCAAACAACCAAATTATATGCACAACAAAAAACGCTTATGCGTTATTAATTTTACGAAGCACTATTAGGTTATGTGAATGACGTTACCGAAATTAATTCACAAGTTTTTTATATATTACATCACATCAATTTATATCCAGTTATTTACTTTCGCCTCCACATTTGTAAATGAACCTTTCACCAATAACACTTATCATTCATAGCATCATCGCCATTATGTTACAATATCGCAATAGGAAGTATTTCAAGATTTTGTCATCATTGTCTAAGATCTAAGCCTTCACATTGATTCTCACTTATAAATCCTACTTTACCTAAAAATACACAAAGTATACATTTTTAAAGTATACATTTTAACTTAATTTCTTACAATTTACAAGGGAATGTCGTAAAAATATGATAAAAGCTTAATGACCCGTCGACACGTAACAAATAGGTAGCTGCAAAGCTGCAGGGTTCTGCAGATGCATTATATGTCTGGTATTAATTGCCGACCGCATGCCTCAGATCGAATGCTTTTTCGTCTAGACGACTTGTGCACACATGGTATAATACGGGATTCTTTAGAAATACATATTATATATATCTTTATATGCATATCACAAGCTACTCGTTGAAAAACGTCCGTTATAAGATCGCAGGACGTATGCCATTGCCTCTTTTAACATTAAATATTGGTACAACGTAGTAGAACGTAGATAGAGTTCCTGTAAGGCTATTTCTAATTTGACTTTCATTTATTTGAAGAAAACCGCCACCATTATAATAAACAAGTACGTACATACAATACTATTGAGTACCTATCCTACCATGTTAAATAATCGCTACATAATAACGAAAGCAATAACGAACATTTCTTTTCGTTTATTTCGTGTTACGGTTCATTGCCTAAATTATGTAAACTTTGTACAGATAAGCATAAAATATCTGCAACGAATTTTGACGGCCTCCGCCATTTCCGTTTTTATAAACAATGAATGGACGGAAAAAGTATGAACCATCTTATTACGACGACTCTTGAACTATTGCATAATGTTGTAATTGTAACAAATAATACTTTCTATACAATTATTATCAATTTCTCAGCTGAGTTGACAGTATTCAGTCACGGTGCAGAACTAAGTTAGCGAATATAATGTGAATTGACAGAGTATGATTTTTATTGGACTTATTTTATTTTAAAACTAGCAATGGTTATTTTAAATTCTTAATAAATAACTAAGTAGAAAATTCTATGAAGTTGTTTTACAATCAAGGCAATCTTCTACTGCTAATTACAGTTGTAATTCCGCTAGCAATTATAACCAATGTGTAATTTAAGATATAGGCTTAGAGCATAGGCTAAATGATATAAGGATATAGGATGTCCTGAAAATATATGGTATGAATAAGATATTACCTACAATTCTAAGTAAAACATCAAAAATTGGATGACAGATTGATGAAAAGAAAGCTTGTGTTACAAAGTATAACACGAGGAATTGAAGTTTTGAACAAAACGGAATGTTTGCTGAAACTATCAAACTTCTATTAACATCTACCAATAACACAAACGATGAATCGACAGCAAAGATGTAGGAATATTACAGTAGTAGTTACAAAATCAGACCCTCTTTGTGGCCCAAATTGAAGGGTCAAAGTGATCAATTGATATTTTTAATTCATGTTTTGTGAACCGTATCCGTTATTGGCAATTGGCATCTAGGAACATTGTTCGTGGTCATGTTACATGGAAAACACGGCATATTAATTATTAATAATCGTGAAACACGTGAGGCTCATTAAAGTAAATTAATATTACAAATAAGGAACGATATGCATCATATAGAGCATATGTGGTGACGACTTACTGATCACGTTACTAAGAGGCTAAAAATAAATAAAAAACAGTTTACATCTGTAAACTATGTTAGGTTACTAATTACAGAAACTTTATCGTAGTCCATTTTAACTTCGTAACGTGAACAAATCTTACTATGCGGTCACACCCCGGACACTCCATACAACGTTCGCAAATCAATTACCTATTACTACTAAAACAAATGACGTTCATACACGCGCAAATGTGTGCGTGGAATCTAGTAGGGCTGAGTGAGCGGTTATCAATCGCAATGACGCGGGAAGTGCAGCGACTGCCTTCTCTTTCACCCGCATAGCGCTGTCTCTGTTATCGCCCGGCGCTCGCGTCTACTCGTCCGAGCGATCGCGCGCGCCCTTGTTTACGTGTCAGTGATGTCTACAGGGAAGTGCCGGGTAGGACGAGGTATTTGAAATGAGTGCGAGGAGGTGAGTGGCCGTTCTGTACGTAGTACTATTATCTATTCTGTGATGCGGTGATAATAAATCGTACTATGAAATGCGGTGTTAATACACATAAAACTGTTTGGGAAGCAAATATTAAAAAATATATATATTTCACATGGACCTTCAGGTCCGTGGTATTTCATCAGATCTATTTTTACGGTACTTAAGTCACTATTGCAATTTGTGAAATAAAAATTAACCGCTTCACCATATACCATATTTGACTAAATACATTTTACACAGTATAAAATGAAGAACATACACACATCGTCTATACTAATATTATAAAGCTGAAGAGTTTGTTTGCTTGAACGCGCTAATCTCAGGAACTACTGATTCAAATTGAAAAATTCTTTTTGTGTTGGATAGTCCATTTATCGAGGAAGGCTTTAGGCTATATAACATCACGCTACGACTAATAGGAGCTGAGCATCAATGACAAATGTTGCAAAAACGGGTAAAAAATATACGGCGAAACGTAGTTCGCTGGCACAGCTAGTACAGTATATATCTTATTAACACTAATATTATATAGAGATAAAGTTTGTAAGTTAGTTTGTAGGAAGTGATCTCTGAAAGTACTGAAACGATTCTGATAATTCTTTATAGTTAGCGTATCACTGTCAGTGTCACCGGCATACACCTACATTATTCCTGAGTAACATAAGCTATTGTTTACTGTTATGAATAGTTAATATATTTTAATATAAAATATTTTTCAATCAATTCCAAGAAAAACAGGCTGATACGTTGATTTATCGGCGTAGGATATAGGGAAATAAAATAAACATAAAACTAATCCTAAGCACTTAAGAGGACAACTACGACAGATAATTCCATCACAAGTAAAAATGTTTGACACCCAGCGAAGTGGGCACGGCTTAGCTAGTAAAAATATAGCTTAGCTAGTATAAATATGAAAGATTCAAAGAAATGAGAACTCAAAATACTTACCGTAGAATGCTGCAACTTTGCCTGGATTTTGAAGTTTTTTGTGAATATCTCTAAACCTATACATTATTATGACTATTAACTCATTCAATGCCGCCACGATTTTCTTGAGGCTTATAGAGATGCCGCCTTGCGTAAACCGCGGACACGCTAGGCGTGTCCGCGGCACTGCGACTTTGAAAAAAGACGGACACGCCACGCGTGTCCGTGGCACTGACTGAATGCAAATTCTTTTATATTAATATTTTTCAGCTTAACACTGTTTTCTAGTTAGTAAGCCTTGTGCTACGCGAGAATAACAGTGGCTACAATAGTATCGTGAGTTTTGGTTCTTGAAATTATGGCGAAAAATTGATTTTATGGCAAGTAAAGATATTACAATGTAATCAGTGGCTCTCAAACTTTTTTACTAAAATCCCCAAGAATGAATGATTTGCTGTGATTGTGAACTGTGACATTGGCTTTATTAATTGCGATCATACCTACTTACTCGGAATGTTCATCTTATAATATTGAGTAACAATCGTTGTAAAAATTCGTTTAATTTTTCTAAACCAATACAAAAACTTTTGAAATAAGAGAGAAAGGAAATCTCCATAAAATTTTACGTTTTTTATCTCGTACTATCGTATTGTTGGTCTTACCTAACTACATTAGTAACTATGAATTTTGTTCAAAATATTCATATGAGATATATTTACTTTAATATTGATCTTTTTTTGGAAAAGCTCTTGTACGGATCTTCTTATACATACACATAAGGCTAAATTGTTTGTTCTTTGGTTGAACGCGCTTACCTCAAGAACTATGTACTGGTTCGAATTTACAAATTAGTTTTGGGCAATACAATCATCATCATCAACAACAGCTCATATACGCAGTGGCGTAGCTAGCTTGGGTGGCACCCGGGGCGGAAATTGTGGTGTCACCCCAAGATGGAAAACGGTTAAAAATAATAAAAATTCGGTATTACATAAAGTACGATTTATTAATTAAAAAACAACTAAGTGTCGTATATTAAAGCATGAAATACAAACGAGGCACGCTGGAAGTTGTTGACGAATATGTTTACCTGGGGCAAATAGTCCAGCTCGGTAAGTCCAACTTCCAGAAAGAGGTAAATCGGCGAATCCAACTCGGCTGGGCAGCGTTCGGGAAGCTACGCAGCATATTCTCGGCCAATCTACCGCAGTCGAAAGACGAAAGTCTTCAATCCGTGCGTGTTGCCAGTGATGACATACGGAACTGAGACGTGGCCGCTTACAATGGGTCTCATAAGAAGGCTCAAAGTCACCCAAAGGGCAATGGAGAGGGCTATTCTCGGGGTTTCTCTACGTGATCACATCAGAAACGATGAGATCCGTAGAAGAACTAGAATTACCGACATAGCCCAAAGAATTGCAAACCTTAAGTGGCAGTGGGCAGGACACATCGCTCGTAGGACTGACGGCCGTTGGGGCGGAAAGGTCCTCGAGTGGCGGCCGCGTACCGGGAGACTTCTACGGATCTCATCATTTCTGACGCGATCGCGTTGATAAACCCCGAGCTTAGCCCTCTCCATTGGTCTTTGAGTGACATTGAGCCTTCTGATTAGACCTATTGTAAACGGCCACGTCTCTGTTCCGTACGTCATCACTGGCTACACGCACGTATTATTCGTCTTAAGACATCGCGGTAGATTAGCCTAGAATATGCTGCGTAGCTTCCCGAAGGCTGCCCAGCCGAGTTGGATTCGTCAATTTGCCTCTTTCTGAAAGTTGGACTTACTGAGGTGGACTATTTGTCCCAGGTAAACATATTCGTCAACAACTTCCAGTGTAGAGCCTCCAACCTTCACAGGAGTGAGTACTACATGGGAATTCACCATGATTTTGGTCTTGTTCGTGTTCATTTTAAGACCCACCTTCTTAACCACCTATTAAGGTTGGCAGAGCTGGTTTCCTTGAGTAAGGTTTACAAAAATATCCAAAAGTCTAAGCTCGGTGAAAATGTTATATGTTTACAAGTCAAAAAACATTATAAATAAAAAATCAAAAGTAAATTCAATCATGACATTGTCAATGGCAAGGAAAAAACATAGATATAAACTAAGAAAGAGTCCTTCACATTCTTCCCCCCTGGGGCTGCAAGGCAGTGGTACTAGCCGCAGTGTCGAATGACAGCGTAATGTGCCGCGAGAGGTCTTCACATCGACGACCCTCACTCTACCGTCAGCTCCAGGATAAATTGCTTAGACTATTCCACCTTTCTCAGAAGTCGGGTCAACGACAACCACCACATCACCAACACGTAGTTGATTTTCATCGCTTGTTGGACTAATAGTACGCGGTAATAAAAGGAAGTAGGTACTTCTTACAACCATCTAGCCCAAAACATATCAGCTAAACATTTCGCTTTTCGCCATTGCTTCCAAGAGCATAAACCGGCAGGAGCCGTAGTAAACTGGAAAATTAGATGAAGTTCCAAACAAAAAATGAAAAGGTATTAAAGAAGAAGTATCAAATGGACTTACAGAGACGTGTGTTCTTCACCGTGTGGAAGCGTTATTAATTAAATTATTACTATGAGCATAACCTAACGCTAAGTTATGCACTGCATCAGCTAACTTAAGTATTGCCTGGTCTTAGGATTGACTTTCGGGGGCTAGGCACTGACATGTTATTATGTTGTGAGACAGAGGTTGAAAAAAATACATCACTATGAGTAGCAGGAATAGTTTGATGAACATCTGGTGCATCGGCGGTAAAGGGGTCTGAGTGGTGCACATTCTGCGTTGCGCTTTTTCGACGAGGAGATACATTCTGTTACGTTATCCATTTCTCCTTCCTTCTCGCTGATGATGCTCTGAAACGTGCACGAGAATGTAGTTCCTTTATTTCTGCTATACTGGCACTGAGTCTCTCATCCACAAGATCCGTCTGAGCTTTTATCTTCGCTTCTTCTAACTTGGTTTTCATCTGGGCTTCCACCAGCTTGGCTTCTGTAGCAGCAACTAACAACCGTGATTTTTCCTCGGCAGCTTCCAATTATAACTGTCTTCTTAGTGCAGTCGTAGACATAACTGACATCTTTGTACTAGATGCTGATAAAATCGATAACCGGCTGTTGCTTTTGACGCTGTTTTGGAGACGATCTTGGTAGCTCGCGTGCTGACTCTCTTGTAACTCTACTGTGAGCTAACTTTCTCTTCGAGCTTTGGCTCTCGTTAACATTTTGCACATATTTTTATACCTTAAAACTTAAGTCGGTTGAGAAGGACCAATATCAGGATTGGCAGAGCTGGTTTGCTTGAGTAAGGTTTACAAAAATATCCAAAACTCTGAGTTCGGTGAAAATGTTATATATTACAAGAGAAGTCAAAAAACATTTTTAATAGAAAATCAGAAGTAAAGTCAATCATGACATTGTCAATAGCAAGGATAAAACTTAGATATAAAAGACTAAGAACGAGTCCATAACACCACCTGTTGGGGAAACTCTACAGAGGTCTTCGAGTATTGTGCCTAGATCTTCCACGGTCTCAGCAATGACTACGATATAATCGATAAAACGAAGATGACTCATGTACTCGCCGTGTTATGTTGATGCCGAGTCCTCTCCAGTCCAGATTAAATACATCCTCCAACGAAGCTGTGAACAGTTCCGGCAATATTATTACGTCACCATGTCTGACACCGCGCTGAATTCGTATTGGTTTTGAGCTTTGATCTTGAAGGCGGACTGACATAGTGGCGTTTTTGTACAATGACTGCAACACTTGAATATACGGCTAGTCTATGCACCTCTGGAGTGACCTAAGCACAGCTCAGGTCTCGACAGAATGAAAAGCTTTCTCATGGACCACAAACGCCAAGAATAGTGGCAGATTATACTCCTCGATCTTCAGTATAACCTGCCGCAGCGTATGAATGTGGTCTCTGGTCCCGACTCCCGGCTTGTTCGGGAGGCTGAAAGTCGTCAAACCTGCGCGCGAGATGCTTCGTGATAACTCTCGTGAACAGCTTGTATACATAAATTAGCGGCATGATGGGTCTGTAGTTCTTCAACTGGGCCTCGTCGCCTGTGCCATGCTTTAGGCGTTTTGCCCTCGAAAATGGCGGAGTTAAATAGCCTCTGCAGTGCTTTCCGGACTGGTAGTCCACCCGCTTTTAAAAGCTCAGCTGTAACTCCATCATACATAGCCTTGTTGTTTTTGAGCTGTTTGAGAGCCACAATAATCTCGTAGAGGCTGACGTCCGGGATGTTTTCGGTGTAATGCCGTATCAATTTGGCTTTAGGATATGTAGCCTGATTGACAGATGCCTGCGATGTTGTGTAAAGCTATCCATAGAATCGTTCGATCTCAGCCATAAACTCAGGTCGGGACGTAACGACTCATTGTTTGACGACCATTGTTGCTCGGAGGTAATTTTTAATTAATTTCAGTTTGCTAAACTTCAGTTTGCTAAAATTTGAAGCCCGAAAAGTGCTAAGATGGCAGCACTTGTTAGAGCTAACAACATCAATAAAACTAATTACTAAATTTTGTAATCCCTAGCCGATCAAATCATAAAGTTACGAAATAAAGTTACAAGGCGTAAAAAGAATACACTTCCGTGTTAATAATTTAAAAAACAAGTAATACGTTATTATTGTAATTTTATTAAAAACTTGGTTACATTGCCTTATTGGAAAATTTTAGCACTATTGACCACATTCATACTGTGAAGCAGGTAATTTAAGAGTACAGTGAATACCAGAAGCCTCTCTACATTGCGTTCATTGATTATTCCAAAGTATTCGACAAACTCAATCATACCTATATTTGGCCAAGACTGAAAGAACAAGGAATCAGTGAAACCTACATAAATATAATTGAAAACATCTACAGTAAAAGTGTATAAAACTTGTATCAACAGGCCAAAAATTCCCAATACATAGAGGAGTCAAGCAAGGAGATCCGCTATCTCCAAAGCAATTTTCAGTTGTACTTGAAAGTATATTCAGGTAAATAAACTGGGGGAACCTTGGTCTAAATACATATAAATGGAAGGCGCCTGAATCATCTTCGATTCGCTGACGAACTGGTTTTACTGGAAAAAGATCCAATGATTCTAGCATCCATGATAAAGGATATAGCGAATGCAAGCCGGGAGGTAGGTCTTGAACTGAACAAAGACAAAACCAAAATAATGACGAACTCAAAACAGGTAAACATAATAATCGAGGGAAACCAGATCGAATACGTCTCCGAATATGTGTACCTGGGTCAAATAATTTCGCCTGCTGACCAGATGTCTAAATAAATTGACAAAAGAATTACATATGGATGGAAAAAGTACTGGTCCTTAAAAGAAATTATGCAAAGCAAAGATCTAGGAATCCATGTTAAAGTTAAAACCTATAACACTTGTGTACTCCCATGCATAACATATTGATGTGAAACAAGGTCCCTTACAAGACGTCAAAGAGAGAAACTCTTAAAATGCCAACGAACAATGGAGAGAAGTATGCTGAAAATTAAACTGAAAGATAAATTAAGATCCACAGACATTGGAGCCAGAACAAAAATGACAGACATACTTACGCGCATTGACCAGCTAAAATGGAGATTGACTGGTCGCTCTCTTAGAGACTGTACGGATCTAACGTGACTCGCAGTACGAACTGCGAGCCACGTTAGATCCGTACAGGATGAGAGTGGCTCTCAACAGAAAACAATGGAAAGAGTCGGAGGAGGCCTTTGCTTTAAGGCACTCAGAGACACGCGACATACTTTAGATTATGTTATAAAAATAAAACTGTAATTATTTATGTTTCTGAAATAAAAGGCTATTTTATTTATTATATTGCCTATAAGTCAGTGATTTAATATTGATAAACATTGTCATAATTTGTACGTTTTTTTTTCAACCGGGGCGGATCGCCCACACCGCCCCTAATTTGGGTTAGACTCGAGCCTCTCGGTGGGGAAGTATATGGGCTGTTGATTATGACGATGATGATGATACTTGGGATTGTTAAACATCTTCAAATGACATCCTAATGACTCAAATGATTATAGCAAAGGTGCTGTGGAAGAAATTCCCTCTAAAGTCTTGTCTTATGAGTATTTATTTATTTATAATTATCATAGTTTTAATTGGCGAAAATCATAGTTATAAATAAAGATAGACTAATTTTCCGAAAAAGTTAAAAAAATCTGAAATTTTTTAAACTGATTTTTGTATGGAGCCAGCACTTTAAAAAATCAACGTATTTAGTATGGATGAGTTCAATTAAAATTCGCACCCCTTTGCTACACAAAGTGGAATCTGGACTAAGCTTCATATAAAAACATTTTAAAAATCAAAAAGTTAAGTTTGGAAAAAAGTCAAACTCACACTTGACCATTTTTGATAAGTCCATTATGTGTGTCCTCATTTATGCTAATAATCTAAATTTAGTATGGAAAAAGAAGTCGAACTCACACTTGACCATTTTTTGGTGTGTCCTCATTAGCTGTGGAATTTTACGGGGGTCAAAAATTTCGTTATTTTTAAGCTCCACCGTTTTTGAGTTATAAGGAATTTTGTAAATATTTTTCTTGAAGTTATGCAGGGTTGAAATTCCTTACAAAAACAGTCGAAAATGTCCTAAGTCCCGGAGTCCCGGCTTCATACTAAATACGGTGAAATTTTTGTAAGAGCTGCTAATGTTTTCCGTGTTTTTCTCTAAATGGCATGTCAAACGTCATCTACCAGTGTTGAACACACTGCAGCGCACCTCATCAACCGTTAACGCTTAACGCTTTGGCGGTGTATTATACGATGTACGAATAGTACGATTAGGCACGATAAAGAGTTCGCGCTTGGTAACATTTCTTTTAGTACAGTGCAGGACAACGTTACCTATTCGTACATCGTACCTGTACTATACAAGACTATCTGGTAGCGTTACCGCATTTGTGGCGTGTCAATAACGCTTCAATTTGAAAAAAAAAACGCTTTTTGAGCCAGTTGTTGGTTAATCGATTAGAAACTACAAAAACATTTGTCACTATTGATACAAACTACAAAAACATTTGTCACTATTGACTTATTAAGTATAATTTACTAAGAAATTGTAGTACGAATAAATTGCACCAGGAAATGCGTATAAAACGGCAAAAGCTGTTTTATTGAAACGCTATCAAGACACGATAACGACGTTAATATTAGCGTAATTAGGCCCCTGTTCTTTTATAATATTTAAGTTTTATTTCTGGCCGTTCAACTTCAAAACGCCGCCGCCGCCAACTTTAGCCAAACCTCTTACAACCTTTTAGCAAAAAAAAGTTTGAGAACCTAAGGGTATATTTTATAAGTGAACACGCCTAGCGTGTTCTCGGCACTACAAAATACATTTTTTTCATAAAATAGAAAAACTTGTTTTTTTAAGTGGCCACTTTAAGATGACATAGCCTTACTCGTAAAAATTATGCACAAATAATTTGAACAAGAAATCTGGTCTAGTTTATGAAATATTTTCAAAACATTCAGAACACGCGTGGCGTGTTCGTGGCATAGCGATGTAGGTTTGCTTGAACACGCCAGGCGTGTCGGTGGCATTGAATGTGTTAATGAGCTTTAGATGGAAAACAGACCTCATGCCTTGCTAGATAGAGTCCAAATCTTTTCAATCCTTGCAGTTCTGCTGAATTATAAGTATTCAAAGACGTAGGCAAAGTTGTGTGAAAAAGACGCAACATTGCCTGCAAAGATACCGCAATTCACAATACGCTTACACTTCCAGTATTTTTTTCCCGAATGCGTTGGACACCGTGTTTATTGTCTCCCGTTTAATAAATGCAATGTAGGTATTATTATTTTTTTCACAGTTCATAGGCAAAGTTGTAGCAGGTACCACAGACTTCCCATACAAAAATGTCGTGGACTGTAGGGTTGAACAAAAAAAATACAGATTATTTATGTAATAATTTTTATTTATTTTTTGTTAAAAAAATAAATATTAACAATGATCCGTCGAGGGATCGCCAACTGATTTTCTGCTTTATATGAGGGAATAGTTTTGTTTCGTACGAGATCAGCTGCCAAACTTAACATTTCTCCCGAGTAATCGGCGTACCTACGAGCGCCTGGTTTTCTCCTGCTTCGCTTTTAACTGCTAAATAACTGCAAAAGAATTAAGTCTTATTTGAATATCTATAACACAAAACATTCCAGAAATGCAAAAGAATTGTCGAGGTGTATATGTATACATTTTCCAGCTTAAATCCTATATGACTTTATAGTTATTTTGTTCGGTGGGTTATGGTCGTAGCTTGATATACAACTTCCAAAATGTTATGGCACAAAAATAATTATAAAGAATTTAGATATAGGTATGTTAACAACGTTAATTTTCTGTAGTCTATGATTTTACTAAATCTGTACGATTATTACATATTATGATATGATCAGACAATACTACAGAAAATTAAAGTTACTGTATGAATATCGCTTTTTCTAATTATTTTTGTGCCATGAGATTCTGGTATACCTATACCTACCGTAATTTCATATACTAAAATCATAATATATTGGTCTCGAAATTTGAAAATTTTTGGAACTCTGTTTTAATTTCAGATAAACATATTAGAGAAAAGTACTGAATCAAATTACTTTAAAATATATAATTAATTAAATGCAACTAGTGACAACCCTAGACCTAGGCAAAGTTGTGTCACTCAAGTTAACAAAACAGTACACAACATTGCCTACTAGATTATTTTGATGAAATCGTGTCCTTTTAACATTAATTTCAAGCAATACGGATAAAACACAGTATTAACTTACCTTGGAATGTTGTTTTATCACCAAAACACCTTATTTACAGTTGAAATTGAAAAAGTTAACCAACATCAAAAAAAAATCACCCACACGCACCGGTTTTTCTCGTCAAACTGACAGAATCTGATTGGTGTTACTATTATAAAAAATGAAAAATATGTTGCCCTGATAACCAATAGATACTACCAAATGGTAGAAAACAAGAAAATAGTTAGCAAACGCGAAATATCGTATTTTAAATGAAATAGGCAAAGTTGGCCATTGTTGGCAAAGTTGCAGCGTTTTACGTACTGATCAGAATCAGTAGTGTCCCATTGAGAAGTCCCATGATTGGATTCCTTTTTGTAGGTAGAACCAATGGTAGGTATGTAAATAATGATCTATGGCTAAATCAGCCATAGGGGTGAGTTCTGTTTATTCGATTTGGTTACAATTATTACCAAGTAAGTATACATAACAATGTACGGGGTAACCGACAATGGGATCGACACGTGACCCACATATTTGAAAAGCTGGGAAATCTAAACATGGTGGGTGGGTGCCCAAAGTGATATTCAATCAGTATGTTTAAAGTTCAAATAAGAAACTAATGTAAATTACACATTTAACACAGAAGATATAATAGTGCTCCTACAAGAACATTAAATGCCTACAACAAAACGTTTACTACTCGTATCTTCCTTCCAAAATTGCTTACTTAAGTTAGATCATACACACGGATTTCATCAGCTTTTATTATTATTATCTTAGGCTTGCCCTTATAACCATTTTGAAGTTATGTTTTTATAGAAAACGATACTTGTTTTATTTATTTTTCATATGAAAATTATATTTACAATCAGCATCAGTTGTCTTTTTACAAGCTTTTATATACCTGTCCCGTGTCTGTAATGAAATCTTGCAAGTTAAATTTGACTCACTTCCTGGCTTCCGATTGAGCTGAAATTTTGCATTCATATCGCGTGACAATGCAATATTATGATGACATGTATGCGAGCTGATCTGATGCTGCAGCTGAAAGGTGGCCATACCATAGGAACTCCGCAATAAAACGACACAACCCCATGGAGTTTGGGCTCGTTTGATTCGTATTGACATGTACTAAAAGCTTGTATTAAAAAAGTTTTTTTTTTTAATAATTTAACATGTTAATATTTACTGTATAAAATAAAGTTATTACGGGTTGTGAATTTTTCGACATTCTCGAATGCGAATATTTTGGATACGAATGTGGGAATGAAAATTTTTCAAAAGGCTTTCAACGCGTTGCAAGGAATTATAGGTTGTTTTAATAAGTTTTATTATGAACATTAAATGTGATACGAATAAAATGAAATATATACTAATAATTTAAAGCTGAAAAATTTGTTTGGTTGAACGCGCTACTCTCAGGGTCTACTGATTCAAATTAAACATTTATTTTTGTTTTGGATAGATAGTCCATTTATCGAGGAAGGCTTTAGGTTATATAATATCACACTATGACTAATAGGAGCTGAGCATCAATGAAAAATATTGCAAAAAAAGGGAAAAAATATATGGTGAAACGTAGTTCGCGGGCACAGCTAGTGTTAAATAAAGAAAACTTTATTTTAATAGTCGCATTTCAATAAAGGTGCATTATATTTGATATAGTATGTAGTTATTTTGCTCCTTTTTAGCCTATGAGGTGGCTCCTCAATGGATCGTAAATAAGGATGGCAACTTTGAAATATTTTTCGTATTCGCATTCGCAAACATTCGCATGAAATAAAGCGTATAAGCGTATCGATGCGAATATTTAATTAAAATGATGCGAAAGTATTGCGGATGCGGATGCAAAAGCGAATATTCGGAATGTATAAAATCGTATAAGAAAAAGAACAGTGACATCTTGGAATAAAAGTTGTCTTAAACATTTATTTCTTAGGTGTGGACTTACATAGATACTTTTGAAAGGAACGACAGGGAGCGAACTATAAATCTGCATCAATGTGACTCGAAAACGATGCAACGATGAACCAGCAATCATGTAATTTAAACCAGTAAAAGGACAATTTGCGATTTTATCAACTATTATTTAATTAAAGTTTGTTAGCTCTATGTTTTTTATTGTTATTTATGTTACACTTTCAACCGTTTGGTTAAATTTGAAATTGATTAGTCACGTGCTATTGGCAGAACGTAATAGAAATACGCGAATATTTGAGACATTACCCAAACAATTTACTTTCATTCCATTTCCTTAATGCTGCTATTCACTTTACAAACGCTATATTTGGTACTCATATATTTTAATTAACGTATATAAATTACCTCTCGGCCCCAAGCAAATTTTGTTGCTGATTGATTTTGTGGAGAATCTCAAGACCCGCCTATACGGATGAGTCCTGTCCAGCAGGCGTAGCACGGGCTGCCAAGACTGGTCTCGAGTCACGCATTATCTCACAATTTCAGTAACATAATCTCTATGTCTTAGAAGAGTAGCACGGTGGCGCGTATTAAGTCGGACTGCCGTGATAAAAACTTATTGACGGTCGCCAAGGGACACGTGTGATTGAGTTTTATCACAAATTTTTTGCTCTCCGACTGCTACTACATCTTCTAAAGTATTAAAACCCTTGCTACACAGCAGTCGGCGCACAGGCATGCGAAGAAATTTGTGATAAAACTCAGTCACACGTGTTCCTTGACCAGCGTCAAGAAAATTTATCACGTCAGTCCTTATGAATCTAAGCGTCAGTCACACTAAATACGCGTCACCGTGCTACTCTTTAAGACATAGAGATTATGTCACTAAAAATGTGAGATAATGCGTGACTCGAGTCTAGTCTTAGCAGCCCGTGCTACGCCTGCTGGGTAAGGCTTACTACTTTGCAGCCGTGATAGATATTCTATGCATTTTTTGTATTTTTTGTGCCAACTTTACTTTGCAGTACAATTTTATTAGCCTCATTAAGAATTAAGATATTTGCAACTACTTTATCAAAGGTATACGATAGTATATCTATCATGGCTAATTGTCTATTTTATGAAGCTTGTAAGTTGCAATTAAAATGTGTTAAAATTAGAGAAGAACAAATGTTTGTTTTTCACTATATTTGTCACATTTTGTTTGTAAATTGTAACTCACAAGCTTCATGACACGAGACAAACACCCAGTTTCTGAAAGGCTGTTCAGCGATAAAATTAACTAACAAGCTGTCAATCTAATGCTAACTAAGAATTGAGTTGCTGAAAGCTAAATCAACTTATCACTGTGTTAGTTGGCACAACTGTCAAATTTATTGCAAAATTATTAAGGAAAGACCCATTTTGGGTTTCCAAAATACATATGAATAAAACAAAATATATGATTTCGGCAATGTGACCGTGTCTAAAAATATTTCTCACGAGAAATCAAATTTTTAGAAATAAGTAAATTTTGGCTAACCAACGTTTCGGAAACTCAAATTGATTTGACACTGCTGTTAAGATGACATGGATGTTAGTTGAACAATATTTTGATTAGCCTTTTAGAAACTGGGGGAAAATGTTGTAAACAATATCTAAACCATAATTGCAACATATTACATAGTGTCTATTACAATACCTACATTGCATTAGTTATCATTCCTGTTTCTTGACAAATATTGTCAGAATTGCAGTACATACATTGCAGTATACTATATATGCAGTATTTATAACGATATCGTTTCATTGTTTTATTTCTATTTTACTATTCATGTAGTTAATAGGCTCAACAAGTTTTTGAATAAATACAAACAAAAATATGGTTTAGTTTACTAAGTGGTGAGTAGTCCTTATTATGTTTCTAGTACTTTTTACTACAATTATTGTTTTAAATACTTCTATAGTGTAACAAATACGTGAGTAATCTGTCCCGTGCGGGAATCGAACCCGCGACCCGTTGCACAGTAGGCGATCACTCGACCTCTGCGCTAACCGTGTCGTCGCTAACCGTGATTTACCATGCCTATTTTTGTTTCACCTGAGAATAAAGCTTTTTCATTCTCGTACCGTCCATTTAAAACATTTTTTGGCGAATAATAAGCGCTTCTCTCTGTGTTACTTGGAAAGAACCTTTCGAGAACCCTCCCAAATAATTTAGCTTCCACTAATCTTCGGTGTAAGTTTTGTCGCAAGGTTCTGAAGTTATCGGTCGAAAAAGCTTCATACTCATCTGTTTGGAGCCTTTAAATGGGTCTAGTTTAGCAACACGGACGTTGAAATCCTACGAAAATTTATGAGTGGTCCCAGTATTTTAGTAATATAAAAAATTCGGACAAAATCAACTTCTTTATGTTTTAGGAGCACGCAACATCTATACAAATAAATAACATTTAAGTGTCTGTTTGTAATGTCAAAATAACAAGTTTTTACTAAATGGGTATGAATCGGATACCAACAACAAAAACACAATTAAGAAAATGTTTGTCTGTCTGTTTGTAACCGATTATCTTCGGAACGGCTGGACCGATTTTGACGGGACTTTAACTAATAGATAGCTAATTATATAAGGTATAACATAGCCTACTGTTTATCAAGATCTTAAAAATATTTCCTACAAAAGTCAAAATGCTGCCAAAAGTTACTTTTTCACGCGGACGCAGTCGCGGGCACAGCTAGTTTCGAATATAAACATACGTCAAATTGGGTTATAGCTAAATCGATCGTGCACAACGTCTGCAATAGCATCTGCTGACGTGTCATAGATACGTCCTAAATTCCTGATACTTGCGAATCCAGGTGTTCGATCGAACGAAATATTAGATAACTTAACAATTTACTACAATAACAAAGCTATTACTGTAGGTTCATTTATATTCTAATGTTGTTATTATGTTCTATCTTTGTTCTGTATTATCTTTGTTGATTGTCACTGTATGTATGTCTACTGAGCCCATGGTGGTTCCAAGTGGTGAGAGATTGATGTCCTATAACACAGGTACTTTACCTAGCATAGGCATCAATCTCGCACAAACAATTGTCCTTGTCCAATATTTTTTGCGTGTCTTGTTGTGTGATATGAAATAAAGATATTATTATTATATTATTATTAATTAGTTCAGTGACCGAACACCAAGTTCATGCATGTCCGTCATTAGTGGACTCCGTGTTATATTTCTCTAACCGTCGACCACGTGACGAGACGGTTCACGTGAACAAACAAAGCGTGGCCCCGCCGGGAACCCGTGAACGCTATTAATGCGGAAGGCATGTTTACCAAACTATCCCGTACAAACTCAATACCGTGACGAATAACCAAAGTTGATTATTTTATAAATAAAAACAAGGTCCAATACATGATGAAAATATTATTCATTCATGAAGTCACAGCATTCATTTACTACCAAACGTTTGGTAGTAAATCAATGAGTCACAGTAACAATATTAAACGGATGAATACAGAGTATGTTACAACATATTACCTCACTGTACAATACTGTAGGATACCTATTATTTACTATTTTGAGCGTCGGTGGCGCAGTGGACTCGGCACTTGCCTTCCAATCGGGGGGTCGGGGTTCGAGACCCGCCATGTACCAATGTGTTTTTCGTTTCGAATTTCATATGTACATTTATGTCTGACGCTCCTACTGTGAAGGAAAACATCGTGAGGCAACCTGCATACATCTGCGAAGAAATTCAATGATGTATGTGAAGTCGACCAATCCGCACTGGGCCAGCGTGGTTGACTAAGGCCTAATCACCCTAATATAGGGTAGGCTCGAGCCCCTCGGTGGGGACGTATATGGGCTGTGATGATGATGATGATGATGACCTATTATTACCTGAATACTCGTACCTACCCCACCAATACACACTGGATAAAAGATAACTAAATATACTCGTTTTGAGAAAATCCTCAAGCAGTAGGTAAGCGTACTGTGGCTGAGATGATGACAAAAATTATTACAAATTAAGTCAATAATAGCATTAAAACACAAATCATCTTCACATTTTTATATTGATGTCGGTGCCAAACGACGATCTTCTGTGAAGCTTAAAAATTTTAGAAAAGGAAACCTGTAAAAAATTTACAATCGTTAATTATGATATTTTTCATTGTTTTTTTTTTTATTTTCTGTAATACTTTTTGGAGAATTTGACCGAAGTTTGACAAGTTTCTCGACGAAACTACCAGAATCACATAAATTAATACGACTATCGCTCTGAACAAAACTTAAGGAATTATTCCCTTACTGTTAAAGAGCTGTATTTCCATTACCAGTTCACTTGAACCACTTCTAAGAATACAACTAAAATCAGCTCAGCAACATGAAATGATGGTGAAATACTTAAATAACGAAAGAAAAAATATCAAACACTTTCTAGGTGCCTATAAAGAGGCTTTAGTCATTAACCTGATATTCCATCATCAGATCCTTACATACATAATAACAATTGACCTCCGAGGTGTTCGCATAAGAATAGATTTAAACAAACAAACCTAAATAAAAACGTTTAAAAATAGTTCTATTTTATGTGGTATGACTATAAAACCGTTTAAAAATAGGTATATTTTATGTTGTATGACTAATTGCCCATATTTTATTCACCGATTTTTTGTTGTGGATAAGATATCAAGAAGAAGAAAATCTACCACAGCGTAGCCAAGACAAAGAAAGGATAAAATCCATATTCAATGGAAGGCCTTAATTGTAACACCCCTAAAATTAATTGGTAGATTTTTAATTGGCGTTATTACATGTTGTAAAAAAGTTGCTTTTATTAATGTATAAAAACCTAAGGATACTCTGATAATTCAAGTTTTCAAAACAGGCTGATTCTAAAACGACCTAAATGCAGCCGTAAGATTTTTATAGGCTGCTTCTATTGTCTCGACCACGCCTCCACAATAATCCATACTTAATATTATAAATGCGAAAGTGTCTGTCTGTCTGTTACCTCTTCACGCTTAAGCCGCCGCACCGATTTAAATCAAATTTGGTATAGAGATAGTTTGAGTCCTGGAAAACAACTTAGGGATAGTTTTTTTTAGCAGAACTCATTCTTTAAGGGCGTGAAAAGGGGGTTGCAAGTTTGTACTTATGGAGAATCAATAACCGTTGAAGCGAAGAATGAGACATGTTTTCTGTTAAGAGCCACTCTTTCTTGATCCAATGGCTAATTTGCACTGCTGTCCTAGCATAGCAATTTTGTGTACCTACCCATTTTGCTGACCTAATGAAAGGTTAACCATTTATAAATCTACGCATATCACCCATTGGTGATCCCTCTTCTCAGTTTTCTACAACAATGTTGATTTAAAAATAGTCGAAATAGCAAGTAAGTACTCTTTTTTAACGATGGCGATAATAGGTTTTCTACATTTTTTAAACCGCAAATGTAATAAAATGTATTTGGATCACTTAAACAATAACTCCTAGACGACGATATAATGATATTTAAGGTTATTCACACAAATAGACTGAATGCGAACACATTACACACGAGGAAACAGATATATTTTTCCGATGTGGGTAGTTTAAAAAGTACACGTAGTTTTAACCTTCAATTAAATTTGTACGACTTATAGTCTTTTCAAGATAAGGTTCCCGTGACAGGTCGAAGTTTCCCGTTTCATTCATACTAGTTTCCATTATTAAAAATAGTAAGTTTTAAAAATATATAATCTCTTTGGGTTATTTTTATCAAAAATACAATAATTAATTCCACATTAAATCATCATCACAGCTCACATACGTCCCCACCGAGGGGCTCGAGCCTACCCTATGTAAGGGTGATTAGGCCTTAGTCAACCACGCTGGCCCAGTGCAGATTGGTCGACTTCACATACACCATTGAATCTCTTCGCAAATGTATGCAGGTTGCCTCACGATGTTTTCCTTCGCCGTAGGAGCATCAGACAAATGTACATATGAAATTCGAAACGAAAAACACATTGGTACATGGCGGGTCTCAAACCCGGACCTCCCGATTGGAAGGCAAGTGCCAAGTCCACAGCGCCACCGACGCTCCACATTAAATAAGAAACAACAATATCAGTTCAATTAAATATTAGGTCCTTACATATGAAATTGGCGTTTTGCCGTACTGGCCACTTTGATCTCAAATATCTCCTCTATGGTTAGGAATTCCAAATTCAAAGAACAATGGCAGAAAAATGTCTGGTTTTTTTTCTAGCGTCCCTTAATCTCCTATATAGCAAGGAAATTAAAATATTTTCTAAGGTTTTTGAAATATACACTTATTTTTGTACAAGCCGGAGTTCCTTTTGTTTTTATAAAAGTATATCAAATGTTAACTACTATTTAAATGGCGCACAATGTATGGCGTATGCTAGACGTTCAATATTTATCTCATACCATTTCAATATTTATTGATGTATCTCAGACTAACCACGTTCAATACGGGTCGCGTCAGTATCACGGACTCACGGAGTACATAATCAATGTCATTATCTCTTTAATCTGTGGATGTGTAGATATGGAAAATATACGTAAGCCGTGTTCCATCTAAGCGCAGATTTGCAGCATTATCAACATTTTTAGCATCATCGCGTTTCATTAGATTTTGACGTTAGCAGGGCTAGCATCGTATGTTAACGTAATGCATTCCATTTTGAGGTTAGGCTCTCTTTGTGAAAAATAGCGCGACTAAAAAATGTTCACATTTCTTAGAAGAAGAGCAAAACATGGTTAACATTTGAAATTGACGTGAAAAAACGGTGACGATTAAATGGATCGCAATAAATATTGATGACAGGGCTACACAATCAATAAATATCGCGATAAATATTAAGGAGTTGGATTTCAAAATGTCTAGAAATTCTGTGATCCGTATTTATTCTGTGATCAATATTTTTCACGATATTTGGATCACGATCCAGCCCCTGTAGCACGTCCACCAAAACACGATATGATAAAGCGATTTATCGCGGTGAACTGTCAAAATACGACGAGACCCTATTGTATTTTGACAGTTCAACGCGATAAACCGCTGTCATATCGTGTTTTGATAGACGTGGTAGGGGGCAGGATCGCGACATTTATTGATCGTGTAGTATATGATATTGATGGATCGCAATCCGCCAACTTCATATAAACGATTCCGTTGTCGTGTTGAACGTGTATAAGTTATTTTTGATAACGCTTCTATCGGGTCCGAAATGAAATCGACTTCTTTAGGGATCCCGGTCCGAATAGCCATTCCGTTTTTTTAATTTGTTTATCCCGTAATTAATTAGAAAATATTAATGTATATATATAAAATACCATAGCCGTAGATAAAATAACAAAACACTGTACCTACCTACGTTATAAAAGAGCTCACAGATGAATAATGCGGTGCATAACCTAAAAAAAATTAAATACCAATATCTCTTTTTTCCGGCTTTATTGAATAAAAATTATTTTACATATAGATTCTAAAATTAACGTCGAATCTTTTAATATATTTTTCATTACGGGACGCTACAATTTGATCCCAGACATTTTCTTCTATGGAGACCTGCCATTGTTCTTTATACAGCTATTTACTCATGTATTTGTGTTTCGAAAATTATAATTCACTTGTTTTTTCCTCAATTATTTTGGACTTTTCAATCAATTGTTTTGTTTTCAACTTTTTTGGAGTCAATTTTCGCTTGGGGTATGGTTTGGCTGGTTCGGCAGGGTTCAGCCATTGCGATGAGCGCTTTCGATTATCGTACAAGACCCACTTTTAATCACAAGTAATGATTAGATTTAAAATCTCTTCATTATTGTGCCGGTTGAGTAATGCAACGCAGCAAGTCAACGCGCGTTTGTTGATTTGCTTTACTCAATTCGTGAGGTGCCCACCTTTCAAGCTTTTTCACCTTCCCAATTTGCTTCAAGTGGATTAAAACAGTTTTATCACTAACTCCACCTGCAGCTAACTCGGACGTGGTTTGTGATGGATCCGCTTCCACAATATCCTTCAATTCTTCATTATCAACTTTGGTCTCCGGCCGTCCACGGGGCTTGTTCTGCACGTCGATTTCCAGAACGAAAACGTTGGAACCAAAAACGCACTGTGTTTTCTTTTGCGGCACCGTCGCCATACATCATTAATCCTTCGAGCCGTTTCTGCAGCACTGGTGCCACGGTGGAACTCGTACTCGTAAATAACGCGATATTTCAAGTTTTCCATTTTGTAAACTGATTGACGCAAAGAAAAAAAACAATTGAGGAAAAAACAAGTGAATCATAATTTTCGAAGTGCGCGTACGCTGGAGTCTTTTAAAAACCATGTTCGTGATCACTTCCTATCCTTGAATCCTTAGTTGCTTTCGTGACACTGATTTCCTTTCTCTATCACACATTTATTTCCGATTCCAGTTTCTGCACCCTTCCCCCGGTTGAATCTCCTGTGTTTATATTTCCCACTTCCGAAGTTGCCTGGAAGATATTGCTCTTTAGCAATAAGGCCGCCTATTGTAACATTTCTGTTTTTATTTCTTTTGTTCTTTTTCTGTTGTACTTTGTCTTTGTGTGCAATAAAGAGTATTATTATTATGTTCTTTATTTATTTTTTATTCTTAAATATAAATATAAAAATACAAATATTATAAAAAAAAACTAAATTTAGTGGACCCATCGGCAGCGAGACAATGCCTAAGCTACCGGTGGTTAAGGCTGCAGAGTGAGGAACCTCCTGACAATTCGTGCCGTGCCGAGGATTACCGCTCTTTGTATCAGGCCCTTGATCCAACCGCCTAGCGAGAGTCTCTCAAGATGTTGGTCAAGACTCTTCGCTATTAGACCATTCACGGATACGACTATCGGGACAATGACTGTCGAGTCCACATCCCACATGGCGGTAACCTCGTGAGCCAAGTCAAGGTACTTGCTGAGCTTGTCCTTCTCAGCTTTCACGAGGTTCTCGTCATGAGGGATGGTGACGTCGATTATCATTACCCGGCGTTGGGACCGGTCTATCAGCACGATGTCAGGTTTATTGGCTGCAATAAACCTGTCCGTGATGATAGAACGGTCCCAATAGAGCAAGGCACGACCATTCTCAAGAACTGGCAGTGGTGCGTATTTATAATACGGCACCTCAGACTCAACAAGGGTTATTATTATTATTAAATACATGAGTAAATAGCTGTATAAATTCGAATTTGGAATTCCTAACCATAGAGGAGATATTTGAGATCAAAGTGGCCTGTACGGCAAAACGCCAATTTCATAGGTACCTAAGGACCTAATATAATCTATACTTACTAATATTATAAAGAGGAAAGATTTGATTGTTTGTTTGTATTGAATAGGCTTCAAAACTACTAAGCCGATTTTGATGAAAGTTGGTATAGGGATAGTCCGAGACCAGGGGAAGGACATAGGGTAGTTTTCCTACGAGAAAAAAATCCCACGGCAAAACAAAAATAATACGGGCGAAGTCGCGAGCGGAAAGCTAGTTATTTAAACATACTTATAATTTTTCAGAATTATAATTTTATTTTACTGGACTGATATTCTTGTTTTTATGTAATGTGGAATTAATTATTGCATTGTTCCCCATCCTTGGGGGTTTTAAGAGGGTCTCAGACCGAGCAGACGCCGACGAGGTCGTGGAAGTATTCATCCGAGTTCCCCTGACCTTGCCAGGCAGTGACACGTCCCTCCTCGGCGCGTCTTCTTCATCTGATAATGAGGAGGATGCGGCGGCGATGGACGTGCTCGCGCCAAGGCATCTGTGAGGGACATCGGTGGGTTTTAGTCGGTAGGTCGCGGTTTCTGGCTGGCACCCTGCCCCCAGGGATCGCGGAGAGTCCGACATAACTCTGCGTCTTCCCAGTTCAAAAAAAGTATATGCATGAAGCGGAAAACATCGACCTGTCACGGGAACCTTCTTTCTTGAATAAACTATAGTAATAAGTCATCATCAAATAATATAACAGGATTGCCAGCAACAGAAAAAAAATTGTAGGCCTGTGTTACAGGTATACTTGTAAAATAACATTTATATGCTGAAATTAAAAACATTTTTCAAATTATTTAGAATTTTTAAAGAAATGCAAAGTTCTACATAAAAAATGATATACATAATTTAAGGTTCAACTGTAAATATAGGTTACTTTGGAGCAAATAACCATGCCTGTCTAACAATAGGTTCCAGGTCATTACTCTGCTTTTAACGGCGGCCCATCGACTAATGTGTTTGATGCTATAAATAGGTGATAGGTGTAACCTACATAGCAAGAACGCGACACTTCGATAGCAGCTTTAGATAAGATACCTTTTATCACGATAGGAAAATTCAACTAGGTAATCCTTAATAACAAAGCAACTGTCTTATTAACGAGTAATAATAAATATTATACAACATTTAAATATACTACAGCTGAATTATATCGCAGACAACATAATCTGTTTGATACTTCAATCGAATATTTGTGTTTTAACTATACCTACCTACCTACCTACTGACGAGACTGACTGACACAGTACGCCAGACGCCTTAAGGTGAACCCGCGGTCGAACTAATCGCAGCTCGAACAATTGGCAAAGTTCCCAACCACACAACAAATAACAGTATTGACATTTACTGCTTTATTGTATAAGGTAAGTATATATTATCTATCACTGAACTTTAATACAGAATTTCTCACAAATGCTTTATGAGTAGGTACAGCCAACGTCACATCAAACTTTTCACTTGCACGACTACAATCGCCGCTATTGGCGGTTCAAATGTCAAACTGTTAAGTCTGGCATATTGTTGTGTGTACTTGCATTTCTTCGAAAATCTGTGAAAGTTGATAAAAAAATTCTCAAAATCTTATGAATAGTCTCCTAGGAACATTTAACTAACGTAATAACGTCCCGAAAATCCATTCCGTATAATTACTAGTCTTAAACTATACATATAAAGAAATGCATCATCATGCACACCAAATATACGACGGGCGTCCAAAACGTAATAACAAAATAATAATTTATTGGAATATGCTTTGTCAGAATACCGACATCAAAATAACTTCTATATGCGTATCACAACAGCTACCGGAAAGATATAAAAATAAATTATTTATTCATATTCTAATAAAGACGTAATCTAAATGAAACAATGATTATTTTTCCAAAGTTAAACCGTTGTTTGATGTGTCAGAATTTTCTTGTTTATTTTAATAAAAACAAGCTCACATGATACAAGAGTGTAGATCGAACATACACTGTCATACAAAATATAGAATTTAATTAAATTCTGTGAAAAAGTATAACAGTAAGCGATTATATGCTTCAATTAGGCCTAAATACCAAAATGTACTGCTACGGCTTAGACAAAATTAGTCTTAGAAATTACATTCGAATGGCCTAGTGATATTTACAAAGGCGGCATTCAGTCTGCCAACTCTGCTATAAATACCGACGCCATTTTGGGGTGAACTGAGATAGCTAAACGTTATATTTTCGTCTTAAACTATGTTCGTAGCGTTGAAATAAGTTCTTTCATTGATACGTCTATTATACACGCTTGATGCAGATTTTTTTTTTTGGCTGTAATTTGATTGTTTTAATATTAACACGCATTTGACCAATCAAGACACTGCGGAGAAAAGAGATTTTTTTATGATTATTCCATTTTCAAGGATGGATCTACAATCTACTTAACATTCATGCACTAGAACTGATTGCTCTAATATTAAGACGGATGTTGGTCAACTTTTATTGTTCTATAGTGAGCGAAGAGTAACTAGGTAAGCAATATTAAACGGCTCGACTCATTAAAAACAGTAATTGCAATAAAAAAAATTGGAGAAATTGCCTTCATTTTGTTTACAGATTTTATGTAAGAAAAGATATCAAAAGGAGAAAATCTACCACATTCGAAGTTAAGACAAAGAAAAAGTATAATCCATATTCAATGGAAGGCCATCCCTAGAATTAATTGGTAAAATTTTTCTTTTAATATTTGAACATTTTGTAAAACTCTGCAAGATAGACGATTAAAATTGCCTTCTCTAAATATACACATTCATATGTATATGTCCTATATCATCAAAACTTGATTGTAGGGACAGAAGTTGGACACATTGAGTACTTTTTGTACGAGGGTGGATTAAAAACTTGGCGGCCTAGTAAAAAAAAACAAAATAAAAAATGAACAAAAATATTATTATTTTTCGACGTAATCTCCGTCTGCTCTATGCATTTTTTCCATCTAAGTTCTAAAGCTTCTATGCCACTCTTAAAAAGATTCTTCAACATCATCAAAAAAAAATATTTACAGCACTTTCGACCTCTTTATTCAATTGAAATTTTTGACCGCCAAGGTAATTTTTTTTAAAGTTTGGAAATAGGTGGAAGTCCGAAGTTACCAAATCTGGTGAATAAGCGGGATGAAGCAGCAATTCAAAACCACAATCACGAATTTGAGCCTTCGATTCGAAGGACGTGTGAACGCGAGCATTGTCTTGATGAAACAACACTTTCTTTCTCAGTAATCCGGGACGTTTTTCTTTATTTTTTTCACGTAAACGACTTTTTTAAGATAGTCCACCATGATGACACCCTTAGCATCCCAAAAACTCCCTTGTCAGCCGATAACATTGTCTTCGCTTTCTTTGGTGCTGGTTCATCCCTTTTTACATTGCTTAGATTATTGTTTTGATTCCTTAATAAAGTGTAAAAAAAATCTTGTGGATCAGCCTCAAACATCTCCAAACAGCCGCGTGAAATCGTGAGTCGTATTCGTTTTTGTTCAACTGAAAGCAATCTGGGGACCCACTAAGCAGAAACCTTAGAAAATCCTAGTTCATTGACTACGAACCTTTTTGTATTCGTTCATACGAGATGCCTATAATGTCAGCAATCTCCCTGATAGTCAATCTTCGGTCTGCCATTACAAGGTCACACATTTTATCGATGTTTTCTTCTTTAGTCGTACAAGTTGTAGGCCTTCCAGAACGAGAGTCGTCTTCGATGTTCTCTCGTCCTCGTTTAAAATCTGCAACCCACTTTTTCACCATAGTATACGACGGAGCAGATTCCCTTAATATTGTTTCCATGTCCTTGTGAATCTCTTTCGGTGTAACTTTTTTAACAAGTATTAATGACCGCACGTTGGTCAATTTTCTCCATTTTCTATAAATGCTACACTTGAACTCGCTTATCTTGTTTTAATTTAAAAACCACAAACGCTACCGAAAACAAGTGAAGTGAAGTTATTACCTAAGTATGACTTTTTCAGGAACGATTTAACTCAACCGTACAATATTCACACATTATTTTCGCTGAAAAATATAAGAAAGAAAGTTACAAACGCGAGATGGCATTCGTAACAGTTAGCACGTTCGATACCGGTGACTCAGAATTTTGTTCCAACTGCAGCAAATTTGCACGTCTAGCATTCACCGCTTCTGAGAAACGCCATACACAATTCGACCAAACAACACTAATGGACTTCTTTGAATCCGAATCGGAGTGAGAGTTAAATCACAACACTTGCCCGTTCAAATAACGTTACATTTTGGCATTGGCATTCTGATTGCGAAAGTAAAAGCTAAGCATGAATGCATACTTGCACACGTTGAGTGTTTGTATGGGAGTATCAGTAAGTATCTGCCTACACGATATCCGAAGAGACTTAATTTGTGGGCGCATTCAAATTATTAATAATTTAGTTTTTTTCTATACTAAAAAATATTTTTACAACCGCACCACCTACTTTCAATTAATTTATTTGTCTATTTTCGCGTCAAGAATCATACAAATAGGATTTGTATTTAAATACCAGAAGAGAATGAAAATTAATATCTTAAAGCTTCAATTTCTAATTTCTAACGGCATTGGTGGTCATAATGTTATTCTCGAGCTATAATAAAATGACTGTATTGACAAATTAACGCAAAATATATTTCTTCCCAAAGATTACGCCAACTTTCAAAATGTTGTCCTTAAACACCAACTTTATCCCTATATCCCTAATATTTGTAATATAATATGCAGCTGTAAGAGCAATTGTAGTCTTCATATTAAAAAAGTATGTTCAGAAACCAAATTCCGACTTCAAAAATTACTTCTTGTTAAGTATTGGCTAGCCACTTTAATAAAATTATTGATCCTCTCACAGGCCTCACAGCTTATAATAACAGTTAATAATAATAAAGTTTTAAGTGCATGAGTTTGTCCTTTAGTCTAGAGGGCGACAAATCTAATACACATACCTATATAAAAATCTCGTATCACAGTGTTTGTAATTGAACTACTCCGAAACCAATATCTATGAATTCTTTTATATTTGATACTAGCTGTGCCCGCGACTTCGTTGGCGTGGATGTCCGAAAATAACATTAGTACGTATGTGAGGTAGGGTTTATTGATAATCAAATGTGTAAATATATTTATGTAATTTTTAATGTGAAATAAATGTTAAAAAAAATCAATATCGTGATGTTATATAGCCTTAAGCCTTCCTCGAAAAATCGAAAAACCGACACAAATAGAATTTTTCAATTCGAACCAGTAGTTCCTGAGATTAGCGCGTTCAAACAAACAAACAAACTCTTCAGCTTTATAATATTAGTATAGATTTAATTTTAAAAGAGCGCTAAAATCTACATTGCAGTTCGTCGCCGTTTGCCACGAAATGACCTGGCCGACCTCGAATGGACGCCATCATCGCATTCCTAATCCAGGCGTTCACTTAACTACTTAAACATGAAAAAACCGATAACAAATATGGAATTTTCAATTTGCAAGATATGAAATTTCCTATATGTTTAACAATAGGTAATCGAGATTTTCATACGTTCATGATGTTACCAGTGTTTCTCATTAAATCACGTAGCATTATTTGCAAAAATTTGAATTGATTGTCAGACAGTAGAGACTGCTCAGCGGAGATACAACAGTCATGGCTAGAAAACCTAATCAAAGTATCGTTATTTGTTCTTACAACCATACAAACCTGTTTGTGAATATTTTTTTACAAAAGATAAACAATTTGTAATATTGTGTATTAATAATAATATAATACATTTTAATTACTTCAAATTGAGTAACATTTATTATAAGTACTTTAATGTATTTAACTTATAGAAATTAAAACCTGCATTAGCATACTAAAGTATGAAGTAAAGTTGGATATCTTCCTTCAGTATCTTACCACTTTGTGAGCAACAACATGTTCTTACCTGAAAAAAAAAAACAAAAAAAATTAGAAAAAAAATCACATGAGCAGGATGCGCGTCAAAATGAAATAGATAAGCATTGTTACCCTGATCCAAGTCCTGTCATCAATAATAAAATATAACAGGATGTTCTTATCCGCTCTGATGTTGGTACTTTTTCATTAACTGTATTATATTTTTAATCAACATACAAGTATCATATTATATATTTAAACACGTGCGATGCAGGCATGGCATGCCTGTACACTAGTACAGGCATAGCATAAAATGTCTTAACGTGTTGTAAACCATGTTAAACTGTAGTACCAACAAACATTACAGTTTTGCAATAATCTCTATTTGCCTAGCCTACTTTTACAGGTGCGTCCGGCGGATTAATTAACCCGTGCAGGTACCTACCGAAACCTTTAAAATACTGGGATAAAATGTAACCTATAATATTATACTGGATCTTCAACTATCTATGTGTACTGCGATTCATGAAAATCCGCGTGAAAGGATCAAAAAAACATTCATTCAGCTATCTAACCTCTCATCGCATTTGTCATATTGGTAGTATCTTAAAACAAATCATTTAAAATTTTTCTACTAAGGCCGATTTTTCAATCGTCGGTTAAGTAAGGCGCATAGTAGGGTCACAGTTTCATAAAAAATCACTGCAGAAAAAACCGGTTCTATTCATAAATATTGAATAAAAAATCTTTAAAAAAGGTATGTTATTATTCAACGCATTCTTTAGAGGATGGTCTTTTTAATTTTTTGATAAATTAATTAAAACTTGGTTAAAATGTGACCCAAACATGCCTCTATTTTAAAACTTTAAACCTAATCGCGTCGTAAATATTAGGTTAAATCATATACTTTCGATTTCAATAAATAAAATGAACAATATTCTAGCGGATGGTCTTTTTAGATTTTTCTTACTCGCCTTTATTAATTTTTAATTGAAATAATTCATCTTACACGTAAAGGTTTCCTTAAATATTCCCCTCAGTCTCACTCACTCACTCCTATGTAATCAGTGCGGGACGATTGACGCAAGGTCATTGGGACCACTATGCGCCTTAACTTTTATCTTCTGAGAAATAAATATGATAGTTTGACACCAAAAGAAAATCTGTCAGATCGCCATATTTATTCAACAGTTAAGAGTTATCTGACAAAAAAAATTAAAATTGGCCCTTAATAAAATACATGTTTTCGTATACGCCATGTTAAATTAGTTACATTTTCGTATACATCATGTCAAATGTATTTGTAACACAATCCCGCCTTAAAAAAACTATGCTCTATCGTGTGCGCCTCTTTCTCACTCACGAGGTTGCACGAGTGCTCGCAATCCACTTCCACTCTGGTCTTCGGTAGTGTGGATCCGGCAATAAGCTTCGTACACCGAACACATTGACACATTCTATTATTATTATATCTCGTCATTTCTAACTACACAGTACCTAATACAATTAAGAACAGAACTTAGATCATTACAGAGCACACATCTTTGTCCCGATCGAAAATATGAATACACTACCAAAGTTAACACTATCTATTATCTCTTAATTTAATAAAGTTCGAGTTTAAGGGCAACTGTAGCATTTAATATAGGTAGTTAAGGCGCATAGTGCTCCCAATGACCTTGCGTCGATCGTCCCGCACTGATTACATAGAGGTGAGTTAGTGAGAGTGAGGGGAATATTCAAGCAAACCTTTACGCGTAAGATGAATTATTTCAATAGAAAATTAATAAAAGCGAATAAGAAAAATCTAAAAAGACCATCCCCTAGAATATTGTTCACTTTATTTATTGAAATCGAAAGTATGTGATTTAACCTAATATTTACGAAGCGATTAGGTTTATAGTTTTAAAATCGAGGCATGTTTGGGTCGCATTTTAACCAAGTTTTAATTAATTTATCAAAAAACTAAAAAGACCATCCTCTAAAGAATGCGTTGAATAATAACATATCTTTTTTAAAGATTTTTTTATTCAATATTTATGAAGAGAACCGGTTTTTTCTGCAGTGATTTTTTATGATTGACGTTACTATGCGCCTTAAGCATCGCACTCGTAGCCAAGCACATCAATATTATAGCGGCATTAGCAAGCCGTTAGGGATTTCACATATTATTGCAATAAAGTTGCCACCGAGCGAACAAGTTACAAATAAGAACGATTGTAATATAATGCACAATCCTGCAAGCAAAAAGACGAAGACAACAAACAATGGGTTCGTATTTCCGGCCGCGGTCATTCCCATTTTAGGGTTGTCGACATCTACAAATACTTGCATCTATATACACATTTTTGCAAGATATCATGTAGATATACTACTACATGACGTGCTTACAAAAATGTGCCACTTTTATAAAAAAAATCCTCCCTATTTTTTACTCATTAAGTGACTTTATAGGTACAAAAGAAATGAAAATATTTACATTTGAATAATAAAACTGAACAAGTAAAATTGTTGGCGCTAACAAAACTTAAAGCGTGAACCCTACTCTGGGTAACTTTCGAACAGTTTCGCCCAGCTCTGAGTCCAACCAGGCGCAGTGTAAATTAAGGCCGCTTGTAAATCTGGCATTCCGCCAAAAAGTGAAGAGGAACATCTCTAGACATTAAGGAAAATTAAGAGCACGGGCTTTTGAAACCATTTTAGTTGACAAATCTATTGAAATTTAAACAGGCGGCATAGGAATGGACGGCTACGTCCTAATTCCATTGTTTGCGCAATAGGCATTTCAAAGCAAACTGTCGTACATACTGCAACGTTATAAGACAGCTGTTGTTTAATCGTTCACTAATCAGAACAGAGGCTCGCCATGACATGTCTGTTCAAATAATTCATGAGACTTTCGATACCAAATTTGAAATTACAGATTTATAGAGAACTAGCTTTTGCCCGCGGCTTCGCTCGCGTTAAATTCGGGGTAACACCGAAGATTAAAAAAAAATAAGGCAGGTATTTTTCGTTGGTAACAAAGAGTCTGTGTACCGATTTTTAGCTTCCTACCTTGAAAACTCCATCCGTTCAACTATCTCCACTTAAAAAATCACTTCAATCCATCGCTCCGTTTTGCCGTGAAAGACGGACAAACAAACACACACACACACTTTCCCATTTATAATATTAGTATGGATATTAAAATAAACATAAATAATTATTTACATAATCGTATCTTAAGACACGTAGGTATACCGTAAACTTGACTAACATTTTTGAAGAGCTTAATGAATATTTGTTTAATTTTAAAAAACCGGACAAGTTCGAGACGAACACGCCCACCAGGAGTTCCGTACAAAGTAGGTACATATTACACATAGTTCAAAAATCGAATCTGGCAGTTTTTGCCAAGCTTTTCCCGAAATTTAGTTCCCAAAACCTATAATTACATCGTTTTATAAGTAAATTTGTGGTTTCTTAATTCCCCATACATTTTTTTTTCACACATCCAACTACATATTTGTATGGGGAATTTCAACATAAATTTTACAATTTCGAATTTTCAACCACGCCATAACTTTTATATAACTATGTCAACATGGGTAGGTTTCAGCTTGATATTATATGCTTCAATCAATGTCTAAACAACCTGTTACAAATATTATTTAAGAGCAATCCAGCAATAAAACCTGAAGGCCTGCCCTACAGATTTGTTCCATCTTTTACAAACGTCACGTATGTAAAATATATAACTGGCGATGCAATTGGTAATGTACAAAGAATAAAACTTTATTAGTACACTACCCGGTTTTATTCAAATAATATTTTTTCCTTGCTCGCTATACATCGCTGGTAATGTAACTCAGTTATGTACGAGTAACAAGGGACAATTTGTAGTAATTGATAATTTGCCACGGTTCATCATTCAAGTCAGCGATGAACGAAAAAGAGAGCTTTAAACAAAATAAATGAATTCAACAGTCCGCTTTAATGATTGTCCAATAACCACTATTACTAGGCAGCCAATACCAACAACGGTTACCAATTCAAAACGTAAAGCCAATTTATTTCAATTATGTCCAAGCATGAATTCCAACAAAAAGAATCAGAGCTCAATGTCCGCTGATCTAACCATACCAATATGAACAAGGGTCAGAGGCGGGAAACGACAAAAAGAAACAAATTCGCCGACGAGGGATATAATGAGACAGTTCGTATGGGAGCGGCGGGCGGCTGAAACATACATGCAAGTTGGCCAACGCCCTGCCGAATTCAGGCATTGACACCGAAACATTTGTTACAATTAATAAAACAAATTCGAACGTATCTCAATACTCGGTCAAACTTATTATTGTAAATTGATACTAAAATATAAAGAATAACAGTGTAAACAAATTTAACTCTTCAATCGTCGAATCCTTTTTCACACATTGTAAAAGATGTATAAAGATGTATAGTGTAGAATCACAACATTTTTATCACCAACCTTATATTATTATTTACGTATGTGTACCCTAGTATTTCATTATTAAAATCATGTAGGTATCTATCTATACTATTTATTTATTTAATCTTTTTTGCACAATTAAAAACAATGTACAAATGGCGTACTTAATGCCATATGGAATTTTCTGCCAGTCAACCATTGGTGCAACAGAGACTACATGGCGATGCAATCTTATTAGTTAATTTATCCCATGTTTAAATATAAGTACTATAATATATACATTACACTAATTTAAACAAATAGATAAAAATAACATAGGTACCTACTATAGATATACTTTAACTAATTAATATAAATAAAAAAAACTATGCATGATGAAGAGCCTTTGTCTTAATATTTGTGATTTAAAAGTTCTGCGCGAACAGCTTTTTTAAAACTAAATAAACTTTTAGACTGTTGAATATTCAGAGGTAGTTTGTTCCACAGTCTTATTGCGGTGACCCTGAAGGAACTAGACAGAAACTTAGAGCTATGGAGAGGCATCCGGAGGTGAAGGTTTCCCTTGGATCGAAGCTTATTTATTAATATAAGGCCTATCGACACCACTATATATGAAGTAAGATTTTAGGTAAGAAGGCGCATTAGGTCCTTTGAGAATATTGAATAAAGTACAGAGAATACGTAATTCCCTGCGCTTCCAGATGGATAGCCACTTAAGCTGAGAACGGTAGGAAGATACATGGTCGTATTTACGTAACCCGAAAATAAAACGTATGCAATTATTTAACAGACGGTCGAGTTTATCGAGAGAAGCTTGAGTTAAATTTGTGCAACACACATCAGCATAATCAATATGCGGAAGTACTAGGGACTGAACCAAAAGAACCTTGGTAGCCGATGGCAGAAAGAATTTAAAACGATACAGACTGTGCAAAATTGATGTCACTCGTCTGCTAACCTCAACAAGATGATTACTCCAGCTAAGTTTGTTATCTAGATAAAGACCCAAATTCTTTACGACAGTGGACAGTGGAATAACTGTATTATTATATTTAATGGCATCATTCCGATAGTTAGTTAGACCTTGCAGCTGATACGAGCTACGAGCTACGAATACATATTAAATGGTAAGCTATATTTTGAAAAATATTCATCGTTTCTGAATCTATATGTAGGAAAAAATCTTCATCTTCAAATCACGAATGTTTTTTCTATGACAGACACTAGTGCACAAATAACCAAGCACAAGCCAAGCACTACAAACTTTCAATTCAAAATTGTTTATCTACATTTGTTTACTTTTAAGTTGCGTCTGTGATACGATAAGGGGGCCATGTGACGGAACATTTGCTTTTTCAACAGCGCGGCGTTTGACCGTGGCGTGGCCGTGAATATCACAGGCCATAATAGCATCAGTATCGAAGATCGTATCAATGACGAAATATGTACATCACTTATCAGGTCTTATGATAAGCATTAATTATACACATTCGAACTTAAATAAGGAGCGAAATGTCAAATATAGTATCTAGACATCCACATTAACGATCCACCTCGAGATTATTATTTTAAATCGTGATATTTGTTGAATACCTTCCAAAACATCCACAAAATATGAAGAAAACGGCCTTAACTTATTTATATGCGTGATTGTAATTATGATGCCATTTTACTGCGCAGTTACCTAGGTTTCCCGTATTCCATAGTATTTTTCTATTAATGAGATTAGCATATATCCATGACACCCAACTTTATGGTGACTGTTTTTATATCGAGTATAATTTGCAATGCAAATAAATTAACCTTTAGGTCCTTCTCGCTGAAATTGGGAAACCAATGGGATCCGAGATTAAAAAATAACCAGCCGTTCCCACACGTCTTGCGTATTATCTACACTCGCTACATTATTGATAAAAAATAGCCAATTCCTAGGTTGCTTAGGTTTATTACAGGAGGCATAATGAAGATCTAATACATCCTTGTAAAACACGAGGCAGCCATTTGCTCGTGTTATTCATAAAAACATATCCCAATTATATATGTATGCATTTATATAATGATTAAATTGTGTAAAGTAGACAAACTTCATACTTTGTGTATTTAACTTACCAGCAAAATGGAGTAACGAAAAATCAAATATTACCATTTAAAATGAGGCATATTGAATAACACAGGGGAGACAAGGTCACATAAAAATAGAACATCGAGATGAAACACATGGTGAAGGCAATTTAACTCAAGAGGCCGAATACAATACGACAGCGCCTGTCAAACGATCCTCACTAAAATGTTACACTGCGTTCTAAATTAAGAAGTGTTCAGAACATTTTTAATTAGAATTATTGTAACCTTCAGACTGCATATAAACGCATTAAATATAGAAAATACATAATACTATATCGTGGGGCTTAATAGAAGAAAGCAATTAAGTCTTTAGGACAGGGCCTGTCAAACGATCCTCACTAAAATGTTACACTGCGTTCTAAATTAAGAAGTGTTCAGAACATTTTTAATTAGAATTATTGAAACCTTCAGACTGCATATAAACGCATTAAATATAGAAAATACATAATACTATATCGTGGGGCTTAATAGAAGAAAGCAATTAAGTCTTTAGTGGGGGTTCCGTCGACGAACGGCGCATTTTGTGCACCCTTGGGAATATCGACACGACGACCACGAATTGAGTAAACAGATGACATTTAAAGTCAGTTGGCCTTCCTACGCCCCCTTCCCACTAAAGTGTTATTTTAGCACAATTGGTGTTATCGATGTGACATCCTGTAATGTGAGTCACAAAATGCTTATCATTATGATTCAGTGGTGGCATCGCGTGTGAAAAGGAACAGTGTGAACTGTGAACTCTGCAGAAATATGTATTTAACAAGCTTTTATTTAACTTGCAATGTATGTATGTTCGAGTCAAATCTTGCAAGTAAAACTTGACTAACTTGCTGGTGTCCGATTAAGCTGAATTTTTGGATGACAATGCAATTATGCATAATTAGTATCGCTGTAAATTCAAAATAATTGCAGATTACATATTTTTGTACAACCCCCCAAATATGGGTATCAAATGAAAGTTATTGTCTGGTAAAATACCATCTTGGATTAAATTTTTTTCATAGTGTACTTATGAAAAAAAATTAAATCCCAGATGGCCACCGTCAGAAAGTGGTGTATTATTATACAACCCCCACAATATGAGTACCAAATGAAGCGCTCGACTTGTAAAATACAGTACACAATGAAAAAAGATTAAATCCAAGATAGCCGCTATTACAAATTGAAAAAATATAAAATAAATGAATAATAAGCATTTTTAAAAACATGCTTTTATTTTTAAATGCTCTATCTAAAAAGAGGAAAATAAACTTAATTTGTTACATGACAAGATTATTTATTATGATAATATAAAAGCGTAGTATGCTTAACTGTTAAGCGTATTAAATCGAAAGTAGGCATATAATAAAAATATAAAGAATAGTCATAAAACATTTTTTTGTAAATCAACAACCTTAAAATATTATTTCGGTATTTCGTTACCCCCGGTATATAAAGGGATGAAATAGGGGTTGCAAGTTTGTATGGAAAAATCTTCAAATTAGCAACGATTTTGCTAAAACTTGAGCTTCGTGTTCTTAAAAACATTTCATTGAATACATGTTTCATGGTTTATTGGAATTCACCACCTTAGGGTGCAAAATAGATGTTGAAGGTTTCTATAGAAAATATTTAAAATCAGCTCCACTTTCTATGAAATTTATTATCCGAGCTCCGAAATATAAATAACAGGCTTCCATATAATAGGCTACAAAATTATTTTTCCTATGAGAATATATAAAACTAGCTTTTGCCCGCGGCTTCGCTCGCGTTAAATTCGGGGTAACACCGAAGATTTAAAAAAAAATAAGGCAGGTATTTTTCGTTGGTAACAAAGAGTCTGTGTACCGATTTTTAGTTTCCTACCTTGAAAACTGCAAAAAGTCCCATATAAAATTTCACCCCCTCTTTTAAGGGGTTGGGGGCAGATTTCCAAAAAAAATGATGCACGATTTTTTTGTTAGTCACAAATAGTTCGCATACTAATTTTTAGCTTTCTACCTTGAAAATTGCGGAATGCTCCATACAAACTTCCACCCCCCATTTTAGGGAAGTGGGGGGTTAGAAAGAGACAAAAAGTAGCCTATGTCACTCTCCATCCGTTCAACTATCTCCACTTAAAAAATCACTTCAATCCGTCGCTCCGTTTTGCCGTGAAAGACGGACAAACAAACACACACACACTTTCCCATTTATAATATTAGTATGGATTCCCAAGGGAAAACAATAATAACGTGGGCGAAGCCGTGAGCGGAAAGCTAGTCATAAATAAATTGTGTCATGTAAAATATTAAAGTTTATTTTTCTCTTTTTAGAGCATTTAAATAAAAGCTTGTATTTAGAAATGTTTAATACTATTAATTTTTTGAATAAAACTTGAAACTTATTAAACATAATAATATAACCCCCTTCTTATTTCCTTAGATTTAAAGTAAAGTAGGTATAGAGCTGATTTATTGTATGCCATAGATAGTAATTTTCGCTCAGTGCACTGAGGCCCAATTCAGCTAATAAGCTACAGCCGAATCGAAACTGAACCGTTGCGATCGACCAATCAGAACGCCACATTATCACGTCATCGAGCAGTTGAAAAGCAATATAAGCGCTCCGGTTGGTCGATCGCAACGGTTCAGTTTCTATTCAGCTGTAGCTTATTAGCTGAATTGGGCCTCTGTTCTTCTATACTACTCGTAATATTATAAAGAGGAACGATTTCATTGTTTGTTTGTTTGTATTGAATAGGTTTCGAAACTACTGAACCGATTTTGATGAAAGTTGGTATAGTTATAGTTCCAGACCAGGCGAAGGACATAGGGTAATTTTCCTACGGGAAAATATAAAATTCCCACGGGAAAACAAAAATAACGCGGACGAAGTCGCGAGCGGAAAGCTAGTCCTAATATAAAATGCAATAGCGTTTAATGTAAAATAAATTCCTATGCATATAGAGAGCACATATAATATATTTAATAAATGTCTCAAGACCAATGTATGATTGAAAACAAAACGCAGAGAATTACAAAGAGGCCATGGTGAGATCTGAGTTGCTAATATTGTGCTTAAACATTCATTCCACGTAAATTCATAAACACCACAGAGACTAGAAACACAAAGGCATGGCAAGACAGGTAGTGATAAAAAGTGGCGAGACGTAAAGAAAGTTGAGTAAAAAAACTTGACGGACTATGCTTTCTACGTAACTGGAAACGGGACAGGTGTATAAATGGTCCCATCATCACTGCATCTGACGTATGATTACAATAATAACGGTACCGTAGAAATAGTAACGATAATTTTATATCCTACTAGATTACACTGTTATTGCAACGGATCAGGTATAAGTACCAGGGGGTTATTAACATTTTTATTATAACGACAATTATTTCAGTCTTATCGTGACTTGCCGTCATGCGAGATGAAGACCAAGAGTTTCCCTGTTGTGTATAAAAAAAACGTATACTCAATAAAATAATCAAAAGAGAACACACGAAAGGTGTTGTGCAATTCTAATTTCAAATTTTCATAATAAACGAGGATACACTTATCAAGGCTGTCTTACCATACTTTTATTTTTATACTTTAAAGTACGACCTGCAGGCCTATTATGGATCTCCTATGAAAAAGTCATGAAATGCTTCATTTCGTATTACCGATCTCCAATGATATCATCACTTTGGCATAATTTCAATGTTGTCATCATGATATAATGAACGAATGATCAAAAATCTGACCGGAAGTCTCAATTGTCGTTTTGCAAAATGATTTCATATGATATCATTTGAAAACGATGAGATCGGTAATAGGCCTACTGTTTTTATAGAATTGTCGAACCTCTTTTGGCCGTTGGTTATACTTACGACTACATCATCCGACAGAAATTTAAAGTACTATCCGCATTTTCAGATACCGTTATATTTTGCCAAAGTGATATCGCCATCAATATAAAAATTAGAAACAATAAAATAAAGCTCTACGTATTCTCCTTAAGGACTCACAACATCAGTCAACAATACCAACAAAGTTTATTTCACTCATTGAGTATAGTATTACGGTACGGTGTATTAATCTTTTTCAAAGAAAAAGTAACAGTTTTAAAATCACAAACTACACTTAAGCCTTTAAAAGCACCCACGTTATACAGCAAACGAGGTAAATGCCTAGGTAACACGACATACTAATTAAGGTCACTGAAGTCATCCGCAAAACCTTTGTTACTGACGTCACGCTCACAAGAAATTGATGACAATGTTCATTTTTTATGAAAGTCGAAGTGAAGCCAAGTAAGCTTTGATTGATCAGTTTAAGGCGCTACTTTCCCGTCTTCGGACAATTTTGATTTACTGTACCGTCACAAATATAAGACATACAGTTCTAAAATTCATATATGATATTGTTGAACATTTTATCTAAACATTCATGACTAATAATATTTCACTCGATAGAAAAAAAATCCAAAGATCACCCTGTTCATTATTTTAAAATAGCTGTGAATCAGAAAATACAATAATAAATTACATGAAAGTTTTACCAATAATAGGCGTATATTTTTATTGTCTAGAAAATGGCAAAAATACATTATTTATTTTGTACCCTAGTTTTCCAAAATATATTAAAATATAACGTTGTAGTGTCGCCTAAGCGACATTAGGAGCTATACAATTATCAACTCTATTTCTTTTCAAAAAAGCAGTCGCCGTGCACGAGTAGATTTTCTGGGAATCTCGCCTTCACCGGTAAATTGGAAGACGCAAGAAATCACAATCAATCACAGTATTTCAATTGCAAATTGTATGAATTTTCTTGTTATGATCTATCTTAACAATTGTTTATTATGTTTTATAAAATATCATGAATTTATACTGTATCTATCATGTTTCGTAGACATAAGATTAAATGATATAAAAATCTCGTGTCACGACTCACGATGTTTGTCCGGGATAAACTCCGAAACTACCTACTACCTACCTAACCGACTCTGACGAAATTTGGCTAATCTATCTATAGGTTGGGGAAAAAGTTTCTTCGCATTTTTTAAGAAAATTCAAAACATTTTTTAATATAGTTTATTTACATTTAACTAAAGTATGTAGGCACCATTTTGTTCGATAACTTTTTGCCATCTTGTAGGTAGGGACATGATCCCATTGCTATAGAAATTTTGGGACTTCTGGTCAAAATACCGCGACAAGTGGTTTTGGCAGTCCTCTCGTGATGTTAACCTGACACTGCCTAAAGAATTCTGAAGAGACCGAAACAGGTGGAAATCTGAAGGTGCAAGGTCAGGACTATACGGCGGATGCATTAACACCTCCCAGCCAAACTCTCTTAATTTTTGCTGAGTGGCTAAAGATGTGTGAGGTCTAGCGTTATCATGATGAAAAACCACACCCCTTCTGTTGATTAATTCCGGCCGCTTTCTCTCAACTTCTTGCTTTAATCTCATCAGTTGTTCGCAGTAGAGTTCAGAATCGATGGTCCTGCCTGGTGGTAACAGCTCATAATGAATAATGCCCTTCCAATCCCACCACACACACAGCATCACCTTGTTGCGAGTTAACCCGGGTTTCGCCACAGTCTGTGAAGCCTGACCGGCCTTTGACCACGACCTTTTTCGCACGTTCTTGTCGTACGTGATCCACTTTTCATCACCAGTTATCAGCTTCTTCAAAAATGGTTCGATTTCATTACGTCGTAATAAAGAATCACAAATGAGTACACGGTTCATTAGGTTTCTTTCAGTGAGCTCGTGAGGTACCCAAATGTCGAGCTTTTTGTGTACCCAGTTTTTTTCAAATGCGCCAAAACTGTTTTGTGGTCAATTCCCAGTTCTTCAGCTACGTCGTAACTACTGACATGCCGATCTTGCTCCACTTTTTCAAAAATGGCATCCATTTTATCTGTAATAGGGCGACCAGAGCGACGTGCATCTTTGACATCAAAATTTCCGGATTGAAAACGCTTAAACCAAATTTGTGCTACTCTCACAGACACTGCACTAGGTCCATAAACATCGCAAATTTTTTTCGCGGCTTGCGTTGCATTTTTACCTTTTTTGTAGTAAAATTTTTAAATGTATCGAATTTCTTCATTAGATTCACTCATCTTGGCGGTACGAAAAACAAATGAAAATCACACATTTTCCTAATTTGAATTTGGAATTATGTTCTTTAAAATTTAAACTTTCAATGATACCAAAACCAGCCAGATACAAATAGTATAGCCAAAGAGATTTTATTACAAGTTTATACATACTATAATGCGAAAAGACTTTTTCCCCAAATTTTTAAAGAAAGCCAATAACTTGATAGGATAGTTTTTATTTCGATTATTGACCTCAATATTTATTATTGCGAATCAAATGGTCTGTAAGTACCTATTTGTAAGTTTCATAAACTCACAGGTGGCGATATGAGCTAATATCGACAAAACTAAGTTGGGCACCTAATCATTTCGGAGATGGCGTTGTGTTTCGATTTCTTTATGCTAGTCTATTTCACATTATAATGTTGCTATGTTTGCGACGTGTGTTATAATTATACTAAGTATTTTGTTATGTGTCGTTTTATATGAAAACGTTTTTATCTTTAATGGTGCATATTAATTTGTCTACATTGGGAAGTTATTTCTGCCGCAAAGCTGCAATGCTTGCATTGCTGTGTTTCGGTTTAAGGCGCATATTAAGGTCAAACATAAAAAATCACTACAGAAAAAACCGGTTCTCTTCATAAATATTAATAAAAAAAATCTTTAAAAAAGATATGTTATTATTCAACGCATTCTTTAGAGGATGGTCTTTTTAATTTTTTGATAAATTAATTAAAACTTGGTTAAAATGTGACCCAAACATGCCTCGATTTTAAAACTTTAAACCTAATCGCGTCGTAAATATTAGGTTAAATCATATACTTTCGATTTCAATAAATAAAGTGAACAATATTCTAGGGGATGGTCTTTTTAGATTTTTCTTATTCGCCTTAATTCATTTTTTATTGAAATAATTCATCTTACGCGTAAAGGTTTGCTTAAATATTCCCCTCACTCTCACTCACTCATTCCTATGTAATCAGTGCGGGACGATCGACGCAAGGTCATTGGGACCACTATGCGCCTTAAAGGGTAAAATATGGCAGTGAAGTTACTGAGTACCGTGACTTTACATCTGATGGCAGATGGAAGTTGGCAATGTACACTGTGGCTCTTGTGGGGGTTGCAGTTTTGCAGCGAATCTCACAGGAGCCGCATCTATTAATATAGGTGACTGTTACCACTTACCATCAGGTGGGCAGATTGCTTGTTTGCCAACTTAATTGCAAAAAAAAAAACATTGATCAAACTACTATGCAACGCGTGGCCGGGTCAGCTAGTAAGATTGTAAAATTACACAACAAGATATCTTCTGGAGAAGCAATTTTGAATTACTAGAAGTGAATCTTGAATTCGAACACGAATACAAATTTTACTATGTATTTATTTGCGTGCATACAGTAGGAATAACTTCTTATAAAATGAATCATTCATAATCTAATCCTCTAAAAATCTTTGTTTATATCGCCAATGCATGGGGCAAAGTAGGTTTTGAATACGGCGAGACTTGCCTCGTCTCATCATAACAAACACACCGCATGTTTGCAAAGTTGCGGGCCACAGTCAAACAAAAAGCAATAAAACAAAACTAGCCAGTCGAGTCAGTGACCGCATCGCGATCGAGCCCTGCGTCCCACCTCCCCGGCAAGGTCAGCACACTTCCTCTCCTCCCCTTGTCAAGATGCTATTCCGGGAACGCTTCCATTCATTCAATGTGCTCAGTTAAGTAACAAAAAGGACAGTGTTCGCGCTATTGCGATTCACGACGCTGCTGCTTGCTATTCAAAGCATCTGGAACGCACTTTCATTCCTTTCAGGTATATTGTGTCTTGCTAGCTAATAACGTCAAGGGAACTCTCATCACAGCTCATATACGTCCCCACGGAGGGGTTCGAGCCTACCCTATGTTAGGGTGATTAGGCCTTAGTCAACCACGCTGGCCCAGTGCGGATTGGTCGACTTCACATACATCATTGAATTTCTTCGCAGATGTATGCAGGTTGCCTCACGATGTTTTCCTTCACCGTAGGAGCGTCAGACAAATGTACATATGAAATTCGAAACGAAAAACACATTGGTACATGGCGGGTCTCGAACCCCGATCCCCCGATTGGAAGGCAAGTGCCGAGTCCACAGCGCCATCGACGCAAGGGAACTGGGCGTAGTAATATACGAAATCAGTTGATTAGCGTCATTGACGTATACGATTTTGCATTGTAATCCTTAAATTGTAAGTTATATTGACATGCAAACCGGTATTCTAGTAGACACAGGAACTAAATATAAATAACTAGCTTTCCGCTCGCGGCTTCGCCCGCGTTATTATTGTTTTCCCGTGGGAATTTATATTTTCCCGTAGGAAAAATAATTGCGTAGCCGATTTAAGCCCGGATAATAAATTTCATAGAAATTGTACCAGATTTTAAATATTTTTAAATAGAAACTTTCAACCCATATTTTGCACCCTAAGGGGGTGAATTCCAATAAATCATGAAACACGTGTTCAATGAAATATTTTTAAGAGCATGAACCTCAAGTTAAGTCAAAATCGTTGCTAATTTAAAGATTTTTCCATACAAACATTCAACCCCTATTTCATGCCTTTAGGGTTAAAATTTTTTAAATCCCGTCTTAGTGTGCGTCCACATTATGAATTAAGAGGACTGTGAAGTGCCAATTCATGATTCGGGTATGCACTTTCAAAAATGCAGTTTGTTGCACACCGCTTAGAGTTGAAAGTCCGAGGCAAGTGCCTACATTTCTTATTGAAATATTGTTATGGGCGATAACTGTTTTACCTCCCTAAACCTTTACGAAATTAGACACTTTTGGTCTCATTAGATTCAATATACTTTCATTTTTGCTTGCTCAATTCAGTATAATTTAGTCAAAAAATATAAAAATTATCGAGGTAGTTTTTAAGTCAAAAATATGGATATTAAAATGCTAATAATTTATATTCTGAGCAATATTACTTCAAAATCAAAACGTACAAACCTAGATCTTCAGTATATCTAGAACATTTCCAAAAATTATGAAAATTGGATTATGTAAAGAGGGAGAAAAGCGTTATCGCTTTTTGTATGAAAATTTAAAGCTTCACAATCCTCTTAAAACAACTGTCCAAATTTCACGTTTCTACCGTTAGCGGTTACGGTTGTGTGCGTGCGTCTATAGATGGGAACATCTCCTTTTTTATAATAAGAGGAAAGAAGAAGATAAGAAGATAGATTAAAAAATAACTTTACACTTATGCACAATGGGTGATGTAGTAAAATCCTAAGTTATTATAGCATTGTTGTCAACATTTTCGTTATGTTTGCCGAAATAAGAATAATGTTTAAACAGCATTGCTGTGTTTAAGCTGTATGCAGGTACAAAACGTCAATATTCTTAGTGATTGAACTCTCAAGAACTCAAGATACTTTATTGCGGTGAAGGGGCGTGTTTTCATTGTAAGTTATTCGAGACATAACATAATTCGCAGCAGTCTGAGAGGGCCTGGGGGAGTCACTCAGTCCAGTATAAGGTAAGAATTTGTGTCGTCCCACTGCTAAGCACAGGGAGGTTATTGTCTAAGAAAAAATCTATCACGATCGACTCGAAATTACAAGTCATTGCGGCGTCAATATAAGACTGTATCGACTGTTTGATAAACAATAGTAATGGATGCACTTTGACTGTCAAAATTGAATGGGATCGCGATAGTTTTTTTTTACACAATCAAGGGGCAGGTCTCTCCTCAAACACAGCCTACTACACAACACTTGTCTACCCCCGTACCAAAACACGATATTATAAAGCGGTTTATCGCGGTGAACTGTCAAAATACAGCTTGGCAAAAAAACAGTTTGGAAAAAATGAGGGCGCCACTCGTACAGTTTCGCATAGAAAACACGAAAATAAAGCCACAAAAAATAAGAAAAAAAAAGTAATTTTTAAATAACTATTGGAAAACTAAGTAACAACAATCTCATAGTTCCAATATCTAGCTGTGAATCTAGTTTTACTGCCGGATTCGCTTTTTGTTCCACTACCTTTTTAATGTACAGTTTGGCAAAAAAGAGTTTGAAGCTCACCGCTTCAAACTCTTTTTTGCCAAATTGTACATTAAAAAGGTAGTGTATTTTGACCACGCTTTATCATATCGTTGTGGTCATGCTCATGCTACGGGGGCTGGGTTGGTACGAGTATATTTACTCCGAGTTTTCAATCATCGCAAAAGTTTAACTGTTAAAAATCTCTCAGTCAGCTCTCATGATATCTATAGAAGAAAGGTAGCGAAGACACATGTATTCTACACCGTTAATTGCAGACACACTGCAGCACTAGTGTACGATATCTTCAATAAAAATGAAACGCTGTGTGTTAGTCTCGCAAAAACTCTGAAACGGTTCGACAGATTCTTACGAAATTTTCTGTGTGTATTTGAATAGGTTCAAGGAAGGTTTATACGTAATTTAATTGGACCCGGTAGGTGGCGCTGTAATCGGGCAGGACAACGTCTGCCGGGCCCACTAGTTGTAAATAAAAATATCCACATATAAGCTTTCCCAGCGACGACGAACTCCAACACAGACGCATCAATTGTGCTCTAGCTAGTGATTTAAGAATTTATTCGACTACAATACGGCGTGCTCCAATTCTAAATGTTGCGTGCCAATGAAGTGGATCATGAAAATTTGCAAATATGCGCTAATGTATGGGCCACGCGTTGCATGGCGTGGCTAACAAGCTTCATTGGCAAAGCAAATGGCGCAAGTTATGATAAGGTCAACCCTATTACGTTCTACTCAATGCAGAGATGAAAAAAACACTTCAAGAAAATAAGAATGATACATAAAATTAATAATTATCGCTAATTGAAAATGAATTCTATTTCATATTTGTCATAGCATAACTAAAGCGCGTATAATCATCGGTCGCAGTACGGAGTAAACTTCCAATCTCTGTTCTGTTATGTTTTAGTTTACTAGTATTTGAAATACGAATTAGACGTAGACGTCAGTGATATTTTTAAACAGAAATAAACATAGAGTTAATTAACATAAAAGATATTAAAATTTAACTTCATATTTATTTCACACCAAAAAAGCAAATACGCCAATACTTGTCGCTAATATTTATATGCAACAAAAGTTTTATAAAATCATGCTGGTGGCCTCAAAAAAACACACATTATTTGACTCCGAACTAAATGACATTCATCATATTACATCTCCTTCTGGATAGTTTTTAAAAAATCTCAATCGAATACATTTTCAAATATTTATATATAAAATGTATAAAAAAATATTTATATTTTTTCTTCAAATCTCACTTAATAAACTCATTTACAGGAAACGCATTATTTACTTGAGACTGCACCACCTATGCTATACTAGTTCATTTGTACGGTACTTTTTTACAGTAAAAACAAGCTACCGCTATAAGTATGTTTCAAAGAATTTCATTAGAAAAATTAATTCAAGGTGACGAGGCTCCGCGATATACCGATCACATGCCGATGGAAGATTAAGAAATGTGTAAAGAAAATACGATGGATGTAAAATGAAAGCACAGACATCTTTTAAATACAAATGCTCAGCATTAAGAACAACCTTACTTCTTGTACATTACGATATAAGTGCGCTATGGTGGTTATAACTCATGAGGCGGAATTTCAGCCTGAACCGAAGGCGAGGGCGTAATAGAGCGGAGTGTGTATAACCAATATACGCACGTATATCGTACGACGTTTTTCACCACACTTGTGAGAAAAATACTTAACAAATTAAATTTTTGGATTAAATAACACAAATCATTGTTAATTTGTAGACAAAACTAAATAATCGTTTAAAAAATTTATGTCGTTCGTTGATGTCTTTTATATTACCTCTAGCTTTAAAAAAATTTAGTACATTACTGCCGCGGCTGGCAAGTGCAGCATTGCCGGACTCTGTAATGCGTACCTCGGCTATAACACACGCGTTTTATGAGCTGCTTTATGTATCTAAAACCCTTGATCTAAATCCACTTTACGAGTAAGTGTGTTAAAAAATATCTTATCTAATCTCGATCCAAAGAGTTCCGGCTAAGTTAATAAATATACCGACAAAACATCGAGAGTTAATACACCAAGAATTATTTTACGTATTAGAATTGATTAGAGTTAGGTAGCGGCTCTGAACAACATAATTCGCACTCCGAACAAAATGGACCCTTTTCTTTACACCTAGTTAAGTGTTTGAAGGTTTTTCAATATATAATTTTGATATCACTTACTTATCAATTGATTATTAAGAAGTAGTTTTACGGATAATTTAGATAATTATAATAATACTATCAACAAAGCAACTATGTACCTACTCGCGAACTTCTAGACAAGATCTATAATACCGAAAACGATACACGAAACACTAGAGACAAAAATTCCTACATTTAAAAAAAAGATCGATACTGTGTTACGCTTGGATGATTCTTTTATGTGGAGAAGTGGTTATTTACATAGAATTAGACATGGAAATAAATGGAAAGGTGAGGATTCGAATAATATATAAGAAAAAAACTATTTAGATGCATGATGAAGCAATCCCGTGATGGATTTCTTTGTGCCACAACCATAGATGAAAGCAAAATCTAGTCCAGAACGATGAAATATGTTGTTATAATGTTAGTATGAAATAAATCTTAGCAGTCAGTAGCCATATTGAATTGGAAGTATAAATGCGTGTCACCTTACGAAATATATTGACTGTATAATAATACTGAATGAAAACTATACAACCATTAAAACTATTGTTTTAAATCAAAGTGTCAGCAATTCGTCTACGTTATTGCGGGTATATTATTACTGACACGGAAATCATACGGAATCAACAAGAACCTAAAATACAAGAACAGGTGACTCATTGCAAGCTATAACAAATCGTGGTTTACTAAAATGCGGAAATATTTGCGTAAATGACAACGCAGCGCAGACGCACAAAGACAACAAAGATATCAAATAGGTTACCTCTACTTGCTTGTTTGTCATGGTAACAAAAGAAAAAGTAATGGTTAATATTCATAAGGCAGCTTGCTATTTGACTCATAAACAGCCGAAAATCCGGTTTTATATAAAACAATGCAAAAATACTAAACGGATATAATTACAAATTCATAAATTAACTAAACGGATATAATTATCTACGTTTCGTACTCCTGTCATATCAATAAAAATATCGCACCACCACCATTTTAAGAAATCAATTATTTAAAAACTGTCTCAATTCTTTAAAAAATTCTTTAAAGTCAATGAGATACCTTGTATAAGAACACGAAGGCAATGATGAAATACAAAGTCCCAACAAGTAAATCATTATCAATATCTCAGGCGCAAGTATCCGCAGTTAGGCCATACAAACTTTAGTTGCGCAAACTGGTACTGTTTGTATAATGAAGTCACACTAACTGAAAAATAAAAATTGGACAAGTACGAGTTAAGCTTGCGTAGAGGGTTCTGTGCGTTGGTTATAAATGACATAAGTTGTTATAAATCTGACTCAAATTTGTTCGTAGTAACTAAACAAGTATTATGTATAGTGCCGGATGAATTGCTGAATAATTTGACTATTTTTGAGTTTCTTAAATAGTTTATTCTTAAATTGTACTAAATTTAAACTTAAAATGTTAATCAAATTGGTTCAAACAAACTGCAAATGAAGTTGACACACATATTGAGGGATATCCTGTGTTACTTTTATTTTATTTTTTATATAGAATAGGCTTACGCTTTACCGCAATCTCGCCTGATGTTAGGCGATGATGCGGTCTACGGTGCCTAGTAAAAACCGATTCACTCTCGAATTGAAGACACCCAGGTTGTATTCATCAGAAAATACCCACTCGGGCAATATGTTCCATTGTTTGGCGATTCGTACTATCAAATTATCAAATCGCTTGGTTCTTGCGATGGGAATGTCTGCCATATAGCGGTGGCGCCTTTTCGTGTTTCGAGTTGTTCGATGGAAAAAAAAGCTACGTGGTATTAAGTTGTGCAAATCAGTCGCACACTATCCGCAATGAACACCGACAAGCTGTCAACTTTGCGGCGATGCTCTTAGCTTTGTAATCGGTCATTTAAAGGACGATCGCTGCCAATAAGTCGTTTGGCGCGTTTCTCAATTGAGTTCAACGCTTGGAGCTGATATTTGGCATGACTTCTTAAAATATTTAAAAAAATATTAAATTATTTATTAAATTTTGATAATATTAATATAATATCAAAATTTCCCAATAGTTTTTCGAGAAGGGGTGGTAGGAACGGCCAATTTCAGCGTATTTTATTAAATAACTTCAAAAATTAATAAAAAATGTCAAAAATAATATAAGAATACACATACATAACACATCACATTTTTATATTTAAGTCGGTGCCAAGCGATAATGTTCTAGAAAGTCCTATTTTTTATAATTTTAATATTTTTTGTCTTTCTCGTCTAGTTGTCTCTTACTAAATGTAAGTAAATAAATAAACTTTTCTTAATCATAACTTTTACTTATTTTTCAAAGAGGGTGATAAAAAGTAGTGTCCACTTCATGAGCAACACTATTTTAAGCTAATGTGTAATACTTTGAATTCTTCAATGCGCTCAGGATCTTACTGTAGAATCCTTTGCTCTGCTCAGGATTCAAAACAACACTCTCGCCTTAAAAATAGCATATAAAAAAATGTTTTTCGTTTTTCGAATTTCATATGCCATTTATCCGACGCTCCTACGGCGAAGGAAAACATCGGGAGGCAACCTGCATACATCTGCGAAGAAATTCAATGTTGGCATTATGAGACGAGAGGATTTAAAGGTGTATGTGAAGACGACCAATCCGCTCTGGGCCAGCGTGGTTGACTAAGGCCTAAACACCCTAACTTAGGGTAGGCTCGAGCCTCTCGGTGGGGCGACGTATATGAGCTGTGATGATGATGATGATATAAAAAATAATAAGACGGACGGACAAATGAAACTACTTGGCAACCCCTACCCTACCATAAATTGTCTAGTAGAACTCAAAAATCTTTTTAAATGGGTAAACTTGCCTTAAGCTATAGTTTTTAATTCGACTAATGTTGACATGTTGTAAAGTACAGATACAAATTGAATACCGAAAAAATTTGCAAACAAGAAACAGTTGAAATTGGACATATAAAAGATAGCGTTTATCAATATTACTTTTATCTTATTGTCACTGATAACAACGTGATGCAAAACCTTAATCGCCTGAACGTTAACGTTTTACCTCTCTATAGTTTATTGTTTTAATATTTGATCAGCATTTATATGCAGTTATTTAAGTAGTTATTGAGACATCATTTGTACGCAGTCGCAAAAATATAATCGATTGAAATTAGTTGGACGTTTGCCAAAAGAGGTCTCCAGCGCAGTGTGGCATCGGTGGCTTTGCATTAAAGTGTAGGTCACATTATTATGTTTGTAAAATACACACCAGTCTTGAAACAGTGGTAAGATCCCACGCGGACCTAGTCTTGCCGCGCGACTGCGGCCCATCTTTCCGCCTCCCCAACGACCCATAATTTGTTGGGACGGTGGACTCTTCACGTTTACGACGCCCGGCACCACGACGAAGGGAAGAAAACCAGTTGGACACAGAGCCACGGCGCTCTTGATCGGCCGTCGCTGGCCCGGCTTTAATGAACATTTCACGAGTGGCAAAGCACTGTACACATCACACAAAGGCTGCTCGATACAAGTACACGTATTAATCAAAACAATGAGCCACGCGCAACCTAAAAAGCGCACAACACTGATTAATGTGAAACCAAAATATTATAAAGCAAATCAGGTGGAATATGCATGACACTCATCGTCATTGCCAAAATGGGTGAGCGCTAAACAACAAAGGGTCGCATTGCGAAGTGCACAGTAAGCGTCACTGCTGACGAACCTGTTCATAGTCGTCGTTGTATGTATGTGCAGCGCGGGCGCACCGCATCAGCACCGGCCACCACAGCGCGCCGCAGAGCAGCCGAACATGAAAACACATCGCGCGTCATACACTTCTCGCTAAAGAACGCACTCGACTGAAGATAGGAGCGGGCGCCACCGGTATTTGGCACGTTGACAACAGCATATACCTACGTAGAACACGCCGTTTATCTTTCGTCACGCTAGTGATATTCACATATAAAAAATATATGTAACGAAAATACTAAAAGAACACACTGATGACTCAAGAGTAAACAAAGAGGCGCTTTATTTACTATGATTGTTGTAGAAACTAAAAGACCAACCAAATGATACTCGTGATTGTTTTAGAAACTAAAAGACCAACCAAATGATACTCTTAAGAATATGACTCATAGAGGTCATCAGAACAGCATAAGACAACCACTTTATAGAATATTGACGGCAATACTTTAGATCTCTTTACTAGATACATCTCATGTTGTCATGGTGGTTATGTATTTTAGTTATCAGAAAACGCAGACAGAGCGGAAGCCAGGCGGAAGTGCGATAAAGAGTCGCCAACACATTTTCAAGACCAGAGAGAATTCTGCGAATCTAGGAATAGGATGCGCTATGACTGTATATTCATAATCATCAGACGACTATGATAAAGCACATATTTGCTAATTTGAACTCCAGAAACAACATTTTGACGTTTATATCGAGAAAAGGAAATTATCATTTAAACCAGGTATAAGAAGGCAAAATTAAACAGCATAATGCTGCCAAACTATATGAAATACGTGCTGCTAATGCACAAAATTAATAATGATCCCCAGAAGAAGCCTTAACAGTGAATGGTGATGTTAAGTTACTCTGTTTACACCACATTTTACTTAGCTCGCTTTCGACTGTTTGTTTTTCTGTCCAGACAAATCTTGCAATCGAATTTTCGACCACTTCGCTACTAGCTTCAGAGGCTGAAATTTTCGGAGAATCTTTGCTTCTGATAAAAATGCAATAGGTATTTTAATACCAAGCTGCCTGCTATGCACAGTATTTATTGAAATTTTCTGAAAAATTGGTCCTCATTGAAAACTTATCTATAGGTGAACGCTAACGCATGACTAAAAAGTACGAAAATAATATTTGTTAAAAATCACGTTTTACACAAAAAAAAAACTAAAGTTTTAAACCAAAAATTACCTAAAAAGTATTAATTACCTAGAAAAATTGGTTCAAACTTTTTTTATACAACAAAGTTGACAAACAAGCCTACTGCCCACCTGATGGTAAGTGGTCACCTATAATGTGGCTCTTGTAAGATTCGCAGCAAATCTGCAACCCCCACAAAATCAAGGTGTACGTTCCCAACTTGTGACATAAGATGTAAAGTCACGATACCCAGTAATTTCACTGCCATATCTTACCCTTCAAACCGAAACAGCAATGCAAGCACTGCTGCTTTGCGGCAGAAATAGGTAAGACGGAGATACCCAAGCAGGCGACCCTGGTACAGTCTCCCTCATTTAAATGTTTTTTTTTTTATGTAAAACATGGTTTTTTAATTTTTCTTATTCTAACATATTGATCTCATTTGATTGAATACCATTGAAAGTTGAATAGAAGAGGGTGTTATCGATATTGAATCTTAAGATACCTATTGAACTTATTCATTACATAATGGAATAAGCATCATCAAAAGATGATAACTGAAGTGACTCATTGCTGTTACAAATCATAGAATAAATAGCTTAATTGTTAGTGACTGTTTCATGTTCGGAACAATTAGCGTTTTATTCCACTAATTGGGTAAAATATTGCTGTTACCCACTAAATTAGACCGGTAGGATTGATTTATTAAATTATTAAGGTCTAGTTATTGTTGAATTTATTATTGACTGTCATTGGTTTGTCCTTTAGATTTGCTAAATTTATATTAGTTCTTATCCTTATACATTTATATTATTATTTCGATTTATTTTGTACTTTGTAGTTACAGTAGGTATTGATAGGTAGGTACTACGCAGTTATCTGGCCAGGGTAAACATTACAGGTAGATTACAGGAATCAATATTTTTGGGGCAGTATATTATGTTTGGGAAGTCAATATTACGGTCATTTGACTTTCTGCAAATGTAGATAATTTCCTCGTAAAATTACCTGCTTTTTGGGTATGACATTTTCAGCTTAATAGCGGTAAAAACTGTTGCGCGGCAAATCGCTTGTCTAGACAAATAAAAAAACCACGAGGAGGCCACACCACATGGGGAAGACTGTAGAAGCACCAAATTTGTCAAACATTTGGACAGATCGATTGAAATGTAAGTAAACACAAGAGTATCTCTTCAAGCAATCGACGACGTTGTCATAGCAATTTCCACTCATCTGCCTTATCACCCAAAACTTACTGCTGATAGTCCTACTAATGATTTACGTGTAATATTTCGAGAAGCTTTTTCCCAAAACGCACTGCACAATTCTATATTTTTACATTTGAAGATCACAGCACTGATAGATACTACTGTTTATTTATGATTGAGACTAGCAGCCGATACCGGCGGGCGGCGCGACGGCTTGCTCGGACCGCGCCGTAAGCCCTACTGACTGGTCTGACATCGCACGCCATGACGCCACACGCCACCCGTCAGCCGCCATCAGCCGGCTGTAGTAAGTTGTATTGCATTGATGGCTTACGTCAGAGTGGTCCGCGCATCGTACGTAGTTATTGAATGAATAAGACCCTTGAACCCTTCCCCTTATCTTTAAGGGACAAGATCAGTCAGACTTTATGATGCGCTTATTTCTTGAATGACAAACCCTGCAATATCCATAAATACATAGATACAATTATTTGTAGGACTACATACCTACATGGAAATCGCAGATTAAACCATAAATGATGTTAAAATGTCGTCATAACAGCTCATATACGTCCCCACGAGGGGCTCGAGCCTACCCAAAGTAAGGGTGTTTAGGCCTTAAAATAGTCAATCACGCTGGCCCAGTGTGGATTGGTCGACTTCACATGCACATTTGATTTTCTTCACAGATGTATGCAGGTTGCATCACGATGTTTTCCTTCACCGTAGGAGCATCAGACAATTAATGTACATATGAAATTCAAAAACGAAAAACACATTGGTACATGGCGGTTTAGAACCCCGGACCTCCCTATTGAAAGGCGAGTGCCGAGTCCACAGCGCTACTGACGTTCCGACATTATAATGTATTTGAGATAAATAAAAGGGTTTTTCTATCTTTAATATTTTACAGATGGCTTCGTGGACCACTTTGGATGCTTTCAGGGACCACCGGTTAAGAACCATTGGTTTAAATTTAGAATGACAATAAGTTACAATGTCCAGTAGCAAAAATGAAAAGACAGCTAAATACTGAAATATGTAAATATTCTTTACTATAAGTTCTCTCTGAAAAATAAAACAATATAGCAAAATGTAGTAATTGGCTTAAGTATTATTGTAATTTAGTGCAAAACTTTTTTAATTATTGTGAGTTACTGGCAATTTAACTTGAAAATTTTTATGTTTTAAAAAAGATAGTTATCCAACACACCTAAAACCTGTTTATTATGTACAGTAAGCACTGCATCAAGCTATACTGTTTGCCCTTTGGACTACTCTTATGTTGATCATAATAGCAGCGGTTTTCGTAGTGCAAATGTAAAGCTTGATGTTGCGCTTACTATACCAAGAACAGCTTTCTTTACATTTCCGACAATTTATACTACACGACATCCATAATCCTTAATGTTTTCATCAACATATCAGATATTGCGTTTTTAAAGAAATTTTCCTGTTTAATACCAGGAACGAGACTCACAAATCTTATACCGGGTGTAACAGAATACCGCAATAATATTTAAGGTTGTTGATTAACAAAAAAAATGTTTTATGACTATTCTTTGTATTTTTATTATATGCCTACTTTCGATTCAATACGCTGAACTGTTAAGAGTATTAAATCGAAAGTAGGCATATAATAAAAATACAAAGAATAGTCATAAAACATTTTTTTTGTTAATCAACAACCTTAAATATTATTGCGGTATTCCGTTACACCCGGTATAAATAAATTGCATTTTGGTTATTTCTAAAAAAATTATTGGTACTAATTTCAACCACCTCAATCTTATAGTTGAGACCACTTGGTTTCTTCACTTCACCTTCATGAATAAAAAAATAACTTTTTACAAAGAATTAGTAACTGAGACTTCAGAATATGGATAAAGAAATAGAAGTTACGACACAGTATGTTTGAAGTCTATTCTTATAGGGCTTTATAAAAGTATACAGCTTGTATGCATAAATTAAAAAATTTGATTCACCTCTGCAACACGAAGAGGAAGTTTTGGTATTTCTTAATGTTCCTAGAACTTTAAAACATCTTTCAAAAATTGTTTTTATGAGAATAACACTTTTCTCATTAATTAAGGTAAAAATAGTGTTTTGCAGGAAAGCAAATTTTTTTTGTATCTTATTTCTAAAATCAATTGCTATGCTTGTGATTCAATGACAGAAAGTCATTGCTAGTACATGATTTAACATCAGCTTTTGTGACAAAAACCAAAGTTAGATCTCTTGTTGAACAAGGAACTAATTTGAATTTTATAAAAAAAAAGCATAATTTCCTTTCATTTAAAATCTGCCTTAGCCTGAAATATAAATAGTAAAAATAAGTAACTACATCACCATTTCACCTATTTAAATTTAATATAAAAATTATTGCAATTGTATTGAACAATTCTATGTGTATTCAGTTATGACATGCATAATGAGAATTTTTCACCATTGATGTTGGCAGTTGTATATTTTGTAACAAACTATAAAATTTACCAGACAGGAGATTTTTATCATTCTGAATTACAGATAAAATCAACCTGTTACAAAAAGCAAATGTAGGGTACTTTGATTATCAGGGCCAGATTCACGTTGGCAAACAAACTAGTCAAGGGCCTTTATAAATGATGCAGAAAATACATTTTAAATCTACCACATTAAAGCATGAAAATACACTAAATCATTATTTATTTTGTGGGAAATACTAAAGTTGAATAACATAGTTTCTACATACAGTCAGAAACTAAGTTTTTCATCCACATTTAAGTTTATTGATATACAAAAATAGCAATTCCTAGTACCTACATATCTACCTATGTTATTGAACATTCACTTGAGGAAAATTGAAACATCTTTACCTGAGACAAACAGGCAAAGAAATAGAACATTATTTTAATTCCACAATGTAATCAAGAAAGACATCGTTCTTGTAAAATTTGAAAGATCAAGGGGTTATTTTATCAATTCATAGTTGATCAGAGTAATATTTAATTAGATAGTTTGGACAATAATTCTATGTAACTATTTCCAATAGTTAAGATACCTAATAATATTAATGGACAAGCATACCTGTATTTCCAACAATAGCTCTGTTTTCCGACGTCGAATATCAATTAAAGTCTTCTGCTGCTCAGGTGTCAGCTCTGAAAACAACAGCTTTTGTGAAAATCTATATCATTGAGGTCAAGCCAGAAATTTAAAACAACTTGTCTACATCTACAAAAATTCAAACGGTTTATTTTACCAGTGTGAGAAAATGGATCTCCGTGATTATTTGCAGCATTATTACCACTTAAAGACAAGTTCTCAAATTCACTAATCATTTCTCTAGATATGTTAAAATTTATTAGGACTACGTAATAAACAAAACTTTACATCGTTAAATTATTAACGGCAGCCATATTTATTTACAATTTTTGTGATGTGACGATTTATTTGATTGACTTGCTTGACGGTGACGGCTAGTGTAACCATTTAAAAAAATGTTGTGCTGTTTTCTGTCTGTGCTTAGTCTGTATTTTATAAATTGTATTATTTTAAAAATAAAAATATGAGATAATATACAACAACACGCCAGTAAATTATGGTATTAATTTCTACGCCTAAAGTTTCTACATAATAAAGTACCAAAATGGCAGTTGGCACTGGCAGCACCAAAAACTAAGGGTTCGTCATGGAATTATTACTCAAACAGGAATGAGCTCTTCAAAATATTGTTGTTCAAATTTGGACTTTATTTCTATGATAATAAAGGCTAAACACTTGAAAGTACAAAAGTGTGCCGAGAGAGATAGCAATAACTGTACCTTTTATCCCTTTCCCAAAGTGTTGCTACTGTTGTATATTTTATAATTTAGTAGTTATGAAACAACTATTGGTAGATGAAGATTTTTTATTATTGTTTATTTTTATTACTTTTAACGCCCAAAATACCAAAATTTTTTTTTTTGTAATAATTATAACATAAAAAAAATTAAATTATCATGTTAGAATACTATTAATAATTATAACACTATGATTTTACGTCCAGGAAATTTTCTAGTGGTAGTATTCAAAAAATGTTATATTGCAACAACGATTCTTTGTCAATGTCTGTAATTTTCGTTGTCATTGTAGTAGGGTGACTACATGATATGTACCTAACAACTATTATCGCAATATTAACATTTTTAATAAAAGTAATTTATATTAGTTATTTATTGTTTAGCTTACACGATGCGATGTTAAGTTATTAGAAAAAAGAATTGGCATTAACATTCTGTTCAAGATATTGGCGAAACCACAAAAGTTTTAAATATTGTTGAAACAATTCGACTCACACTGACGTGTTTTTAATTCTTTTCTTCTAAAATATTACTCATTCTTTTACTAGGTATGTATTTAAATATCACAGAGAGATTTTAGTGTAGACTCATTTTTACAAGTTGACATATTTGATTATCTGTTATGTGGCGGTGGGTTCAACATAATAAACCGATTGGAAAGACCCATCTATTGAAAGACAATCATTGACATTCATTATTTTTTAATAAATAAAACCTATTCATATATTAATAAAACCTATCTTGTATTGAAAAGCAGATATAAAAACACCAACCAGCTTAAAGGCAACGTATAAATAATAAACTTAACACTAACAGCCTTACAAATAAACGTGGCATAAAGTTAAACTCGAGAATAAATTAAGAATAAGCAAAATGTCTACAAATAAACCAAGAATAACTTATACTGAGTATAACATTGACATTTCTATTGATACAAACGTTATTCCGAAGTTATACCAGCCCGCACCCTTGTATAAACCTAGTATAACTCGATTTGTACTTGTTTGCTATGGTCATTTGAGGTTATAATATTTAAATACAGTTAATGAATACACTAAAGTAGTCTTTATTCACTGTTAAAAATTAACAAAGTTCAAATGAGATCAATCATCATCATCGCTTCAGCCAAGAGACGCCCACTGATGGTCATAGCCGTCCCCCAAGGATCTCCATACCGATCGCTCCTGCGCCTCCCGCATCCAGCGGCTTCCCGCGACCTTCATCAGGTCGTCGGTCCACCTTTTGGGGGGCTTACCAACGCGGCGTCTCTTACGGATCTCATCATTACTGATGTGTTCACGTAAAGGAACTCCGAGCATAGCCATCTCCACCCCCCACCCCTCCTCCCCCAAATTAATGAGATCAATACAGTTAAGAATTTCGTCGGAGCTGATAAGAGTCAAAGTGGTCAAAGCGTCAATATGGTACGTTGGAGACACGGGTTCGATCCCCGCCCGAGACGAAATTTATTTATTGATATATTCAGCATTTTTGAAAAAAAAATCAAAGTTCTTTATCGAAATTTAACTATATTCAAATTAATATAATTATTTACACGAAAGTATCACCAAATATACTAATATAGAAATGAAACCAATCAACAAAACGGTCGCCCGGTCGAAAAACTGACAGCTTTCACAGATAAGATGTTACTTTTTTGTACATTTCTCTTTGATTGCGCTGTTGCCATATTGTGCATTTTGATAGATCGGAAGAATAGCTATACCGAAGATAAACCTCGTTTATTTGTCAAAAAATATTCTAGCGTTATTCTCGTTTTATACTAAGTATAACTATACCTAGTATAAGGGTGGAATAAATTTGGTATAACTCATTTTTATTTGTAAGACTGTAATTGTACAAAGGGCGACCTTGTCGCTAAAAGCGATCTCTTCCTTAACAATCGTGATTATTAAGCATATTATGATTTTCAAAAGCTTCTTTCAGGTTGAAAGTTTTTTTTAAAGAAAAAATCCCTATTTTGTAGAATTTGTGGTCACAAACTTACGAAAGAGACAAACGGTACAGTTATTTGTCTCTCGCTCGGCACACTTTTTTAAGCAAGAGCACATCCATGCTTTCACTCGAGTTACCACAGCGAGCGAGTGGCGTTGGGTATAAACCTCTATAAACGCACGTTTCTGAACGCTCCCTAAATAGAGGTGGGCAGTACTGTGCTATTTTGCATGGATACAACGTTTAAGATTATTGTACAATAATCTTAAACGTTGTATAGTAATACTCTTTCTACGACAATAATGCTACTGGCAGCACTGACTCAATCATTTAGTCTCTATCTGTACCATAGGGAGAATAGATATTACAGGAACTGGGGCCCTAGACAAGAGGCACTTTGCGTTAACGTTCGAACGCTGTAGAAACGAAGAAATGTATGGAAATGACATTAGGTTGTGATAAGTCACGTGACCAATCGTAATTTTGGTAGACAAGATTCCTCTTGCGTCCGTGCGAAAACGATACAGAAACGTTTCGTTAGCGACGCTCAAGAACCCAGCGCTTTGTTCATATAAACCGTAGACAAGTGTCCTGTTTTAGAGCAAATCGCTGTAGAAACGCAAACACAAAATAGCGTCACCTATGACCCTGCAGCTAACACATTTTAAGTTGTCGCAAACACCTCGAACGAAATTTTTTGTTTCGTGAAAATAAGTTTGTTTTTATTTTTATCTAAATAAATTTAAAATGCATACTCTAAGATTACTGTGGGCTGCATCTAACGAGGAAACCCAGAGAAGACGTGAGAATAGGGCAGGAAGGCGTATTGATGTAATAGGGAAAATTACTGTGATGAGTGAATCAGAATTCATTACTAACTTTAGATTAAATAAAAATAGTTTTTGGCACTTATGCGCCGATCTAAAACGTTATACTAATATAAAAAGCACAAGGGAGATAACTTTGGAGACAAAGGTTTGTTAAAATGGAGAGGAGAATGCAATCTCATAGTTCTCAACAAAATTTCATCGTTTAAAGTATACAGCCCTAATTAAAGAAGTTCATAACATTTTTTTTAGGTTCTGTGTACGTTGAGCTTCTTAGCTACAGGCTCATATCAAAAAATTGTGGGACTTAACCACCATCTAGTACAAAGATCTACAAGCCGTTGCATCAAGGAGGTGGTTGAGGCTCTTAATCATCCACAAATTGTAAAAAAGTGGATAAAATTCCCAGCAACTTTACAAGAACGATCCCAAATACGACTTGAGTAAATTTATTATTATACAATGAACTACTAATCAAAGGTTATAACTACTGTGGTGTGTGGAATTATGTTTTATTTATGTGCATATTATTTTCATTGTTACAGATTCCAAAGAAAGTTCCAATTGCCAGGAGTGGTTGGGTGCATAGACTGCACACATGTAGCAATAATAAGACCCAATGATAATGAACATTTATATTTTAACCGAAAAGGGTATCACTCCTTAAATGTACAAATGGTAAATGCATACTAAATGTATAAAATATAGATTTACATAACTTCTTCATGTATATGTGTATATTTCGTATCACTTATTAAACATTATCACTTCTTTTACTCAGGTTTGTGATAGCCGCTTGAAGATTTTGAATGTGAATTCAAAATTTGGTGGAGCCAGTCATGACTCATTTATATGGGCCTCCAGCCTAATGGAAGCATTCATGAGACAGTTACATCAAAATGGTGAACAAGCATGGCTGTTGGGTATGTTAATAATATTTAATACTTACGGAGTGATACAAGCTTCTTTGATATATTCTGCAATAAATAACCTTTTGAGACTTTATGATTTTTATACTACAATGATGGCCAAAAGTGCTAGTGGAATCACTCACGCATTGCCGGTCTTATACCCCTAAGCAGCCAGTACAATTAGGATACTGGCCACAACCTCCCTTATAAGGACTGGAAACCTTTTTGTTCACCTAGTTGAAAAAGATTTTAAATCTACCGCAAGTGGTAGTGGGGCCCATCTGCGTTTATGTGGGACTCCCTAATAAGGCCTACCTAAAAAGATACTGGAGGGTCCCATCAAATCGCATTTCCGACGCACCAAAGAACTTTTTGCAATCGCTTTGTGTGTCAAGAGCGATGCTGTCTGAATTCACCGGGCCCTCCTTCAAAGGGCTGGAAACCTCACTTATTCGCAGGAGCACAACTTTAAAATTATTTAGCTGCAGACTTCTGTGAGGTGGAGTTACTACCCCAGGCAGAAGACCGCAGCTAAACAAAAATGCTATGCCCTAATGCCCTATCTCTTTAAATAATTAATTATAATTTTGTCATTTAAAATATTGAATAAAAACTTACACAATATTTACATTTCATATTGTTGCATGAGGTTTATGTTAACTATTATAACTTATATTTTTTAGGTGACTCAGGCTATCCACAGAGGCCATGGCTGATGACCCCAATTTTAAATGCTAGTGCTGGCTCCCGAGAAGATGTATATACACAACGTCATATCCAAGCCAGAAATTGTATAGAGCGTTGCTTTGGGCTTTTGAAAGCACGTTGGAGGTGTTTGTTGAAACATAGAACACTACATTACCATCCTGTTGTAGCTGGAAAAATGGTGCTAGCCTGCAGTGTGCTGCACAATATTGCACTAGATGCAAATTTACCCGACATCTTCCCAGAACATGTCAATGAAGAGGAAAACATTATTATACCAAATGAGTACCAACAAATCAATAATGAACTATTACAAGGACGTGCAGTACTATCTAGTCTTCTGGCTCGACTGTAAAATAATGTCTTCCTTCTTCCTTTTCAAAGGTAATATTTCTATTCTGGTAGCTATCAGTTGCTGTACTTGACGCACCAGCAAGTGCCAGGTTATAGCACCAGCATACTGCTTTATAAGCATATGTAGACTTTCGTTCAAGGCGGCTAAGCCGCGCTACCAGAGGGTAGTGTTTTCTGCGAGGCATGACTCGGACGCCTTAGAATGCCTTCTTTACAAAATCATACAGAGCTTTGCGTTGCAGCCAGACAAGTGTTGACTATTCATAAGTGAACTTAAATTTACAACCTAGATGTTATTTATAAATTAATCTAGTATATCTTACTTGGAAAAGATCTGGTTTTTGTTAATCTAAAGATGGTTATAAAAAATAACAAAACATTACAATGATATGAATTATTCATTTATTTTTTTAATTACATATTAATCAGAGAAGCTCAAAATCAGCAATAACATTTAATGTTAAAAGCAGACTACTTCTAAACAATCACAGAGAAATCAGCCTTGATTATTTATTTCCATTTTTATTAATCCTAATATTATGATTCTTTAAACTAAATATTATTACACAAAAATGATATAAAAACTATTATTATAAAAACACAAATAAATCTTTCTTAACAATATGATAATGTTTTAATTATTATCCGGAGATTCATTGTTATTATGTAACCTCTGAATTTGTGTTTACATATGATAAGCAGTAACACAAAATATTGCAGTGATTTATTCTTTAAATAATCACAGAAGTATTTCTTCTTATCAAACTATAAACAATCACAAAGAAATCAGCCTTGATTATTCATTCACATATTTATTCTTAATATTATTACTTACTACTCACAAAAAATTGTCAAAAAAATTAATATATATTTTTTATTATTACTTGGAGATTTCCTGTTAATGTGTAACCCTTCTATTTGTGTTTACTTATGATAAAGAGTATCACAAAATATCACAAAGATTTATATGATTATTTATTTAAAAGATCACAGAAGTAATTGTTACTAAATCAAAATTTCAAAAAAATAATTAAAAACATAATGTTAAAATCAGACTACAGCCTTGATTCAGATTAGATAAACTAAATATTACAAATATGATAAAGATTTATTTATTTTTATAATTATAGCTTTGATAATAAAAACAAATAAATCTTTATTAATACAATAACATTTTTAATTATTTTTTATACAATAGCAAAGTTATATAGTTATTTAAAACACAAATAGAAACCGGGAATTTCCCGGTTTCTATTTGTGTTTTAAATAACTATATAACTTTGCTATTGTTTCATGTAAAATTTTGTCGTGTTCTAGTTTTAATTTTTCTACTTGAACACGTTCAGCCTCCACTTGCACACGCTTTTCTTCTATATGGAGTCGATCACTCTCCAATTTAAGTCTCTCTTTGTCCAATTCATGACGTCGAATGTCATTTTCTTGTTGCAGACGTAATCTCTTCTCCTCAACAGCTATAAACTCAGATGTAGCTCGATCAAATGGCCCTTGACGGTATCTGCGTTGCCTAGGACGACGAACGCGAAGCGGACTATTTATTGAAGTAGGCGATCTATCTGTGAATAATTATTAAACATTAAAGCAATATTAAATTGTTTTTCTACCTAAATTTTATAAGTATCGGTCACTGACAGACAGCACGTAGGTGGCGTGTGTGGCTCACGACACGACCCCCTTTCTTTTTTGGGGGAGGGGGAAAATGCATTGACGCATTCCTCGTGGTCGAACCAAACCACGAGGATATGTGGGACTCCCTTACATGGTCCGGGTATACCCACTAAAAACTCCCCTAGCAGCTCCTCCGTCGGTCACAAGACAGGGGAAAGGGGGACAACAGCCAGGCCTTATTCCCGCTGACCCCCTGCCTGTGACATGTCCGTTGCCAGACTCTCCTCCTGGCTCTGCTACTTTGTGGAGCGGCGCAATTGCACCGCTCTACACCCCGAAACTGGTTTTTTATTGTGGTTGTCTTCCACGCGGCCCGATGCTCAGTGCGTCGGGCCCCCGCCCTTCTCAGTGCGGGTAACGGGTTGCCCGACAGCGGACCCCACTGGATCCACCGCCGCGCGGGTGAGCCGAAGCTTGGGGAAAACCCCAACAAGCGCGAAGCGCCACGGCGAGAAACTCGCTTCGACCCTCTACCACCAGAAGTAGCCGCCAGGATCGGCTTCCGGCGCATCTCTTCTTGACATAAAAAGAGGGGACTTTGCTCTTCCCCGCATGAAGCGGGTGGCCACACGAAGTGGCCCTTCTTCCAATCACTTCTATTCTTAAGAAAACTTAATACTCTGTACCCAACTACTATTGATGAGTGACTTCTCGGGAGTCACTTCTGTACCTCCCTTGGTAACAGAGCTAATGAGACTTCCTTGCAAACGATGATTCCTTGGAGGAGTTTATCTTTCATAAGACTGTATTCCCGAGCAAATAACTAAAACTGCTAGTTTGGTTGGACCATGAAAACCACTGAGGGGGATCCGTCCATTCTCTTTACACTATTGTGCAAGAATCTCAAGGTACATTGGGACTCAATCATACCCACCATTATACTAGCAGAATTAGTTTAAATTTGGCAACTACGGTGAAGGAAAACATCGTGAGGAAACCTGCATACACCTGTGGCCTCGGCACTGGACTGTGCTCAGAGTAGAATCGGGAGGCCCCCGATCGATCCTGCCATGTACCAATGTGTTTTTCGTTTCAGGAATTTCATATGTACATTTATCTGACGCTCCTATGGTGAAGGAAAACATCGTGAGGAAACCGGCATACACCTGCAAAGTAATTCAAAGGTGTATGTGAAGTCAACCAATCGGCACTGGGTCAGCGTGATTTACCTAAGACCTAACTAGTAAGGGTAGGCTCGTGCCCCTCGGTGGGGACATATATGAGCTATGATATTGGCAAGACCAAGCTTGATTGCTGTATTACACTGTTGATGGTATTTCTTAAAATATTATGTACTTAATATTTGTATACCTGGTGCAGTATTATTGAAAACTCCATTGCTGGTTGATGGAATCGGAGTTAAAGCTCCATCTGTAAATATTGTTCCATATTATTTTGATTACTGTATTAAATAAATAAAAGCATTCATTATCAGGAAGTGATGGATTTAGGATACATGAGTTGCCACTCCATTTCTGTCTATGAATGTTGTAAGAAGCAGTTATGAGAATTTACCACAATAAAAAGCCTTAGCAAGAGCAAGCTTGATTAACTACAATGTATACTGGTGATATTTTGCCGAACGTGAGACATATCCAATGACATACTATATATATAATACTAGCTGTGCCCGAGAACGTTTCACCATAACAATTGTCAAAAAAAATATTCTGGAGAGGATCACTCTTATCACCTAGGGATATAAGAAATAGTCTACGACCTATTCTCAGACCTACCAATATACACAAAAAATTCATAATAATTTTTTAAACTTTTTTGGAGGAGTTTGATAACAAACACTGACATGAGATTTTTGTACATTAGATTTGTATACCTTGTGCAGTCCTGTTAGTAGTTGCATTACTGGTTGCTTGGAGCGGAGTTAAAGCTCGATCTGAAAATATTGGTCCATAATACTATAAATTGTCTGGTGGTGACAGTATAAGACATGTGTTACGATTTCTTTCTTGCCATGGATGTTGTTATAACCACGTACAGGTATTTGCCACTATTACAATTCTCCAAAGTGGGAAACTCGAAACAAAATGCTAGACAAACCCGTCTGGCCAGCGTTTTTACAAGGCAATGCAGAAGAAAAACAAATCACAATTGTTAATGAGAAGAAATATGGCAAGACTTCCAACAAAAATGTCAGTAATTAGAGCAAACTATGCAGGACAATGTTGCACTAATTGTCCTCCTTCAATCTCATGCGACAAGGGAATATCACTAATTAGTACATGCAAACACTTTTGGCATTTTTGGTATGTTGTCAGCTTCGCTGTGCTCAAACAACAATGTTGTCATTACTAATTGTTAATGAGTAGGTACTCATTAACTATTAGTAATGGACATCTGTAAAATAATGTTTGATACCATTAATAACACTACACATATTTTTTTGGTTACTTAACTTATAGCTTTTATAGGTATTTCTATGAAGTTCTTATCAAAAAATAGGTATTTTAGAACTTCTTAGAAATACCTATAAAAGCTATAAATTACTTTGTGTAGTTCTGCTAGTCAATTACTAATTGTTAATGAGTAGGTACTCATTAACTATTAGTAATGGACATCTGTAAAATAATGTTTGATACCATTAATAACACTACACATATTTTTTTGGTTACTTAACTTATAGCTTTTATAGGTATTTCTATGAAGTTCTTATCAAAAAATAGGTATTTTAGAACTTCTTAGAAATACCTATAAAAGCTATAAATTACTTTGTGTAGTTCTGCTAGTCAATGATTGTAAATTATCAGAGCTAGCAAAAGAGATGGTTAATATAAAAAAATATGTTATTGTTTGAACAGAACAAGCAAATGCATGCACATGCATCTGATGAATGGCTTCGGAACACATAGAGGACACTGTGGGAAAATAACATTCCCAAAGACCACCCATTTAAATTGAATAGATACTACGATCTTACCAACGATATCATGAAAAACGGTTATAATGTCCACTTATATGCGGTAGAAGTAGGCGCGAGAGGTATTCCGGCAAAATCCTTATACACATTGCTAAAAGATCTAGGCTTATCGAGAATGTCAGTGAGCTCAATATTAAACCACGTAACAAAGGCGGCACTGACGGAATCGTATCGAATATGGTTAGGCAGAGAGAGGAGCCGGAGTGGTGAAGGTGAATGTTGATGCATTGTAAAGTAGCTACTTAAACCTGCACCTGGGTCGTAAGCCCCAGGCACTGCTCTTGGCTCTTTTCTCTACAACGCGATGGACCCGGCACCCGCACGGTGAATCCATGGAATGCTAAGTTATCGTATACATTGATTTTTTATTTATATAGATAGCTTGTTTACTCAACTCACCTTCGTTTCTTGAAAGAGGGCAGCTCGATTGCTGCTCTGAAGAAACTATTAATATCTCAATGCTATCATTAACTGTACTGGATGCCTCCCTTAAATCATTTTGTATCTGTAATGATGTTAAAACAAATTTCATGAATATTTAAATATATCTATATAATAAAAATTTATTGCTAGAAGCATAGTCTACTCACCTCAATCCCTGCCTCTTCCACATTTTGGTCCCCAGTGACAGAAGCGACCCCCATGATTTTTATAATGCGTTCCTCAAAAGAATTTAGGGCTTTACCCTTTTTTGACCCACCACCTGTACCATGTAGGTCTCTATTATTAAGAGCTGCCTTTTTTTTAGTTTTGGTTTTCCAATCAGACCACACCTTTAACAATAAACCCATTAATATGTAAAATGTTTTACTTTATGTAAAATATGTTCTAAGTTTATTTGCAAGATTTAACTATGCCAAACTAAGGGTTCACAAGAATGACACAAGAAGAACACCTGTTTGAAAATTTAAGGGTGTAACCTGTAAACTTTCATAGAATATACTAATGTATAGAGCAACTGACAGTGCAAACAACAATTTGTCTTATGTAGTTTTAGAGAATTTAAAAGAGACGGCGAATTAAGAGGCTGACAACTGCTAATCGGGCCTCACTTAAAACTTTTTAGCAAAACCTGTTTAATAAGTAGTAGTAAAAAAAATATATGTTACTCTTGAAGATATTTCTGAGAACATCCATGTCCCTAAAACATATTTTAATCATTATTTCTCGTTAAAAAAATGCCAAAGACATCCATCAAAAACAACTTCCAGAAGAAAATCTGAGTTATTTAACAATGGTTATTTTATGATTTTCAGGGTATTAACTCGTTACACTTAATTTGATAATTTTGATGTTTCATATCTTCAAATAAGTCAAGTACTAGTTTCTTTAAAATAACTGTATTTTGATTTCTTCAATCAATTTCAATAACGCAATCAGCCACATTGGACATTAGAATTCAGCCACATAGTATTGGAATTAACAAATCAAGATTGGTCACATTTTAACGAGCTGTCAGTATGTCTATACACCAGTATATAAGTCTATGAAAACTATATAGAAATGTATAAAACAATATTCACCTTTTTCCATTTTTCTATTGTTTTGGCTGTGCCACCTCCCATGGAATTCAGGAGATCTGTTAGCTCCCTCCAAAGTTGATCAGATTTTTGTCTGCCTTGGGGACCATCTATGGGTCTTGACAGGTCACCATGTCTAGAAACAAATGAGCAATTTAACCATAATATTTCAACAAAAAATTATGCCAACATTGCAATTGAGTTTAATGCAACTAGTAACTTAAACTTGATCTTTATTAATATAGTAGGTACATACCTTTCCATAAACTCTAACATTAGAGAGAATTGATCACTACTCGTTCGAAGTCTACTTTCCATTCTAAAACAAAAAACAACTGAAATAACACTTTATCAATAACATTTCATTTAACTTAATTATTTATTACAATTCATGAAAAATAATAGTTTATTTACCTTGATTCAAAACAAACGAACAATCTTTCTGTTTGATTTATTGAAATTTCTTTAACAGCAGATATTTTTCTTTTATTCTTTTAAAGTACTTAGCATTAAGTAAGCATCACAAATTATATTTCTGCCAAGCACGCACAAATTTTATGTAGCACGAATTAAACAGACACCAAAATAATGTTCAAACAGAGAGCGCGATTCATTCAACCAAACTTTGACTTTTGACAGATTTAAAAACGCTATTCCATAGACAATAGCGTGATAACGATTTGGGTTTTTGAGGGTTCTTCGGGAATAAGCGTTAACAGAACAATGTGCATCTTGTCTACCGCATCAGTCACGCTAACGTAACGCTCACGCCTTATCGTTAGCGTTTGTAGAAAAACTGGCGTGTGGCTCTTGTCTAGGGCCCCTGTACTCGTTTCTGTTCCAGTGACGGTTTCCCTATAGGTGCAAACAAACTGGGCTTATGTAATGCCACGTACGTGATGTTACGTCCATCAGAAGACATCGGTCTTATTAGAAAATGTATGAAAAATCATTATTTAGAACTACACTTAGCTTACGTAACGTCGTTAACGCGACCAATCACGTAACGTGACATGGCATCACATAAGCCCAGTTTGTTAGCACCTTAGGTGTTATTTCAATGTTCTTTGTCAATATATTTTATTATTGGAAATAAGCGGCGAATAGACGAGTTTCCGGCGCTGCGTTCGCTGTTCTCTGATTGGCTGTTCAAAAAGAGAAGGAGGTGGCGACGCAAGATTACGATTGACGCTGCGTTACAAGTTGAGGGCACTTTGCTCCAGACTTCGTCAGTGACGGTTGTATGATTGGAACGTGTAGGACCTAGACATAGACCTGAAGCTAGATTTAGCGTAGATTGCTAAAGAATCGTTATTTTTTGTTATATTTTAAATGATTAAAGTTTGTGTCGGTATATATTGATTATATTATTTTAATATTTAGCATTCACGTAGTTTCTAAAATCAGAAGTGGGATTCGGTTCCACTGTATCATGTTATAGTTTGGTGTTTTGTGATACTGTGTGGTTTTTTAGTGCGTAATGCCACGACATGAGCAATGTAATCGTAGCACAAAACGCAGAAATAATAATAGGCGATGTCGTGATCGAACGCCTAGTTTGGAATTAAATCAAGCGTTGAGTGTTATTTTGTCGCGATTTAGAAAATAAAACACAACCGTCATAGACAATTATCGAACCTGCACTGCGTAGTGAGGTGAATCGTGCAAAAGTACTTAATAACTGATGTTTGGAGCGTATAAGTAATTGCCTTAAAAGGGATGCTCGATTGTGGCTCAGTGAGTGGGTATCCGATCGAACTTGGAGCAATTTTATAAATATATTTAAGGCGTTGTGTCCAAAGTTGTTATACTAGATAATAGGGAGTTCATAAACCTCGACTGGTAGGGCAGTGTAACAGCAAAAAATTTTGGATGGGAGACTTTGGCCACTGAATGTGATGACAACTGTGCGAGTTAGCACCCATTCGACTGCACCATCTTTAGTTATTTTCCTATTGAGGCGTCTAGCCTTTAAAATGAAGCCACAGCCTTCCGGGATCTCTACTGCCTCTACAAATTCCTCCATGGACCATTCTGCTGGAACACCTCGAACAACTCCCATGCCAGTAATATTAAAGGTTGGAATGATGGCAGAAAATTTATTAGTGGCAAGGACAGGGTTAGTAACAAAGGAATTAGCATCTTCCCCGTTTGCAATTTGGACGCAGATACGATTTCGTCTTACACTTTTAACGCCTTGTCTGACAATGTTTCTAATATTTTCGTTGACCAACAGTTTTCCAAATAAAATTGGATTTATAGTAGTACCAGCTTTAGGGTGAGGCTCTAATCGGGATACATGAACAATGAAAGGTCCATTGTCCAGGTTGGTGTATCTTTTTGCTTGAGTCAAACTAAGATGGGAGTAAATATGCTGTATAGAATGGTATGGGATAAAACTTTCCGTGGGTAGTATTTTACTAGGGGTAGCTGACACGTTTTCTTCATTAGACCTTTTTCGACCTAATCGCTGAGAAGACTGCTCGTAGCTAACGACATCATCGCCAGGTAGCTACGAATCCTTCCCCATTTAATGATTGTGACACTAAGTCCGGACCCGGATCGGTTCAGGTGAGATCGACGACATAGTCGCCAATCCCACACGAGTTACAAACACAAAATAAAAGCACAGAGGTAACACAAAAGTTCTGAAAATTTCCATAAAACAAATAATTTTGCAGTAAACCCAATAGGCTAGTTGACCCTTTTTTAAAGTAGGGCTTAAAATGTTCATAATTGTTGTATTAGACCATAGCACATGAATATTATTTTTTTCGATGGCTAAAAAGTGCAAAAAATCTATTTTAAATTAAGATTTTCAATTTTGGACCGAAAACACGGTCAGCCATGATAGTCTGTTCATTATCTGTGGCAATGACGTCAGTCTTATAGTAAACAAAGCACGGGGGCGAAATAACCTCACAAAAACAATGCTTTCTATTAAATATCACAAAATATAGTAAAACTGTATATGGAACGGGACAATAGAACAGTAATATAGAAATACCTCTTCAAAGACTCCAGGAAATCTGTGGATTAGACGTACCCAGTGATATAGACATGCGAAATATTTGGTTAACACTCGCTTAAAGAAATCCTGTAACTATCTACTGAAACTCAAATGTATTTTTGCGAAAATAACATTAATGTAAGTACTATAACTGAATAACTCAATCTGTGTAGGTACTTCAGTTTCAACTTAAACAATATAGAAGTTTTTAGGTTGTATGTAAAATCAAATCTGTATGTAAATTAATTAAATTTTTATCTTTCAGTTAGAATGAAAACTGACTGCAGCCGACCAACCAAATTTTAACTTGACCAGATAACTGAGAGAAAACTTGACCATTTACGCCTTTTTGATTTAATCTAAGTTATACACTGACACTAGATGATGTTTCAAGGAAAAGAATATGTACTTATGTCCAATTGAATAATGATGTAATTGAATATTAATTAAAAAGTATGTAATACAAACAAAAATATCAAAGTTTCATAATGAATATATTTATCTAAACAACTTTTACTTGAATTTACTGAGTACCTAATTAAAATTTGTTGCTTTCAGTGGTTACTTAATGAGAACTATTGTGTACTAACCTGTTCTCCTCTTGAAAACGAGATTGATAAGGCAGTAAAAGTTGTGCAACATAATACAAAGCAGTGCATGCTCAGCCACAACATCAAAATGTGACCCGTCAACTAGAACAACATTATGTCAACAAAATAACTCAAGTATTCATATACCAAAGCACCATAGAAGTAAATAGATCCAGTTTGGTAAAACTGAAAGATGTTATATCTTCACTGATTAAACCTGCTGGCCACCATGGCTGGTAAATTTCAGAACAGCTTACGCAAGAATATGCAAGTTATCCATTTTAAAGCCGTATACAAATATATTAAATGTGATTGCTGTGTTGTCAGCCTGTGCTCTTCTTAATTTACAAGACCCTTCTTATTAAATAAATAATATAAAGAATTTTTTTTTCTTTACTTTATACATAACTAACATCTAAAGATGACATAATAAATTTTTGTACTACATTAGTCATTATGTTCTTCACAAAAAAATGTTCTATGTTTATTTGACAATAATGACTTGTAAAGGTTTAAGTTGAATCAAAATATTTTAATTTGAAATGCATGTGTTTTATTTTTCTGTTACACCTTAAAAGATTTATAATATTTTATAGGTTTGTTGCTCATTTTTGTCATTGTTACTCAAATATAGTATATGTTCCAAAAGTACAAATAGGTTGAATAGAGTTAGATCAAATTTATTAATTTGTATATATTGCCTTAAGGTCGCAGGTAATAAAAGTCAAAATAATAGTAAAGTGATTTATTATGAAGTAATACTTTCATATAATTTAGGAAAAATGTAGTATAGTTTCCAAAATGACACTATTTGATCAATAAGTTTTTTGACATTCAGATTGTTAGAACAAATACCTATTATAGCTAATATTGTTACCTTTTGAGTGTTTTCAAAATGACATACTGCTAGCAACACAAAAGTATATAAGTTTTGTTTGCTTTGGCACAAAACATCTGCATCTATACTTGAGTTAAGCATACTGTTCACAGTTTTCCGTCTTTGATAATTAACATTATCTTCAGTAAAAGAGCATGACAATTTTGTATTAATCTCATTTTATGGATACCGTTTGTTGAATAGACTATTACAGGGTATTAATCAGAAATGAGGTCACATTTTGCAAATTTCAACCCAAATCTTCATCTTTCAACTTTTATCCACATTTCATTATACTCGTATGTGTCTGCAAGATTTCCCACCAAAAATCTTCCCAACAAAAGAACCATCATGTGTTATGCACTGGCTGACTTTATAGCACATGGAAGCTGTTATTGTCTATAACGAAGCTCGAACTAAAGAGCACTTCTGTATTGATGATTCGTGGTTTAGTTTTCTATGCACTTTATTCTTTCTTCATTGAAGAGGTCTTTTATTTTTTAAGAAATATGTCACAATCTGTGTCTGTGAATGTATATATATTTTTCCTCGTAGTAATTTTCTTCATGCTTGACAAATGAACAACTGCCAATCTTTCTCTTTTTATGTTCATTTACAAATTCTTGCAGTACTACACTGGTATTTGACACATGATCCTGATGTTTTCTTTTCAACATTTCTCTTGAAGTAAATATTTTTAGTGTTTATTTGACTTTTGAGAGATAGAATTCTATCCAATAGCATTCAACTGCTGTACAAAATAGCTCCTCACTGTGATGGTGCAACCACACCAAAAATGCATGTTTGCAACTCTCTTCTGCCGCGTGACAATCTTGACAAGTACACTTGTAACCGTTCTTCATTATAACAGTATTGAAACTGTACTTATATTGTTTAGAGCGATACACAAAGAATCTCCTGACCATCAATCTGTCTATTTTCGCAAGATTTGTACTATCTGCTCCCACAAATCCAACATCAATGGTTGATTTTGCTATTAATACAAATAATTTACGATATTTACAAATATAATAACGGAGACTTGGACGATTTTTTGCCAGTTTTAGGAAAGAATAGTGCAAATCGACGAGTTGTTGAATCAAATTTGACATTTCTTTGTTTACTATATGATTGACGTCACGGCCCTGACCACAGGATATCAAAGCGTTTACGGCGTGAGATAAAAAAAGATTATTTCTAGCATTTTCAAATTAAAATTTTACAGCAATCATTCATTGTTATTTATTAAAATCGGTATATTGTGGAACCTTATGCCAAATACTGTTAGAAATAAACAATATTTTAATAAATTTTGATATGAGTCAACTACCCTATTGCACGTATTTACACCTTGACAACCGAGTTGACAGCTCATGTAAAACCCATTACACAATGTCACTACGCCATTTGTCTCTTATTTTGACAAAGCTAAACATGGCGTCTGCCACGGCTTCGGAAATGTTTATGTGTTCGTTAGTATCGCCATAAACTACAACCAGTAATACCGATATATCATGTCACTTTGGAGTGAATGTAAAAACGATATATAATATTACTTATGACAAATGTGTGAGTAAAATTATGTTAAGTCTGCTTGCCTTTATACGTCTGTGAGTAAGACGACGACAAAGAATTAGTTGCGTTCACATAGCAGATTTTACAACCAAGTAAATTCGTTTCTACGCAAACACTAAGTGAGCGTCTCATCATAATAGCTCCTATACATCCCCACCGAGGGGCTCGAGCCTACCCTAAGTTAGGGTGTAGTCAACGACGCTGGCCTAGTGCGGATTGGTCGACTTCACATACACCTTTGAATTTCTTCCCAGATATATTAGGTTGCCTCACGATGTATTCCTTCACCCTAGGGGCGTCAGACAAATGTAAATGAAATCACATGGCGAGTTAACGTCTCTAGAGTGTTTTAATAATTGGGATGATGACTGAATTCTAATTTTTACGTCTCGTCATTAAATATTAAAATACCGTGGAAAAAGATGCAGTCCTGTGAAATTAGAATTTAAATCGGCTTAGAAATACATTAGATACAAGCATTTTAAGTGATCAGTACAAGAGCGTCGGTGGCGCAGTGGACTCTGCACTTGCCTTCCAATCGGGGGGTCGGGGTTCGAGACCCGCCATGTACCAATGTGTTTTTCGTTTCGAATTTCATATGTACATTTGTCTGACGCTCCTACGGTGAAGGAAAACATCGTGAGGCAACCTGCATACATCTGCGAAGAAATTCAATGATGTATGTGAAGTCGACCAATCCGCACTGGGCCAGCGTGGTTGACTAAGGCCTAATCACCCTAATATAGGGTAGGCTCGAGCCCCTCGGTGGGGATGTATATGGGCTGTGATGAAGCATTTTAAGTTGTTACTTTGAAGGCGATTAGACAGAGAGATCCGACATCAACCGTGACGTCATTATTGAGTACGGCCATATAAACTCCTTGTAAATTGCCGTTTTGCTAGAAAGAGATGGAGAAAAATCTTTAATACCTTATATCTTGGTTGTTTTTATAGTTATTCGAAAACCGATTTTTTCTTTCTGTTTATTATATGAATGGGGGTGATTCTGAAGCGACCACCTAAAACTATAACTAAATAAAATTAGAGATAGAAATGTCAATCACCGTTTGGTATTCAGAACTCACAAGTTAACTCTAAAATTAAGAGTGACGTTACTAAACTACTCAATTTAGTGTTAGATGTTATTTTCGTATTCTGACATGCTTCCTAAATGTAATTTTTTCTATAATTTTAAATATGTCAAACTAATTTTAGGAGGTGAACTTTTAGGTGCCGTCTAAATTTATCTTGTTACTTTTTAACGATTTTCTAACATTACCGAAGTTTGCTTTGCTTTGCGAAGTTTGATTTTCCAACTTGCCAAATGGATGATGAATTGGTTGTTATGGCATTTATAAGGAAAGGCTTTTATAGCATCAATTGCCAAGTCGTGAGTTGTAATTTGTTTGTTACCAAGTAGTCTAATAGTACTGACATTTAGATGATAGGTAGGTTATGTATGTATGTATTTACTCTTACAACAGAAATTAATATTCTATCTGCAGATAGAAGTATGCCTATCTAAAATTTGTTGCCTAGCAATTACTATTATTTGTCAATAAATAACAGCGGTTATTATGAAAAGAAAACAAAAATTACTAATGAAACAAAATACGCAATTTTAAAATTCAGAGGAAGTCACGAAGTACCTATCTATACAACTACAGACTACCACGTAATTTTTTTTATTTCATGGCATAGGCGCGAAGCCATCACAATCGCAGAATAAATGTCGAATAATTTTTCTTTTGTGATAAAATGAATGATAAATAATAAAAATTCTTTTCTGTTATTTACAAATACGATCAAATCTTAAATTAATAATTTCTGATAGTAAAATTAGTAGAATATAGCTGTTTTTAATGTTTCTAAATTATCCCGTTTTTCTACAGCACTAGGTGTATTTATAATCTGTGTATCCAATTTAAGAAATTGTCAAATACAGTTTAAATTAAGAGAGTCCGGCGTTTCAGAATACGAATTACCTAAAACTAATTTAAAATTATTTGTTTAATTTTAGTTTTAGTTTTAGTGCAGGTAACTTCAGAATTACCCCCAATGAGCTTTTATTAAAGCACAAAATTTTTTTAGTCATCTAGCCTATTAGCTTATTTTTATATTGAATAAAGATACAAAGAATAATGGTAAAACTAGAGTTAAGCAAAAAATAGAGTGTGAATTCCCTTAAGGATAGTCATAGAAAACATGCAGGTGAAAAGAATCTATGTGAATGAATAAATATAATAACCATAGGGTGCGGTCAAAAAGCCATCAGCCCTCGTGTGTGCTATTTGTATGCAAACAGTTGGTCCAAAATTGCTCATGTGCGCAGTTGTAAGCGTGTAAGCTCTATGACGTAATCAATGACGTCATCGATTGCATTGACGTCACCGATTGATGCTGACAGTGTTATAAGAAGGGTGCGGCTCATAATCAGATATCAGTGCAAACGTTTGCATGCATGCAAACAACCCGTTCAAATCGTAAGCACTGCTCACGGACGTAAGCAATGAGATCAATTTTGAACCGAGCTTTCGATCTGTGAGTCTATCAAGTTGACAGTTAATGTAATTTGAAAAGAAAAATTGGAGGGAGAGGGATCGGAGTTTTATTTGTATTTTATTTTGTAAGAATTTATTTTTAAATTAGAATATCTACAACAAAGTCAACAAATACAGAAGTGCTGTGTGAAGAAACTGGAGGCACAATTTATGTCTCCCTCCAATTTTTTTATTCAAATGACATTGACTGTAAACTTGACAGACTAACAGAATGAAAGCTCGGTTAAAACTTGATCTGAGTGTTTACGTCCGTGGGCACTGAGCGGTTTAAGCGATTTGAATGGGTCGTTTGCATGCACGCCAACGTTTGCACTGTTATCTGATTGTGAATTGCACACATAGTTGGTGTGGTCCGCATGAGAATAATTTTGATTATAGCGTTCACAACGCTCACGTCCGGTCCGCATTCGTTAGCCCGCTTAAATCGACAAATAACAGTTTGTGACAGATTATCATGCGGACCGACTTTTAGCGCGCTAACGAAACTGCTAGCTAACCTCAAATTTCAGTTTTCCAAAAAAGTACTCTGCGAATTTATTACATCAGTACCATAAATTGTTTTAGGCAGTAGAATATTATTACTCTACTTTCTCAGTAGTTAATCTGTTTTAGTGAATGTTGTATACTGGTTTTATTATTCAAACATTTTTTTTTCTAGATCTAAGTACTTTTATGGACCATGGAGGGCATCACAAATTATCTAACGAACTCTGTTTACACACAACAACACATAATGCTTACTAATGCTTACCGTTGCAATCTCTGTTTTGTTGTTGTGGAATGTGGAGTAAGAGAAAGCTCCACTACTCTGTTATTTTCCTAATCCCTCACAGTAAGCGGAACCAGTTCAACCAAATCCATTTTTTAAACTTTTTATAAATAATTTATTGTCTCAAAATTTCAAAATACTTTTGCATTGGCGGTTTAATTTGACACTTTTGACAGTTCGCACAAAATGGCGGCTTCAATGTCGTCATCTATGACGTCATGACAGATGTCGTGAACGCGCTAACGTTCATGCGGACCGGCTGTTATCGCGATAATATCGATATCATCGTCATGCGGACCGCAAGAAGTACCTATATGTTTATGTGGTACTTATTATTTAATACTGTTCCGATATTTAAGCCTCATTCCTAAACTGTTTACGAATCATATATGACATTCGTGACGTTTGTAATCTGTCTGTCCTGTGGTTCCTTCCATCCACTGCCGTCCACCACTGTCGTAGCCAAATTATGACCCTTACAGCTTGTGCTGCAAGAAAAGATCACGCCCCCGTTGCTCAGTCATATTGATGTTTTAATAAGTGCAAGCCAATATTCTGAGAAAACTAATCTAATAGTGTTGTGACGTTAGTGAAATAAAATAATGCCATTGCTTTTATTTGTACAACAGACAAAAGAGACGTAAATTTGCAAACCCGGTTTGCTATTTTTTACAGAAACGAAATAATGAATGACAATGGTTGCATACACCTCAGTAATTTTAAGGCAGCAAAAGGAACGAATCCATATAAAGTTCTTCATGCATTTTTCGTGTCGTGCACATCTTATGAAGCAAGGAGATATAAGGTAAGAATATTTTTAACTGTTTTGTCTTATAGTGGGAAAATAATCAGCTCACTTGCGTGACTATTTTTGTTGTTTGCCTAATAGTACAAACACTTTTTAGCACTTAAATTAATTGCTTTTAAAATTAGGATAAATATTTTTATTGAATTCCTATGTGCATATTTTTCGGTGTGGTAAATCAGCTGATTAGATGATCTTTGACCTTAATCAGCTGTTCGTGATTTGTTGTTTTTCACGCGCTATGCGATCGTGTTATGCCATTGCGCTACACAATTGCGAACTTTTGTCATGTTAATTATTATTGAAAGTTCTTAAATATGTTATAACTTTACAAACTAAGCATAGTTTAGTGGCAAATATTCTAGTAAAAGCTTGTGTTTTAAATATATGTTAACTTCACTAAGACCAGCATGTATTGCTGTTCTAATAAATAAATGACATTAACAAACTTTTAAGAACAGACCTACTTTTAGGCTACATCATGTTTGTGTTTTATCTGCGGCCTGCCAGGACCACGAATGCACTCTTGTCTACACTGCATTTATTTTGCATGTTATGCTGGTCATATACAAGATCATGCTAAAGCCAAAAAGCATTTTCTATATGTTGACCTAAGCTATGGAAATGTATTCTGCACACAATGCCAAGACTATGTTTACGACAGGGAGTTTACAGAAATTGCAATGAACAATCGTATGAAGGAGGCAAAGTGAGTGTTTTTATTTTATTGTTCCATACAATTAATTTATATATCTTTTATATACAACAATTTTTTACAAAGGCAAATTTATACAATTTTTTTTTAACAAAACTGTGGGAAGCAGCAATATTTTTATTTGTATTTACTGGCAGTAAAATGGAGGTTTTAGGAAGTTTATGTATGCAAGCAGTGTAGGACTAATTTTTGTGGAGATTTTTGGAGGAGGCCTTTGTCCAACAGTGGGCATCTCTTGCCAGAAATGATAATTATAATAATGATAACTGGCATTTTAGGCTAGTCTCAAGACAGGACAGCCTTCCTTCCTACAGATAACAAAAAGTCATTACAGCAAATTATAAATGTCACAGCCATATTACAAGTAGGCATGCCCAATTGAGAATCTGCTGGTTTGTAATGTGGCATAAGTATATGGTTCATCAAATTTACTCTTTCTTCCTTGTTATAATGCAAGTGTACTCCCAACATCAATTGAGAACCACTCATTGTATAGCAAACATAAATCGTGAAATTAAAATTTCATATGCTATTTTTTTTTATAATACCTACATCTGTAATGGATTTTTAACCTATATTAAAAATATATTATTTTGGTTTTATCCCATTGAAATTACACTATCATCTGGTTGCAACATGGGTTTATAGCAGCTGGCATGATTGTGAGAGGCCTATACAAGTATGGTACATACATACCCAGTTAAGCTGAAACCTACCCATGACATATAACCACCTATAACATAATCATGTAATAATTATGGTGTCATTAAAATGTGAAACTGTAAAAAAATTTTTCTGATTTCCCATATATTTTTTTTACAAATCCAGCTATTTGTTGTGGGGATTTTAAACTAAGTTTTTGCAATTCTGAATTTTTAATAACACAATATCATAAGTGTTATACAACTATGTTAGCATGGATAGGTTGCGGCTTGATGGGGTATGCACCAAACACATTGTATATGTATAGTGTGTGAGTGAAATCTAAAACTTGTATACACAAGGCTTCATTGACATGCTTTGGGCCCAGTACACAAATTTTAGTTTGATCATTGTAATGCAACATTAACACAGGTCTCTTGGAATTAGTGTGCCATTCATGCCATGGCTGCCCAACGCTAATGAAGCACTGGCTCTGCGTCGTCTTCGCAAACGCCGTCTCATTAGCCCGCACACCACCATCGGGCTCCGAGGTCTGCAAAACCTGGGATCTACCTGCTTCATGAACTGTATTGTGCAGGTAAGACATGTAATACATTTTTTTAAAGTAAATCAAGAATATTACTGATACTGGTAAAAAATGTGAATGAATGGCTCAGAGTAGTTTATTGAGTAGATTTTATCAAGTGATAGGTAATAAGAATATTCTTTTAGCTTTTTATTAGAAGATTGAGATAACCTGATTCAGATCTACATAATGTTTATGAAATTACGCAAAACTTAAAATTTGTTTATTCAGCATCGACAGTAGAATCGTTTCTACTAATAAATAATATGAGTAACATTATTATTATAAAAAATGTCAACCACTCCGCTTTTTAAACTTACCTAACTCTATCATCTTTATCTCTTGTGGGCAGTGATATGCGGCGCGACAACTGCCCCCTCCCAGGTGCGCGACCATAGAGTTTTAAATTTGCAGGATATGCAACAAAACAAAAATAAGAAAACTTCTTTGTAATTAATCCCCGAAAATTTATTCTTATCTATACTATACTAATATTATAAAGAGGAAAGATTTGATTGTTTGTTTGTATTGAATAGGCTTCGAAACTACTGAACCGATTTTGATGAAAGTTGGTATAGGGATAGTTCGAGACCAGGGAAAGGTTAGTTATAATGCAAACAAAGTTGCATACGGTCAGCTAGTACTTTATATACATATAGATATAATATAATTATCTTATAATATAAATGATTTTCAAGCTTTGGAGTGAAACCTACAGGGCCATTACTTTATAAAAAAATACTAATTAGACTATCTTGCATGATCCACAAATAAGCAGAATGACCACCTTATTGTAAGTGCCTGCAGCTACCTAGTGTTCCTGTCGCAAATCTGCAATCACTAAAAGGTTCACAACTCACATAGCCAACATAATAATAATAATAAAGCTTTTTTTTATTCCATAAACATTACAATAGTTTTTTTTTTCCTTCTATTTTTTTCTATTTCTTTATGGACCCCGATTGGGTATAAGCCTCCTCCAACTCTTTCCATTTTCCTTTATTTTTGCCAATTTCCAGCTAATTGGCTAGATGACTCAAAAATTTTTTTTGCTTTAATTGAAGCTCATTCATATAATAAACAGAATCGGTTTTCGAATAACTATAAAAACAACCAAGATATAAGGTATTAAAGATTTTTCTCCATCTCTTTCTAGCAAAACGGCATTTTACATGGGGTTTATATGGCCGTACTCAACGATGACGTCACGGTTGATGTCGGATCTCTCTGTCTAATCGCTTCAAAATTAACAGCTTAAAATGCTTGTATCTTATGTATTTCTAAGCCGATTTTAATTCTAATTTCACATGATTGCATCTTTTTCTACGCTATTTTAATATTTTATATCGAGATGTGAAAATTAAAATTCAGTCATCATCCCAATTCCGTCCAGCAACTTCAATTATGTAGTCTGCCCATCGTTTTCTTGGCCTACCAATGTTCCTTTTACCTAGTGGTCCTGTCCAATTTGTTGATTGCAGTGTCCATCTTTTATCGCAGTATCTTGAAACATGGCCTGCCCATCTCCATTTCAGTTTAAGGGAGTGTTCAAGAGCATCGGTTAGTTTTGTCTTCCTCCTTATGTCTTCACTTTTTACTTTATTTATTCTTCTCAGCTTCAGGATACTTCTTTCCATTGCTCGCTGTGTTGTGACTATCTTATTTTTTATTTTGTTAGTATAAACCCATGTTTGGCTCGCATATGTTAGACTTGGTAGGATGCAGGTTTCCATTACTGTTTTCTTTAGGTTCATGTTATAATCTCCTTTTAGTATTTCTTTATGTGACCAGTATTTTTTCCATGTTGTGTTTATTCTTCTTTCTACTTCTTGTTCGTTATTATTCGGATGAAATGATACTTGCTTTCCCAGGTAGATGTATTCTTCAACATATTCTATGTTATTATTATCCACATAGATTGGTTTTTGGTGTTTATTTGTCATTGCTTTTGTTTTATTTGTGTTCATTTCTAAGCCTACTTTTTTACTTTCAGCATTTAGCGTCTGTAGCATCACTTCCAGTTGTGTGGCCGTTTTTGCAAAGATCGCAATATCATCAGCGAATCTAAGGTGACTTAGGTGTTTATCAAGTACTCATACCCCTTCCTTTTTCCAGTCTATTCATTGGAATACATCTTCTAAAACGGCAATGAAAAGCTTGGGTGATAAAGGATCCCCTTGTTTGACACCTCTCTCAATTTGAATTTCCTCTCCTTTATTTTTAAGTTTAATTTTACTGGAGCTTATGTGATATATATTTTTGATGATGTTTATAAATTTCTGATTAATATTGCATGATTCTAATGCCCTCTATATCGATCTATGTGTAATGCTATCGAAGGCTTTAGCATAATCCACGAAACCGATATACAAAGGTTGATTATATTCTTTGAATTTTTCTATTATTTGCTCTATTGTGTGTATATGGTCCATGGTGGAAAACCCCGAACGAAAGCCGGCTTGTTCCAGTGGTTGTTTTACTTCTATTTTTTCTTTTATTCGGCTCAGCAATATGGAGGAGAAAAGTTTATAGATACTAGGTAGCAAGCTAATAGGTCTATAATTTTCGATTGCTTTTGGATCACCTTTTTTATAGAGAAGTATTATGTCGGATTTTCCCCATTATTTTGGTACCTTTTCTGAGTCCAAGACCATGTTAAAGAGTATTGTTAGGAAATTTGTTAATACTGGTGCACCTAATTTTATGGCTTCATTACAAATGTTATCTGCTCCAAGACTTTTTTCTGATTTTAGGTTCTTTATGTGTTTATGTACTTCTTCTGTTGTTATCTTATTTATTTCGTGATCTATACTCGCTGTATTTATGTCTATATTTTCATCATCATTATTTTCCTCTATCGGTTTTTTGTATAGTTGTCTGAAGAATTCTGTAGCATAGTTAATTACATCTTTTCGGGTTTTTGCTTCTTTTTGGTCTTTTTTATTGTTTGTATCCATTTTTTATGTGTATTCAGCTGTTTGTTTGCTCTTTTTGCACTTCTATAATTAATTAAATTCTTTTCTATTATTTCCTTTCTATAGTTATTGTAATCATCTCTGATTGCTTTTTTTGTCTTTTTAAAAATTTCTTTTATTTCTTGTTTTATATCTTTATTTTTATTCTTTGTTGCTATTAATTTACTGCGTTTGTCTATTAGTTCTATTGTATTTTTTTTTTAAATATTAGATGTTCCTTGTTTTTATCTCTGGGTTTAAATTTTTGGCTGGTTATAATTATTTCCTCTAATTTATCATAGTAGGTTTGGACATCTTTAATTTCATTTAATGTTTCGATTTGTTTTGAGATGTTTTCTTTGAGATGTTTTTTATAGCTAGTCATTTCTCCTTCTGTTAGTCTTGTTGTTGGTTTATAGGTTGTCCTACTTCGTTTCGGAGAGTTGATTAGAAATTTTGCTCTTAATAGTCTGTGATCCGACGAATACAACATTTTGACAAGTGGGAAATTAGTGATATTTATAGATTAGGAAAAAAAGATGGAAAGAAGAATAGGCCAAGTCTTATTAAACTTACATTGGCATGGCGAAAAATAGAGATTTTAAAGAACAACAAAAGGTTTTCAAACAACGTATATACCACTGAAGACTTTCCGAAAGAAATATTACAAATACGGAAGGAATTAAAAGCAAAACAGCAAGAAGAACTAAAAAAGGGAAATATCGCAGTCATACGCTATGATAAACTAATAACTAAAGGCGTTACAAATCAGAATAAGGGAAATGAGAAGAGAAAACGCTCGCCCTCCAAAACTCCGCCCCAAACAGAGGAGGACAAAGGACAGAGACTATAGGCTCCCAACAAAATAAACAAAACTAACGCTTTCGAACAAATATCACGTCCTAGGTCAGACTCATTACCAGGAACAAGCAAACAATAGCAACCAAAACACCGTAAATGCCGGAAAACTAACATATCAACCAAACAAGTAATAAAAAACTTCAGTCCCAACCCGGCTGGTCTCCGTGGGACTTCAGAAGACCACCACCCTCCAGCTCAAAAGAAAAATAAAAGTTCACATATAATTAAAATCTGTACCTACAATGTTAGGTCATTAGCAACTACAAAACGGCTTCTAGAACTAACTCATGCACTAGAGAAAGTTGACTATCACATATTAGGCCTTGCAGAAGTGAGGAAAAACGGATGCGAGATAGAAGAGCACGAAAATTATATCTTCTGTTACAAAGGAGAAACAAATGGATTATATGGAGTTGGTTTCTTAATAAAAAAAGAATTTAAGCAAAACATCACCAACTTCATTGGAATATCAGAAAGAGTAGCCCTGCTTCAGCTAACAATAGGAAATCACAATATATCATTCATACAGGTATATGCTCCAACATCAAAATCTAATGAAGATGAAGTTGACAAGTTTTATGAAGATCTATCGAAGGCACAAGACCTAGCTCATGACACCCTAATAATCATGGGAGACTTTAACGCAAAAATAGGATACCTCGCTTACATGAACATCTAATTAGGGGCCCATATGGATACGGTACTCGAAATGCAAGGGGTGAAAGGCTGATCCAATATACTCACGAACACAGATTGTTAATCATGAACACTTACTTCAAGAAAAACTCCAACAGAAAGTGGACATGGTTGTCACCTGATGGGAGGACAAAGAATGAAGTAGACTTCATAATGAGCAACAAACGCAAAAATTTTACAAATATAGAAGTACTTAATCATAGCCAACATATTACTTTATTTATTTAGACAGATACACCATCGACAATATCAGTAAACCTTAAAAAATACATATGTGCAAATATAAGAGGACATTGCAGGTGTATACAACATTATTATTAAGAATGGAATAATCTAAACAACACAAAAACAAACAATAACAAATTGAAAAATGCTTATTATGTTAATAAATTAGAACCACTAGTTGAGCACGGCGAGTAATTCTTTGCATTTTCTTTTGACTACTTCTTGTCACTAAAGATGTCAATGTCATGATTATTCAGGCTGTTGTAAGTTTGCATACATCTGTTTAGTGGTGAAAACCTACCTAAATTAGTTCTGGTAAGGGGAATATTGAAAAAATTTGTCATAGGGTGTCTAGGAATATTATAAGGGACCGTAAGGCACGCCTGTTGCAATAAATTGGGTGAAATTAATTGCCATGAAGAAGTTTGTGCAATGACATTAAATCTAAGAGCTTACGTCGGTCAGCTAGTGAAGTTATGTTAAGATGAGAAAGTCTAGAATTGTAATTTCTACTACTGTATGGGTAACTTTGGATTGTTGTAAATAGTTGTTAACATTGTTGTAAATAGTAATCAGGGTCTGCGTATTTTTGAAATCCTTGCATGTACATTTTACAAAACCTAACATTTTCCAGGATCGTGTCACTAATTTATTAATAAATTAAGTTCGATAAAGCTAAGTTTCTTATCTAGAATTACTCCAAGATCGCAGGTGGATAAAGACTCACTCAAAGGGCGTTTATCGATGGAGTAATAAGAATCAACAATAGCTTTATTCTTTGTAAATTTCATGTAGGTACACTTACTAGGATTAAGTCTCATTTTATTACTCTTGCACCAATCATGAATAGCATCGAGGTCTTTCTGTAAAGAGAGCACATCATCCTGATTTTTAATAGAATCAAAAATGGAGCAATGACTGTATTTTATGTAATTTGTAATATCATTTATAAATACTAGAAAAAGAATAGGACCTATATGTGATCCCTGAGGCACGCCTGAAAGAGCAATATAATCATTAGACCTATATCCATGCACCACCACACTTTTTAATCTATTATTAAGGTAAGACTATTACTGAAGATGTCAATACACAATCACTTTTATCTAGTTATTTTACTGCATGTCTTCATACTCTTCAAACATGAATGTAGCAATGCAATTGATGTGCGATAGAGACAGGTAGGATCCAGATACTTGGAACAGGAAGATTCAGTACTGAACTTCGCTTCTAGTGTGCAGAGCATTTGGCAAAGATATACTCGTATCCTGTGGAAGATTTAAGTTTCGCCTAAACTGTCCTGAATGAGAGACTTAGCGCGTAAACGATTTGCAGCGACTACCAATACGTACATTTCACGTCGCCGATCGTCCGACAGCGCGTCTATAGATAAGTGGCAGACACGGAATCTTTATTGAATTTCTGTCCAATTGAGACCGGTCACCGTCAGGTGTTCAACGAGACGAGAGACGATCACCTTTTCAAAGACTTTCCCAACCTCGTCCAAAAATACGATGGTACAGTAACCAATCGGGGAGTTCAACGTCTGGCCTGGCTTCGGGAGCAGGCAAAGTATCTTGGAAACTGTCCGAAACGCAAGCTGGCGTCAAACTTATGGAGGGAGGGAGAACTGTTCCTAGGATCAGGTCGTCTATACTCTTCATGTAAGTGGTTCTTTTGGACTGCGTCTCGAATTTTCTCTGCCTGAATTTCTTGCTATCTGCGTGACGTCACCATGAGCCAACCTGCGGTTCAGCTTTCAAAAGCTGAAGTCCTAAACGAAATGGCCACAATTGACCCCCTATTGTGTCGCACGCAGGTGTGGACAGGACATGCTATTAAAGAACGAGAGACTGAATTTGGTAGCTCAGAGGTGAACAACGTTCGCGAGAATCAGTGGCTTGGTTACCTCAAACTACCGACTTGGCGTTCATCTCGTGATCGAGGCGGAGCTGCAAACCTTTACGTTCAGCGGCCGTCAGCTCAAACATGGCTTTGGTGAGACTGACGTTCTCACTAATAGTTGGACATCGTCTTGTCTTAGACGAGGACGCAACCGCCGCCGTTCTAACCTCTTTACTAAGAACTATGAGCTATACTTATATTCTTAAGCTAACATCAGCGTCGCATCGCCACTAAGATGCAGATTAATTACTCCTCCTTTATTAACTAAAATTCCACACGCCTCGGTTGCATTTTCTCTTGGGATTGCCAGGCCAAGCACTTTAATAAAATGTGCTCGGTCGAATCTTTGGGAGTGTCGCAATGGTGACACTGCTGTGTTACCTCTCAATAAGTGAATAAGTGACCAGCCCGCACTTGGCCAGCGTGGTTGACTAAGACCTAATCGCCTTAGTTTAGGGTAGGCTCTAGCCGGGGTGCGGTGACAGACAACCTCTGCGCGGTGCACCCCGGGCAACGGCGGCGAGTGATAGTCCTTCACTTCTAGGGGCTATCACTCGCCGACGGCCAATAGTCTGTCAGGGGGTTCATTGTTGGACGCCCACTCCCTATCCCTCTGCGCAACAGAGAGAAGGTGATGTGTGACTGTGTGAAGAGAGGGGGAGATGTTGGTCTTTGTTGTGTTGTCCTGGGGCTTGGGGGGGATTTAATTAAAACATGGCAAGTGATAAAACGTCGTATGGTCCCCAGGAGGGTACCTCTGGTGAAGCCAGGGGAGAGCCCCTCACGCCTTCTCCTTGCCCCTCTGCGAGGCAAGGGGAAGGCGGATGCCACACGTATATGGGGGTGGCTAAGCTTGCCTCGGGAGCCAGAACATCGGCTTCCGTTTGTGGTAGAAGGGGAGATGACAGTAGTGTGTTGGATTCCGACGATATTTCCGTCGGATCCATGGCGTCCTACACCAGCCTGGATGTCCACAGAAGCAGAACGGGCAAAAGAGCTCGTCCGATCGAGGGTGACAAAGACACGACAGAAACCCCAAGATCGAAAAAAGCTGATTTAGAGGCCAAAATGGCCCTGGCAGAGAGGTGGCAGCGTGAGGCGGAAGCAGAGCTGAGAAAGGGGCAAAGGACTCCTGTACCCCGGACTCGCCCGCCTAAAAAGGGCCCAAAACCGCCCATTGCCCAGCTGAGACAGTCAGACCTCACGGAGACCGAGGCCGGATCAATGCGCTCGGCCAACGAGCTTGGGCGCATGGTAACCCTGCAGTTAGACTGCATAAAGCACGTTGCCCTCCGCTCCGGCAACCTTAAGGGGACCTTTGTTAAGATGCTTAAGGATGCCGCAGCGGAAATCGGCGCGTGTTTCAAAGAAATGGAGGGGCGCACCCAGTCATCAGAGGTCGCCGAATTAGGTGCAGAGCTAGAGCGACTTAAAAAAGAGACGCACCGCCACAGGACGGAATCTGAGGCCCTCGAGCGGATGTTGAGGGAAGAGCGGATGAAGCGCTTGGCAGGCGAAACGGTGGCCGCTGATGATCAGCCGGTGCCAGGAACGCCGCCAAGGCGCTCTCTGCCCCCTTCTGTTCCTAGAGAGGCCTCAAACAATAAGGAGATACGGGAGATAACGGCACAGCTGGCTCGATTGAGCGCGAGTATGGATGCGAGGTTCGCAGCGCTAGAAGCTCATCTCGCACCATCTGTTACCGACCATAGAACAATGCCTCGCCCAACACCACCACGAGCGAGCACTGCAAACGAAGAAACAGCCCGGCCCGGTCCAACCACCCGACCACCGGTCAAAAGGAGAAAGGGAACTTCTGCCCCATTACCAGCAGCGGCACCTTCGCGTGCGATTCCTGTCTCCGAGTCCTCGGACGGAAAGTGGATACCCGTGACGCGTGGCGGAAGAAATAAAACGGTTACGGCCGAGGCTGAACAGCCAACTACACAGGAGTTAACCCGTGAGGTTTTGGTGTCTAGGCGTGTGGCACCTTCTCAAGTGATAAATAATCGAGCGAGACAATGGGTCGAGCAGACCACCGAAGCTCCCCAAAAACCCAGAAGAAGGCGCCAAAAAAAGGCTCCTGCGGCACCCACTATGGGTGCTGCCACCGCTCCACCTGGCCCCTCTGCTCCCTCTGGTCCACCTGGCACGGGGGGAGGAGGGGGGAAAAGGAGGAGAAAAAGGAGGAGAAAGCGTAAGCGTGGATCTGGCAAGCCCAGCCTTCGAGCACCGAAGTCGGCAGCAGTGGTTATCTCGCTGCCGCCGGTGGAAGGCATGGCCGGCCTGACCTACGCGGACGTTTTAAACCGTGTGTTTGAGCTACTTTCGGGCACAGATCTTGTGGTCCCTGCCCCCAAAGTAAGGAGATCGGCTACTGGAGGCCGTATTATTGAGGTCGTCGGGGAGCGCAGTGAAGAGCGTGCAGCGGGAATTGCAGCTCTAATCCAGCGTACGCTCCCTGGTGAAATCCGAGTCACGAGGCCCGTGAAACGCGTTGATCTGCGTATCACGGGCCTCGCTGACTCCGTTAGCAAGGAAAGCGTCGCGGCAGCACTGGCCCGAGCTGGAGGCTGTCCCGAAGAGCAACTCCGAGTCAGCGAAGTCATTCGCGGGCTCTCGGGAATGGGGATGGTTCACGCTAGTGTTCCCATCGCCGCCGCAAAGACGTTGGTGAAGGAGAAGCGGCTGGTAGTAGGGTGGTTTTTGGCTGGGGTGCGGCTTTTGCCCCCCAGGCCGACCCGCTGCTACAGGTGCTTTAAAGTGGGTCATATGGCCGCACTTTGTGTGGAGGAGGTCGACCGCAGCCGGGACTGTTTCCGATGCGGAGAGACCGGGCATAAGGCGGCGTCTTGCGTCGCCTCGCCCCACTGCGGCCCTTGCGCCGATGCCGGATTTACGCCAGCCCACCAGGTGGGTAGCCCGGCTTGCCGGGCGGCCCCCAACAAGCGCGTTAGACGTTTCACGTACGTGAAGCCTCCGCGATTGAGGGAGGAGTTGCCGCCAGCGAACCTTGAGCTGCGGGCCGGGGATGGTCCGTAGCTCACTATCTGGTTCCGGGGAGGCGGCATGCGTATCCCGTACGCCTTCCTAGCGGTGATATGAGGGGGGTTTTGAGACTGCCTTCTACTCTAAGTTGTAGCTGCCCAGTAGGCAGCTAACCGTATCTAGGGTCGAGCTCTGGACGAATCCATTCGGACTCCCGGAAGGCTCCCCTAGACTACGCGGTTGCAGGATGCTGTCGGGTTTTTAGTGGGTGCAAGCCCCACATCCCCCGCTGCCGATCCCCCGGCAAGCTGGAAGTGCACCAGGCATTTTCCCGACAAAAAAAAAAAAGTTCCACCAAGGGGCTCTCGCCCCTTGGTGGAACGTATATGAGCTGTTGATGATGATGATGAAATGACCTTATACGGGTAATGACCGAAGCATCCATGCCCGCCCAGTCGACCTACACCGTCCGGTATGTGACGTTGCCCTGCAGGCGCCCCACCTACTCCTCCAACACGAATAGCATCAATCGTCCGATGGCCAGCAGTTGGGAAGGCGATCGAACTCCACCCATTAGCACTACGACTCTCCCTGGGTGCGGACCCGTCTCACTTCTTTAGCGATGGGTTTAGCCTTGATTCCATGCCATGATTCCGATGCCCATGCACCCCCGAAAGCACGCGTGCATCGACATACTACGGTGGTCCCCTAAATTTTAAGCCGGTCCGTGACTGACCATGCTTAAGCTTGCTCGGCCCTGGTTAAGTTGACTCTCTGCGGTTTCCACGAGATCCCTCTTCATCCCTCGATGTACTCCGCCCAAACCGGGGCGCCGTATTGTGACGTCGACATTATCATCCCGTGATACATTTACCCTCCACCAACCAATGGCCCTACTCAACCAATCGTGGTTATACGGGCCGAAACAGCGGGAAATGTACGCGGAACCTGCGTAATCGCACTCTAGCCGCGCACACTTCTTGACTCCCTACAAGTTATTTAAATCTTTCTCCTGTTTGTCCCAGTGTCCCTCTCCCCTTACGGGTTGGACAACACACGTCACGCCTTCGGTGTCCGCCACCAGGTCGCCGTGTGCCCACCGTTGTGGTACCGCTGGCTTCGCCTACCTTTCGTCTCCTGTTCTTTCTTCGGGCGGTTGCCCTCTTCTTGCTTCGCCTTTTCTATCGAACCCACTCCTAATCGAGTACCACCGTCGCGCGAAGTCCCGTAACCGCTGGAAATTTGCCTCCGTCCCCACGAGATCGCAGTAATAAATCGGACCCGTCTCAAGCGCTTTCACCTTATCGACCAAGTCCCTACGCGCCTAACTGTACAACCTACATTCCCATAGTGCGTGATGCAGGTCCTCATCCTCGCACTCCCCACAAGGACACCTAGCACTGTCGACCAGTGACAACCTAAACAGCCTACCATTGAAATGACCATGCCCCAAATCCCGTGATACAGTTGAAATTCAAAGTTATAAGTGCTGCTCAAACTTCCACTATCAGCTTTCCTGTCATCATTTAAAAAAAACATGACATGCCAATATTATATCCAATATTATATAAAAAAAAAATGACACATCCAATATTATATAAAAAAAATGGAATAAAAAATTAAAAAAAAAAACTCAAAAAATGCTGCTCTCAACTAGTGCAGCATTTTTTGTATTTTTAAAAAATTAATATAAAATTAAATAAGTGACTTATTTTTTTTATTCATATTTAAAACATTCTAATACTATGTCGTGAAGCCTCCCTTAAATTTTCCAGGGTGATAAAAAAATAACCGTGTATACAAGCTTACAATTTAATATTATTTACACATAAAAAGGATAAAATAATTTTATAAATATCAATACTATTTTCGGCTATAAGGGCTGGAATAGAATTGACGTCGGGAAGGGAACATGAAGGGATTTCAAAGGGGCAAAAAGCAACAAAGTGTGGTTCCTAACTGTTTCGTCTCAAGACAGTATTATTTTCGGCTCTCTATTTCTAGGCATAAAAATTATTGTCATAAAATCATATTCCATAATTTCGATTGAAATAATCGTCAAGACGCATAATAATCAGGAAGCAGAATGGTAATAAGCATAATATTGTGTGGCAGAAAATCATTTGTCATAAGTATTAAAACCCATAAGCTCGAAACAGAACAACTTTACGCATAATTTTTCAAAGCATTAATAATGTTTAGCATATTAATCACAACGAACAATACGATTACGCAGAATTTCTCTAGGCATAAACTTGCGCGCAAGCATGCAGCAATGTATCATGCAGTATGCATGCAAGCATGCATGCAACATGCAAGCAAGCATGCAGCAATGTAGCATGCAGTATGCATGCAAGCATGCATACAACATGCAAGCAAGCATGCAGTATGCAAGCAAGTCTGCACAACGCAAGCAAGCATGTACCACGCAAGCAAGCATGCACATGCATGGTTTCTGTCACGGCTCCGACGCTGCGGGGCTCCGGCGGTCCCACGCGAGCTTATCGTCGCAGATTGGTTTTCGCTCACCACCTGCTCCTCAGCTCGCGGGCCGCCTCGCCCCTCCGCGCCTGCGCGGGTTTGAATAACACTCTAGGGGTAGGACAAACAAGACTACGTGGAGTCGGTTTTGCAGCGATTCGTTTCTGTCACTAGTAGCATGAATGAATTACTTTTTCAAATAAAAAAATCAATATGTATACTATGCAAAAATTATATCAAATGAAAATATAGAAGATTCGAGTATCATATTTGAATAAAATAATATATGAAATGTTATTATAAAAAGTTAAGTAAAACAGAGTAAACATTATATCCTTTAAAATAACATAATTTCTAATTATAAATAAATGTCCCAAAATATTAGAGATATCATTAATTATGACACTTAAAATTATGGCAAAACATTTTAGGACTACCAATATTATGTCATAAGAAATTAGGGATTTCATTAATTAGGCTTCATAAAATTATCCCTTTGGATAATTGTGCCTTATACAAATTATGCAATGAAATAATTATGTGACGTTAATGTTATGCTTTTCGATTATTATGCTTAGTGATTTATGCCAAGCGTCTTTATGACAAACAACATTATGCCTAATGAAAGGTCCCCATTATTTTCTTTCTCTCTGCTTACTCATTATTTGCTCACTGGTTTACCTACTCATTCTGTTTGAATGATTTATTGTATTCGCAGGTAGTCTAAATTTGGCCGCCAGCTATAATATAAGTACCCGTTTACCGTGCAATTTAATATCAACTACATCAAAATCCAGTAAATCAAAATATGTGAGATCATACCGAAATGAATGAGAACACACTTACACACACTCGAATGCTAAATAGGTTTTTCTGGGAAAAAATGTATGTATCTGATTCTTAAAACAACACAGACAAGAATGTATATGATTTATTATTGGAAGCTATGGCGAAAATATAATAAACAAAATTTCGTAAATAAATTTTGATTTTCGTATCCCAATTGTATTTCTTTTAGTAAGTAGTAAGTAGTACTTGGAGGTTTTTTTGTCAAAAATGGTAATTTTCGGGGGGATTTTGAGTGAGATCGGGGGGGAAATTTAAAGGGCCACCTGGCAACACTGAACAAATGACGCGATTGGTTCTAGATCCTAGAAACTCGACTGTAATAGTAGTTTGTCGTTATGAAAATCAATATAATTGGCCGAGTAACTTCAAAAGACAGTATTATCTCTGCACATAAACGTCTAGCATCTTTGCACGTATAAAAGTGGTCTAGGATGAAAGTATTTGGTAGCGAAACAGCTTGGCCGATTTTTTAAAAACTTTTTGTATATATTTAGTAGGTCTTTGATCGATTCCTTTGTCCTTGGGAATGCATTGACTAGGCGGTTGCATCGTCGCTAGGAGGCGGCCATCCCAGCTCACGGCGCGCAGCCGCGATGAACTTTCCATGACGTCAAGCTGTAAATGAGACTTGCTTTACTTTTATTTGGAACCAATATAAGTATTGCACATTATGATTTACAGCTCTTTCAAGCGGTGCCGTCGCCCTTTCGTGTGATTTTCATTATTTCGTTTTATCTTTCAATCCTTTTTCGCTTTACTACAAGGTTGAATTCTAAATATACTGAAACAAGTGTTGGACTAATACACATGACTATGATATAATACACATATGACAATACACGTTGGACGAATACCCGAGGATGGTCGCCCCCAGCGCCTCCCTGGAGTGGACCCTCCCGTGTCGGACCTAGAGTTCGACCTGGTGAGGGAGCGGTTCCGGCGCAAGGGGAAGGGGAAGGTGCCGGGACCGGACGGGGTGCCAGCAAGGGTCCTGTGCCTAGCACTGGGCCCCCTGGAGGAGCGGTTCCGAGCGGTGCTCAATACGAGCATCGCCTCGGTCCTTTTCCCCGTGTGCTGGAAGGTGGGGCGACTCTGCCTTCTTCGGAAGCCGCATCGAGAGCTCGATGAAGTATCTCGGTCTGGTACTGGACCCCCGATGGGATTTCGAGGAGCACTTTAAGCTCTCGCCCCAAGGCTGTCTGCCGCCGCGGTAGCCCTCGGACGTGTCTTCCCCAACGTAGGGGGACCGGGCGCAGCGAGCCGTCGACTTTATCAAACGGTGATAAAGTCGATGGCGCTGTACGGAGCCCCGATTTGGGCGGAGCGTCTCGCCCCCCGAAAGGTGGCCCTCCTGCGCAGGCCGCAGAGGGTCATTGCCACCCGGGCCGTGCGGGCCTACCGCACGGGCTCTCACGAGGCGGCCCGCGTTCTAGCAGGCTCGCCTCCGTGGGATGTCGAGGCACGTGTCCTTGCGGCTGTGCACCGACATCGGGTGGCAGCGAAGAGTCGGGGGGAGCGCTCCCTCCCGCAGGAGGTGGCGCGCATAAGGCACGTGGCGCTGAGGGAGGCTCTTCGCCAGTGGGCCGAAAAAACGCTCGCCCACCCACCTGCCGGCCACTGGACGATCGAAGCCGTTCCTCTAGTGTTGGAGGAGTGGGTTGGGCGCCGGCAGGGCAGCCTCACCTACCGGATGGTGCAGATGATGACCGGGCACGGCTGCTTCGGTCATTATCTTGCCGCAGTGTCAGCACTGCGGCAAGGTTTGATTTCAGCTAGTTTCTGCCTAAAAATCTAGTGTTGGCATAAAAGTGACCGAACTGTTTGACCGACACTACGAGATTTCATCATGGTCTTCATAACCTCTACCTATACATATAATAATAAATAGTAAGAATAAATGAATAAAAGACAAATTATAATAATGAGCCAGCTTGTCTTCACTACAGAAATTATTTGATTGTAATAGTTGTCAACTTTTTTGCCAAGCTGTTACACATTTCATGTTACAAATGTCTTGACTTATTCAGATAATGATCGACCTTCATATGTCTGCATTCTAAACGAGAGGGTATGTACGAGTATGCAGATGACGGGTCAAAAGTTACAATAAATGATACACAATACAGACACGCTTATTTAGTTCTATAAATAAAAAACATTCTATTTAACCACTAAAGGCAGTTTTAAAAACTACTTATTCGCAGTTTGTGTTACTGCCTTTGAAACATTAAGGGATTAACGCTTACAGAGATCGCTGCTTTCAGGAAGTCCCATCAACTCTATATAAACAGAACCTCTTCAACTCCTTCCTTCTGCGACATATCTTCGCAGAAATAAATAACAGCTTCCTTATAACCATGCTAGTCGACATCTTTGTGGATATTTTGGTTAACGCGATGCCATCTTCGCCGTAGGGTCGCCGGCACTCGGAGGGTGTGCTCAGCCATGTCGTCAGGAAGTCAGGAGTTATGTCTAGCCTGCGGACGGCTTGGCGAATTGGACACATCTGATCTCGTTTGTCTTGATACATCGAGGTGCACATAGGGAAGATTTGGAATGTATTTTCAGTGCTCAGCCGCTGGCCGCGCTAATCATACGCCTACCACATATTATTAATTTAATTAGTTTGAGGAATTAGAATTGCTATTTGCATACCTAATGCCCCTTTTCAACGAATACCTACGTACATACCCTGCAATAACCTGTAATGTGTGATAATTCAAGACTTCAACGTAAAGCTCTGTCTGTAGGTTCAATCAATACTCGTTCCTGGATTTTGTTTTTATTTTAACTGCGTCGGGAACTTTATCCTGTTCTATTCCACGAACATTGTATGTACAAGCTATTTCAATATTCAGCCTCTCACCGTTCAACTGCATCGTACCACCTACCTACATACACTTTATATTACAGCTCCTGTTTTCCCAGAAAGGGCGTGGGATATCAGCAATCTCGCTACGTATTTAATAACAGCCGTAGCCACCCTAGGTTTTCCCTGTACCTATTTGCAGTCGGCATTATTGATTTTCACGGACGTGTGTAATATGCGCGCAGCTCAGCTTGTTTATTATTGACTGCTTTGGAAACGGGCGATATTATGCATCTAGTTCATAGAGAACTATTATATGACTGATTATTTATATGTACGTATCGATTGACAGTGTTGTTGTTATGAATCTTCACGTTTCATTTTGTTACACACAATGTGTTATACGAGTACGTTAAGTTTCCTTCCAGGGATGTTTTTGGTATTGTACTTATTGTAATAAGTTGTCTTATTGACGATAGACTTGTTCTTCGTCGTGGCGTATTGACTATAATGGATTGAGCCATTTCTCTGAGATAAAGCGGGTTGATTTAAATGTTATCTTGTACAATATAAAAGGCGCCTAATTGAATTATGCTTCTGCAAAGATTTAGTCGTAAGATGATTGGTTTCTTTAGCTCGTATTAAGATTATTTTGAATTCATAGTTTTTTGTATAAAGGAAAGTAAGCTCAATACGGTTTCATCTCTTGTTTATGTGTGCAGTATACGTTTCTGTGAGAAAGGTGTTTGGCTCTGTGGATTTTTTTCTCTACTTCCCTGTTTATATTCTATCTGTTTTATTACTACCAACTTGATTTTGTTTGCTTACATTAGAAGATTTGAATGATGAGATGTTTGCCCGACACTTTTAAGTATATACGAGCAAGCTATGAACTTTATTGTGAAACTGTATTATTAGTGTGATTGGTTCTTATACTGTGAAACCTCCAATGGCCGCTCGCTATCGACCACCTGTAACTTGAAATATTGACGCTATGAACGGGGCGCTGTAAATTCTAGGAACGTTCCAAGAAAATGTTAAAATTTTTAAACTCAATACTGGTGAGGCGGGCTTTCTTCTAGCCTAAATTGGATAGAACATTTTAAGTTAACACTGACATTATTTCTGCGTTAATTTATATTGCATATTATGAAGAACAAAAACTTACTATTCATGAACGTAAAGCTTTAGAAATACCATAGTAACACAATAAATCTGAATGTAAGTAGCAAGACAGATGTTTGACCGTCTGTTACCTTTTCATGACTTAACCTTTAAACCGATTTTGATATGTTTGGTATAGATAATTATGGATGAAACCTTGGAAAGGGCATGTGCTAGACTTTTGTTGCGTAAATAAAGCTTGAAGAGGTTTTAACTTATTTACAATTTTACTCGGATAATTTAAATATGTGTTTTAAAAAAGTTGTGTTAATATTTAAAGAGGTTCAGATCATCAAACTGAGCAACTCTCACTATGGGATCAACTTTAAAATCGCGAAAAAACGCTAGCTGTGTCATTCAAAACTTCAGATTTGTTCAACCGTAATATAGTAGGTACTTATATTATTTATTTTAAATTTTGTATATTATTTTATTTACTTATTAATTCATTATAGAATGTGTAAATGATATGGTTTTTTGGTATGTACAAATATTATTTTGTTATAGTTTATATGTAATACCTAATTTTTACACTTGCGTCTACTCTTCACTTGATCTGAATTGAGTTGCGCATTTATTTTCTTTATGTCCAAATTTTGTTATATATTTGTAGTATTTATTAATATCGGTTAAAATATAACCGACTCTTTTTGAATTATTATATTTTAATTTCTAAAGCTTCTTTAAATTTAAACTCTGTCGCGCTTTCACGCCAAAACTACTAAACCGATTTAAATGAAATTTGTTTGAAAATGACATAGTTTGAGCCCCAGGAAAGGACATAGGATGGCTTTTATCGCAGAAATCATCCTTTAAGGAAGAGAAAAAGGGGGTGGAAGTTTGTATGGGAAATCAATAACCGCTGAACCGATTTAGATGGCATGGAGATAGTTTGAGTTGCGGGGAAGGTTAGGTTAGGAATAGTTTTATAAGGAATAGTTTTATCCCTGAAATCATTCCTTAATGGTGTAAAAAGGGGAAGGGGGAGGGAGGGAGTTGTAAAGGGAATCAATAAAAAAGGACTTCCACCCGGACGAAGTCGCGGGCAAAAGCTAGTAATAATATAAATTTAAAAAATGATCAATTCAACGTTCATAGAAACCAATGGGATATTGATTACTGGTGCCAGAATCTTCCCTAGTTACACAACGTGATCTAAAATTGTACCTACCTAATTAGAATACATGGAAATTGTATGGTAGGTAACGGTTAAATATGACGTCAAGGGAAACATTATTTTGTCTCTTCTAACTGGTGGGTAGATCCTAATAGGGAGCTAATCGTAGAGTGACTTGCACAGTATTCACTCTAAATACGATTGACGTTAAATGTCTGCACAATTGTTTTATTTTTGTCATTTGTTGACAGAATCAGAATTATGTTTTAAACTTTTGTTTATTTATTTTAATCTTTATTGCACTGGCTAAAAATTACAACGGGCGGACTTCATGCGACAAGGCATTCTCTACCAGTCAACGAGCGGCAAGTTATAATTTTAAATTGTGTTTGGCGCAGACAAAGATACAATTTAAATGACAAATATAATATATAAACTTACTACCTTATACATACATACATACATACACATATACATACATAAATATTCATATACCGGTGTTTCATAATAACCAATAAATAAACAATGCGTTATCTAGAACTAATTATTAAAATGTGATCACACGTAATGTCATTCAACCCAAAATTTTCATGTATATCATAGTATCATCATCATGTCTATGATTTACATGAAAATTTTGGGTTGAATGACATTACGGATAAACACAATTTAATAATTAGTTTTCGATAAAGAATTGATTATTTATTGGTTATTATGAAACATCGTGTATAAATATAATTTATAAATACTTTAGCTCGACACTAACGTCACGACAGATCAGTCTCATGCAAGTGACTCCAGAATTCCAGATAGTGCTCACGAATCAGCTTCTTAGGTTTGTTTACTTAAGGTCTCACGGATGTGGTAGGATAAATCATTCCACAGACGAATCGCAGGGATAGTGAACGAAACTCATTTAGCGCTAAACATATATTTTTTATGTAAAATTTTGTGCGTTGAGACTGTATTTCGCACGATTTCTTTTATAGATACTCCTAAATAGTAAATGCAATTGGAATGGGTACTGGCTCCTTGCTCCAGGCGTGACCTGGTTTGTTCCCTAACGGGAAACCTTTTACAAACAAGGCCGTTACTCACCGTCGAAAACGTCTGTTTGTGTATAGCTAAACGATATAACATCCGTTATGATGACAAAACAGTAATATCTATACTTACTAATATTATAAAGCTGAAGAGATTGTTTGTTTGTTTGAACGCGCTAATCTCAGGAACTACTGGTTCGAATTTAAAAATTCCTTTTGTGTTGGATAGTCCATTTATCTAGGAAGGCTTAAGGCTTTATATATCATCACGATATTGTTATTTTCGGACATCCACGCGAACGAAGTCGCGGGCACAGCTAGTATTACTTATTCGTAGTCTATATCCAATTCGACGAGACGATTATCATTATCATTACGACTGTGGCTAGTGATCCCGGGTACGAATTGCGGTTGGTGCAAATTTTTGTGTGGTCAACAGAAATGTTTGCTGTGGAGGAATGGGCGGTTTTCCACTACAACGGCACTGCACGGGCACGACCCCGGGGCCGGCGATATTAATTTGGTATTCCTTGTCGAAAATGCCAGCTTCGCTCTTTTCACGTCACATTTGGTTGCGACACACAAAAGTGACATGTTCGGTTTTCAAACAGAACTAGGGATCATCTAGTAAGATTAATGTCTGAGGCTTAAGTCGTATTGGACTTTAGACTGTTATTAAAATGTGTCTTGTTTCTTATTTTGCAATGTAACGAAGAAATGTGTAATTTATTTGCTTAAGAAACAAATCGTAGGGCAACATTGTTGTGAAGTATTGTGAACTCCGTTCAATTGCTTGCAGTTTATGTCTGATTTGTACCTTGGACCGTCTCGGTGTCCCGTTTTTATTGATCTAATGAATGCAGATGACGATAAGTATAAGGTACCTACTGTCCTGCAAATGCTTTAATAATTTTAATTGTCTAGTATCGAACATTTATATTGTTGTGCATGTTTTGACTGGAATTTTACTGGCTTCAGAGTTTGATTGAGTTATTAAAGTCTGATTTTTAATTCGACGGAATGTCATTCTTTGACAATTCAGATATCATAAACCTTTTCTGCCTTGAATTTTTTGAATATAAAGTAATAAAAAGTATGAAACAGAATTAGATCATAGATCAAGTAAAATATATGTGATGACTAGTAAATAGTGTTTGTTTTGTGCATTCAATGCACACTAACTAGAATGTAAATTTTTAATGGCTTACCGTTCCCAAGCAGGCAAAACTTAATTGGATTTATTTTTGATTTGAAAATTGTTAGTAGCAGTACGGAACCTGAACTTCAATCCCAATTGGTGGTCTTAAAACGTGCTTTTTAAACGTTCGCGAAGAGTGTTTATACATGTTCTTACCTTTCGGGGAGAAAAAGCGTGAGCATAATGATAAACAAGACAGCTTAAACAATGATTAAATTTTGATTTTCATAATCCCACGAGGGATGAAACACATATTAGGCTGTGCATATACAAGACGTGGTATATACGATATGAAACTTCAATAACATTAACGCCACGGCCTTTTTTGAAGTGGCCGTTAGGGTGTAAAAATCATTGCTTAACAGTTGTCTCAAGTTAGTCTTTGATTAAACATGGCGATGTTCTTAAGTTATTAATATAAATGAAACAGCATTATGTTCAAATATAAAAATTTTGGGCAACGTATTGTAGTAGATCATTAAAGACTAAGTGCCGAGACGGCACAGTGTTTAAATATCATATTATCAAAACAAAATATCATAATCGCAAAACATCATATTAGCAAAACATGATACTTGCAAAACATCCTATTCGCTAAATATCATATTCGCAGAATATCATAATCTCAAAATAATCCAACTGGTACAGTCGTCTACGCTATTTCATTACATGGCCTTCATCACATGGCTTTGATTGTCAAGTCCGGAGTTTGATTCCCCATAGCTACCAATGCTTCCCTAAGTTTATCGCCATATTCTCAGTGTGAATAGCATTGTTTTATCCAAACAATTAGTATGTGTATGATAGCCAGTTACTCTACTCTGCTGCTGAATAAACAAGGTGAAGCTCGCTGCCACCTTGGCTTTATCGTCATTTACCATTTAGGTCATGGGTGAAGGCCAAAAGCTTTCCTATTGTAGATAAAGAAGCTGTCGTCCGAGGAACGATTCAAGGGCTTTAGTTGGGTGGGATTTCCTGCTGTGTAACGGTTAATCCATCCATAACGGTTTACCCCCTTAAAATCCTCTTTAGTGCCTTTCGCCCAAAATGGGCTATTCGGGTCGATACAAGACAAATTCACCGAATAATTCCCGCCCGCATCAGCCTAGTATAAAAATCAACCCAGTTTTACATTGAAGTGGTGTGTTACATTAATTTCCAGGCATTGATACACACTCCGTTGCTGAGGGACTACTTCCTCGGCGAGAAACACAAGTGCAAGGCGCAGGGAACTAAGTGCTTAGTGTGCGAAGTGTCCAAGCTGTTTCAGGTATGTTGTAACACTGTTTCTTTTTAAGACTAGGTGGTTAGCACAAATTATTGATTTCACTGTAATTAATTAGTGACATTATAATTAACATTAAACATTCAACTCATAAAAACATTCTTGATTATTAATCATTGTTATGACAGAACTGACATCTGTTGTAGTTTTTTTTGTGAAACTTTTTCATTCTTTGTGAGCAAAGTATCACTGCGCTATACATCCTTCCCCTCGTTCCGACTTGACAGGATCGTGTAAACATTTTAGGTGAACCAAAATAATTGCAAATGGATTGTATTCGGCTTTTATGTTAATATTTACTTAGTTAATAATAATTCTATTCTTAAATGGACAAAACCTTCAATTTGGTTTCATTAGGTAAACATCTGTGTTGGCTAATGTTGAATCTGTGGATAGAATATTATTGTGTTTTGATCATTTGTGGAGTAAGTGCCGCGGTATTGATTTACAAGGAATATCATCTTATCGAGTAGGTGGATATCGATACCGCATTCTTATGCTTAAAAACCTGCTTATTTATTGATCTTTTTCACTTTGCCTTGCCCATCATGGTGGCAAATAGCCCCTGAACCTTAATTTATCAAGCTACATATGCTTGTTTTCATCATCATCACAGCTCATATACGTCCCCACCGAGGGGCTCGAGCCTACCCTATGTAAGGGTGATAAGGCCTTACTCAACCACGCTGGCCCAGTGCGGATTGGTTGACTTCACATACATCATTGAATTTCTTCGCAGATGTATACAGGTTGCCTCACGATGTTTTCCTTCACCGTAGGAGCGTCAGACATGTACATATATGAAATTCTAAACGAAAAACACATTGGTACATGGCGGTCTCGAACTCCGACCTCCCAATTGGAAGGCAAGCGCGTCCACAGCGCCACCGACGCTCATGCTTGTTTTGGAATGGTTTAATTTCAAATTATTTTAGTATACCTCTCAGATGATTAAATTACTTAATAGGTTCTTGGAAACCCCGTGGCCGTGGTGTCGCAAGGTGAATATTGTTGGGCTTTATGCTGGTATTAATTATATCAGAGTAGGTCACATTGCGACTACCCTTCAGGGTTTAGTTCCGAGCCTCTCTTAAGGAAGTACCTTCACGATGACTCCGCAGAAGCAGGAGAAAATATTTGATCTGAAAATTTCTTATTCGGATCGGAAGCGGTAGTAGTATTTTCGATCTGTCTATCGATATTATTTCCGATACTATTTACTATGGTTGTATTGAGACCCCATCTCTCGACCCACCGCCTTTTCCGCTTTACATTTCAGGCCTATTATGAAATGTCTGCAGCTTTCACACTAGGTACCGATTCATTCTCACATTGTGAGCGAGATGAGTGAGCCTGAGGTGATACCTCTTATTATATTTTTTTCTACCTAACATTATTTTTGGAGTATATTGAGGAGGATTCCATGGGCGATCTTCGCTCGGGATTTATAACTTTCACTTCAAGATCATCACCTTACATTACACACTTGGTATAGTTTGCTGATTACGACGACGACGAGATTTTTGTTACCCCTTTCAAGAATAAATGGAGAAGATGATTCCCTACTTTGGCAACATACCAGCGTAATTCCCCTGCGTAAATTTTCAAAAAATGTGATACCTGTAGTTTAAGTAACCCTACACAATATTTGTGGTTAGGGTGATGAGCCCGTAATGTGAAAGTTCTTATAGATTAGAACCTTGTAATTTATTATTTTTTATATAAGGGAAATAAACCGTTTACATAAACTGAGTACTTTATTGAATCATTTATTATTATTATTTCCACAACTGAAGTCTGATTGTATTTGCATGGAGGCGCCCTTCATAAATATATTCATGCGATTCTCCAGGCACGGCACACCTTTAAATAAGTCAACCCACGACCTGAGCTAACTTAAATTCTCTGTCTCATGCTCACCGAAAAAGGTTACAATGTTAAGCTAGCAAAATATTAAATGATTTTTTAATTTGATATTAGTGTTTAAGTTATATGCAGAAACACACTGGTGGTTTAAAATGTAGAATACAGTTTATTTCTGCTGGCGATGCTGCTTGTTATGTTTTGTATTTCCTTACCAAATAGTGGTATAATAACTGAGCTAGAAAAGAACCAATAAATATAAATAGTTGAATATAGTCATCATCATCATCATCATTTCAGCCAAGAGACGCCCACTGCTGGACATAGGCCTCCCCCAGGGATCTCCAAACCGATCGGTCCTGCGCCTCCCGCATCCAGCGGCTTCCCGCGACCTTCACCAGATCGTCGTTCCACCTTGTGGGGGGCCTACCAACGCTGCGTCTCCCGGTACGCGGCCGCCACTCGAGGACCTTTCCGCCCCAACGGCCGTCAGTCCTGCGAGCTATGTGTCCTGCCCACTGCCACTTAAGGTTTGCAATTCTTTGGGCTATGTCGGCGACTCTAGTTCTTCTACGGATCTCTTCATTTCTGATGCGATCGCGTAGAGAAACCCCGAGCATAGCCCTTTCCATTGCCCTTTGAGGGACATTGAGCCTTCTGATGAGACTCATTGTAAACGGCCACGTCTCAGTTCCGTACGTCATCACTGGCAACACGCACGAATTGAAGACTTTCGTCTTAAGACACTGCGGTAGATTGGCCGAGAATATGCTGCGTAGCTTCCCGAACGTTGCCCAGCCGAGTAGGATTCGTCGATTTACCTCTTTAGTAGGAAGTTGGACTTACCGAGCTGGACTATTTGTCCCAGGTAAACATATTCGTCAACAACTTCCAGTGTAGAGCCGCCAACCTTCACAGGAGTGGGTACTACATGGGAATTCACCATAATTTTGGTCTTGTCCATGTTCATTTTAAGACCCACTTCTTGGGAAACTCTACAGAGGTCTTCGAGCATTGTGCCTAGATCTTCCACGGTCTCAGCCATGACCACGATATCATCGGCAAAACGAAGGTGAGTCATGTACTCGCCGTTTATGTTTATGTTGACGCCGAGTCCTCTCCAATCCAAAAGCTTAAATACATCCTCCAGCACAGCTGTGAACAGCTTCGGCGACATAACGTCACCTTGTCTCACACCTCGCTGAAGTCGTATTGGTTTCGAGTTCTGGTCCTGAAGGCGGACTGACATAGTGGCGTTTCCGTACAATGACTTCAACACTTGGATGTACCGGTAGTCTATTTGGCACCTCTGGAGTGGCCTAAGCACGGCCCAGGTCTCGACAGAATCGAAGGCTTTCTCATAGTCCACAAACGCCAAGCATAGTGGCAGATTATACTCCTCGGTCTTCTGTATAACCTGCCGCAGCGTATGAATGTGGTCTATGGTACTATAGCCTTTACGGAATCCGGCTTGTTCGGGAGGCTGGAAGTCGTCAAACCTGCGCGCGAGACGATTCGTGATGACTCTCGAGAACAGCTTGTATACATGACTCAGGAGCGTGATGGGTCTGTAGTTCTTCAACTGGGCCCTGTCGCCCTTTTTGAAGAAAAGTGCCAGCACACCCCCGTGCTATGCTTTAGGCGTAATGCCCTCGAGTATGATAGAGTTAAATAGCCTCTGCAGCGCTTTCCGGACTGGTAGTCCACCCGCTTTCAAAAGCTCAGCTGTAACTCCATCATCACCCGGTGCCTTGTTGTTTTTTAGCTGTTTGAGAGCCACACTAATCTCGTACAGGCTGACGTCCGGGATGTCTTCGGTGTAATGCCGGATCAATTTGGCTCTAGGGTCTGTAGCCTGAATGACAGGTGCCTGCGATGTTGTGTAAAGCTGTCCATAAAAGCGTTCAATCTCAGCCATAAGCTCAGGTCGAGACGTGACGACTCTGCCGTCCTCTGTCTTCAGCTTCGTCAGCAGACTCTGACCGAGTGACAGATCTCTTGCGAACACTTTGGAGCCCTTGTTCCGCTCGATGGCTTCCGTAATACGTTCTGTATTAAATCGGCGTATGTCGCGAGTCAGAGACTTCGAGATCTGTTTGTTGAGTCGCCGACGAGCATCTTCAGAGGACTGCAGACCCATCCCACGCCTTTCTTCCATCAGCTTAATTGTCGGCTCTGAGATCTTGCTCCTTTGCTTGGTACGGCTGGGTTTGAAAAACTTCGAACCCACCGTAAGGACAGTTTCCACAAACCTGTCATTATATGTGTCCACATCCGTGCCGTGCCGTGCCGTTGAATATAGTAAAATAACATAAATATAGAAAAGGTTCCAGCTTACGTGCGTTATTTTTAGTATTTATTCCTTTGCACTCTTTGTAGCTAATATCCATATTTATTTTTTGACGACGCATAGAAATATTTTTTTCATAAAGGTTTAATCTGATTACGCAGATCGGCTATGTTACTGATATTAATCAAGTAAATTTTATATAATTGTTGTTATATGTAGAGTCATGTACAGTGGAACTATTATTACATTGTTTAAATTATCACATTTTTCGTTTGTATATATCTCTAACACATCTTTTGACAGTAAATTATGAGCTTTTATTTAACTTCAATATTTGTTTTTGCAATTCGTCATGTCGCTCATACTTTAATATGGCCGTATCAATACAAACTGTATCCACGAAGTTTTATTACGACGATAGAATACGAATATTCCGCTAAAGCATCGTAATAAAAGTCGTATGTACCAGCCTTATTTGTAGCAGTTCGCAGTTAAGGGACTACTCGGATATTCATAGGCTTATTGATTTTTTCATAGTTGCAAAATGGATAACTGCTTAGCTAATAATTATTGCAAATTACTCTGCTGCATAAAATTTTGTATTTTAAATTTCTTAAACAGTCTGTGTACCCAAAAAAGTAATATAAAATTAAGCAGATAAAACTACTGTATTCGACATTACTTATGACTCATGTAATTATGTCAGTTTTTTTATTGCTACTAAGTTGGCAAACAAGCAAACTGCCTACCTGATGGTAAGTGGTAACAGTCACCTATATATAATACATGTGGCTCCTGTGAGATTCGCAGCAAAACTGCAACCCCCACAAGAACCACAGTGTACGTTGCCAACATGAAGCAAATACAAAGAGGAGATGTTATAAGCATCTAGGTCCAGCTCCTATCACCAGAGTCCTGACGTCACGCATTTTTAGTTTTAGCTACTTAACGCCAGATGCGCTGACATCAGTCGATCTTTTTATCTGTCGGGTTAGTACGTCGTACGCTCTTCTTTTATTTTAGTTTTAAATTACCTAAATACAAAATGAAATGTTGTATTCTATCGTGCAAAAGTTACACAGACGACAGAAACAAAGTGAACGAAAAAAAAATCTCTTTCCATTTGTAAGTACATTAAACAAGCATTATTAATTTATTACTTGACGTATTGCTTCTAGAATGTTCGACGCCACATGGACGCTTCTGTCAATGTCCCGATAAAGCACAAAAGGCCCTCTAGTGGCGAGTAAAAATACTAACGAAAACGTAGGATGTATTAAGGGCGAAAACAAAACACGTGAATTAATATAAACAGTTTTAACGATTTTTATTTTTAGATTATATTGACACAGCACCTAATAAATTATCTTTCTCCTACGAATGTCTCTTTTAACATAATTATCTTTCTCCTACGAATGTATCTTTTACTGCCACCTAGTAATGTATAGCGGAACTTTTATGTTAACGTCAATAATGCTGGCATTTTAGTCTGTACTAGCACTGCTGCCACCTAGTAATGTATAGCGGAACTTTTATGTTAACGTCAATAATGCTGGCATTTTAGTAATTCTACTCGCTACAAGGTGACAGTGGCGTCGCGCATACTCCCCCCGCACCCCGATTTCCGACTTCACTTGATTTCATACGGAAAACGCGATAGGGCACCTCCTCTTTGTATTTGCTTCATGGTTGCCAACTTGTGACATCATATGTAAAGTCACGGTACCCAGTAATTTCACTGCCTTATCTTACCCTTCAAACCAGAACACAGCAATGCAAGCAGTGCTGCTTTGCGGCAGAAATAGGTAAGACGAAAGTGCCCAAGCAGACGAGCCGGGTACAGAGTCTCCCTCCAGTGAAAGGCCGGTAAACAGTTACTATGATGACGTGAAATATAGTCTATTTCATAGCATGGTTTGTGGGACTTTATTAAAGTTATTCTTGTACATAGTAGATGGCTATATTAAATCCACAAAAATCACAAATGATGTCCACATGTACAGCCGATGGCTATATTAAATCCACAAAAATCACAAATGATGTCCACATTTACAGCCGGCTTCAAAACTAGATAAGCCTTTTTAGCAGATTTAGTACTATGTCACACCAATATTTCTTTTATTTAGTATGTTTACACCTATATTGCATTGTTAATAGTTGGTGTGACATGGTACTAAAATGGTTATCTACTTTTGAAGCCGCCTGTACAGGGTGGAAACGATAAGTGATCTCACTCAATTATTTCTAAATTATATCAGAAAACTTATTTCTGATTCTGTGTTTTATGAGCTCTATCAAATGGTATCAAAAACTGGATATATAAAAAAAAGCTTTGGTACATGTAATATGTAATATGCCATCTTCTAAGCATTTTGAAGATCAGCAATTAGTTTTCTGATGCCGTACATAGTTTGGAAAAAATCGAGTGAGATCACTTATCGTTCCCATTCTGTATATCACTAACAAACTATCAGTGACAGTTTCTGTCGATTTGGCACTTTCATAGTGGTAGACCGCCGCAGCTACCGTGACCAGATACGTATGATTCCGATTAATGGCAGTCGTATGAAAGCCGCAAGGCATCCCCTCTCTTGACTTCTGAGCAGAGCTAAGTCTTTTGTGCAGTAGAGCTTCTTCCAAATCGAACTACTCATACTCAGCAATGCGCTACCTCCCTAATGTCGACTTGTTTCGAAAACTACTTTTGGGATAGTGCAGTGTGTGACTTCGTTTTTTTACATACGGCAGGGAAGCTCTTGGCGTACACCTGATGGTAAGTGACAATAAGGTCTAAGGTGGGAGCGAGCTTCACCTGGACTCCTCAACAACTGAATAACTGGCTATCTTACTTCTAATTATCGGAACAAAACAATGCTATAAAAATTGTTATAACGGAGACAAACTTAGACATCAAGCTGAAGCTGATAATTCGTCACTTACTTAATTAATAATACAATGTGGGGATTCCAGCAGAATTAACTTTTTGTCGCATTGGTTTTTTTATAAGTAAATATTGTTACTTCTTCTAGGAGTTCTATTCGGGCGCGAAGACCCCGCTGACTTTGCACCGGCTGCTGCACCTCATCTGGACGCACGCGCGCCACCTAGCGGGCTACGAGCAGCAGGACGCTCACGAATTCTTTATTGCCACCTTGGACGTACTTCACAGGTATTTTTTAACGATTCACTTGGTAATATTGGTAACCATAAAAACAAATCAAATAAAAAAAAAAAATTTGCTGCCACATAAAGACGCAAGTTAAAAGATTTAAGATTATGTGTATTTTAAATCGCTATAACCTGACCCGACCACGCGTATATTGGATATCGATAAATTGACTCACACTGCCATCTGTTTGAAACTTTTGGAACTGACAAATAATTAATACCTACAACCCGGAATTCTCGGGTACGCAGATGACGGCAACGTTGTTAAGAGATACTATCCAGCGCAGACTACCAAACCGGATATTGACCACCAGAGAGAGGCCATGGTCCTGCGTACAAACGTGACTCTCCAAAATGTCTCCGATTGGGGTGACAAAAATGAGCCCTTTCAACTTGACTCCCACTTTCCGGAATGCACCTGTTGAAATAGCCGACTACCACGAACTCCTTGATATGCAACTTTCATCTAAACTGAACTTCGGAGGATATACACGGTGTTTCATAATAACCAATAAATAATCAATTCTTTATCGAAAGCTAATTATTAAATTGTGTTTACCCGTAATGTCATTCAACCCAAAATGTTCATGTAAATCATAGACATGATGATGATACTATGATATACATGAAAATTTTGGGTTGAATGACATTACGTGTAAACACATTTTAATAATTAGTTTTAGATAACGCATTGATTATTTATTGGTTATTATGAAACACCGTGTACAGAGTCCAAGGCCAAAACCGCTTCCAAAAAATTGGATATCCTTTCATAAATTTTATGAATTTTTTATAATTTTTTTCTAAATTTTCTGGTGATTTCATATATAATAAGTTAACGTTTACAAAATCATATTCTGTAAAAAAAAAACAATAATTACACAAAATAAACTTCGCAATGTAAATCTTATTACATTTTCATCATACTGCGCGCGGAATCAGCTGTTTGGGTCATCGAACGACAGCGCACCGGTGTGAGCGGAACAAATGATACCGCCGTGCCATACATTGCGTAACATGACATGAATAAAAAATGAAAACTCCTTTTTTCGCTTTAAAGGAAAAATAAACATCGGTAAACAAATAATATTGGTCTGAACTCACTGTTAAAAGAAATGGAACACCGTTACACCTGGTATAGGTGTATAGATAAGAGTATGTTTCTATAATAAATATCAATAAAATTATAATTTCTACAGACACTGCATGAACGGCGTTGAAGACATAGAGAAGAAGGAGAATGGGCGCTGCAACTGCATCATCGATCAGATATTCACTGGTGGCCTGCAGAGCGATGTCGTGTGCACCGCTTGCTCGGGTGTCTCCACCACCATCGACCCCTTCTGGGACATAAGTCTCGACGTGGCCGGCCCCGGCTCCCTGCAGGCCTGTCTCGAGAGATTCACCAGGGCCGAACACCTCGGCTCCGGCGCTAAAATCAAGTGCTCCAAGTGCAGAGCGTACCGCGAATCCACCAAACAGCTCACTCTAGAGACGCTGCCGATCGTCGCCAGCTTCCATCTCAAGCGCTTCGAGCACTCGTCGCAAATCGACAGGAAGATATCTGCCTTCGTGTCGTTTCCAGCGGAACTGGACATGACCCCATTCATGTCGTCCCACAGGCGGGCTGTCGATGTGAGCGTGGACAACAACAACGCCCCCGAAGGCATTTTTGAGGATAATAGGTATTCTCTGTTCGCTGTCGTGAACCATTTGGGATCGTTGGACGCCGGCCACTACACGGCTTACGTGCGCCAGATGAAGGGCAGCTGGTTCAAGTGTGACGACCACATGATCACACGGGCTTCTCTGCGTGAAGTCTTAGATAGCGAAGGGTGAGTTAGCTTATTATAAAATTTTCCATAAAAACATTCGCGGCACTTCTTATTGAAAAAAAAACGCCATGCCTTCGACCTTTAGGCCGGCACTATGAGCAGCGGCAGCGCCGCTCGATGCGAATTTGTATGAGACGAAAGAGCGGCGCCGCCGCTGTCTGTATAATTCATCTCAAACGAACTCATAGAACTTCACATTCGGAGCGGCGCTGCCGCGCGGCGACGACGCTCCTTATAATGCCGGCCTCAAAAATCCTTAGACTGGCGCCTATCGTGGGACGAAAATATAGTTTTGCTGCGTGAAGTCTTAGATAGTGCTGGATGAGTTAGCTTATTATGATTTTTTGCATAATAACACACGTACTTTTCATTGGAACAAAAAACGCCAGGCCATCCGACCTTTAGAATTTCCTGAGACTGGCGCCCAACGTGGGGCGAAAATCTAATTTCGCTGCGTGAAGTCTTAGATAGAGAAGCGTGACTTAGATTATTATGAATATTTCCATAATAACACACGAGTCACTTCTTATTAGAACAAAAAACGCAATGCTATTCTACCTTTAGAAATTCCTGAGATTTTGGCGCTCAACGTGGGGCGAAAATTTAATTTCGCTGCGTGAAGTCTTACATAGCGAAGGGTGAGTTAGCTAATTATACGTTTTTCCATAATAACACACGAGGCACTTTTTATTAGAAAAAAAAAACGCCATGCCTTTCGCTGCGTGAAGTCGAAAGGTGAGTTAGGTTATTATGAATATAACACACGAGGCACTTCTTATTAGAAGAAAAAACGCAATTTTATTCTACCTTTAGAAATCCCTGAGATTTTGGCGCCCAACGTGGGGCGAAGATCTAATAAATTATTACAGGTCCTATGGTACTTTGTAAAATTCGAACATGGCACCTCTGATTTTACGGGTGTGCTCAGGCGTTTTATGGATCAGCCATTACTAGATCAAAAAAGTCTTATTTAAGGTTTACAGAGTTAAAAACCAATCAATCCACTTGAATTTCTAAATGCTGCTGGTTTTTATTGGTTTAGTCACAAATTGTGCTACAATCTGCTTATTAACAAATTATTTGAGTCTTGGGTAAGGCAGGCAGGTAGGCAGGCTGTAAAAATACTGTCGCAAATGTGTAAATACTCTTACAAGTGTGAGGGGGTTGCAAATTGTGAATCTGCGAATCTCATAAGAACCACATGTACTGTAGCCGTACCCTCTATTTACAAGTTTGATTGCCTTGTTTGCTCGCCAACTTAGTTTTTAAAGAACGTTTTTATTTTCAGGTACCTTCTCTTCTACCACAAGACTGTTCTGGAATACGAGTGTGATGTATCTTAGATGCCCGAAACGATTAGATTCCGCAAAACATCCTCTGTGTAATTTCGGCGACAGGAATCACTGGCATCCCCCCACCATATCTAACGGATATTTGGTTTGCTTCGATGTGGAGGTAGTTTTTAAAATTATCAATGTGTAAACAAAATCAAGTCATAGTTCCCTCGTGATATTAGTGCTTAGAAGATGTTTGATGGAGGTTTTGAGAATCAACTCATCGTCTGTATATGAAATCATTTACGAATTTGTTAGTCCTAAGCTTTAATGTTATGTGTAGAATTCACCCTGATCTGTTATTTGACGAGTTAATTTATGAAAAAAAAAATGTATGTAGTGTAATGAATTCGACTTTTCGGTGTATGGTGTGCGTCGGCGATAAGCCTCCATGGTTGAACGAGTTTTGTAGCTGCTAGTCAACGGATATCCTATAATCACAAATATTTATATATAATGTACATTTCAAAGTTCACTAAACGAGTAAACGTATAACGCTTGCAGTTTGATCCAAGTTTCCTGATGCAGTTGGAGACTTCGATAGTAATATTACACATAAAATCACTGCTACGTTTTCTGAACATCAAATGCGTGTTTGGTTCATTTTTCTCTATACCGCTATAAAAATTACAGTGTTGCTGTTAAAATTACAGAAAACATTACCATACGTAATCAAACAAAAATTTTGCAACTTGTACTCTGCAATCAATTAATAATCTTTTCAAACTTCAATGATGATAAGTAATCGATTTTACAATAAACTCCTTAAAAAAAAGTCGGGATCTAATCAAACTGTCGCGATTGATGGTTGATTCATTGTACACTAAGCGGCTAGGAAACTCGCTCAATGTAATCGCGTTAGTTCTACCATTGACAATCTATTTGAAATGTATAAATCTAACCTTAGACTCTTCACTATTGAATATTGCGATACTATAATTATGATAAATATAATATGTGTAAACCGATTATTATAATAGCTATTCGCGACTATAGAATGTTTTGATTAGTGTAACTGTTAACACACGTACGTAGAAATTCACACGACAAATTAAAGGCAGTTAAAAATATTTTGTTACTCAGCAAGCCATATAAATGGCAATAATTTCTGCTCCGTTTTGAGTTGTTGCTGTATTTTTGTAAACTTGAGTGTATACGCAGAACAAATATAAATCTACCTCGCCGTTTTTACGTTGCATTTCAAAGAGACCTTTTTAATGAATTGTTTTATAAGAGGCATTCGCACGTACGTTTAAGCTAAATACACGGGAAACTGATATCCACCTTATGTGTTATGTGCTGCATTTGAATAAAATATGAATTCGTTTAAAATGTTTGATGCACCTGCCGTTCGAGTGTCAGTCTATCGGTGAGGGTCGCTAGAGGTGCTAAAAGGTGCAATTTTATTGAATTTCTATAATTTGGCATAATTCTGTTCATAATATTCTGATCTCAGTCTTCTTAAATTGAATCGAAAGTCGGGATTTCCTATGTACGGCTTTCAACAGTCAGCTTTCTAGCTATTTATAAAAAATGTACCACCTGTAGATATAATTATTGTTATGGATTTATTCTTTTTATACAACAAAAGATTGGTATTGGCATCCAATGTTTGTTCTTTTTATAATCGTTGGGGTAGTTTTCGATAAGGATACGACTGCAGTCGATTGAATCTAAACAGCAATTTTGCAGTCAAGAGTGCAAATTGAAATGTCGTCCGTCTGTCTAAAAGTTTAAGTTCTTCATTACCGACAGAATTGAATACGACTTTACACGACTAAATGGACGCCGTCAGAATCCGGAATCGACCCCATTTACCATTCGTTCGTCGAATCTCGTATATTTAGCTTAAATAAGTAAAATTAGTTGGTAACTTTTGACTGAACTGACATTAGCTTAATGTGATATTTAATATTTATGACTTGTAATTATTAAACGTAGTTAGGTAGTGCATGGATTTACGATTTCATGTAGATTTTTCAAAATATTTAATGCTTGAGTGTGTTCTAGCAAATTGTGGAGTCGCCCGCGCATATAGCTTTAAATGTAAATTTTACGAGTTTTATTCAAATAGATAGGTGTGTGTGTGTATACTGTAAATATAATTTGACAAATGTTTTAGTATGAGTGTTTGTTAGCGATGATAGTTTATGCAAACTCTGTCACAAAATAAGTAATCTGACATTTTCGTGTTTGTTTTGGTTGTCTAAAATGCTTCACTATTTGCTAGCATCACACATCGTAAAACAAATTGATTTGCATTTAATTGTTTAGTGACGCGGATCCGAGCCTAATCAAATTCTTAAATATTAGTCTGTATTATAATAAAAATGTGATAAAGTGAAAAAATCAATCTTATCTATTCTACTGCAATTTATTATTTGTGATTTCATTTTATCCTATCTATGAAATTTAAATGAATGTAAATGTAAGTTTATCTTAAAAAATAAGTAGGTATGATGTTAATATCGTGACATCACAAACACAAAAATGCTTAAAAACAGGTATATTTTGAATTAAACATTCTAAGGGATTATAAGTTGATGTTGTGTGTATAATATAATCATGAATTGTCGCTACTAAGTATATGCTGTTGCTGCGTATCTTCATTACGCATTAGTTATGGCATTTCCTACAATTCCAGTAATTATCTACGTTAATTGAAATATACAGGCTTAATTTTTCAACTAGGTGTATGTAGATGGCCGAACGAAATATATGGAGAAGCCATAAAAAGCTACGGAGCCTATTTTGTTATGAATAATATAATCAAGTTTTAGTTTCTATTAAAACAGTTTCTGTTAATGATTTCCATACATTTTCGGATTAAGCATCCATTTCTAGTTGAAAAATTTAACTGATATTATCTAGTGTAAATGAATGTTGGTGTTGTTGCTCTGCAGTTAAATCGTGTATTATTAAAGCAACCATAATTGTTCAATCTATTATTCCAGTAATCTATTTTCACTATAATCTATACCTATTTAAATGTCATACGAAAGTGTCATGTATGATCTATGGAATTAAATAATTTAAACAGCCGACTCCTTTTATTTCAACATGTTTGTTTCAGTATCGAACAGCGTTAAAATGCTTGTTCTCGACGTTTCTAACATCGTCTAGTTCTCGGGCTTTTGAAAAAGGTAAAAAATATCATAACTTCTACTGGGACCCAAATACTCGTACACATCGGCAGTTGCGATTAAGTACGATTTAGTACTGCTAGAACCTGTGTTGGAGCACCAAAGTAGGTAGGTACACCTTTTAATGCGGTTCATTCATTGATGTATTTTAAAAGAACTAGATACACAATCTCGCAGAAGCGTCGACCAAAAAGTGTCTGAGTCACTGTATATTGATAGTGTGGCTGACCCCAGCTGGGCTACAAAAAAGTGTGATAAATAGATTGAGTATGCCGCTATAATGTCTAAGAGTTTCAGAATTTGTCGTTTGCGCGTTTAGAGATATGTGTGGCTCAGCTGGGATAACGTTACCCCAGCCGGCCCATACGGATCTCGAAAACGAAAACAGCGAAAATCTGTTTGCTGATATAGATAGTAGTCCAGTCAACGAGGACATTCGTTGTATGGAGACATCCGACAAATTCTTCCGTCTATGAAATTTGGCATGTGGTGATGATACCTAATACAGATGACAGATGTACAATAATCCAACAAAATTTATAATGGGAAGTTAGGTATTTTTACCTAAACATGAAAAACGCTTATAGCTCTCTGTGGATATTTCCTCAGTTTGAAATTATTCTTGTATGCGTACGTATGTACTAGTTAGAACAAGTATGTAAAGTAATCCAACATTTTTTCGATTTGGGTGATGCACTAAATTGAACTTTTAACATTTTGCGCAATAACTTCAATTGGAAAATTGCTCTGCTAATTTTTATTTTTTAATATGGTCTTATTTCCCTAAATAAATAGGTTTGTTAAGTAATCCAATAAATTTTCCTTTGGAAACATATTTTTTTGATTTTTGCTTAATAACGTGATGTGAAAAATTACTCCGTCCATTTTTATAATTTTATACGTTATATGATTTAATACTAAAACAGAATTATCAATAATCCAATAAATTTTCGAACGTTCATATATTTTTTATGATGTATGCCGATTTATATTTGTTGTATTTGCGAACCTTATGCATCACGCAATTTGTGCGTAGTTGATCTTCAAGTGACCGCTCGGAGCTACTTTTACCTATTTAGTAATCTGTGCTTTTACTTCGTTTTGCACCACATTATAGGAATTAATAATAATACCTACAAAACTAACTCTAATACGAGTAAAGAAACATTGTAAAAACAAAATTTTATTTTAATGCACTTATAAGGGGAAATTAAACTTTAAATTAAATTAAGCCCATCAATTTGTTACATGCCGCAATTTTTCCAAGAGTTTCGTACCTCGAAAGAAAAAAACGGAACCCATATAGGATCACTTTGTTGTCCGTTTTTCTCTTCTTCTCGGTCCTTTTTCTCGGGAACGCGTAAAGATATCAAATAGAAATATATACAAAACATTTGAGTCTACGTCTCTTTCAGATGTAAAAAATCATAATTGTAAGTCAAGGAGGTCAAAAGATATGACCATTTATGTTGCATATTTTCGCAAATTTTGCGATTTTTTACGGGAATCAAAACTATAGGGTACTTCCCATTGACCTAGAATACTGAAATTTTCCAAGAAGCAAGGTCTTATATCACACGTTGAGGAAAAATAAATACTGAAAACCGTAAATATGTACATACTCATAGTTAGGAACGTATACATATAACTTAGATAAGTTTGTAAGGAACCTTCGCTTCGGTGCACGAGTCCAACCCGCACTTGGCAATTTATTTTATCTATACCACGGTAATATACTATTACCGTGTCTGTACTTCCTAATATTATAAAGCTGAAGAGTTTGTTTGTTTGGTTATACGCGCTAATCTCAGGAACTACTGATTTAAATTGAAAAATTATTTTTGTGTTGTATAGTAGGCTATATAAACACACGCTACGACTAATAGATGCTGAGCATCAATGAAAAATGCTGTAGAAACGGGGATTTTTTTTTATTTTCCGACATCCATGTGAACGAAGTCGCGGGCACAGCTATCATAGCATAAAAGCTTCTCGCGAGATTTACCTGTGTAGATAAACAGGGACACAATACCTATTCAACTTGTTCTTGATAAGTATAGGTAATTCTTTAAAAAAATGTTTTTATGAAATAGGTAAGTAAATCTGGTCAAATAATAAACACTTATTTTTCTCAAACACTACGATATACGACCAAAAATTCTTTGGAATAAATCGAACTTGCAGTACTTGGCCTAGCAGCGGTGGGTGCGAAGTCAGACAACCTCCTCGTGGTGCACCTCGGGCAACCCGCGGGCTAATAGTCTGACAAGTAGCCCCCATGGGGAAGTCTCTCCTTCTTGTTGTAAGAAGGGGATTTGGCTATAGAACGCTGACCCGTTGCGGATCGTAGTTTGGCTTGAATTAATCCAGCAGTTATTTTGCTGGCTGTAAAGGACCATTTGTTCACTATGGCGCTTCGCGTCTCTTGTTGTTGTTCTGTTCGAAGTTTCCGATCCAGACTTCTTCAAGCTCTGGCTCGTATGCGCGGCAGTGGATTCAGTAGTCTGCTGTCGGGCAAACCCATTACCCGCACTTAGCCGAGCCGGGGGTCCGGCGCACTGAGCATTGGGCCGTCTGGTCCGTGCCGATGGGATGAGTGGCTAGAGGGTCTCCAGTCCCGAACGGCCACCCTAGGGAGCTCACCCTGCAAAGCGCAACATGGATCTTTGTGACGAAGCCGGGCGTATTTGGTGCTGTGCTAACCGAGATCCACTTCTTCAGATGCGAATTAAAAATGCGAACCCGTTAAGAGTGGGCCACCGTCGGTATTCGGGCCGGCGGCGGTGGAAAATATAACCGAGGCGAGTGGAAGTATTATTGATGAGGGGGAACTCCGTTATGGGAGCGGAGAGGAAACACCGCGTTTAACGCGATCGCGCAGCAGATCTGCGGCAAGTACAGAATAATATAAGTAATGTAATGTAAATAGTAGCGATAAGTCTAGCTCTAAGTATAGTAGCAAATCTAGTGCTAAGGATGTAGATAGTAAGTTGACAAAATCGGCGGTTTCGCTAATGTCAACAGAAGGGTCGAGGGTTGAAATCATCGTCATTACAGATGTACCCGATAAGGGGGAAAAGAGACGGTTGGACGATTCTGACACGTCTAATGAGTCGGTGCAATCTATGATATCTTGCACTGATGCCATTAGAATGACGACCGGTGATGTCTCAGATGCTGGTGGTGCTGCTTTCGAGCGGTGACGGTAAGTCCGCAAGAAGAAAAAAAGACATCGAATGGCTGTGCCCAATGATGAGTCAAGTAAACTAGAAGATCACCAGTAGAGCGACCCCTACGGAAGCCGTATTGTTGGTCACTGAGCAGCTGGTGATCCTCTAGGTACCGAAGGAGCTGGCGGTTGATAATTGATTCCAGGTATATTGCGTCCTGGAAGTGGACGTCCAGAGAGGAATTCTCTAACGCTAGCGCAGTTGGTACCCTCCTGGGGTAACAATCTATTTAACTGCGCCATCATAAGGGGGGTAGGGGGTTGGGCCTCCGGTACCCTCACTCACACGACGAAACACAACGCAAGCGTTGCTTCACGCCGGTCTTCTGTGAGGCCGTGGTATCACTCCGATCGAGCCGGCCCGTTCGTGCCGAAGCATGGCTCTCCCACGGTCGGTCCCACCAAAAGAGTCGGAAAGTTTCGATAAGTGGACTAAGGCTCTCCTCTCTTCCTTTAAAAGAGTCGGAAAGTTTCGATAAGTGGACTAAGGCTTTGGGGCGTAGAGCAAGAACCAAAAGAAATCAGGAGCAGGTCCAAGCCCTGGCGGTGAAAGCAGCTACCCTTAAAGAGAAGGGAGCTAAGGCCAAGGCTAAAGCAGCCAAAGCCAACATCAAGAGAGCGATGAAGGCCCTCCGCAATCCTGCGTTGGTACTTACCATCAGGCCTGAAGCTCAGGAGGAATGGCCAGAAGCGTGGGCGTCAATGACCTCCGATTCAGGGGAACTGCCACGGGGGCTCGTCTTATCGAGCTTCCGAAGGAAACTCCCTCTGAAAAAGCAGTCTTATTGGTAAGCAATTTAAAAGACATCTTCTCTGAAAATGTCAGTGTCGTTAGACCGGTAAAGTGTGCCGATTTGCGTAGTTCCGGCCTGGACGACTCTGTAACCAAGGAGGATGTGCGCAGCGCGATTTCCGAAAAGGGCGGCTGATCTACTGGGGCAACAAGGGTGGGTGAAATAAAACAGAAACCTTAGTCGCTCGGTATCGTCTCGGTTAAGTGTCAAATCCTGGAGCCGAGGTCAACGCGCTGTTTTAAATGCCTTGAGCCCGGGCACACCAGAGCAAAATACTCGACGGGGAAGGACAGCAGTGACCTTTGCTTCCGTTGTGGGATAGCCGTTCACAAGTCGTCGGGATGCAATGCCACTCCAAACTGTGCGATTTGCACAGATATCAAGAATTGCCACCTTCTTTGAGATTTGCACAGATTTCAAGCAGGTGGCAAATCACGTAATGGGTGGAAGAAGCTGCAGCCCACCCAAACGCAGAGGAAACGCTACCCTTAGGAATAGCTACTAATGACGCACGCTCCGAAAGAAGCGAACGGCCTATGAAGACCTAATAGTTGATAGGATCTTCAGGAAATATCTTCAAGGGAATCTAAGTTAGTGCGCCGCCGCTCAGAATCTATTCCTGCAGTCGATGGCACAGCGGTCAATCGACGTCGGAATTATCTCCAGCGGAACTCTACGCCTTCAATGATTGTTCTAGGCGATCTTATGCCAATTCGGCGGCTTAGGGATCCCCGGCCACTGATCGGAGGGGTAAGCTGGTGGAGGAATGGGCCATAATATCTGGCCTTTCTTTCCTTAACCGCGGTTCAACAAACACTTGTGTTCGAAAGCAGGAGAGTCCATTGTAGACCTCACGTTTGCTACCCCTGCTATCGAATGCAAAGTCACTGATTGGCGGGTCTCCATCCACCATACCGGACTGGGCAAGTCACGGAAGGAATGCTGGCTCCATTTTTCCTTGCTGGGCCATCTCCAGGATGGACAAGGAGCTTACTAATAAGTCAGCTGTGGTACAAGCCTGGCTTGCAAACTCACTATCGTTCGCGGGGGTCGATGCTGAGGCAGACTGGCTGCGCGACGCGCTCACCAAAGTGTGTGATGCAGCTATGCCTCGAGTCGTCATCGTCCTCCAAAAAATCGTCCGTTCTCTACTGGTGGTCCGGAGAACTCTCTGATATAAGAAAGGACTGTGTTAGGGCAAAACGGTTGCACGCCCGCCACAGACGAACATGTGACGAGACGACTAAATCCAATCTGTTAGATTCCTACAAGTCTGCCAAGAGGGCTCTACAGATTGCGATCAAGGAAGCCAAAAATCGAGCATGGCAGGAGTTGTTGGAAGGACTAAACCAAGACGCGTGGGGACGGCCATATCGTATGGTTTAAAACAAGCTTCAGACACTTGCCCCACCATTAACGGAGTCTCTCCAGCCAGACTTCTTAGACAGTGATCACTACTCTTTTTCCTCGGGGCTCCTCAGATTTTACACCACCCCGCATGATTCCCGCAAAGGAGGTCTTTCCGTTGCCCTCCATTCCGACCATCACGAATGGGGAGTATAAAGCAGCTTTATTCAGGCTCAAAGCCAAAAAGACCGCGCCAGGACCAGACGGCGTCCCTGGACGGACTCTGGTGGTAGCTTTACCTCCACTAAAGTCTCGGTTTAGGGACCTCATGGATAAATACCTCACCGAAGGAAGATTTCCAAAAGATTGGCAGACAGGGCGACTCGTTCTTCTTAGAAAAGTAGGCAAGCCAGCTGATTCTCCGTCAAGATATCGGCCCATTGTTCTGCTTAACGAAATGTCGAAATGTTCGAGCGTAGCCTCGCCGTTTGAATAAACCGCTACTTGAGCATTGACGGGCCTGACCTTTTTATTTTTTTCGAGGGGAATACGTGACCGCACCGTACTCGCCGTTGGCTAGACGACGAGCGTGTGTGGAGCTCTCCCGGCAGAGTGCCAGGCCTACCCACTAAACCCCTCGGTGTTCTTCCTGCCCTTTTGGACGCGCGTGGTAGGGTCCACACTGCGACTATCACTACCAACGCGCCCGGGCTAGCCCGACCTAGCTGGTCGGGCTATCGCCAAGGGGGGATTGCCCGAAAACACCAGGGCAATCCACAGACGGAAAGCCTTACGGCGGCGTACACGGGGCCAACCGTGCACGCAGGCCCCCACGGCAGGGTCATTAGACGGGCATTGCTTGCGCGAATGCCCGCCTTCGCCTGCCTGTCCGTCTGCGGCGAATGGGATCGGCTTGAGGATCATTCTCCCGCTCCCTCTCCGCGGCCTTCTTCTGCGAGATGACGTCCTCGCAGAAGGAGGCGACAGCCCCCCATTCCGCCTTGCCGAGGAGCATGGCCATGACCATGCTCGGCAGCGAGAGGTTTCCGCCTCCCAGCGCAGCGTTGAGTTCGCTGCGCTGGCATCGCCAGGCCGGGCACACCAACAGAGTGTGCTCGGCAGTATCGTCGGGAGCGTCGCAGTGATGACACTGCGGCGTTTCCTCCCGACGCGCGACCCGGTGCAGGTAGTGACCGAAACAGCCATGTCCGGTCAATACCTGCACCATGCGGAACGAGAGACTACCCTGCCGGCGCCCTACCCACTCCTCCAACACCGGACGTATCGCTTCGATCGTCCGGTGGCCAGCCGGTTGACGCAGAGCCTCCCTCTGCGCTTAGGTACGAACCCGCTCCACTTCCTCGGGAGCGGATCGTTCCCCCCGCTCTCTAACGGCAACCCGATGTCGATACACCTCTGCATGTACGCGTGCATCGACATCCCACGGCGTTTGGCCCGCAAGAACGCAGGCTGCGCCGTGGCTGACCGTGCGATAAGCTCGCACGGCCCGGGTTGCTATGACCCTCTGCGGCCGTCGCAAGAGGGCCATCGTTCGGGCGACGGGCCTGACCTGGCGGAGAACCAGTTTCACGAATAACGCGCTCCGCTAGGTCAAATCAAATCCCTTTCCAAAGAGGCTACTTCCGATAGCTGCGTCTTGATAGCAGTTTCTTTAAACATAGCGAATGCTTTTAACACACTTCCACCTCAGTGCGTCTTAAAGGCACTCAACTACCACGAGGTTCCCCTATACCTGCAGCATGTTATTGCTGATTATTTTAGAGAGCGAATCGTCCTTTACACTGACAGCAACGGACATGTTGTTCGAACGTCTATGATGCTCGGTGTTCCATAGGGATCGGTCCTTGGCCCTCTTCTGTTGAACATCGGGTATAATTATGTACTAAGAGGGAACTTATCCCGCGGACTGGAGGTAGTGTGTTACGTCGATGATACCCTTGTTACAGTTCGTGGAAAGAATTACAGACTGGCTTCCCTATTAGCTACAGCTGGCGTGGAACAAGTCGTCTCAAGAATTGAAAGATTAGGGCTTTCGATAAAACGGAGGCCCTGGTCATCCATGGGCCTCCCAAGGGCCCATGGGCCTCCCACTTATCTTATGATCAATGGGACACGGATGGATATTACTCCACACTTGAAGTATCTGGGTTTAGTGCTGGACAGGAGCTGGAACTTTAGAGAACATTTTTCTCGACTGGCTCCAAAATTGGTAACCACAGCCATGGCCCTGGGGAGGTTGTTAACCAACACCAAAGGTCCTAGTGCTGTCTTGTGACGAGAGCTATCCGCGGAGTCCACCTGCGCCTTGGCATCGATGCCACCATGGGATTTGGAGGCATATGTACTAACGGCGGTATATAATAAAAGAGTCGCCTGACTGAGAGAGAGGTGAAAAGTTGGCGTGAAGAGGCCATGAATTCAGTTCTTGGGTCCTCGTGGTCTTCAAGGCTCGAAAGAGCAGAATACGGTCAGTGGATCAACGCGGTGCTCCATCCTGTCCTCCGTGACTGGGTTACAAGGAGATTCGACACCCTCACCTTCCACCTCGTGCAGGTACTGTCAGCGCATGGCTGCTTTGACAGGTACCTTCGCAAGGTTGCCAGGAGGGAAGATGACCCACGTTGTCACCATTGCGGTGCGGACGAAGACACCGCGCTACACACTCTTGTGCAATGTCCTGCATGGACTTCTCAGCGCGGTGATCTTATGTCCGTAATTGTTATTGACCTCTCATTGCCCGCTGTGGTTAGAGCTATGCTCACCGAGCGGGCGGCCTGGGATGCTGTTTCTCACTTTTGTGAAGTGGTCATGGAGACGAAGGAGCGCCACGAGAGAGCTCGTGAGGCGGACCCCCCTCGCCAGTGCGAGAAGGTTAGGGTGGCGAAGAAGTGGCTACAACGCCCTGATTCCGCCACCTTAGTGGGGGCGGCGGGCAACGCAGTTGGGCGCCATGTTGCCTGTATTGCACTCGATCCCTGTGACGGTAGGAGCAGCTCTGGGACACAAGCTGCTCTCATGCAGAGAGGATAGTCTACAGGCCGAGCTGGCTCACGCGAGCGCAGCGCTATGCGCCTGCTCGCAGCCGCTCTGAAATGGCCGGATAGGTGTTCTCGAAGGGGTTAGTGGGTATATGCGGCACTCTACCGTGGAGTCCCACGCACCCTTGCCCCTACCCAAGGGCTTGGAGGTACGTAAAAGCATTTTCCTCGTAAAAAAAAGACCAATCAGCAGCAGCAATTTTTTATCTAGCGTGCTAGAACGCCCGGCAATATAATTTGAAAATGGAACAATAGTAGATTGTACAACAAGGGCATAAAATGAGGCACTGTAGCCCGAGACGTCGGCTCGGGTGGATAGTAAGTTGAGGAGTACAATGACTTGTTTATGCCAGTGTTTTACACTCTGCTTTTCACTTTGATTGCAAGAAAATTAAACAATTACCTACTTCAAAATATATACGAAAAATATGTAACACAATATTGAAAAATTCTGCCAAGTAATAAAAATATTTCGATGCGTTTTAATAATAACTGGTTACTATTTTTATCTGGTTTCATAACTTTTGAGGTAGAAAACACAAGACAAATAAATTAAAGCAAATAAATAAATTACCGCAAGTTATTAATATAAATAAATTCTGTGAAGTTTTAGGCTGAGCGGCTGTTGGGCCTAAGAATCTTCGTCTAAAAGAAAATTTTACTTTATGCTCTAGAACATGAAAGCCACTTTATGCAGCCTATAAGCGACATAAAGACGAGCTTTGCGAGCACGAGAAGTGAAAATTTATTAGCCCTTACATGTTTACTAAAGAGGTAACTTACTTAAGTTTTATATGAATTTCGGACCGGCACGACAAAAATAATGCTCTGCTAGATAAATTCTTTTGAAAAGTATTAAAAAAAATTGTCGGTATTTGCGCGCGGCTTGACTATTTTTATCGTCTAATGTAATGTCTAATTTATATGTTGTGGCTACAAAGTAAAACCAAATGCTGGTTAGGTAATACATATATCCAATGTAAAAAACATTACTAATTAATTGTCGCCAAGATTTATTGATTATTGTATTAATCTGTGATGCGTGCCTAGGCGAAGCGCGGCCCGCATACTCACTATCGCCTGGCAATGCTGCACTTGCGGGTCGCGCCAGTAATAATTGACTATTTAAAAGCGAACATGTTTTAAAAAATATATGAACGTTGGAAAATTTGTTGGATTATTGATAATTCTGTTTTAATATTAAATCATATAACCTATAAAGGTATAAAAATGGACGGAGTAATTTTTCACATCAAGTTATTAAGCAAAAATAAATAAAAAATGTTTAAAAAGGAAAATTTATTGGATTACTTAACAAACCTATTCATTTAGGGAAATAAGACCATATTAAAAAATAAAAATTAGCAGAGCAATTTTCCAATAGAAGTTATTGCGCAAAATGTTAAAAGTTCAATTTAGTGCATCATCCAAATCGAAAAAATGTTGGATTACTTTACATACTTGTTCTAACTAGTACATACGTACGTATACAAAAATAATTTCGAACTGAGGAAATATCCACAGAGAGCTATAAGCGTTTTTCATGTTTAGGTAAAAATACCTAACTTCCCATTATAAATTTTGTTGGATTATTGTACATCTGTCATCTGTATTAGGTATCTTAACCACATCCCAAATTTCAGAGGCAGAAGAATTTTTCGGGTTACAAATGCTTCGTTGGACTATAGGTGGCAGTTTGTCGGACAAGTTTCAGTACTCATCGGGCTCGCGTTTAAGAGGGCTGTGTGGCCCAGCTGGGGCAACGTTACCCCAGCAGGCGTAGCACGGGCTGCCAAGACTGGACTCGAGTCACGCATTATCTCACAATTTCAGTGAAATAATCTCTGTCCTAAAGAGTAGCACGGTGGCGCGTATTTAGTGTGACTGACGTGATCAATTTTCTTGACGCTCGTCAAGGAACACGTGTGCCTGCCGCGTCTTTCCATTCTGTACAAGGCCAGAACGCAGGGGTGTGAAACTAATCGCGTATAGATTGGAAATCACTTTTACAAAATTCTTCAAATGTATAGAAGACTATTACGCAAATACTCGCGTATACTTCGTAGGGACCTAACTAACTAGCTTGTTCCATAATATAGTGCCAGTACGCATAGGGACTAATCGTGCATAAATCGGATTAAGTGTATATAATACAGATCATTTCAGTTCGGTTTCGGTTCGGAAATTTTCACCTCGCTGTCTTTGATGGCCGATTTAAGCCAAAGTAGCCCTATTAAGTACTTCTTTTTTTAAATGATTATGAAAGCAGAGAGTCTAGAGAAGTTTTTACACATACTTAGAAACCATGAATTCGCCTGTTTAGATTTTTAATTTAAAGATGAATTTTTAAGTAATTATTCACTAACATTCAAATTTTGACTTTACACTACTGTTTTCTAAATTTCCACTAAAGTTACGAAGCTGATTATTTTAGACATAAAAGAAGCACTAAAGATGATTCAGTGGCAAAAAGAAAAACATTAAAATATGTTCTACTTTTTTTTATTTAAAATTTTTAAGTTCTTTGGATCAAAATTTTCAAAAAGTCAAAAAAAATTATTACTCGAAAACTACGAATAATCGCGGAACATACATGGGGGTGATTCGGGTACTCCAAGAGGTGCTCTAACTCTGGACTTACGCTTGACACTATTTTTTGGGACACCCTGTATATATATTTGGTTTGTTTGGTATACCTACATATAGTGAGTTTGTTTAGTATAGTATAAGTGTAGATAAAACCACCAGTATGAGAATCTGTCCTTTCGAGAATCTGTCTTTTTGAGAATCTGTCTTTTTGAGAATCTGTCCTTATGCGAATAATCCATAAAAACTATATTCTAGGAATCTAGGATTGTCTGCTTGCCCCTTGAGCGTTATAAGCCGCCTCTGCCCCCGTAGCACGTACACCAAAACACGATATGATAAAGCGATTTATCGCGGTGAACTGTCAAAATACGACGAAACCTATTGTATTTTGACAGTTCATCGCGATAAACCGCTTTATCATATCGTGGTTTGGTGGACGTGCTAGGGGGGCTGGGCATGCTATCGCACCACAAGCAGTGTAGGCGACCGAGGGACATCATCACGCTCACCATCGCTCTCGCATCATCACACGCAGACAAAATCGGCACATTCAAAATACTGCCCAACAAAATCGTACCATCATGATGTTGGCTTCGAAGCTTCACCGCTTTTCAGGGTTAGGTATGTTGTGAATAAACGATCAACTATTCGAAAGTGTTTACGTGAAGTAAGTCTGCGTTTATGAACATAGTAAGTAACAATCGTGCAGATCGTGCTTTAAGTTAGTAGCCATAACCCAAAGAAAGGCCTTTGTCAGTAGTACCATTGACTTTTATGTAAGTAGGTATCTAGTTCTCATTCTTTTGCTTTTCCTGTGAGTAGAAAGGACTAGAAAAATCGAACTTTCACCTAGACCGACATTATGAATGATAGGATCTTGTAAAATAAAAGGCAATTTTTTCATACATTTTTTTTTAAAATATCACACGACATATTTTGCTCTGAGCATTGAGATGTATTTATTGTAACAAACAAACATTTAATATCGTCACGTAAAGTCATCAAATGACAAAATAAATAATAAAAAAAAATTGAGTGGTACATTTTTCAATAAAATTTCGAATTGTCCTTATTGTCGCTTGCTTTTATTTTAATAATACATCTGACAGTAACTTGCTAAAACAAGTGATAAGTATTTAATATAAAGGTTCAGTCAGACAGCGGGCGTGGCGGGACGGCGACGGGGCGTCGGCGGAGCGGCGACGCGGCGTGGACGTCACATAGCCGGCGGGACGTCGACGCCGACGCCCCGCCGTCAGTGTGAACACGAAAGCGAAAACTCATAGAACACAACGCGTAATACGCCGCCGCCGCCACGCCGACGCCGCGCTCACGCCCGCCTGTTGTATTCACGCCGGGCGGGGCGTCGGCGGGACGTGACACGCCGGGCGGGACGGCGCTGTGTGACGTCTTTCATAATAACTCATACATTACAACTGCTTATATCGCGCCGACGCCCCGTCGCCGTCCCGCCCCGCCCGCTATCTGACCGAACCTTAATAGTTATTCATAGCGTACAATATCTCGTTCGCATTTGGGTAAACATCTTCGAATAAGTCAGTTGTTAAAGTGAGACCCCCGCCATGCTTTAGCAGATCTTTTCAGAACAACGGTTCTCTATCAATAGAAAGCATTTTATTGGACAATATAATATGGTAACACCTATGATTTGTGCAGGGCCTGTTAGACGATCAAAAATGTCGCGTGACTCGCGTGGTTTCGTAACATCATTCCCATATGCGTTTTAGTTCAACGAACACGTATGTGACTAACTCACAGTGTGTCGGTCAATCTCAATAAAATCTGAATATAACCAGAGGGCCTACCTCTGGGTATACTGACATTGAATGACACACCGTGATTCGACTTGCGATAGATTTATTTTAATATTTCCATTTACCTGCATGATTTTGTCTTAATTGTCTAAATACCGCCGACCAAGATGATGTGTTTAACAACTTTTTGGAAAACCTTGTGGCCCTCGACAATAATGACTACGCGAATGAGTTTGAAACATACATTTTAAACGATATTACAAAATTATTAACCAAGGGAATAAAGCAGTGCCTAATGTCACGAGTGTAGATTGGATGGATTTAAGATTACCCAAGACTGCTGCTACTGCTTTATCCCCGTGGAAAATACGCGACTTTTCGCACCACCTGCGATAAAATAGAAACAAATACATAAGAAATACAGCATTAATTCAAAATCATATTAATTTAATATTAAATCATAAATTATTATATGAGTTGAAAAAGTCACGAAAGTTCTATATTGAAAAAACTATACGGAAGAAATGGCTGTAAGTGCTTAAAATTAGTTTGATTTTAAACTTGGAAAAGTATAACCTACAAATGTATACAACATGGCGCCATTAAATTTTTGTTTGATTTCTTTATATCCTAGTGTCATCGCGGATTTTTGAGCATATGTTGTCGAATTGAGAATCATTATCTTTTTTCGCTTAACAATATCAGATGGATTTCTATCAAAATTTAAGTAGGTACAGTTGCTGTTCCAAATACAAATCACGCAAATCACTAGAGAAATAATGAAATTCAGTACATACAATATTCTATCCCTGTTTTTTTTTAAATGAATTACTTTATGTTGGGTTTACATGACCTAGAATATGTAATTTTTGAGCAGGTAGTGCGAAAAGTAAATTATTTAAACAGTCCGAATTGAAAATTATTTGTCATAATTTGAGTTGGAAATTTAAACAGTCTGAATTTAAAATTATATGTCATAATTTGAGTTGGAATACATTTAATGATAAAAATCTATCACATACCAATCAGACTATTTACGATCGCCTCACTCTCCGCTTTAATCCACATTTCAATAAACTGCACACACGTTACTTTATGTATTTTTCACCCCGCGGTTTGGTGTGAATTACTGACTGAAGATCAATGGTGCAGATATAATTTCTTCAATCTCATTAATTTTCTTGATCTGTCTCATATTTATTTACTCATTCATAATCATTAAAATACTAGGCGAACAAAGGAATGTAGCAGGTTGTATAATACAAGATGTGTGATATTGTTTTTGTATTGTAAAAATAGTTTTTTTATTCCCCATATATTTTATTTTCACATCCTCAACTATTTGTATGGGGTTTTTAACATAAATTTTAAAATTTCGAATTTTCAATGCAGCCATAACTTTTATAAGATTATGTTAACATGGGTAGGTTTCTGCTTGATAGGGTATATGTACCAAACACGATGAACGCCAAAAATAATAATATGAAACATTATTTTATAAGTATAGGTTACGTCATTATCGCCCGGGCAAAGTTATGATATCTAATCGAATTCATAATTCTATAATCTTAAAACGTCTAACACTCTTATTGCTTGGGTATTATTAGTCAATGGTGCAAAGGAAACCGCGGGTTTTTTGGTCAAATAGGCCAACTATGCTTAATAAAATATAATAACTAAATATATTATTATGTCACGTGTCTTAATAACTACGAGTAAAATATTAATAACGTAAAAGATTGATTCAGTTTTTTAACATTCATTTAACATTATTATGTTAGCCCTTGAAGGCCCGCGGGAAAACAAACATTTTCGTTTTAGAGTCGGACCATTTGGGACGCTAATCGAATTTGACAAGTTTTAGAAAATCAAAGGACTAGAAATAATTTAAACATGTTTCATTTGCTTAGTATTGTAAAATCCTAAGTATACTTTTAATGGCTTATCAACACTTAAAAATTTTATTTTCAGTTTGACTCATTATGTCACTAAAAGCAGAAAAAAAATGTAAACAATAAGTCAGAGATTCAACATCTAATTCTATAAAACTGTGTTGCGCAATTTGAGATTATAATAGGTTTCAAAAACTATCACTAGAAATATTAAATAGTACTAATAATATTAACCAAATTATAAATAATGTTTATGTTACCGAATCAATTTTCATAATTCACATTTGTTTATAAAATAGCATTACGTCTTAATTTGGGTTTTGTTCGGAAATGTGTACAGCACTTTAATTCACACCTGAATTATTAGCACGTCAGTAAAAAAATATGTATTGCTTCAAAACCGGTGTGTTAATCGAAATTTCGTAAAAACCCATTCTACATTAGTAGAACACTTTAATTATATACCAGGCAAAATTATGAAAATGGCGCTTTTTTTCTAAATTTCAAGCCAGAGAACTAAATTAACCAACTCACAGCATAGACTATTGCTATTTGGTTTAACGAAACTTTTTTAATATACTTAACAATCTATTCATATGAATAATTCTGATTATACCAAAAATGTTTCTTCACATACTTAATATCGTTATTATATGGGCCTATGCCAATCGTCAGATAACTTTTATCTGTTAAATAGATACTGTGGTTTGAAAGACTATTTTTTTATCGTACCGACATTTTTATTCCACGAATAGTTTATCTGGCCGTTGAAAAATTAGCCCTAGTTCAAATTTTGAATAAACCTATAGGCACGCACGCTAGTTTACAGGTTACCGGTAAGTCGACCAATATACTTTATATAATATAACCTATCTAAATTTCAAAACGATTCCGAGATAATAGTCATTTTACACAGTAGTCTTTCGTGCTCATAGCAGTATATAATCTACCTACTCTCTTTCAATAGACAGTAATAATAATTATGAACCTGGGTATGATTATCTTACCTCTGATAAATAGAAAAAACATATTTTGATAAAAAAGAAATAGGTAAGTAAAAGATTTAGACAGTTTACTAAGATGGTGCAGTATTAACGGCATGTCTCTTAATCCAAAAAATGTTTCGTGGTCCATTACACTCGCAATAAGTCAACTTTAACCAGTAAATACACTATTGACCAAGATATACTTTCAAGTTCTAATTATTGCCGTGATCTAGGGGTGATTCTAGATATCGGCGTGCCGTCGACTGTATCACGGGGTGATACGGTCGATGGCACTCTACGGAGCCCCGATATGGGCGGAGTGCCTCTCCACCCGAACGGTGGCCCTCTTGCGACGTCCGCAGAGGGTCATAGCAACCCGGGCCGTGCGAGCGTATCGCACGGTCAGTCACGGCGCGGCCTGCGTTCTTGCGGGCCAAACGCCGTGGCATGTCGACGCACGCGTCCTCGCGGAGGTGTATCGACATCGGGTTGCTACTCGTGAACGAGGGGGACGGTCCGCTCCACAAGAGGTGGAGCGGATTCGTACCATGGCGCAGAGGGAGGCTCTGCGTCAGTGGGGTGAGGCACTCGCCTCCCCAGCTGCCGGCCACCGGACGATCGACGCGATTCGTCCGGTGTAGAGGAGTGGGTTGGGCGCCGGCAGGGCAGTCTCACGTTCCGCATGGTGCAAGTACTGACCGGGCATGGCTGCTTCGGTCACTACTTGCACCGGGTCGCGCGTCGGGAAGAAACGCCGCGGTGTCACCACTGCGACGCTCCCGACGACACTGCCGAGCACACCCTATTGGAGTGCCCGCCATGGCGACCCCAGCGCAGCGAGCTTTTCGCTGCGCTGGGAGTCGGAGACCTCTCGCTGCCGAGCATGGTCGTGGCCATGCTCCGCGGCGATGCGGAATGGGGGGCTGTAGGAGGAGAAGCAGAAGAAGGAGGCGTCCTTCTGCGAGGACGTAATCTCGCAGAAGGAGGCCGCGGAGAGGGAGCGGGAGGTAGATCCTCAAGCCGCTCCCATCCGCCGCAGACGGATAGGCAGGCGAAGGCGGGCATTTGCACACGCGATGCCCGTCTAATGACCCTGCCGTGGAGGCCTGCGTGCACGGTTGGCCCCGTGCACGCCGCCGTAAGGCCCTCCGTCTGGGGATTGCCCTGGTGTTCTCGGGCAATCCCCCCTTGGCGATAGCCCGACCGGGTCGGGCTTGCCCGGGCGCGTAGGTAGTGGAGTCGCAGTGTGGACCTTACCTAGCGCGCCCTTAAGGGCAGGGAGAACACCGGGGGGTTTAGTGGGTAGGCCTGGCATGCTGCCGGGAGGGGCCCCACACACGCTCGCTGTTTAGCCAACGGCGGGTACGGTGCGGTTACGCATTTCCCACCGAGGAAAAAAAAAAGAAAAAAAATAAAGGGGTGATTCTAGATACAATAAACATATCGATGATATCGTTCAGAAAGGCTTCAAAATGCTTGGGTTTGTTTTGAGAAATTGCAGAGACTTCAAAAACGCCAAAACTAAAATAATTTTGTACAATGCACTAGTTCGTAGTGGCCTGGAGTACTGCAGTGTGGTGTCCAAAAGCTTCCGCATTATAATGATAAATTGTCTCATTTTAAAATGAAATCCCTCAGGGATCGTCGCGCTTTTTTAGATAATACTTTTTAATATAAATTGGTTAATGGATTACTGGACTCACCTGACTTACTTGCTAGAGTTAATTTGTGTGTACCAATAAAAATTCCTAGAATATCTAGTTTTAATTTGTTCGCAACGAAATGCTCCAGAACAAACTTAGGTTTGTATTCGCCACTGAATATATTATTTAAACAATACAATTCACTCTCGAAATCTTGTAATATTGACATTTATTTCGATTCTCTGTCTAAATTTAAATCCACATTACATGTAAAACACGATTAAGCAATTGCTTTAATTTGGTACTTACTTAAATTACATAAAGTTCTAAATTACCGATAGAGCATGGCGTCGTTTCCAGTGCACTAACGATGCTACGTTTGGTTGATTGCAAAGGATGCCAGTGGGATGCGATTTAATTATTAACGTCCAATGTTTACTTTTACATTTTTGATATATATATTTTTCTTTGTTTTGATTTTTTTGATTCTAAAGTTGTTATTTTTCGTACCATGTGGTTGCTGCCTATAATTAAGTTTGCACTTGTAATGTAACCTATTATTGTAAGTCTGTATTGTGTTTTAGTGTAAACTTGTTGGTGGTCTAAAATAAATAAATATCGATTATCTCGAAAACAGTAATGATTTAGACAGGGTATACCCACACTGAAAATTCTTTGCTTATTCACCTCCTGAAATCGACTTACAAGTACTTATGTCTGTCTAAAAGCAACTATATTCGACCGAATTCTAATCTAGACGAAAAAACATAAATTACGATTAACCAACAAAAAAATGCGTGTCTTTACAGCGACAGCACATGATTTGATATAATTTAATTATTATATAAGAATAACTTTTAAAACTGGTATCATAGTATTTTTTCACAGATTTCTCTGTGCGAAACTACACATTAGCTTTCTTGGTAGTGGCCGGTTCTTCGTCCAGCAACGTCTCAAGTTGCTTGACGTCGGTGACTGGCAGCGAGCAGGCGTATCGGCGGCATACGTACGCAGTGGGCCTGTCTCCCACGCTCCTTATTCGGCTGAGAACTGTATACGAACGAATATTATGTTTAGTGAATGTTCCAAATTTTATTTCAAAGAAAATTAAAATTCACGATCATAAGCTTCATACATATTGGATTTCAATTGGTATTTTGATACTATGATGTTATTATTATAAGTAAATAACTTACAAAATTAAAAATATGTTATCTATAGGAAAATATCATTTCAATATATTGGTTATGGCGTTTTATAATAATTTGTAAAAGACAGGGGTTCCGTTCTTGTTTGAGATGAATTAAATTTTCATTCCGATTATTTCATCTCAAAGAATTTACACACATAAAACCAATTGTGCGTGGTATCTACACAATCTAATACAAAATTCTACATATTTTCATTTTTTAATCTGGACCTCACTTTTTTAAATTACATTAGAATTTAAGAAAAATATATTTTTTATTGAACTGAGTACCCTAAATATTAGTGTTCCATGCAACATCATTCGCCTGTCTTTTGTTAGCTCTGACTAATAAAGCGAAGCAAAAAGTCACAGCAATGATTTGAGATGCAATACATCTATGTAACAATCTATTAACGGTGTTTCAAAATAACCAATAAATAATCAATTCTTTATCGAAAACTCATTATTAAAATGTGTTTACACATAATGTCATTCAACCCAAAATTTTCATGTAAATCATAGTATCATCATCATGTCTATGATTTACATGAAAATGTTGGGTTGACTGACATTACGTGTAAACACATATTAATAATGAGTTTTCGATAAAGAATTGATTACTTTAATGGTTATTTTGAAACACCGTTAATAGATTGTTACATAGATGTATTGCATCTCAAATCATTGCTGTGACTTTTTGCTTCGCTTAAGTATTTAAGTATTTATTCGGACAACCAAGAAGATTAACAACACTATACAATCTGTTAGGTACTACATCAACAAGACTTATTCTAAGTGAGATCTTAATTTTATAGGTTGCCAGGGCATGCAAATGTGAACAGTAAAATTAAAATTTTAAAACAATAATAATAGAGCTATCTAGAAGGAACTTTTGATCATTATTATCAGACAGTAACTCAAGGAATCATCATATAGTAAACAAGTTAACAAGCAACAACAACAAGGAGTAACAAGGTCGAAACAACAATATTCATCAAACAGAAACCCAGCTAAACGACGAATCATTCCTTAAGGGTGTAAAAAAGGGGGGGATTTGTAAAGGGAATCAATAAAAAAGTAATATAAAAAGAAAGTCGTGTTAGTTACACAATTTATAACTCAAGAACGGCTGAACCGATTTAGATGAAATTTAGTATGGAGATAGTTTGAGTTGTGGGGAAGGATAACGGGTGTAAAAAGGGTGGGCGGGGGTAAAGTGAATCAATAAAAAAGGATTTCCACGCGGACGAAGTCACAGGCAAAAGCTAGTTCTTTATAAAACAAGTCCAGTCTTGGGTTCAATTACAGATTAATTGAAGAAAGTAAACAAAAAAGTAATCTATCAGGTGATTAATGATTTTTACTTTGTAATCGTAATCCAGATTACTTTTTCAAGTGCATGTGGGATTCGTTTTGAAATATATAAAATTAGGGTATAGAGCAGGGTTTATAATCTGCAGAAATTCTGATTTAGAGTTATTAGATAACGATTAAAAACAATCTGACGTCATTACATTCATTCTATCTACTGTATGTTGATTTTCAATGGGGGCGTCCCGACCCCAAGCCCCCCCCCCCCCCCCATACCTACGCCAATGACGACTGGTGCGCACTGCAAAGTTCATGACGACATGCCGCAACATGCACAAACTGAACACAGAATATGACGTTAGTAAATTTGAACTTACACAAAATGTAAACAAACATATGCCGGCAAACAAAATAGATATCAATTCACTTCTAAATAACATTGATTTGGCCAAAATTATCATGTTATTTAGATTATTAACTATTGTCATCAAAACTAAAGATGACATGTGTAATCTTGATTAAAAGCAATCATGACTACCTCGATCTGATTAAAAGTACTCATGACATGATCACATTAAATCAGATTGTTAATCTATCTGACTACAAAAGTAGTTGATTGCATCCAACTTTGCTTCACACTCTATCTCTGACCCGCGACCCTACCGCCTAACTCATAGCGATGCGCGTGGTGATAGCGGGCCACTCGCTATAGCTTTAATGTCACGGAGTTTGCTATAACAGGCGGTAGGAAATCACAAGACGTCACAGACAAAAGCTAAAACGATTCGATAGCTAGTGAGTTCGGCCGTAGGGCCACCGGTCTATAATAGTCCAGTCAACGAGGACATTCGTTGTATGGAGACATCCGACAAATTCTTCCGTCTATGAAATTTGGCATGTGGTGATGATACCTAATACAGATGACAGATGTACAATAATCCAACAAAATTTATAATGGGAAGTTAGGTATTTTTACCTAAACATGAAAAACGCTTATAGCTCTCTGTGGATATTTCCTCAGTTCGAAATTATTTTTGTATACGTACGTATGTACTAGTTAGAACAAGTATGTAAAGTAATCCAACATTTTTTCGATTTGGGTGATGCACTAAATTGAACTTTTAACATTTTGCGCAATAACTTCTATTGAAAAATTGCTCTGCAAATTTTTATTTTTTAATATGGTCTTATTTCCCTAAATAAATAGGTTTGTTAAGTAATCCAATAAATTTTCCTTTTTAAACATATTTTTTTGACTTTTGCTTAATAACGTGATGTGAAAAATTACTCCGTCTATTTTTATAACTTTATACGTTATATGATTTAATACTAAAACAGAATTATCAATAATCCAACAAATTTTCCAACGTTCATGTATATTTTATGATGTATGCCAATTTATATTTGGGCGTACCTTATGCATCACGCAATTTGTGCGAGTTGATCTTCACGTAACCGCTCGGAGCTACTTTTACTTCGTTTTGCACCACATTATAAGAATTAATAATAATACCTACAAAACTAACTCTAATACGAGTATAGAAACATTATAAAAACATAATTTTATTTTAATGCTCTTATAAGGGGAAATTAAACTTTAAATTAAATTTAGCCCATCAATTTGTTACATACCGCAATTTTTCCAAGAGTTCCGTACCTCGAAAGAAAAAAACGGAACCCATATAGGATCACTTTGTTGTCCGTTTTTCTCTTCTTCTCGGTCCTTTTTCTCGGGAACGCGTAAAGATATCAAACAGAAAATAGGTCAAAAGATTTATGTTGCATATTTTCGCAAATTTTGCGATTTTATAAGGGAATCAAAACTATAGGGTACTTCCCATTGACCTAGAATACTCAAATTTTCCAAGAAGCAAGGTCTTATATCACACGTTGAGGAAAAATAAATACTGAAAACCGTAAATATGTACATACTATAACCACCGTGTCTGTACTTCCTAATATTATAAAGCTGAAGAGTTTGTTTGTTTGGTTATACGCGCTAATCTCAGGAACTACTGATTTAAATTAAAAATTATTTTTGTGTTAAATAGTCCATTTATCAAGGAAGGCACACAGACAGACAACACACGCTAAGACTAATAGAAGCTGAGCATCAATGAAAAATGCTGTAGAAACGGGGAATTTTTTTTATTTTCCGACATCCATGTAATGGGTATAGGTAATTCTTTAAAAAAATGTTTTTATGAAATAGGTAAGTAAATCTGGTCAAATAATAAACACTTATTTTTCTCAAACATACTACGATATACGACCAAAAATTCTTAGAATAAATCGAACTTGCAGTACTAGGCCCAGCAGCGGTGGGTGCGAAGTCAGACAACCTCCTCGTGGTGCACCTCGGGCAACCCGCGGGCTAATAGTCTGACAAGTAGCCCCCATGGCTAAGTCTCTCCTTCTTGTTGTAAGAAGGGGATTTGGCTATAGAAAGCTGACCCGTTGCGGATCGTAGTTTGGCTTGAATTAATCCAGCAGTTATTTTGCTGGCTGTAAGGGACCAATTGTTCACTATTATGACGCTTCGCGTCTTTTGTTGTTGTTCTGTTCGGAGTGTCCGATCCAGACTTCTTCAAGCTCTGGCTCGTATGCGCGGCAGTGGATTCAGTAGAGTCTGCTGTCGGGCAAACCCATTACCCGCACTTAGCCGAGCCGGTGGTCCGGCGCACTGAGCATCGGGCCGTCTGGTCCGTGCCGATGGGATGACTGGCTGAGGGTCTCCAGTCCCGAACGGCCACCCTAGGGAGCTCACCCTGCAAAGCGCAACATGGATCTTAGTGACGAAAAACAAACACACCAGGGGGTTTCAGTCTCCCCCGTAGGACCGCGCAAGGTGGCTGTGGGCAGCCGGGCGTATTTGGTGCTGTGCTAACCGAGATCCACTTCTTCAGATGCGAATTAAAAATGCAAACCCCATTAAGAGTGGGCGGTGGAAAATGTAACCGAGGCGAGTGGAAGTATTATTGATGAGGGGGAACTCCGTTATGGGAGTAGAGAGGAAACACCGCGTTTAACGCGATCGCGCAGCAGATCTGCGGTGAGTGTACAGAATAATATTAGTAATTTAAATAGTAGCGATAAGTCTAGCTCTAAGTTTAGTAGCAAATCTAGTGCTAAGGATGTAGATAGTAAGTTGACGAAATCGGCGGCTTCGCTAATGTCAATAGAAGGGTCGAGGGTTGAAATCATCGTCATTACAGATGTACCCGATAAGGGGGAAAAGAGACGATTGGACGATTCTGACACGTCTAATGAGTCGGTGCAATCTATGATATCTTGCACTGATGCCATTAGAATCACGAACGGTGATGTCTCAGATGCTGGTGGTGCTGCTTCCGAACGGTGACGGTAAGTCCGCAAGAAGGAAAAAAGAAATCAAATGGCTCAGGTCTGGGGACTTGACGAGGGGACGTGGTCGCGGTCGCGGTCGTCACCCCACGACAGGTAAATATGTCGGCTTGGCGCAAGATAAACGAGATCTGGCAGCTGCTAAGAAAGCCGAAGAACAAGCTCATCTTGACCAAGAGGTGGCGCTTATGTATCGCAAGGGTAATGAAACCAGGACCCGTTGCATGAGCGACAGTGAGGTACTTGTTAACTCATCGGGGAAGGTAAGCGAGACACCTGTCCCGGTTCTCTCGATTTCCAAGAGAGACGCAGGAGCCCCTCCCCCTTTAAAAGAGTCGGAAAATTTCGATAAGTGGACTAAGGCTCTGGGGCGTAGACCAAGAACCAAAAGAAATCAGGAGCAGGTCCAAGCCCTGGCGGCTAAAGCAGCTACCCTTAAAGAGAAGGGAGCTAAGGCCAAGGCTAAAGCAGTCAGGCCAACATCAAGAGAGCGATGAAGGCCCCCCGCAATCCTGCGGTGGTACTTACCATCAGGCCTGAAGCTCAGGAGGAATGGCCAGAAGCAAGTTAAAGTGGGGTGAGCTGGGCGTCAATGACCTCCAATTCAGGGGAACTGCCACGGGGGCTCGTCTTATCGAGCTTCCGAAGGAAACTCCCTCTGAAAAAGCAGTCTTATTGGTAAGCAATTTAAAAGACATCTTCCCTGAAAATGTCAGTGTCGTTAGACTGGTAAAGTGTGCCGATTTGCGTAGTTCCGGCCTGGACGACTCTGTAATCAAGGAGGATGTGCGCAGCGTGATTTCCGAAAAGGGCGGCTGCTTTACTGAGGCAACAAGGGTGGGTGAAATAAAACAGAAACCTTAGTCGCTCGGTATCGTCTGGGTTAAGTGTCAAATCCTGGAGCCGAGGTCAACGCTCTGTTTTAAATGCCTTGAGCCCGGGCACACCAGAGCAAAATACTCGACGGGGAATGACAGCAGTGACTTTTGCTTCCGTTGTGGGATAGCCGTTCACAAGTCGTCTGGATGCAATGCCACTCCAAACTGTGCGATTTGCACAGATTTCAAGAATTGCCACTTTCTTTGAGATTTGCACAGATTTCAAGAAGCTGGCAAATCACGTAATGGGTGGAAGAAGCTGCAACCCACCCAAACGCAGAGGAAACGCTACCCTTAGGAATAGCTACTAATGACACACGCTCCGAAAGAAGTGAACGGCCTATGAAGACCTAATAGTTGATAGGATCTCCAGGAAATATCTTCAAGGGAATCTAAGTTAGTGCGCCGCCGCTCAGAATCTATTTCTGCAGTCGATGGCACAGCGGTCAATCGACGTCGGAATTATCGCGGAACTATACTTGGTTCCGAAGGGACAGAACTGGCCTTCCAATTTACAAAGATAGTACTGCTGCGATTGTCACGTGATCACGGTCTGGCTCGCCCTCTCTCCACACCATCGAAAAGAGGTACAGTTTCGTTGTCACAGAGATAGGGGAAATGACTCTAATTGGATTCTATTTCTCTTCAAACCGACCGTTCGTCGAATTTGAGAACTTCATTGACGAGCTGGGAGCCGCAATCCAGCGGAACTCTACGCCCTCAATGATTGTTCTAGGCGATCTTATTCGGCGGCTTAGGGATCCCCGGCCACTGATCCGAGGGGTAAGCTGGTGGAGGAATGGGCCATAATATCTGGCCTTTCTTTCTTTAACCGCGGCTCAACAAACACTTGTGTGTTCGACAGCAGGAGAGTCCATTGTAGACCTCACGTTTGCTACCCCTGCTATCGAATGCAAAGTCACTGATTGGCGGGTCTCCATCCACCATACCGGACTGGACAAGTCACGGAAGGAATGCTGGCTCCATTTTTCCTTGCTGGGCCATCTCCAGGATGGACAAGGAGCTTACGAACTCACTGTCGTTCGAGGGGGTCGATGCTGAGGCAGATTGGCTGCGCGACGCGCTCACCAAAGTGTGTGATGCAGCTATGCCTCGAGTCCAGCGTCGTCCTCCAAAAAATCGTCCATTCTCTACTGGTGGTCCGGAGAACTCTGATATAAGAAAGGACTGTGTTAGGGCAAAACGGTTGCACGCCCGCCACAGACGAACATGTGACGAGACGACTGAATCCAATCTGTTAGATTCCTACAAGTCTGCCAAGAGGGCTCTACAGATTGCGATCAAGGAAGCCAAAAATCGAGCATGGCAGGAGTTGTTGGAAGGACTAAACCAAGACGCGTGGGGACGGCCATATCGTATGGTTTAAAACAAGCTTCAGACACTTGCCCCACCATTAACGGTCTCTCTCAAGCCAGACTTTTTAGACAGGGTGATCACTACTCTTTTTCCTCGGAGCTTCTCAGATTTTACACCACCCCGCATGATTCCCGCAAGGGAGGTCCTTCCATTGCCCTCCATTCCGACCATCACGAATGGGGAGTATGAAGCAGCTTTATTCAGGCTTAAAGCCAAAAAGACCGCACCAGGACCAGACGGCATCCCTGGATGGACTCTGGTGGTAGCTTTACCTCCACTAAAGTCTCGGTTTAGGGACCTCATGGATAAATGCCTCACCGAAGGACGATTTCCAAAAGATTGGCAGACAGGGCGACTCGTTCTTCTTAGAAAAGTAGGCAAGCCAGCTGATTCTCCGTCAGGATATCGGCCCATCGTTCTACTTAACGAAACGTCAAAAATGTTCGAGCGTATCCTCGCCGTTTGAATAAATCGCTACTTGAGCATTGACGGGCCTGACTTGGCGGAGAACCAGTTTCACGAATAACGCGCTTCGCTAGGTCAAATCCCTTTCCAAAGAGGCTACCTCCGATAGCTGCGTATTGATAGCAGTTTCTTTAGACATAGCGAATGCTTTTAACACGCTTCCACCTCAGTGCGTCTTAAAGGCACTCAACTACCACGAGGTTCCCCTATACCTGCAGCATGTTATTGCTGATTATTTTAGAGAGCGAATCGTCCTTTACACTGACAGCAACGGACACGTTGTTCGAAAGTCTATGATGCTCGGTGTTCCATAGGGATCGTTCCTTGGCCCTCTTCTGTTGAACATCGGGTATAATTATGTACTAAGACGGAACTTACCCCACGGACTGGAGGTAGTGTGTTACGCCGATGATCCCAGACCCGCCTAATGCTCGGTGCTCTCACCGGATATTTTGGCACTAGGATAATGCTAAACATTATGGGACTTGCTAGTTCCAAAATCTGCAGGGCCTGCAAGGATAAAGAGGAAAGCATGGAACATTTGCTGTGCCATTGCGATGCTCTAGCCTGCAGGAGGCAAATGCTGACAGGGATTGGTTATCCAAAACCGGAAGATTACAGGGCCATGCCACCAAAGGACATCATCAAGGTCATGGCCACGATGAACTGGACCGATGGTGGCGATGGCATTAGGGACTAACACACGGGGAAGCACAATAGATCCAGAGTGGGTCGAAGTGCGAACGCTTATAACTTGGGCCACCCCACTTCTAAGATAAGATAAGATACGCCGATGATACTCTTGTTACAGTTTGTGGAAAGAATTACAGAGAGGCTTCCCTAATAGCTACAGCTGGCGTGGAACAAGTCGTCTCAAGAATTGAAAGATTAGGGCTCTCGATAAAACGGAGGCCCTAGTCGTCCATGGGCCTCGAAAGAGCAGAATATGGTCAGTGGATCAACGCGGTGCTCCATCCTGTCCTCCGTGACTGAGTTACAAGGAGATTCGACACCCTCATCTTCCACCTCGTGCAGGTACTGTCGGCACATGGCTGCTTTGGCAGGTACCTTCACAAGGTTGCCAGAAGGGAAGATGACCCACGTTGTCGGAGACGAAGGAGCGCCACGAGAGAGCTCGTGAGGCGGACCCCCTCGCCAGTGCGAGAAGGTTAGGGTGGCGAAGAAGTGGCTACAACGCCCTGATTCCGCCACCTTAGTGGGGGCGTCGGGCAATGCAGTTGGGCGCCGTGTTGCCTGTTTTGCACTCGATCCCTGTGACGGTAGGAGCAGCTCTGGGACACAAGCTGCTCTCATGCAGAGAGGATAGTCTACAAGCCGAGCTGGCTCACGCGAGCGCAGCGCTATGCGCCTGCTCGCAGCCGCTCTGAAATGGCCGGATAGGTGTTCCCGAAGGGTTTAGTGGGTATATGCGGCACTCTACCGTGGAGTCCTACGCACCCTTGCCCCTACCCAAGGGCTTGGAGATACGTAAAAGCTTTTTCCTCGTAAAAAAAAGACCAAGTAGCAGCAGCAATTTTTTATCTAGCGTGCTAGAACGCCCGGCAATATAATTTGAAATGGAACAATAGTAGATTGTACAACAAGGGCATAAAATGAGGCACTGTAGCCCGAGACGATTTTTTTATTATATGGATAGTAAGTTGAGGAGTACAATGACTTGTTTATGCCAGTGTTTTACACTCTGCTTTTCACTTCGATTACAAGAAAATTAAACAATTACTTCGAAATATATACGAAAAATATGTAACACAATATTGAAAAATTCTGCCAAGTAATAAAAAATATTTCGATGCGTTTTAATAATAACTGGTTACTATTTTTACTATTTTTATCTGGTTTCATAACTTTTGAGGTAGAAAACACAAGACAAATAAATTAAAGCAAATAAATAAATTATCGCAAGTTATTCTGTGAAGTTTTAGGCTGAGCGTTGTTGGCTGTTGGGCCTAAGAATCTTCGTCTAAAAGAAAATTTTACTTTATGCTCTAGAACATGAAAGCCATTTTATGCAGCCTATAAACAACATAAAGACGAGCTTTGCGAGCACGAGAAGTGAAAATTTATTTAAAGCTATTACATGGTTACTAAAGAGGTAAATGAATTTCGAACCGGCACGACAAAAAGAATGCTCTGCTAGATAAATTCTTTTGAAAAGTATAAAAAAAATAGTCGGTATTTGCGCGCGGCTTGACTATTTTTATCGTCTAATGTAATGTCTAATTTATCATCCATATGTTGTGGCTACAAAAATAAAACCAAATGCTGGTTAGGTAAAACATATATCCAATGTTAAAAACATTACTAATCAATTGTCGCTAAGATTTTTGAGTCTAATGAAATATTATCGTATTGTAATTATTATTGTATTAATCTGTGATGCATGCCTAGGCTAAGCGCGGCCCGCATACTCACCTATCGCCCGGCTATGCTGCACTTGCGGGTCGCGCCAGTAATAATTGACTATTTAATAGCGAACATGTTTTAAAAAATGTATGAACGTTGGAAAATTTGTTGGATTATTGATAATTCTGTTTTAATATTAAATCATATAACCTATAAAGGTATAAAAATGGACGGAGTAATTTTTCACATCAAGTTATTAAGCAAAAATATAAAAAAAATGTTTAAAAAGGAAAATTTATTGGATTACTTAACAAACCTATTCATTTAAGGAAATAAGACCATATTAAAAAATAAAAATTAGCAGAGCAATTTTTCAATAGAAGTTATTGCGCAAAATGTTAAAAGTTCAATTTAGTGCATCACCCAAATCGAAAACATGTTGGATTACTTTACATACTTGTTCTAACTAGTACATACCTAAGTATACAAAAATAATTTCGAACTGAGGAAATATCCACAGAGAGCTATAAGCGTTTTTCATGTTTAGGTAAAAATACCTAACTTCCCATTATAAATTTTGTTGGATTATTGTACATCTGTCATCTGTATTAGGTATCTTCACCACATGCCAAATTTCAGAGGCAGAAGAATTTTTCGGGTTACAAATGCCCCGTTGATTGGACTATAAACTGGGGATTTCATTTCACCGCGATTAGACTTGCACGAGGGCGCACGCGCATGTCGAAGTACTTGACGTCAGTAGGTACATTACAATCGCATAGGACCCATGCGTTATTACCTAAAGGCCTTACTAATAACCATTGTATAAGCCTTGTATAGTTAAACAGTGTTTTGTCTCTTTTGTTCGAATTTGAAATGTCATTCGAGTGAACGTGACAAAACACTGTTTAACTAAATCTGGCTTATACAATGGTTATTAGTAAGGCCTCGTACTGGTGACCAGAAAAGTGATTTGCGCATTGACAACACAAAAATTCCGCACTTTGATTGTGCAACAAAAATCTATGGCTATTGCTTTCGATATTGTCAGTTAAAGTGCATCCATTTCATAGTTATTTTTTATCAGACAGTTGACACAGAGTCTTGTATTGACGCCGCAATAATTGGCAAATTCGAAGCGATCGCGATAGATTTTTTCAGACAATGACCCCCTGGTGACTTTATCACGCGCAGGAACACAACATGACGTATACATGCGTTATATAATATAGCTATGTTTTACGTCGGTGTTTTATCTATGTACCGCGCTAGTGCTAGGCAAGGTTTTAGTGATGACACTGATTCAACGGAACAATATACGGAATGTCAAGCTACATCACTGTATGTATGGAAAAACTAAAAAGCATTTATGCAATATTTCATACAAGGCGTCTATAGAATCATGAGCTGATTTTTAAATATGTATTGGGAAACTTAATATAGATTAGTGTAGTAATATTGAAAAAAATTAATTTTCAAAAATGACAGTTCTAGTTACCAACCGTAGTTAGCGTTTAGGCCTGATGGACATAAGTATAGATAATACTTTTCTCTTACTATTTTTGCAGGAACTTTAAAGGCGGCCATTGATTGTTGTCATTATTTATAAAAATTGAATGAAAATATTCCAAGAAAATGGTTGTTCAATATTCACATACCGAAATAAAACATGGCGCATCGTGTTAAAAATGTTAAAATTAAAAAATTTTAGGTCATGCTATTCAAAATTTGCTTGTTAGAAAATATTTTTGTTAATGTTAGGCCCTTTACACACTAAAATTTTTCAGGGACGGAGTCGCGATGCAAACGATTACTGTCCGCCCCATCCAGATACAGTGAATACCTAGATTCTCAGATACAGATTGTTACAGATGACTTATCTTGAGGTGGGGCGGCTCAAACTGCAGTGAGCGTTCGCACTTCGACCCACCATGGTACTTTCCCAGGTATTTAGTCGCTATTGCCATCGCTACCTACGGTCGGCGCCATTGTGTTTGAGAATGTCCTTCGGTAATTGGCCCTGTAATCTTCCGATTTCAGGTGTCCAATTTCCGTCAAATTGGCATAATTCCCATTCTGATTGGCATAATCCTAGTGCCGAAAGTCTGGTCAGAGCATCAGCACTAGACGAGACTGGGATCTGCTTGAGCTCCAGTGTGATTGAGTCAAAGTGCCTTGAGTCAATTTGAGTGAGTTGATTGGCCTATTCTTCCTGATGGCTGCTTTGCATTGTCATAAAGTCTTTGGAGCCCTCCGTTATAGTTTTACATATATCTATATGGAATCTTCCTATTAGTTCTCTGCATATGACCAGAGTTCACGGCCACCAGGCGATACATGCTTTAATGATAACCGGCATTATCATTATATTGTGAATCCAATAGAGAGCATCTCAGACAAGATATCACAGATAAGTAAGACTCATAAAACACAAGTAATTTAGCACATTTGACTATACAATAATAAATTTATAACCCGAATATCGGAGACATCAACAGTTTGTTCGGCACTGATAATAATAATAATATTATTTATCAGTGTTTTCAACGAGACAATCAATATGTTTAATGACTGCCAATCCAGACAAACGGATGTATTTATTAATCTGACGACGTAAGCTTTATCGCAATTATTTTACGACTTACGAATCAAACTTGTATTATCTACTAGCGTGTTTTTATTTCACACTATCTTTAACCAATAGGTATGTCATTTTATACTTGTTTACTTTTTATTTTTATGATGTTTAATTAGTTCGCGTTTATTTTTCATTATTTAGGTTAAGTAAATAGGTAATGTAAGAGAGTTAAGAACGAAGTGTTCCTATTTCTCACGATTAACGTTCTTTTTACAAGCTTTTATTTACTTTCACCTGTCCGGTGTCTGTAATGAAATCTTGCAAGCTAAATTTGACCCACCTCCCGGTTTCCGATTGAGCTGAAATTTTGTTTGCATATGTATATCGCGTGACAAAATACTATTATTTTATTCTACTTTGAAATCCATTTCAAATCCTACCAAAAGGTAAAAAACTGACAATGAACTTGCTGATAACATTTAATTACCTTAACATGGTTACCATCACCCAGCCAAAAATAAAGTCATACCTTTTTCAGTTAATAGCGAGAGCTGTATGTCAACTTAAACACTTATTCATGTTATATTCACTCCTTATGAACATAATACAAATGTTTCACTGACATAGTTACGTTTCAGCAGACTATGTAAGGCCCCAAATACACTGAAGATTTAAACATTAGATTAATTTTAATAATTGTTATTGAAAAAAACGAGTGCATATATTATAAATTAAAAATTAATGTCACAATTCTCTTAAATATAAACAGAAGCACACAAAGGAAAAAAAAATCTTAGTTTTATTAACAAGCTTCAAGGCTTTTGACCAAACAACAAAATATGTCAAATGTGTATGTTAAATGTGAGTTCTTTAGTATGTTCGGGGTCTAACATATTTAAAGCGGGACTCACGTATCTCAGACATACCAGCTGGAGATTCTGCAGTGGGATCAGCCACAGCCAGCACACGGCCAGGGAGCAAACGGGAGCGAACCACACGAACGAGCTCTAACGTGCGGGGATCTGTGCAACCACCTGCTATAAGCACCTGTAAGCAAAGAGAAATCCAAATAGATCTTGTCATAATTTAGGATATTTCGTACTATAGTTTGTAAAAATTTTAGTTAAAATAAATACCAAATGAGGGAGGAGAAAATTTGTTTGTAGATAGTAAATATTTGGGCTGTTCCACTAGTTCCTACCAACGTATCCCCCCCAGGTAGTCTTTATATAGTAATATGAACACACTTCAGTTCACCACAGCTCATAAATGTCCCAACCGAGGGGCTCGACCCTACCCCAAGTTAGGGTGTTTAGGCCTTAGCCAACCACGCTGACCCAGTGCGGATTGGTCGACTTTACATATACCTTTGAATTTTTTCGCAGATGTATGCAGGTTGCCTCAAGATGTTTTCATTCATCGTAGGAGCATCGGATAAAAGACTCCCTCAACCGTTCCGGATCTATCACGTGACTAGTCGACCGTACAGAACTATACTTCACGGAATAGTCAATACTCTTACACAGATGAAGTATTAATATTAGTAGTATTAGTACTTGAATTAATACTTGTACGCACACAATTAAATCAATTAATTAGATAGTGGGGCGCGTCATTTCAGCTTAAACGAGCTCTACACATGTGTGCTGTGTGCGTATATGAGTCGTAAGATCTGTCAGTCAGCTAATATTATAATAAAAATATGGAAAATAATGGAATTTAGTTTTTCTCTCCTTTACCTGTGTAGGGGAATCATTGTAAAATATGAGAGCAGACATCATCTCTGGGAGTGCAGTGGGTGATTCTGTAAGCCGCTTCCCAAAAGCTAACAGCAGCTTCTTAGCCATTTCTCTATGTGGTTCACCTCCTTCAGGGGCAGCACTTTTGTCAGCGTATGCAGCTAAGCGTTGTAGGTTAGTGCACGATACGCTGTTACCAGATGGCTCTGCCCCATCTTGATCTTAAATATTCAAAATTTTAATTAATAATTCACCATAGAAAAATTATGCAGTAGTTGAAAATAATTACCAATATAATAATAAGTTTTTTATCTGTGTTTATAAAGTTTTAAAAAGAAAGAAAAAAGCATATTGCATCAAAGGATGTCTGTATAACTAATATTATTATGATGGTGATTTAAATTTCATCAGTTGTATCTTCTGTTTATGGGTGAATAAAAACAGATGATAATAAGAATATAAATTGGCACAGAGATTAACTTCAGAGCTATAAGTATCTACCTTCTTTCAGCCGCAGGACAACAGTGCTGTCGTCTGTAGAGCTGGTGAAGTAGGCACCATTATCAGTATCCCAAAACAGATCATTCTGAGTTTGTTGCAGTTCTTTAGCCCAGTTCAGCCATCTCAAGTCCAGAGATGCTTCATACAAATCAAGTAAACCTTTTATAAGGAATGCATAGTCATCTAGAAAACCATAAATTGGCTGCTCTCTGAAAAGATATTATCACCTGCTTTGACATATAATCAGCATGATTGATTAGAATACAATGTATATGATACTTACGTTTGAGCGATTGACGCATCTTCTGCTTTGTAGCAAGAGTGCAACAATTTTTTTTCAGACTCGTTATATAAATAAGTTTTTATGAACTCTGCTGTTTTTATGGCATCTTCTACAAATTGCTTTTCGCCAAGACCTTGACCAGCCTTTGAAAGCCCAGCAATCATAAGGCCATTCCAGGAGCAAAGAATTTTGGTATCAAGATGAGGACGTGGTCTCTTTTGACGAGCTTCATACAAAATATTTGTGCATTCTTTAATTACTTGGTCAAATTGGTCCAATGTAAGTCCAAATTTGGTGGCAGTTTCCTCCTTGCTACCATAAATAATTAGTACATTTTTAAATGCAAGTTCACCGTGTGGGTCACTGGTAGGAGAAATATTGCCATCTTCTTCAACACTGAAGTAGTCACAGAATACATCTGCATATGGAATAGAGTTGATCATTTTACCAGACAGTAATGATTTTATTTCGTCATACTCCCAAACACAAAATGCTCCTTCTTTTTTATGTTTAGCACCAAATTTTGGATAGGAATCTGCATCTTCAGCACTGTAATATCCACCAGATTCATGTCTCAAATCTCTGTTAGCATAATTGATGATATCTTGCACTATGTCTGCATAAAATACATTTTTTGTTGCAAGAAAAGCATTAGTATATGCTACAAGTAATTGAGCTTGGTCATATAACATTTTCTCAAAATGTGGTACATGCCAGTCGTTATCAACAGAATAACGTGCAAACCCACCAGAAATATGATCATGGATACCTCCCTTAGCAATCTTAGTAAGTGTATGTAAGCACATATCCAAACATTTCTTTCCTTCTGGATTTGACTTGTCACGAGCATAGTAGTGAAACAAGAAATTAAAAATTGATGCCTGTGGAAATTTTGGTGCAGAGCCGAATCCACCAAATTGTGGTTCATATTGAGTTATAAAGTTATGGACACAGTTATCCCAAGATTCAGCATCTGGCAAGGTAGTTACTTCTGGTTCCACAATAGATATCTTTTGAAGTGCATCTACTATGTTTGTACCAGCTTCAAGAAGCTGGTCCCTGTTTTGTTGCCACTTCTTTGCTAAATTAAGCAAAACAGTTTTAAATCCTGGACGGCCCCAACGGTCTTCTGGAGGAAAGTAAGTGCCACCAGTGACTGGTTGTAGATCAGGGGTGAGAAATACTGACATTGGCCATCCGCCACTACCAGCAGTGGCCAAAACAAACAGCATATAAATGCGGTCTATATCAGGCCTTTCTTCACGGTCTACCTTAATATTTATGAAATTTTCGTTCATAATTTTTGCAATTTCTTCATTTTCAAAGGACTCTTTTTCCATAACATGACACCAGTGACATGTAGAATAACCTACTGAAAGAAATATGAGCTTATTTTCCGCTTTAGCTTTATCAATGGCTTCCTGGCACCAGGGATACCATTGCACTGGGTTATGGGCATGTTGCAGTAAATAAGGTGATTTTTCATTGATCAAGCTATTTGTAAATTTTGGTTTCTCTATTGAGTTTGAATCAGATTTAGGTGATGTCATTTTAATCAGAGTATCGCTAAGACTACTTGATCGTTGACGAGTTGGATGATCTGATTGTCCCGAGAATGATGACAATCTGAAAGAAAGATATTGTACAAAGTTAACATAAATGTAATTATTTATTATTATCAGTTGCTGTAGATAAGTATAGTTTATACCACAGCTTTATGAAGTACCAGTTTAATGTACCTATATGTAATCTTGTGAGGGTAAACAGGAAATTATTACCTATGTATTATTATAAACCATGCAAAAATATTGCAGAAATTGAAAAGTAGAAGTCTAAATAATTCACAATACCTACAATACAATGTTGTTTTGATTAAAAGTAATAACCTTGATTTTCAATGAGTCATTGAAATGTAATCTGAAAAACACACATTGTCAAAGAAAAGCTGCAAACTTGTTGATAAACACAATGTTTAAAATACAATACAGCTCTATGCGCATAAAATGAATGGCACAGTCGTTAAATAATATGTAATTTTAATTTTTACAAAGAACTACATTAAATTGAAGTTGTATTAAAGATTTTTTTGATTTGAAACATAAATTATAAAATCAAAATGTGTTTTATGAAAATTCCTAACATTTAGTGACGCAAATCGTTTAATGGTGTCATTAAAATCAGCATAACCTGTTTAGCATAATTATGTAACACAAGTGTTGAAAAATATACATTGGGCATGCATCAACAGTATTTGGTTGTTGGGAGACCTCATTACATTATTTTATGGTCAAAATAAAGTATTCCTTTCACCCACCTGCTTGGAAATGTAAACAACGTGTGTAGTAAACAATAACAAGGTCATTTTGATGAACATTTGGATGGCGTATACATACACATATACATATAGTTAGAAACCAAATTTTATATACAAGAGCCCTGGTAATAGCGAAAATTAATATTAAAAATAAAAAAGCTTGACCAAATAGATATTTACCTTCTTGGAATCGCCAAATCCCGATGATTACAAACCGGGTATACGAGGGTTTCTTTCGCTGTAGTTTGAGTGAAGTTTAGAGATTTTAGTTTGTCACCTTTGGATAATTGTCGCAAAAACAAAACTGCACGGCCGGAAGGCATTATAAAATGTATTTTTGAAGTTTCTCACAACATTGATTCTGCTATCGAAAGCAATACACAAATGCAACTTTTTTTAGCTGCCTGCGTCGCACGAATCGAGCCAAAATTGTTATGACATTTTACTTTTTAAGTATATTTTTTAAAATATTTTGGCAAAGGAGTTTCACTCAGACAGCTATTATCTTCAATCATATTTTTTAATCGCGCACGGGTAACTTTTGTCACGGTGAGTGTTTTGCTGCTGTTATCAAGTCCATGGAAATATATGGAGGTGCGCACACGTTACGACTTGACAACGTAGGTGACATTTGTGTTCTTTCGCCGACCGGCACAAGCCGGTGACATACGGGTGACAAAATTGCCACTTCGCCAGTGCTGCCAACTCTATTTCTTTTACACCACCGTATTCTTAGAGGCGGTTTCGGATAGCATTATGATGTCAAAAATAACTGTTAATAATGACAAAATTGACCTTCTTTTTGAAGGAACGTGAGCAAAAGCTGCATTTTTATTTGTTTTCGTTCACTGTTCGGGTACCTAGCTAAAAAATACCAAAAAATGGCATTGTGAACTTGTTTTTGACATTTAAAAGTTTTGACGATTACTGTACTAAGTTACAGAGGAAAGAGTAACTGCATATTTTTTTTCTAAAGAAACTATATTCCGAACGCTGTGGTTTTATAAAATTATGTGATTTTCAAACTTTTTCGGCGATTTACAAGTGCCTAAGTATATAAATAAAAAATAATTTTTGAGTTGTGTTAACCGACACGACTCTTCATTTTGCTCGAGAAAAAAGGATGTGGGTCTACGAATTTCTTATATGCTTTTACTATTTCTACGTAATTTTCTAATCTGGCCTACGCATTTTTTCATCCGAGTTGGCAATGCTGGAGCGCGTTCTGAGCCTTCGCGTGAAGTACAACTTTTCGCTCTAACCCCGTTCAATGCCTTCGTGCGTCTCGCGCGGTTGAAACAACCGGCCCGTTCAAGACCTTATAGAGTGTCAGCGCGAGTTACAACCGAACAACCGTCGAATTTGATGCTTGTAAAACGCTCTGATGTTTATGACTAAAATACTCTTACGTGATGGGATGATATTGGGGGCCATAATCTAAAATGTCATCTCTGATAGAAAGAGAGAGAAATAAAAATGCATGTGAAAGAGGGAGATAAAAAATGTGGTTTCTGCAATCCGTTCAACGCCTCTAAGCGAGTTAAAAAACAACCGGACAACTTCACCCAGAGGCTCTGAACGCGCTCTGCACTTTGCGTAGTTCGTCATTTGCATTGCAACTATTGACTTAAGCACACGCAGAATGGCGTCAACATGACGGTAAACGCGCGTGAAGACGATATTGATAATTATAATGATATTAGTATAGTAGTGGAAAGGAAAGCAACAGGTAAGACACAGGTACCCATGTAGAGACGTTGGCACAGAGTCTCCCTCTGGTCATTATGTCTTCATATTGGATAGTAATTTTACAGCCACAATCGTAAGACAAAATCGGAACGAACGATGTGACGTGCCGTGCCACGAAAATAAATACAGCGCGAGAGGGGTTACCAACTCAACGGTCCGAGCATGGAACTCTCGATAAACAAAATTTGACAGCTAAGATCGACATACTCGACAAAAATCGATAAATTTGACAGATATTCCTAAGGAGTGAAAAGGGCAGATGCTTTTGTCGATCGACATATATCGATCGACAAGTCCATGCTCGTGCAGCATTTTCGAAAGACATTTTTGCGAAGCCCATTTCTACTACGCCATATCATCGGCGATTAAGCCGGCGGGCGATAGCCCTGTGAATAGTCCATCCGGACGACCCCGCCATTCCGCTATTACTTCAGAAGAAGAAATCATTTGCTGGTGCGTTTTGTTCAAATAACGAAAGTACTGAAAGTTTGTGGGAGAGTGAGAAAGAGAGGTCTATATTTGGAGCAGTTATGCAACTGAAATCTTTAAAAAAGTTATCAAGAGTGATAAGGTTTGACAGTAGATACCCTCGATCTGAACGACTATTGACTGACGCATTTATGTTTGCTCCTATTGAGGTATTCTAAATCTGTGGAATCAGTGGGTTGATCTCTTTACAATTTTAAAATACTTATGAAGATACAACAATGAACGAGCAGTTGTGGGTTTCATTTTCATCCTGGCAGAATATCTCATTAAAGCTTACTAAATATGGTACCTATCTAATGGATTCTATGTGACCTGTTACAAGTTGTGTCTGGAATATACAACAATACACAGGTAAAGAGATCTGAGGTGTAGCTGAAAAAACCAAGGCAAACGTGGCCATAAAGAACAAGGACATAATCCTATTAGAAAAACAAACGTAAACAGTGGCGTAGCCTGGAGAGGGGGGGAGGCGGTCTGCCCCGGGGTGGTACCCGACAGTTAAAATTTTTAACTATAGAACACGAGGCCACACAAAATATAAATGAAGACATCACATCAACAAATTTGCAGCTGTTAAAGTTAGGAAGAAGAGATTTTTTAATATAGGGCACTATATTAAAGCATATACAATAAAAATAAAATAAAACCGACTTCAAAAACACAGAAAAGTTAAAAATAATATAAGAATAGGTACAGACAACATCAAACATCATATTGAAGTCGGTGCCAAATTTTAAGACTTTCTAGGAGATCATCGTTTGGCACCGACTTCAATATAGAAGATTCCCTCAATTTTCATGAGATCCCATCATCAGATCCTGACTTTGGTGACCTTGTGACCGCCCTAGGACTATACTCTATCGAATACAAAAAGAATTTTGAAAATCGATCCACAATTTGCGGAGTAATTGCGTAACTTACACACAAAACACGTTGGAAACACCTTAAAATTTAAGGGTTTTCCTCGATTTTCATGGGATCCCATCATCAGATCTTGACTTTGGTGACCATGGGAGCACCCTTGGAGTATACTCTATCGAATACAAAAAGAACTTTGAAAATCGGTCCACAACTGGCGTAATCGCTTAACATACACACAAAAAAAACATACGCATCGAATTGAGAACCTCCTCCTTTTTTGAAGTCGGTTAAAAATGTTATAAATTCTGCAAGTGTTTTCGTTGTTATTGTTGATAGTGTGAATCATAAATCACAAGGAACACGTTTTTAATGGAACCATGTTCAAATAATTGAAGAAAAAGTCAAAGATAAGATATTTATAAAGATAAGATATTTACTGGAGGGAGACTCTGTACCAGGGTCGTCTGCTTAGGTACCTCCGTCTTACCTATTTCTGCCGCAAAGCAGCAGTGCTTGCATTGCTGTGTTCCGGTTTGAAGGGTAAGATATGGCAGTGAAATAAGTGGGTACTGTGACTTAACATCTTGAGTCACAAGTTGGCAACGTACATTGTGGTTCTTGTGGGGGTTGCAGTTTTGCTGCGAATCTCACAAGAGCCACATGTATTATAGGCTAAGATTATAGGTGACTGTTACCACTTACCATCAGGTGGGCAGTTTGCTTGTTTGCCAATTTTCTGCAAAAAAAATAAAAAATATTTAATTTAAGTATTTTTAAATATTAAATAAATTGGCCCGCCCGCTGAACGAATATGTCCTAATTTTAAATAAACCCAATTTGTAATGCATAATATTGATGCATGCAGATAAGATATGCTTAGGTGGTCTCTTCAGATAAATTATTCGATTAAATCCACCATCAACAATAACTACGAAAAAGCTTGCAGAATTTATAACATTTTGTACAGAGATTTTGATCAGCACGCGTAGCACAAGGACCCCGAGATAATTAGGACTATCATTAAATGTCACTTTCTCGACACCAAACAATAGTTAACTCATTCCGTACTGTCAAAAGTGACATTTCGGCGTAGAGGAATAGGCCGAGAAAATACTTTCGCGATCCTAGTGCTACGCGTGCAGGTTCGATTCCCGGTATGTATGAATGAAAGTTTAAAAAATTTGAATGCCATTATTATTAAATCTAAAATCAACGCCATAGTTCCTAAGAATAGATTTCGTTATCTCTCATAATTTCTGATTTCTCCCTACTGACCCATTTAGATTGATCACCCGTTATAGGACGCCGGGTAATAAATGACATAATGTCAAAATGTGTAAGGGGCCACAGGGCCACATGGTAAGAGTGTCAAAATGTATTGATGTCAAATTGTTTAAAAACGTCTAATTGTTAAAACACTCCAATGTAGGAATGCAGCGACAGAAATCACAAATGCAATATTGTTTGAGTGACAAAATGTACAAAATGTTGGAATGCAGTGTTGACAGATATTACAAACGCAATATTGCCTGACGAGAATATGTATACATCGGTGAGATAAATCATCCTTCTGTCCTCTTAGCTAGGCACCTTAACCTGAACATTTGGCGTTAGTAAAACCTTTCACACAGAAAACATGGCATCAGACCTCGTCAAACCAGGTAGTCAATCAATGAGTTTGCACATAAGAAATATGAATCACAGAGGTTGGAGTTCCCAGACCAGGGACTCGAACCTCGGGGTGCGATGACAGACCACCTCCTCGTGGTGCACCCTGGGCAATCCGGCAGATTTTCTGCCGCGGGCTAAGTCTGACAGCTGCCCCGTTTTGAGAGCGTCGGTGGCGCTGTGGCCTCGGTACTGGACTATGCCCTTGTTAGAAATGAAAGGGGCTTAAGGGTATTTAAATACGTTTCAATGTCTAATCAAGTTTATTAGGTAAAGTAATTACAAACGACTATATAAATTTAATTATTATTTTAATTAAAAATTACACTACCACTAGCTCGGAATGCAGACTTCCCCGAGAAGAGCTAGCGAGAAACTCGGGGGTTGCTTTTTGCAAATAAAAGTTACAAAGGTGTACATATTATATAGAAATAAAATAACAAATGATTAACCATTAAACATAACAAACAAAAGTAACAAGTCATAATAAAACTAAAGATAGAGTTATTAGTAATTAAATATAGAAATTAACGAGTTACACTTTTTCAAACAATATTCACAGTTGCTGATGAGACAGGGAAATAGAATATTCGAAAGAATACTTAGCTTGGTATAGTAGCAGCCTAGCAGCAAGACAAACTTGTTCCCGAAGATCGATGTTACTTACAACACGGTTCACAGCAAAACTGACTATGGCAAAGCCGTAGCCTTTATATATTAACAGAAAATGGCGGGAACAAGATCGCGCCGCAACCATTCCACCGGAAATAGGCTTGTTATTCAATAATAAATGATTATTATAATGTAATTTGTTGTCCTATTTTCTTTAAATAATCTAAACATTATTTTAAAAATACGATACACAATTTAGAGTGTATAAATTATGCATCGTATTTTATGAAATGAAACCACGTGGAAATTACAATTGAAAAGGTACAGAGAAATAACCAATTCATGATGTATTTAAAACATCATATATATTAGCATTTAATAAAACCACGTAGTATCAAATGATATCAATTTGAGATTTGCATAACCCTAAAATATCTTAATTACTTATTTACAATAGGTAATTATAGATACGACATACAATTATACATGTTAAATATTACTTATTACTCTTATTAGGTTCTAACCTTTTCAGGGGTATACGTATTGTTACAAAATAAATATAGTTATTGTTTGTATAATCAATATTTTGATAACTCTAGAAACTATTATGATTTAGACTTTAAAACATGTTTAAGTTAAGTAAATAAACAATGAAAACAGCTTAAGAAATAATTATATGACTATTATATTTTTTATTATTACCCTTTATAAAATTCTAATATATAACACCCTCGTAGAATCGGGAGGCCCGCGATCGATCCTGCCATGTACCAATGTGTATTTCGTTTCACGAATTTCATATGTACGTTGTTTGTTATCTGACGCTCCTACGGTGAAGGAAAACATTGTGAGGAAATCTGCATACACCTGCGAAGTAATTCAAAGGTGTATGTGAAGTCAACCAATCCGCACTGAACCAGTGTGGTTGACTAAGGCCTAGGACTAATCACCCTAACTAGTTAGGGTAGGTTCGTGCCCCTCGGTGGGGACGTATATGAGCTGTGATGATGAAAAACCATGACTAAATGTTGTAGGTTATTGTACGGTATTGCACCGCACATTGCCATTTCATGCGGGTCAGCATAATTTTGTATATCGCACGTTAACTAACGTCACTTAGCAAGAAGTCGTGCGACCAAGCGCATGTCATACAGAGCCGCTATAGGCAAACTGCCTACCAAGCAGTGACCCCCTTTTCATGGTCAAGCGTAAGTCGCCCTGCGGTGCCTACGTGACCGAAACTGCTGACGCCGTTCAATGGAAATTTCCGTCAAGTAGTTTACTTAATTAATATTAAATTTAATTCTTCCATTCTGGTTCTAGCATCGAACAGACATAGTCGTAAGCCTAATTGTAATTTCTTTTATTAAATCTTATAAAGTAATTTTGGTTTTTTTTGGGACCTCCGTCTGTGATTTCCATAATTGGCGCAGTCGGTAGGATACTCGAGGCGTCTCGAGGCAGTAAAGTTGCAATAGTCTAACATCGAATATAACGCGGAATCGCTGCCACGCCGGAAACATCCTGTAAGAAGTTCGTCTGGAGTATCCTGAAAGAACTTGAGATCCAGCCGGAGGAAAAGTCTAGACATCGACCCCAGAGATACCAGAATGCAGTTTATGTAAGTGCACCGAAGTCATTTCTGTGTGTTGCATTTTTTATATTAGTATTTTTTATAATTATTCACCATTTTTCACCCTAAGGAATCTACCCCTAGAGGGCCTGCACGTGCTACTCAAGCTCGTAGGCTTATATTAGATTCGTTTAGGAATATTAATATAGATAGTATAGATTTAGATAATAGTATACTCGAAGAATCCGAGACTTGTTCCGAATTAACAATGAGTCGCATTGACGTGGACACCATTTTTAAGGCCTTACGGCCTTACCCGGAATTCGACAGAAACTCGCACGTTTTACCGCGTTTCATCCACCTATGCGATCAGATAGTCGACGAGTATATAGGGGCTAATCCTGGTGATGAGTTGGCTAAGCTCTGTCTAATTAACGGAATTTTAAATAAAATAACAGGGCAAGCAGCTCGTATTATCAATTCTAATAGCATTTCTGAGAATTGGGACTGTATCAAAACCGCTTTAGTCAACAATTTCTCTGACCAGAGGGATGAAACTGCCTTATATAACGATTTAATGTTAGCTACGCAGGGCAATAGCTCACCGCAAGAGTTTTATGATCGTTGCACTAACCTATTCAGCACTATCATGACTTATGTTACACTGCATGAGACATTACATACCACAATTGAAGCAAAGCGTTCATTATATAAAAAACTAACAATGCAAGCATTTGTTCGGGGATTAAAAGAGCCCTTAGGCTCACGAATAAGATGCATGCGTCCTGATAGTGCTGAGAAAGCTCTTGAGTTTGTGCAAGAGGAACTTAATGTCATGTACCTACAGAGCCGCACCGATACAGCCGCTGAACGTAGGTCAGTACCCAAACCTACACCAAACCCTATAGCACCGTTACCTATCCCTCCATTTAAGCCATTCACACTCCCTGCACATGCACCCCCCAGCAACTGGCAACCACATCAATCCCAACCTTCGTATAAGACTTTTAACTATCCTCCTCAGCCAGTTCAGTTCAGGCAAGCTGGAATGCCATCTCGCACCCAGCAAATGTTCCGAGCAGCACCCCCTGGTTACAACCCTTACCAAAATAAATTCCAGATGCCCCCTAGAAATTTTGCACAAACTGGCCCTAAGCCTATGAGTGGTGTTAGCCACTATGTCGTTAAGGAACGACCCATTGGACAGCTTTCTGGTCATTACTGGCGTAAGCAAGGTAATCCACCCCCGTCAAACTATTTTAAAACAAGGGAGGTGAATCATAACGAGTGTAGTAACTATAATGATTGCTATTACTATCCCGAATATTTCTATCCATATGAACCTATAGATAATAATTATTATGTCGATTATGCAGATTGTACTACGGAACCTATCTATTACGATGCAAATGAGCCAAGTTTCGAATTATCGAATATTCCAGATCCGTACGAAAATCCTGAACCATCAACCAGCTCCACTGTAGAACAGGATTTTCCGAAGCGCAGGAATACCGACAAATCAAAATAGAACTCAATCTGCAAACGCAGAGACAGCTCCCATACATACAAATATGTAATTCTCCATTAAAGCTACTTATAGACACTGGTGCAAACCAATCATTTTTAAGCCCGGATGCTGTAGATAAATTTTATAATAATGTAACTCTAGATTTTGACCCTTTTGAGGTAACAAACGTGCACGCTACAACACGTAACAACTATTCAATATCAATTCCTTGCTTTGAAGAATTCCGTGAATCAAACGAGATAAAATTGTTCATTTATAAGTTCCATGATTTTTTCGATGGCCTAATTGGACTCGACTTGTTGGAAAAATGGGAAGCTAAAATCGATCTTAAAGATAAATTATTAATAACGCGAAACTCTCATAACCTAATTAAAATGTATAACTCCCGAAACGTAAATTTATATGAAGATGTTGTTCCCGCTAATAGCACCAAGTTAGTTAAATTACCAATAAATCTAAAAGATGGCGATGCTTTTATTAACGAACAAGTTATATCCAATTGCATCGTTAGTGAATGTCTCACTAATGTTCATAATAACCGTGCCTATTTAGAAATAACAAATCCGTCCCCGCATGACGTCATATTTTCTATGGATCGCGCCGTACAAGCTGAGGCGTACAATATCGAGTGCACGCGCACCGAACAACCGTCCACGCGCGCGCAGGAAGTTCTGTCTAAATTGCGCACTAACCATCTTAACCCCGAAGAACGCGCCAACCTAGAGGCTCTATGTTCTCGATATGCCGACGTATTTTATTTAGAAGGCGAGACGCTAACATTCACGAATAAGATTAAGCATTCTATTAAAACGACCGATGAAATTCCTGTCTATACAAAAAGTTATCGGTACCCTTTTATTCATAGAAAGGAAGTTCAGGATCAGATTAATAAAATGCTTGAACAAGGCATCATTCAACCATCAGACTCAGCCTGGAGTTCTCCTATTTGGGTTGTACCTAAGAAGGCTGATGCCTCAGGCAAAGTCAAATGGCGCATAGTTATCGATTTTAGAAAGTTAAACGAGAAAACGCTGGATGATAAATATCCCATCCCTAACATAGCTGATGTCCTAGACAAGCTAGGCAACTGCCACTATTTCACGACCCTCGACTTGGCCAGTGGGTTCTACCAGGTTGAAATGAATCCCCAGGACGTGCCCAAAACAGCATTCAATGTAGAGCACGGTCACTATGAGTTCTTGAGAATGCCTATGGGTCTCAAAAACAGTCCGTCCACCTTCCAGCGAGTTATGGACAATGTCCTTAGGGATCTGCAGAATACTATATGCCTAGTATACCTGGATGACATCATAGTCTTCAGCACATCCTTGCAGGAACATATGGTAAACCTCGAGAAGGTTTTTCAAAGACTACGCGAATCTAACTTTAAAATACAGATGGATAAGTCTGAATTTTTAAAGTTAGAGACGGCTTATCTCGGACATGTCATTAGCAAGAACGGTATTAAACCTAATCCTGATAAAATAACTGCAATACAAAAATATCCAATCCCGAAAACCGCTAAAGAAATTAAGCAGTTCTTAGGTTTAGTTGGGTATTACAGAAAATTCATCCCCGACTTTGCTCGTGTCACAAAGCCTTTCACTCAATGTTTAAAGAAGGGTAGAAAAATAGTATTTAATTCCGAATATGTAAATTGTTTTGAACAGTGTAAACAGCTCTTAACTAATGATCCGATATTACAGTACCCTGACTTCAATAAGGAATTCATATTAACAACCGATGCCTCTAATGTCGCATTAGGCGCGATTTTATCTCAGGGCACCATAGGCGCGGATAAACCAGTTTGCTACGCATCTCGTTCTCTTAACGAAAGCGAGATAAACTACAGTACAATTGAAAAGGAACTCCTGGCAATAGTGTGGGCGACGAAATATTTTAGGCCATATCTGTTCGGACGTAAATTCAAAATTGTAACAGATCATAAACCTCTTCAATGGGTTATGAATCTGAAGGAGCCGAATTCTCAATTGACTAGGTGGAAACTAAAATTATCCGACTATGATTTTTCAGTTATTTATAAAAAAGGCCTTTCCAACACTAACGCAGATGCCTTGTCACGTATTGAAATACACAACGAGGAATCTGAGTCCCTTATAGTTAACGCATCTGAGCGCCCATCTTCAGTAGGTAATTCTTCTACAGCATCAGCCCATACCAGTCAAGAGAACCCCATATTAGAAGTTCCCATAGTTGCAGAACCATTAAATAAATTTCATCGTCAACTTCATATAACCGTAGTCGGTGATCTTAAGAAACGCCCTGTAGCATCTAAACCATTCGATACACATACGCGAATTGCAGTTCAAGTTTCAATGCCGAATTTAGAAAGTGATGTTATAAGTATAATAAAAGAATATGTGAATCCGAAAGTCAAAACAGCCTTAATGATCGAGCCACCCCTATCTATGTATGACGTAGTGCCTATAATACAAAATAATTTCAAAAGTTCTTCTATGAACTTAGTATTAGCTAAAACCGAAGTAGAAAATGTTAAAGACTATTTAAAACAACAGGAGATATTAAAAGGGTATCATGAAGGAAAAACTAATCACCGCGGCATAAATGAATGTCATTTAGCTTTGTCTCAACGCTACTATTGGCCAAAGATGAAAGATGACGTCACTAAATTCATTAACGACTGTGTCATATGTGGACAGGCTAAATATGATCGTAAGCCAATTAAACCAAAGTTTAATATCGTACCACCTGCCACTAAGCCTTTTGAAATAGTACATATCGACCTGCTTACAATACAAAATGAGAAATATCTGACAGCTGTTGATTCTTTCTCTAAATATGCTCAGGCATACCATCTCAGAGACGGTACAGCCATTAGTATATTACAAGCTCTTCTTAAATTTTGCACACATCATGGACTACCACTAACTCTAGTTTCAGACAATGGTACAGAATTTACTAATCAGTTATTTAATGAATTTATTAACTTACATAAAATCAACCATCATCGCATATTACCGCACTCACCAAATGATAATGGCATAGTCAAAAGGTTTCACTCTACATTATTAGAGCACCTTCGTATCCTAAAATTAAGCCATAAAAATGAAGATATATCTACACTTATTCTATATGCTATTTTAGCTTATAATAGTTCAGTTCACTCATTTACTAAATGTAGACCCTACGATATAATAATTGGACACTTTGATCCACGAGATCCAATCGATATAGATATAACTAAACATTTAATGCAACAATATATACAAAATCACAGAGATCAAATGAAAATCGTATATGAGTTAATTAATGAGCATAGTCTTGCTAACCGCACTAATATAATCGAAAACATTAATAAAAATCGTGAATTGGAAGTAGAGTACCAACCACACCAAAGAGTGTTTGTGACTAATCCTCTTGCCAGTCGTCAAAAGCTAGCTCCCAGATATAGTCGCGATACCGTACTAGCCGACTTACCTATACATATTTATACTTCACGTAAACGTCGGCCTGTCGCTAAAAATCGATTAAAAAGAATACCTAAAAGTGCTCAATTGTTACAGGGTGCTACTGGTCCTGATTGCTCCTTTAATAACGTCGCAGAAGATGAGTCCGGAGATAAAACTTGAAAGTCTAGAGGACGGCCCAGGACTTTTACCATTTCGCCTTGGCATGACTAGACTTATATCGAACTATCATACATTTATACAATTCATAGATATTAAGGATATAGATGATAAAGTTAGTTTACTGCAAGGTCAATTAGTAGATTACCAAAATAGCTTAACTAATGATACTTACCCATTGTTTGAACTTCAATTAAATTATCTCGTCGCTAAAATCGCTAAGGTTAAAAGTCATTTAAGTATTTTAAGGCCAAATAGAGTAAAGAGGGGCATTGTAGACGGGCTTGGTTCTGTAATAAAAAGCATAACCGGGAACTTAGATCACTCAGATGCCATCAGATATGATAACGCCATAAAAACTTTAAAAAATAATAATGACCAAATTATGCAAGAACTCAATAACCACATAAGCCTCAGTAAGGAATGGATGACAGAGCATACTAACATCATTACTAAATTAGTTGAAAACCAGATGAAAATCAATGAAACTTTGCAATTCATTGTAAAAGCTCAAGCTCATGACACAAGTATCATTAAACTGGCTAGGTTCGCACAGTATTTAACTATTACTACAGAAAATATCGATGACGTATTAAACGAGATAGTTAGAATAGAAAATATGTTAGCCTTTATTCATACGTCTAGTACGCACCATTCCATGATTAGTATTGACACCTTAAGTAAAATGATAGATAAGTTAGTTACAATATATGGCCGAAATCAAATACTAGAATTAGAACTTAGATACTACTATGATCTTATAAAACCCGGCTATTATTACTCAGATAATAATATTGTTATCCTTTTTAAATTGCCTATATTCTTAGGAGATGATTACGATTTATATAAGCTTTCAGTAGCTCCCAATAAACTCAAGCAGGCCCTCATCCCTCCTTATCCTTTATTAGCAACCAACAGAAAAGGTTACGTGTACATAGAGGCTGAATGCCCGAAGTACAATGACTGGTATCTCTGTGAGGAGAAAATGGAACATCAACTCCAACATAAACCAGACTGCACTCAAAATCTAATACTGGAGCAGCGTCTTGATGAAAATTACGAGTACACCACTGTAAACCTGTCCAGGATCGCCATGGAGGAGCTGGATGAGAAGCATTACGTCATATCGTTTCCGAATGCCACAAGAATACATACCATATGTGGAAAAGAAGACTATACCATGGTCAGCGGCAGCTATTTAGTGACTATACCCAAAAATTGTTACCTGTACACTGCTGAGTTTACTATCACAAATATTAATGACCAGGTCAAAGGGCGACCTTTAAAAATTATGAAGTTATCCTTTGATAGCAAAAAGCCCTTAGATAGCGTAACTCGTGTCAGTCTAAAATCAATAGATCTGCGAGAATTACACAATGTCCAGAGCAAGATCTTAACGCAGCATCCCATACATCTGCAACGAATACAGGATGAATACATATATCATACAACAATTCCATTATATATTGTATTACTCAGTATCTTGACAGTGGGATCCATCTTCCTAGCCCGACGATACAAGATCTTCAAGCATCAGCTAAGAACAGATATATCCCAAGATGGAACAAACGAAGAAACTGGGACAGTTGAAATTAATAGACCACAACCAGCAATATTTTCTCAACTTCGTCTTCAAAAATAATTGCTGTTCTGAGGGGGGAGATGTCATACAGAGCCGCTATAGGCAAACTGCCTACCAAGCAGTGACCCCCTTTTCATGGTCAAGCGTAAGTCGCCCTGCGGTGCCTACGTGACCGAAACTGCTGACGCCGTTCAATGGAAATTTCCGTCAAGTAGTTTACTTAATTAATATTAAATTTAATTCTTCCATTCTGGTTCTAGCATCGAACAGACATAGTCGTAAGCCTAATTGTAATTTCTTTTATTAAATCTTATAAAGTAATTTTGGTTTTTTTTGGGACCTCCGTCTGTGATTTCCATAATTCGTGCCACTCTACTCCTATTTGTAAACAAGTACAAATAAACGTATTTTGGAATCATCAAGGTATTCTCATTCATTAAGTTACTCAAATAGATCAATGTGTTTGTGCAACAAGGACAAGGCACGAACAGTTATCAAAGACAGACGAAACATTCGCCAACGGATTCGTTGGCCCTAAAACTTTTGTTGACATTGTTAAGGAGTAGGTATATAGCAAAACTTTCGATAAAAAATGTCGGTAGTTGGTACTAACTACGCAGGCCAATGGTGCACCGCCCACCCTCCCTCAATCTAAGTATTTGCATGTTGGTGTGTTACTAATTATTGATATTCCTTTGTCGCATGCGATTGAGGGAGGGCGGGCGGTGCACCATTGGCCTGCGTAGTTAGTACCAACTACCGACATTTTTTATCGGAAGTTTTGCTATATATCTACTCCTTAACCATTACTATTTAACTTCCGAAAAATAACGCCTGACACCATCAATTTTGTTGACATCCCTCAAGAACCATGTCATTTTTCGGGAGGAACAGTTCTCTATATCCGTCTGGATGTCTGTATGAATAAGGTTTTGGTCCGGAAGGATATTATACTCGTAAATGTCAAATTTCGCGATGATCGGCAGAGAAGTTAGAGCGCGAGCGCAACAAACAAATAAACTCACTTTCGCATTTATAATATTAGAGTAAGAATTGGTGAGTGTTAGGTATGACTTCAATTCATTTAAGACCTTTTTCACATGGTTTTAAATCGGTTGATTTTGGACTAAAACGGTTTTTTTTACATATATAGTAATGAGTGTGTATACTGACATATGCACATTAGCAATTGGTCATTTTGACTTCAACGTATTTGGTCAAGTGAACATTTTGTCACATGTGCTGTCTGGCTCTATGGCATTAAGTACCTATCTTGGTCATTTTGCCTTCAGCGTATTTCGTCATGTGAACATTCTGACATTTCGGCATTTTGTCATGAGGATTTTGTACATTTTGATACTCTTACCATCTGGCCCCTTACACATTTTGACATTATGTCATTTATTACCCGCCGTCCGTTATAGTACCTGTCAAAAACTTAAATAAGGTAACAAAGAGGACTGGCATACCTATACATTGCCTATGAATTTCTGGTAGGAGCTAAAATATTTGTGTGTTGTGTGTTACACTTCATTACAAATATAATTGTTTTATAGAGTAAGGCCACCAAAATTCCCTAACCTCTAGGCTAGGGAATTCACTTGATCTCGTCAGTTCATCAAAATCCACTATTTTTTTTCATACGACAGGGAAGCTCTTGGGCTTCATGTCATGTCACCTGATGGTAAGTGACGATTTGCTCGAAGGCGGAAGCGAGCTCCACCTAGACTACTTAACAACTGAGGAACTGGCTATCATATCTCTAATTGTCTGAACACAACAATGCTATTAACATTGTTATTATGACGACAAATTTAGGTAAGACGGTGGTAGCTAGCTAGGCGGGCTCAGAAACTTTATCACCAACAAAACCGAGCAGAAAAACTTCTGCCCCCAGGGGGAATCGGACCCTGGATCTCCCGATCAACACCCGGCGGTCTCAACCACACGGAGGCGGTTAAAGTAATCAAATAATTCAATTCAAGCAGTCTCGCATCAACGTACACGTAACATATTTCAACGAAAAATTAACCTGGACCCTATTTCACCATCTTTGTCAAATGCGACAATAGGCTTGAGATGAATGAAAAAAATTTATTGCTTTAATATAAGCTCATTCATATAATAAACAATAAGAAAAAAAACGGTTTTCGATTAACTTTAAAAACAAACAAGATATAAGGTGTTAAAGATTTTTCTCCATCTCTTTCTAGCAAAACGGCATTTTATATGGAGTTTATATGACCGTAATGGGCCGTACTCAACAATAACGTCACGATTGATGTCGGATCTCTCTGTCTAATCGCTTCCAAATTAACAGGTTAAAATGCTCGTATCTCATGTATTTCTAAGCCGATTTTAATTTTAATTTCACGTGATGGCATCTTTTTCTACGGTATTTTAATATTTTATGACGAGATATGAAAATTAGAATTCAGTCATCATCCTAATTGTCAAAATATAATATAATATGAAATATACATATCTTATATTTTGCCAATCATTTTCACGTAAAATGTTGCCAAAACGAGACCATAAGGCTCGCACTGTTAGAAAGTTATCAAATCTCATGTAGAGCCAAGCTTCAAACTCTACACGCCCGAACTCTACAAGCTCTAACTTCACAAACACTACACCTTAGTTAAAATATGTGATTTGGCCGTTTCGCTATCATTTAATGGGCGTAAGGCGAAAATTAATTCACTGCTTATTACTTTTGTGTTATTCAAGTCCTTGTAGTAACGAAACGGCTAAGCCATATTATATTTTGACTAAGGTGTAGATTTTGTGGAGTTAGGGCATGTATAGAGCTTAAAGCTTGACTCTACACGAGATGTAGATATAGATTTATGACAGTGTGAGTCATAAAGTCTCGTTTTGGTAACATTTTACATGATGATGCTGAAACATTTTCATGGTTCATCATCGCCACCACCACGAAATGACTCACCTCGGCCAAGAAGTAGACACTGCAACGGTCTCGAAGACTTGGGTTATAGACCTTATAGCAAAAAAATATAATTGCTCTTTTTTATACCACGAATTTTATAAAGAGCGTCGGTGGCGCAATGGACTCGGCACTTGCCTTCCAATCGGGGGGTCGGGGTTCGAGACCCGCCATGTACCAATGTGTTTTTCGTTTCGAATTTCATATGTACATTTGTCTGACGCTCCTACGGTGAAGGAAAACATCGTGAGGCAACCTGCATACATCTGCGAAGAAATTCAATGATGTATGTGAAGTCGACCAATCCGCACTGGGCCAGCGTGGTTGACTAAGGCCTAATCACCCTAACATAGGGTAGGCTCGAGCCCCTCGGTGGGGACGTATATGGGCTGTGATGATGATGATGATGATGATGATACCACGAACGAAGGTGGCAAACAAGCATATGAACCGCCTGATGGTAAGCGGTCACCGCAGCCTATGGACTTCTGCGTTACTCTGGGATACCACTCGCGCCTAGCCGATTCTGTATTAATGTTTAATTACTAAAATCGCGGCACATTATTTTACCTACCCTTTTTATCATCCTCTGAATCTTGGTAGAGAATATACCACAAAAAAATCTTCGGCTTTGGTAACTAATCGCAATTACGAGTACACAGGGATGTTATTCCCAAAGGAACACTTCATTTTCGACATGTTGTATTAGCTATCGCTTCAATAAATTAAATATTAACTCATTTTGTGAACGTATCTAGGCTAATTTCATTATTCACAAACCAGGTTATTTGCCGGCTGCACCCCGGATGAGACAATATAACACGACCCCGCAGAATTACGCATGCGCCAATATCTAGACGCCATAGTCACTTTCACTGCATGCAACACGCCGTGTTTTGACGTATGGCTAAATGTCCAGCCCGTCGGTCGGCCTAATGTGTTCTTGACACGAAACGGTGAATATATCCGAAATGAAGTCCGCTGTGAACCCCTTATGATAGTGAATAAGTGTGTGTGTTTAGTGAAATTTTGTCCGAGGTGAGTATAACAGTGCTACACAGGTTGTTGACATCGGCGACGTAACGTAAACAAGGGGTTGCTAAAACAAAAAGTCGGTGTTTATTTGCGCCAAATTCAAACATTAATTTCATCAAACGTAGTAGGTATGATCTAGTGAATAGTGATTAATTTTACAAAATGCTGTTTAAGTTACTAGTGACAAACTAGTGTATAGAGTACTGCAGAGTCATAACTTATGTTTATTTAGAAACAAGATTCAAAAACAATCTGCTTCGTTATTAAAGAAAGTCGGTTTTTTTTAATCTTATTTATTTTATAAGCCATACATCTTATGATTAAGGCGGCTTAAAGAAAGTCGGTTAAAAAATAATCAAAAAAATAACCAATAAATAATCAATGCGTTAGCTAAAACTAATTATTAAAATATGTTTATACGTAACGACATTCAACCCAAAATTTTCATGTAGTTATAAGTTATATCATAGTATCATCATGTCTATGATTTACATGAAAATTTTGGGTTGAATGACATTACGGGTAAACACAATTTAATAATTAGTTTTAGATAACGCATTGATTACTTATTGGTTATTATGAAACACCGTGTATAATATAGAAAAAATTGCATATATTAAATTTGTTGTGTTCAAATTTTAGTTCGTCCACCAGAATCTTACCTGCTATTAACTATGAGACTAATATTTCTTTAATAACATAACAATTTGTCAAAAATTTGTACATTACAAAGCGTGATTTCTAGGTAGAGTCCAAAACTTCTGTATCCATTTCTTTCTCAAGTTTATAATACAGTTAACGAACTAATATTGCACGCTAGAGACCACGTGTCAGCATTATTGGGAGTCGGTGCCAAAGTGGGGTTTGCTATTGCGACCCGTTGCCATGGTGACGCAAGAGGGTTGTAGCCCTCTGGCTCCTTGGCTCGACCGTTGCTCACGTTTTCCTTATTCAGCCTATTGCTTATCTCGCTAGTAGTAGTAGGTTACATCAAGTATTATTGACACAAATACAAAACAAGCCTATGAAAACAAATGTTTTTACTTCCGATGCTGTCAAATTCCAACTTCTAATGGATAATTTGATGTTTCAAAAAATAAAACTTTACTTTTGACAGAGCTTCAAAAGTTATTTAACTGCACAGGTTATCATTACATACCTATTATAAAACAAAGTCCCCTGCCGCGTCTGTCTGTCTGTTCGCGATAAACTCAAAAACTACTGCACCGATTTTCAAGCGGTTTTCTCAAGGAAGGTTTTAGTATATAATTTGATTTATTTCTGTATACATTAACGATATTTGTTGAAGATGTCGGGAAAAAATAAAAACAGATTACCATTTTTTTCGAAATTTGGATAACTTCTTGAAAGGGAAAAAATTCAACAGATGGGGCAGTCCAAACCGCCTTCAAAGGATTTATTGATTCCTGTCCGAATGGTTTTTTAACCGACATCAAAAAAGGAGGAGGTTCTTAATTCGAAGCGTATGTTGGTGTGAGCTGGTATTAAAATTAGGGTTTCTTTCACTAAAAAGATTTCATTCACTAAAAAGTTAAAATTAAAAAATATTTTACAAAAAATAAAAATCGACTTCAAAAACACTGAAATCGGTGACAAAATTTAAGATTTTCTTTTTTTTAAGTCGGTTAATATTCCCTATCCCAAAAACTACTGAACCGATTTTGATGACACTTGCAGTATTCCCTAAGTTGAACAATACCTAGTACAACAAAAAAAGAAATACTTAAATCGGACTTGTAGTTCCGGAGATATCGTACCATCAGTTCAAGAAAGGCATAAGTGTTCTTACGTTGAATTTTAGGTAATACATGCATTGAAAAGAGCAACTCAAACTACGTATGGTGAATTTATTTGGTATTTTTATCATTAATCTTGGTGATTTTATTCAAGAAATACTAAAATACGTTGTTAGACTTCAGAGATTTTTTTATTGGGAATAAAAAGAATACATTGACTTACGCCAAATTATTTACAATGATCAAAACATAAAGACTTATATGATATTTATGTGTACCTTAATTTATTCTCGGAGTAAAGTAACAGTTTTAATAGACTTTATGCATTTTTTTTTATTTTTCATTTCACAGTTATGCACGATAATGTTGTTTATTCATACATTCAAAAATTGTTTAGTTATCCATAAACAGTTTTATTTACCAAAATTTTTATTTTTTCTTGAGCAGTAACGATAACTGCGTTCTTGCCTTGGAAAGAAATGTAGGAACTATAAGTTAATATTGTTACGTTTGGTTATTTCTTTTAAATTCTGAGTAATAGTGAGTACGTCGGTGCGGGACGAGGGAAAGGGCGTGGTAATCGCGCTCTCTCCACCCGCGCGCTCGCGCTGCACTGCAGTGTTTGCTGTGAAGTCAAGGTAATACATAGTGTTAGTATATGCTACCGAATACCTATTCCAAACAAACCTAAATATCATGAACAAAGGCACAGAACCAACCTTTGTAAGCTCTAGGTATCAAACCATCATTGACATTACTTTGGCAACACACACGGCGGCGAACCTTATTAAAGGTTGGCATGTATCTAGCGAACCATCCTTCGCGGACCACCGTCGAGTGTGTTTTCAATTGCTCTATGAATTACCAGACCCTGCTCCTTATCGCAACCCCCGTAAAACAAACATAGCAAGGTACACTAACACATAACAAAAGCACTAGACGAAACGCATGACAGCGGCGAAACACCTAGCACGAACAGTATTGAAGAAAAAGTACAACTCCTCACTTCAGCAATAGTCAGAAGTTACGAGTTGGCATGCCCGATGTCTATACCAAAAGACCTCAACAAGAATCTCTGGTGGGGGCCAGAACTTAAAAGGCTGCGGAAAAAAACTTAGGGCACTCTTCAATAGAGCAAAAAATACAAGAACTCCCGATGACTGGGACAACGATGCGCAGAGACACTACAAGAAGAGGATCAGATTCCAGAGAACGGAAGCCTGGCAAAACTTCTGCAGCAGCATAAACTCAACAAACCAAGCCGCCAGAATAAAGAAAGTATTATCCAAGGGAAACACAGACCTCCTTGGCAACACAAAAAAGTCGACGGCACTTATACTAAATCTGAAGAAGAAACCAGTGCGGTAATGCTGGAAACACACTTTCCCGATTGTCAAATCGCGTCACACCTGGAATGGTCCGACGAGCACTACAGCACCCCGTCAACCGAAGAATGGGAGGCTGCCTGCAAAGTAGTAACTGCGGATAAAATAGAGAAGGCTATAAAGAGCTTCAAACCCTTTAAATCTGCAGGACTGGACGGAATATTCCCAGCGCTGCTACAATGGCAGCCTAACTTAGTAATAAAACACGAACCTATATTTAAGGCTTGCATAGCCTTCAAATATATTCCCAAACAATGGAGAGAGGCGAAGGTAATATTCATACCCAAACCAGGGAAAGAAGACTACACTACGGTGAAATCCTTCAGACCAATAAGTCTAACATCATTCCTGCTCAAAACGCTGGAGAGATTGGTAGACAGACACCTAAGGGATGGAGCACTCCAAGAAAGACACTTACATCCCCAACAACACGCCTATCGGAAAGGCAGGTCCACAGAGTCGGCACTACATATGGTGGTCCGTAAAATACAGTCGGCCATACACAACCAATCCTCAAGCCTAGGTGCCTTCATAGACATAGAAGGAGCCTTCGACAAAACAATGCACAATGGCATTAACCACGCCCTTCAAAAGTACGATATAGAACCAGCAGTAATAAAATGGATCACCGAGCTGGTAAGCAAGAAGGCAGTTCAGATAGTGGGGAATAACACCGTTAGAGCAAAAGTGGTTAAAGGATGTCCCCAAGGGGAAATAACCAGTTGCTTATTTAATTTTATAAAGCAGAAGCTGACAGAGGCCTCACATCTCTTTCATTATATTCGGACAACTGTTCTGGTCAGAACAGAAATAGATTTATTTTTACTATGTACCTATACGTATCACGAACTTCAAACATAGAAATTGTTCATAGAGTTTTACACACTGGTCATACGCAGAACGAGGGTGACTCTATGCATGCTTGTGTAGAAAAAAATATGAAGAACAAAACAATTTACACACCTGACCAGTTATCTATCTATCTATATAAATAAAAATGGATCTTCGAAATGTATGTACGCCCATAACTTTCGAACGACTGCACCAAATTGCGTGATTCTTGGTTTTATGTATTCGTTATTGTTAGGACAAGGTTTGTATAATATAAAAATTACAATAATTTAAACAAACATTTGTAATTTAGTTAAAGAACATGGCGATACAAAGTACGCCGGGTCAGCTAGTATGAAATATGTATGAACTTTAAAGTTCACAATAAATTTATAATTAATTAAATGGCACAGGCAGATTTTTACAATTTTAAAACTCAAGTAGCGTCTAATAAAAATTGGTTGCAAGATACAAATGGAAATAAAATATTTTTTTTCAAATTTACAAGCTTTTGCTTCTTCAGATAAAGATTAACCTTTCCCATTATGATAGGAAGACAGATAATTTTACATTATGTCAGGCAAATATAAGGCTTTCATAAGGTTTCTAAACTTTCATAAGGCTTCTAGCTTAAAACTAAATAATTACGTAGTTACTATTAAATTCTTGTGATGATGATAAAGAACTGTAATAATATATTGTAAACTTAAGGTTAAAATAATTGTTATTTTCTGTTCGTGTCTTTGTAAAATGTGTTTAATTGACTCGTATTAAATAACTTATTGAAGCAAAAGATAAAGAAGTTAAAAAAGATTACTTGTGAATTTCTAAAAAAGTATTAGTAGATTTTATGGAAAATTAAGTTTGAGAATTAAGACTTACATTATTAGTAGAAGTATAAGAGTTTTTTTAACAGTGGTTTTCTTTTGACTATTTTTTTAAGATTGATTTTTAATTTTATCACAAATAATAATTATTAGGTATTTCATTAAAATATTTTCCTACATTCTTTGATTTCGATTGAATTTTCATCATCATCATAATAAGAAAATGATTACAAGTAATGAAGATAACTAATGTTTTTATTTTTAATATTGATACTTTTAAGTATAAAGACGTCTTAGAAGTTATTGAAGTGGAAAATATTGTTTCATTTTTAAACAGCTGTTAATTTTTTATTATATTGTTTGACGATTTTTCTTGATTTTATTATGGAAGCTATAATTATCGTTATTGTATTGAAAATTTTGTAGAACAGAGTACAATCTTTGAATTTCATAATATTTCTTATAATGTTGATAATTAAGAAAAGAAATGATATCAAAATCTTTATGACTTTTTTTGCTGTGCCAAAAAAATATATCACTACAAAACAACTACAGATACACAAAAAATATATTTCTGGGACAAATAATAAAACATGGTTATATTGTTTACTAGAATGAATGTAAATAATTTACGAAGATAATAAAGTCATAAATTAGGGATACGAAGCCAAAACAAAAAAAATTAAAGGCAAAAACGCTGTAATGCCATTTACTCTGTCCACAATTGTAGAGTAAAAAAACTGTAATAGATTTTACTTTAATTAGGTATTACATTTTTAGCGGAAAAGGAACATAAAGACTAATGTTTGGGAAATCCTTTTTTTAACTTATTCGAAAAAGTAGCGTAAAAATTTAAACTTAATTTATTTCAATAATTATAAATGTTTACATTAATAAAAATTTGTGATAACCTGCATTAAATTTTTATCAATTTATTTATGTAAAAATCAGCTTCCTATCTTGTTTGGAATTTTTTTTATAGACATTTAAACAGTTTTTTTGCTCTCCTGTAAAGTTAACATTTTCATCTTATGCTTTTCTTGCTCTGAGGGTGCGATATGTGAACACAAACATAAAAACATACATACTTTATAACATACTTTTGAAATTTGGCACATTTGTTCAGACGCTGACATAGACTAAAACATATACGAAAACTGGGCAGTTCTGGAAATATTACATACATACGGGTCGAATTGATAGCCTCCTTTTTTTTTAAGTCGGTTAAAAAAAGGAGGTTCTCAATTCGATGCGTTTTTTTGTATGTTACGCGATTACGCCGCCAATTGTGGACCGATTTTCAATTTTTTTTTGTATTCGATAGAGTATACTCCAAGGGTGGTCCCAATATCACCAAAGTCAGGATCTCTATATGAGATCCCATGAAAATCGAGGGAAACGCTAGTTTAATACCAGCTGGTATTAAATTAGGGTTTCTTTCCCTAAAAAGATTTCATTCACTAAAAAGTTACAGTTCAGACAACACGGTGACAAATTTTAAGACTTTCAAGAAGATCATCGTTTGGCTCCGACTTCAATATAGAAGTGTGATGTTGTCTGCACCTATTCTAATATTTTTTCTAACTTTTCAGTGTTTTTGGAGTCGGTTTTTATTTTTGTAATTTAGAAGTCGGTTAAAAATAGTTTATGACTTATTCTCAGACCTACCGAATATACACAAAAAAATTCATAAAAATCGGTCAAGCCATTTCGGAGGAGTTTGATTACAAACACTGTGACACGAGAATTTTATATATTAAAAAGATATATATTTAATAAAATGTTTGACTTTGACCTTGATTTATGTCAACCTAACCATATAAGTAGGTACTGTGATTTTAATTGAATTCGATAAAAGTGGTTCTCAATGGACTGTATGGGCTTAATAAAATGTTTTAAGGCGCATAGTGGCCCTAATGGCCTTGCTCGATCGTTCCGCACTGATTACATAGGAGTGAGTGAGTGAGAGTGAGGGGAATATTTAAGCAAACCTTTACGCGTAAGATGAATTATTTCAATTAAAAATTAATAAAGGCGAATAAGAGAAATCTAAAAAGACCATCCGCTAAAATATTGTTCACTTTATTTATTGAAATCGAAAGTATATGATTTAACCTAATATTTACGACGCGATTAGATTTAAAGTTTTAAAATCGAGGCATGTTTGGGTCACATTTTAACCAAGTTTTAATTAATTTATCAAAAAATTAAAAAGACCATCCTCTAAAAAATGCGTTGAATAATAACATGTCTTTTTTAAAGATTTTTTAATTCAATATTTATGAAGAGAACTGGTTTTTTCTGCAGTGATTTTTTTATGATTGACCCTACCTTGCGCCTTAAGAAACTCTGTCAAAAGTATTTAACGGAGTGGAGCGAAAACAATAATAAGAGTTCACTTAGGGCGAGGGAAGGAAATTGACGAATAAAACGTAAATATATATAACACGGCATTATGGGCCAAAAACAAAACATGTTGGTATTGTAAAAAAACAAACAAAGTCTAGGAGGAATTAGAACAAAGCTGATTTAAGGGGACCTGTTTATTGTTAAAAGTACGTTTGCTTAATTTTAAGGTGACCCCCATCTTATTTTCTTTTAGTAGATATTGCCATTGTAGGTAGGTATGTAGGATTATTACTGAAGTGTAAATAAGTCAGTTTTTGGCTAATCAATGCTATAGCATTTAGTCGTGAGTGGAATTTTTAGCGTTAGTCTTTTAATGATGCCCTTAATAAATACTTTATTTTTTTCACCATCCCACTAGATACATAGTTTATTTCACCGTTTGCCGTAAATAATATCAGATCCCATCCACTTCAACCCAACGACGTCCCATTGCTGAGCACTGGTCTCTCCTCAGACAAGAAGGAATTACATCCGCTTGCCAGCCAGGTGGCTTATTGAAGCTAGATTTTGTTTCGAGATTTTCATCTCTTCACACAGATGTGATAATAGTAAACTTTTTAGTTGGCTCTCGCGACATCTACAGGAAAAACGGGAACGCATTCTAAATCCATCACTGAACGGAGTATAAGATCACATACAATTAGTATAATGGAGCTCTTTAGGTTCAGAAAGAAATATGTAGTAACTTTTACGATTTCAGTTTTTCATTAAGTCATAGAAACGTTAATTAATAACCGTACATTTAGAACAACCTATTTTGACGTATTAGGATATCATTGTTACAATCTTCTTTACATACGACAGGGAAACTCTTGACCTTCATTTCACCTGATGGTAATTGACGATATTGCCGTAGGTGAAAGCGAGCTTCACCCAGAATCCTCAACAGCTAAGAAACTGCTTATCTTACCTCTAACGGCGACAAACTTCGTCAGTCAGGCGGGCTCTGAAGGCGGGCTCTACCAACCAAACCGAGCAGAAAAATTGCGACCCCATGGGGAGTCGAGCCCGGACCTCCCGATCAGCACTCGGTTGTCTCAACCACTAGACCACAGAGGCGGTTAAAATTAAAAAGAAAATCTTAAATTAAAAATGAAGTCCATGGTAGACTGCATGCCGCATACCGGGTTATTTTTCCATCCGGAGCCAAATTTTGTATGCTTGTTTAGACAAGCAAAATGAACAACTTTTACTATGGGACCAAACTCGAAATCGCGATAAAAAAAATCAGCTGTTCCATACATTTAAGTTCAGTGGATGTTGAACATTTGTATGGAACAGCTGTTTTTTTTTCGCGATTTCGAGATTGGTCCCATAGTAAAAGATCTTCATTTTGCTTGTCTGAACATGCACACAAAATTTGGCTCCTGTTGGAAAAATAACCCGTTATACAGTGATTACCTTATTATTCAATATTTTTATGTCAATACGTTCCTGAAGTCTTTACAGCACTACTATACGCATAGCATGACCAAAACAAGATATGATAAGGGAGTCAAAGTCCAATACGTTTTTATCGTATTTTGACAGTTCACCACGATAAACCGTTTATCATATCGTGTGTTGGTGCTCATGCCAGGGAGGCTTTCATCATCAAAAAATGTTGATCCTGAACTGTCACCCAACAGGGTCCCACTCACAAACTTTCTAGTCAAGTTCCAGAGGAAACTTTTATCACAGTAAAATGATATTTCCCTACACCGGTACATGTACATATATGTTATTCCTTGTCTGTTCTTATTGTTTTAAAAAGTTTTTTTATTGTTTTCAGGTACACGGAAAACCAAATTAAACAAAAACGTGCCTTAAGAAGATGCTATTCTAAGCCAAAATTTAACTTATAAATATTGTCCATCAAAATTCTAAGCACTTCGTCCAACCAACATCTGTCCTAAAAATTTTAATTTTTGAGAATTATTTATCAAGACAAACACATTCACTGAAAAGTTAAAATTACAAAAAAAGAAAATTATAATATATATTGACCCACAAATGTTTTATAGTACTTAGATAATAATATAAACAAACAGTAGGCCCGATTTTCGCCCGCAGTCGTCAATCTCAACAATTACCATCTTCGCGGGAGACAGTGCATGAGTGTGTGTGGTAAGACAAGTGCAAAATGGTCTTCGGTACGGTCGTCACATATTAGAAGACAAGTTCACGAGAGTGTTCACCAACATAGATGCATTCTCCGTGCTCTCGCCCTAATATTCAATTTCGAATCATTCTAGTCTCGAAATGTGCGTGTCGTCGTTATTAGTGTGAATGGTGTTGCTGCGATGTCAGTATGGGTGGGCAGCGGCTGCGGTGGCGTGGTGCGGCCGCCGGCCACCGCCACTCTCATGTCGACCAACACTTCTATGGAGTCCGGGATCGAGGCGGGGGTACTCCCCACCGTCACCGGGTCCCTGGCTTCAGCGCGGGATTCTCTGGGCTCCTTGTCCAGAGCGGCCGAGCCTATATACGATACCGACCACACGGACCTCGGCTCGGAGCTTGATGAAGCGGAAATACGTCGGGAGCTGATGCATGATGTAAGAGTACAATACAATAGAATTTCAATAAATTACAACCAATATAACAATTATGCGGTTACACACACCAACTATGTATTAATAGAAAAGAAAAACTATATATTTAGGGACGTAAGGGCGCTTGCGCACTTATACGTATTCGGTTCGTATTCGACTCGTGTTCGGTTTTGATCCGGTTTCGCCGTCCTACTGATTGTATGGACGCTTGCGCACTCATACGTATTCGGTTCGTGTTCGATCCGTAAATTCTAACTTCGATCCGTTTTTAGGTGTGCATCAGGATGGCGGGTCGCCATCATTAATTTATATTATTTGATGAAGTTGTTAATAAGGTTTACATATGTATTATATTATTATAATGATTGCTTAATCGTTTTTTTATGTAATTCCTTTCCCACATAACAAACATTTCTTAGTCCTTGTTCTGTACACTTTCCCCTATTGAATATGCTGTCTCATTCTTTCGTGTCAAGGTTGCCTGAAAGAGATAGCAATACCTAACGCCGGCCGTCTATTTGTAGTGGACTGCTTTTTATACATTTTTTGATCTTTTTTCATACATTTGTCTGTGCCATCAGAATTTAAATATTCCATTTTAAAAGAAACTGGAGGTAGGTACTAAATTGTGTTTTAATCTGTTACGTCAAATAGTACCTTTAATGTTATAGCATAATCCCGCTATTTTGATAATGAAAGCTGGATTTTGTCTAAACTAAACAGGTACCAAAATTATAATGTTTGGTATCAAATAGTGTCAAATGAGTACTAAATTGCAGTGAGTTTTTAAAAACAGGAAGTGATCCCGCCATTTTGATGTTTATCGCACAACCGTCTTAAGCACGAATCGAATACGGATAAGTACGCAAACGCAAAGACGTTTTCTCGTTCGGTTTTTTTACGTATCGAACTCGAACCGAAAACTAACCGAATAGGTACGTATAAGATAAGTGCGCAAGCGCCCTAAGAATCTCTTCGCTTACCTAACTTTCTGACAAGATTTAGAGATATCACTTCTTACAATTTGTTTAGGTTTAATATTTCTCTAACATATATATACTACAGACAAGTAACTATGTATCGACGATATGTCTTCACATAATAAACCTGGTGTTTTAAAAATAATTTATTGATTTATACATAAGATATTGTAGATTAGCCGTCCCTATAGACGTCGCGTCGTTTAGTCAAAAGCTCTGTTTTCAATCTTAAATTATGGAAACCAATGAGCGTAGCGAAAATTTTATGTCTATGTTTTCAATTGACGTGCTTGACATAGTAGAACAATTGGATCAGTCTGTAGGTAGATAATGTTCCCAGTAAACTTATTAGTAAGTCAATTGGGAAGGAATCCCCCAGTAGTACAACCTGTAACTACTCGGTAAGACTACTGGGAACAGTCCATTTTTTCATGATTTTCCCGATATTTTTCCATTTTTTTTCACTTCATAAAAATCTTACCGTAATAATCCAACTTTGAAAAACCGTCTGCCCGTTCTTACCAACCTTGGATTAGGTAGGCAATAGTGGGGTACCAACACATTTAACAAGATATGTCGTGTGCCATGCCTACACTTCATCACCCGGATACAGCTATACATAAACACAGTTGTCATTTATTTAAAGTTCCTCTACTTCATTGGCAAACCATTTAAAAAACAAGGTGAGAGAAGAAGTCAGCTAGTGTTTGTCACTCTACTTCTGGGCTCTACCACAGACGTATAAAGCGAAGGTAAAGGGAAGGGAAAGGAAGAGAAGGGAAGGGAAGGGAAAGGAAGGGAAGGGAAGGGAAGGGTAGGGAAGGGAATGGGATACGTCTGTGGGCTCTACACGTGGACTTATCAGTTTTTATTAATAAATCCATGGCTCTACGTAAATTTAAAGCAAACGTCATTCAATTCATGGTAAAACGTTATACTGTCACTGCTTAATGTGTCATTGACAAATCGATATCATAGATTAACAAAATCATTGATTTATCCTAATAAGTGCAAACGCACACGACCGACTGCTATCGGTGATCTATTTTTTATGCGTAAACCATGGACCTACAAAAAAATACGAACGTAGTGTGGCATTAAACAAATGTGAAGCATGCAAGGTAAGACAATTTCATTTGTTTGTACACGACCTACACACACAGATGTACCAGGTACGACAAAAAGCTGTCATTTTTCTACGAGCAAGACACGCACACATACTTACAAATGTGCTGTCATTTGCATGCTTCACTCTTGATTCACGTTCATTCAGAACGCTCCGTCCGTCTTTTTTTCAGGTCCGTGGCGTAAACGTATACATTTACGAACGTTTCATTATTCGCCGGTAATCTGGGGGGCTACATAGCGATCACTCGCTATCGCTTTCGTGACATTAGAACAATAGTTCTAATGTCACCTGTGACATTAAAACAATTGTTCTAATGTCATGATAACGATAGCGAGTGATAGCTTTGAGTTAGGCGGTACGGCCGCGGGACGGCCGGGATTCATCGATTTTTCTATTTTTTTTGTAGTTCGTGTAGGTACATTACAACGTAGTACTCCATATGTTTTATTTTCCACCGTCAAAAATTCGAACCGATAGCGGGTCGTGTGAGTTCGTGCTTAATCGAATTGAAATACATACTTACATATGATAAAAAATCCCTTGTGATCTATTAACTTTTAAATTATAATTAAAACACCCTTTAAACACACAAGATGGCAGTTACGTCCTTTTAATGTTATCAATATCACAATAAAGTGTCGTTACATTGCTTGCCCGTCTTGATGTGGACTGAACATTCACGTGCGCGCTTATGACATATCTGCATTATATCTGTCTCTTTTCAGTATATTATTGATTCATAGAATATCTCCGTCCATTTTCATTTGGGGCGTTATAAAAGTTTACGTTTTTTTTCAAGCACTCTGAAAAAACAAAAGATTATGAATCTTATATAATACTGTGCCGGCGAACTGCGTTTTGCCATAATAGAAAATGGTTTACGACCTATTCTCAGACCTACCGAAATACACAAAAAATTTCATAAAGATCGGTTAAGCCGTTTCGGAGGAGTTCGGTAACAAACACTGCGACACGAGAATTTTATATATTAGATATTCAACAGTATAGTATTTAAAAAAGAACAAGCATTTTGAAACTAGACGATATTCTAAATGCAGATATTTAACAGTATCGTATTACTTATCTGTGACAGTAGCTCAGAACCTCAGAACAAAACCATTGATTTATCCTAATAAGTGCAAACGCACACGACCGACTGCTATCGGTGATCTATTTTTTATGCGTAAACCATGGACCTACAAAAAAATACGAACGTAGTGTGGCATTAAACAAATGTGAAGCATGCAAGGTAAGACAATTTCATGTGTTTGTACACGACCTACACTCACACAGATGTACCAGGTACGACAAAAAGCTGTCATTTTTCTACGAGCAAGACACGCACACATACTTACAAATGTGCTGTCATTTGCATGCTTCACTCTTGATTCAACAACGCTCCGTCCGTCTTTTTTTTCAGGTCCGTGGCGTAAACGTATACATTTACGAACGTTTCATTATTCGCCAGTAATCTGGGGGGCTACATAACGATCACTCGCTATCGCTTTCGTGACATTAGAACAATAGTTCTAATGTCACCTGTGACATTAAAACAATTGTTCTAATGTCATGATAACGATAGCGAGTGATAGCTTTGAGTTAGGTTTTTTTTTTCAACTCGGTTGTCAAGGTGTAAATACGTGCAATTGGGTTTACTGCAAAATTATTTGTTATCTGAAAATTTTCAGCACTTTTGTGTTACCTCTGCTTAATTAAGTGATCTGTGATCGTCTGTGTAAGTTTTTTGTGTGCTTTTATTTTGTGTTTTTAACCCATGTGGGATCGGCGACTATGTCGTCGATCTCACCTGAACCATCCGATCCGGATCCTGACTTAGTGCCACAATCATTAAGTGGGGAAGGACTCGTAGCTGGCGATGATGTCGTTAGCTGCGAGCAGTCTTCTCAGCGATTAGGTCGAAAAAGGTCTAACGAAGAAAACGTGTCAGCTTCCCCTAGTAAAATAAATCCCACGGAAAGTTTTACCCCATCCCATTCTATACAGCATTCCTACGCCCATCCTAGTTTGACTCAAGCAAAAAGATACACCAACCTGGACAATGGACCTTTCATTATTCATGTATCCCGTGTAGAACCGCACCCTAAAGCTGGTACTACTATAAATCCAATTTTATTTGGAAAACTGTTGGTCAACGAAAATATTAAAAACATCGTCAGACAAGGTGTTAAAAGTGTAGGACGAAATCGTATCTGTGTTCAATTTACAAATGGGAAGGATGCTAATTCCTTTGTTACTAACCCAGTCCTTGCCACTAAGAACTTTTCTGCCATCATCCCAACCTTTAATATTACTCGCATGGGAGTTGTTCGAGGTGTTCCAGCTGAATGGTCCATGGAGGAATTTGTAGAGGCAGTAGAGATCCCGGAAGGCTGTGGCTTTATTTTAAAAGCTAGACGCCTCAATAGAAAATCAACTAAAGATGGTGCAGTTGAATGGGTGCCAACCCGCACAGTTGTCATCACGTTCAGTGGTCAAAGTCTCCCATCCAAAATCTTTTGCTGTTACACTGCCCTACCAGTCGAGGTTTATGAACTCCCTATTATTCAGTGTAACAACTGTTGCCGCTTCGTACACATTCAAGATCAATGTCGTTCAAATCCCAGATGTTTCCGTTGTTCAAAATCACATCATGGCAAAGATTGTAATGTTGCTGAAGACCTAGCAACTTGTCTCTATTGCTCTGGCAGACATTTTGCTTCAAGTAGGTCCTGCCCAGAACATACAAGGCAGAAATCCATCAAAATAGCAATGTCCCAGGACAACATATCCTATGTAGAAGCCGCTGCTCGTTTCCCACCAGTCTGACGTTCATATTCCAATGTGGTCCGTGAATCACCCCTCCCCCTTTATTCCCTCCCCTCTCCGCATGCTTCATTATGTACTCCACCTCGTCCTCCTTATTCACCACTCACAACTGCTTCTCCAGTATCTCATTCTTCCTACAGAGAAACAGTTACCAAACCAATGCGAAACCATCCTGTCATAAATAAGGGTTATGATAGGGCTGCCCACAAAGAAGCGATTGCTCATTATGACCCTCCAGAACCAAACAATGGAGTTATGTTCAATACACAAACCACAAAACCGCAAATGACATCACAAACCATCCATTATTTGGATTCATTACTGTCAACCATACTGAAAATGATGGATAAGTTTTATGATGTTTCTCCACCGCCCAACGTTGCATCAAAACTCAACCAACTTATGGATTTAATAACTAAAATTCCAGCTAATACAATGGAATGCCCGTAGCCTCCGCCCCAAGAAGCAAGATCTCTTCGAGATGATTAATCGATACAAGACCTCTGCCTTTGCCATCTCTGAGACATGGCTGATCCCCGGTTCTCCTTTTAGAGTGCCGGGCTATGCCTGTCTCCGTGATGACAGAAGCGATGGTTATGCTGGTACAGCAATTTTAATAAATAATTCCATTCCCTTCTCACGTGTCCCTCTTCTTAATATCCCTGTAGGAATTAATGCAGTGGCTGCAAAAATTTCCAATATAACATTACTATCTATCTATATCCCAAATCCTGATATTATTTCTATCTCTGAGTTGCACAGTCTAATCTCCACTCTTTCAACACCTTTTCTTATTGTGGGAGACTTCAATCTTTCCCACATAATCTGGGGTGGTCCTCATTATGATGCGTTGGCCTGTGACTTGGTGGATCTCATTGACTCAATGAATATCTGCCTTTTAAATGACGGTACTTCAACCAGATGTACGGCACCGGGCTCCAATCCTAGTGCAGTTGATTTATCCATGTGCTCCTCGGATATTCATTCTCTGATCACATGGAATGTTATGTCAGAGTCTTTTGGCAGTGATCACTATGCCATTTCAATATCACTGCTCTCTGCTACTCCCATGTATAGATCCCTTCCTCCCTTACTAAAATATATAACCAGTGAAGCTAAATGGGATAGTTTTGCTACTGATTCTGATTTGAATGTTTTATCCATTCCTAATGATAACAGTCTTAACCTCCAGGAAAAATATGATCTCTTCCTATCTGCCTTGGTAAAAGCTGCCGATGCTAACATCCCCCTTAAAAAACATAAGGTTGGTGCTAAGATCTCTCCGCCTTGGTGGGATTCAGAATGCACACAGATGCAGAAAAAACGTAAAGAGGCAGAATCGTTATATAAACATTCCATAACTATGGAAAATTTCTTAAACTTGAAAAAAATTACAGCAATAGCAAAACGTCTCTTCAAAAGAAAGAAGAAGCTGGGTTGGTTTAAATTTTGTCAAAACTTAACCCCTCGCACCCCCTCTACAATAGTATGGAGATCAATAAAGAAATTTAGAGGCTCTTTCACAATTTCCCCTGAAACAAATGATCATAACCTTTGGCTTGAGGAATTTTTTCAAAAATTAGCACCCTCGGATGTCCCTAATGTAGATTGCTTTCCATCGCCCTATCCCACCACCATATCCCGTCATCCCTTTAATAATCCGTTTTCAATGGACGAACTTGTTTCAGTACTTCAAAATTTAAAAGATTCCTCACCTGGCATGGATGGTATCCCATATTCTTTTGTAGCTAAGGCTGGAGTTTTTTCTCAGAGGATGTTCCTTGAGTTAATAAATAGTTATTTTGAGTCTGGAAGTGTTCCTAAATCATGGAAAAACCAGGTTATAATCCCCCTGTTAAAATCTGGGAAAGACCCTACTAGTGGAGCTTCTTACCGCCCTATAGCTCTCTCCTCCACACTATGCAAATTAATGGAACACCTTCTAAAAAGACGCTTGGATTGGTTTGTTGAGAGTAGAGGCATTTTATCGACTACCCAATTTGGCTTTAGGAGAGGAATGAGCACCATGGACAATCTTAGTATTCTAACCACAGATATTAGGATAGCTCTGAGCAATAACCAGTTCCTTGTCGGAGTATTTTTAGACATCAGCTCAGTATATGACAATGTTTTACTTCCGGTGCTCAGGCAGAAAATGCACCATCTGAGTATCCCTGAGAGGTTAGTGCATTTTATATGTAACCTACTGATGGATAGAACTATTCAAGTACGTGCCCGTGGTGCTCTTTCATCTCCTAGGCAGGTGTGAAAGGGCTTACCCCAGGGCTCAGTCTTGAGCCCTCTTCTGTACAGTATTTACACATACGATCTTGACGAATGTGTTAATTCCTTTTGCAATATATTGCAATATGCCGATGACATTGTACTATATGTTGCTGCGTACTCATTAGAAGAGGCAGCCCAAAAATTGAATCAGGCTCTGTCTTACTTGGAAGACTGGTTGAACAGTCATGGTCTTAACATCTCAGTGCCTAAAAGCAATACTATTATTTTCACAAGGAAACGATCCTACCCCAATATTGACATAAAATATTGCGCACAGTCTATACCCATTGTCTCTCAAGTAAAATTTCTCGGAGTAATTTTAGACAAAACTTTATCTGGCAAACCTCATCTAAATTATATTCAAAATAAAACCGAAAAATATATCAATATTCTACGATGTCTGTCAGGAGTTTGGTGGGGTGCACATCCCTGCACCCAGAGACTTGTCTACAATGCTTTAATTCGGAGTCTATTTGAATATGGGTCACTGGTACTGGAACCCTGTAACAAGGAGTCATCATTATCTTTGGACAGAGTCCAATTTAAATGCTGGCGTATCATACTGGGTGCAATGAAATCGTCCCCTACCAATGCTCTGCAGGTTGAGGCTGGAGATCCTCCCTTGAGTCTGCGTCGGGCCTTTCTCTCTGACAAGTTTCTTTACAAAGCTGTACAATTTTCAAACCATCCCCTAATCCCAAAGTTGCAGCGTCTTTCTCTTATCATCGCTAACAACAATTACTGGTCAAATAAAGAGCATCCATGCTTAATTAAGAGCTATTCAAAATTAATGAAACATAAAAATAAAATTCACCAGGTAAATCAACCTTTGTTAGCAACTGTCAGTTATGAATCACTCCTGTACAAACCAAATATTATTCTGGACTTGGGTATAAAGAAGAACACCCCAGGTGCTAATGCTATGTTCCTAAATTTACTTGAAACTAATTGGAATGACTGGTATCAGTTTTTCACAGATGCTTCTAAATCCCTGAGTGGCGTCGGGGCCGCTGTCTATTTACCAAAATATAATACACTTTTAAGTTTCAGATGCCCTCCTGAATCCTCAATTTTCACAGGAGAATCAGTGGCAATCTTTGAAACAGTTAAGTTTATTCTTGATCACAAATTTAATAAATGTATAATTTTCTCAGATTCTCTTAGCTGCCTTCAAGCATTATCCTCCAACCATTTTTGTTCTAATAATAGATATCCACTAATTTTAGAAACTAAACAATTATTACTAAGATGCCACGAAAACAACATTTCAGTAGCACTAGCATGGATTCCTAGCCACTCTGGTATTGTAGGCAATGAAACTGTGGATAGCTTTGCCAAGGATGCGGTTCTATCGGGCTGCACGGACCACTTTAAAATCTATTTATATGATTTATGTTCACTAGCAAGGGTAGACCTTATAACAGAATGGACAAAATTTTGGGATAAGTCAAAGTCAATACAAGGCAAATATTACAGTGAGATACAACCCAATATTCCACCAAAGCCCTGGTTTTCCCAATACAAATTTGCTGACAAACGCACAACTTCTGTTATATGCAGACTGAGACTCGGACATTCTTGTACTCCTCTCCACCTTTACAAGTTACATGTTCGAAACACTCCAATATGTGATTGTGGCACCGAGGAAGGATCCACAGACCATGTCTTATTCAATTGTCCTAGTTATCCCGTGTCCTTATATGATATTTTACCTTCCTATATTCCTAGACCTATAAACGTTAAAACCCTACTATGCATAATAAGATTTCCTATGTTAAGATTACTGTGTAAATATATTTCTACCTTTAATATTAAACTGTAACCGTACAAAGTTTATGTTCTGTGTGCTTCTATGTTTTATGTAACATTATTGTGACGTCTTGTTTTGTCCTTTTTCAGGTAACCCAAAACAATATTATATTGACACTTTTGGCCATATTTCATAAAGTAATCCTTTAAACAGTATTTTATCCAAAACTTGAGTTTGGCAGTAATGGTTGTATTTACGACCGATTGCCATATATAAAGAAGTGAAGTGAAGTGAAGCTTTGAGTTAGGCGGTACGGCCGCGGGACGGCCGGGATTCATCGATTTTTCTATTTTTTTTTTGTAGTTCGTGTAGGTACATTACAACGTAGTACTCCATATATGTTTTATTTTCCACCGTCAAAAATTCGAACCGATAGTGGGTCGTGTGAGTTCGTGCTTAATCGAATTGAAATACATACTTAAATATGATAAAAAATCCCTTGTGATCTATTAACTTTTAAATTATAATTATCTATATATTAGATACTATATATATTAGACACGAGAATTTTATATATTAGATATTCAACAGTATAGTATTTAAAAAAGAACAAGCATTTTGAAACTAGACGATATTCTAAATGCAGATATTTAACAGTATCGTATTACTTATCTGTGACAGTAGCTCAGAACCTCAGAACACATACATAACAACAGATTCATAACAAAATCTAATTAAAATTGAATATACCTACCTAATTGTGTGTTTCGTTTTGTTCTTACAGAAATGGCGACTCCTGTTCGATAGGGTAAGTTGTTTAAAATTTATTTTACATTATATTTTTTTATGGGACCGCAAAAAATAAAGTCTCGATGTCGCCAACGTGACCGGCTGGTGTGAAATATAAATTGCTCGGAGCGAGATATCTATCAGTTGAGACATCTTTGTTTCATTTCGCTACCTGTGAGTTTAGCTTGATGCTAATAATGATTTGATGATACTAATTTCAGTCCGCAGCTTCGCCCGCGTTATTTTTGTTTTTCCCATGGAAATTCCATATTTTCCTGCAGTAAAAACAATTGAAGCAAAAGCTTTCAAAAAATCTCGTTGAATTCGTTAAGCTGTTGCTAGTGTGATATTCAAACAAAAACAAAAAAAATTCAGCCCCCATTATGCGCCTATTTTACATTTCTAAGGGGTACATTTCTAAATATACTTAAATACGTGTTCACTCACTTCTAATAATCAGCTTCAGTACAAAATTTTATTAATTTACTAGTTTTTCGCTCGCGGCTTCGCTCGCGTTATCTTAGTTTTCTCGTGGAAATTTATACTTTCCCGTAGGAAAAATATTTTTGTGGTCTATTATTGTATAGAAGATAGTGCCCGCAAACTATGTTTCGCCTTAAAAGTTCAAAGAAATAACTGTAAATCTACTTTCCCGCGTACATACTCACAAACTTTTGCGTTTATAATATTAGTAAGGATTTTCCAGCTTCAAAAAAACGAAGACTTCCATGTAAATTTTCTCAACCCTTTTTTCACTCACTTAAGGGTAACATTGATTTACTACCAAACATTTGGTAGTAAATCAATGGTTAAATATCGTTAAATCCATTCTTAGTTAATATGTTCTATACATAAACTATCCTTCTTGCATGATGTTCATAGATGTCTTGACTGAGTGACTTTCCGCTTTTTATAATATAATGTCTATGTGGGTATGTTAGGTTCATTATCATTAGCTGTAAGTACCTATCTAATTTATACATGTTTTGTGTTTGAGCTGTCTTTATTTAAGTTTGTAAAGATAATAAGTTCGATATTGTGTTTTAATAAATCCGTTTTATTAATATGGCCATAGTTTGGGAAACGAGCTTAAGATGTAAAAGAAAGTCCAAGGTTCAGCAAATATTTTGAATATTGCGAAATATTTTTATTGTGACAATTATCCTGCACATAAAATTAGATATGTTGTCTAGTTAAGTCGCTATCTTGCTTTATACACTCATATTTGAAGAAATATCAAAGCACTGAAATATAGAATAAATAACCGCTCAAAAAAAGAAAAATTCTTTGGATGTGTATCTTAAAGAAATATTTAAGTGATAGTTACTGCGATATTTTGTGATATTTTTTTCTGCAAAATTACTTTTATCTTTCCATACAAATCGAAATTAGATACGCACACAGCAAAGTAAATCGAGACTAAATATTCGTTTGTAGCATGAAAACGATTTGAGACGAATAACGTGGAGTTGATTTTGTACAATTGCACAACTTTTTATTCAAATATTCACCAAAAATAATGAGTATTGTGCCAGGCATTCTATGTTGGCAACTTACTTTTTAAACGAACCGTCACGTATCATTGCTATAATGTAGAAGAAGAAAAAGTAAAAATTTATGTACATTCAACGCATATACATCATAAAGCCTGTCGTTTACGATAGGGAGACAAATTTCAAAGAAGGCCTCTTTGTTTTGGAGTTGATTAAAATGTACAGAAGCAGGATATAAAGTGTTTTAAAAGAAGATAAAAAGGCGCGGTAGCGCCGCGGCTCAAACGTTTTATCGTCACGTACAGAACATTGAGATAATACCCGGCAGAAGATAGGGCGCAAGGTTTTTTACCAGTTGTTTTTTGTTGGAAAGGAAAGTAAGCTTTAAGGGCATGTGTGAATTGGGGAAGGTGCGTGGTTATGGCTTTGGAGACGCGTTGGGAAATTTAAATCCAGTGACGATTGCTTGCCACCTCGACAGAACCTTGAAAATTTAATTTTTATCCAGACTGAAATGTCAATATCCAAAAATACTAAGTTTAAACTTCAAATATGCATAGTATTTTAGACTTGGTTCATGAGTTAAGTTTCGTCATAAACGAATAACTGTCAATGAAAAAGTGAAGTTTGAGTAACGAATCTGAAAGCAGTAGATACAAAGATCATAAGAACATTACCTACTTAAATAATGCACAAAATTTACTATTAAGTAAACATTATGAAGTTGTTTTAAAGCTGCGTAGGCTAATGTCACCTGATGCCAAAAAGGAATCTATTTGTTGAATCACAATAATGCTGTTAACATTGATCTTTTGCCAATTTAGTTGCAGCGTGTTATTCCATTCTAACAAAATAAGTACTTAAGTCATGGGAAAGTTTAATTCAATTATTCGGCCTTTGTTTTCAGTTCGATCCAGAAGGCTTTGGTGAAATTCCGTGGCCCGACTTCCTTAAGACTCTACAGCATCCTGACTTCATAGCGCAAGTTCCCCATCACAAGCGGGAGGTAAACCAAATTATTCAAATTGCCGACTAACTGATGAGGGCAAGATCCGTGAACGTAAATTTTTATCGGACTTAAACCGGCATGGGGCAATTTCAAGGGACTAAATTACTAAGAAATGAGACCTCAGTTTGTGGGTAAAGAATCGGGGGCCCTATCATTCGTATGGCATTAAGCGCTTGTCGAGCGTAGTTTGCACTCGATTTTTGTTGATTTTCGATAATTTTTTTAATGTAAACCATTATTATTTCGATTTTCATCGAAAAATTGGTAAAAGTCGAGCGAAGACGACGTTTCAGGAGCGCTTCATACCAGATAACTGATTTAAATAGAGCCCCAGGCACGACTGCAGCTGTCTCAGTACTCAGTAATATTGCACTCTAAAATGCTCATTACGGAATTCTTACCTGGTATCGCATTGGGATGCCTCTAGCCTAGCAGAGCATAGTCCCGTTGAGAGCACTCACTAGAGCAAACAATTCATTGGCCCAAAATGGGCTCGATTACTCTAGTCACCATCTCACATGTTGTGAGTGCTATGCTCTATTCTACGTTAGGATGCTAGGGGAAACTAGACTGCCAAGGCCAGGTATCTCCTAGGAAGGTTGTTGGCTATTTATCGTCACGTGTCTAATTGGAGACCTATAAAATGAAGATTACGGCTACAAAGGCCTACTCTTGAACCATTTGAAATATTGAATCGATCGACTTTGAGATTGTGATTTTTTGTACGCTTGATTTTCCACATTAGCACAAAATTAGAACCGTATTGTGGTGATTTTGAATGAATTAAGCTCTGTGCTATCTAATTTTCTCAAAATACGGATCCACTTTGTTGCTAGTGTTGCTAAATAAGCGTACGAAAAATCACAATCTCGATGCCGATCGATTGGATTTGGTTCAAGAGTAACCCTACAGGTCTTCACGGATCGCGGTTACCCATTGGGTCCGCCTCTGTCCCCCTCAGCCCCCTTCTCTGACATATCTATAATATATACCGGGTGTAACGGAATACCGCAATAATATTTTAGGTTGTTGATTAACAAAAAAAATGTTTCATGACTATTCTTTGTATTTTTATTATATGCCTACTTGCGATTTAATACGCTGAACTGTTAAGCGTATTAAATCGAAAGAAGGCATATAATAAAAATACAAAGAATAGTCATAAAACATTTTTTTTGTTAATCAACAACCTTAAATATTATTTCGGTATTCCGTTACACCCGGTATAGCTGGATTACTATATAAATTATATAAAATTTTTCGCACCACCTGCTCAAAAATAACAAATTATGTATCATGTATTGTAAGGCGCATAACACATTGCACCGGACACCGCTCCGGTGTGCGGTGCTGCGATTTTTAATTTTGACTGGAGAACATCTGGAAAATCTTAATTTGTATACAAAAACCGCAGGGTATAACACACTCGCACTGCATCACCGTGCGGTTGTGCGGCGCGCGCGACGGCACCGCACTCCCGGACGGTGATGCGGTGCGGTCCGCGGGGTATGCCACACTGTGCCGCAGTATCGTACGGATTTTTGCGTAGAAAGGACGTGCATACGCGTAATAGATCTCAACATAGATAATGCGGTGATGCGGGGCGTCGTCGTGCACCGCAGCTCCGGACGGTGATACGGAGCAAACCGTACGGTGGCACGGTTCTGTGCCGCCGCAGCCGCATGCGGTTTTCGTCCCTCCGTACACCGCAGCGGTGTCCGGTGCAATGTGTTATGCGCCTAAGGCCTCTCAAAGACAGGGTTTAATTATTGTACCTACTGAATTTTCTTTTTCTATAGGGATTGAATTAATTTGTATTTGGAACACCAAAAGCACTTTAGTTTTGGTATAAACTTATCTTATTATATATATTTCGGAGGAGTTTGGTTACATATACTGTGACACGAGAATTTTAAATATTTGATTAGGCGCATAACACATTGCACCGGACACCGCTGCGGTGTACGGAGGGACGAAATCCGCATGCGGCTGCGGCGGCACGGAACCGTGCCACCGTACGGTTTGCTCCGTATCACCGTCCGGAGCTGCGGTGCACGACGCCCCGCATCGCCGCATTATCTATGTCGAGATCTATTACGCGTATGCACGTCCTTTCTACGCAAAAATCCGTACGATACTGCGGCACAGTGTGGCATACCCCGCGGACTGCACCGAATCACCATCCGGGAGTGCGGTGCCGTCGCGCGCGCCGCACAACCGCACGGGCATGCGGTGTGAGTGTGTTATACCCTGCGGTTTTTGTATACAAATTAAGATTCTTCAGTCAAAATTAAAAACCGCAGCGCCGCACACCGGAGCAGTGTCCGGTGCAATTAGGGCTTGTAATTATTCGAACATTTTAGATATTCGAATATTCGTTATTTTTAGAGGGAATATTCGAAGTATTCGAATAATAGTAGTAACCACATGCAAATATTTTACTGTTTTATATAGTATTTTATGTAAACAGTTCAAAAACAAAAGAAGTAAATTGAGAAAAAAAAAACAAAATTTGTTATTTAAGTATACCTACATATATTTCAAAATTAAAACATCAAATTTTTGTTAACAACAAACATTAAACATTGCGAATACAAAACAAAGAAAACTATTAGGGAAGGAGTTATAAATAGATATCAAAAAGTATTAGGGAAGGAGCTATAAATAGATATCAAATCAAATAGCTTGCTACTTCTACCATATTAAAAAAAATAATAGTGAAATCAAAATTTTGCTTGAGTATGTAATAATAACTTTAATTTATTATAAAATATGCCTACTAACCTATAAAGCCGTAGTTTATATGAATAACGTTGTTCTTTTATACTTCAGATTAATAAGTGTGTAATATTATTATGTGCTGTTGGTGTACCTATCTTTAATAAATAAATAAATCATCATCATCACAGCTCATATACGTCCCCACCGAGGGGCACGAGCCTACCCTTACCAGTTATGTTAGGACGATTAGGCCTTAGTCAAACCAAGCCCAGTACGGATTGGTTGATTTCACATACACCTTTGAATTACTTCGCAGGTGTATGCAGGTTTCCTCACGATGTTTTCCTTCACCGTAGGAGCATCAGAGGTTTGACGACTTCCAACCTCCCGAACATGCCGGTTTCCGAAAAGGCTATAGTACCATAGACCACATCCATACGCTGCGGCAGGTTATACAGAAGACCGAGGAGTATAATCTGCCACTTTGCTTGGCGTTTGTGGACTATGAGAAAGTCTTCGATTCGATCGAGACATGGGCGGTGCTGCAGTCTCTCCAAAGGTGCCAAGTGGACTATAGGTACATAGAGGTGCTAAGGTACCTATACGGAAATGCCACTATGTCGGTCCGACTCTAGAACCAGAGCTCTAATCCCATCCAATTGCAGCGAGGTGTAAGACAGGGAGACGTTATCTCTCCAAAACTCTTTACCGCTGCATTGGAGGATATTTTCAAGCTTCTGAATTGGAAAGGATACGGCATTAACATTAATGGCGAGTACCTAACACACCTCCGTTTTGCCGATGATATAGTTCTAATGGCTGAGACCTTGGAAGACCTGAACACCATGCTCGGAGATCTCAGTAGTGCTTCCCAAAGAGTGGGTCTTAAAATGAACATGGATAAGACAAAAATCATGTCGAATACCCATGTTGTACCCACTCCAGTTAATATTGGGAACACTACACTTGAAGTTGTTGACAGCTATGTATACCTGGGACAGATAGTCCAGTTAGGTAAGTCCAACTTCGAGAAAGAGATCTCTCGTCGAATCCAGCTCGGATGGGCAGCATTCGGGAAGCTACGAAAAATCTTCGCGTCCAAATTACCTCAGTGTCTCAAGACGAAAGTCTTTGACCAGTGTGTGTTGCCAGTGATGACCTACGGAAGTGAAACGTGGCCATTCACTATGGGTCTCGTCCGAAGGCTCAAGGTCGCTCAGCGGGCAATGGAGAGAGCAATGCTCGGGGTCTCCCTGCGTGATCGGATCCGAAATGAGGAGATCCACAGGAGAACTAAAGCAACCGACATTGCTCGAAGGATTGCTCAGCTGAAGTAGCAGTGGGCGGGACACATAGCGAGAAGAACCGATGGCCGCTGGGGCCGAACGGTTCTCGAATGGCGACCACGATCCGGACGACGCTCAGTGGGTAGGCCTACCCATTGCTCAGTGGGTTAGTTCTCCTGCGGATCTCCTCATTTCGGATCCGATCACGCAGAGAGACCCCGAGCATTGCTCTCTCCATTGCCCGCTGAGCGACCTTGAGCCTTCGGACGAGACCCATAGTGAATGGCCACGTTTCACTTCTGTAGGTCATCACTGGCAACACACACTGGTCAAAGACTTTCGTCTTAAGACACTGACGTCTTGAGACACTTGAGACACAAAAAAAAATAAGGCAGGAATTTTTCGTTGGTAACAAAAAGTCTGTGTACCGATTTTTAGCTTCCTACCTTGAAAACTGCGAAAAGTCCCATATAAAATTTCACCCCCTCATTTAAGGGGTTGGGGGTAGATTTCCAAAAAAAAATGATGCACGTTTTTTTTGTTAGTCACAAATAGTCCGCATACCAATTTTTAGTTTTCTACCTTGAAAATTGCGGAATGCTCCATACAAACTTCCACCCCCCATTTTAGGGAAGTGGAGAGAAAGAGACAAAAAGTAGCCTTTTTTTTTATTTTATTTGGAAAGTTGGCAAACAAGCAAACTGCCCACCTGATGGTAAGTGGTACAGTCGCCTATAATACATGTAGCTCCTGTGAGATTCGCAGCAAAACTGCAACCCCCACAAGAACCACAGTGTACGTTGCCAACTTGTGACACCAGATGTAAAGTCACAGTACCCAGTAATTTCACTGCCATACCTTACCCTTGCGGGCGGGCGGGCGGATGCGGGCAGCGCGAGACCGATCGTTGTGGAGATCCATGGGGGAGGCCTATGCCCAGCAGTGGGCGTCGTGCGGCTGAGATGATGATGATGATGATCTTACCCTTCAAACCGGAACACAGCAATGCAAGCACTGCTGCTTTGCGGCAGAAATAGGTACGACGGAGGTACCTAAGCAGACGACCCTAGTACACTCTCCATACCTTCAACTATCTCCACTTAAAAAATCACGTCAATTTGTCGCTCCGTTTTGCCGTGAAAGACGGACAAACAAACACATACACTTTCCCATTTATAATATTAGTGTGGATTTAAGACTTAGATCCATTGAATTGTTTAGTGATAGTTTCTAAGTAACTTTATCGTCTTTAGGACATATGTTTCAAGGAAAGACTTCTTTTCGCTTTTCTAATTTATAAATAGTTTAAGAAAACATATGATGATCAGTACATTTTCCGTGACGTTTTCACATACAATTTCCTTTTGTTTCAATACATTGTAATCATCTTATTACTTTAAAAGTAATTAAATATATTTTTTTCCTAAAGCTCTGCAAAAAATGAAAAGTACATTAACTACAGCGGTTCCGATTCATGATCTTTTAAAACATGAAATAAATATTTTAGATTACTTTTGTTTGTAACTAAATAATATTGACATGTATTATATTTGCAGATTCTACTTGACAAAGCACAGAGCGCAACGAGCAACGCCATCACCTTTCAGGAGTTCGTGAATGTGGTAAGTACTAGAAATAATACATTTATCTATAAAACCGTGCAATAAAATAATTGCAATTCTGTATAAACCAAACTTGTTTAATGAATACGGTGATAAAAACAACAGTGCAACAACAAAACTATTTATTTATGTACGCTTGACACAAATCACTCACACACACACATACACACACACGCACACACACATACATAAATGAATTTGAAACGTCATGTTTTAAATTTATGCGTGGGCTATTTGAAAGTGAGTAGGTTGCTTTATTAGTGTTGAGTGTGAGACCTAAACGCAATCTGGAAAAAAATCATAACTAGTTTATAAGAGGCTGAATAGAAACGTAGTTTGTGTGTTTTTGTTTTTGTTGTAAAATCCCTTCTGGTTTAAATGTCGTAAATGCGAAAATAACTCTGTCTGCCTGTTGCATTTTCACGGCTACACCACTGAATTGATTTGAATGAAATTTGGTATAGCATAAGCCTTAAAGAAGGACACAGGCAACTTTTTATCCCGAATTTTAATTATCTCCCTAGGAAAAGCGTGATGAACCGAACCCGCGATGTAACTGAATTCCATACATACGATGTCGCGGGCTACAGCTAGTAAATAAATAAAATGGATTTTAGTAACATTAACTAAACGCTTAGTAATTAAACGGAATTCAAGAATGCTTCCATTTTTAAAAAACAAAATTAAACAAAGTCTGGTGGTGCCGGCATTGAGTAGTATTGGTCCCAAAATGTAGGTGGTCAGATCCCAAGCTTCGGAGGGGTCGAGGCCTTATCTCTCTTGCCCCGCTTCGAAGATAGCGCCCGGCACGATTTATTAGGTGGACATTTATTTTGTGCGGCAAAATATATTATCTTAAATGCGTATTAACACTGAGCACGCTCGTTTATTACTTATTTTATTTTGATGACCTAGAGAGATGTGTGATAAAAAACTGATTAAGCTTGAATTATTAAGGTCGAATGGCCATCCAGTAATTGTTTCATAAAAAAGGAATTAGATTTTTTTATATTTTTAGCAAGATAAATAAACACGAATGTACTGCTGCATTTGTAGGTTTTTATTCGATTATATGGACCACTCGAGTTCGATTGTTTTGTTTATTTCCGTTTCTCGCTAGGATCCTATCGCAATTGTTTTTAATACAAATGCCAAACTTTAATGTGGTCACAAGGTGGTCACTAATTTTTCATGCAAATTTTAATCCATATTTTACCCGCTATAGGTGTTGGAATTCTTACTACTGCATGCTATCTTTTCGTCCAACCAGAAGCCTCATTACCAACTTCTCAACTTTTGTTCCCCCCCCCCCCCCCCCGCAAGTTTCTAAAAGTTATTTCTTTATAATTTATACCTACCTCCGTGCCAAATTTCATTAAGTAGTTTAAGAAATGTTGTTTTTGGTCGGTGGTGAATGAATGATGTACTTCTGCTTTTATATTTACGGGTGGAGTATTTACTACCTTCACACTATAAGCTCCATAGTCCAAAACGCAAGTTCAAAGTTGCGAAAGACCAATTGGGCGATGACGCGGTTTCAAACTCCTCCCTTAGTCCCGAGATAAAATGTTTTCGTGCACTAATTTGCAATTTTTAAAGAATATGCAGAGTCACAAATATAAAAAATGCGTCAACATTTTCTTCTCCCGAACTGCATATCATAACAGCTCATATACGTCCCCACCGAGGAGCTCGAGCCTAGTCTAATTTAGGGTTTTAAGGCCTTAGTCAACCACGCTGGCCCAGTGTGGATTGGTCGACTTCACATACACCATTGAATTTCTTCGCAAATGTATGCAGGTTGCCTCACGATGTTTTCGTTCACTCTAGGAGCGTCAAACAAAATTGTACATATGAAATTCGAAAACGAAAAACACATTGGTACATGGCGGTCTCGAACCCCGGACCGATTGGAAGGCAAGTGCCGAGTCCACCGACACTTCGCCGAATTTCATATGCTATAAGTATAACATATTATTATTATTATTATAACAAGCTGCCCGGACAGACTTCGTTCTGTCAACAGTTATTTACTCTGTGATTCAGAAAGGTGTTGTTTTTAACTAACATAATTTTCCATGCATTTTATGTTTTTTTCTTTCCATAAGAATCTTCCTTGTGCCTAAGGGAAAATTTGAAAAAAACTATTAGTCGAAATAGTCCACTCGTTCTCTAGGTTTGCACTTAGCAACACATTTGGCGACACATTATTATTTAAATAAATTATAAAAATATAGCACCATGCTAAATATATTTTTATTGGAATTAGGTATGTACTACATCGTTATGATGAATATAAGAATGCATGGTTATTATAATGAGATCCAAAATAAGACGTGCCGATATTTACGAGCTTCTTAAAATAATTAGAAGATCTGATTGCCCGCGATACATCACTTTAATGCGCGAATGCGTCAAATGCAAACAAACCCTCAATTAATTATACCGAGATGCCGGTTATTTTTACCAATATTTGCATTAAAGTATCTTAGGAGCGGAACGTTGGGACCGAGGTTGGCAGTGACTTATGGCTATGGGCCTGGGTGTTTATTAATTAAGTTATTGAGCGTTCTTATGGACCATCTTAAATGTGATCCCATCGAATTTATTTCAAAAGGTTCCCATTATCGAGTTGGAAGCGTTGTTTATTTGCTGAATAAATGATTTCATCGAATAATTTTATGTAATCTAATTATGTTTAGTAATTTAACACACCATATTTTTTTATATTTGTTGGAAATATTATTTTGATATTAATTTAATACAATAGCCAGTCATCTAAAAAAAATTAGATTTTTGTCACATAAAATTCGCATAATAAAATATTTTCACCCGTCTAAAATAAATAGCATTTACTTTCTTAGGGTATATCGTAGCGGCGAAGTACCAAAGGAAATCAATATACCATGTTATCATTACACATTCAATGTTCAGATATCAACGCAATAACGATATAGTAATTTCTTAACTCAATATTTAAAAAATGTTCTGACTACAACATCTACAAGTTCTTTAGTGATGAACCGAAAAACTTTCAGTAGCGTTTATTCTTCTGTTTTTATTTATCGAATTTTTTCAGGATGTTATGACCCAAGTATGAATAGTTAAAAAATACCAGCATAGTTTCATCAGCAGTATGCGCACCAGATTTCAGACATGTGCCAATTAATATGAGGCAATTTTTCCTTGGTAGACCTGGTTAGGACCCTTCAAAGTAGGAATGTTTTGCGTACTGCGTACAATCGTGGAAGGCCGTAAATCAAAATTAAATTCGAAGCATAAAGAGACAACGAAGTGTACGGGGTCGTGGGCGTCCGTGATGCTGCGTTCTTATGCTAATCCACGCGCGCACGAACGGGGTGGGCCAAATTGTTATTTATACTGTCACCTCGCACTTTTTGTCTGTATCTACCAAAATCTCGTTAAATTTGCTTGGCTGATTTTATACTGGTGCACGAAGTTACAGAGGAACCGGGGAAATATCTCATAGAACTGTAAATCATGATTGCTCTTTGCTGACGTGGAACTATACCTAGCAGAAAGAGAGGTTACGATCGGGTTATGGATCGATGGAGTTTTGATGTTCGACTTCCAAAACGGATATCCAAACTAGATCCTATGGAACCTGCTTGTTGAATCGTAGTTGCATTTTCTGTTGCTATGGTTGCGGTTCATTTGGGTTGGGTGTTGGAACGAAGCTACATAATTTTTAGTTTCCCGCAATGCCAAAAACTCAAAGTCAAACACCAAATCATAAATGTTGAATGATCAGAGAGCCTTTGTGACTAACTATCGGTCCGATGGCTAGTTAATACTGTTATTAAATAAGTACTCTTGAGGCAAGTACTGGATGCAGCAAGTACCTACAGGACTAGAAAAAGTATCTTGATGGGGTCTCATTAAAACTCGGAGTACAACAATTGAAGGCGTTATTAATTGGCTAGAATTTCAACTATAAACACACGAAATCTCGTTGTAACATACTCGTACTGGCGGAGATAGTTTGCAGAATCCATACATGGCTAAATTGGAAAAAACACGGACAGTTTACTCACACAAGCAAAAATACGTCGCCTTTTATTTATTTTGTATGTAGTGGATCAACAAGTTCATGTGAAAGCTTCTAGGTGTGGATATTTGCCATTTTATATATTCCAAAAAATATATAAATTTATATATACAATTTTAGATATATTTATATATACATAATTTATATTTATTTATATATATTGTATATTTTCTTGCACTTTCCACTCCACAGTATTATTTTTATTTATATCTTTATAGCTGTGTGGCAGTGTATGGCATACGCCATAATCTTTATTATTTGATTCGAGTTAGGTTTTTTCGATGATGTCACTTTTCAGAACACCTTATTGTGACTATAGTCACATAAATATTCAAACAGTAAACGATCAGAAATAAAAATGTTAATTACAATTCACATGTTGAGTCGGCACCAAATATAGCTGACACTTTAGTTATTTCTCATAGTATGTAGGTATCTATTTTACGGATCACAGTTAAATGCATGCTAGGTACGTACTGTTTTAAATTCGATTAAGAAACTTTTGATGTAAATGTTTTTTTTATAACTTAAAGCTCATAACAACTAAAACGGTATGTGACCGAAGGATCTGAGAGCTAAAGTAATGCTTAAATGTGTCACGGGGAGTTGGAGGATGTCCCCTCCTCTAGCCTAGTCGTTTGCTTTCCAGCGTATTTAGGCTAAAAGGCGGAAGATGGAAAGTGTTGCCGTATCCAAGTATCATCGTTATTTACGGTTGAAGTGAAGAATAACGTTATTTGGTAAACCTGTTAGTGGATTTTAACGCCTATAGTAATTTTTACAATATAAGCTACTTCAAGAGCACTTGAAGCATAATTATAGACGATTTCATACGAAAATTGTAAACGCAGTAAGTACGAAAAACGTGTTTCTGACAGTGAACAAACATTTTTTTTTTTACTAAAGCATAATGCAAAAACCTACGTGTAAATCTTCTTGTCGCTTTATAACATTCAAGTTCATGTGTTTTTGCTAAATCGAAATAACTAAAGTGTTTAATGTTTATCTTTATATTATACATATGTAAGTAATTTTACGAACATAAAAATTTATTTAGGCGATTCACAACCAACCAACACAATCAACAATAACAATTTCCCACCAAGTCGAATACCATGCCATCACATTAGTTCGCATGAAACGATGTCACTTATTGTTATGAATATATTTTCGCATTGTATGCCTTTAGTGATTGATGTTCAGCTGGTGACTAGTAACGGGGCTTTTGAGGAAATCGCACTCGGTCGATGGAGCAATTTCCTTACAGGAAATTAGTTCACTCCATTCCGATGATTTGGGGGCGAAACGCTGGAGGTGAAATGCCGATTAGATTTATTGCTAACACATTTGTATAATTAATTAAATAACGTACGTAGTAAATCGTCTTAAAGTTGAGAGATTCTAGTCCTGAAATGAAATATTTTTCAAACAATGAAAATGGCGAAAAGTTCAAGCGTAGTTTTAGCAGAACAGATTCATTTAATTATTTTTATCAGCTGTTTGCTAAAATTAACGTTTTTAAAAATGATAAACAATTTCAATTTATTAACATAACGCTTAAACTTAGTTTATAGTATAAACATTATTAACTCATCGATAACCCTCACACGGTCGCGCTTTACCTGTGACTGAGCCAACAAAAACTGCCGGCCACGCAGACCCTTAATCAATTTATGAGGCGCTAACTGGAACATGGAAAATGTATTAAAGCGCGCTGTGGGAACGACACACGCCAAAACTCGTAAACACTTATTTCAAATCACTCCCGAGATCGACGGGTGAAGGCTTAACCCGTATATGAATGCTAATAAAAAGGATTTCAATATGTACAACTTCATTGAAAATATAAACCCGCTTAATGCAGAAGTATATGTTTTAGATTATTCTGAATTAATTCAATTCAGGTGCTCAGATTTTTAATGTTCGCATTCGTTGAAATAAAGTAAAAAAGTAGAGTAAAACTATTAATTTTAGTTTTACTAGTTCATAGTCACTTCCTATCTATAAATCCTTAGCCGCTTATTGTTATGTAATTTACTTCCCTATGACACAATCGGTTTTTTTTATTCCTATTTCTGCACTCTTCCCCTTGATTATCCCTTTCCCATTTTCCCCTTAAGGTTGCCTGGAAGAGATTGCTTTATAGCAATAAGGCCAACTACTTGTACATTTCTTCTTTTTTTAAGTTTGTTTCTTTTGTTACGTGTATTATTTGTGCAATTAAGAGTTAAATATTATTATTATTAATTTTGAGTAATAATCTAGAAATAATAATAGTACCTATCTCGATAATAACCCAGTACATATGACATATATTATGAAAAATATTATGTGTTATAAATTTTGTGTCAATCCCGTTGTTACCCACAAGAGAGGTAGTTCGGAATTAGCTCATTGGTTATAGAAATCTGTTATGAATTTATCAAAATTTACATTTTCACTTAGTAATAGTTACAAAAGCTTTTTAGAGCTTTTACAGATCTCCGAACACCTCAACGTTAAACGACATCACCACGTCAGATAAACTCCATAGAGCGTTACTAAATCACATTGGGAACAAAAACAATTACTTAATAAAACACACCTCAATCAAAATTAATTGCTTTACGCATTAATCTCTTTATCCCCTTACAAAACAACGTGTCCGTTCTCTAAGGTAATGGAAGCAATCATTCCCGATAAGATCCCTCTAATGTGAGAAAAGGTAGACGTTCCGTTTGGATCGTTAATTTAATTTGAAATAATAAAAGTTATATCCATCATTTATCACTTTCGACAAATTTATTTTTAAATGCCCACTTCTTATCTGTGACTGGCCAATGGGGTGGGGGAAAAAGGCAAAAAGAATAGTTATAAATAGGCGTAGGCGTGCCGCTGTCGACGAGGCGTCAAGCTGTCATTAATTCAAAGTGGCAAGCAGTCGGGGCAGCGCGGGCGCAGGCGACACTGCCGAGCCCCGCTGAAGGGTTGACTTATGATGACCATTATTATGACTTGCAGTTGCAACATAATAAAAAAGAAGGACCCCATACTGATCTACCTTTTTTCTTGATTATACAATAAATTAATATGCGTTACCACCTCTTCATCAACTAACACATTTAATTAAAAAATTATATAATGCAAGAATTTATTAAACAGAAGCAATCTGTATTACATTACAATAGCAAAACTTTGTCTAATATGATAATACCTGTACCTGATTTCTTCCTATATCGAGCTGGAACTTAAATTCTTTCATAATAAGGGTAGTTTATCTATCGTCATCAATCATATGACTCTCTCGCGGTAGCAAATAAGGCGGATTTAGAACTAGCCGACAATCAACTCAACTGACTAAACACTTTTGCTCCCGCTGACCGAACATCAGACCTTGGACAACTTAAGTAGTTGTACTACTAGATAGTAGAATTAGTAATTGTATAAAGATACAGTGTACTCATTACATATCGACAGGAGAGCAGGAGGCATAGATAAAGTAACATTTCACAAACGATAACGAAGTTCGAAAAGAGCAAAATGTATGAGAATGATGACAAATCATTCTCATACATTGCCGTTCGATTCAAATTCAACATAGGCCTTTACAGGCACTTATTGACGTCAAAACATTCTAATTTAAAGGAAACACTTTGTATGTGCATGCATCCTGAATATATACAACGTGTTTCATATCTCCTTATAAGAATATTTAATGTTATTTAAACTACCAAAGTGCCAACCTAAAACTGTTCTAAAACTGAATTTTCATAAATTTTGATTGATATGACAAGTTTTTAAGGTTGACACTTTCTTTTCGGTTAAATAAATATTATAATTTTTATGGGGCGTTATGTGACACGTTGTACTAAAGATGTCTGCAAATACAAGTACGAATAAATAATAAAAGTTGACTCTACACAATAATGATGATGTCCTACTTGACGTATCCGTCAATGGCGAAAAACTGGCTAATTATGTTTTGAGCGGAGGTGGCTAGCAAATCCAAATTTGGTTTTAAAAGTCCTGTTGCATGGATGGCAGTGCAACTGGCCCGACGAGTCGTACGTGTATGGGTAAGTGGTTTTATGGCGGTTCTTTTTGATGAGGCGCTTAGCATCCAGACCATCTAGCGTCTCCTCTCAAAGGTGGTAGAAGCATCAAATACCGTTTTACGCCATTGAGGCCTCTGTTTTGCAAGAATTTCCCAGGAATCTAGAGGGATGTCGCAGGCAGTCAGGTGTCGCTTTAAAACATCCCTATATCGAAGGTACTAACCCCCAGGCTTACGTTTCCCTTCCTTCAGCTGGGAATAAAACACTAATTTAGGTAGCCTGGAGCCATCCATCCGCACAAGATGCCCATGCCCACACCATTTTAGCTGCCCCCCAATAAGCAAACACTCAATGCCGTTTGATTTCGTACGTCGGCGGGGTATTTCACTATTTGGGACTCGGTCCTGCCAACCTATACGCAAAATTTTTCGTAATCATCTCATATGAAAGACGTCTAGGCGCCTTACAACACACTATAGACTCTACTATAATTGAACGTATAACATATATAACAACGTATAACATGAACGAAACTATTGCGAATGCTACTAGGATAATGCTAACTGCGTCCAGGATAATGAGGTGTTATTGGCACAACATCTAAATATTGATTAAACCCATCAGATAAGTAACATTTTGGAATCAAAACTTAGGCAGTGTCTCCGAAAAGCATTGAATGATTATTTAAATTAGAAAAATAAATAGGTAGTCAAAGGAAATTTTGGTGGGTGATTCGTTAGAGGTCCTGTCGCCGCATTCCAAAGGCGAGTAGGTTTCCGTGTTCCGGCGTGGTCCGTCCTAACTCACGCGTATCGGTGCCATCTAAATTAAGATTTTATTGACGATTACTGTTCTATGGTATCGTTGCGATCTCGGCCCGTTGGCGCCTCGACGGCGGTCTTTGATCCAGACCCTGAAAGGATCATTCGTTTTTAAATTTTGTATTAAGTTGAATTCTATTGGGATTTTAAAAAATAGAGTCAAAAGGTGGATCCTTTATTTTGACTATAGATTTAAGAATATACGGAAAATAACATGTTCGATTTAATGTCACTATGGGGCCATCCCTGAAATCAAGGAGGAGGAGACATACAATACAGTTTCTCATGCTTCCCCCAACTGGACTGCCCAGGTAGATAGAGCGCTCAGGTGAAGTAAGAGGGGACCCATCAAAATGGCAGCTTGGAGTTGGTAGCCGAAGTTACGCAATAAGGAGGCCGGTGGAAAGTTTGCTTGTTTCCAAACGTAGTCATAAAAAATCTATTGATATGTTTTGTAGTATGTACTACCAATTGAAATTCATTGTCGTTTTGCTAACTGTCAGTACTAGTGACACATTCGGATCGGGTGACTAGTATTATCAGTAACTTGTACTTCTTGGTAGTAGGTACTACTGAACCAGGGCGCATTCAAATCATTATAATCATTTTCTGCAACAAGATGCAAATCATTACACGTAAAAAAATACTTATTAGTGTCAAATTCTTCTCACGTTGGCTCGTTTTAAACCACTTCACATAATGACTCCCAAACAATTAAGCGACCGAATTAAAATAATGTGATATCAATTCAATTAAGGTTTTGTCAGGTGATCATCAGAATCATTGTCACACAATCAGGGTCTTCGATTAGTGGATTTTTTGTACCTAAGGATATCTTTTAACCAAGTTACAAATGCCTAGTGTTCTTATACATAACACGACATGTCCTAAGACGGTGAAGAAAATATTTTAACGATTGTTTGTTTGTCATTGATCGCGACATTAATATCTATATCGACTATTGTTTTGTTCGCATATAATGCTGGTCGGATCTTTTAGGGCATTGCGATCTCCTGTAATAAAATTATCATACAAAAGCGTAAAAATTTCGTGAATGGTTTTAGTGAAGCAGTATCACGGCAGAAAAGTCTTGTTTTTGCTAAGGCTCAATGTGTATCATTGTTTTGTTGTTAAGCTTAATGACCAATACTCCGATTGGCGTAAGTTAGAATGGAGTTATCGTCCAAGTAAAAATAAGTAAAAGTTAAAAATAGAAATAGAGAAACCCAACAGAAAATAAAAGCAGAAATAACGAAAGGAATTGATTTAAAAATATAAATCTTTTATTTGTTGAATGCTTTTTTATTTCAATAAGTACCAATTAAGTTAGAAGTTCACCAATAATTTTGATGTGCCAAATATAATCCTCCTGAATTAGATACTTTCATTAACCGTGTTGCACTATTTCTCTCTCTTTACTGTTTCTAATTGGAAAGTCTTCCATCTGGACATCACCCATCAAAAAGTTAAACCTACGCTAATGCTCTAATCTACACGAGTTTACGAGTTATATGTGAATGAATCAAGTATTGAAGTCTATTTCGTGATTCACTTGAAGGTATAAGAGTGCATTCTACCTACCGAATATACACAAAAAGTTTCATAAAAATCGGTCAAGCCGTTTCGGAGGAGTTCGATAACAAACACTTTGACATGAGCTTTTTATACATATACTAGTGGGCCCGGCAGACGTAGGAATCTGTAAAGTCGTTTAAAAGTTTTTGCGAGACTAACATACAGCGTTTCATTTTTATATATAACATAAGAAGAAGAAGATTAGAAGATGTCACCCGTTACACACAAGCTATGCAACATACTCGTAGCTGTGCACGTTAAGGCCCTTTACACACTGCGGCTTTTAGCAGCGATACTGCGTTGAAAATACAGCGATCGTATTGGTGTGAATCTGCACTTCCTTATTAACAAGTTAACAACGATTTCGGCTGCGGTTTCACTTTAATTAGTTAGTTTGAGTAGAGCCGCAGCATAAATTTGCTATAAATTTTTCAGGGGGCAACGTCACTTCTTTTAAGATGTATATATTTAGTGATAACAACTTGTAGCGGAAAAAACTTCATAAGCGTACTTACAATATGCAGCAAGTATCGTTGTTTGGTGATTATTTACTTTAAAATCATGTAATTGTAAAATATTATTCAATCAAATTTAATAGGCCAGTTTGTGTTCCCTCTGAGGGTACCTAATAACGCACTGAGGGCCAAATGATGATAGTCCCAGGTCACCGTGGCGAATCGCCGAGGGTTGATGGCTTCGGTAATCGTAACAATATTTTTTTTTCTAAGACCACACCGGAGTAAATTTACAGTGATTTCACGCGCGGCGTGCTCACACGCACATTTGCCCTTTGATTTGTTTACGTTTAAAGCTACGATATTAAGACAATACTCGTAATAATCCGTGATGGCTATGCGATTTCATTATTTGCAGTGATCGGATTCAAGAATAACGCTTGTAAACATTTTTAGTTCTACTTTTAACATCAGTACAAAGTAGATATATTTTATACCGATATCCATAATAAAGTTTTATGCGGCGTTGTTTTATAAAAAGTTAGTCGATACAGTTATTGCCAATACATATACAGTTAAACTGTATAGGTACGAGTATTGGCAATATGGCACGGTGACCTGTAGATAAGCAATAATACAATACCTATTTAACTTGATCTTGATATAATTAGTTATTCCGGTAATTCTAAGAAAAATATGTTTTTTTTTAATAAAATAGGTAGGTAAATCTCGCTAGTCGTTACAAGCTTTTATACAAGGTGTTTGGGTTGTCAATACTCAATGAAGCCGAAACCTACCCATGTTAATATTTTACTTATATAAAAATTATATTATGGCGTCATTGAAAATTCGAATTTGTAAAATTAATTTTGAAATCCCCCATACAAATAGTAAAACACAAATAGCTACGGTCTGTGAAAAAAATATGAGAAATTAGAAAATAAATTTTACAATTTCGAATTTTCAATGACGCCATATCTTTTCTTGACATAGGTAGGTTTTGGCTTGATAAGGTACTGACCAAACACCTTGAATATCATATTCAAAAATTGTAATAAATTAACAGTACATTACTGCAGAGGCCGGGAAGTTAGGGATTGACAATTATTACGAGTCCGGCAATCCCATTCCCGCCGAGGTATGTATAATGCTTTTCTCAATAATTGCGAGGAAATAATGAAAGACGTAATACTGGAATTAATTATGAAATTCAAATAAAAACCTTTCATATTAAAATATTGTTTAATGTTATCTATTTATTCAAATATTTATAATTGCCGTGATCTTCGTATAATTTAGCTTTATGATCTGTAAATAAAACAATAGTAGGTACCTAATAATAATAAGTTTCCTCTCTCTTGTTCAACGATTGCGTGCCCAACGGGTCCTTAGTGATCTTATTTTTTGAGAACCACCTATTTTACACATTATGGTATGCATAAAAGATTTTGAATTAAATTGAATTGGAAACAAATGAGTATAATATGAATAAAAAACAAATCAAACAATAAATAAATTAATTAATTAGAGCAGCCTAGCACTTAGTTATACTTTTTAATTTTCAATTAGTGCAAAGGAAACAAAGCCCATACAGCCCAATCATATTTTACGCAAAAAATGTAATACTGCAGATTATGACTTTTTTCTCTCGCAACGAAAATTAAGCATATTTTCGTGTGATTTCATACCAACATTTTAATAAAATTGTTGTCGTATTCATAATACTTACAACGTGTCTCATAATAACTCCCCATAAAATTATAATATTCATTTAAGCGAAAAGAATGTGTCAACTTTAATAACTTGTCATATCAATCGAATTTAATTGTCAAATTTTTGAAAATTCACTTTTAGAACAGTTTTAGGTTGGCAATTTTGATAGTTTAAATAAAATTAAATAAGTATTATAATTTTTATGGGGAGATACAAGACACGTTGTATATGCTCGAAGAGTGCATTTTTTATAATGTGGTAGCAATTGGCTGTATGACAAGTTACATAATTCAAGTTATAGATAAATAAAAAAACATTGGAGCAGCGGCCAATAATGAATTTTCATACTTACTTTCCTGGCCTAAAGTAATGCATGAGCCAAGAATTACAAACTTTGTGTCTTCTTTAAACTACAATAATGCCTATATTTCCAAGCATGTTTGAGAAAAGTTTATTTAAATAAAGACTTTTTGTTTAAAAAGCTTAACTACTATTAATTTTATATACAACTAAGTTGGCAAACGAGCAGGCTGCCCACCTAATGGTAATATAAGTAGTCACAGTCGCCTATAATTCATGTTGTGGTTGCACTTTTATCTCAGGATATCAGAAATTTTCGTAAAAAATGAATTTCTCATCTACATTAACTGTTTTACCCACTTCAGGGTATAGAGTTCCTAAATTATTACCACATACTTGTCTTTCCGAGTATCAGCAACCTAAAATTATCAATTTCAATATTTATAGCTTTAAAAAAGCCTATATTTCTATTAAATGGGGTGTAATTCTAATAACGTTGAATTAGATAATTGTTAAATGTATGCAGTAGTCTTTATGATTCTTCACAAAAATTTCCATAGGTATTTACTAGAGGGGGAGTGGCAAAAAACGTTTCTTTACGCGATCGTATCGGAAATGATGTGATCCAGAACTAAAGTCACCGACATGGCCCATAGAACGGTGAATCTTAAGTGATAGTGGGCAGGGCATATAGCTCGCGGGACTATCACCGTTGGGGCAGAAAGGTGCTCAAGTGCCGGCCGCGTACCGGGAGACGGACTGTGGTATGCCCCCATAAGGTGGATCAACAATTTGTTTGGTGGAGGTCGCGGGAAGCCGCTGGATGCGAGAAGCGCACGACCGACCGGAGGTCCTTGGGGGAGGTATATGTCCAACGGTGGGCGTCTCTTGGCTGATAAGATGATGATGATTATGATGAATTTAAGCTCAGCAATTCAATGAAGTTGAAAGAAGCAGATTGGTGTACAAAATTCAAATCACTGGTGTAGTGTGCTTGCATGTTTCAAATAAAAGAAGTGTCATATTTTTTGTCCGTGCGATAACGTATTTAGTATACGTGTGTCGCCACTTTCTTTCCTGTTGTAATATCCTACTAAGGGACTTTGCCGTAACACCACCTCTCTGGATAGACGGACACGAATCGAAACCCGACTTCAATCCGACTGTCCAGCGTAATAGTAGGCGAATTTCCCTTCGCCGAAGAAGATACCCATACATACCAAGTGACGACTTTTTCATAAGCTTTTTATTACTCTCAAAAACTTGAAACAAGTATTACAAAGAAAGTGCTGAAAAGTTTTGACTTGTTACGATTAATGTCAAATATCTAATAATCTAAGTTATGAATGATTGTCGACTTGCAGTCGGTGAATGAACTGTCGCGAATAATGTGGAGGTGTTGGTCGTAAAGTTTCCATATCAGGCTCCGCGATGATGGCACAACGTGACATCACCTCGGCAACGGCAACAAGCACCAAGTGACGGAATCGAACCAGTGACATTTAAAAACAAATGAAAATATCAATAAAATAGAGACGAAAACAATTGGACACCTTGGGCAAGGCTCACCGCGACTCTTTATATTGCGAGCTCGTTTGCGTTGTGCCGATATGAACAGAAGTTGAGCGGTGCGTATAAATTAGCAGATAATCGAGCAACATCACCTGTTCGTGCCCACGCGCACGCGACGCGCGGCAACGATGGCTGATTTACGGCGCAATCTGGCCGCGCTATGATATCGGAGGCGCATGTCTGCTGTCTAACATCGCCTGTAAGTAAACAAACTCAGGCCACTGAGGCTTTCAGCGACCGCCACGTTCCAATCACCAGTTTAAGCTCCAAGTGTTGCCCGTGAAATCGTTCGCACCCGCGATGAAGATAAGACAACGCTGACGCCAGACGCCTCCCGAACTAAATATTTACAGTGCGACTGTGAGGAAACATAAATAGTGTACGTCCGACAGCATTCGTTAGTGCTGTTAATTGGATTCGTCATGGAGCCTCGGGCGATCGCCGTCCGACGGATCCCCGGACAACCGAAATGCTGCTCAGCACAATATTCAACTGATTACAACGAATGTACCAGCGGAAAGAAAATAAACATTCCTTTTTCAAAATATAACATTGTTGCATTGTAAAGATTGAAGCTCCTTTCAAGCCCGAGCATTGAGTTACTGGGAAAGCTCACACAAGCGCGAATTATACATATTCAGGTATGCACATGGAAATGGGGTAAACGCCCCTAGTGTGCATTTCGATGTCCAGATAATAACACATGTCGCGGCTTAACCAACAATTAGCCTGGCGTTCTCAGGGAGCTGCCAATTAAAAAGAGCAGTGGGACATAACAGTAGGAAACTCTCCGAAGAAGTAGATTGCTGCAGACGGAAATAACAGGCAACGGAATTATAGGAAGGCGGTTATTTGTCACGCATACTTGATCATCTATTTATGAGCTAAAGCATTTTGAAGTATCTCACCATTGTTATATAAAAGCCGTGTAATAATGAAAAGTAACTGGATAGAATTTTAAACGCAATATTCGGAGTCATGTTATTTGATTTAGATGTTGTTGATGTTTCTGTTTAGTGTTTTGGATACGCTTTAAAATGGAGTTGTTTCACGGTTAGCCAGCGAAAGCAATTAGTCAGTATAATAAATGATTTGAAACCTCGAGGTTCCACTATTCAGCGGTGGAACGCCGTCACACACAGACTTCCCGTTGTGGCGTGTGTTCACACCGGCACCGTTAGGAGATATCTCAAACTAACCTGGATCAAATACAATCCGGCTTATGGTATGATTGAAATTAAATGATTATTTGTTGTCCCAATCTGGGGGGCTACCGCCTTACTCATAGCGATCACTCGCTATCGCCTTCGTGACATTAAAGCAATAATTCAAATGTCACCTGTGCCATTAAAACTATTGTTCTAATGTCTTTGTAAATACAAGATGGCCTCCACCACAAAATGACGGATTACATTTTTTTCAAACCCCTCAATATGGGTATCAAATGGAGCTCGGCTAGTAGAATAAGTAAGTACGTACAGTAGTAGTTAGGCAGGTCCTAGGTAACAGTCATCACACCTCTCTACTCATCAATCTAGAGTTTTGGATTGATGAGAAAAAAAATGCTCTAGATTCTAGACCATTGATTAGACGCAGAAATAAAATCGCGATAGTGAATTCTAAAAGGAAAACGTCTTATCTTTTTATTTCACGAAAACAAAAGGATATTGATCACAAATCTCTATCTGATTAAATACGACATAGATTAAACATGCTGATATTTGCTACCGCCATTATTTTTTCCTTTCTTCTCTAGGCGCCAAAGTTGACTACAGATAATAAAATATAGCTCGTTTGTGATAACGTCTGTGTAAGAGCGAGAGCGGCGCCCCATAACGCCCTCGCTTTCTCACGCCCACGCATCGAGCTTTTCTATCGCTCGGCTATTTATGTTGAACAAGTAAGTAGGTAAGCTATGAACCCATGGTATTATTACACATGCCAGGATTCACAATGCACAATTGTGTTGTGTTAAATGTATACGTAAATAAAATTATTACTCATTAATTTGTTGTATTACTTATATTTGTATATCAAATGAACTATTTAATTGTGTTATAGTAATATAGGTAATGAGGCCATTACAATCTAAATCACACAAAGCCGGCCAAATACAGCTGAGTGGATTAAATCTTAAAACTAAGGCTTTGATAAAAAGGTTTGCTGACGTTCGGATAAAATTTTTCAACACATCCAAATTGACACTTGTATTGTAATATACCCCCAATGAATGACCCAATTCTAAAGTCCGTGCAGACAAAATCGTGGGCAGTGGTTTAGTTTTTTTTTTTATAATAGTTGAGACTAACTTTAAAAGCGAAATGAAATCTTACGTTCTTCGCCACACAAGGAGCTAATATCGTCTAATCCCTGATACTTAGAATCTGTTTGAAATAATTCACGTAAAGCCGGCCGGACACGTTCATTGTTAGGGACACTAATGTGGTGTTTATACCGGACATTAGTGAAGCTGCAGAAATGAATGTCTTTGACACGCAAGAATAATATAATGGCTTAGTATAATGCCGCTTTCCAAATCCAGTGTGGTCCTTTCCTAAGTAATCCGTTAACACCGATTGTATTGTAACCATATCCGCATTTCTGTGTGAAATCAGCTCTGATTTTAGCGGAAGCTCTACTTAAAATTTTGTGGGTGACTATAATTTAAATAGTTTGAAATATGATGAAACTTTAATATTGTGCGTGGTTTTGTGACATAATTATTTAACATTCTTGAGATATATTAATCAAGTCAGTGATAGTCGCTGTTTTAGGGTGTCGAAGAGGTCATTACGATTCGGAATTCCGAAATATGTTTTTCGAATTTCATATGTACATGTGTCCGAAGCTCTTATGGTGAAGTAAAACATTGTGAGGCAACCTGCATACAGCTGCGAAGACACTCAGAGGTGTAAGTCGACCACTCCGCACTGGGCCAGCGTGGTGGACTAAGGCCTAAACACCCTTACTTAGCCTAGCTAACCCTAGGTTGATGAGCTGTGCTGATGATGATGAAATCTACACAAAATCAAGAACCTTTTAAACCTACAAATTTTCTTGGATTCATATATTAAAACAGAACTCCAAAACGGAATTCTGAAAGAGCATGTGGATTATGTGCTGGTCTTATAGTTTTCATAGTTAGGTGATACTGATAACATAATATAAATCTGATGAGAGCACATTTAATTTTAATCGAAGTCCATAACCCACCGTTAACGGCGAACATCTGGCGCGTCGTTTGCTTACCGATTGAGCGATATATAAAAAATGTGCTATATGCCTGGCATTGTGTGAACGTGATCCACGTGTGCGTTTTGCCGTTCCGTGGGCAGACAATAGTGCGGAGTGGGCGGCGTGACCGGCCAAAACGCGAGCCTACGCCGCCGTAGGATCATTGACTGTGAGGATTTATTAGAATTCCTAGAGCATTTCAATCATATTAGGTTAATTAGTACTTATATTAACTAATATATATATACTCGGTGAAGTTTAAGCTGTATGCTACTACCCCGTGGTGGTTTGGGATCATAGCATGATCATGGCTCACATGAGTCCCAAATTCTGTATAAAAATAAAAAAATAAAAAATTATTTGGTTCCCACTATTCGGTGGAGCTATCGAGAAATGAGCCCTTATCTTTAGATATGGGTAGTATCAGCTTTGTAGAATATCAAGTTAAAACTATATATCGGTATGCGATCATCATCACAGCTCATATAAGTAGGTACGCCTCTATACCGAGGGGCACGAGCCTACCCTAATTAGTTAGGGCGATTAGGCCTTAGTCAAACCACGCTGGCCCAGTGAGGATTGGTTGACTTCACATACACCTTTGAATTACTTCACAGGTGTATGCAGGTTTCCTCACGATGTTTTCCTTCACCGTAGGAGCATCAGATATGTACATAATGTTAGGGAGCCACATTAAAAATCGCAGTAATTTAGTAAATTATACCGGTTTATAAACGTGGCTCAATAAAAGAATTCCAAAACCTTTAGCGTTCCTTCTCCAAGTGCGAAACTGAAAACAAAAAAATAACTTTTGCTATAGCGAAACTGTGGTATTCATTGGGTACCATATTCGTTCCTGACCAAACCACCTATTCGTATTTATTGGGTTTTCGAAATAATAGGATACACGTGAGTGGAACATTTATAACACTTGTCTCTTCCGTTATAGTTACATCAACACTTTTGCTACTCGTAAGTCTCACAAAACATTGTTCCGTTAAATATTGATGTATTTCGCAAGCAGACTTCAATTTGTCATTCTGTTGTTGCTTTGAACAAATCTACGTCAATATTTGGTGACTAAATTGCGGCCATATTACTGCGACCCCGCCGTGCGTGCTTCATTTATTTTTTATTGATTAATTAACATATTTTGTTGCCCCGATCAAGATCAACTCACGGATTTGCCATCGTTTCGTGTCGGGCTTATTTTAGGTCGAGTACTCACCCTTGTTATGTAGTTCATGCGACATTAAGTTAGACTTTTGTTGATATAGTTATATGTAGTATAATAATTAACAACAACCTAAAGCTTTATATTCCGACGACGTATTACCATAATAAACTATTATTTTTATAATATTTGACCTATTCTATGAAGAATATAGAAAATTGTTATTATTGTGAAATCTTACAGATCATTCCTATATTCAGTCATATCTGTTGAAAAAAGTAGGTAGTTGCATTTGTTCTGCTAAGATATTACATAGTTTCAACCTTTCAAAAGATCGCAACGTATCATTTCATGTAGGTATCATTTAAATAGGTGATTAGATAACTGTCTAAAATTAATTACTTCACTTCACTTTTTTTTAAATATGACAATCCGTCGCAAACACAACCATTTCTACCAAACTTAAATTTTGGATAAAACACTGCCTTTTGAGATATTACTTTTTGAAAAATGGCCGAAAGTGTCACAATTAAATTGATTTTGAGTTACCTGAAAAAGGACAAAATAAGACGTCACAATAACATAACAAGCTAGCACACAAATCAGAACTTAGTATAGTTATAGTTTAATATTATAGGTGGATATATATTTACACAGTAATTTTAGGTTATGGAAGTTTAGGAATCTAAGTACCTAAATATTTAACATTTATAGTTCTAGGGATGGAATGGGGTAAAATATCATACAATGACAAATTGACTACTTATCACAAAATAACAATTGACGATTTAATCAGACGTTCTAACAAGGCCTTATTGGAATAAGTTCATAATCAAATTAGAGGTTGGTATGCGCACGCGCAGTTGGAACTTGGAAGCACCGGCCGCCCCGGGGCTTTGTCGGCGCCCCCCGCTGCTCGGCGCAGCACTTACGTGAAAAATTATTCTAAGCTTTATACAAAGACTGAGATTTTATCTTAAACGCCACTTGCACCCTACATCGAAATGATAAAGTCCAAATTCCAACACACTCGGATCGGCCTTTAAAATTATCCTCGTTGATCAAAATTCTTCTTGTCACTTCTGTGCCATTACGATCGCCAACGAAGTCTTTATTCTAACCCGATTTATGAAAAATATGACTTTGTATCCTGTAAAAGCATTTTTATTGAAGATGACTTTTGTATCGTGCATGTGTATTATGTTGTTGAACTCAAAATATGACAAATAAAGCTACATAAACTAGTAGGCAATATTATAATAAAGTGTGTGAGGTAGAATAAATTATAAATACTTTCGCTGTTTTCTCTAAGTGATACAACTCATATAGGTACTCATATGTTCCACTGCTGACGTACTGAGGTACGGATCTCCTTAGACAAAGTGGCAATGGCCTATAAAATCACGCTGACTAGACAGGTTGGTGTAGTGTTTTGTTTTCAATTTTTCATCTTTGGTGTAATTGTATAGTTTTTATCCCGGGGTGTCATCATCATAGGTTTAGCTATAACTTATCAATAGGGGGGGGGGGGGTCCAGATTAATAGTTCAATTTGCCTAGTATAACATACTTATTATTGTCTATTTAAACTGATATAAAACCTACGCCTCAGGAGGTTAACGTCATTCTATCTAGTGTACGTTTATTTTTCAATGGGGGGTGTCCGGACCCCCGTACCTACGCCAATAGTCATCATCACTGCTCGTATACGTCCACACCGAAAGGCACGAACTTAATGCTGTCCCAATGCGGATTGGTCGACTTTACGTAAACCTTTGAACTTCTTCGCAAATGTATGCAGATTGCAAGTTACCTCACGATGTTTTCCTTCGCCGTAGGAGCATTGGACTAATGTACATATGCTATTTGAAAAACGTAAAGCACACTGGTACTTATAATTACAGGATCGAACCCCGAACCTCCTGAACTGATTAGAAGGCCAGTGCCAAAGTCCACAGCGCCACCGATGCTCCCGAGGCCGAGGTGTAATTGCGGTAAAATTCCTTAGTCGGCTATCGTGATATCCAAGGGAAGAAAGGGAGCAGCGAAACAGTATCCGTTAACGCACGGATATACACCTTTACTTACGCGTTAATCTCAGAAACTACTGGTCCGAATTGAAACATTTTTTTTTCGTGTTGGATAGTCCATTTATCGAGGAAGGCTTTAGGCTATTTAAAATCACGCTATGACCAATAGGAGAGGAGATTCGAAATGTTAGATATAACTAAGAACGCGTTACGGCGAAATGTAGTTCGGGGGCACAGCTAGTTATATTAAAAAAGGAAAAGCGGAAATTTCTTTTTCTTGTGTACCTAAATGAAATAACTGGATCATATTATTTCATTTCCTACACAAGAAATGGAAATCTAACACGAGTAAGAGACGTCAGTTGATAAAAGATTTTCGGGAACTCTCTCCCTAAAGGGGAAGATTGGGGAACCCCCTGAAGGGTGGTGGAAGTTTGAATGAAATTTCGTAAGTTTTCAACGTTTAATTATAAAAAAAACCCTTATGCCTGCAATGGACAATAAATTTTCATACTTACTTATAAAAATCGCGTTATCTACTGATTGCAATAGCAATCTATTTCAACCTTTTTTGAAATAAATATGACTAATAGGGATGCCAGATTGATTAAAGTTTCTGATGTGATGCATAATGGAAGTTGGAAATGATGCTTGTGATACCCGGAAGAGAAGAGAAGGGGGTAAAACAGGGAATTAAAATTTGTAAAAGAGATCCATCATTCCTGTATTTAAAAGTATGAAAATGTAACCCCTTGATAATTTCGGTAATTTTTAAGAATTTTTTTGATATTCTATGGGTATATGGGAATGAACAAAATCACCAAATTCAAGTACCTAATCCACAAGGAATGTTATACCATAAACAGTATTTAAGATTCATCAAATTGTCATCCACAATAGAGTAACACTCTTTTTATAAAGTTGAAAAAGTTAAAGTACAAAAGCCTCTACTAAAAAGTTTCGAAGATCGTGAGCGTTTTTATGCAGTAAGCAGTGGTTCCCATGACGTCACGGCGATTGACAGTCTGAGAATCCGGATGAACCAAATCGGTATGTCACCACAATTCGGATGAAGTCGTCAATGTTTCAGAATTGATTCGTCACCGGTCAACGCTGCGAGCCTTCGATCTACTGGCGGCGTGACAGGTGCGAGAATGGTCAATACTTCGACACGCTTCCGATCCGACCCATAATACCATCGATTATTTACAAATAATTGCTCGATAACGATTACTCGAACTACCAGTCACGTCTATTACCAAAAAATCGATTACGAAATCGTGCGGAGAACTGTGATCGACTCCGCTTATACCCAAACAGTAGTGATCTCGGGGAAATCTTCACAATGTTTTTGTATGAAAATTGGAAACCGAAACTGAGCCACTACGATGGCAGTGAGAAGACTGTAATAAAAGTAGAGCTTGAAAGATGCTTCATTGTAAATGCAATGCAAAGTTCTCGCTATCCAATAAATCACAAGATCTTGCGCAGGTACCGTCATCAATAGTGTTGTGTAAATTTGAATTTTCGATAGTTCTGTTTAAGATACAAATTAAATTCAGGCAACAATTAAAAAATGTCTGCTCAAAATAATTTGCGTTAATTTTTTTAAATAATTCCTATATGGTGGTGCCCAAGGTAGACACCACCACGTCGGCGATTCACCGACTTATATTGCTTGCTGATTTTTGTACCCTACTACCAGCTCATAGAAAACATTGGTATTACTTACCCTGGATCCGATTGGTCTCCGTATGTAGCCGGTGGACTTCCTGAGCTAGCTCGAAGGAAGTCGCGGCTCCTGAAGTTCTGCTGTCTGACCGAACCGGATGGTACACTTGCCTATTAGGCCACCACGGCTCACACACGCGACGATAACACAAAGCGGGCACTCTTTTGCACAACACAAAGCGGGCTTTCGCACCCCGATATTAGGTGCGCCGCGCAAATCACTATAATGCTTAAATATTGTGTATTATATTTTATGGATGCCCGGACATCATCCTAACCTAATTCAATGTCGTAACATTTCGACTCAACTAACTGACATGTCACATGCGGCCGGCCGCCAAAAAGGCTCTCACTGCACAGACCACAATGCAGTGTTGCCACTCGCTCTTCCTCGAGCGTGAACATTCCCCCGCTCCGGACAGTCCCGGACTGTCCGCCAAATCAGTCTAAGGGGAGGCGAGAAAGAGTAGCGACCGCGCGCTTCAAAACAGAATCCCCAACTAGGACCTCGGCAAACCTGGGCACACCATCAGACCCTAGAGTAAGTTGGACAATGCGTCCGCGACGCCAACGTAAGGGTGGCAGGTTTGGGTCCTTCACTAACACGAGGTCTCCAACCCTCGGTGGGTTTGTCTTATCTGACCACTTAACGCGCTGTTGCAAAATGTGTAAGTATTCAAGGTGCCAGCGGCGCCAGAAGCTCTGGGTAAGCTGCTGGAGCAACTCAAACCGCGAAAGGCGTCCTGGATTGACATCTCTATAAGGATACTCGGGCAGGGCGTTAAGTGGTCTGCCTATCAAGAAATGGCCCGGCGTGAGGGCCTGCAAATCGTTCGCGTCAGTAGACAACGGACATAACGGACGCGAGTTGAGAACCGCCTCAATCCTATGAAACACCGTCGCGAGTTCCTCGAACGTGAGAATAGTCTCCCCAATAACGCGGCGAAGGTGAGTCTTGGCGGCCTTTACAACAGATTCAAAAATCCCTCCCCAGTGAGGGCAAGACGGCGGGGAGTATCGCCATGTTACCCCCCTACGGGAGAGTGTGGATCCGATCTCAATATTATTTTTATCTAAAAATTCACAAACTTCTCTTATATGTCTATCAGTGCCCTTGAAGTTCGTCCCACAATCGGACCGAATTAGAGAAGGCAGTCCCCGGCGGGAGACAAATCTGCCTAACGCTGCTAAGAAAGCGTCCATGGTGAGCGCACTCACCACCTCCAAATGAACGGCTTTAGTGGCCAAACAAACAAACACACACAAGTAAGCCTTTTCAGTTTTAGCATTACGGAGTCGCGACGTTTTTATAGTGAATAATAGTTTTTATAGTCCCGCAAAATCAGTTCCAACTCCTAAGAAGGTCATCGATTCATTCACACGATCAGCAGGCAAATCACCCATTTGGGGCTGCATCGTCTCGGGGCGTAAACGATAGCAGGGCAGACATCGAAATATAACAGATCGGATTATTCTTCGCGCTGACAAAATCCAAAACTCCCGTTGGAGGAGCGCGGTCAATGCATTACATCCGGCATGAGCATTCTTCACATGGCGATCAATGATCAACAATCGCACCAATGGTCCGTCCTTGGGGAGCAACAGGGGATGACGTGACCTATAAGGCAAGTTAGCGTGCCTCAAGCGGCCTCCTACACGCAACAATCCCTTATCATCCAGAAAGGGAGTCAAACGCACCAAGGGTCCCTTCAATTTGGACGTCCCGGTACGGAAAATCTTAAGTTCCGGTTCAAACGCTCTAGACTGGGTCATACGCACCCAATGCAAAAGAGCATCTTGGCGCTCCTGCGGTAAGAGGACCGGACACAAATCTTTGTCCTGAGGCCGGCGACAATTTCGAATAAATCTTCTTATCCAAGCGGTCACGCCGAGCAACTTGTCCAGAGAACTGTAGCGGTCTAATAAAAATTCCCGCTCTGGAGCCGCCATAGTCTCGACAGCGTGAACACGCAAGCCCGGATTTGGTACCTTCACCACAGCTGGTGTGGAAGGCCAAGACGGTTGTAACAACCATTCGGGACCCCACCACAGAGTGTGGTCAATAAGCTGAGGGGCTTCGCTGCCACGTGATGCACAGTCAGCAGGGTTTATTTCACCTGGCACGTGGCGCCAAATCAACGTGGCCTTCGAGGCCTGTATTTGGGATACCCGATTGGCCACAAATACTTCCAGGGAGTGGACGGAGTTCTTAATCCAACACAGGACAACCTGACTGTCGGACCAAGCAAAGAGCGACTCAAAGTCCACACTACGTCCCAGGGTGTCAACAACGTGGTTCATCAAACGAACCAGAAGAGTAGCTCCAGACAATTCTAACTTCGGAATCGTTAATCGAGTCCGAAGTGGAGCAACCTTACTCTTAGCAATTAGCAAGTGGAGCTTAACAGCTCCTCTATCATCGACCGTCCGGATATATACGACGGCTGCGTATCCACTCTCAGACGCGTCACAAAAGCCATGAAGGCTGGCCGTAAACCGTCCCTTAGGCAGTATATGTCTAGGGATACCAACACGGTTAATGTCGGGGAGAGACGACATGAAGGACTCCCAATCTCGCAGCAAACGGCCCGAGAGGGGCTCATCCCACGACACTTCGGCTGACCAAAGTTCCTGTAGGAAGCACTTCATCCAAAACACTACGGGACTAATCCAGCCATTTGGGTCAAAGGTACGAGCTACTGTAGACAAAACCAACCGTTTCGTCCAGACCTTGGGGCTTGGCAGCTCCAATCGATAGGTGAACGTGTCCTGGACAGGTCTGTATTGCACTCCCAAAACAGACAGTAAGTCTGGAGTGTTGGCATTCTCAAAAATATGAGGCTCCTGCTGGTGGTCGTCTGGCAAGTCACACAAAAGCTGAGGTGAGTTGGACATCCACTTCCTCAGTTCATAACCACCAGCCCCGAGAAGAGCAATTAGTTCATCTCGCAAAATCAAGGCGTCCTCGACACTAGAGGAGCCCGTACAAATATCATCCACAAATGCATCCTCCTTGAGAACCAAGGATGCGCGAGGGTATCGTAACCGCTCACGTTCAGCGAGTTCCACAAGTGAGCGAATTGCCACAAAGGGGCTCGAACGCAAACCGTATGTATTGGTGTTCAGCTCGTAGACCAGCATGGGATCTCTGGGATCCTCCCTCCATAATATGAGCTGATATCGCCTATCGTCCGGGTGAATCACAGTCTGCCGAAACATCATCCGGATATCGGTCACAAAGACGACGGCATGGCGACGGAAGTTGGTCAATACATCACCCACCTCGTGGTGCAACTTCGGTCCAGCATGCAGACATTGATTCAGCGAAACTCCGGTAGACGTGAGAGCTGACCCATCAAAAACAACGCGTATCTTCCCGGTGGAAGGTTTGAAAACCGCGTGGTGAGGAAGAAAATTATGTTCCTCCTTTCGCCAGTCCAGTCGCGAGACCGACATGTGCCCCAGTTGCTCATATTCTCGCATGAAGTCGACATACTTCTGTTTGAAGTCGGAGTCTCTACTCATACGACGCTCCATGGACAGCAGCCGCTTCTCGGCCAACGGCCGGGAGCTGCCAAGTGAGGGGCGAACTGACAAAAAGGGCAAACGAGTGATCAGCCGTCCCGAGTGAAGGCGACCTGTATTGTTCTGGTAGAACAACTCACACTCCTCTTCCAAGGGGTTCACTCGCTTCACGGTAGGGAGCTCTTCCACCTCCCAAAACCGTTGAAGGACATCCGATAAGGTGGAGCTAACAGTTATGTAACTGTCCACCGATGGAGATGGTGGGTTATGCCTAACTGGTCCCATCACTACAAACCCAAGCGATGTAGATAAGGCTACCAGCCCACCCATCTGTAACTCTCTCCTCTTCCCACAATACACGCGGCCTAGAACATCGGCACCGAGCAATAAGTGAATCGGACCGGTTCGGTGGAAGGAAGGGTCAGCCAAGGTCAATCCTGATGTCGCATCAACGACAGCACGCGAAACGTGCTGTTGCGGAAGCTGACCAACAACCTTCTCATAAACAATCGCGGTAGTGCCAATTTTGGGCGCTGAAGAGAAGTGGGGGGAGAAGGAGAACAAAACCTGACCGATCGGATCCGGGATCCGCAGGTCTCCGATTCCTCGTACCGATTCAAGGTATGGAGATGTGTTCAAACTCAACTGCCGGACCAGCCAGCTGGAGGCAATGCAACCCTGAGCTCCCGTATCCAAAAGGGCGCGAACTAAAACAAAGGTGCCCCTCGGGCCCCACACCTGTACGCAGGCTGTTGGTAACAGCACCTTCTCCTGTGGGGGGGTTGCAGCCGACAGTTGGTTTAATGAAAATCCTCCCGCATTCCCCGCAACGGGGGGGAAGGGGGGTTCAAGGAAAAATGCGTGCGCGGCGGAGGAATAGGGCGCTCAAGGCGCTCGAGTGGGTCCCAATCCGGCACGTACTGGTCCCAATCCGGCACGTACTGGCCCCGATCAAAGCGGCATCGGGGGGCCGGGCGGTGCCCATGATGGGCGAAAGTTGGGGGAGCCCGCGATAAACGAGGTCTCTCCATCAGAGGGGGAGAGAAGCGTATCGGCTCCCGGCGTGGCTCCCTAATTACCGCGGCCCAATCCCGCGGTGGCGCCTCATAAGCCGCGCGTCGATCCCCCCGCCCGTAGGGGGGGTGGGGCGCCCAATCCTCTCACTGGAGGGGGGGCGCCTGTCCAATCTCCGCGGAGGGGTGGCACGCCCCTCCGATCTCCTCGGAGATGTGGGTGACCTACGAGGGCCCCCGCCCGTGTGCGAGTCCCTCTCTCTCACCACCTCACGAGTGTCTTTATTATTAAAGCACAAGAGGGGGTGATGGGCCCCTCCACAACAGTGACAATCTCGTGGGTGGGGGCAAGCCGATGCCATATGAGCCCCCAGGCAGCGGTAGCACCAATTCCGCTGCTTGGCCATATTCCTACGCCCCTCGGTGCGTAGGCCAACAAATTTGGGACAGGCCGGCAAACGATGGCCATCCCGCTTGCAACACTTGCAAGGCATCGGCCTCTCCCCGTGTGGAGTGTTCTGCCGCACTGCAGTATATTGCTTGTACGGGCGGCGCTCTCTCCGTGGCACTGCCCGGGTCGCCTCATAGCGGCCTGTACTCGGTCCCGGCATAGGAGCCAGATCCAAGTGGTCGGTCATCCGACACTCATCCTCCAAAAATCTGAGGAGATCCGAGAAGGGGGGTAGGTACGAGGCACTATTGCCCCCATACCTTTGTTCAAAACGCCCCTTCATCTCCATGGGAAGCTTATTGAGGATGAGGTGGAGCAATATGAAGGACCACTGGTCCACCGGTAGGTCAAGTCGTTTGAGCGCATTAATAGCGCTTAGCAGCGGATTCAAAATCTCCTTCCTCATTGAGGAGACCCGTGATACTCGTGGCAGCCCTAAAATGGCAGCCACATGTGTGTCCGCTAGCAAGCGAACATTCTGATACCGGGCGGTCAACAACGCCCTTGCAATATCATAACTGTCATCATTGACAGGTAGATGCTGGACAAGTACACCAGCCTCTCCACGTAAGGCAGAGAGCAAATAGGCCAATTTCTGGCTAGGGAACAGGTCGTCCCTCGAGTGGACCAGGCTATCAAAGAGGTTAATGAACCCCATCCAAGAAGCCAGGTTCCCATCAAAGGTTGGGATGTCTAAAGTGGGCAGTCTGCCCAGCAAGCCGGCCGGGGTAGGCTTGACCTCCCCAGGCGTGCACGACTCACCCCTCCGGGCGGATAGGATTGCCTGAGCCTTGTTTATAATCACATCCGCCTGTTCAAAACACTGATCATAATCGGCATTAAATTGGTCGACTGCCCGCAACTCAGCGGCACCCTCGGCTGGGTGGTCGAGCAAATATTGTTGATGAACAACGAAAAGCTGCTCCAATTCCTTCAAGCGAGCAGGTACTCCTTCATGCCGAATTAACAAGGCCTGTTCTCGGTCTGGTCGGTCTACCAAAGCGACGGCACTAGCAAACCATCTCAAAATCTTTTGTGCACCCGCGCGGGCACCACTAAGCGGGCTGACTGGCGGGACCATTTTGCACCAAAATTAATAAACACTATAATAATACACGGACAAACAGACCGACAACCGCAGACAATAAAACAGATGGGGAGGAACTTCAAAGGCAGAACAAATTATATAAACAAACCAAAATCAAGTGTAAATGCTAGAACTTAACTAGAACAACAAAGGCATTTAACAACAGAATTTTTCAAACAAATTAAATTCAAGTATTAAGTCAATAACTTAACAAACATGATATTCAAAGGCAAACAAAACAAAATCAAATGTAAATGCTAAAACTTAACACAGCAAAATAGTGTATTACAACAACAGCAAAGTCATTTAGCAGCAAAATTTTTTAAACAAATTAAATTCAAGTATAAGTTTACAACTTAACAAACAAAATAGTCAAGGGCAAAACAAAGATATGAAAAAACAAACCAAAATCAAATATAGGTAAATGCTAGAACTTAACTAGAACAACAAAAGACATTTAACCCCAATTTTTCATATACAATAACAATTAGTTAAGGAGATCGGTCCACAAATGAGATTGTAGTCGGTTTAAAATCAGCAATCAAAACCAATTAATATGTATTGCCCGTTTGGACAACCAACAAGATTACAATATTAATTGTACAATACTAATCAAATACTCAAATCTAAGAACCACTCTAATCTAAAAACCACGCTCTGCTACCAAAAGATGGTGGTGCCCAAGGTAGACACCACCACGTCGGCGATTCACCGACTTATATTGCTTGCTGATTTTTGTACCCTACTACCAGCTCATAGAAAACATTGGTATTACTTACCCTGGATCCGATTGGTCTCCGTATGTAGCCGGTGGACTTCCTGAGCTAGCTCGAAGGAAGTCGCGGCTCCTGAAGTTCTGCTGTCTGACCGAACCGGATGGTACACTTGCCTATTAGGCCACCACGGCTCACACACGCGACGATAACACAAAGCGGGCACTCTTTTGCACAACACAAAGCGGGCTTTCGCACCCCGATATTAGGTGCGCCGCGCAAATCACTATAATGCTTAAATATTGTGTATTATATTTTATGGATGCCCGGACATCATCCTAACCTAATTCAATGTCGTGACATTTCGACTCAACTAACTGACATGTCACATGCGGCCGGCCGCCAAAAAGGCTCTCACAGGGCTACGTTCCAAAACATCACCCGGAGTGAGTAGGTGGTGGGGGGAGAGTGGCCGGTTAGGGTGGTCGGAGTGTTGGTTGTTTTAGAACGGCAAGAGTGTTATCTGCTTTGTTTACATAACCAAATATACAAAAATAAGAAAATATATAATTCATCGGCGCGTCCGATCGCTTTAATGCATGGATTACATTACATTCCTCTGTTTCATCTACGAAAATGCTAAAACCAACAGAATATGAATTCTGTTAAATCGCGGCCTAACCTAGCTTCAGCGGAAATGAAGGCCAATTTTACAATCGTGTCACTTACGATACCTATAGTCTTTGGAATTTAAAATTAACTTATTGTCGACGTTACGAAGCGCATCCTCGCTCTTCGAGATGCACAAATTGTGTGAATATGAAATCTTTGTAATCACGATCACACACAACTTTAAAATCCACACAATTTCCCGCCAAATCCAATCGAGTGAAATTACACCTTGCTATATTATGCGGGTGAGATTCTACTCGATCGAGTGCACTCCGTAGCGTTTTAGGACACCCCACTCCAACACTCTCGAGTGCACCCGAAATGTTTTAGGACATACTTCGGGTGACCGAGTGCACTCGGGTGATGTTTTGGAACGTAGCCCTGCACAGACCACAATGCAGTGTTGCCACTCGCTCTTCCTCGAGCGTGAACACTATAAGTATTTTCAATGTATTATAAAACGAATGAAATAACAGTATAAAATAACAGTGTAAATCTGTCTTCATTTGCGTTTTAAAGATCTCTTAGTTATTTATACTTGTCTAAAATAAAGCATAAATCGTAAAATCATTGAATCTAACATAATCGTAAGAAGAATTTCGCCTAAATAAGACAACAACAAAATAACATTTAGAAAAATATATGGCTTTTGCTATCAGTATATACCAGGAAAACTACTGTTAATGTTTCTACGTAATGCCTTATTCTTATGTTTCTGCCAAATTAAAAATCAGTAACAAAAAGTAGTTTCCATTCCTTGAAAATAAACAACGACCTAAGTCGATAAAATGAAAATAATCGACAACACAGAAAATAAACACTTCACTAGTTAAGCCCCATTTATAATTTATAATAAGTTAATTTTTGACAAGACTCGTAAACCGATTACTACTAACAAGGTGGTCTGTGCATTGCTGTCCTTTTCTCTCTCCTCATTGCATGCAGGCGTCCCTTTCGTTAAAACGTGATGATACAATGTAAACACATACAAAACGTCTAAATCGCCACCTTCGGCCGGTTTTAATACAAAAGGTGTATATGAAAAGCCATTCTTGTTTCTTAAAGTGCATCCCTCAGAAGTTTTTAGTGCGTTATATCGTTTATAGGTATCTATTATTTTAAACAAACAAATGTCTTCTTCTTCTTCTTTTAATTTTGGCGTGCAGGCTGGTGTTGCCATTTGCCATATGCAAGTTTTCTTGTTTGGTATCGATTGCGGTGAGAAGAACTCGATTGACTCGAATATGATTCGTTTTTGGGAAGGTGTAACGTAGGGAGAGGATTTTTAATACAGTTTTTATAAAAAGCAGGAAACGAATTATTAATAAAAAAGGTAAATTGAAACGTATAGGAAAGGAACAGCGGGTGGATAGGTAAGTAATGATATGGTAAAGATGAAATTTAATGATACAATAATATGTGAAATAAACATGAATAAAAAACGCGTAAATCAAATCTTTATATCATTTTTTCTGATGAACTTTGATAATAGTTTATATATATCTGGATTTATATTGTGTAAAAGAACAGGAATGGACGTAGGAAAAGGAATATTTGCAGAAATTAACGAATCCATAAACGAGGTTCTATCAAATCGAGAGCATTGAAAAAAAATGTGATTTATGTCAGCCTCAGCCTCGCCACATTCACATGTTGAATCATTTATTATACCGTATTTCGCCAAACGGTCAGGAGTACATACATGTCCCAAGCGCATTCGAATCAAAATAGTTGTTACCAATTTACCAAACCTTAGCTTTGAGAACCAAGGCTTAGTAAATATAATAGGCTGTATTTTCCGATAGTATGAACCCTTTGATGTGTCACCTTCTGTCCATAATTTAGACCAGGAATTATGCAGTTCCGTTTTTGATAAGTTTATTAAATCGTGAGCATAGTTTTTATAATAATAGACATCACCACACTTCACTGCATCTCGAGCGAGATGATCAGCAAACTCATTGCCAATCACACCACAATGACTAGGTACCCAGGCAAAAGTAACAGAATATCCTCTAATTAAACACAAGTTAAGCAGTTCGCGACATTTGAGAATTATTGGATAAATATTTGTTTTTAGAGGGAATTTAGCTAAGGTATATAAGGCGCTCAATGAGTCTGAAAAAATAACAGTTTTCTTGAGTTTTGCTAATTTTACATATTCTAGTGCCTTAAATAATCCAAAACATTCTCCAGTAAACACTGAAGTCTGTGGCGGCAAACGTATTTTTTGTTGTATTTTATAATTGCTATGATAAACACCCACACCCACATCTTGCGCTTCGCTTTTGGATGCATCTGTGTATATTCTATGCCACTGATGCCAGGTCTCATTCACAACTTCATTAAAAAGGGCTTTTGCATTTTGCCTATCAATATGAAGATTGTAAGTAATGTTAGGGTTTACGCATAAAGCATCGTAATCAGTGGTATAAATAGGGGAAGTGTGAAAGTAATGTGTAGGAATGTTATTCGCTTTTGTTCTATTAAAAATTTTAACCAATGGTGGGACAGGCTTGCGGGACCAGTAACTTGATGTAGCTACTTTTTCGGATAAAACTGAAAGTTTTCTTATAATTAGGTTATTATTTTTAAACTCTATTTTTTTCAAAAAGTATCTGTCTGCTAAATATTGTCTCCGGAGGTTCAATGGAGGATCATTACACTCAACTTGCAGAGCACATATGGGGCTCGATTTCATGGCACCAGTTATAATTCGCAGCGCCTTTGATTGAATGCCATCCAGTTTCCTAAATGCAGTCACATTACCCGGCTCCAACAAGAAGGTCCCATAATCTAAGACACTTCTCACCAGAGCAACGTAAAGCAACCTTAAGGAAAAGGGATGACTACCCCACCAAACACCTGCGAGACATCTTAAAATATTAAGGTTTCGCTCACATTTTGCTACAACATACTCACAATGAGCATTCCCCGTGAGTCTGGAGTCAAGAATGATACCTAAATATTTCACCTCTTTTCTCTGTAAGAGACATTCCTCTCCAAAGTAAACGTTTAAACTAGGCTGTATTCTCATTTTTGAAAATAGTACTACTGAAGATTTAGGTACTGATAGCTCTAAGCCGTTTGCATTTAACCACGTTTTTAGCAGTAAAAGGGAATCGTTTAAACTATTGTTAATATTGGTAATACAGTTGTCCGTGACATATAGCACTACATCGTCAGCATATTGAATAACTGAACATGAGTTATCCAGGGCATCCTCAAAATCGTATGTATATAAATTAAAGAGTAAAGGACTAAGCACTGATCCTTGAGGTAAGCCCATGCTTGATGACCTCTGGATTGTAGTGTCGTCTGTATAGAGTGTAAGAAATCTTTCAGCAAATAAATTTAAAATGAAATTGGATAGTAGAACAGGGACATGTAAATCGATTAATTTCTCGCGTAATATTGATAGCTTTACATTGTCATATGCCGATTTTATGTCAAGGAATACAGCTCCAACTGACCTATTGTCAGAGAATGCAATGCGAATATCAGACATTAAAAGGGCAATGCAATCGGAAGTACTTCTACCTCGCCTGAACCCATATTGATTGTTTGGTAGGATGTTATTGCTTTCAATGAACCACTCTAATCTGTTTTTTACTAAATGTTCTGCTAATTTGGCTAAAACTGTAGATAGAATAATCGGACGATATGATGATACATCAGCCGGAGATTTATTCGGTTTTAATAATGGCAATACTATTTGTTGCCTCCATGCTGAAGGTATATTACCTGTCAACATGACAGAATTTATAATTTGTAAATAATAATTGAGAACTTTGTCACCGAGGTTTGCAATGAATGAGTATTGAATATTATCTTTACCAGGAGCCGAATCCTTAATGTTAGATAAAGTACCTTTTAGCTCGTTCATTGAAAATGGGCAGTTTAAACCTGAATTGTCCACTGGAATAGGCGAAAGTGTGATCGCTTCCCTGACTGATAATGGAACTAAGTTATTCATGAATTGATGGGCCATATCTGATGTTAAATGAGAAGCAGATGGCTGAACAAAGGCAGAACGAAATCTGCGTATATTATTCCAAACAATAGTTGGATGTGTTTGTGGCGAAATTGATGCACAGAAGTTTTTCCAAGCCTCAGATTTTTTCTTTTTAAGAAACTTTTTTACTTCCGAAGTAATACGCAATAGTGTTTCAAAGTTATTTATAGTCATAATTTGACGGTATTGCTTTTCAGCATCCTTTCTCCGGACTATTTCTCGCGTACAATCTGTATCCCACCATGGTGGAGATGGAAGTGAATTTCTACCTGATTTTTTAAGTGGAAAAACAACATCTGCTACATCAATGATACACTTGGCCAAAGCCTCTGAGCATCGATCCTCATTTTCACTATTTATAATTGGTAAAGAGGGAAATTTTTGCTCCAATTTGTCCCTGTATGAATTCCAATCTGCATTGTGAAGCTTATATTTGTACCAAGATTTTCTTTGAGCATATTTTCTATTTGCAAAGGGGAATGTTATTACAATAGGATAATGATCACTGCCAAAAGTTGAGTCGAGTAGCTGCCACATTAAAGAAGTTGCAAGACTAGGTGTGCAAATGGTTAAATCAACAGCACTAACACTTTCAGTAGGGTTAGTTAATCGTGTAGGCAATCCAGAGTTCAAAATGCATAAGTTGTTTCTATCTAAGATATCTAGTAGGTGTTCTCCATAGTTACTGCTAATAGAGCTACCCCATGATAGGTGATTGCAGTTAAAATCCCCAAGTAAAATAAATGGTTTGGGAAGGATGTTAATGACATTGTTGATTTCATTTAGTATCTGAATGGATGGATGTGGCACATAGATAGAAACAAAACAAATGTTATTTACAATTGCAGCAATAGCAGAATATTCACTACTAGAAGGTAAATTAAATACACTATATTGATAATTACATCTAATTAATAATGCTACGCCTCCATGACCATCTGCTCTGTCTTGTCTTAAGCAGAAGTATTGAGGAATTTTAAAATTAAAACCTGATTTAAGCCAGGTTTCAGAAAGAGCAATAACAAAGGGATTATATCTGTTAATTAAATAAATAAGATCTGATTTTTTATTATTGATGCTTCGGCAATTCCATTGAACCACTTTGGCTTGTTGGTCCATTATGGCTAGTTAGTTTTTGAATAGCATCTAGTAAAGGAGCAACGTCGGACGGTATGGAATTATGAAACTGAGTAAAAAATTGTATGAGGGGAATAATTACATCTGCAATAGTCAAGTTATGATTATAACTGTGATTAAATTCATTTTTGATAACACTTCCATTACCACTATTACTAGGCATGTCGTAATCTTTTACTAGGTTATAATGTAATGCTTGATTGTAGCCCATGTTCTGCGATGATGAAATCTGTTTAGGCTTTTTATAAATAGTTTTTTTATAGGAGTGATGATTTTCTGCGGAGTTTTGTGATGATGACGTAATAAGAGTTGTAGGTTTTGGTGGTGGGGATACTAAAACATCAGAAAAAGATTTATTTACAAGTGGATGTAATTTGGAAGCCTCAAAGTAAGATAAATTTTCATTTGCCATTGTAACTTTTATACGTCGTTGCCTTTCATATTCTGGACAGATTCGTTTAGTTGCAAAATGTGATCCGGAACAGTTACAGCAACAGGCAATTTCTTCTTCAACAGAACATATATCTCCAGTATGATCACCGCCACACTTGAAGCAGCGAGGCTTAGACCTGCACTGCAGTTTGGTGTGCCCAAATCGACAACAGTTGAAACATTGGACTGTTGGATATATATAGCGTTCCACAGTAAGTGAGTTGTAACACACAAAAATACGAGTAGGGAGGACCTGACCATCGAATGTTACAACTATAGACTGGGTAGGTTTCCATATAGCATTATTGTCTACATATACCTTATGATTTATGCGCCTTACTTTAAGAATTTCACCACAGCCGGCAGGGACTGTAAATTTTTCTTTAATTTCTTCAGGAGTCCAGTCATGAGGAACCCCACGGACAAGACCCATTCGTGTTATATTAAAAGTAGGAATAAAAGCCTTATAACCCTGATCTTGTAATCTTTTGTCCCTTATGAAACTATTAGCTGCCTCAAGTTTATTAAAAGATAATAAAATTCGATTTCTGCCTATTCTTTTAACGCTACCATCAATAATACATTGAAAGTTATGCTTCTTAAGAAATTGACCAAAATTAACTGGGTGAAGTGTGGTAGAGTCATTGAAGGATGTTTGTTCGCGTTGTACATGAACAATATAAGGTGGCACATCATAAGAACTGTAGAATTTTCGAGCATTTGTTGCTTCAGCTTGAGGCTGAGGCTGACTAACAGTTGAAGAAGGTTGAGGTAAAGTGGAAGAATCTCTTTGGTTTACAGTACTTTCAGGTAATTTAATAGATTTGTCGTCAACAGGCTCAACACAAAGGCACCCTTCGTCCTTTCCCGCCATTTTATGCTTTCGCTTTTTTTTATTACAGTGTTTGCAAACTTTCACTGATTTACTCCTTTTCCTATTAATTGATGGAACTGCCCAATCTATAATTGTATTATCCGTATCAACGCTCGATTCATCCTGGCTCATGATAGATATATTACATGCAACTGGGGGAACTGACCCCCCTGGGTCAGGGGGATCGTTCATATCAAATGAAATAAAGTGACTTACCGAGCAATGGAGTTGATGATAAATACAAAATATATAAATAGGTATACAATAAATATAATAACACTACTCAACCGCTTCAATTAATATTATTTTAAAATTGAAAACGAATTCAAAAGCTAGAAACACTCCCGCCTACTTCAACGTTTCCCGCCTTTTTTAACAAACAAATGTCATTAAATTGGTTACTTATACTTTTCTTTCTTTCTTCTTCTTTTTTTTTTTTTTTTTTTTTTTTAAAAACGACGCCCCACACTAGGATTTTCTCCTGTGTCGTGGGTGCAGTTACAAACATAGAATATCACATGCACATACGCCCAGACCGGAACAAATTTCTTAATCTATTAAACTTAATCTATATGTATAAATAGAATTAAGATCGAGTGATACATTTTCAATCTCAATAACTTGCCGTACCAACTACGCAGCCAGTCGTTTTATTCTTAAAACTATGAAAACATACAATGTTCATATAGATATATTTATGCACAAAAAAAAAAAGTTTTTGTTAAAACATAAATAAAAATGTAGTTTGGTAAAAATATAGGACATCAATTATCAATAATGCTGCTTTCAAATAGTGCAGAATTTTTTTGTATTTTTTTTGAAAATTAATATAAAATTAAGTAAGTGAGTTATTTTTTTTTTTATTCATATTTAAATCATTCTAATACCATGTCGTGAAGCGTCTCTTAAATTTTCCAGGGTGATAAAAAAATTACCGTGTATAATAAATAAATATACACAAATAATAGCGCAGGTGGAGCCTTACACAATAATAAGTGCATACCGGAATACTATGAAAGCCAAGCGAGGTTAGCCCCCTCCTTAATAGTTTGTTTAGAAGCTTTTTGTCTCCTTAAGTTTTGCTTAGGTTTTCGAAGATTTCGTGGATAGACATTTAAACATTTTACTAACCATTTTTTAAATTCGTCATCAATATCTGATGGTCTATTTATTTAAGCATTACAAACAATTTACATATTCGTTTCATTTGCAGCTTCTGTTTCATTTCTATAAGCTATAAGGGTGCAACGCGAGCTTAATGCGTCGAAACCCTGTACAACAATAGAAGTTGATCATTGACGCGCTCTTGCATCGTTCCGACTATTTTAAATTGACGTATCCTGTTGTCAGATTTCCTGGCGTTAATCCTGCGTCCCTGTTTAAATTAGTCGCGAGCCGTTTGACTGCTCCTTTGATGTTATGATTGGATTCTCCGAAGCGGTTGTTTTTCTTGGCACCGATACATTGTTTTATAGGAGCAGGTGAGTTAGGCGGTGCACGTGGTCTTTGCAGGAACGGATACTTTTTGGTAACACACTCATTGATGGGAGACTTCTTAGAGATGAACTGTAAAAGGAGAAATGATTATGAATTATTGCTCTTCTTTAATGTTCGTCAGTAGACTTTTCTAAATATCCTTTCCCATTCTTTATCATTTCAAATCATTGTTATTTATAATTATCACTTAAGGTAGCAAGTTTATTATAACTGATTTAAAGTTTTCTTATTTTATTATTTTAAGCGCCTCCCGTTGGTCTAGTGGTTGAGACCACCGGGTGTTGATTGGGAGGTCCGGAGTTCGATTCCCCGTGGGAGCAGACATTTTCTGCTCTGTTTGGTTGGTGTTACGGCTTGTGAACCCGCCTGATTAGCTACCAATGTCTTACCTAAGTTTGTCGCCACAATAACAATGTTAATAGCACCTGTGTTCCGACAATAAGAGGTAAGATTACTAGTCCCTCAGTTGTTGAGTAGTCCAGGTGAAGCTCGCATCCACCTTTAAGCCTTATCGTCACTTACCATAAACTGAAATGAAGACCAAGAGCTTTCCTGTCGTATGTAAAAAATACAAATGTTAATTAGACATAACAATATGTTAATGTCAGTTAAAGGCATCGTTTTCTGCCAAATGTTTATATCCCAATGTTATAAGAGGACTACAGCAACTATACTCGTATAAACGTAAAAAACGCGCGTATTCACGTGTGTGCATAAAATATATTATGTTGTAGTGAACTGAATGGAATAATGCTGATATCGATATATACGACATGACTGTATTGAAGTCACCTATACCTATTCACGTCTGAGACAAACGCTGCAAGCAAAAAACTATCTAATTCCGTGCGATGTTTTGATCCGGCGTTCGCCAGACTACCCCGACACATGAATCACGGCGCGGCTCTGGGTGTGACTCAGGCGACATTCGCAAGGTCGGGCTGACGACCTCCCTAGCCTATATCCTATGTGCCGTTAATCATAAACTGGCTACCAGTCATCGAGCTTATGATATATTAAAACTTTTCTGACACTAATAGTTATAATTTACTTATCAAATAATTCTTGAACACATACATGTGTATATTATTATAGATATTATTAAAGAGAGTCTTATGAAATTTGGAAAAAAACAAGTGCTCTAGTAAGTCGGAAAGCTAAAAAGGGCTAGAAAGAACAGTATAGAAGAAACATAATTATAGAGTATTCCTACGAAAGCGGTTATGGACCCGAATGAGAATCGCTACGAAACTTCAAGGCGTGATTGAATTTCTTCAGAGCGAAAATAAAACGGTTTCTCAAATTTTGTAAGCGCTGAAGCTTGTTTAGAAGCTCCTCTATGACATGTAAATAGGTAACAGAAATCAGCATACCTATTCTAAAACTGGATCTTTTAGATGATCATTGTCCGCACTGTTTAATTTAAACTCGCTACCTATATGAGATGAGTCCTTGTTATTTGTCAGTAATATTTTTAATTTCCACCACAACCGCCGACAGTCGTACGCGCAATGTGCCTATTGATCGACAGGGCACATTGCTTGTATAACTATGTGAATCCAAAATAAATATCCAACTTTTTTATTATCCATAATAACTATATGTATGATAATGTCATTCTTTATGTTTTGATCGGTGTAGAATTATAGCGATGGTTGAGCTAGTGTGCGACGGAAGGCGAACTAGTCGAGACGCCGGCGCCGGCGCACCCGCCATGGTGCCCTGTCTGCCCCCATCACCCACTCAGGGCGTCCCACGTGTAGAGTGCACACACAACACAACAATATAGTATAGTTGTACAAAAATCAATTTAGTTATACATTTGCACAATTGCAATGCTAACCATGCTAGCATTGCAATCATGTCAGCACAATCAGTGACCTGCATTAGCGGGAAACTGATTCTGCTAGCGTACATATTATAGGTTATAGGACACCAAATTTCAGTATGTACAGAGTTGATAACGTCGCGAACTTACAAAAATTAGTCTGTATCTTAGAAAAACATATATTTATGCTTATCTTACTTTGGTAGACTTCAAAATTGCTTACATAGTTGTTCATACATTGAAATCAAAGACATTATAAGAGATAGACCGACAATACGCGCGGCCTCTAAGAAACCCCCTTCAACCACAACAGCGGTCAGGCGGCCGCTACTCATACTGTATTTGTACTGCATTCGACTGTCGAGCGCGCGTCAAGTTATAAAAATACTTAAACATGCCCAAATAACTTCGTTTTGTAGTGTAAAAAACGAACAGTAATAAAAACTAAACCACATTGTAACATTATTTATTACCGATGAGTCTTAATTATGCTTATTTATTTAGCTATTATCATATCAAAATTGGTTGAAGGGGACTTCATACATTTCGTTTGCATTGTTGGTCTACTCTTATAATGTCTTTGATTAAAATAATGTGAACACCAAATTTATTACCATAGTGGTTGAATTTGATTTTATTCAAACATTTTAATCGTGTCGTTGCCGGGTGAAACCTAAATCATAAGTGTCGCTAAAATTTACGATTGTGTTATAAACACTTACAACATGTCATGTGTAAGTACGAGTACACATCCACCATTTGGTAGAATGAATCACACACGTAAATAATTTGATCACAACGTAAGTAATAGTTTCAATTTATGTTTCAAAATTAGAAGGCACATCTATGAATTGTAGCTTAAAATCATTATTGTAAGTTTTTCCAAAGATATAAAACACACTTTATTCACATAAATATATAATACCTAGTTTTTGTCCCTTTTTTCGGTAAATGGCAGATTCAGAATCTGCCGTTTACATAATTTTATTGAGACAAAAACCTTTTTTCGGTGAATGGCAGATTTACCGAAAAAAGGTTTTTGTCTCAATAAATTTAAATTTAAAAAAAATTGTATGTAGAAGATATTATGTCAAAGCTTAGAAAATTTACATATGCAATGTATGAAACAAAATCTAGAAACCAGCTTCATCAACGTAACGATTATTCATGTCATGACTAAAATACGGCATTATACTACGTGAAAATAACCTAGTGAATTGGCGTGAAGGATTCACATTTTTAGAAAAAATGCACCAGTAAGCAGCCCGCGACTTCGTCCGCGTCAATTTCTATTATTCGCTCCTATTGGTCGCAGTGTGATGTTATATAGCCTTCCTCGATAAATGGACTATCCAAAACAAAAAAAAATCGATTTGAACCAATAGTTCCTGAGATTAGCGCGTTCAAACAAACAAACTCTTCAGGTTTATATTATTACTAGCTGTGCCCGCGAACTACGTTTCGCCATCAAAATACTTAACACAGTGTTTAGTTTTTTCCTCCATTTTATTCCATAATGATTCAACTTTATTCTGCCTTTCTTGAGCATCGGCCATTTCGAAATTAGGGCAATTTTCGTAGGTTCGTAATGCTCTTTTTCTAACAGTCCACAAAATTAAATACATTACATATTACTATAAACACTAAGTATAATTATCGTTTTAGAGATATTATTGATATTAATAAATTCTTCTTTAGTAGAAAGAACTACACAGTTGCAAGAATAATCTTTATCGTATTCATGTTTCGAATTAAAATAAACAATTGTTAATAAATTAGAACTGTATACGAATAAAGTTTAGATTTTATAGTGGGTGTTGGTAACACCAACAAAATATATTTTTTGGATATGACAACTTGGCCAATTTTGACTGGTCGTACAGCAAGCTCCTTGTCAAGCTATACTGTTTGACCTTTGAACCATTCTTATGTCGCTCGTAATACTGGCGGTTTTCGTAAAGTTAATGTATAGCATAAATGGGGGGGTTACTGTACAAATACGTTTTCCGTATTCGATATCCGATCACGGAATACAGACATGGAGTTTCGTAAACGTAGCGCAGACGTTCGTTTCTTCTCATTCGGGATTTCTACCATTCTACCTAAACGTACGTACAGAACGTGTTCCGTTCGTAATAAAAACGAACGTGTGCGGCAGCATTGTGCGGCAGTCAATGAGTATTTTGTATAGATTTGATGCATTCGGATGCCCGCATTCAGAAAACGAATGCGAAAAACGTATTTATGCGGTTAGCCTTAAAATGTATTGAGACTTCCGTTTTTGTAATGTGTACTGTGCGATATAGTGTTGCTGGCATAGTTCGGTTAGCAAACTCGCCGTGATCACTAACATCCAACACACAAACTTGGAGTTATCGTTAGTTAGTTCACGATCGTTGCATTATCCCGGTCTCGAAGGACACTAAACACAGGTAACATCTAACATCGAACATCCAATAGGCCCCGAAGCGGTTCTCAAACTTTTTTGGTAACAGAACCCTTTTGGAAAGCGAAATACTTGACGGAACCCTAAAATAAAACAATAGTTTTTAAAAGTGTATTCTTTATTTATAAGCATAATAAAAGTACGTCCAGCGAGGGTGTTTTGATTGAGAAAAATCAAAACACCCTCGCTGGTATTGTGGAGCCCTAGGGTTCCGCGGAACACACTTAGAGCATGGCTGCTCTAGGTACCCTTCAGGGCCTACTTTCATTTAATACCCCTATTGCTGGGTTTGAAAAGCAACTGTTATCCGTCTTTTTTGAGCGGCGGCCATGTTGAATTTACGTCAATGTTGCTACGTTCATAGTGCTCTACTGATCAAGGCCTTTCATTTGATACCCATATTGCTGGGCTTAGAAACGAACTTTTATCAGTTTTTTTTGAGCAGCGGCCATATTGAATTTTGTGCTATTTTCCTAGGTTCATAGTGCTCTACTCTTCAAGGCCTTTCATTTGATACCTATATTGCTAGGTTTGGAAACGAACTTTTATCCACCTTTTTTGAGCGGTGGCCATGTCGAATTTACGTCAATATTGCTAGGTCCATAGTGCTCTACTCTTGAAGACCTTTCATTTGATACCTATATTGCTAGATTAGAAAACGAACTTTTATCCACCTTTATTGAGCGGCGGCCATGTTGAATTTATTTATGTGTTGCTAGGTTCATAGTGCTCTACTCATCAAGGCCTTTCATTTGAGACCCATATTGCTGGGTTTGGAAACGAACTATTATCCATTTTTTGAGCGGCGGCCATGTTGAATTTATAGCAATTTTGCTAGGTTCCTAATGCTCTACTCTTCAAGGCCTTTCATTTGATACCCATATTGCTACGTTTGGAAACGAACTTTTATCTATCTTTTTTGAGCGGCGGCCATGTTGAATTTATAGCAATTTTGCTAGGTTCCTAATGCTCTACTCTTCAAGGCCTTTCATTTGATACCCATATTGCTACGTTTGGAAACGAACTTTTATCTATCTTTTTTGAGCGGCGGCCATGTTGAATTTATGTCAATGTTGCTAGGTTCATAGTGCTCTACTTATCAAAGCCTTTTATTTGATACCCATATTGCTGGGTTTGAAAACGAACTTTTATAAATTTTTTGAGCGGCGGCCATGTTTAATTTAGGGCAATTTTCTTTAGTTCATAATGCTCTACTCTTTTAGGCCTTTCAGTTGATACCCATATTGCTAGGTTTGGAAACGAACTATTATTTTTCTTTAAGAGCGGCGGCTATGTTGAATTTATGTCAATGTTGCTAGGTTCATAGTGCTCTACTCATCAGGGCCTTTCATTTGATACCCATATTGCTGGGTTTGAAAACGAACTTTTATCCTTTTTTTTTGAGCGGCGGCCATGTTGAATTTATGTCAATGTTGCTAGGTTCATAGTGCTCTACTCTTCAAGGCCTTTTATTTGATACCCATATTGCTAGGTTTGGAAACTAACTTTATTCCACCTTTTTTGAGCGGCGGCCATGTTGAATTTATGTCAATGTTGCTAGGTTCATAGTGCTCTACTCATCAATGCCTTTCATTTGATACCCATATTGCTAGGTTTGGAAACTAACTTTTATCCACCTTTTTTGAGCGGCGGCCATGTTGAATTTATGTCAATGTTGCTAGGTTCATAGTGCTCTACTCATCAATGCCTTTCATTTGATACCCATATTGCTGGGTTTGGAAACGAACTTTTATCCGTTTTATTTGAGCGGCGGCCATGTTGAATTTAGGGCGATTTTCCTATGTTCATAGTGCTCTACTCATCAAGGCCTTTCATTTGATATGCATATCGCGGGGTTTGGAAACGAACTTTATCGGCAGTCATGTCACATTAAGTCAGCGTGGCTAGGTTCAATGTGTTCTACTCTTTAGGTTCTTCGTTCGATATCCATGTTCTTGGGTGGATCCAAAAAAATGTGATCCGTCATTTTAGACATTAGGATCAAGAGTCCCGTCCCGTCCCTCTACGCGTAACCCAGAACATTGCAGTCAGATATTTTTTTTTATTATCAATATTAATCTATTACTTTTAATAGTTTTAAATAGATGAAAGAGTTTGATTCCTTAGTCCTAATGTAAAAACATATAACACCTTTCAAAATACCTTAAAAAGAGTATCTTCATTTTTCAACATTTCAAATATTTCAAAAATTGTACCGATTTTGTGAAAATTAGTCAAGAATTAAACCAATCTACAAATTTTATGGTCACTCGATAAGTATTATCATAAAAAATGCTTTATACATTGGTTGTATGGCTTGATCTTTTTGCCTTACCACCACGGTACGACATAAGAAAAAGACAATTAATTTGGTTGGCGAAATCCAGTTGGGCACAGCCATTAACAGAAAATATTTAATTTTATTTTTATGTACTATGTGAAACACTTCATTCCTGCCTTTCAATTTTCGAAATCCAATTACTTAGGATCAGGCTGTATGGCGTAGTTCCATTGCCTTTCCTTCGTGGAAGAAAATACCTTCTCTCTGTACTATGTGACAGACTTGTCAAAATAATTTCACGTGCGCCATGTTGTTTCTACTTAGAGCCAATTCGAAAATTTTATATGGTATTTTTTCACTAAAAATAAAAAGTGAATTTAAACAAACGAAATTATGCCTAAATGTTCTTCCGGAAAATTCTAAGCATTGTGGTGTAAGCCATTTCAAATTCTGTCCAGTAGTTTCGGAGATCTTTCCGGACAAACAGACAAACAAACAAACAAACAAACAAACAAACAAACCAACAAACAAACAATTTTTTTAAAAACTATTCTATCGTGTTCTGCTAATGATTTTAAGGCGACCTGTGTATTTTTTTTCTTAATATTTCGCAATTACAGATTTTTGTACCCCTACGATTTTATTATATATAGAGATTAACTTCCGGCCGCGACTTCGTCCGCGTGGAATTGTTACTTTGGGCTAACGCTAACTTTAACCCGCGACTTCGTTTATATAGGTGAGTAAGTACTGGGTCTTATAATCTTATATCATGTAGATTGTAGGTTATTCTCAAAAAAACTTAACTAATGTTATTTTAAAGTACTTCTGCGTACACTTTATTTTTAGTTTTGTTTTCTTCCGGCAGAAGTAGATAGCTAACTGGGGCCACCGCCCTTCCCCCCCATGACTGCCCGACGGCTTTGCACATTGTGCGTGCAATACTCGATCATTATTTTGCTGTGATGTTATTTTAAAACTGATCTGATCTCCTAAGATATTCATTTAAATCGAATGATGTAAAGGGCAATTTTGTTTTAAAATAAATACTTATTCATAACGTATTTATTTGGATAAGGATTAATATCATGTTTATAAAAACACCTTCGCAAATAATGCATTATTTTAGAACAAATTTGGTTAGCATAAAAAAGGTTATAGTGAGCTAACCTTAAAAGATAGACATATTCTATCGTGGACTTTTTTTTAGAACTTTTAAAGGGGAACAATTCTGTCCTACATGATTTTTGCGAAACTCTAACCGTTTACGTAGCGCACGCAGCGGAAGCTCTCAATAGGGAAAAAATCTCCCGATTTTGAAACATTCTTCATTAGTGCTCCGCTCCTATTAGTCTTAGCGTGATGACATATAGCCTATAGCCTTCCTCGATAAATGGGCTATCTAACACTGAAAGAATTTTTCAAATCGGACCAGTAGTTCCTGAGATTAGCGCGTTCAAGCAAACAAACAAACAAACAAACTCTTTAGCTTTATAATATTAAAGTATAGATTAAGTATAGAAGTAAGTATAGATATGTATTAGAACTCAAGTTGTAGGTTTCATAGGGGCTCTGTATTTTATAGAGGATGGGATCAAGGTTTCGACCAATAATACGATGAAATACTTCAGAGTGGTGTTGCAAATTGGGCCTTCCTGATCCCGAACAATCCCCTCCAAGGCATTCCGGAGGGAGATTAAGCTGGGCATACGGGACACCAACCAGCGGATGACTTGCGGTATAACAGAGTCCTACGGCATACCCGGACAGGCGGTTTCATCGCCTTCGATTGTAACAAATTATCTCGCCTTAAAAACCCATACTTCATAAAGTTTAATGTTCGTTCACTACCAAGCACATACAGAGTTACAAGAAGTGTGACGTATTCCTGTTAAGGCGTTTTACATGAGGTCAAAAGCAACCGATTTTGTCATATAATGTTATGCCCTAAAATTAATGGTTTTTGTATAATTCGAGATTGTGTTGTTATAAGTAAAACAAATATTAAAATTCATTTATTTTCGATGCGTTGCTTACCACACTAATTAGTTCAATTGATTCAATTGATAGTTTTGTCATGAAATAGATATTATTATAGTAGAAGAAAACGATATGACTAGTAAGTAACATTTGTCTGTAATCCATTTACCATACCCTCATAAACACAATTTGTACAAATAAGTAAAACAAATATTAAATTTCATTTATGTTCGATGCGTTGCTCACCGCAGCGGACTAGAGTAGATGATTGCTCAATTACCGAGACCTCCTTAGTAGAGGCATTGTCAGCCTCTAACCTCTATACTTACATTCCCAACTCTATGTATTCAATAATAAATGTTATTTTCAATTAAGTAACGTTAATATTAGTCGGCTTTATACAAAAGGTGACTTTGATTCAGCGCCTTGTCATTAGGACACAATCAAACATTATGTTTAGGATCGCCGACAGCCTAACCCCCGGTTTTTCATCCATTTCATAATTTGTTATTCGGAATTATAGGGAGCGTGCCGCAAGACAAAGTAAATATTACCAGTGCCAGTGCTGCAGTGCGCCGGCGGCGGGCGCGGGCGCGGCGCGGTAACGACCCGTCATAATTGACCAAATGGCCATCTCACTTTTTGCAACCATCTGCGAAAAAGCTGCTGTGATTTTTGGCCCAGTGTAAATATGTTTAGTAGCGCAGTGTTCTTATTCAACTTAAACAATGGTGCACTTTTTGAAGCAAATCCATTAATCGGCATCGCAGTTTAGTACATTTCTTTTTTCTTTGTCCGTGCCGTCATTTCCCATGTCTCTTGGGGTCAGCCCTCCCTAGTCTTCATTCGCCACTCTGGGCGCATCTGTGTCATTTCCTGTTGCACTCCCGTCTTTTTTAGGTCTTTGCTTATAGTCACCATCCAGGTAGTCGGCGGTCTACCTCGGCCTCGCTTAGATGCTTCAATACCCATGACGTATCTTGTCATATGCTCTTTTTCGCGCCGCATAACATGACTATCACCCAGTTTCTGAATGGCTGTTCAGCGATAAAATTGACTAACAAGCTGTCAAATCTAATGCTTACTATGAATTGAGTTGCTGAAAGCTAAATCAACTTATCACTGTGTTAGTTGACACAGCTGTGAAATTTATTTCAAAATTATTAAGGAAAGACCCATTTTGGGGTTTGCAAAATACATGCGAATAAAACAAAATATATGATTTCAGCAATGTGACCGTGTCTAAAAATATTTCTCACGAGAAATCAAATTATTAAAGAAAAGTAAATTTTGACTAACGAACGCTTCGGAAACTCAAATTGATTTGACACTGCTGTTAAGAGAACATGTTAGGTGAACAATATTTTGATCAGCTTTTCAGAAACTGGGGGTATACCACCGCAAACGAGTCTCAGTGAGTTTGTCAACTATGTTTGCAGCCTTTATACCACGAATATGCTCATTTCTGACTCTATCTTTAAGTGTGACTCCTCCGGACCACCTTAACATCGTCATTTTTGTGACGTGGAATTTTTGTTCTTCCGTTTTGCGCATAGGCCAGCATTCGGGCCCGTAAAGTAGGGCAGGTCTAATTGCCCGCTTGTATACATTGCCTTTGACATTGCCACCGACATCCAAGGGTCGCAAATTACTCCTGTTAATGATCTCCAATTCAGCCATCCGGTGCTTATCCGGCTTTCAATGTCCTTAACAATGTAACCGTCAGACGTTAGTACTGACCCTGGATACTTAAAGAGGCTAACTGCTTTCAGAGGAGTGGTTCCTATACACAGTGGTTGTGTAATGTATTGGTTGGGGAAAAAGTCTTTTCGCATTATAGTATGTATAAACTTGTAATAAAATCTCTTTGGCTATACTATTTGTATCTGGCTGGTTTTGGTATCATTGAAAGTTTAAATTTTAAAGAACATAATTCCAAATTCAAATTAGGAAAATGTGTGATTTTCATTTGTTTTTCGTACCGCCAAGATGAGTGAATCTAATGAAGAAATTCGATACATTTTAAAATTTTACTACAAAAAAGGTAAAAATGCAACGCAAGCCGCGAAAAAAATTTGCGATGTTTATGGACCTAGTGCAGTGTCTGTGAGAGTAGCACAAATTTGGTTTAAGCGTTTTCAATCCGGAAATTTTGATGTCAAAGATGCACGTCGCTCTGGTCGCCCTATTACAGATAAAATGGATGCCATTTTTGAAAAAGTGGAGCAAGATCGGCATGTCAGTAGTTACGACGTAGCTGAAGAACTGGGAATTGACCACAAAACAGTTTTGGCGCATTTGAAAAAAACTGGGTACACAAAAAAGCTCGACATTTGGGTACCTCACGAGCTCACTGAAAGAAACCTAATGAACCGTGTACTCATTTGTGATTCTTTATTACGACGTAATGAAACCGAACCATTTTTGAAGAAGCTGATAACTGGTGATGAAAAGTGGATCACGTACGACAAGAACGTGCGAAAAAGGTCGTGGTCAAAGGCCGGTCAGGCTTCACAGACTGTGGCGAAACCCGGGTTAACTCGCAACAAGGTGATGCTGTGTGTGTGGTGGGATTGGAAGGGCATTATTCATTATGAGCTGTTACCACCAGGCAGGACCATCGATTCTGAACTCTACTGCGAACAACTGATGAGATTAAAGCAAGAAGTTGAGAGAAAGCGGCCGGAATTAATCAACAGAAGGGGTGTGGTTTTTCATCATGATAACGCTAGACCTCACACATCTTTAGCCACTCAGCAAAAATTAAGAGAGTTTGGCTGGGAGGTGTTAATGCATCCGCCGTATAGTCCTGACCTTGCACCTTCAGATTTCCACCTGTTTCGGTCTCTTCAGAATTCTTTAGGCAGTGTCAGGTTAACATCACGAGAGGACTGCCGAAACCACTTGTCGCGGTATTTTGACCAGAAGTCCCAAAATTTCTATAGCAATGGGATCATGTCCCTACCTACAAGATGGCAAAAAGTTATCGAACAAAATGGTACCTACATACTTTAGTTAAATGTAAATAAACTATATTAAAAAATGTTTTGAATTTTCTTAAAAAATGCGAAGAAACTTTTTCCCCAACCTATTATTATACCGGTCGAATTTGAAAGGTCGCAATACATAGATTTTCCAATAGTCAGATAACTTTTATCCGAAGAATAAATATGAAAGTTTGACAGCGTTTATATAGAAAATCTATCAAACTGACATATTTACTCTACACAGTAAAAGGTTATCTGACGCTTGGCGAAAATCGACCCTTAAATATGAAAAAGAATTTTCCCAATCTCTTCAGGCGTCTTTGAGTAATCGAGGAACATAATATGTAATATATCAAAATATAAGATATCGAAGAATCGTATAGCCTCCTCTTTTTTTGAAGTCGGTCAAAAATAACGTATTGTTTGATAACTGGTCAAAAATAACGTGTTGTCCGAATTATTTTAAAATATAAAAAATGGAATACACAACACATACTTAACTTAACATTTTTTATTGAAGTCGGTGCCAAGCGATAATCTCCTGGAAAGTGTAAATGTAAGAACTAACTGATGCGGTAGGTAGTAAGTTAAAATTTGGCACCTACTATAGTTTTAGAAATCGGTTTTCTATTTTCATGTAAAATATTTTTTTTTGTGAATTGAATACTAGCTCACCGAAAGATCTTTAAAGAGTACAATCACTTGTCAATACGTAATCATAATATTAAAACTTTCCCTAGCTCCTAATGTAGAAGCAATTTTCCATCATGAACTCAGCATGAGATGATGACTACCAGATGCAAATATCTGAATAACTTTAGATAAAATGTGAAAAAATATGGCACGTGCTTAAAATTTAAAAATTTGAAAAATGGGACCCTATCATATCAATTAGGTATATTCGAATACAAAAAGAATTTTAAAAATCCGTACACAATAATAAAAACCGACTTCAAAAACACTGAAAAGTTAAAAATAATATAAGAATAGATACAGACAACATCACACTTCTATATTGAAGTCGGTGCCAAACGATGATCTCCTAGAAAGTCTTATAATTTGGCACCGACTTCAATATAGAAGTGTGATGTTGTCTGTACCTATTCTTATATTATTTTTAACTTTTCAGTGTTTTTGAAGTCGGTTTTTATTTTTTGTAAAATATTTACTTTTTAGTGAATGAAATCTTTTTAGTGAAAGAAACCCTAATTTAATACCAGCTCATCTTCGGTGAGCTGGTATTAAATTAGCGTTTCTCTCGATTTTCATGGGATCCTATCATCATATCCTGACTTTGGTGACCTTGGGACCACCCTAGGAGTATACTCTATCGAATACAACGTTAACCAAGACCTTCTAGACAAGCTGGATCGAATGCTCAACAACTGTATTCGTTTTATTTTCGGTCTGCGGAAATATGACCACATTTCCTTCTTTCGAGATAAACTCAAATGGTTGCCTATCCGTTTGCGAAGGAACCTGAGAGTCGCTTCCCAGCTTTTCAGCATTATTTACGATCCAAATACTCCTGATTACTTAAGAGGATTGTGAAGTAATCGTGCGCGGCGCGAGTAGGTATTTTCTAAAATGCTATCTGTTTCACACCGCTCTGCCTCTCGTCTGGCGTTTACACCACAAATACAACACGCGCAAATTCTCACGCACACAACGACATCATTATTTTACCGTTTGTAATGTTTTGCGTTGCTTAGGTATTCCTGACTGCCTTTCCGCTCGCAACTTTGCCTTCGTTATTTTCGTTTTTCGTAAGGGAATTTTGTTTTTCCGTAAGAAAAATCATTTTATAACCTTATATTACTCAGTGATAATGTAGCATTCTATTAGTCAAATTTTTTTTAAATCAGCCTAGTAGTTTTTAAAAATAAAAAATATAATAAATAAAAAAGGTTTATTTCTAAAAATCATTTTAACAATAATTCCGCCAAGACTTCCCAGTGAGCTAGTTTTTGAGTTTATTCATTACAAACAAAAATACAAATCTTCTTTCTTTATAATATTTTAGTAGATAAGTTTCGTAAATTATTTCGGTATTCCTTTGAAATTTATAGTGTAGGCACTTACTTGGTATCCCTACCAAGTCCTACTTTATAGGACTGAGCTGTAGCTGTTGTTTATGAAAGTACTTATCTATCGTACATTTACCTGTCTAAAGAAAATGACTTTTTGTAAGATGAGTGTTATACTGAATTAAAATGATTTTCATTTGAGATGTGAACTAATAATGGATCCTTTTATGAAAAAAATAAACACTAAACATAAAATGACATTTACAATTGTTTAAACAAGAACAGACCTCTTAAAAATAAATAACAAAAAATCTATTATTTTAGATAGATAAATTAATACTTTTACATACAAACTAAATAGGAGCAGGGATTTAAAAAATATAAAGTAAAAATTATGCATCAAATAAAAAATACCTCTCATTTTTATACACTAATCTTGGGTAGTTATACTAATAGTCTTAGAATTCTAATTTTTACCACCTCCGTGGTCTAGTGGTTGAGGCCACCGGATGTTGATCGGGAGGTCCGTCCGGCGGGGTTCGATTCGTCAGGTTCGTCCGGACTACAAAAATACTGAAAAGTTAGAAATAATATAAGAATAGGTACAGACAACATCACACATCATTATTGAAGACGGTGCCAAATTTTAAGACTTTCTAGGAGATCATCGTTTGGCACCGACTTCAATATAGAAATGTAATGTTGTCTGTACCTATTCTTACACTATTTTTAACTTTTCAGTGTTTTTGAAGTCAGTTTTATTTTTTGTAAAATATTTTTTTGTAAAATTTGTTCCGGTCTGGGCGTATGTGCATGTGATATTCTATAATAGTCTTAGAATTCTAATTTTTACCACCTCCGTGGTCTAGTGGTTGAGGCCACCGGATGTTGATCGGGAGGTCCGTCCGGCGGGGTTCGATTCGTCAGGTTCGTCCGGACTACAAAAATACTGAAAAGTTAGAAATAATATAAGAATAGGTACAGACAACATCACACATCATTATTGAAGACGGTGCCAAATTTTAAGACTTTCTAGGAGATCATCGTTTGACACCGACTTCAATATAGAAATGTAATGTTGTCTGTACCTATTCTTACACTATTTTTAACTTTTCAGTGTTTTTGAAGTCAGTTTTATTTTTTGTAAAATATTTTTTTGTAAAATTTGTTCCGGTCTGGGCGTATGTGCATGTGATATTCTAGGTTTGTAATTGCACCCACGACACAGGAGAAAATCCTAGTGTGGGGCGACGATTTTATAAAAAAAAAACACGTTGGACGCACCTAAAAATTTAAGGATTTCCCTCCATTTTTATGGGATCCCATCATCAGATCCTAACTTTGGTAACCGTGGGACCACCATTGGAGTATAATCTTGAGAATACAAAAAGAATTTTGAAAATCGGTCTGCAATTGGCGGCGTAATCGCGTAACATACACAAAAAAAACATACGCATCGAATTGAGAAACTCCTTTTTTGAAGTCGGTTAAAAAATACAGTGACATATATGTAATCAGCTGCTTTAAATTTTATAGTTAAAATGAAAAAAAAAAAACTTCAAAACCGTACGAAGGGTGCCTTCTTCCCATATATGCCTACCCTGCCTACCATACATACTCGTATATTATTTAGGTACTTTGTCGTTTGTATTTTTTATACAATCGTAGATTCCATAACGCGAGTAAAACCTTAATGCCCCGCTATAGAGGAATAAAATTCAAATAAAATAATATTAAAAATAACGCTACTTGCATAGTCTATTACACTTTTTTAGCTGCTCCAACTTCATACATTGCATAACAAATACCTATAACAAAAAACAAAATACGAATTTATTTTGAGTTGGTTTCTTTATGGCACATATTTATTATAACAAACAACTACTTACATACTTACATTTTTTTCCTTTTTTGGTTTTGGGAATTTACAGTAAAGTTAACAGGCTACAGGCTGCTAACCCTTAAATAAGGAAATTTGTATTGAAATAAAATCTTTAAAATAAAACACTAAAATCAATAAACGTATTCAAAAAGATATTTACTTTTTCATGTATAAGGTATTTGTGAAGATTAATACTTCCGACTTGAGTAATAACTTTCACTATTGATCGATATATCGATATTACTTTCTCCTCCCTAGGCGACAATAACTACGATAACATTATGTCACATCACTATCACTACATTGTACCCCTGCCCCCGACCCGTATCGTGCGATAGAGAGAGTTGCAAGAAATGGTCGAAATTGCCTACAATTCCTGTTTGAAATATTGTTTCGGGCGATAACTGTTTTACCCCCCTAAACCTTTATGAAATTAGACGCTTTTGGTCTCATTCGATTCAGTATACCTTAATCTATGTTTGTACGTTTTGCTTTTTTTGTAATTCAGTATAATTTAGTCAAAAAAAGACAAAAATGCTCAAGGTAGTTTTTAAGTCGAAAATATAGATATTTAGATGCTAATAACTTATATTCTGAGCAATATTTCTTCAAAATCAAAACGTACAAACCTAGTTTTTCATTATATCTACAAGATTTCCAAAAATTATGAAAATTGGACTATGTTTAGAGGGAGAAAAGCGTTATCGCTTTTTGTATGAAAATTTACAGCTTCACAATCCTCTTAAAGAGTAAATTTCAAGCGCTTGGTAGTACTCATACACTCAACTTATGTTCTGCTGCAAAACTCACACTTGAGTTTCCAAGTCATAGATCCAGGTTTGCTTCGGACTCTTTCACACTTTCAGCTATACGCTTGTGGAATAGCTTACCCCCTAACTATAGATCAGCCTGTAGTAAGGCTTCATTCAAACGTCAGATAGGAAGACTCTTTTTGGAATCTGTTTAGTTTTATTTGACAGTATTTCATCATAATAATAGCATTATTTATATATATTTATTATATATCATATATGTAGTTTTATATATTTTTAATATTTATATTCTATTATATCTATGTTTACTTATTTCATCCTAATTTAAATATACCTACTTATGTCGTTTGCGACTTTAATTCGTACACCGTCTACAATTTCTCCCACATTTTTACTGGTTGACTTAGAGAATGCCTCAGGCATTAAGTCCGCCTTTTGTACATCTTTTGTTTTATGTACGATAAAGATTAAATAAATAAATACAAAAAGAATTTTTAAAAACGGTCCACAACTGGCGGAGTAATCGCGTAACATACACACAAAATACGTTGGAAACACCTTAAAATTTAAGGGTTTTCCTCGATTTTCATGGGATCCCATCATCAGATCCTGACTTTGGTGACCATTGGACCATCCTTGGAGTATACTCTATCGAATACAAAAAGAATTTTGAAAATCGGTCCACAACTGGCGGCGTAATCGCGTAACATACACACAAAAAAAAACATACGCATCGAATTGAGAACCTCCTCCTTTTTTGAAGTCGGTTAAAAAAACGTCGCCTCGAATTGAGAACCTCTTCCTTTTTAAAGTCGGTTAAAAATTAAAATTGAGAGTACTAAATTTAGATTTTTTGTTTATAGCTTAGTGTGTGTGTGTGTGTGTGTGCCAAAGTAGTGCCTCATGGAGCCTCTTCAAGGTGACGGAAGACCAGCGCCGGGGAGTCTGCGACGCCTCGGCATTATGCTGAGATGCCCTTTCCGTGGCACGTCTGTGTTTTTTTTATGTATGTTATACCGTGCTAGTGCCATGGGATATTATCTTTCTTTCAGCAGTTATATTCCCCATATGTGTAATCTTCTCTTCTCCCTTATATATGTATAAAAATCAAACGCCGAATCATTTTTTAAGCTATTGCATAGATTTTATCGCGGGCTTTGGGCGCGGCGACCGAATCAAGAAATTCCGTAACGAAAAAAAGCTACCACCTCCCACTTCGACCGGCAGGCCTATTCGCTAACTACGGTTGGTAACTAGAACTGTCATTTTTGAAAGACATTTTATTTATATCCATTACTATAATTATAATTATTATATAATTATATTATTATAAATTATATTATTATATAATTATTATCCATTATTAAATGATCAAACGAACTTACCTGAAGTGAAGTTCGATCTTAATTATCCTGTCTTCGCCGAAGAGATTTATTCCTTAACCATGTAGTAGCCCTGCTACGCGCTAACCCTATCGCACAAGTTTTAAAGTCAGAGAAAGAAAACCACTATATCTTCCTCTGTCTAATCACACCTGACAAGCCTCCGCAGTACCGACCTCATTCTTTTTAGAGAAATAGAGCAACATTGATATATAGGGGGATAAGATTCAGGGAGGGAGGGACCTTAAATCTCTTCGGCGAAGACAGGATAATTAAGATCGAACTTCACTTCAGGTAAGTTCGTTTGATCATTTAATTATCCTGTCTTCGCCTCCGAGATTTATTCCTTAACCATGTAGATGTTCAGAGAGTATAAAATCAATGTTGCGACAATAAAAAATAAACAACATTACAGTAAAACATCAAAACATAATTATTACGTATTTCAAATTTTATTTTTTATTTTTTTTGCGCCTCTAGCAAAAATTTCAAAACAACAAAATATTGTGAACAAAAAACTAATCAACCGACAGTATTGTTTTAAGTACTTAATAATAATTATAATTGTGACAAAGATTCAATAAAATTGGTTTCAGAACTAATATACCGGTCTGTTATAAAAATCAGCAAATACAGCTGATCTTTCCGAACATCCTGCGGTCTTTCTAATTACATCGACGTTGAGGCCAGCACGAGACGCCGCCTGATGTTGATGCGTGTCTCGCTCGCTCCGAATATTAAGATGTCAATGCCACTATCGCACATGATCTGCTTTATCCAGCGCCCAATGGGTTGAGATGAAGCAGGTCTACGTGGTTTCTTATGTGTGAGGATCAGGTTTGTTCTGAATCTGAGCGAATTGAAGATGATACAGCAATATATCTTAACTTAATACCACTGATGCTGGACAAATACCGGGATATTAAAGGGATAAAAAAAAAGTAAGTTTAAAACCGGTTGAGCTTTGCCAATTGCTTATGTTTTAATTAAATTTGTAAGTGTTATAATTACTCGATCTTCATATGCTTTATTAATATTTCGTATTTTTGTTAGAGAAATTGTATGCGTCCTTGGTCCAGCTAATAACATGACTGACTTCTTACTCATTTTTTCAAGATTAATTGTATAATTCTCAAATCGTTTAATAGTCTAATACTATAATACCAGGGGGCTACTGCCTAACTAATAACGATCACTTGCTATCGTGACATTAGAACAATAGTTCTACCTAAACTTCAAAATTTCAAAACACTAACAGAAATTCCAACAAAAATGTAGTATTTACATTTAAAAAAATCTGTTGTATTCTTTTTACAAAATTCTCACCATATCTTTAGTACTTTATACTAGAATTATATTATGACCCGGTGTTATGTGATATCGAAGATAACAACATCTAAGGCTGTTTCTGGCACGTCATGAAAGCTTTCCCGGAAAATACACACGCTGGCAGGGAAAGGTGACGGCGCAGATGGTGTACCATCCTGAAAGGAAGTAAGTAGATCTTTCTTGGAGAAAATATCACAATCTCTGTGACACCCAGGGATATGAAAAGGGGATACCATGGTTAAGAGGGCTATAGTTGAACAACGATAATTCCGGTGGCTTAATCAGTAACTATTTTGTTTATAGTTTTAAAAATTAGTGCAAACGGTGTTAAAGCGTAAAAATAAAATTGCGACTAATCTACTGTTTAAACGCGTCAATATCATAGGCAAAGGGATCCCTTTTCCATGAAATATACGCGGGACATTTGCAATAAGTCAATAGATGGTTCACCAAAAAAATGTTTGCAAGACGAGATGCAAATAAGTCAATAGATGGTTCACCAAAAAAATGTTTTATTTTCAAAAGTTGTCTGATACCCAACTGCCACTCTGTGTCGAAGTTTATTTTTCTCGATTCACTGTTAGCTTCTATATTTAACGAGTAACGAATATAAGACGCGAAAATAAATATACCTACTTTTCTCACACCAGTCCCAAATCATTTTAGTAACTTGACTTAAGTGTTGGTATTACACTCTCCCCATTCTATTTATATAGAATATGGCAGTGGTGTTATCGACACTTAAAAGACTACCACAATTAGCGACATTTTTAGCAAATGAAATTAGCCCACAATATACAGCGAGTAGTTCCAGTCAGTTTATATGATTGGTTCGCTCGATGTTGGTCCAGAAACCACCAGTCTTTTCGTTGGCACAAGCTGCACCCTAGCCTGCTGTCGAAACGTCCGTAAAAATTCCGAAATTGTACCTATGACTTTTTATTCAATTGACTGCCAATGGAATATTGATCTGCCACCAATGGAGATCATCATATTATTATAAAATATCTGTAATTGTAATAAAAACGTCGTAATTGTTAGTATTTCTAAGAAGAGCACTTTTAGTGATTTTGTGTGTATATACTACCCATATACTACAGCCGACATGCTGCCGTAGAAAACGTTCAAAGAACCTTATTCGAATTCTGTTAGATTTAAATATATTTTTATGTGTATAATAAATTTTTGTGGCTTGAATCTGGTAATTGTATGTTATTTTATTAGAGTTTAAAATAAAACCTAAAAATTTACAAAGCTTTTCTGGTATTAGACTAGTTTTTTTTTTTTTTTTTTTAAATTAATAACTAACCCTAATCGTGTCAGACATTAAATAGTTCTTTTTGTGTTCTCTAGGTACTCTCCAGCAGAGTTTGCTAAACACAACATATCATAGATATCTCACTGATAGCAGACCATAAGATCTTAAATGAGTAAGAGCTGGCTGTAATATTTTGTGAAATATATCGCGCGGAACATAGGCTAAACGGGAGTGCTAGAAACTCGTACAAAATATCATGAAAATAAAAGCGTAAACATGTTTTCTTTTTTTTTTTTTTTTGATTTGTGAATCGGCAGCAAAAATTAAGCTTCCTAAATATCAATATTAATCACGTATCAGTCTTCGATCATAAATCGAGTAGCCGTTCTGATATCTTCCATTTTGAAATGAGATACCTACTTCGACTTCGAATTCAGATTTTTAGATTTAATATATATAGAGCACACGCTTTTAGGAATAACGAAGCTATCATAAACGAATTGTTTTGCTGTCGGGTTACATCTCCTAATAGCTTTTATTTCTAATAAATGATTTAATTCGAGAGAAATTGCTATTCACAAACTTTTTGAAAAAGAACGCCGCGCACGGCTGTATGGTATTTGATAAGGTTCCTCAATAAATGAAATCCTGGACACATTGTCTAATATAAACCTATCGCTAGTGATAGTTCACCACTCATTGACTAAATTAATATTTTAAGCGGCCGGCATGTACTTGCGGCTGCGCGCTCAGGTAGCGCGATTGTTCGATGACCGTTGTGATGCGACGCGACTGGCTGGTGCCTCGGCGGTGCCAGCGGCAGCGGCGGCGGCGGCGGGGCTGGCAGGCGACAAGCTGGCAGCGGTGCGAACGCGGCTGTTCGCCGTCGATTCGCTTGTTAGTATGACGTCTTTGACTGTCCCGACCCACCCCGGTTCGATGAGGGTAGGATTGGCCGCTGCTTTGCTGTCGCGTTCGGGACGATGAGCCTTTCAAGTTTAAATGACTCTTAGATGAAATTGGTGTCTGCATCGTTCAACGTAACTACATCTGGAATATTAAGATTTTTCTTTAAAAGACACGATTGTGCCCTTCCCAGTGCTGAAAGTGCTTTACCGAGTTGATTCTGTTGTCTACCAACAAAGCACTTACTTCCGAATTAGAGTTCGGCCCTTCGCCATAGGTACTATAGTATACATTGTTTTTTTTTTTTTTAATGCTCGTCTTTGGTCACTTTTGGAAACCGTTTTGCAATAGGACTTGAAACCTGGCCGCTACATCGGTTTGTAAGTCATCAGTTATCACCATATTGGTTTATATGTGAAAGATACTAATAAATATTTAATGAGAATTTAGGCAACACAAAAAATATTTTTAAATAATTCCGATGAATGCAACGGAAATTTTTAAAACAGCGGGGAAAAAAGGACAGCCCCTATATTTTCCATTAAGTACACTCGTTGAATGCAACGAGAACATAATAACAATATGATCCGAAGAATACAACGGACATAAAAGTGATTTCCGATGAATGCAACGGAAATTTTTAGGCAGCGGGGAAAAAAGGATACCCACATTTTCCATTACCAGTATTACTGCACGTGGTCGCGCCGCGCGCGTACTCGGCGGCCCAGGCGAGCGGTGTCCACCCGCTTACTCGTTCAATACAACGAGAACATAATAAAATATTATCCGAAGAATACAACGGACATAAAAATGATTCCTCGTTCAATACAACGAAAACATAATAAAATATTATCCGAAGAATACAACGGACATAAAAATGATTCCCGATGAATGCAACGGGAATGTAAAAAAGTATTCTTCTGGTTGCACATCATTTTCGCCATCATCTGAGTACAAAATGTGCCTCCGGCTTGCCCCTACGTTTTTCCGAATTCAGTTTTTGTTCGTATCTCTTCATCTTCCTTAGCCATCTATCTTCTTCGGGTTCACTGTGTTTTCGTTTAGGCATACTTAACAAATAAGCAAATAACCGTAAATTTATACCTTTTTTTTTTTTACGTAGGTTACCTACACTCATGCACAAATTATATTACTGTTACACTCGTGCGAGCGCCGCGCGCGCACGGACAAGAATGAGGTCGGTACTGCGGAGGCTTGTCAGGTGTGATTAGACAGAGGAAGATATAGTGGTTTTCTTTCTCTGACTTTAAAACTTGTGCGATAGGGTTAGCGCGTAGCAGGGCTACTACATGGTTAAGGAATAAATCTCGGAGGCGAAGACAGGATAATTATAGTTAAGTGATCTTATGTCTTACGGCAGCGTTCATGATAGCAGTAATGGATGATAAGTTCCTTTCAAAAATGACAGTACTAGTATGCAAACGAAGTTAGAGAATAGGCCTGTTGCACATCGTCTAACGTCGTTTCAGACCCCCTAGACAAATGCCACACGCCAACTTTTCCGCAGTCGTTCCTCAGAAAAAATGTATGGAGATGACATTAGCTGCGGAAAAAATAGCGTGAGGTTGTCGCAAGCTAATGTCATTTTCATACATTTTTTCTGCGGAACGACTGCGGAAAAGTTAGCGTGTGGCATTTGTCTAGAGCCTCTGTTCGGCAGACTTCGGCACGGTGTTTTGAGTTTTGACGCGGTATTTTCCAGATATTTAGAGGATATCAAGTCTCAAACTTATGTTTCTTATTTCATACCATAAACCTATAGTTCAATGATAAAAATTCCTGAATAACCTACATGTATTGTAAGATAATAAAAATATTTTAAACAATACTAACTTCTCATTTATTCAATAAAAGAAAAAAAATTGTTTTCTTATCGGTCACCCACCACGCTCAAAAAGTGTAACTTGAATTAATATCAAAGAAAAAAAAAATACTGCATAAATAAAATAAATAAATAATTACAATTGCATAAGTTGATAAAAATGCTATGCAATAGCTTTACCGCGGCAGTCCCCGAGTGCCACTTTAATTTTTTTTATATTTTGTTTGCTATAGTACTTACAGGTTCATTTTAAAAGAAAAAAACCAGGGAAAATTCTAAAGAAAAGCTAAAGAAATAATAATATAAAGTAATAATGGTCATTTTCTCGAAGTTCATTCGAGTCAGCTAGTGACCATATAAATACATTCATATGTGCATATAAGGAGTTAATATTCATAGACTTTCGAATGTTACGAAATTCTTAAAATTACCGCTTATCATTCCCATACAAATATCAGATCTAAACAACATCCAACGGACTTACAACTTTTGTACTGAGCTACTAATTTGCACCAACGTTAATTACTTTCACACAGCCGTTGGAAACAATTGTTTTGTATTTATTTCATAAAATATACTGTTATTTTATGAGGTTAACGTACCTTTATAGTTTTATAGCGCATATTATATTTTAATAGTAAGTAGTTATACGAGCCTAAATTAATTGAGTGTACAACTTTAAATATCGTAATGTGCTTCATACTCTTAGATCAAAGCTAATAAGTGTTTAATAGCCAGTATGTAATAACTATTCGTGCAAAGAGATGTTTTTGTATTTGTAGCTTGCCAATGTTGGTTTTTTATACATCAAATTTGGCAAACAAGCAGGCTAACCACCTGGTGGTAAAACTGGTAAATGGACACAGTCTAGCCTTAGCACACTGATTTCATTAACTAAGCTTATGATTGAACGCGGGCGCAGCCGCTCACGTAGAAGATACATACACAACATTTCTTCCATTAGTTCGTAACATTTTCATATAATATCTATTCTATATTGTATACTTTAAGCAGTACTTCACTCTTAGCCAGCAGCTGATGCTTTATAAAGCTTACATTCAGCCGCATATGGAGTACAGCTCGCACCTCCGGGCAAGAGTTCCCAAATATCAGCTGGGTCGAGTTGATATTTAGGAGCTCTTGCTCACAGGACTCCCTGCAAAGTCATGCAGTCTGCATCTTCGCTGATTTCAGTATCACGGCCTCAATGTAGAGACTTTGGTTCTTTTTTGCGTGCTCTATCGGTTCTTTAACGGAGAGTGCACCGAGGAACTTTTTGCAAGTGTGCCTTCGTCACCTGTTAATTTGGACAGGCAAAGGTTTAAACCATAAAATAGTAAAAGCTGCGCGCAAAAATAGTTTTTTTTACATTTCTTTTTAATTCACGTTACAAAGAGCATTCATTTTGTCGTGCCAGTTCGAAATTTAAAGAAAACAAGTGCGTTCTCCTCTTCAGTAATGATGTACGGGCGTTATAGAAGTTGGTTCCATTTGCAAATTACTTTGCCGGCCGCTCAAACACTCTAGCCGAGAAATTGCTGGCCGCTGCCTGCTCAGTACTGCAATTACGATTTATCCCAAAGAAGCCTGTGTAAGATATGGTCGTATACCGTAGCATGTTTCAGAAAAGTAAATTTAAAATGCGGCGCAGTTGAAAATTTAATTTAATTTTGTATAAAATCTGACCCCTATTTTATACTAGTGGAATCGATTCTACTCTCGATTCTGAACAAACTAGGTATATTGACGCAGGAGAGCGTGTTTATGTTCGTTCGCTATACGATTCCGCGGGAGTAATGCAGGAAGTGCGTACGTAGCACGTAACACAGCAAACGATACGCACGGAACATCGTTTACGGACAGAATACAGCGCCGTAAGGTAAACGCCGCCAGTTAATTCCGCCACAAGCCGCATCTGCGCTCCGTTCTAAGGACATGCTCGACGACACCTGCCCAGTAGTGCCCACGCCCAGTACTGTTTGTTTCCCCTTTTTCCAGATAAGATTTGCTCGGTGACGATCCATTTTGTGCATGGCAATTTTCAGGCTAACACTTTGTCTTAAGTTTTGTGTTTTATGTCGGGGAGTATACAATACATGTTACGCTAACTTCTTATAATTTTATTAATAACTAGTAATTATGATTTCGCTTTGTTTCTGTAACAATTCTTAAATTTCCATTTCATTGTTGATGTTATAGTCAAGATTTAAATTTTAATTGGCGTAACGAAAGAACTGGTATGGCTAGACATTCCTGGGTTTGACCAAAGCTGCATATTAAAGATGGTATACAGTTGCTCTATTTCAATATTATCAGAAAACAGTTTTTTTGCGTCTTGCAGTTGTTTCGGTGACTATCTAGATAAATGAGTCGGGTATATTGATAAACATAACAAAATAAACTCTATAAACAACATCATATCATTTACAATGCGACCTTTCTGCGTCCAGGTCATTTTGAGATACCTGCTTTATTGGTTCCGAGTATTTTCCACGTCACCAGTAAATTGTTCATCCATCCAAAATGGCCGCAAAAGGTCTAAGTTGCATACTCTAATTTGTTTTATTAGCAACAAAGCATAAATATGTTTCTTCAATGACATTTATTCGGTATGTATACGGCTCAAAAGATTGTACTCGTAAAGAAGCTGTTACCGAAATTGTCACGTGGAACACATATTTATATTGCTAAGGTCCAATTTCACCAATATTTAAACAGGTGGTTAGTTAACTAACAAACAAGTTTTTGACATTTCACTCATACAATAAGTGTCAAAAACGGTTGTTTGTTAACTATAACCGCCTGTTAAATGTTGGTGAAATTCGACCTTAGCCTGTTAAAAAGTGGAACACATGTATATTGCAAAGCCTGTTAAAAAGCTATCGCGTTCTTCTCTAGATTTGGCAAATCTCTGACAGGAAATTCATTATTAAGGGTCCCGCAGATTTTGATGTAAGTAATTATTAAAGTTTAAGGCATAAAACGAGTTCAATTGACAATATATTTTAGGAACAATATTTTTATATTATTTGAAATAAAAATTGATTGAAGCAAAGTAAATTATTTTACAAAAGGTGCTAGACACTTGAGACTTATTAAGTAACTCTTTGCGTGGCTTTCATGTAATAAGCTAAACGCGCTTGTGTTGTCCGCAAAACGTTGAAAAATTAGACGTTGCTATATACTCGTATATCTATCTATTTATATAAAGGAGAAGTTTCCATCTATAGACGCACGCACACCCGTAACCGCTAGTGTAGCGTAACGTGTTTGGACTGTTGTTTTAACAATGCGGATAAGAAGGGATTTTAAAAAAATTTAACCCTAAAGGGCAAGTTTGTATGGAAAAATCTTTAATTTAGAAACGATTTTGATAAAACTTGAGATTCATGCTCTTTAAAATATATTTTATTGAACACGTGTTTCATGGTTTATTAGAATTCACCCCCTTAGGGTCAAAATAGGGGTTTAAAGTTTCTATAGAAAATATTTAAAATCTGCTCCAATTTCTATGAAATTTATTATCCGGGCTTAAATAGGCTACAAAATTAATTTTCCTACGGGAAAATATAAAATTCCCACAGGAAAACAATAATAACGCGGGCGAAGCCGCGAGCGTAAAGTTAGTATTCTATAAAACCAATAATATATTAGGTTGGGGAAAAAGTCTTTTCGCATTATAGTATGTATAAACTTGTAATAAAATCTCTTTGGCTATACTATTTGTATCTGGCTGGTTTTGGTATCATTGAAAGTTTAAATTTTAAAGAACATAATTCCAAATTCAAATTAGGAAAATGTGTGATTTTCATTTGTTTTTCGTACCGCCAAGATGAGTGAATCTAATGAAGAAATTCGATACATTTTAAAATTTTACTACAAAAATGGTAAAAATGCAACGCAAGCCACGAAAAAAATTTGCGATACTTATGGACCTAGTGCAGTGTCTGTGAAAGTAGCACAAATTTGGTTTAAGCGTTTTCAATCCGGAAATTTTGATGTCAAAGATGCACGTCGCTCTGGTCGCCCTATTACAGATAAAATGGATGCCATTTTTGAAAAAGTGGAGCAAGATCGGCATGTCAGTAGTTACGACGTAGCTGAAGAACTGGGAATTGACCACAAAACAGTTTTGGCGCATTTGAAAAAAACTGGGTACACAAAAAAGCTCGACATTTGGGTACCTCACGAGCTCACTGAAAGAAACCTAATGAACCGTGTACTCATTTGTGATTCTTTATTACGACGTAATGAAACCGAACCATTTTGAAGAAGCTGATAACTGGTGATGAAAAGTGGATCACGTACGACAAGAACATGCGAAAAAGGTCGTGGTCAAAGGCCGGTCAGGCTTCACAGACTGTGGCGAAACCCGGGTTAACTCGCAACAAGGTGATGCTGTGTGTGTGGTGGGATTGGAAGGGCATTATTCATTATGAGCTGTTACCACCAGGCAGGACCATCGATTCTGAACTCTACTGCGAACAACTGATGAGATTAAAGCAAGAAGTTGAGAGAAAGCGGCCGGAATTAATCAACAGAAGGGGTGTGGTTTTTCATCATGATAACGCTAGACCTCACACATCTTTAGCCACTCAGCAAAAATTAAGAGAGTTTGGCTGGGAGGTGTTAATGCATCCGCCGTATAGTCCTGACCTTGCACCTTCAGATTTCCACCTGTTTCGGTCTCTTCAGAATTCTTTAGGCAGTGTCAGGTTAACATCACGAGAGGACTGCCAAAACCACTTGTCGCGGTATTTTGACCAGAAGTCCCAAAATTTCTATAGCAATGGGATCATGTCCCTACCTACAAGATGGCAAAAAGTTATCGAACAAAATGGTACCTACATACTTTAGTTAAATGTAAATAAACTATATTAAAAAATGTTTTGAATTTTCTTAAAAAATGCGAAGAAACTTTTTCCCCAACCTATTATCCAAAATAGTCTCAGTTTACAAGCGGTATGGACAATAGGTAGAGCATCATTAAGTTTATCCGAATCACCTCTATGTATGCTCCGTGACTTTTCGTAGTTTTCGAGCTAAGAACTTTTTAAATATTTTTTTAAAAAAACGTGACTTACCTAGTTTTGGAAAAAATCAAGTACGTATCTTAGTAATAAAGAGAGAGAGAGAAAGAAGAAAGAGAACCAATAAAGAGATTATTGGTCACAGAGACTTGAATTATTGAGATAAATACTTGATTTTTTTTCAATTAAGTGAATAATAGCATATCTTCCATAAATAATAACAATTATGTTTAAGTTGGATATCGTTGTACTTCATTTTTCAACAACAATTTTCAAGAGCCATTTAAAAAAACTTACGAGCGATAAAAAAAAAACAAATTTTATTAGCTATTTGCACTGTAAGTTTGAAAGACAAGTCTTTACGGTATCTTATTGGAATTTTACCTAAGCCATAACTAGTCTAAAAAGCTATCACGAGGGTTAAGATGAAATAACACTAAATTATGATTTTTTTTTGTGTATTATATATGTAACTCTGGACTTCCGCTTGGCCGTTTTTTGAGACACTATGTATACTAAGCGAAACTTGTAATTGTTGCTATCAAATACAATAGTTTTATAAGTAAGTATAACCAAATAACAATAGAGATAAAAAACATTTTCTTCGTCAAAATATCCAGTTACAAAATCATAATCCTTTACTTTAAATTATTTAGCAAAGTTTCTATTGTTACTTTTGTTGCTATATCTCACGGCTCCTTGATCTTACACAAAATATCCCTTTTGCGTAACAACCGAATAATTGTATTAGCTTGCTTACACAATGTATTACAATACATTACGGTAGCTGTAATGAATGGAATAGTAAGCTCACGGTAGTTTTAATTGAATTGCTAATTTTTGTTCAGCATTATTTAAGTTACGAAATCATGTGTGATTATCGTAATTAGAATATCTAGTATTAAAATTAATATAGTTGCAATCTAAGATAAGAAACGAAATCAATGATACAAATGTTACAGCTGCAACATAGCTTTTGTCTTTGTTTGACTATAATTTTATCCTTTGTTTTTATGATAATTCGAACGACGATATTATAAATTATAGTAATATAATTTATTATTAGTATTAGTAACTGCGAGAATCTATAGGAGAAGTAAATTAGAAGTTCCAACCTACATTTTTCCATGACATATTTTTTGTTTATGTAATATGTAGAGTTTTAATCGAACATTTTGTTGAATAACTGTTACACGTGTCAGAATTAGCACCAGAATACTTTAAGGTTTTTGACTGTAAGCAATATTCCTAAAAAACTCCAAACCGTGGACTGTTACCCAAGTACTCTAACCAATGAAACTTATATTTTTGTTTGTTTGTTAGCTGTGCAAATAATTGCACAAGCATGCAACCAATTGGCCACATGACGCAGCTGATGCGTTCTGACATTTATTACTTCACAAATTGCGAATTTGTAAACATTGCTTTACGATAAAAGGCGCGCAAAAAATGCGGATCTAGGCTCATCTACCTGCGGCTTCCGAATCCGCGAGCAAAAAACACTTAAATAGATTCATCGGGGCTCCACAAAAAGCACCACATTGTGTCCCCTATATTTAGTCCTGCTGATTCAAATCGACAAATAAGGTGATATTGTTTGGAAAAAATGTGGATTATTGGCTTGAGTGTAGCCTTGTTAAGTACAGGGCTGCCGACTATCTGCCCACTGCCGACGCCCTACATTTCTATTTGTATCCCAAGAGTATTATAAGTTACGAAATAGTTCACGAGCACGGAGGCTTTCCGAATATCCTCTCTATTAAAGTATTGGTTATGTATAAACAAAAGATCTGATTTGCATTCGTATTTTCCTGTAAAATTTTGTAATATTATAAACAAATAGTACATTTTTAATTAGCACGGTTCATTGTCAATATTATTATCATAGCAACTATCAATCGATTCATGATCAGTGATTGCATTCCTATTTAGCATATTCGTGCACATGTTAATTTATTAGCAAAATTTGCAATGAACAAACGATATTTGTTTAAAGAAGTAACTAGATGCACAGTCGAATGTCTATTTATTGACCGCCAACCCAGTAATGATCGCTTCTAAGAATTAAGGTCATTGCTAGTTCACGAGTTAGATATGTTGTTTGAATTGGCTTTGTTTCGAAAATATCTATATTTTTTGAAAATCGCATCAAAATCTCTTCAGTAGTACGGGGAGCTTCCGGACAAACCGCCTCCATGGTCGAGTGGTTGAGAGAGACCACCCGGTATTGACCTGAAAGTACGGAGTCAATTCCCTATGAGAGCAGATTTTTTGCTTAGTTTGGTTTACAAATTATATATGTTTGGTTGATGGAAGGGCTTCTGAGTCTACCTTTTTTTTTTCTCGGGGGGAAATGCGTAACCGCACCGTACCCGCCGTTGGCTAGACGGCGAGCGTGTGTGGGGCTCTCCCGGCAGAGTGCCAGGCCTACCCACTAAAACCCCCCGGTGTACTCCCTGCTCTTATGAGCGCGCTAGGTAAGGTCCACACTGCGACTCCACTACCCACGCGCCCGAGCAAGCCCGACCCTACGGTCGGGCTATCGCCAAGGGGGGATTGCCCTGGTGTTCTCACCAGGGCAATCCCCAGACGGAGGGCCTTACGGCGGCGTGCACGGGGCCAACCGTGCACGCAGGCCTCCACGGCAGGGTCATTAGACGGGCATCGCTTGTGCGAATGCCCGCCTTCTCCTGCCTATCCGTCTGCGACGGATGGGAGCGGCTTGAGGATCTGCCTCCCGCTCCCTCTCTGCGGCCTCCTTCTGCGAGATGACGTCCTCGCAGAAGGAGGCGACAGCCCCCCATACCGCCTCGCCGCGGAGCATGGCCACGACCATGCTCGGCAGCGAGAGGTCACCGCCTCCCAGCGCAGTGTTAAGCACGGTGCGTTGGGGTCACCAGGCCGGGCACACCGATAGGGTGTGCTCGGCAATGTCGTCGGGAGCGTCGCAGTGGTGACACCGCGGCGTTTCCTCCCGACGCGCGACCCGGTGCAAGTAGTGACCAAAGCAGCCATGCCCGGTCAGTACCTGCACCATGCGAAACGTGAGGCTGCCCTGCCGACGCCCTACCCACTCCTTTCTGAGTCTACCTAGCTAGCTACCACCATCATATCTAAGGTTGTCGCCATAACAACAATGTTAATAAGATTGTTGTGTTCCGACAATTAGAGGTTAGATAGCCAGTTCTTCAAATTGTTGAAGATGAGGAAATGAGTAGAATCTCGCTTTCATCTTCGTTCTTATCTTCACTTAGCATCAAGCGAGGTGAATACTAAAAGTTCCCTTTTATGTGAAAAAAAATAAACAAACTAATTTTTTGAAAATTATGCCAACGTATTCTGTTACGGCCTTATTAATAATGATTTTACTCTTTGGATCATCCTAGGATTAGTTACTCCATACAGATAATGACCATTAACAAATGTATACATGTATATGGAAAATACAAAATTTGTCGGCAAAAGATGGGAAGTAATCAATGCTCGGAGTCCTCAACTACAGTTAGGGGAGCTAGTTGTTTTACTTCTGCTTACCCAAGAATGTTGTTTACATAAAATAGTTCTTAGGTAAAATGGGAGAACAGTAATTCAAGCAAAAACTTATAAAACCCAAGCAAACCAAACAAAAATTGTATCCCAATTAAAAATACCTAAGCCGTAAGTGACCTTATCCACTGGACTGTAGAAACCGTTGATTCGTATCCAATTACTTTACAATTATCGCGATTATTGACTTGGTTTGGTTAAAATATATAAACAGATTTTTAATCGTGTTAATTTCGTGGAGTCCTCAAGCTACGAGTAAATTAGCGACAGGATGGTGGTAATGGGGGCGGACGCACGAGTTAACAACGAATACGCGCCCACACGCGCATTGCATCAATCTGCCGAAGCTAGCTAGACAAAGAAGACGCATTTTTGGGTCATCGCACTAATAAGGATGCAGATCATTTTAATAACAATACCAGTTTGTAAACTAACACACCACTTAGATTTAACTGTTTCAATAAAGCTATAGAGATTTTCAAATCCTTTTGTTATATCGCCACAAAGACATCGACGTTGTCCTAATAAGCAAACAATAAATATTCTAGCAAGTTTTTTAGCTATTGTCTGAACTACAGATTTAGAAACATCAACGGAGGAGCCCTACTGAATTACCGTTTTCTTTTTAATTAATATTTTAAATATCAATTGCAGTAATGAGTTCAAAGTCAAACTACAGTGAATGAGATGAATGTGCGAACGGGACGTTTTGCGAACGGGATCTTCTGCGAATGAAACATTTTCAAACACTGGCATTCTACGAATGGTACTTTCTGCGCGTAAACCAATTTGTCGTTGCAAGATTTTACAAAATCTTTCAAATAGATTCAGCAATAGTGAGGAATTGATAATAATGTTGAATAAATGATCGTTTTAGCTTTAAAGTGATCATGACTGGCTGGCCAGACGAGATGGTGTAGAGTTTTGTTTCGAGTTTGCCTATCTCTTCATATATACGTAATTGCGGTACAATACTTCCTCAAGTCGTAACAACTATTGCCGTCGCGTCGTCACCGGGACGTCAATGAGAATGAGATGAAATAAGACGCTGAGGTAATGACACACATTTACTTTGGTCGTCTGTCCACCGCACTCCCGGTGCCCGAGCTTGATCTCGACCAGAAATGATCTCGTTTCGTTGACGTCCCGCCCGATGACGGTGATGGTGGACAAGTAGCCTTACTCTTTGCTTTAAAATTAAATAACATTCATTTAGACCACAGTGATGGTTGTACTGGTACTTTTTATCTTAAAACTCATATTGGATCAATACCTTCGAAAGTACCAACCAGAGGGAAACTGAGTAGGTACTAGAACGGACTACGCCGGCACCTCTATGTTTTTTTATGGTTGTTCTCATCCCTTTCTAGGCTCTTGCGACCGCTTGACTGACTGCTTCCCGTATGATTCCCAAAACCTTATCATGACGTCGCGAGTAATGATCCTTTTCTAAAAGAACTCTGCATCCCATCAGTATGTGCCTAGCTGTTCCAGGTGCTTCGTCACACGTATAGCATGTTTTTTCTGTAGCTATTCCCCATCTTGTTAGATTACATTGGTCTGGGAGAGTCATTTGGAAGGCGTTAAGAAAGAATTTCAGAATTGCAGGCGACCAATCATAAAGTAGTTTGCCACTTGAGAGCCAGCGGAATGCAGAATTCACCGATAGCTATCCAGTCATTTTGCATCTCCAAGTTCATCGCATGTACCCTATATTTGTCTTGGTGAAGAAAGGAACAAAAACCGCCCTGCCAAACGCCGTTCTATAGCCAGATCTTCTTATAGATGTTAAATAAGTGTTTCCGTACTGTGGGGCACTTCTGATATATTATGTAAGGAATGCCATCTGGACCTGGAGCTGATGCAGTTGCTTTCATGTTGATTTGCTTGTCAATCTCTTCCAAATTAGGTGGATTTGTTTGGAAGTCAACAAGAGGGTTTTGAGGTCTTTTGTAGTTAGGTTTATAGTACGGAGTTTGTTTAGCAACTTCATAAGTAGCTTCGGTGGCGCTGTGGACTCGGCACTTGCCTTCCAATCGGGAGGTCCGGGTTCGAGACCGCCATGTACCACTGTGTTTTTCGTTGTTCAAATTTCATATGTACATTTGTCTGACGCTCCTACGGTGAAGGAAAACATCGTGAGGCAACCTGCATACATCTGCGAAGAAATTCAATGGTGTATGTGAAGTCGACCAACCCGCACTGGGCCAGTGTGGTTGACTGAGGCCTAATCACCCTTACATAGGGTAAGCTCGAGCCCCTCGGTGGGGACGTATATGAGCTGTGATCATGAAACGCCGTTCTATAGCCAGATCTTCTTATACATAGATGTTAAATAAGTGTTTCCGTACTGTGGGGCACTTCTGATGGTTCTCTATTTTGTCTCATAATTTTTTTATCCATAATCCTAACGTGTCATAATGTTTTTTGACATAATCATCATATGTCCGAATGATAAGCACCCTTATTATAATATCACTTGCCCGAAAATCGAAAGCTCTAAATATAATATGACCTAATTTTTTTTGCTATAAATATCACAATCTATAATATTTAAAATTTCTAAAATACTTTTCTATAATAGTCATAAGTCCTAACGTAATATCTCATAATACATATAACGTGCCGTAAAAACGAAATACCACAAATATAAAGTTCTTTCATTATATGTACTACCAAATCCATGCATACGTTTAAAAACAGTCACTTGATGTAATGCAAGCAAGCATGCAGCATGCAAGCAAGCATGCAGCATGCAAGCAAGCTTAAAGCATGCAAACAAGCATGCAGCATGCAGCATGCATGGCTTCTGTCACGGCTCCGGCGCTGCGGGGCTCCGGCGGTCCCACGCGACCTTATCGTCGCAGATGGTTTTCGCCCACCACCGCAGCTTCGGCTTGCTGGCCGGCTGGGCCGGCCAGCCTCAGCCGCGGCGGCGGTCGTTAAAACCACCTGCACCTCAGCTCGCGGGCCGCCTCGCCCCTCTGCGCCTACGCGGGTTTAAATAACACTCTAGGGGTAGGGCAGACAGGACTACGTGGTGTCGGTTTACAGCGATATATTTCTGTCACTGAATTTGAAAGGGTAACGGTTGTTAAGGTTCATAAGACAACATTTTAATTCAATTTGTTATTATTGATAGTAAGTCTAAGCTTGCTGATATTGATAACATAACCAAGATAAATCAACTTTTAAACATGTTTTAGTACTAACAAAATTATTATAAACCATCATTCGGACTAATAATATTATACAATAGAACACTTAGGACTTGTGACTTTATAGCAAGTAAAATTAGGATATCTTATTATTATAGCACCCGATATTATGACACAAAAGTATTAGAACTAAAGACGATTAGGTAATATACAATTTCGTATACCCGAACATTATGGAAAGTGATGATTATAGCAAGCGTTTTCGGGATTATGATTTTCGGACGATCGATATTCGGAGAAGAAAGGGACTACCACTTCTGATATATTATGTAAGGAATGCCATCTGGACCTAGAGCTGATGCAATTGCTTTCATGTTGATTTGCTTGTCAATCTCTTCCAAATTAGGTGCATTTGTTTGGAAGCCAACAAGAGGGTTTTGAGGTCTTTTGTAGTTAGGTTTATAGTACGGAGTTTGTTTAGCAACTTCATAAGTAGCTTTAAGGTGGCTATAGATCTGTTCATTGGTCAAAAAAAGCTTCAATATAATAGTATATCTTGAACTTAGTTTACTTTTAATTAATGGTCACAAAACATAAACAAACATTGTGACCAGAATGTGAACACAAATACTGTGACTGTACTTCTCTGAAGTCTAATTAGGCGCAAGGTCTGACACGGCACAGACGGCACTCGCTCAAATGAGAAAATTGGTCCCTCCATCCGGCATCTTATCAGCAATAGAAGCAACATCCATGTCGAAATTATAGATATGGTTCTTGCTTTATCCAACTTTAAAGATCGTAGACTCGTACACTTTTACATTTACAAGCTATAAATAGGCTTTAAGAATATAAAACATTTTTGTATTTACATGTAGGTATAGCAACAACAAAATAAACTAAAAGTTAGAGCAAGTGTTTGCAATACGTGTACATATATTACAGTAAAATATGATAATGGCTATTTGATTTTAACTATAGAATACATAGAGGCTTTTGTTAATAGGATAGAATGGAAAATGTTATGTTTTGCACTATTTTGTATTATCATCAACATATCAACCGAGAAACCCCCTCTGCTGGTCATAGGCCTTCTTGTTAAAGGTTTACTGATGTTGCATCTCCCAGAACCCGGCTGTTACTTGAGGACCTTTCCTCTCCAACGGCCATCAGTTCGGCTAGCAACATGCCCTGTCCTGTCCGCGTAAAGCTTATAATTATTTGGGCTATGTCTGATCATGTATAGTCACTTTTTTTATTAGAACTAAGGTGACTAATCAGCCTACTTGCCTAATGGTAAGTGGCTACAGTTGCGTATAGTACATGTAGTTTCTATAAGACTTGCAGATTTACAATCTCTACCAAAGGCGAACTACGAACATAGCCCTCTCTATTGTCATTTGGGTAAATTTAAGGTTATCTCTATATATAATAAAATCGTAGGGGTACAAAAATCTGTAATTGCGAAATATTAAGAAAAAAAATACACAGGTCGCCTTAAAATCATTAGCAGAACACGATAGAATAGTTTAAAAAAAAAATTGTTTGTTTGTTGGTTTGTTTGTTTGTTTGTTTGTTTGTCTGTTTGTCCGGAAAGATCTCCGAAACTACTGGACAGAATTTGATATGCCTTACACCACAATGCTTAGATTTTTCCGGAAGAACATTTAGGCATAATTTCGTTTGTTTAAATTCACTTTTTATTTTTAGTGAAAAAATACCATATAAAATTTTCGAATTGGCTTTAGGCGCTTAACACATTGCCGCCGCATCCCGCTGCGGTGAACGAAACAGGGACGAAAACCGCATGCGGCTGCGGCGGCACGGAACCGTGCCACCATACGGTTTGCTCCGTATCACCGTCCGGAGCTGCGGTGCACGACGCCCCGCATCACCGCATTATCTATTACGCGTATGCACGTCCTTTCTGCGCAAAAATCCGTACAATACTGCGGCTCAGTGTGGCATACCCCGCGGATCGCACCGCACAGCGTTGCCGACTTCCACGGTCTGGATTACCCAAAAACCTATCTGAAAATCCCCAATTTTGGGGAAAACATAATTGATATCCCCACATTTTCCCCACAAGTTTTCAGCAAAGAAATTAAACTTAATATTACTTAACTTAAAATTAAAAATAAACACGAAATAAAACTTACTGTAACAAATATCAATCGAGAAATACGTCAGGTAAACAGGTGAATATTGGTTTTATAACATAATATATCTTGAAATAATCGTCGTTCTTATTAACTTTCTTTTTTTTACATTTTAACTACCACTTATCCATTGTATCTTTCTAATTATATTACATAAACAACAAGTGTGAGCAATACACAACAAGCAGTATGTGTGAACTCGAACACCAAATAACGCTCAAAAGTTCTCTGCCATACGCATACGTACTCTATCTATAGGTATAATTCGTTACAAAGCTATAGTAAACAACAGGGACTTCCCCGATAAACAATAAAGGTTGATGGACATAAATGCTGCTATAAAATAAACTCCAAAACCTTCCAACCGGATAAGTTGAGTTAAAGTATAAATAATGTATAAATTATACTCACTTCTAATACTAATTTTATTACTTTTAAGTTAAGTCCTAGCGTAAATGTCTAAATTCCCCACATTTTCCCCACATAAACGCTCTCCCCACAAATTACCCAATTAGACTGAAAATCCCCACAGTTTGGGGAATTCCCCACAGATTGGCAACGCTGGCACCGCATCACCGTCCGGGAGTGCGGTGCCGTCGCGCGCGCCGCACAACCGGACGGGCAAGCGGCGTGAGTGTGTTATACCCTGCGGTTTTTGTATACAAATTAAGGGCCCATGGCGCGAAAAATAGCAAAAAGGCCGTTGGCGTTTTTGATATTTTACGTTAACACTCCAGTTAACTGACCGGGAAAAAATAATTTTAAATTCTTAAATTATGTGTCTACACAATCACCGTCACCATTTTTCAAATTTACATACCATTTCGTTAAAAAATAGCATCAATTTTACTTAAAATTTAGGTTACACCCACATACCGTTCGTGATTTTTAGCTTCATTAATTAACCCTATTATATTTTAGTTTAACAAATATATAGAACAAAGGTCAGCAAAACACTGACACCGTGGTATTTTTTTTAATTATCGTACATTGATTTTTATTTGAATTTTTTAACATACATTTATCGATGTTCTTACAAATACTTGGCTCGGGCGCGTCGAAATTCAGTGTGCAATCAAGACTCGAAGTGAGAGCACGTCGCTTTGAGCTAGCTCCCGGTCGCGTAATTATTTGTGTATGTATACGACGCGAAGTCCTACGGAGTAATCGGAGAAGTTGATAACTAACAATTTTGTTATTTGTGGCTGCCGTACGAAAAACCTTCAACCTTTTTACAAGCTTTAATTTATCTTTTGCATGTTCGGGTCTAATCTTGCGAGTTAAATTTGACTCACTTCCCGGTTTCCGATTAAGCTGAAATTTTGCATGCATATGTATAAATATATTATGATGACGACATGGAGCTGATCTGATGTTGGAGCTGAAGGGTGGCCATAGGAACTCCGCGATAAAACGACATAGCCCCATCGAGTTTGAGCTCGTTTCATTCGTATTGACGAGAACTTTGATCCTATATGGTAACCAGGGTCTGATGCTGGATCTGGAAGTTTGCCATAGGAACTCCGCAATCAAAGAATGCAACCCCATCGAGTTTGGGCTCGTTTGATTCGTATTGACGAGTACTTTGGACCTATGTGGTAACCAGGGTCTGATGCTGGAGCTGGAAGGTAGCCATAGGAACTCCGCAATAAAAGGACAGAACCCCATCGAGTTTGGGCTCGTTTGATTCATATTGAAGAGTACTTTGGACCTATGTGGTAACCAGGGTCTGATGCTGGAGCTGGAAGGTAGCCAAAGGAACTCCGCAATAAAACGACAGAACCCCGTCGAGTTTGGGCTCGTTTGATTCGTATTAACGAGTACTTTGGTCCTATATGGTAACCAGGGTCTGATCCTGGAACTGGAAGGTGGCCATAGGAACTCCGCAATCAAACAACGCAACCCCATCGAGTTTGGGCTTGTTTGATTCGTATTGACGAGTACTTTGGACCTATGTAGTAACCAGGATCTGATGCTGGAGCTGGAAGGTAGCCATAGGAACTCCGCAATAAAAGGACACAACCCCATCGAATTTGGGCTCGTTTGATTCGTATTGACGAGTACTTTGGTCTTATATGGTAACCAGGGTCTGATGCTGAAGTTGGAAGGTGGCCAAAGGAACTCCGAAATAAAACGACGCAACCCCATCGAGTTTGGGCTTGCTTGATTCGTATTGACGAGTACTTTGGACCTATGTGGTAACCAGGGTCTGATGCTGGAGCTGGAAGGTAGCCATAGGAACTCCGCAATAAAAGGACATAACCCCATCGAGTTTGGGCTCGTTTGATTCGTACTGACGAGTACTTTGGTCCTATATGGTAACCAGGGTCTGATGCTGAAGTTGGAAGGTGGCCAAAGGAACTCCGAAATAAAACGACGCAACCCCATCGAGTTTGGGCTTGCTTGATTCGTATTGACGAGTACTTTGGACCTATGTGGTAACCAGGGTCTGATGCTGGAGCTGGAAGGTAGCCATAGGAACTCCGCAATAAAAGGACACAACCCCATCGAGTTTGGGCTCGTTTGATTCGTTATGACGAGTACTTTGATCCTATATGCTAACAAAGATCTGATGCTGGAGCTGGAAGGTGGCCATAGGAACTCTGCAATAAAACGACAAAACCCCATCGAGTTTAGACTCGTTTGATTCGTATTGACGAGAACTTTGATCCTATATGGTAGCCAGGGTCTGATGCTGGAGCTGAAAGGTGGCCACAGGCACTCTTCAATAAAACGATACAACCCCATCGAGTTTGGGCTCGTTTGATCCGTATTGACGAGTAACTTTGGTCGAGTTTCGTAATGGCGGCCATGCGGTTACAAAATAATAAAATATAAAATAATAGTAAAAAGATTTAAAAAAAAACGGCTCCCCACACTAGGATTTTATTTTAAAGCCCTAATAAGACGAAAATAAATTTTAATTTATTACATGATACATCTAATATACATATAAAATTCTCGTGTCACAGTGTTTGTTACCAAACTCCTCCGAAATGGCTTGACCGATCTTTATGATTTTTTTTGTGTATACTCAGTAGGTCTGAGAATAAGTCTGAGATTAGGTCTGAGATGCTCTGGACAGATTGCAGCGTCGCGCTATTCAAATAATTGGTGATGTAGAGGCAACTAACACCCTCGAGCCTCTACAACTTCGTCGTGACATCGCCTCTCTTAGCGCTTTTTACCGAATGTTCCACGGGGAATGCTCTGAGGAGCTCTTTAACCTTATCCCTCCCTCTCCATTCCTTAACAGAAACACGAGTAAGGGTCTACGGAGTCATCCTTACACTGTATCCTCCTTTTCACACCGTACCAAGAAATTCCAAGATTCCTTCTTCTTTTTTTTTATTGCTACTAAGTTGGCAAAAAAGCAAACTGCCCACCTGATGGTAAGTGGTAACAGTCACCTATAATACATGTGGCTCCTGTGACATTCGCAGTAAAACTGCAACCCCCACAAAGGCCACAGTGTACGTTGCCAACTTGTGACTTAAGATGTAAAGTCACGGTACCCAGTAATTTCAGTGCCATATCTTACCCTTCAAACCGGAACACAGCAATGCAAGCACTGCTGCTTTGCGGCAGAAATAGGTAAGACGGAGGTACCCAAGCATACGACCTGGGTACAGAGTCCCCCTCCGGTAAGTCTTCTGTCGTTCATCCCACACTTGGAATTCTCTAACTGCGCACGTGTTTCCTCCATCCTACAACATGGGTTCCTTCAAAAGAGGTGTGAAAAACATCTTTTAGGCCGGCAAGGGGCGGGCAGGTTGGATAGTGGATGTCCTCCCTCCTCTATCTGTCAACTTATTTGGGACTCTTTCACCGCTTAACATCAGGCGGGAGGAGGTGATTTGCCAGGCCCTCCATAAAAAAAACTGTTTAAGTACCTTGCCCGTATGTATTTACTTGGTAAGCCTTAAATAAACAAATATTGGTAATTCTAAGAAAAAAATATTTGTTTTTTATAAAATAGGTAAATCTTGCGACAAGCTTTTATATTTTTATTAAAAACTAGCTATGCCGGCGAACTACGTTTCGCCATAATAACGGCGAACTTACGTTTCGCCATAATAAAAAATAGTTTACGACTTATTCTCAGACCTACTGAGTATACACAAAAAAATTCATAAAGATCGGTCAAGCCATTTCGGAGGAGTTTGGTAACAAACACTGTGACACGAGAATTTTATATGTATATTAGATGTATCATGTAATAAATTAAAATTTATTTTCGTCTTATTAGGGCTTTAAAATAAAATCCTAGTGTGGGGCGACGTTTTTTTTAAATCTTTTTACTATTATTTTATATTTTATCATTTTGTAACCGCATGGCCGCCATTACGAAACTCGACCAAAGTACTCGTCATAACGAAACAAACGATCCCAAAACTCGATGGGCTTGTGTCGTTTTATTGCGGAGTTCCTATGACCACCTTCCAGTTCCAGCATCACACCATGGTTACCATATAAGATCAAAGTACTCGTCAATACGAATCAAACGAGCCCAAACTCGATGGGGTTGTGTCGTTTTATAGCGGAGTTCCTGTGGCCACCTTCCAGCTCCAGCATCAGACCCTAGTTACCATATAGGACCAAAGTCCTCGTCATTACGAATCAAACGAGCCCAAACTCGATAGGGTTATGTCGTTTTATTGCGGAGGTCCTATGGCCACCTTCCAGCTCCAACATCAGACCTTGGTTAACATATAGGACCAAAGTACTCGTCAATATGAATCAAACGAGCCCAAACTCGATAGGGTTATGTCGTTTTATTGCGGAGTTCCTATGGCCACCTTCCAGCTCCAGCATCAGACCCTGGTTACCATATAGGACCAAAGTCCTCGTCATTACGAATCAAACGAGCCCAAACTCGATAGGGTTGTGTCGTTTTATAGCGGAGTTCCTCTGGCCACCTTCCAGCTCCAGCATCAGACCCTAGTTACCATATAGGACCAAAGTCCTCGTCATTACGAATCAAACGAGCCCAAACTCGATAGGGTTATGTCGTTTTATTGCGGAGGTCCTATGGCCACCTTCCAGCTCCAGCATCAGACCCTGGTTAGGTACCATATAGGACCAAAGTACTCGTCATTACGAATCAAACGAGTCTAAACTCGATGGGGTTTTGTCGTTTTATTGCAGAGTTCCTATGGCCACCTTCCAGCTCCAGCATCAGATCCTTGTTAGCATATAGGATCAAAGTACTCGTCAATCTGAATCAAACGAGTCTAAACTCGATGGGGTAATGTCGTTTTATTGCAGAGTTCCTATGGCCACCTTCCAGTTCCAGCATCAGATCCTTGTTAGCATATAGGATCAAAGTACTCGTCAATCCGAATCAAACGAGCCTAAACTCGATGGGGTTGCGTCGTTTTATTACGGAGTTCCTATGGCCACCGTCCAGTTCCTTCATCAGATCAGCTCCATGTTATCATAATATTGCATTGTCACGATATACATATTATTATGTGCAAAATTTCAGCCCAATCGAAAACCGAGAAGTGGTGAAATCTACATTATACATACAGTGCAAGCTAAATAAAAGCTTGTAAAAATAAAAGTTGATCAAACACATCCCTGTATTTACTATAGTATAACACAGTAAATAATAAACACCTATTAAATTCAAAATTAACATCTACGATATTTTGCTAGGCGGCCGTACCGATTGGTGCCGATTGCGCGACCGAGTTCGCTTGTGTGCGTGAGCGACGCACACAAACAGAGACTAGAGAAATTTACCTAAACTAGCTCGGGCTCGCGCGGATGGTGGGCCCTTAAGATTCTTCAGTCAAAATTAAAAACCGCAGCGCCGCACACCGGAGCGGTGTCCGGTGCAATGTGTTATGCGCCTTAGGTAGAAAAACAACATGGCGCACGTGAAATTATTTTGACAAGTCTGTCACATAGTACAGAGAGAAGGTAGGTATTTTCTTCCACGAAGGAAAGGCAATGGAACTACGCCATACAGCCTGATCTTAAGTAATTGGATTTCGAAAATTAAGGCAGGAATGAAGTGTTTTACATAGTACAAATAAAATTTAATATTTAGGTTGGGGAAAAAGTCTTTTCGCATTATAGTATGTATAAACTTGTAATAAAATCTCTTTGGCTATACTATTTGTATCTGGCTGGTTTTGGTATCATTGAAAGTTTAAATTTTAAAGAACATAATTCCAAATTCAAATTAGGAAAATGTGTGATTTTCATTTGTTTTTCGTACCGCCAAGATGAGTGAATCTAATGAAGAAATTCGATACATTTTAAAATTTTACTACAAAAAAGGTAAAAATGCAACGCAAGCCGCGAAAAAAATTTGCGATGTTTATGGACCTAGTGCAGTGTCTGTGAGAGTAGCACAAATTTGGTTTAAGCGTTTTCAATCCGGAAATTTTGATGTCAAAGATGCACGTCGCTCTGGTCGCCCTATTACAGATAAAATGGATGCCATTTTTGAAAAAGTGGAGCAAGATCGGCATGTCAGTAGTTACGACGTAGCTGAAGAACTGGGAATTGACCACAAAACAGTTTTGGCGCATTTGAAAAAAACTGGGTACACAAAAAAGCTCGACATTTGGGTACCTCACGAGCTCACTGAAAGAAACCTAATGAACCGTGTACTCATTTGTGATTCTTTATTACGACGTAATGAAACCGAACCATTTTTGAAGAAGCTGATAACTGGTGATGAAAAGTGGATCACGTACGACAAGAACGTGCGAAAAAGGTCGTGGTCAAAGGCCGGTCAGGCTTCACAGACTGTGGCGAAACCCGGGTTAACTCGCAACAAGGTGATGCTGTGTGTGTGGTGGGATTGGAAGGGCATTATTCATTATGAGCTGTTACCACCAGGCAGGACCATCGATTCTGAACTCTACTGCGAACAACTGATGAGATTAAAGCAAGAAGTTGAGAGAAAGCGGCCGGAATTAATCAACAGAAGGGGTGTGGTTTTTCATCATGATAACGCTAGATCTCACACATCTTTAGCCACTTAGCAAAAATTAAGAGAGTTTGGCTGGGAGGTGTTAATGCATCCGCCGTATAGTCCTGACCTTGCACCTTCAGATTTCCACCTGTTTCGGTCTCTTCAGAATTCTTTAGGCAGTGTCAGGTTAACATCACGAGAGGACTGCCAAAACCACTTGTCGCGGTATTTTGACCAGAAGTCCCAAAATTTCTATAGCAATGGGATCATGTCCCTACCTACAAGATGGCAAAAAGTTATCGAACAAAATGGTACCTACATACCTTTAGTTAAATGTAAATAAACTATATTAAAAAATGTTTTGAATTTTCTTAAAAAATGCGAAGAAACTTTTTCCCCAACCTATTATTTTCTGTTAATGGCTGTGCCCTCAGAAGAATAACTAAAGCATAGAAACCTAGCAAAAATAGCTACTGAACTTAATATATTTGACTCACTTTGACATTAGGCGCTGCTAATAGAAGTTAGACAGAGACACGTATATGCATGATGTTTCGAAATTTTGTAGGTCGTCACTAATTCTCGCTTGTCAGTTCTTCTCCCAGTGATGTCATACTCATCACTCACCTAGTTTCAACGTCGATAATTATATTATGTAGGTATTTAATAGATCCCTAATACTAAAATGTCTTTATTACGAGAAATATAACATAAATAATTAAGGGTAGATTTTCTTATGTAACTTATCCAGCTAATAGCTGCTGTGTCTCTTTGGTATGGTCAGGCTGGCCGTTCAAGAGACTAAAAGAGGGAAGTGCGAGTCGGACTCGCCCACCGAGGGTCCCGTATAAAATTGTAGGTTATACTTTAAATAGAGACTAAATTTTTTATGATTTAATTACAAATGTGGAGTTTGAGATTTTCCCTGACTTGTAGTGTAAGACTATATAACTTCACTTATAGAACTTGTTAGTGTAGAACTGAGTAATTATATGGTTTTAATTTCAACTCGATACCTTCACGCGTTTCCAAGATAGTCTTGACAGACAAACGGACAATAAAGTGATCCTATAATGGTTCAGTGTTTCTTTTGAGGTACGGAACCCTAAAATTTGGACTATTTAAGTGACGGGTATTTCCCGTTATCTAAAATGTTGGAATTTTTCTATTGCAGAGATTCACAAATTCTATGGGAAGGAAATCGAAGACACACTTAATTCATTTTTATCGCATCGCTTAGAGGTACTTGAGGTTAATCTCATATTTAATTTACTTACCCGAAAATTTAACCCTCATGGATTTTGAACCTTGGATAAATTCGTGAATGCTAAAACTACTATTTGTACATATGCTTGGAAATTAAACTAAAAACATTAACATTTGACCATAATTTATTGTTAAGACATTTTTCGATAGATTTATTACGCTTGATGTGCGGCCGGGCTTAGAATGTAAATTTTCCGAAGGCGGCGTTTTGATATTTTACCTTTTTGACTCTTTCAAGTTCTTTTCTTGATCTAATATTTTAATTCTTAGAAAAAAATCATCTGAACTGGTTGTTCTTGGCATCCGTGTCAAGGATTCCGTAAAGAAATAGTTAAGAAATTAAATACGTTTTTATTTTCATAAATAATATTTTAGTTTAAACAAAGCAAACAACAAACAAAGTTTTATTTCAGTCACTACCGTGTGTTTACAAGTTAGTGTGGAGACTTTCCTAGTAAGTAAAATAATACCTGTATCAGGAAGTCTCCGCTCTTCCGTATAATTTAATTAACAGGTAAGTGAAGTGAAAAGATAACAAACTTATACACAAACAAAACAAATTGATAACAGCACGTGTGTGAGTGAGTGAGTGTGTGTGTGTGTGTGTGTGTGCGTGTGTGTGTGTGTGCGTGTGTGTGTGTGTGGTAAGTGGAGTGTGTATTATTTCATTATTACATAGCCAGCCTACAACTGAAATGTCAGCAAATTTTCAGTATCCGCATAACTAAGAAACTTAAGCCAATTTGTTACAGTTTTTTTACATTTGTAATTATTCATTGGATAAATATTAAGTTTTCGGTTAATTTTATTGTACAAATATTTTACTTGTCTATCGTACTGCCTTGCAGCAAAAACCGTTCTAACTGAATTATAGGAAAGTACTATGTCATTTCTTCTTTTGTTACTAATATTAGGGTTATACTTATTAAATTTGTGCATCTTTAAAATAGAATTTAGTATATAAAGTTTTCTAACAGACAGGAGATTTGCTTATTTATATAATTGCTCAGTGGGAAATCTGAAGGGTAGAAGATACGTAACTTTTAGTAGAGCCCTTTGAAAATTAATGAAAGATTTCCTTTCATTAAATAACTTGACTTACGTCATGACGTCTCCATTTCATAGTTTTACTACTAAGTACATACAAAATTAATCTGATGGAAAATATCTGGAGCAAATTTGACTCTGCTTTCTTGGACTCCAATTTCGTCTGACAATACACTTTATCCATATGTTTTTTATACATTGTCTTTAGGAAATCTGTAAAATAAAAATATCGACAAAATTTTACAACACTACGCATGATCAAGAAAACCTCAAAGTAATTTTCTAAAAATCGCTAAAACATAAAAGTGAAGTTAATATTGCGTATTGTTTTTCTACAAAATGATTCAGCGATATTTCATATGTATATAAGTGTACTTATTAGCTCACATTCAAGTAACAATATGAGAAAACATGCCAATTTAAGGTCAATAAATTTTGATTATTTTCCTTTCGCGACGAATGAGACTTGCAGCCCCAAACTACACAAGACATTGTGTTACGGAGTGCACAAACACACACTATTTGTAAATACCTAAAGAATTCTTGCTTTCTAATCACTTAAATATTAATAAAATATCATCAAAATATTACTAGCCACGGGACGCACAAACAAATATTATACGAACAATTCAAATAGTTCAAACTCGGATGGTCTATCTTCGATACAAGGTACTATAGAATTTAGCCGTGTTATATATTTTTAACCAATTTCAATTTTTAACCAAAATGACTATTCAATCAATTCATCTAGTGACCACCTTGTGATATGCCAAAAGACAAATATTACTCATCTCTTACACTTACACAGTTTTGTGCCGTATGATAGAAAGAGACAAATGACACATAATGAATTCTTATTTTAATGTTCCTTCTATGCTTTAGTTGTTATTCTGAGCAAAAAACGTTTCTTGTTGTGACAACTTAGCCAAAGTGAACATAGATTCATTCAATTCGTCTACTGTTAACGCGCCTGTTCGCTTGTTGCTACGATTGCGTAAATTATAAATAAAACGAAGTAGGACATAAGCGGCGGCACGCTGCATCCGACTGAACTGTGAGAATCTAGAAAATGGAAATAGTGATATATAATTTTTTTGTCTTGGTTAATCACAAAATTATGTAAGATTTTTGATTTTAGTTCAGGTAAATCTGTTAACAAATTATCGGTATTTAGTGGAACAGCTTCAAACTCCAAACTCTTTAAGAACTCAGGGCCTCCACCACAAGTCAGAATCTAGAAGTGCTTTTAAATGGCAACCACGTGACACCAAATCGGCTGGGTTTTCTTTCCCACTAATATGGTGCCATGAATAATCCTTTGTGATATTCAAAATTTGTGATACGCGATTTTGGGCATAAGTTTTAAGTTGAGAAATTGGGAGTCTGCAGCCAGCCTAGAACTATAGTAGAGTCTGTCCAAAAGAAAACGTTATCAAAATGAGTCCGTGTGGAGTTTTTTATTTTTAAATATAATCGTGCGCCCAATAGTGCACCACACAGCTCAAGTGTCGGTATTGTCAAAACCGGTTTAATAGACGCGATTTTTCCTTTGGAACAGTATAATCTAACTGTGACGTTTGTGTTATTAACAGTACGCACATAAGCGCATGCACCATAAGCTGCTTGTGACGCATCTGTAAAGATATGTAGTTCGGTATAGGTGTTACACTGTGGGCTAGCCATGACGTACCGGGGAACACGGACATTATTGAGCAAAGGTAAGTTATCAACGAAACGGAGCCATATCTTCGCGATTTCATCTGGCACTTGTTCGTCCCAGTCGATCTTTAATACCCAACATTTTTGCAACAATAACTTAGCTAGTGTAACGATTGGACCTAACAGACCGAGTGGATCATAAATTTGACCTGCAGCAGACAAAATCAACCGTTTTGTGATAATTTCGACATTTTGCTCGGATTGTGAAGTAAAATATAACACATCGTCTCTAGGGGACCATCCCAATCCTAAGGTTTTATGATTATTACTATCTAATAAAATATTCTTAGTAAATTCGGCTGACCCGGATTCAGGTTCAAAATTAAAAACCCACTTCCTTAAGGGAAAGCCAGCTGACTGTAGTAATTTATTAGTGGCGTCACAGGTCTTTAACAACTGTTCAATATTAGAAGCTAAACATATATCATCGACATAGAATTGATTTAAAATTGTTTCTTTAACTTCTGGGTCAGCACATTCTTTTGCGAGTTCCTTTAGACATCTACAACTAATGGCCGGTACACACATTGTTTATTAGTGTTTAGTGCGAGTGGCTTGTTTAGTGTTAAGTGTTTAGGAAAAAACACGTTCGGACAGCTTCTGTTTTGTGTTAAGTGTTTAGTGTTAAGTGTTTAGTGTTTAGCGAATAGGAACGCGTTCTATTTTTTCTGCGAGTCGCCCCTTCCGCTCTCCCGCCTTCACCCCTCACTTAACACTAAACACTCACTAAACACGTCTGGACAGATCTGTTTAGTGTTAAGTCCATATAATGAACAAATAAACTAAACACTGTTTACTAAACAGTGTTGGGACAGCACCTACTAATCACTTAACACTAAACAGTCTACTAAACACTAAACACTAAGCACTTGACTAAACAAAGTGTATACCGGCCATAAGAATCGGTGCAGATGCGGTTCCATATGTCACCGTATTCAGTTGTTAAACATCTAATGGCTCTGAAGGAGAGTCACGCCATAAAATTAACTGCAAGTCTCTTTGTGATTCATCAATTAAAATTTGCCTATAAAATTTCTCAATATCTGCGCAAGCTACATATTGATGCTCTCGAAACCTTAAAATAATAGTCAATAAATCACCTTGAATAGGTGGCCCTATCATTTGTAAATCATTCAAGGACAGACCTGTGGTTGACGCCGCACTGGCATCAAATACAACGCGCAATTTTGTGGTAATTGCATTTTCGCGAAATACCCCATGATGTGGCAAAACTAGTGAGGTTTAACGTAAGTTTCCACGCGTGTCATGTGACCCAATCCAATATATTCATGAATAAATTCAGAATACATTTTTTTGTATGCAGGGTTACGCTGTAATCGTTTTTCTAATGCGTAAAACCTCCGTTCCGCTTGTGCGTAAGTGTCACCTAACAAGTCGGGTGAAAGTTTTAAGGGCATGCTCACACAAAACCTACCCTGAGCGTTGCGTTTCATTGTTGAGATAAAGTGAGTCTCGCATTGGTTTTCTTCGTCGAAATTACAAGAATCAGGTACGGAAGTTGGCTGAATTGACAATTCCTCTATCTCCCAGAATTGACGTAGCTGTTTATCTATAGATTTTAAAGTATCGGTTTGCCCAAAATTGCAATGTATATTAGTAGATTTTAGTGACAAACTATTATTTACATAACCAGACACAATCCAGCCTAATTTTGTATTTTGAATGTACGGGCCATTAGTTAAGCGTATTTTCCCCTCTATTAGTAGACCCCAAAACAAATCTGCGCCTATTAATAAATCGATATCATGGGCTCAGAAGAATAACTAAAGCATAGAAACCTAGCAAAAATAGCTACTGAACTTAATATATTTGACTCACTTTGACATTAGGCGCTGCTAATAGAAGTTAGACAGAGACACGTATATGCAAGATGTTTCGAAATTTTGTAGATCGTCACTAATTCTCGCTTGTTAGTTCTTCTCCCAGTGATGTCGTGCTCATCACTCACCTAGTTTCAACGTCGATAATTATATTATGTAGGTATTTAATAGATCCCTAATACTAAAATGTCTTTATTACGAGAAATATAACATAAATAATTAAGGGTAGATTTTCTTATGTAACTTATCCAGCTAATAGCTGCTGTGTCTCTTTGGTATGGCCCAGCTGTGAACGTCAGGATGGCACATGTAGTGCCTTAAATCTCGATGAAATATATTTTGAACAATGGTACCTAAACTGTACTAAATAGTACCTATACACAGATAAACTGTACCTTAATCCTTTGAATGTAAATTAAAAATTCTCCTACACCTGCCATTCTGACGTCAGGCTGGCCGATGCATTGTCATAACACGTTTATAGCTACAACTATCATTCTGGAACCTATGCCAATTAACTGTACCTAAATAGTACCTAGTGAAATATACAACACATAATAAAAATATCATTGGGATTCGTAGGCAAATAAATTTTAAAATTTTGCTTCTATGAGTAATGGTAAGTAATACGTCTGTTTGCTTCTAAGAACACCGAGATAACAACTTCACTGACAAATAATTCATTGTTAATAATGTTAGCGTACGGAATCTGTTCCTTATATTAAACATTTATTATTTTTGTTTAATTGAAAACCCAAATACAGTGAAACCAGCTTAATACGATTTCCTGCATAATACGCCATATTACACTATGACTTAACGCAATTTAAAAGTACCAAATACAATAACTTTCCTAAATAAATAAAAAATATACATAATCTGAAATAAAAATCATTGATTATAAATAAAAATCAATGTTTGTCCTTTATGCTTGTTTGTTTGGATGACAATACATGGTTGACTATGTGACGTCATTTTAAATCCAAGATGGCGGTATACCCAAGATGGCGGACCAATTATTTTTAATGCACCCCTACAATATGGGTATCAAATAAAAGGTCTTGCTAAGAGTAACGTGCAAAATAAAGTGATGTCACTATAATTCCAATATTGCGAACTTCTAAACCAAAAAAAAAATCAATTTTGAAGTAGATATCTTTAACCGATTGAGCTGAAATTCTGTATAGACGTTCCGGCAAACGACCTTGCAACAATGATGCGTTGAATGAGATGAACAGACTGAGAAACGTGTCCAGTGATAACTAAAAGGTAAAAAATAAATTAAAACTAAAAAAAACCTTTTTAAAAACACGCTTTTATTTAAATGCGCTAAGAAGAAAAAATAAACTTTTACACTAAAACTTTTACTTATAACGTAATCTTGATGTGAATAATTTCGCCGACGCCGACGACACGCTCGTCGCAGCAAAAGCCGAAACGGGGGAGGAGGCGGCTCACCTTGCGTCGGCCTGCACCTGTTTGGTGGTCCGACGCATTCGCCTCTTGGGCCTGGACGTGGCCACAATAACACAATATTACTGCCTTTTAGGGCCAGGAAACAAAATTCTGTATTCATTTTTTTTGTGAATTATAATGATATTGCATTATGTGTGGTATATATTTCACTAGGTACTATTTAGGTACAGTTAATTGGCATAGGTTCCAGAATGATAGTTGTAGCTATAAACGTGTTATGACAATGCATCGGCCAGCCTGACGTCAGAATGGCAGGTGTAGGAGAATTTTTAATTTACATTCAAAGGATTAAGGTACAGTTTATCTGTGTATAGGTACTATTTAGTACAGTTTAGGTACCATTGTTCAAAATATATTTCATCGAGATTTAAGGCACTACATGTGCCATCCTGACGTTCACGCCCAGCTGGCCGTTCATGAGACTAAAAGCGGGAAGTGCGAGTCGGACTCGCCCACCGAGGGTCCCGTATAAAATTGTAGGTTATACTTTAAATAGAGACTAAATTTTTCATGATTTAATTACAAATGTGGAGTTTGAGATTTTCCCTGACTTGTAGTGTAAGACTATATAACTTCACAAATTTCATAGTTCTAGCTAGATCAACGAAAAGTACCCTATACGTTTTGATGCCCATGAGAATGTCGAAATATACGTTTTTGGCGACATAAACGGCCGTACCTTTTTTTGTTAACTTAGAAGTTTGATTTTTTCACATCTTCAAGGGACTAGAACTTGTTAGTGTAGAACTGAGTAATTATATGGTTTTAATTTCAACTCGATACCTTCACGCGTTTCCAAGATAGTCTTGACAGACAAACGGACAATAAAGTGATCCTATAATGGTTCAGTGTTTCTTTTGAGGTACGGAACCCTAAAATTTGGACTATTTAAGTGACGGGTATTTCCCGTTATCTAAAATGTTGGAATTTTTCTATTGCAGAGATTCACAAATTCTATGGGAAGGAAATCGAAGACACACTGCTTTTATTTCATCGCTTAGATTTAATTCATTTTTTATCGCATCGCTTAGAGGTACTTGAGGTTAATCTCATATTTAATTTACTTACCCGAAAATTTAACTCTCATGGATTTTGAACCTTGGATAAATTCGTGAATGCTAAAACTACTATTTGTACATCATCATCATCACAGCTCACATACGTTCCCACCGAGGGGTTCGAGCCTACCCTATGTTAGGGTGATTAGGCCTCAGTCAACCACGCTGGCCCAGTGCGGATTGGTCGACTTCACATACATCATTGAATTTCTTCGCAGATGTATGCAGGTTGCCTCACGATGTTTTCCTTCACCGTAAGAGCGTCAGACAAATGTACATATGAAATTCGAAACGAAAAACACATTGGTACATGGCGGGTCTCGAACCCCGACCTCCCGATTGGAAGGCAAGTGCCGAGTCCACAGCGCCACCGACGCTCTTTTATGCATATGCATATTTGTACATATGCTTGGAAATTAAACTAAAAACATTAACATTTGACCATAATTTATTGTTAAGACATTTTTCGATAGATTTATTACGCTTGATGTGCGGCCGGGCTTAGTTAGAATGTAAATTTTCCGAAGGCGGCGTTTTGATATTTTACCTTTTTGACTCTTTCTGTTCTTTTCTTGATCTAATATTTTAATTCTTAGAAAAAAATCATCTGAACTGGTTGTTCTTGGCATCCGTGTCAAGGATTCCTTAAAGAAATAGTTAAGAAATTAAATACGTTTTTATTTTCATAAATAATATTTTAGTTTAATGATTTCCTTTCATTAAATAACTTGACTTACGTCATGACGTCTCCATTTCATAGTTTTACTACTAAGTACATACAAAATTAATCTGATGGAAAATATCTGGAGCAAATTTGACTATGCTTTCTTGGACTCCAATTTCGTCTGACAATACACTTTATCCATATGTTTTTTATACATTGTCTTTAGGAAATCTGTAAAATAAAAATATCGACAAAATTTTACAACACTACGCATGATCAAGAAAACGTCAAAGTAATTTTCTAAAAATCGCTAAAACATAAAAGTAAAGTTAATATTACGTATTGTTTTTCTACAAAATGATTCAGCGATATTTCATATGTATATAAGTGTACTTATTAGCTCACATTCAAGTAACAATATGAGAAAACATGCCAATTTAAGGTCAATAAATTTTGATTATTTTCCTTTCGCGACGAATGAGAATTGCAGCCCAAAACTACACAAGACATTGTGTTACGGAGTGCACAAACACACACTATTTGTAAATACCTAAAGAATTCTTGCTTTCTAATCACTTAAATATTAATAAAATATCATCAAAATATTACTAGCCACGGAACGCACAAACAAATATTATACGAACAATTCAAATAGTTCAAACTCGGATGGTCTATCTTCGATACAAGGTGCTATAGAATTTAGCCGTGTTATATATTTTTAACCAATTTTGTATTTTTAACCAAAATGACAATTCAATCAATTCATATACTGACCACCTTGTGATATGCCAAAAGACAAATATTACTCATCTCTTACATTTACACAGTTTTGTGCCGTATGTTAGAAAGAGACAAATAGCACACAATTAATTCTTGTTTTAATCTTCCTTCTATGCTGTAGTGATTGTTCTGAGGCTGTGCCCAACTGGATTTCGCCAACCAAATTGTCTTTTTCTTATGTCGTACCGTGGTGGCAAGGCAAAAAGATCAAGCCATACAACCAATGTATAAAGCATTTTTTATGATAATACTTATCGAGTGACATAAAATTTGTAGATCGGTTTAATTCTTGCATTTTTTATGATAATACTTGAGTGACCATAAAATTTGTAGATTGGTTTAATTCTTGACTAATTTTCACAAAATCGGTACATTTTTTGAAATATTTGAAATGTTAAAAAATGAAGATACTTTTTTCAAGGTATTTTGAAAGGTGTTAATGTTTTTACATTAGGACTAAGGAATCAAACTGTTTCATCCATTTAAAACTATTAAAAGTAATAGATTAATATTGATAATTAAAAAAAATATCTGACTGCAATGTTCTGGGTTACGCGTAGAGGGACGGGACGGGACTCTTAATCCTAATGTCTAAAATGACGGATCACATTTTTTTGGATCGACCCAAGGAACATGGATATCGAACGAAGAACCTAAAGAGTAACACATTGAACCTAGCCACGTTGACTTAATTTGACATGACTGCCGATAAAGTTCGTTTCCAAACCCAGCGATATGCATATCAAATGAAAGGTCTTGATGAGTAGAGCACTATGAACATAGGAAAATCGCCCTAAATTCAACATGGCCGCCGCTCAAATAAAACGGATAAAAGTTCGTTTCCAAACCCAGCAATATGGGTATCAAATGAAAGGCATTGATGAGTAGAGCACTATGAACCTAGCAACATTGACATAAATTCAACATGGCCGCCGCTCAAAAAAGGTGGATAAAAGTTAGTTTCCAAACCTAGCAATATGGGTATCAAATGAAAGGCATTGATGAGTAGAGCACTATGAACCTAGCAACATTGACATAAATTCAACATGGCCGCCGCTCAAAAAAGGTGGATAAAAGTTAGTTTCCAAACCTAGCAATATGGGTATCAAATGAAAGGCCTTGAAGAGTAGAGCACTATGAACCTAGCAACATTGACATAAATTTAACATGGCCGCCGCTCAAAAAAGGTGGATAAAAGTTAGTTTCCAAGCGTAGCAATATGGGTATCAAATGAAAGGCCTTGAAGAGTAGAGCATTAGGTACCTAGGAAAATCGACCTAAATTCAAAATGGCCGCCGCTCAAAAAAAAGGATAAAAGTTCGTTTTCAAACCCAGCAATATGGGTATCAAATGAAAGGCCCTGATGAGTAGAGCACTATGAACCTAGCAACATTGACATAAATCCAACATAGCCGCCGCTCTAAAAAGAAGAATAATAGTTCGTTTCCAAACCTAGCAATATGGGTATCAACTGAAAGGCCTAAAAGAGTAGAGCATTATGAACTAAGGAAAATTGCCCTAAATTAAACATGGCCGCCGCTCAAAAAATGGATAAAAGTTCGTTTTCAAACCCAGCAATATGGGTATGAAATAAAAGGCTTTGATAAGTAGAGCACTATGAACCTAACAACATTGACATAAATTCAACATGGCCGCCGCTCAAAAAAGATAGATAAAAGTTCGTTTCCAAACCTAGCAATATGGGTATCAAATGAAAAGCCTAAAAGAGTAGAGCATTATGAACTTAGGAAAATTGCTATAAATTCAACATGGCCGCCGCTCAAAAAATGGATAATAGTTCGTTTCCAAACCCAGCAATATGGGTCTCAAATGAAAGGCCTTGATGAGTAGAGCACTATGAACCTAGCAACATTTACATAAATTCAACATGGCCGCCACTCAAAATAGGTGGATAAAAGTTAGTTTCCAAACCTAGCAATATGGGTATTAAATGAAAGGCCTTGAAGAGTAGAGCATTAGGTACCTACGAAAATCTATCTAAATTCAACATGGCCGCCGCTAAAAAAAAGGATAAATGTTCGTTTTCAAACCGAGCAATGTGGGTACCAAATGAAAGGCCTGGATGAGTAGAGCACTATGAACCTAGCAACACATAAATAAATTCAACATGGCCGCTGCTCAATAAAGGGGGATAAAAGTTCGTTTTCTAATCTAGCAATATAGGTATCAAATGAAAGGTCTTCAAGAGTAGAGCACTATGGACCTAGCAATATTGACGTAAATTCGACATGGCCACCGCTCAAAAAAGGTGGATAAAAGTTCGTTTCTAAACCTAGCAATATAGGTATCAAATGAAAGGCTTTGAGGAGTAGAGCACTATGAACCTAGGAAAATAGCACAAAATTCAATATGGCCGCTGCTCAAAAAAAACTGATAAAAGTTCGTTTCTAAGCCCAGCAATATTATGGGTATCATATGAAAGGCCTTGATCAGTAGAGCACTATGAACGTAGCAACATTGACGTAAATTCAACATGGCCGCCGCTCAAAAAAGACGGATAACAGTTGCTTTTCAAACCCAGCAATAGGGGTATTAAATAAAAGTAGGTCCTGAAGGGTACCTAGAGCAGCCATGCTCTAAGTGTGTTCCGCGGAACCCTAGGGCTCCACACTACCCCTATAAGGGGTTCCGCAATAATTTAGAAAAATCAAAACACCCTCTCTGGTCGTACTTTCATTGTGCTTATTAATAAAGAATACACTTTTAAAAACTATTGTTTTATTTTAGGTTTCCGTCAAGTATTTCGCTTTCCAAAAGGGTTCCGTCACCAAAAAAGTTTGAGAACCGCTTCGGGGCCTATTGGATGTTCGATGTTAGATGTTACTTGTGTTTAGTGTCCTTCGAGACCGTGATAATGCAACGTTCGTGAACTAACTAACGATAATTCCAAGTTTGTGTGTTGGATGTTAGTCATCACGGCGAGTTTGCTAACCGAACTATGCCAGCAACACTATAGCGCACAGTACACGTTACAAAAACGGAAGTCTCAATACATTTTAAGGCTAACCGCATAAATACGTTTTTTCGCATTCGTTTTCTGAATGCGGGCATCCGAATGCATCAAATCTATACAAAATACGCATTGACTGCCGCACACGTTCGTTTTTATTACGAACGGAACACGTTCTGTACGTACGTTTAGGTAGAATGGTAGAAATCCCGAATGAGAAGAAACGAACGTCTGCGCTACGTTCACGAAACTCCGTGTCTGTATTCCGTGATGGGATATCGAATACGGAAAACGTATTTGTACAGTAACCCCCCCATTTATGCTATACATTAACTCTACGAAAACCGCCAGTATTACGAGCGACATAAGAACGGTTCAAAGGTCAAACAGTATAGCTTGACAAGGAGCTTACTGTACGACCAGTCAAAATTGGCCAAGTTGTCATATCCAAAAAATATATTTTGTTGGTGTTACCAACACCCATTATAAAATCTAAACTTTATTCGTATACAGTTCTAATTTATTAACAATTGTTTATTTTAATTCGAAACATGAATACGATAAAGATTATTTTTGCAACTGTGTAGTTCTTTCTACTGAAGAAGAATTTATTAATATCAATAATGTCTCTAAAACAATAATAATACTTAGTGTTTATAGTAATATGTAATGTATTTAATTTTGTGGACTGTTAGAAAAAGAGCATTACGAACCTACGCAAATTGTCCTAATTTCGAAATGGCCGATGCTCAAGAAAGGCAGAATAAAGTTGATCATTATGGAATAAAATGGAGGAAAAAACTAAACACTGTGTTAAGTATTTTGATGGCGAAACGTAGTTCGCGGGCACAGCTAGTTTTTAATAAAAGCGGACAGGTCTCGGTACTATAAGACAACAATGGTAAGCAAGACACACGAATTGAAGACTTTCGCCGAAAATTTATGCTACTTAGTTTCCCGCACGCAGTCTAGCTGAGTTGGATTCGTTGATTTGCCTTTTTGGAAGTTGAGCCCACCAAGTTGGAATTTTGTTCCCAGGTAAATATACTTGTCGACAACATCCAGTGTATGTACTTAGAGCCTCCAACTTTTACAGGAGTGGTTATGATATGGCTATGCTAATTTCTTTAGCTTACATACTGTAAAATAAGGCACATTAGACCTTTTGCATTCAGGTATTAGGATCCAATTACTGATTGGCTTTTGTGACTTCTTAATTTAATGTAACCGCTAGAATAGAAATTATTTATTCACACCACTTAAATCTAGTATTTCAATTATATTTAACTACAACTTATTGCGGTTGTGAAATGGTATCCACTCAGCACAATATCGGGACGATCGTAAGACGCTTCGACGCTGATTCTCCGTGAACACCAGAAGAAAAATAAATATATACAAAATTAGTAAGAGAGCATCATCACTGTGCATCAGCGCAAATCTGTTCAGTTGTACATGACATAAATTATAATCTAAATATAGAAAAAGGTATAAAAGTAACAAATATCATTAAATACTACAAAATGAATAAGTGTATCATTCTATTTTTCTTTACACTCCCGATCAAATACAAAAACAGCTATCTAGCCCATCTTATTATTTTATATTTTGCATTATCAGAAGATGTTCTTTAAAAACGCTAATACTGAGCATTAGGCTTACTCTCGAACCAATTCCGATCGATCGACATTGGGATTGCGATTTTTCGTACGCTTATTTTGCCACACATTGGCGCCAAACTGGACCTTATTGCGCTGATTTGAGTGAATCATACTCAGTGTTATACATTGACGTATATTAACTAGACGCGCTGTCCGGTACAGAGAAATTCAGCCAGTCAACTGGAGCCGATCGGCACCAGTTGAGTTAGTCGATCGCGGGCGATCGTGATAAGTAGCCAAGTTGCCGTGAAGATTGTATTGCAAATTTTGCGTAAAATATGTTTTAAAACTTTAGTGTGACAATTGAAAACGCTGTTGTTAGAACGTATGAATATTGGTTTTGTATTTAAGGTTTGTATTACTGACTAATTATATATTATATTGATTAAAACAAATGAAAATGGTTTCCGAACTGCAATCTACGCTCGACCGCCTTGACTTTGAACGCTTGACCTTAGTTTTGCTGTCTCTTTTACTATCATACGAGCGAGCGAGTACGCTACTGTCCACGCCCACCCAGCGCTGCCTCGCGTCGTGGCACAATTTTTGTTCGCAACAGCTTGTCTAGTTAATATACGTCAATGGTGTTATATAATTTTCTAGAAATTCGAATCTAATTTGGCGCTAGTGTTGCTTCTCAAGCGTACGAAAAATCACAGTCCCAATGTCAATCCATCGGAATTGGTTCGAGAGTAAGCGTACAGATTTCTTATTGGAGGAGGAATATTATTCCAGCATTTCTATTCATATCCTGGTTCCCGCGGTAATTCTAATATTCTTGTTTGAACAAGAATGTCTAACGACATTGTCTCGCTGCAGGATATCCTTGATAGTGCCCCAGTAGCCGAGGCCTTGCAAGGCCGACACCTTTCATCTTGAATATTCGATATTGCAATAGGCAACGACTTATATACTAAGGATACTTTTCCAAGTGCCTTTGTAACGGATCATCCTATCATGATGATGATGATCATTCTACCATGAGAACCCAAAAATTATAATATACAATATTCGTTGGCCTTGTAATAACGATATGCTCTTGCATAAAATAATTCCCTTAATTTAAAACTTTCAAGGATTGAAATGAGTGATCGTTGCAATACCTAATTATTACGAAAATATTGCATTTAATAAGTATGCATTTAATATAATCGTTGCAATACCTAATTATTACGAAAATATTGCATTTAATAACATATAACCAACAAATGTAACGATTTCTTAATTAACTTATGTGTAAGTTACATGTAAGGCTAATAGTACTCAATATTTTTCCAAAATTATATAATTTATTTAAAATTATCGCGGGAATCCAATGCATAATTAAATAAAAATGAAATAAAACGTCTTTTATTGTATTTCATAAACAATGTTTCATAACATTGTAAGGTAATCAAATCAGAATTCTTATAATGTGTTCGTTATGTAATAAATGTGCCTTAATTATAAAAGTGGAGTCCTTGTTGGCTTCTCGTATTCATGGCGCGTCCCGCGGTCAGGCGCCGGTGCTTATTGAATGATGAGCCAATCACTCCCCGCTGTGATAATTGGATGATTATTGTGTTTACTTTCAGGAATCATAATAATATATGGAAATTGCCTCTTATATGACAATTTCAAAGACAATATAAAGAAATAGGTTTGCATTATAGTTTTCAAGAGAAATGATTGTTTCCCTTTAAAATATGTTATGTCACATGGTAGCAGTCTACGTACCAGACCCATACTGTGGTCCTTCTAGAGGTTGCAAAACTTGCAAAGTCGTGAATCTTAGAAGATTCACGAGTAGTCTTAAGTGACTGAAGCCACTAACCAACATGTGGGCACCGTGCTTGTTTACCATCTTTGTTGTATAAAAGAATACGAGCTAATCTATCTTATATCTATATCAGCGAAAACATACTCATCAATCACAAAATCTCGAAAACTATGTGACCCTGATCATTAAATTTGCCAAGAAGGTCGTTAATAAAGGAATATATCTAAAAACGGATTTTAATGAAATTCAATCCTCAAGGGGATTGAAAGTTTGTATGGAAGTCCGACATTTATGAAGCTAGAATCGTGTAATTGTTAATTAGAAGTAAGTGAACACGTGTTTTAGCGTCTTTTGAAAGTTACTCCCTTAGAAATGTGAAATAGGGGTTGTAATCTTTTTTTTTGTTTGAGTGCCTAACAAAACTGCTAACGATTTTAACGGGACTATTTTCAAAGTTTTTGCGTAATACACAGTTTACATTATTTTTAAATATGAAAATATAAAATTACTACTACGATAATAACACACGAGACTACGATAATAACACAGTCGAAGCTGCGGGCGGAAAGCTAGTGTTTCATATTGAGCAAATGGTTCAATTAATGTTTTAGAGGGTTTGTTGGGCTAAATGTATATGGGAATGGCTATGATATAATATAATAATTATGAGGAATAGAATTTTATATTAATAAACGTTTCTTTAGCAATATTATTAAATACAAAACTAACATTAACACAAATACTGAGTATGAGCACAATCTGATATTGTTCATGCCCGTAGCACACCTCCGCCGCGAAACTATCAAAGCGAAACCGCGTCGCATAGGCAGGAACAAACAAAACGGCGAATCGAACGCGGAGGTGTAGACGGCGTTTGAGCAGGACGGGCGGAACCGCGCGCGACAGAGACAGCGCCATACTTAAATATCCGCGTTAGAGCAGGCAAGCTCGCCAGAGCTCGCGCGCCGTACAAACGACAACGCGGGGAAATCGTTTAGCGGTTTCGCTACTACAGTTCCGCGGCGGAGGTGTGCTACCGGCGTCAACGATTCTAAAATGTTACATTAATATTTTCATATGACATACACCTACTATCTTATATGTTTACGTACCCTATGCGAATATTTGTTATATTTACCATGTAGGTATCTGTAGTGTCGGGAAAAGATATTGCGAAAAATAGCAAATTATGACTGTATGACTATTTTTGAAATAACTTTTATATAACAAAAAAATCGGACTTATTTACATCAACTAAATTCTAGTCTAACTAAATTCTTGTCTCCCAATGGGGTGACAACAATCTCAGGTCAGCTTCAACACCACTAAAACATACAGGCGTTTCTCTTCAGCGCTCAGCTCAAAAAAAGAGTCCTTTGGGCTGACTCCAACTTTCCGAGGTGTACCTAAATGTTCCTGTGACAGATAGTCTTGAACTTCTAGTCATGAGGTCACCGAGCTCGATGCATGAGGTTGACTACCAATCTCAATTTCCAATCTAAAGCTCAAGTAGCGGCAAAAAAATTAGGCGGTGCTTCACACCTGGACAGCTTTTTACACTTTACAAAGCACAAGTCCGATGGTGTATGGAGTACCGCAGTCACCTCTGGGTTGGCTCAGCCAAATACCAACTCGCCGCACTAGACTAAGTGGAACGCCGAGTCAGGAGATGACCATGTTGGTTTAGTGAGTGAGTAGGCTCTGTCCGCTTGTCACATTTCTTTCCTCCTTGTTCCAGCTTTGCCCTTATTCCAGTCTTACGTGGGATTGGTGCAACACGTCTTCGTCTTCGTGTCATCACACATAATTACATTCTTTCTATACACATTATTATCCTTCTTATCACGATCCATCTTCACTTTCATGGGTATTCCCTCTACCTAATGTTATTTACGTCCATATTCCTCCTGCCTTCTCCTAAGATAGAGGTGACATGCAAAGCTATCTAAGGAGATAATATCATCACAGCACTTTGATTAAAAGGGACAGATATTTGCTTGAGGAACCCCGAAGATAGGGTAAGTGCGCCGCCTCACTTACCCAAGTGAACCGGCCCAATTAGTACGGTGGCGGTGGCAATTAATGGCTCGGCGCGTGGCTGGAGTGCGATTAGTTACACTCGCGGAACGATGTGAACGCCCGATTCACGGTGACAACACCGATCCACGGAAAGTTTTTGACATGCGACGTGTGCGTTAAATTAATTTTATGACGTGAATTTTCGTAAACTGAACTGCGAAAAAAGCCCGATATGAATATTGCAAAATTGGCTATTTTACAGTTTTCGTACATACATATATTTGTCTATACTACTATTTCGTTTATTTCGGTATTTGTACTGAAGTTTTTGCATTTCGAAACTCGGCAGCGCAATACACAGGATTACACGTAAAGAAAGCAACCATAAATGTATCTTCTTTGGGCAGAATTGCACTATCATCAGCTTTGATACAGCTAGACTCCATTTCGTGAGATCTGTCACAAGTACAATTCAAAAATACAGGATTAAATATTCAGTATTTTTTATTATTATTTTCCAAAAAACCAATAGCGATTATATTTATTACTATAGCTGTGCCCCCGACTTTGTTCGCGTGGATGTCGGTAACAACATGTCGTACATTTTTCCCCATTTTTGCAACATTTTTCATTGATGCTCAGCTCCTTTTAGTCGTAGGGTCATGTTATATATGTCGTGGGCCGATCATTGAATTGGTCAAGTCGTGATATGCCCGGGCACATCGTGATACGCCGATCCGCCCAGTGTTTAGCTGGGAATATCGACAAATACGTTGTTCGTGTTGATCCGCCCGACTTTTTACTGGGCACATCGCGATATGACCGGCCAGATCATGAAGTGCCGGCGTATCACGATGTGCCCGGGCATATCACGATGTGGCCAATCCAACGATCGGCCTACGACATATATATGTATAAACCTTAGACTTCTTCGATGAATGGACTAACCCACACAAAAATAATTTTTCAATTTTTCGTAGGTAGTTCCTGAGATTAGCGCGGTCAACCCAACAATCTCTACAGCTTTATAATATTATTAGTATAGATTTATAGATATGACAACTGACGTTTTATTATATTTATTTTATGACTGCAGCCTTAACCACCGGTAGCTTGGGCATTGTCTCGCTGCCGATAGGTTTACTAAATTTAAGTTTTTTTTATAATATTTGTATTTTTATATTTCAAAAAAGCTTGTTAGGCCGTAAGAGTAGGTAACTGTTATAACGGGGTGCGATGTCAGACAACCTCCTTGTGGTGCACCCTGGGCAACCCGGCAGATTCTCTGCCGCGGGCTAATAGTCTGACGAGAGGTTTTATTGTGGAAGGGGGGCGTGGGATGGCCGGGTTCAACCCGGCGGGTCACTTCGTGTGGCCACCCGCTTAAGCGGGGAAGGGCGAAGTCCCCTCTTCTTGTTTTAAGAAGAGGTGTGACTCTCGCCGGAAGCCTGCTTCTGGCTAGCAGTGTTGAGGCGAATCTTTCGCCGTGGTGCTTTGCGCCTGTCGGGAATTTCCCCGACCTTCGGCTCACCCGCGCGGTGGTGGATCCAGTGGGGTCTGCCATCGGGCAACCCGTTACCCGCACTGAGCGGGCCGGGGGCCCGGCGCACTGAGCGTCGGGCCACGTGGAAGACAACCACAATAAAAATTACCCCAACCCCAAGGTCGTGTCTCCGTGCCGAGGGGGTGCGTGGCTGGTGGGAGACCAGTCCCAAGCGGAGAAAGGGAGTGCATCCCAAAATGCAATTTGATATGGAATTTGGCAAAAACGAAAAACGTCCCCAGGGGGTATCAGTCCCCCCCGTAGGACCGTGCAAGGCGGCTGCGGGCAGCCAGACGTATCTGGGGCTGGCTCTACCAAATTCCACCCTTCCGAGTGTCGATGACAATAACCCATGCGAACCCGTTAAGAGCGGGCCACCACCGGTATCCGGGCCGGCTGGTGGAAATACCACCATCTCAACCGAGGCGTTAGTAGGAGAGCTTCAATCCCCGACGGCGGTTCCCGGGTCGTCGAGGGGTAAAAATGCGACCGGACGCAAAGGAGGTACGAGAAGGGCCGGCATATCGGACATCATGCTTGACTATGATGCTCCAGATATGTTTCTGGTGTCAGGAGAGTCGGACTGTCTGTCTGAGGCGTCATCCATGATGAGCACGGACAGCGGTACGAACGCCCCTTCCGCTCGTCGGAAGAGGGGCCACACTGAAGTTGGAGACGGGGAGGAAGGCAGCGACGATCCTTCGCTAGAAGATGTTCCGCTGTCTTCCCGTAGAACCCCAAAACCAAAGGGAAAACGAGGAAGAGGCCACCCGCCAACCACCGGCGAATACGTGGGGCTCGCCAAAGCGAAGGCAGAGTATCTCAGGATGGAGCGCCTGGAGCTCCAACTCCAGGCCGAAAGGGAGCTCCTCGAGATGCCTAGGGACCCAATTAACACGAGGCGCACGCCTACCGCAACAACAGCAGCGATTGCAGAGGTGTTGTCTCCTCTTGAGGAGAGTGGGAGTGACGACCCAACGCTTACCGTCACCGAGCGCATGGGTCGCGCTTTCCATATTATTGAATATGTGGCAGAAAGGTCCTCAAATTTAAAGGGGACTTTCATTATAAAATTAAAGGAGGCGGTTAAGAGCCTTCGGAAGGACGCCAAAGTGCTTGCGGCGCGCACTGTCTCAGAAGAGACTTCGCGCCTGCAGCAGGCGAATTCCCGACTTGAAGGTGAATTAAAGGTCCAGAGGGAGAAAATAGCAGAGCTGGAGGCGAAAATGAAGGACCTTCTGGAGAATAGACCACCACCTCCCCCTCCAGCTCCAAACATGGATAGGACTCTAGCTCCTCCTAACATCGAGGAGCTAGAAAATAGGTTGATGGGGCGCATGGTTGCTCGACTCAACGCCAGGCTAGAAGGGTTGGAGCCTAGGCTGAACCCTGAACCGCGCCTGCGCCCCTCCCTTAATCATGAGAAGCGAGCTGGGTATACCACTCCCATGGCCATCCAAGAAATGGAGACACCCACTGCGCCCACAGCCCGGAAGCCTGCGGCGAAAAATGCTCCCTATGCACCCGGAACCGCGGCTCCCCCAAAAAAGGGTCGCAGGCAAACAAAGAGGAAAACTGCTGCGGAGAAATCCGCAGCGATGGAGTCACATCCGCTGCCACCAGCCTCATCCAACACGGAAGGGGACCACAGTTGTAAAGCGCAGCCAGCGTAGAAAACAGAAAGAGGTCGGCACACCGGCAAACACTATGCCGAAGCAGCCCCCTCCGCCCATGAACAAGAAGGCACCTCCTCGGCTACCTAAGCTGCGTGCGCCGAATACGGCAGCGGTGGTGCTGACACTGCAGCCAGACGCCGAGGAGAAGGGCCATTCATACGCCGGGGTTATTGCGGCTGCCAGAGCCAAGGTTAGCCTCGCGGAGCTGAACATAGAGGGAGTTCAATTCCGCAGGTCCTTGACTGGGGCAGCCATAATCCTCGTCACGGGCGATGAAAAGGAGGGGAGCGCCATGGACCTGGCCGTCGCCCTGAAAAGAGTGGTGGATCCCAATATCGCGCGGGTCACCATCCCAACAAAAACCGCGGAGTTGCTGGTCTCTGGATTGGACGAGTCCGTCCAGCCGGAGGAACTAAAGGAGGCACTCGCTAAGACCGGCGAGTGCCGGGTCGAGGAGGTCCGGGTGGGAGAAATCCGCCAGGGCCGCTACACAATGGGTACGGCGTGGGTGTGCTGCCCGTTGGAAGCGGCGAAGAGGATTGTTTCTGCCAAGAGACTGCTGGTGGGTTGGTCCGCCGCAAAGACGAAGCTCCTTCAGCCTCGTGAAATGAGGTGCTACAGGTGCCTCGAATCGGGGCACCTGAGGGACGATTGCAGGGCGGAGGTGGACCGGAGCACGCTGTGCTACCGGTGCGGGGAGGCAGGGCACAGGGCGTCGACGTGCTCGTCGAAGCCCAAATGCCCATTGTGTACTGCGGCCGGGAAATCGGCGGATCATCGCCTTGGGGGTAAGACCTGCTCTGCCGCCAAGGCATCCATCAGCAGGAGAAGGAGGCGAGGAAGCGCCAAACCGGCCACCCGAGACCTCAGGCGGGACGGAGATGGAGGTCACCGAGGACATCATAGGGGCCCCCATCATCCAGGAGGAGGCGGCCGCGGGAAGGGATGTTCCCCGCGTTGAAAATGGTCCCCAGCCCTAGAGCACCTAGAGCCGGGACGCTTCCGTGGTGTAAAGCGGCGCACAACACCTGCGCCGCTCACAAAGCAGCAGAGCCACGCGCCTTTTGGCGTAGCGCGAGTCCGGCAACGGACGACTCACAGGCAGGGGGTCAGCGGGAACTAGGCCTCGCTGTTGTCCCCTTCCCTCTGCCTTGTGATGGACGGAGCTGCTGGTAGGTTTTTAGTGGGTAGGTCCCGGCCGAATACGGTCTGGGGAGTCCCACATATCCTCGTGGTTTGGCTCGACCACGAGGAATGAGTAAAAGCATTATCCCCCTTAAAAAAAAAGGTAACTGTTATAACACTGTTTTGACACTGCACTATTTGATAATCACCTTTATGATATTACAATGTTTATGGCGGGCTAATACCTAAACTAGGATTACTCCAGTGTCTCAGGTTATCAGCCCTCCACCCTAATAATTGTTACAATAATTATAAATTACGTTAGCGATAGCTAATAACAACAGCAATGGTACCGAAGATATCATCACAAAGAATTTGAATTGCATATGTAGTTTCAGTATCATAGGTTTCTACGAATACCTAAGCAAAGTATTGATAACAAATAACCACATCAACTAAGTAGACTTAACGCCCTATCCGTTACAATACAAAGCACCCTAGCCACTACGGGGATCCTCATACAATCCAAACAAACAATATTGACCCGCCCCACTCAGCTGTGGCCGTCAGTTTTCCCACAAACGTTGAAAAATACTAGTTTACACGTCCACGTATTTGGGCCCGTAGCGCGACCTGTCAGCGCAAACAGCTCCGGTCAATCTTTTAAGTAGGCAGTGGGTAAATATTTTTGTTAATAATTTAGGTTGGTTGTACCGCGGCGAGGTTCCCACGCGTAATGGAGAGTTAGCGCTGATGTTCCGGGACCTTGTTTGAACAGTGTCACTTCATCTGTGGGCTTTGTTAGGGGAGCTCCGCCAAATCCTGTTGGAGGGACATGAACACCAAATATACTTGTTTTGATAGTCAAATATCATATATACAATTATACATATGTATGGCGCTTGGGTCAAGATGGGTCTCAGATTTTTCATACGAAAATTGATTGCGATTATTAATGGTTATCAGGCTTCCGTACCTCAAAAGGGAAAACGGAACTCTTATAGAATCACTCTGTTCGTCCGTCTGTCTGCCCGTCAAGATCCATGGGAACGCGTAGAGATATCAAACTATATGAAATACTCAGGTCTACGGTCACTTTCAACTGTGAAAAAATAATGTATGTTTCTAAGCTTCCAATGAGGTTGGCTGGAAGAGATCTCTTTAGAGATAAGCCCGCCTTTGTGCATGTCCTTTCTGTGTTATGTATCTTTGTAATGTTTAATGTACAATAAAGAGTATATATATATATACATGTACGTCAATGCAATCGAAATATATGACCATTTATGTCGCATATTTTTAGAATTTTTGCGATTTCACAAGGGAATAAAAACCTATATAATACTTTTTCTATACAACTATGTTGGCAAACAAGCATACTGCCCACGTGATAGTAAGTGGTAACAATATAGCTACAGTACATGTGGTTCTTGTAGTGTACGTTGCCAACTTGTGACATAAGATGTAATGTCACGGTACCCAGTAATTTCACTGCTATAACCTTTCAAATCGGAACACAGCAATGCAAGCACTGCTACTTTGCCGCAGAAATAGGTAAGACGGAGATACCCAAGCAGACGACCCTGGTACAAGTCTCCGGTAAAACAGTAAACTTCTTGACACCTATATAATCTTGGAATTTGGCAAGAAGCAAGGTCTTATAGCACGTATTAACGAAAATATTTGAAATCCGTAAATATGTACATAATTACGAACTTATATACATAGATGCGGAACCCTCGATGCGCGAGTTTATATACTCGCACTTGGCAGGTTTTTTAGTAGGTAACCATCTCTGATTGATGGTGTATGTATCGACATAGTGCAAGCACCCCCATTGGTTATGAACCTCTACGGTTTCACATCAAGTGGACTGTATGCTCTTTTACTTCCTACAACCTAGCAGTGTAATAAATCAAACATAGTGGAATGAGTGCACAGAAAAGTACATGTATGATCAAGGAATTTAATTCGCAACCCATTTCGTTGACATACTGTTTAATACTGACAATCCATTAAGGTCGCCGAAAATTCCAATAATAATGTCAAATGATGCCTATTCACGTGTAAACAATGTATGCAAAGTCGTCATAGCAACATTTGTAGCTCTTATGGTGCCACATTGCTTTACGATATTTAACCAAAGGCGAGTCGCAATTGAAATTCCTTGACTGTACAACAAAAACTGTTTCCAAACTGAAATAAACGTTAGGAATCTAGAGTTCAGCGAATTCTGCCGCAGCCACCGGAGTGCGAAGTAGTGAGGCGCCCAAGTCCCTGGTGTGAATTGTAAATAATCACATTAACACAACGAACAACACACATTCCCACAGTCAATTATAGCCTCCATTTACAATATAGCTCAAGAATATTGCGTCAAATTTAACACCTCCGACAAAACTATTATTGGTTTGAACTATGAAGGCATTGAAATAAATAATGAAAGCGATCGAAATGTTGAAACAGAATTCTCAGTCAATGAAGTACAACTCTACAGTGGTTTCACACGACTTTCAAATGCCAAATAATAGAATGATAACATTTTCTAAGTTCAAAGTCAAGAAAATCCTTCTTAGTCAAAAAAGAGAAATCAGAAACCTAATTATGATCGGAGACCTATTAACTCCGATATTAACAAATTCAAATATGATTTTTATGTATTATTATTATTTATTACAATAACATGTTTTAGCTTGATTACAAATGTGCAATTATAAACTTTTTTTAAGTTTTACCGTGCACCACAGTCGTCTGTTGAGAAATTATACATGAATTAAAGAAAAAAAAACTATAATTATGCTAAATACGCCATACTACTCTTAACTGTAAACATTTATAAAACTTTTTTATACAGCTATTATATGAATGTTAACGTATAAATACAGAGACATCATAGTTTTTGTACATACACCCATACATTATGCAGCCCTTCCACAGAGCTGTGACATCCACTCTGTGTCATATAAGTTAAACAATACGGATCTATACTCTGTGTTAGATAAGTCAAACAATATGATGATTTGCCTTTACAAACAGATCCCCACTTTCACCTCTCAAGGGGATGTTACTCCAAAAAATGTTGAAGCATACTTTAAATGTCATCCTATATACCAATTTTCAGATTATCCAAAAATGACGAGGTCCATTCAAATTTCCATTATCCCGTTCTTACCCTTTACGGTGGATTTCCAGAAAATTCTATTTATAACCGACTTCAAAAATAAGGAGGTTATCAATTCGACTCGTATGTAATATTTCCAGAACTGCCCAGTTTTCGTATATGTTAGTCTATATCAGCATCTGAACAAATGTGCCAAATTTCAAAAGTGTATGTATGTATGTTTTTATGTTTGTGTTCGCATATCGCCGAAACACAAGCCCGATTTAAGTAATTCTTTTTTGTTGTACTAGGTTTTGTTCAACTTAGGGAATACTGCAAGTTTCATCAAAATCGGTTCAGTAGTTTTTGAGATAGGGAATTTTAACCGACTTCAAAAAAATGTGTATATGATACGCGATTACTCCGCCAATTGTTGACCGATTTTCAAAATTCTTTTTGTATTCGATAGAGTATACTCCTGTACGTCTAGTATGAGTTTTGATAGTTTTGGATTCGAACGATCGAATAGTTTTGTTTCCATACATTTCACACCAGCGCCTCTATCGGAAACTATAATGAACTAGAATTGACAGTATGAGTTACAAAGTAATAAACTACTCGATCAATGAGTACGTATTCGAGTAGTTTTTGAGTCTTTGGCAGTATGAGTTACATGTTTGACATTTGTTTGACAGTTTACTCGAAAACTATTGTAGTTTGGGTTCTCACCTTACATTTTTATGTGAGTTTGGTACATTAATAGGTTTTTTGTGTTTCTAAACATTAAAATTATGTCTGCACGGTGGTACTTTGCATGGAGGGCCAGGCAAGATGAAATAGCGCATGAAGAGTGACGGAAGAATTCTAAGCTGCGACAATAATTTTCTTTAAGCCGCATCTCCGACACCACTTTACTCAGCGCTACCACCTAACAAAAGCTGCTTTCCTATATGTTTGCAGTACATTAAGGCAGTATAGTGACCTTCGCAGTTCGCAAAGAGTGTCTCTAGAAACTAAGGTTAGTACCTACAATATTATTTACACACATAACATTATAGTTAATTTCTGTTACCTTTGTTTTAGGTGTTGTGTGCCTTATTGTTTTATGCCAATGGAGACTACCAGCGAGTAATTGGCCTTGCTTATTACTTGTCGCAGGAAGCAGTTAGTTGGTACATTGACCAAGTAACAATGGCACTCAACCACCCAATGGTTATAAATAAATATATAAAGTTTCCAAATACTGTTTTTCTTTCATTCAACTCGCTTTAAAAATAATAAAAACGGCTAAGAAAACGTCACAGTGACAAAATCGCGTGTCTCTTTCCATTCACATGTGTGTAAAAGAGATATAAATATATAATGTGAAGTTCGTCTTATCGAGTAAAACTAACTCGCTATCGTTTAAACGTGAATTCAAAACGAGCAACTCATACTACCGTTTACATCGTAAACTGACAGTTTGGCGAGCTAACGAAAACTATTGTAGTTTACTCGATTTAAAAACTCGTACTAGACCTACTGGGCTGGTCTCAAGGTCACCAAACTCAGCATCTGATGATAGGATCCCATGAAAATCGAGGGGAAACCTAATTTAATACCCTATCACTAAAAAGACTTCATACACTAAAAAGTTAAAAATAAAAAATATTTTACAAAAAATAAAAACCGACTTCAAAAACACTGAAAACTTAAAAATAATATAAGAATAGGTACAGACAACATCACACTTCTATATTGAAGTCGGTGACAAATTTTAAGACTTTCTAGTAGATCGTCGTTTGGCACCGACTTCAATATAGAAGTGTGATGTTGTCTGTACCTATTCTTAAATTATTTGTAACTTTTCAGTGTTTTTAAAGTCGGTTTTTGGCTATACGTCTTCTAGTCATAATCTCCCTCCGTACTTAAATTTCATATTTTGAGATTACGTAAACGGCTCTCCATACGCTGTTATATAAAAAATTTCCTATGGTAATTCGAAATACTATATTAAAAACAGTTTATATAATAAGGTAAAAGCTTACAAAGAAAACGCCGATAAAATACGCTAAATACTTAGTTGTAGTGTGATACTTAAACAAAGAAGAACTTTCAATTCCTGTTTCATCCCTTCAAGTATCCACGAGTTACTTAGTTATAATGAATAACAAACTATAAAGCAGAGGATTAAAAAATATTTTACCACATTAATTATACACATTGAATAGGTATGTCATTAGCATTTTAATTTTTTGCGATATCTTAAGGTGAAAATATGTGGTTCAAAATATTAGTTTCCCATATGAATTCGAAACTATTATTAACTCAATACCGCATACAAAAAGTTGATCAATGGACAAAATCAACAATAAGACAAAATACACAGTAGTCAGTTTATTAATCGTTGACAATGAACAAAGAAAAACTGAACATTATGATTGGTAATGTATTTTCAATCAATGCGCTTTAGTGCATAAAAAACATGTAATGTGAGAAAGTGTAAGCTAAATCAAAATGCCTACTTTTCACCTATCTACATGTAACAATCGCAAGTATAACGGTAATTATGATTGTATGTTGTGTGTGCTGCATATTAAATTAGGTACAATAAAAATATTTAACAAAAAATTAAAGCCAATTTCAAAAACACTAGAAATCAAAATAATAAAAGAATACATATGATATGACATTTTTTATTGAACTTGGTGTCTTGCAATGACCTCCTGAAAAGACTTAAAAAATATAAAACTAACTAATGTAGTTATAGGTTAAAGGCACCTATTTAGCGAATTTCATCTAAGGGTCAATGCGCCTCTATTATATAAAAAAACTAGCCCCTATATCAAATCTGTGCCCTAACCAAGTAACTATTATCTAATCCTTTATCCTTCCATCATCAGCTCAGCATGGTGAAAAAATCCTTAAGATGATGACTACCAGACGCAAATATCTGAATAACTTCGGATAAAATACGGAACACGTTGGACATGCCTCTCAATTTTTTATTTTTTTTTTATTTATATTCATCTTAGCATAATTCTATCCTTACAGTTAAACACCAATACGATAGAAAAGCATTATATACTAAATATTAATAACATAGAATTAATAATGTTGTCGTTGTAAATTCGTTCAATGAACAAGAAAAAACATCAATTCTTTCAGCTATTCGGTTGAAAGTACGCAGTGCTTGCGTCATTGGAGCGTTTTGTTGTAGTTTGGTGCGAGCGCCAGGTATACATAGCAACGGCGGCCGCTGGCGGCGCCCCACATATCCGTCAGGAACATTTAACCTCATCAAACTAAGTATCTCGGGGTTGTGAGTTTTTCCACGAATGAGCTTTAAAATGTATAAAACTAGAGCCTTCGCACACTCAGTTGATTGTATCCCACCATGCCGAGAACAAATAAGGTAGGATACATTAAAGGGTAGTAAGGATAGACACCATAGAGCCTCATATATAAATATCTTATGAATTTATTCTGAATACGCTCTAGCATGAGACTATATTTAATTTCATGTGGAGCCCAAATGACTGAGTTACATTCTAGGTGGCTTCTGACTAAAGCGTTATATAAGGATGTTATAGCCTTAATATTTTTAAAACCATATGCCCTACGGAGAATAAACCCCAAGTTTCTAAAAGCCTTTAAACGATGTAAATGATGTGGTTCCTAAATGACAGCTCAGCTGTAAAGTTAACACCTAAATCTTTCACCTCCGTCACTTTCTGCATACTTACGTCTCCTATCCTATAGTTAAATTCAATAGGCTTGCGAGTTTTTGTAAAGGTTATCGTGGCACATTTGGACGTGTTAAATCTAAGTCCATTATTTTGGGCCCAGGAAACTACACGCAGAGAAATTGGTGACAAACAAAACTACTGAATCGAATTGTTAATACTTGGTCCTTGTTATCTCTACCACTTATTATTCACTTTTACTAATCGTATGTTTCATTATATTATTTGATTAATGTAGCTCACAAAAAAATATTATTGAACCAAAACATCAATAATTATTGCATCTTTAACAATAATTATGTTCATATTTATTTAATGTTTTGTATGTACTAAGAAACAGGGATTCGCAGTTACTAAATGATCTAGTTCCGGTTAATGATGTACGATGTTACTGATGGACTACGAGTGTGTCTGTAATCAAAACAATAATCTTTTTATTACAACTACATTATTGTTTGCAGTACGTGTCGTTCTAAGTGTCGTATAATATTCGTTTAGTTTGGTTTACTTTTGAAATAGTGTTATGGCTTAACAAGAATATTATATTAAAAACCACCCCGGAAACAGTAAACGGTACAATGTATGTATTAATCCGTGCTATTCTGTTAGCGTGTTTCAAAATATTTAAAATAGTAATGTTACAATAACAATAGAGGTGGTATTCATAGCTAAGTATTGTTAAAACTTCTTAGAATATTATTTTGAATTTGAGCTAGGTACAAGGTTATGTCAGTTATATTATGTTATTGTGATTGTCAAAATACTACATTGAGAAAAATGGAAAATTATAAACATTGAAACAAAAATATCTTTTTTCTTAATAAAATGGCGACCGTGATAGATGAAATAAAGCAAGAACGGGCAAATTTACGTCGTATTTTCACAAGAAAGTGTAGTGAAATAATTAAACTTGTGGAAAATCATGAATCAGACGTAGACACTATTGTCGCTGCCGTGGAAGTTCTGGACCCAAGAGTACAGGGTATGTTTGATATGGATGAGCGCATTTACCACCTATTAATTCAAAATAAGGCCGAAGAAAACATAATAGATGAAGAGACAGATCAAGCGGACAGTTATAGAATGAAATGGATAGTCACGAAGAAGAAGGTAGATAAAAGGGTCTATCCACAAGAGAATACAAATTCCGCTTGTAACCACGTCAACTCTAAATATGGCTCAGTAAGTAGTTGTGGTAGTAAAGATAATCCCAGTTGCTCAAACGTCACATACAATAATAATAGATATATTAGAAAGTATAATTTACCTAAATTGGAACTTAAAAAGTTCGACGGTAATATAAAAAACTGGTTGTCATTTTGGGGCCAGTTCCGTAAAATAAATGATGATTGCGAAATTGATAACGATGACAAGTACCAATATTTGCTGCAATGCATGGAACATGGCACTGAAGTGAGAGCAATTGTAGAAGGTTTCCCATCGTCTGGGTCAGGGTATCATCATGCATTAGAGCAATTAAAGTCACGTTTTGCTCGCGATGATTTACTTATTCAAGTATACGTGAGAGAACTTTTGGGCTTAATACTTCTTCAAGCTAAGAAAAATAGCCAACTATCATTAACAGCATTATACGATCAATTGAGTGCGCATATTCGTGCTTTAGAAACTATAGGTATACAAAAAGAAAATTATTCAGCATTTGTATACCCAATGATTCAATCGGCTCTTCCGTGTGACATTTTGAAAATCTGGGAAAGAAACCGACCTAGTTCGCTTACAATGGAATCTCCAGATAAAGAACTTAGTCATTTATTAAAATTTCTTAAACGGGAAGTTGATAGCGAACAAAGAGTCAATATGGCACAAACTACTTTTTTAGAAACGGATAGATCTTATAAAAAACCTGACCCTCCATCGGCAGAATGCTTAGTTACAAATATAAAGAGACCGGAAACTAAGCAGTGCATATTTTGTGACAAGACGTCACATGTCAGTGTGGAATGTTACAAATTACAGAAAATGAATTTAGAGCAAAGGCGAGAATTTTTAAGGAAAAAGAAAGCATGTTCTTTGTGTCTAAAAATTGGACACTTCTCAAGATTTTGTAAAGCTTACACTAAGTGTTGTATTTGTATGAAACGTCATTCGGTAATATTATGCCCAGGGAAAGCCGAAGCACCTACATCAGTAGTGCCTTCCAATAGCAGTGACACTGTGAATAACAATGCCGCACAATCACAAGCGGTAACATTGCTTCAAACTCTTTTGCTTACTATTACAAATAACGACAAGAAAATGACTGTGAGGGCGTTATTTGATACAGGAGCACAACGCTCCTATGTCAAGAAATCAGTAGTGGAAGGTCTCTGTCTAAAACCTGTAAGTAGAGAGACTTTGACTCATTACTTGTTTAGCGGCATACAAACGAAGACAGAAGAAATCGACGCTTATAATTTTACAATACATAGTTTAGATAGTTCTTTTTCTTTTCATAATTTTTATGCTTTAGTTCAAAGTCGCATTTGCGGTGACATTCCTTGTGTAAATATAAAAGACAACAAAATGTCAAATTTGTTAAAAAAGCATAATGTATCACTGACAGACAAGGGCACCGAAAACACAGAGATAGGTTTACTTATTGGAGCTGACTTCGCGGGTCTATTTATGACTAATGAGATTATTTCCTTAGATAATAATATAGTAGCAAACAAAACAAAACTTGGTTGGACGATATTAGGCAAACACTTGAACATATGTTGCAATATTAACACCTTAATTTGTTCAACAGATTTAAATGCATTCTGGTCACTCGAGAGTCTAGGTATAAGAGATCCGGTGATGGAGAGAAGTACGGCGGAAATAGAAGCTCAAAAACTGTCAGACTTTGAAAATAATATTATCGTGAATGACGGGAAAAGGTATGAAGTTCGTTTACCGTGGAAGCTTGACTATGAAAACTTAAGCAGTAATTATGAATTGGCGAAAGGTAGACTAGTAAGCGCTACGAAACGACTTCAAAAATGTGGTAAGTTGACAGATTATTTCGCGGTCTTTAATGAATGGCATCAACTAGGCATTATTGACACTGTCTTAGATTGTGAGAACGATTATAATTCGGGCCACTATTTATCTCATCATGCCGTTATTAAAGAGGCTAGTCTCACGACAAAGGTAAGACCAGTTTTCAACGCTTCAGCCAAAGACAAAAATGGTAAATCTCTGAATTCATGTCTTGATAAAGGTATTAATTTGATAGAAAATATTCCAAACTTACTTATAAAGTTTCGACGTGGCGCTATTGGTATAATTGCTGACATCGCAAAAGCGTTTTTACAAATCTCTATTGACCCCGATGATAGAAAATATTTAAAGTTTTTGTGGTGGAAAGATGAGACGTTAAAGGAAATACAAACATATCAGCATTGTAGGGTGGTGTTTGGGCTAACATGTAGCCCCTTTTTACTTTCTGCTACAATACTTCATCACTTGGAAAAGGTGACGGGTCCATATAAAAATTGCGCTGATGAATTGAGCAAGTCATTGTACGTCGATAATTGTGTTTTCAGTACCGATACGGAAGTAGACGCGTTGAAGTTTATGGCGGATGCAAAAGAAATAATGAGCTGGGGCAAGTTCGACTTACGGCAGTGGATCATTTCATCTACGAATATAAATGAGACAAGAAAAAATGAGATCTCAGTCTTGGGTCTTATGTGGGATATTGCGAAGGATGAGCTTTATTGCAAAATTGATATACCTCCGATGATTATAGACTGTAAGTATACAAAGAGAAATGTCTTGTCATTTATTCAAAGGTTATACGACCCAATAGGCTTCATATGCCCAGTTATTTTAGTACCAAAAATTATTTTGCAAGAAATGTGGAGACAGAAGCTAGAGTGGGACGATGAACCCCCAGAAGAGATATCAACAAGATATTTAAGGTGGTATAAGAATCTCTATTTCATCAAAGATTGTAAGATAGCCCGAAGATTAAGTAAAGAGTACATAAAAGATTGCGAAATAACTTTGCACACTTTTTGTGATGCTTGCAAAGAAGGATATGCGGCGTGTGTTTTCTTGAGAACTCAAAATAAAGACAGAGTATCAATACAACTGCTATCTGCCAAAGCAAGAGTAGCTCCTATAGGAAATATGAGTATACCTCGACTTGAATTGCTGTCAGCTTTAATTGCATCTAGATTAGTTGTAGAAGTAAGAAATAGTTTAGAATTGCCTACGAGGGAGGAGTTCTTTTGGACAGACTCTAGCGTTACGTTGAGTTGGATAAAAAAGAATATTACAGTAAATACATTTGTGTCTAACCGGGTAAAAGAAATAAAACAGAATTCGAATCCACAAAATTGGCGTCATATAGCGGGTGAGTCAAACTGGGCTGATCTAGCTTCGAGAGGCTGCGACGCTAGACAATTACTTGATTCCCACTGGAGTGAAGGGCCTCCATGGTTACTGTGTAATCCTGAATATTGGCCTAAGTCAGAAATAAATATCGAGGATAGTATGATAGACAAAGAGCGAAAATGTACTACTACATGTGTTGTTGAAGTTGACTCGAATAATAATTTTTCTGAAAATTTTCATACTTTTTCAAATTATACAAAAACAGTACGATCGTTAGCATGGATGATGAGATTTGTTAGAAATGCGCAGAAATCTAAAGAAAATAAAAAGGGTGAAATAGAGTACGAGGATTTTGAAGCAGCTGAAAGAATACTGATAAAGCTAATACAGGAAGAGAATAAAGAATTCATAGAAAAGAGATGTACAAATTTAAAATTAATATATGATGATGATGGGTTAATGAGATTAGAAACTAAGCTTACCTTAGGAAACTTTTCTGAAACTATAAAAAAGCCATATATTGTATCTGCAAAAAATGTAATAATAAGAACAATGATTGAAGAGTGTCATCGGAGACTGCAACATGCAGGAAGCAATATTGTTATTGCTAATATAAGGCAACGGTTTTGGGCTATAGGCATTAGATTAGTAGTTAAGTCAATTATAGCAAGATGCGTAATCTGTAACCGATTTAAGGCTAAGCGCACAGAAGCAAGCACTGCTCCTCTTCCCTTAGATCGTATTAACTGTTCCGCCGTATTTGAGGTTACCGGTGTGGATTTGGCTGGACCGTTATATCTGCGTGGTGGTAATAAATGTTGGGTCGTTATTTATACATGTGCGGTTTATAGAGCTGTACATTTGGAATTAACGAAAAGCTTATCGACGCTAGATTTTCTTATGACCCTTCGCAGATTCATCGCACGTCGCGGAAGAGTAAGAGTGATTATGTCAGATAATGGCACGAATTTTGTGGGAGCTGATAATTTATTCAAGGATATTGATTGGAATGAAATAAGCAGGTATTCCAATATTGAACGGATACAATGGAAGTTCAATGTTCCTACAGCTGCCTGGTGGGGCGGTTTCTGGGAGCGCTTGATAAAGATACTAAAAGACCTCTTACGTCGAATATTAGGAAAAAAGGTCATAACATACGATGAAATGAACACCATTTTATGTGACTGTGAAGCCACTATGAATGGACGTCCTTTGACGTATGTCGAGGGTGACAAAACATTATCTTTGGAACCATTAACACCATTGTGTTTTCTGAACCCATTGCCGACATCAGATGTGTCAGATTTGGATCACATTGATTCCAAAAACTTGAATTGTCGTTTGAAATATTTACAAAAGCTGCGTGATGATTTTAGACACAGATTCCGTACAGAATATTTGACGTATCTTTTACAAAGGGGAAAGTCAAGGACAGACGATTTGAAAGTAGGAGATGTAGTTATTGTTGAAACAGAAGAGAAGAGGTTAAAGTGGCCATTGGGATTAGTTCTAGAAATTTTTAAAGGTAGAGATGGAGTTGCCAGAGTTGCGAAGCTAAAGACGTCTACAGGATTGAAGGTAAGGCCTATCCAGAAATTATTCAAATTAGAAGTTTCGACCCAATCATGTGTTCAAGATAGGAACCCTAGAACGCATACACGTAGTGGACGCATTATAAAGGTACCAAGCCGCCTTGGTGTTACTTAAATAAGTGTCAGTGGCCCTTTTCTGTTAATATTGGAGATTATGTATATTTATACTAGGAATTAATATGTGTGGACTAGGAATTGATCTGTGTCTTTAGGCTTGGAGGATGTTAAAACTTCTTAGAATATTATTTTGAATTTGAGCTAGGTACAGTCAGCAACGAAACTTGCCGAACAAATTAAAGTTACAAAAGATACTAGACACATGAATTGTACATAAGTTACTGATCATAGTTACAAACAAAATTCCATTTACATTATTAATTACCAAAAGTAGCTATACAGTATATTTCCAAAAGTGGCTGGATAGTACTCTTCCAAAAGTGGCTGGACAGTATATTTCCAAAAGTGACCGGACATTATATTTTCAAAAGTGGCTGGACAGTAAACTTCTAAAAGTTGCTGGACAGTATATTTCCAAAAGTGACCGGACATTATATTTTCAAAATTGGCTGGACAGTAAACTTCCAAAAGTTGCTGGACGTAGTATCGTTTATAAGTGATTTGTTAGACCATGACCAGACTAATTTTCGAATTAAGACTGATGACAATTACTGAAATATTTGATAACAACACGACTGAATTCAATCATTCAACCTACTTACGTCTATAACATAATTTCAAAAGTATTTTTTTAAATTTATTTCCTAGATATCGTGTTCTCAGAAATACGTATCCATATCATCATCATCTTAGTATCATCATCATGTCTATGATTTACATGAAATTTTTGGGTTGAATGACATTACGGGTAAACACAATTTAATAATGAGTTTTAGATAACGCATTGATTATTTATTGGTTATTATGAAACACCGTGTATATCTTAATAATATTATACATTTTTCTTTATCTATGGACTATTTCACAATTTTTGCATCAATATAATTATTATGCCAGTACTCCTAACAAGATTTGGTCAGTTAATATATTTAGCATATGTTACGTCTGTTTTTTTATTATTATTTTTTTAGTTACACCAAGGTTGCTCCGCTTGATAGGGCCCTGAGCACCATTTTTTATTGTACTCCATGACCACTTCATCTGTTGCTATGCTGGGAATAATAAAATATATTTATTTCTCACCACAAAATTACAGTACATAAAAGGAAGGCATATTAGTGTATACAATACAATTTATTTTGTGGGAGACTGATGCCTAAACTAGACAAGTCTGTATGTTAGGACATCAGGCCTCCACTCTCAGGGTTGACACATCTGCATATTATTGTCTTGTTTATCCTTACAATGAGACGTCTAATTGCGTCGTCCTCCTTCAACTCCCGGTAGAAGTAGGTGCAGGATACCGTGTGTCTGGTATTACGTGGACACTATCGTGGACAGGGTTCTTCCTTTCTGCTCCTCTGAGCACAACCACGTGATCGTACGTTAGTCCCTGTCCTTCGTGGATTGTCAGCAGTCTGGATTGTTTTCCGGTGCCGAACCCTTCCCTCCCATTCGCTTCTTTCTCGTCTTGAGTAAAGGTAAGGAAGAGAGTATTTGGGTTGCCCCTTCGTAACACCGCCTCCGATGCCATTCTGCATGTCATGGACCTTAGCACTTGCCGTGATGTGTAAATACCCTTGTAGATGTTTTGGAGGGCATACACCATATCCATCGGACTTCGGTGTGTGCAGAGGAGCTTTTTTGTTACCGACGTGATGGCGGCGGGGCTTCCGTAACGCATCTCGAACAGGTTGTCTCTGTCTATGAAGGGGATCTGATTTGTATCGGTCATTAGTACCAATTCTCTTGCCCCGGTCAGCCTTGCTACCATGATGATAGCTCCAAATTGGACTAGGAGAGCTTCGTCCACCAAAAGGCGTTTTGATGCTTCCACACCATTTATGAGGACTGAGGCAATGGTTCTTATTTTCCCCCTCACAACCGCCCCGAATCGAGTCGTCACTTTGTCCGACAGTTCTTTTGCCGTCTCGAGTGTGCTAGTGATGATCATATCTTCCTTCATTTGGAAGTTGTTGAGGAGCCATGTGGTCTTCCCGCACCCCGGTACACCGTCAACCCATCTGATTGCTAGTTTACCGCATGGTTCGGAGATCCAAGTTCCACTCACGGATTCCGCCGTTTTTAGAATTCGGTCCTCCAGCATAAAGCGGGTGCACTTGGCAATTACCACTATTGGGTCCTCGATCGGTGCGCAGAATGTGAGTGCTCCCCTTTCCTCAGTTGCTTCATGATCCACCAGCACCATGCCTGACGTGCCACTGTACGCCGCCATCTGCTTTTTATCTATAGGGCGAGTACCACCACCACAGTCCCGGTGTCGTTGTTATAGACCACTACCGCCCTCGCCCCGTCCAGGAGTTCTCGTAGTAACATGCGGGCTTTTATCTGAAATGCCTCAAGTATCTTGCTGCAGGTGGTGTGTTTTACCTGCGGCGTCGCCCGCAGTGTCTCCAGGTACTCTAGATAGGCGTTGACTAGGTCACCTCCGTCCCGGTCAGTGACTATTCTCGATGGCGGTCTCACCCTGCCCATGTCTGCCAGTGTGGTTTTGGGTGAGGAGATCGTTCTGTGTTTGGGGACCACGTCCGGTACTGTCTCACTGCCTATTCTACGAGGACGAGCTTGGCCCAGGGCAACAGATATGCCCCTGACGAGGTCGTCTGTCGGGGATTGTCTTTGTGATTGGAGGCGTCTTCTTTCGTTTGCTTCTTGCATCGCCTCCTCGTCTTGCCTTTGTGCCCGGGCTGAGCCACTTTCTGCTGGTTCATTGCGTGGAGTCTGCTCGTGGTCTTTGAGCAGAAAGTCGAGGTTTTGGCCTCTTTCCTAGTACACGATAATTTTGTGTTTTCGGGAGGCCTCCAATAAGGGAGTGTAATCGGACACTTTCCCTTTCTCGAGATCTACCTTCATGACATTCACGCTGATGACTCTTCGGTCTCCGTCCATTTTTAACAGCAGTTCCTCCGCTATAGTAAAGGACGACTTGTCAATGTGCCAGTCCAGGAGTAGGATCGACTTATTCCTGAAACGTACAATCCGGCATTTTTGCCCTGCGAGCATCAACGCAGGTATTGTATCAAACACTTTTCTTTTAATGGTCGCCCTGGTAGTGCTGCCTTTTAGCAGGACTGCTAAGCCAGGTGATATGGCAACGTGCTTCCTTGTTCTGGACATACAGAAACTAATGCCAATCCTTTCTCCTGCACTGTCCATGAACAACGCCACAGCCCTTGTGAGGAGACCTACTATTCCTTTTTCTCCGTCGCTCAACCACTGCATTTGCGTTATCGTTAGGGCCACGTAAGGTTCCCGCGTTCGTGGTGCCATATTTACCGACTCATCATCACCCCCCTGCGCTGGTGGAGTACAGTTCTTGTTATCACTATTTTGCCTAGTCTATGTTCTAAGTCATGGTGGGCACTGGCAAATCTGGGACAGTCCAGGATCACGTGTAATACCGATTCAATCTCCCCGGGGTCACATTCACAATATGGATTGTCCTTGAGTTTGAATCGGTACAGATATTCTGCGAACCCCCCGTGCCCCGTGAAGACTTGTATCAGACGAGGTGATGGTTTTTCTTTTCTGACCCAGCTATAGGCTTTCGCCTGATCTGGAAAGAACCATTTGGTCACTTCTCCTGTAGAGAAGGTAACGTACCTATCCTGCCATTTTCGGATCGTCTCCTCCCTTATCTTATTCATCACGAACGATACGGGGATCTCACAGTAGTCCCGCGTTCCGTCTACCACCCGCGCTGCTTTTTTGGCTAATTCATCTGCTCTTTCGTTTCCCGCTGTGCCTACGTGTGCTCTCAGCCAGAACAGTTTGACCTCTCCACCGTTCCTTCTGATAATTCTGATGTCTTCATGTATCCTCTGAACTAGCTGATGGCCTGCTTTGGGGTTCGTGATGATCTCCAATGAGGATCTGGAGTCACTCAGTATTGTTGCTGAGGTGACACCCTCTCTCCGGACCATCTCTATCGCCCTATGCAGAGCATACAGTTCAGACTGGAAGACTGTACAGGCGGGATCGAGACTAAATGTGTAACTGGCGGTTTCTTTTCCCTCTACCCACCACGAGACGGCGGCTCCAACCCACTCATCAATTTTACTGCCATCTGTGTATGTTTGTGGGTCTTGGATTTTGTGCTTCCGTATGGTCTCTACGGATGTATCCTCTACACATTCATATTCTATTAGCACCCGCTCGGATGGATGAGGTCTCTCAGAAAATGCGGTCTCCTTCTCCAGTATACTGCCTGGTGGTAGGTGGTCTCGGCAGTCCCTTTTTTTTGTTCTATAGAAAAAAAACAGAAATACTTACAAACAACTCGACCTCCTGTTTAAGTTTCTCAGAACGTTTCTTTTGGACCCCGGTCCGGCGACAAATTTATACATATATCAGCGGATTTATATAGTCAGTCACAGATCAGGCTAATTATGTAATTAAATATGTCCAGCAAGTTGTTCAGCAAATTTTGATATTTTACACATCAGGCTAATTATGTACTTAAACATGTTCAGCAACTTTTGTAAAAATAATGTACATCGATTTTTGGTATTCCCAAATGTCTACAGGGATTTGTCCAACAGCCTGTTCAGTTACATATGAACCTTTATAGTGTGCAGGTGTTTTGAAAATTTGGATGTGTTCATGTTCTTTCGTTGCTGACTGTACAAGGTTATGTCAGTTATATTATGTTATTGTGATTGTCAAAATACTACATTGAGAAAAATGGAAAATTATAAACATTGAAACAAAAATATCTTTTTTCTTAATAAGTATGTTGTTCTGTTTATTTAAACTGTGTTTTTGTAAACAATCGAAAAACTTGCATGACAAAACGATCAGTATTCTCGTATTACTCCTAGCGGAGCAGCCGCCCGCCATTGTGGATTGTGTTTTCGACCGCGCTGAGCGCTCACTCAACTCAACGTAGTATTGCTAATTATTTGAGAGTTTGCTTATTAAATTTGTGTGATGTCTGATGACACAGATGGAGATATCCTACAGTGATTGCAGCAGTGGGGTTTACCTCAATATATTGATACTTTTGAAGGTAAGTTGGTACCTTGGTATACCCAGTATAACAATCTTCTTGTTTTGTGGTATTCATAGCTATTATTCAATTTAATTAAGTAGGTAAGTGGGTACAATAATTCATGACTTTATAAGTTTACAGTCAAAGTTTTGAAGTTATTCGTGGAATTTCATTTTAATAAGGAAACGCGATAAATTATTAGCTAGTAGGTAGATACTTTCTTTGACTGACACAGTCATATTCATATCTGAATCAGTTTGGCACACAGGTCACCGAATGTGTCAGCTCAGCTCCAAAATAGGCGAAATGGATAACTAGTCAATAGGCTTGTTTTATAAAACCTACGTTACCAAGTATTGAACCAAAACATCAATAATTATTGCATCTTTAACAATAATTATGTTAATATGTATTTAATGTATTGTATGTACTTAGAAACATGGATTCGCAGTTACTAAATGATCTAGTTCCGGTTAATGATGTACCATGTTACTGATGGACTAGGTCAAAAATTATGCTTTTTGCGCTGGGACTTTCTTGCATGCGTGATAATAATGTTTATATATTTTTTATGATTTTTCAGTAAATAATAAAACAATATCGACACCTCGATGCTCGACAGTAGTCTAGTTAGAGAACTAATCCCTCCAATTGGAGATCGGGCCAAATTTTTAAAAAACTTGGACAATTGGAACAAATTAACTAACTCAGAATGCCCAGAAATACCAATTACCAGCAGCAGCCCTGTAAGTATCTCCTATTTTTAACAGAATTTTATTCACCTGTAACTATGTACCTATGTAAGTAATGTAATGTGATGATTATAAATAAATGTCATTTTTCTATGTACTTGATATTTTTATTTTTGATTCCAGGAAACCTAAGCCTGTCTATGGAGCCGTAGTGCGTGTGACGTCTTAACAAAAATGCCGATAATCTCAATTTCCATGATTCTAACACCTGTTAAACTTAGTATTAAGTTTATTAACTCTATATATATATACTATATGTTCGACTTATTTTTATTATGATACTAGATAATCGGAGTCTTTGGATATTGTAATGAAAAAGGCATTATTTTATAAATTTTTAAAGACGTTACACTTACTGATGGCTCTATGGACTGTGTTTAGATGGAGCGCCTGCAATCCAGTGGACTGACAGCTACAACAACGGATCCCTTTTAGGCTTTTAATGGAGAAAATATAGTTTTATTTACTTATACTAAGACAAATAAAATTGTATTTTTGTCTACTAAAAGCCTGAGAGTACCCGTTAGTACTGTAAGTGCACTAGATTGCAGGCTTCATCTAAACCAGTAGGTACTGCATACGAAATAGTAGCTGTAACAATACCTAGGATGCTAGCATTACAATGTGTATTGTACTTGTTACAAAAATCATAAAGCTAGCGTTGCAATACGAATAGTTATTATTAAAGTTCACGTCGTTATGTTAAACAAATTCATTATTAGATACAGCAAAGTATATAGTAAACCCAAAAAAACAAGTCTGTATGTTTACCAGATTACTTACTAGTCCTTACAATAGATCTAGTAATGTCTACTTGACGTATAGTTACAATTACATTGGTATTGTCACAGGCGCGATATTTACCTTGTAGTGAGTATTATATTGTTTGGTCAGTTACACTAAACATCTAGTTGTCATTAATAAACCGATAGGTAAAAATAATAACAGAATGGTTTTTGTAAAGTCAACTCGCGAGTCTTGCTATCACGGTTGCAAACAGAAGTTCTAGTTACAGTAGCGTTTTTTCTCGTAAAGGTAGCCAGATATTTCTCTGCGTGTACACGGTCAATATCCTCCTGCATTCGCTCACAATCTACTGTCGTCCTGATACTAAGGGACAACTTTAGGTCATCCGCAAACAATAGGCAATCGCTGTGTTGGATGACATTGGGTAGATCATTAATCATTATAAGGAATTGAAGTGGACCGACGTTACTTCCCTGACTCACCCCAGATCTTACAAAGTATGGCAAAGACCGATATCCTGCATACTCCACATACTGCTGTCTGTCCCGCATGTAGCTGGCTAAAAATTTCAATAAGTGGGGTACACATCCGACCCCAGCCAATTTCCTCAAAAGCACATCATTGTCCACGACATCGAAGGCTTTGCGAAAGTCAAAATACGCTACGTCCACCTGTCCTCCCTCGTCCACGGTTGGTACAACACGAGCCATGTGATTCAGCAAGTTACTTGTTGTGCTGCGACCCGGCCTGAACCCGTGCTGTTCGTCACAAAGTTGAGAGCTTACTTGTTCGAAAATACTCTTTTGTATAGCCGAATCGAATACTTTGGCCGGAGTAGATAATACTGCCACCGGTCTAAACTGATCCACATAGTGACAAGAACTTACTTTTGGGACTGGGACAACCCGTGTCAGTTTCCATACCTCCGGAAACGTTGCGGATTTCAAACAGCTATTGAAAACGTGTAATAAGGGCTGCGCAAGAACATGACGGCAGTCTCTAAACAAGAAAGCGGGAATTCCATCAGGTCCAGCAGACCATTTCGGTCTGAGTCTAGCTAACGCCTGAGTAACGTCGGCCAGCTGTAACTCACCCAAAAGTATTCGCGCCGATTCATTTATTCCCCCCGCCTCCACGATCGCAGTGCTAACGTTTAGCTGCGGCTGGTCTGTACTGTACACAGAATGAAAGTAATTTGCGAATTCCGTACAACATTGCTCATCCGTTAATTCTAAACCATCTTTAAAAATCTTATGTGATGACCTTTGACCTTTCTTCGAATTAACATATTTCCAAAAGGATCTCGGGTCTTCAATTAAATGGTTTTGAACCTGATCTTGGTGGCGTTCTTCCGCGATAGTAATCATACACTTCACGCGAGACCTGCACCTAGCAAAATTAATGTAATCTTCTTGTGACTTACTTTGCTTATACCGTTTATGAAGCAAAGCCTTCAATTGAATGTCGCGAATTAACTCCGAGGTGTACCACTCGGGATATGCATACTTCGAGTTTCCATGCCTTCGCTTTTTAATAGGAACGCATTCATTAAAAATACCATTCATAATATCATAAAATAAATTTAAAATAGATTCAATATTATTTGATTCATATATGAGACTCCAGTCGGTGGCAGCTATCCGTGAGTACAATAATGGAAAATTAGCTTTAGTGAAGTTCCACTGAGTACTAACCTGATGAGGAATGGTTGTCTTGGTATGGGCGGTCCGCCTCGTCACCGTCATAGAAATGTCAAGAGGGGGATGCTGCGCGTCAATCGGCACTAACGGCATTTAAGGGTTTCCCTCGATTTTCCTGGGATCCTATCAGCAAATCCTAACTTGGTGACATTGCAACTACTCCAGGAGTATACTCTTTTAAAAATAAAATCAGTTCATAAATCATTAACGGAGTTTATCAAACATAAAAAAAAACGTACCGTCCAATTGAGAACGGTTGAATTATATGTTTAAAAATAAAATAAATCCGTAGTGTTCAAAAGTTTTTAGCGTGAGATGCAACCAATTTGAAAAGCAAAGAAAAGTTTCTATTTTTCACCATACTTCATTCCTAATCGAAATGATATAATTATGTAGATGAAATATGAAAACTGAAAGTAACAATTTAAATTTGTTCGAGTTTAAAAATCGATCGAAAATATTGTGAAGTATGTACATACATAATAATACTTCACTTAGTACAGCCGACGTAACTGACAATGATTTACAATAATGACTTCCGTAGAGCTGTCCATAAATATGCGTAGCCCTCAATGGGTGCAGTGTCGCCGTGAATGGGCGACAAGTGGCGACAAAGCGCGCGCACCAAAACAATAACAATAGCGACGCGGGCGGCGCGTGCGATGACTACGCAAGCAAATACAAACTACAAATTGTTTCTCACCGTCACTTCTATAATTCTGGTTTTACCCTGTACATTCTGTTTGGCAAAGATGCTTTGAATAGATTTGTATGTGACTATTACATATATAGATTTGAAGGTCTCTGTATGTCATGTCGGTTTCCCGACGCTACATTTTTTATTATAATGATACGAGCACATCATAATAAATCACACAGAGGCATTACTTCCGTTTTGAGGAACTATCAACACTCATAATACTCACAGGGTGATCAGATCACATGAATAACGTTTTTCCACTGTATGGCTCAGGCCGGCGGTAATAGTAGTGCTCCCAACTGATATATTCGGCCACGGCGGCCAATCTCAACAGGGACTAGCCATCTGCACGGGAAATATTGTAGTTCAGAAGTGTTTGTGTAAACACAAGAAAAGGTGAACATAAGAAAGACGTCTAAAGATAAATTTGTGAAGTTAGGTGTTGTATATCAAGTGAGTAACAATAGAGCCAAAAAATGTGCGATGGGTAGAGTCAGATGAGAATATTTCGTTGACAAGAGCCATTGCTCTAAGGCATAATGACGAAGCGGCGGAATTTTTATAGCTAATAACCTAGTTTGTAGCAAAAAACCAAATACGTCAGGAACATGCGTCAATATCCTTTCCAGCGTTTCCGGAACTTGCCGGTCAAATTTCGTTGTAGCAGTGCCGTGAGTCATGTCCCCGCATCATTGATTCCGGTGGACACAGGAAGGCCGCGGCCGTGAGTGACGTATTGTGTGCTGGCCACTGCTGGCTGCTTAATGCAACGCCTCGCCGCAATGCACCTGTGGCATAGAGTAACGAGGGCACAGACCAGTCCCTTTTTTGTGGTGCTCAGCATTCATATCGATTGCTTTCAATTTGAGTAATTGTGGCGTCACACGTTAACAAGATGATTATCTTATTATTTTACAAAGTGATGGTATGCACAAGCTTTGATTTTTTTAATACAACAAAGCTGTTATAAAATTAGGTAGGGTGGTGCCCTGAGGCTACAGTTACCTACAGAATATGTAACTCCTAGGTTTTTAAATATGAAACCCCCACAAGGACTCCATAGGAAGTTACCAACTTGTTGCACAAGAATTTAAGGCAAGTATACAGTAATAACACTGTTTGTGTCAAACCGAAACAAGAAAAAGACAGCACCGTTGCTTGGCAGCAGAAATAGGTAAAATGACTCTTCTACCGAGTCTCCATCTAGTATTCTATTACGTTAAAATAGATTGGCATCAACGACATGTATTAAAACATAAAATATTTTTTATCGTATTACCGATTCATTAGTTCAACGCAATACATGAAGAAAAATTTCAAGAATATGATAATGTTTTTTGTATTTGAAAATCACTCTATGACAATAACTGAATTGAAAAAGGCAACCGGCACGCCGCTACGTGACGGCACTGCGGTATATGCGGATACGTCGGCATTCATTCATACTTTGGTACAATGACACTGGCCGGTGAACTATTTCAAACCTTTTTGTAATCAAAAATTGAAAAAGAGTCACTATTTTTCACGCTGTTGTTTACATTTCACAAGCTCGCGTAGAACAATGGAGGTGGTAAACGAAACGTAACGGGCGTCCCTAACGCTTTGTTTACAATGGATGCAGAACGTGAGAATGTTGTTTTAGACAAATCTACTTGTATCCTGAAGGTTCTGTACGTGCCGTCACAATGGTGGCCAGACAAAACTCTTTTATTGTAGGCGGCTAATGCCAAGGTGTCATAAACAATGTCCGTAGGTTGCGGCTGTTGCCATGACTCCCTATAAAAAAGTAAGCTGTCAAACTTGCATACAATCACGTAATGAATTTTGGGCGAGGAAATGCAATTATTATGCCCGTGGGAAAGTGTGCACAATGCTTGCGTTTTGAAACACTTCCGGATACCTGTTCGTGTCAAAATGTGAATAGACTTTTATTTTGAATACTATTAAACTTTGGAAGCTTTAGTTTTTTTAATATGTCGCCACGCCACTCATTTGTTTCAGTTAGAACTGGGAGTATATTATGATGACGTCTTAATTCCAGGCAGTTTTCTGAATTGTTATAATGCCATTTCTTTCTCTTTGTATAATAAGTAAAAGGAGGGCACTGATAGCAATTCAGAAAAAATGGCTGGCATTAAGTTGTCATTATACACTCCCAGATCCTTTTAACCGATTATGTAGTCAGTGACTATACCTGGTTCAGATCTGCTTTCGATGGAAAATTTTTGCTTGGGTTTGGCTAGGTAGCTACTATAACCATAATAACCTAAATATATTGCCACATTAACAATGTCAACAAGGGAATAAATACCAGTTCTTCTGTAGTTAGCCAGCGTCCGCATTTCAGACTCAGACTCAGACTACCTATACCTCCTACTACCTACCTCATCTCTTCAACCAAACTAGGTTCCACTCCACTAGTGGGCACGGGTAACTCCGTAACAAGGAGGAATACAGGAGTCAATAAATTTGGTGTGCTTATTCAGACAAGCAAACTAAACAACTTTAACTATAGGATTAATCTTGAAATCATGAAAAAAATCAGCAGTTCCACGCGATTGTTCAATATCGACTGAACCTAGATGTCTTTTTTGCGATTGCAATATTGGTCCCAGAGTAAAAGTTGTTTAGTATGCTTGTCCGACAAGCACACAAAATTTGGCTCCTGTACCCCTAGCATGAACCACGTTCGTTATAGTATAGTAATAGTATTTACTTACTATCCGATAACGATTGAGATATTAAATAGATAGCTAGAAACACTATCATAAGATTATTGTGAGCTCATAACGTAACGATAGATCTCTCGCTGTTAATTATTCGATGAATGATATAAGATCTCAGTCAGCTCTTACGACTTCTACAGGACGAAAGAGAGAGGCGACACGGGGATCCTTAATCCGTTCGGGCAACTTACCAGGGTCGTCTGCTTGCGCTTGCATTACTGTTTTGGTTCGAAGGGTAAGATATAGCAGTGAAATTACTGGGTACCGTGACTTTACATCTGATGTCACAAGTTGGCAACGTCCACTGCAGTTCTTGTGGGGGTTGCAGTTTTGCTGCGAATCTCACAAGAGCCACGTGTATTATAGGTGACTGTTACCACTTACCATCAGGTGGGCAGTTTGCTTATTTGCCAACTTAGTTATATAAAAAAAACTTCCCCAGTCAGCTCTTACGACTTCTACAAGGAGAAAGAGAGGAGCGACACGTGAATCCTTATCCACTCGAGTAACGTCCCTACCCAGTAGGAATTAACGCTGTGGTAGTTAAATGACGGAACGGAACCGGAACATGTTTCCGAGACTACTCGAACAGGTACAATCACGATGAAACGATATCGAAATTCCAACCTTTAACAAAAAAACAAAAATGAATCACCAATAGCGCGCGGTAGGTAGAGCAGTTTGATTGATGCGACGACATCCGGCGGACATGGCTTCCGTTCCATTGTGGTAGCCCCTTTCCTGCACCCACTCAAACACTCATTACCGTATTAACTTCGCCAATGCGCCAATGAGCCTTTAGTATTGTCGGGTGTTCCGGTTGCGGATGGTGCGTAAGCCAATGGTTTGTGAAACTGTGAAATGTCTTTTTGATCGCAAGTGCGGCTGCTAAATAGCAACTATAATGTTTCATTCCGGTTCGAAAAAAACTGTAAGAATTTTCCAAGATATTCAGCAGAAGAATAAATTTAGGCAAAAGCAAATGATAAAAATGTATGAAAAATATGTGGAAACATAAGTATAAATACAAACAACCAAAGTGAGTCATCAATTTCTAAAAGAATGTTTTGAGTTGTTGAAAAGAAACTGCTTGTTGCGATGTAGTACTGTTTACATCTGGTACAATTAAAACTGTCAAGGAACCAAAGTGGTTCCTGTAAGTTCTAATGGAGATTGTGTATTTATTTACTATATACTTTATAGGCGACTGTAGCTACTTACCATCAGGTAAGCTATCTGTTTGTTTGCAAACTTTGTTTTTTTTAAAATACATATAATGTATGGTATTGTCTATTTTGTGTTGATAAAATTAAGTTAAATACCAGCTATCATCCTAACTAGTCATCCTACAAATTTACACTTAAGTGAAAAAATGATGAATAAATCAATATGGAAAAAATAATTTCGTCTCGGGCGGGATTTCAACCAGCGTCTCCAACAAATCGTGTTGACGCCTTGACAACTTCGGCCACCGAGCTCTTACCATCCTCGACGAAATTTTTAGTTGTATTGATCTTCTTTATTCTTTTTTAAGCCAAAGTAGCCTCTATTCACTGTTAATAACTACGTATCAACATCCAATTAAGAAATCTTTAGAGATTTCTTGAAAACTGGTTTAGAATAAAGCAAACTTATTTCTTTTTGAATAAGTACATATATATTATATGGCTTTGAATTTTCTTTAAAAATTCTAAATACATGGAAAAAATGATGAATGATGATGAAAAATAACCACGGTATGTTAAAGACGCCGGTTAAAATCCCACCCGAGACGACTTTTTTTTTGTTTTTTTTATTCATCTTTTTTTTTTCAATTTATTTAGCATTTAAAGTAAATGCAAAGTCACATAAATACACTGAAGTGTTTATTGTATTTTATTTTATATGAGTACTAAGTTACTGTACATAATGTAAAATATTCTGTAGGTATATTATTTATTTGGTAAACATTCTAGGTAGGTTAAATATTGACGATTTTTTGTGAATCTTTAATTTCTGCCCTCAAGCTTCAGGGGTGAGCCAGCAGGTGCGCGGACGCACGTGCGCTGCAGCTTACCAGTACCAAATGTGGATCAAACACATGAGATTTACAATTAAAAAAACTTTTCAACCGAATCACTTAATAAGAAACGAAAACATTACATAGGAAACATCTAATTAAAACTATTTCTGTATAATTATTGAGATCGTATAAACTGAGTCATCATATTAAGATGTTAACAGTCATAAACAAAATGTTTGTGTAGGCGATTTCAAAAAACCTTTTTAAATACTGTTAACGAGTTTAAAATTTCAAATAAAAATTAATAGTTTTTCTACATAAAATAATTGCTACTTGTACTATAATTACAATTAACAGAACAAAAGAAGTTTTAGTTTACAGCACAAATTTATATATAAGGCTCTCATTGCCGAAATTTTTTGATTCCATAATATTAGGTCCATACATATGAAATTGACGTTTGGTCGAACTGAATTCTTTGATCTCAAATATCTGGCATTTGGTTCGGACTTGCAACCTCAAGTTTATCTCAAATTAAGACTCGACTCGTATATTTCTGTCTATTATTCTTTGACATCGTTCCGTTCACAAAATGGAAAACTTGAAATGTTGCGTTATTTACGCAAATGAGCACCAGCACCAGCGCTTCAGCCACAGCTCGAAGGATTAATTATGTGTATGGGGAAGCTACTGTAAAGGAGAGCACGGTATGTTTTTGATTCCAACGTCTTCTTTCTGGAAAATTAACCTACGAAACAAACACCGCGGACGGCCCGGAGACCCCTAGTTAATGAAGAATTAAAAGTGATCGTGGAAGTGGATCCATCGCATACTACGTCAGAGCTAGCGACAAGCTTCGGTATGAGTGATAAAATTATTTCAATTCACTAGAAACAAATTGGAAAAGTGAAAAAACTCATGAAATGGATACTGCATGATTTAAGCGAAGCGCGCTAACAAACACGCATTGAATGCTGCGTTACATTACTCAACTCAACCATCAAGACAACGAGGGTATTTGGAATCGTATATCGTTACATGTGATGAAAAATGGATCACAATTCACAACAATCCGAAACGTTCATCACAGTGGTTAAACCCAGAAAAATCGGCCAAATCCTGTCTCAAGCGAAAGTTGACTCAGAAAAAGGTACTGGTGTGGTGAGTGTTTGGTGGTTCAGTGCTGGTGTCATACACTACAGCTTTATAAGATCTGGCCAGACGATTACGGCAGAGCTGTATTGTCAAAAATTGTAAACCATGATGGAGAAATTAGCCATTAAACAACCGAGACTGGTTAATCGCTCTAGACCCAGCTTATATCAGGACAACGCTATCCCAACATTTTACGTATTTCACGGCAGGCGGTCGATAAAACAGAGGAGCTGCGATTGGAATGTCTTGACATCTGCCGTACCTACTCCCCGGACCTTGGTTCAACAGATTATTTTGGAATTTTGACAATTTTGTAATTTTTTTTGCAATGGCATCAAAGATCTACCTATAAAATGGCGGAACTGAATAGATAATCTTAATATATAAAATTCTCGTGTCACAGTGTTTGTAACCATACTCCTCTGAAACAGCATGACCGATTTTTATGTAATTTTTTGTGTATATTCGGTACCTAGGTCTGAGATTAGGTCGTATACTATTTTTTACACCCCTAAGTGATAATGATGTTTTTTTTAAATTATTATGGCAAAACGTAGTTCGCGGGCACAGCTAGTAATTCTATACTAATACTAGCTGTGCCAGCGAACTACGTTTCGCCGTATATTTTTACCCGTTTTTGCAACATTTGTCATGTTGCAAAAACGGGTGCTCAGCTCCTATTATTCGTAGCGTGATGTTATATAGCCTAAAGCCTTCCTCGATAAATGGACTATCCAACACAAAAATAATTTTTCAATTTGAATCAGTAGTTCCTGAGATTAGCGCGTTCAAGCAAACAAACAAACTCTTCAGCTTTATAATATTAGTATAGATTATAAAGAGGAAAGATTTGTATTTTTGTATGTTTGTATTTAATAGGCTCCGAAACTACTGGACCGATTTTAAAAATTCTTTCACCATTAGAATGCTACATTATCCCTGGTAATATAGGTTAGAAAATTATTTTTCCTACATGTATGATAAATTCGGCACCATGGAGATGGAAGTAAATAATTTAATGATGTTTTGAAATCACATACCTATAGTGCACTCGATGTTCTAAATTCAAATTTACTTTAACCTCAAGCGGACAAAAAGGACTTTGGCGGTCAGATATCGAATAGCAAAAATACTCTTTCCGAGATGGGGGGATGAAAAATTATTTTTCCTACGGGAAAAATATAAAATTCCAGCGGGAAAACAAATATAACGCGGGCGAAATCGCGAGCGGAAAGCTAGTGTTAGGTATATACTTCGATTGATCAAATATATAATGTTAATATATATTTTTTCGTATTACATTTTCTATATAAAACGCTAATTTCATATGTAAATACCTAATATTAAAAACTAAAACTAAAATAAATATCACTTCTTAAAACTTCTTAAAATATTTCATACTGTAAAAACCTTGTGAAACATATAACAATTACCATTACTTCCCATGGCTTTAGGTATAACAATTTATATGTTTAAAAACGTGTTGCCTTTACATTTAATATTAGCCATGAGGAATATGGAACGTAGAGTTGGTCTTGGTGCCCATGAACGGACACGATAAATTAATTTAGAAAACCTAATAAGGCGTCTCCACTTTTGACATAGGTCATTGAACTGTTATTTGTTCATTCAAGTGTTTATAGTTTTGTGGGAATGTGTATTTGAGTGCTTTATAAAAGAGTGCTGCTGTAACGTTTCTTAACTTCACAGACTGATCTAATCAAATAGATTTTTAAAACTCGGCAGCGGCAGGCAATTCAAATAAGTTTGGAAATTTACTTAAATGTATAGACAAATCAAAACTTAATCGAGTCGTTCCGCATATTTTTTTAAACCACTTAATTAACAAACAAGCAGGCTTGGCTGTAAATGGCTACAGTCGCCTAGTACACGTGGTTCCTGTAAGATTTGGACATCTACAACCTCTATAAGATGCCAAGAGACAGATTAGTTACTAGCCAAGTTACATTGCCAACTTAGAACATAAGATGTCAAGTCATAGTACCTAGGAATTTTACAGCCTGTCTTATTCTTCAAATTGCAACACAGTGATCGTAGCACCGCTGCTTGGCAGAAGAAATAGGTAAGATGGAAGCACCCACACAGATGACTGCTTAGTGATATTTCCTCCCATGTTTGTTGGTGTTAACAAAGTTTTGGTTATGATTGTGATATAAATATTCGCGAAGGCTTCATCCAATACAATTTCCACACTTCTAATAAATCTCTTTGACTTGACTTGAAGCTTAATCATCAAACTCAACCATCCTTGATTCTTTGTATCCCACCTGTTTCAACCATTTCGTTGATAATAAAAACTTTAAATACATAATAATGGTTGCTTTTTTCGACCATTACCGGCATGATGAGGCGCGTACCTGATTCAAATTGGTCTGATTCTGAAGCTTTTTCATTGTTGTTGAGTCAGTCAAGTGTGAACCTCGCGCCATTAATGGGTTCCATTATTTCTTTGTAACTCAGAAATTATGCCTTGTGATTTCGAGTATAACTAAATTATATTGTGCTATTATAAACATGGAGACAGTTTATTTTTCCGATTCCACTTTCCAATGTTTCTGATGCAGTGAAATAATTACTTTTTTTGCATTTAATATTACTTTTTACTATTTATTGATGTTAAGCGAAATAGATGATCGCACCCACTCATATTCTGATACAGAAATATAAACAAAAAATACAGTTGAAGGATTTACTGACTGACTGACTGATTAAACATCGCCGAGCGTAAACTATTGATGTCAGGCCCATGAACTTCGGTCAGTAGGGTCATACAGCCCTTTATTATTATGAGTGGCATTTTACTAAGGGAGGATTTTTGGAAATTCTTTTCTTTGTTTGGAAGTTCGTAAGTTTTGAAGTTGAAATCATGAAACATTTTTATGCTATTGATTAAAAATCAGTAAATGCCTGTAACAGCGTTTGTGGAAATTCTACTCCTAAGGGGGTGAAATAGGGATCGACAGTACGCATGTAGTGAAATTTTGTATTTAAGCTGATAATTACACATGAATGAGTACGTGTTTCAGCGTTTTTGAAATTTCCTCCTTAGAAATGTGAAATAGGGGTTGTAATTTCGTTTTTTGTTTATCTAACTGCTTATCGAATGTCAGTGGGACTTTTTTAAAAGCTTTTACTTTATAGTTTGAATATTTTTTACTTCGGGAAAATATTGTATTCCCACGGGAAAAACAAAAACAACGCGGGCGTAACTGCGAGGCGGAAATATGTATTACAATAAGCAGTTCACAGTACTGAATGTAGCTTCAGGAAAAGCTTCAGCTAAGATAAAATAACAACTCACGACAAATATCTCGCAGAATACTTCAGAAAAATATTTTTCATCAAAAGATTGGTAGGTAATAATTGATCAATCAAAGATCAAGCTAAGAATAGAAATTTCAATAAATAAATAAATTTGAAGTTATTAAAGTTAATTTTATGTTAATTTTATGAAATTTTTCTTATACGCAGTTATTGGCATATTACCTACTAGCTGTACCCGCGAACTATGTTTTGCCTTGAAGGTTCTCCTCATTCTACTTTCCCGCGGCAACTACTTATTTTTCCGGGATAAAAAGTAGCCTATATATTAATTCATGTCGTAATTTCTCTACCTACAAAATTTCATCCAAATCCATTCAGTAGATTTTGCGTGAAAGAGTAACAAGCATCCATACATACATACTTTCGCGTTTCTAATATTAGTAAGGACGTTAACATTTTAAGCATGTTACTTTATGAATTATTTTTATCTAGTTGAGTTTTATTATGTATCTATATAACATCTAGTTAAGCTTACAAAGATTAACTTCTCGATAAATATAACTAAAAATAGGGAATACCCAATAGATATAACTATAGAAGAAGAATAAAAGGCGTAATAAATAATGACTACAGTAAAAACTTTCACATCGACTTACAAAAAAGATTTTGTGCATGAAAAATAAAGATTGTTGAATTTTTACAAACCTTTTTACGATGAGAGAAGTTAAGAGCCTACAGTACCCTAAGGCATACAGGCGTCGCAACTAGTTCGCCGTAGACAATAGCGTGCCGAGTCACGGCAAGTAGCTAGTTGTCACAATGTCATACGACACTACCCGCGGGAACCTGCTCCAAACAATAATCTCTTTAATTATATTACATTACCTAGTAAGCTAACTGTAAACACGATTGACTGTGTTGTCATTGTTTAACTGGACGTAGGCAAACAGGTTGCATTGTATTTACATATTTATTTAAAAAAAAAACTTATTTTCAAATATTGGAATATTTTATAATATAGATAGAATTTGAGCGAGGTAGGGACAGAGATTCTATCTGGCAAGAGATCGCGTGAAGACGCTGGGTGCGAGCAGTGCTGCCTGGAGCGATCGATTTGGATGGAGATCCATTGAGGAGCTTATGCAAAGCGACTGGGGTCTTTCGACTAAAATGATGATGATATTGTTGTTCTAATACTTTTGTGTTGGTGGCATATTGAAGTGCAATAATTGGTTATAAGGATCTATAGGGTCCATTTATAGGTATACAATAGAAAGTAATTACGACACGGTCTTCGAGGAGTTTGTGTGATATTTATTCGTAACTGAAAATTGACGATGACAATGACTTAGGATGTTTAGGCCTTATAGTCAACCACGCTGACCCAGTGCAGATTGGTCGACTTCACATACACTGTTGAATTTCTTCGCAGATGTATGTAGGTTGCCTCACGATATTTTCCTTCACCGTAAGAGCGTCAGGCAAATGTACATAATGAACTTCTGCCTGCAGCATTATAATTTTTTCTCAATGAGGTCACTCGACGACCGGTAATAGCCGTTTCTTAAAAAAACGGATTAACGTGCCCGAATCGCGGCATTTGGCAATTGTCAATTCATTCATGTCCACCCTCAAGTACTCAGGAACAAGGCAGTACAATCGACCGGAAACGGAGGGCGCGTTTCGCGATCTCGCGGCGAAATTCGGCCGGCAGCTGCGCAGGCGCACCAGCTGCCAGACGTCTAATAGGCCATTTCCGTTTCGTGCGCCGCGCGGTTCGGACGCGCGTGGTTAAGATGTTCTATACCGCAATTACAAGATGATTCTTTGAGCCAATGATTGACATCAGTAAACAATTGATTATGTGCCTTGTATTGAATTGACGTTGGTTTCTTTTTGTTTTCATATTTAGATGTTTGGGTCTTGATTCTTGAAGTCATCTCATACAACAATATTTGTGACCCCAAAGAAAAATATATTACAATTTTCGCTTGTATCGTCTTTAGTCCTCAACTAATTCATACTTTTATTTTCGAATCATATTTTCAAAGTTGCTTTTAAAGTCAAACATTTTTCCTCGTTTTCTGGAATGAGACTTTATAATATCTCCGTATTTCAGTAATAGGTGACGACATCATACAACTTAACTTGCTTTAATGTCATCTACTGTTCTGACATATTATAATATAAATTATAAATAGAAGGGGGTCTTCGCGTCGTAATTATTGTTAAAAATAGTGATCTATATTTAGAGAGCATCTGTTTCTGTTATGATATAAAAACTTACTATTTATAGAGAAAAAAGGGAGTGCCTACCCACTAAGAGTTTTTTAATAATTTCGTATGAAAAACTCGACACTCTGAAAAACATCTGTAATTGAAGGGGTCTTTAGTTTGGAGGAAAGGGACTTATATCTCGTTCATAGAAGTTCCAGGGAATAAGTTAATTTGTGTTGATTATAAATACTTATAGTTAATCAGTTGCCAGTAAAACCTTGTTTAGTTGTGGAAGTTCTGCTATCGATTTTCTATTGAAGTAGTAGTAATAGGTAGCGTCATAGTCTGTTCGTGAACTGCCTAAATCGGCTGACATAGCCGCAATGTTAAAACTGTTTATATTCTGACGTTGATAATGTATTTTTCTATGGTTGAAGAATTCAGGTCTATCTAGGCTTAAGCATCAGAGTACCATACCAAGACAAAAGCTTACATACTGTGAAAAGTTCAATGATCGTGTTGCGATTGTTGAGTGAGTATTTTTGTAGCTGGTATAAGATTAACCTACAGATGAGGCTTCTATCAATTGCTGTTGTGATTTCGGATTACTAATAAGACTATTTTAACTTAAACTCTTATCAAACACACTTCAAAAAGTTGTTATTTGAACAGATTTCTTTTCACTACATGATATATAGTATAAAATACTACCCCTCTTGCTTTAAATACAGTACAGCAGTACACTTCATATTTCAGTCCGTTTTTAGAAACGGAAGCTTATCACACAGATGTTATGTTTTTTTACCATAAAAAAAAGATTTAGTGTCAATACATTCAATTTATTCGGTGTTGACAAATCTCTCTTGACACGCAACGACTCTGTTCAGCTTAGCCCTTAATGGTATAGTCCCAAAGAATAAATTGGAATAAAACGGCAAGCTTCTCCATGATCCTTATTAATTTCCTCGTATACCGCAAAGGAAATTTAATAAACTAGAGTGATTTGTAGATGTCGTTTGCAGGAAACGTCGTTGATATAACTGGACAGACCTTTCTAGAGTTCGTGCACGGGTTTATAGCTTGCCTATTTTCCTCCATGGAGGAAATGTTCAACTTCCATTTTCTTTTATTATTTTGCTTGCTGTTTATGATTATAGCCACAATTTTTATTATTTGTTGAGAAATCTGTTTCTCGGTAATTGGGTAGTGGAATGCTTTTTGTAATACTCATTCGGCGTTGGGAGGAATCTCTCTCTAAGGAGGTAGTTGACAATGATAGCACCCTATTAGCGATATCGCTTGACTTCATTAACGTGTTAAAATAACCCAAATGAGTGTATATTTTTTTATAGGTACTAATAATTTCGCAAATAAACAGGCGGACCACCTGATGATAAGTGGCTACAGTAGCCTAAAGTTCATTTATGGTTCCTGTAAGATTCTGGAAGCACTTATGTGCCACAAGGTTCTTTGGTACTTTCAAGAAGGCATCAAAGACTTCTTTTCGGGACTGGTTGAATCCATTTACAGGTAATGATAGACAAATTGTGACGAGACAAATAGTCTGCTGTGTTCCACAGGGCTCGACCTTGGGTCCACTTTTATGGAACACGGCCTATATAAATTATGCACTATGGAGGAGATTTGTCCACGGGTTAAGCTTCATATATTACGCCAATAACACCTTGGACACAGCCCGCGGTGGAAATGATGGGGAAGCTGAACTAATAGCTACAATCCAAGCAACGCAAGTAGTGTCCCTTATTGAAAGTGCTGGACTCTCAGTGGCACTGGACCTAGAGTGTACCTTTTTCATTAATGGAACTAAAGTTCATTACACTGGTCAAATCAAATACCTCGGACTGATACATCCCCTCTAGCATGAACGCCAAAACACGATAATTAAAGCAGTTTATCGCAGTGAACTGTGGAAACTCAATACATTTGATGGTATTTTGACAATTAATCGCGATAAAACGCGTTATCGTTTCGTTTTTTGCGCTGCTGAATCAGCGTTGGAAAGGCTTATATCATAGGTATCATCGAGTATGGCATAGTACCCACCCAGAGAGCATGTACTGTATCATACTCGCACCTCTATGGTGCTCCAGTATGGTCAGATACACTGAATCAACGAAGTACTGCCCTGTTACGTCGTCAACAATTCATCGCCACTATCAGAGCCATCTAGGATACGCAACCATATCCTCGGAATGTCGGAGTCCCTTGCTGGACTGCCATCATGAGACATAGAGGCGACAATCTTCACTGCAATTTACGAGGGAAGAGCTTCGGCAGATATCTGGAACAAAGACGCTAGAAGGGAAGAGAACTTACGCTGCCACAAATGTGGAGCAGCAGCCGTAGCACGCACCATGGACAAAACGGGACAAGAGACAAATAACATGTTTCTTCTCGCTCTCTCATATAACAATGAAGCGAGATGGGATAAGGGTTAGTTACCTTCTCGTTTATAGTACATGCGCCGTGCTAAGCCTGTTGATGAAGACACTGTGCAGTATACGCTTGGGCATTGTCTGACGTGAAAAATTTAAAGGTGTTCTCCATGGGTTTTGTGGGAAGTCACGTTACTCCGCCGTGAAGCTCCACACACCCTTGTGCTCCTTCCCACCCAAGGGGCTTAGACGGTGTGCCAACGCATTCCCCTCATAAAAATGTACTATTTCAACATTTTCCTATTATCAACCCCCCACAACGTAACCGACGATCTGGCGATGATCATGAAAAACCTCTGAATGCGGGCAACGAAAGACCGATCGCTTAAGAATTGTTGGCTTAAAATGATAATGACCATAATCTTTATCAGTAACTCTTGCCCGCAACTTCGTCTGGGTGGAATTAAGTTATATCGCAAGCTGATAGATATCTCTATACCAAATTTCATTAAAATTATTTTAGCGGATGAAAATTGTGACAGCTTAACAGACATACAGACGGAGTTTATTTCGCATTTATACTATTAGTGGAGATTTAAACATTCCAATTTTCACTCGACTTGATATTTTAAGATAAATTATGCCAAATCCTATAATAAGAAATTAATTTTGCATTTAAAACAGAAATGAGTCTGATAATGCTCGCATATTTTTTACCTGTTTTGGTCTTTTTTTTCAAATTAGGTATACATTTTCAGCTGGAAATTTAAATTTGTGTTTTACAAATACATTGAATGTGAAATAGTACATTGTTACCCTAGGGGTGAATGTAAACTTTAACCTGAGGTAAACACTGCGCTTTTCATAACGAATACAAGGAAAATAATAAAAAATATTTTACAAAAAATAAAAACCGACTTCAAAAACAATGAAAAGTTAAAAATAATATAAGAATAGGTACAGACAACATTGTGTACCGATTTTCAAAATTCTTTTTGTATTCGATAGAGTATACTCCTGGGGTGGTCCCAACGTTACCAAAGTCAGGATCTGATGATGGAATCCCATGAAAATCGAGGTAAGCTTGTATTAAATTAGGGTTTCCTTCACTAAAAAGATTTCAATCACTAAAAAGTTAAAAATAATATAAGAATAGTTACAGACAACATCACACTTCTATATTGAAGTCGGTGACAAATTTTAAGACTTTCTAGGAGATCATCGTTTGGCACCGACTTCAATATAGAAGTGTGATGTTGTCTGTACCTATTCTTATATTATTTTTAACTTTTCAGTGTTTTTGAAGTCGGTTTTTATTTTTTGTAAAATATTTTTTTACATAAATCTATAACTTTTGCTGTAACCTCTTCTCTTATGAAATCGGGCGTTAAATCCATATCAGAATCAGATGAACTCATGTATACAAATCTCTGCTATGCTAAAGTACAAACAAAACTCTACATCCATAAAACAAATGCAGATCGGATTGCCTCTTTCCCACCTATTTTTTTTTCTTTGACCGGCCAGCTATTCCTCATTTTCATCATTGAAGAAATGGTTAATTTTTCTTCCCAAATCTATTATTTTAAAGAAATAGTTGAAAGAAAATTATAATTAAGTTATTAAAAAAATATATTTTTTAATTAATACCTACTTTATGTTATTTCAATTATACATCGCGCTGTAATTGAGTGGCTGTAAAAAGTTGGAACATAGTTCAATAGAAATGTGAAAATAGAACCAGTTTTTTTATAATTTGAAAACGATGTTCCCAAAGGCTGAAAAATATTACTTTCAACCCGCTCCTCAGGCAACTTCAGACCTACTTTCAATGTATGAGTAATGAAAAATATATATGTACCTATACGTCATATAGCAATAGTTTTGTAAGCTATAGGTTGTATTGTAGGAGAAAATATTTGCCTAAGAAAACATAATATTTTTAAACTAAGAAAGCTTGATATGTCGTTTAACTCTGTTTATTTTTGACATGTTTTTTACAACCCTTAAAATGAGCCTTCAAGTGCGCACATGCCTAAATTGTAATTCGATTACCGAGCGCCTCCATCTGTCAGCAGCCCTCAGCGGCTTCGGCACAAAAAGACACGCGCCTGAATACTTCTTCCGTAAACCTGCTTCCGCTCATGTCCCGTAGGGTGGGGCCTAAATTAGAAAAAAACCATTATGGCTTCCTTTTTTAGACTTAATAACTGCTCTCTAGGCTCTGTCCAATTTTAAGAATTGAATTATTATCTCAATAAAAATTGCTATACGTATCTTTGAATATACATGTCATTCTTCTAAGATTGATACTAACTACATTATTTTCCCTGACCTCATAACATATTTTTTAATGAATCAGCCATCCATCCCACTCGATTTATTAATATTTATATTACGATTCGATGGGAACATATCAAATCACTGATGATTCTATGCAGCTTCCTGAATCTTTATGAATCATTTGACTAGGAAACAGTCTTGATGGGCTTACAAATAAAAAATGAATGTTTCACAATGGGATTTGAATTGAAATGACTCGTGCGTATTCACAAGAAAATCGATACACCATTGAATATTTTCGTCACGATTGAATTGATATGGATGGTAGTTTATTTTTCATGTAACCCTGAGGCTGATGTGTAAATATCGGTCGAATAATATAACTGTACGGTAATCGGCTAGTTATCCTATTTCAAGATCGCATTTGTAAAAACATTAAGATTCATACGTAACTTTGTTTACGGTTGATATAATTTTACACGTACACACAAGATACGTAACGTGCAAAAAAGAAGATTCCACCACTGTTCGGATATGTTGATAGTCTTTGTTTCGTCATTTCTTCACCTATATCCGTTTCCCATTAAATTTTGTCGAACACGGGCAAACATATGGTAGCCGAGATGTTGACAAGCCGGCAGGAACAAACAGCCACTTGAGTCGAATAGCTGTAAGGTCGCGGCTCACATAATGATCTTTGTGCGTTACCATTCAAAGGAACTGTGCCTTAACAATGTGCACTTCTGTGGTCGCGTACCATTTTGGGGGTTTATCGAATCTTTTTGAGTTGACAATGTTGTTGGGGATGTTTGGGCACAATATTTTTTACGTAGGTACGTTGTAGGTTATTGTTGATTTCATTTTCATCATCATCATCATCATCACAGCTCATATACGTCCCCACCGAGGGGTTCGAGCCTACCCTATGTTAGGGTGATTAGGCCTTAGTCAACCACGCTGGCCCAGTGCGGATTGGTCGACTTCACATACATCATTGAATTTCTTCGCAGATGTATGCAGGTTGCCTCACGATGTTTTCCTTCACCGTAGGAGCGTCAGACAAAATGTACATATGAAATTCGAAACGAAAAACACATTGGTACATGGCGGGTCTCGAACCCCGACCCCCCGATTGGAAGGCAAGTGCCGAAACCACAGCGCCACCGACGCTCTTTCATTTTGTGAAATTAATAATAATAACCAGTATTTTGCAAGAGCCTAACATCATAGGGCTTGATATTCCCTCTTCGTTTAATCAAAATTATATAAACTGTTACAGGTGTTGTCGTTTGTTCAATTTCATAATTATTGTTGTCCTTATTCGTGTTAATAAATTGAAATTTCCTTTGTTGCAGGTATGCGTCTCAAATTACCGGTTATCGTCAACAGGAGCTAATGTAGAGCCCGTAATCTTATTATAACAATTGACAAGGATCTTTGAGGCCTTGTAAAACGAGATCAGCTTAGTGCGATGATCTATTGTATCGGCGATGTAATCCCATTGTGCGCTCACAGCCTAACGCCGCCAGCTATCGCTGAACGATCGTTACAGAAAGTAGATAGCGTAACGGTAAGGCTAGTTTCATACGGTAGATTTTTAATGATAAGTTTCACAAATACACAGTGGCGAGTGCGTGCATCGCGAAAACGGCCGCTTTCTTTATACGGCTGTGCGTGTTTGATCATTTAGGGTGTCACAATGTTCAATAACCGCGCAGTCTCTTGTGACTATAAACCCAGCCAAGTTTACATGGCACCAGAAGCTGGATCCACTTTTCATAAAATCCTACAAGACCGCATGCATGGCCATGTAAATACGGAACGATTTTGTTAACGAAATTGACTGTTGCCATTAAACCATTAAATCGCAATTTCAGCAACCAGATTTTTGGTGAAATCGATAAATCAGAGGTTCATAGTTGTTGGCAACTTGATGGCTTGGTAGTGGACTGTATGCTGATGATAGACGGCATGGTTCAGAATAATGCAGATACTGATTTGTTATAGCACTATTTATTTATTTAACTTTACACAGTATTATATAACGCACTGTGTGCCAATTATTGCGGTGGAAATGTATGTTTTAAGGTTTATACTCGTATATTCTAAATATATACAAAAAAAACGAAAATATACAACATGGTGGTTTATGAAGTGCGAGTATTATAACGACTAGGCGTTACAATAATGCACAGCACCAGAGAGCGCGTGTGTCTACAATTTTTATGTGATAGTGTTACCAGAAATAGTACAAGCAAACGGTTGTATAAATATGCAATAACTGCTAATTTAGATCATATAAAAATAATCCTATTTAACAACGGTGGCTGCCATGTGAGCGTACCGTAACCTGAGACAGATATTTATTAACGTGATACGTCCGAGTTTTCTTTATTCCCTATTCCCAGTAATGTTTTGCGACAGCTTTGATTTAGAATGATAAAAGTAAAAAGGTTTCAGTTAGCGTCCAGCAGTTATTGTGAAAACCATAGATTTATATCGATAACTATTGCTTTGCTTTTTGTGGTATCGTTTATCGCATTCGGCACAATCTCACAGGTTCTCCCATTGCAGTTTTTGTAAATCGGAAGAGATGTAAAAGTGAAGAAGAACAATTAGGATTGGCATCGTATTATATTAGGTATTTATAGAATGATAATGTTGTGCACAGTTAACGCATATTAAGTTGTTTACTGTGCATAACATCATAATTGTATAAATACCTAATATAATACGATGCCAATCCTAATATAGGATGAGCCTATTTCATTGAAAATATATCCCCGATATATAAAATTGAAAAGGCTATTCTTTTACTCTTTGCTGTTAAAACGATAAAAGTAAACATGATTAATACAGTTTTTATTAACATACTCGTACATACCTCTTGTTATCATAAGTGATCTGCCATGTTGATTATTATAATATGCAAATAGCGCCACAATCTTTCTTAACCCCGGTTCCGAATTTTTTCTTACTCCATCTATTAGAGATCAGAATTAAGCGATTGAAAAAAATAGAATTGATAGTTCCATCAGTTTTGGTAGCGTGTCGATAACATCTGGAGGGCAAGGTGCAAGCAACCATTCATTACTTACACCACCCCGACTCACGTGTGCCAAATATGCGCGATGGATTAGGATAGAATACAATGTTTCGGGACGGCATGTATGCAGATGTTTATTTTAACGTTGGTTGCATTGCGTTCCTATTATAAATAACTACATTGCTCTGCATATTTAGCGTCAAGTCGATAGCAATTAAATCATAAGATGTAATTTATTTGGTAGGTACAGTTTAAATATCATAAATTCGCCATTATATGGGAATAACATTTAAATTGTACCTATATAGTTTTGGACATTGTGACTTATTAACTTTTGAATCATACAATTAGTACCTACATCTTTTGGCATGGCGTTTTGTCGTCTGTGTTTAATATCATCCTTACAACAATAAAGTAGTAAAAACTAATAACTTAATTCCGAAAGTCACACTCACAATGACAAATTTCAAAATCCCGAATAAACATAAGCCCGAAAAACATGAACGCCTTAAAAAGCTGCATGAGTAATGGTCAATTAAAAAAACACGCTGTTCTTACCAGGTGAAATACCATGGAAATACCTCAGTATAATTAAATTATAGGACTCGCTAGAATTATCCAAAATTCGTTTTTCGACTTTCAGTAAACTGAATATAGTGTTTTTGAATAGTCGAAGTTTTATTTCTTAGGAATTGTAATATTCGAAGTTTTGAAAATTCGGAGTTTGGAATATTAAAAAAAAAGAATTTCGGAATTTTTGGGGGGGTTTTTAGTTTCCCAAAGTATCATTCTTTCACATTTATAGTATTAGTATGATATCTATTTCTTTTTTTAAGTATAATATCATTGGGGAGAAAATAGAGAAGAAAAAAAAACAATATGATAAAGTTAGCGAAAAAGAGAATGAAAGTCTGTAGGTCTATGTAAAAAATAGGGAAAAAAGCTAGTAATAACGCTAGACCTTCAAACAATTGCAACATTGTCAGATTTACAGTAGGCCTGAGGCCTGACAACAAAGAAAATGTCGAATGAGCACGCGCAACAAGGTCAAATTAATTCTGTAATGGACGAGCGGGCGATACCTTGATGCATTAGAGCATATCGCCCCTTTGGCCGGGTGTTAATGCGTTTTTTCTAAGACATGTGCTACTGAGTATATTGCCAATTTGACGGAAAGGTGTTCCACGCGCACCGGCGCGGCGCCTGTGCAGTGATTTGACACTTTTAAACTACAAATGGATATTATAATTTTTTTCTTAGTTTTTTTATAAGACAAAATGATTAAATATATGTATCATAAAATATCATCAAACATCTTAAAAAGTTTATTTATAAATTTTGAAACCATCATCAATTTATATAAATTTTAATTTAATTTGTGATATCTATAGTTTAGGTATTATTTATTATTATGTACATACCTATACGTAATATTGTGTTATCTGCCAAAGATTAGCTAGTAGTGATAAGGATAAATTCGCCTTTGCGATAGTCTATAATATGATACCATAATATTGGTATTGTATTACATTATTATAATTCTTCACAACAATTAAACCAACATATGTTTTATTTTGTTTATCAATCGTTTAAAAGCTATATTTAAACCAAATATAGCTTTTAAACGATTTGATAAACTGTGGTCAATATGTGGTTATGAAATATAATATCGATTGTAATCATCATCACAGCTCATGTACGTCCCCCACCGAGGGGTTCGAGCCTACCCTATGTTAGGGTGATTAGGCCTTAGTCAACCACGCTGGCCCAGTGCGGATTGGTCGACTTCACATACATTATTGAATTTCTTCGCAGATGTATGCAGGTTGCCTCACGATGTTTTCCTTCACCGTAGGAGCGTCAGACAAATGTACATATGAAATTCGAAACGAAAAACACATTGGTACATGGCGGGTCTCGAACCCTGACCCCCCGATTGGAAGGCAAGCGCCGAGTCCACAGCGCCACTGACGCCCTTATACAAATCGCCATATCGATTGTAATAACTTAAACATATTATATAGTTTCCCCTCTGAGTAACTAAAGCAGGTTTTGGTAAAGCCCCATGACGTGTCGTTTGTCCATACTTTAGTTGGACAAACTATAAGCGGCAACTATGCAAAAACAGTGATAAGATTTAAAATAAACAAACATAAAAAAAATGGTAAATGTTATTGTCTCCAAATAAGGCATTTAAAAAAGTTAAGGAATGCAAATATCTCTATATGACAGAAGACTCAACCGGTAAAACTGTGAAGACCACAAAATAAATCCTCATTTAGGTGTTCGAGCCTTCGCTCGACCCACTGTGAGATTAACGCTTTGAATTTTACCTGTTTGCAGTGTGCATCTACCCTATATACAATTATTCACCTAACATTTTCAATGAAGGTATGTAAGAGCGGGTGCCATCGCCGACTAGCTTTTCTCTTCAGTACGTTTTTGAATTTTGTCGTGAGCAGTGTGCAAAATTGTTAAAACTATATTGTTTAAATTAAGTAACACAATTAATTTCAATAAAAAGTAGGTTTTTTTGTGCGCTATTTGCTGATATAAGAAATATATATATTTAAAAATTATTTAAGAATAGCTGTTGAAGATTTTGAGGTAAGATCCTTCCTTTATTTAGTGTACAAGTTAAAAAAGTGCTTTGTTCTTGCGAATGCCCGCTCTCCGGACGGCAGACTCGCTACTCCACACATGAATGGAGGAACAACTTCATCATCCTAGCATGCGTGTCATTATTTAGGAACTAGCACTTGTATTTCAATGTGCTATCCTCTTGCGAATGCCCGCTCTCCGGACGGCAGACTCGCTACTCCACATATGAATGGAGGAATAAATTCATCATCCTAGCATGCGTATCATGTTTTAGGAACTAGCACTTGTATCACAAAGTGCTTTCCTCTTGCGAATGCCCGCTCTCCGGACGGCAGACTCGCTACTCTACATATGAATAGAGGAACAACTTCATCATCCTAGCATGCGTATCATGCTTTAGGAACTAGCACTTGTATCACAAAGTGCTTTACTCTTGCGAATGCCCGCTCTCCGGACGGCAGATGCGCTACTCCACACATGAATGGAGAATCAACTTCGCCATCCCAGCATACGTATCATGTTTTAGAAACTAGCACTCGTATCACAAATTGCTTTGTTCTTACGAATGGTCACTCTCTGGACGGCAAACTTGCGACTCCACACTTGAATGGTCGAACAACTTCACCATTCTAGCATGCGTTTCATGTAATAGTGTCGGCTGCGCAGCTCTCACTGTCGGCTGCGCAGCCCTCACTGTCGGTTGCGCAGCCCTCACTGTCAGCTGCGCGGCCCTCACTGTCAGCTGCGCAGCCCACACTGTCAACTGCGCAGCCCTTACTGTCGACTGCCCAGCCCTCACTGTCGGCTGTAAAGCCGTCATAAGCCGTCACTTTTGAACTGCGCGTCGGCTAATGATCCGACCCCTACACAGTGCCGGCTCAAGGCAAGTTTTAAGATGCGAGTTCCAATTATGGCGCTCCCCTTGCGCCCAAATATTGAAAAAGTGAGGATAATTTTTGAACTGACGCGCCCCCTGGAACTTGGCGCCTGGAGCGGCCGCTCCGTTCGCCCTATGGTAGGGCCGGTCCTGCCCCTACACATAATATACTAGCTACGCAGCCTACTTCATTAGCTGGCTAGCAATTAAAAATTACGGAGCACACGATCCTTTGCGACCTAGCTAACTGGGAGCCACCTCCCTAGGTAGCTCTGCCACATGGAAAGTATCTAAAAATAGACGATATTAATGCGGATAATTGGAGATAATGGGTGGTTGACTGCGTCTATCATAAAGACCTCTTTGGTGATAAGATTTCATCCGACGAAGAATGTCGGCTCCGATTTGCAATCTGTAAAGTTCAATTAGCTTATGCTTTAGCGAAGATGACGCGCATACATATAATCATTGAGCAAACAAAAATATAAGGCAATTAAATTGTTGTGCTCTGGTTTAAACACCATTCGCCTTAATGAAAAAGATCACCTCACAGATAGTGGCTATACAGATTTTTCACCTTGATAAAATCTGAGCTAATTTCCCAAAGTGAAGAATCACGTATCCTCGAGGTCAAAATTGAGAAGGCAAACTCCATTTCGCTATCAACCTTCGATCATAGCAGATATAACGGCTTCTATTAGAATGAATGATACAGGGTGTGAACCAGATGCAGATATAATGAACCTGGTACCTCCTAATATAACCGAGAGGAACACTTCTTTTTTATTTGGAGACACAAAGGAATCACTTGCTAAGCTGAAATCCAAGTTCAACGTTTGGGGGCTGAAAAATGACGAAATATTTTGTTATTTTGAAGTACAAAAATATATAGAAACCAACCATGTATTCACCTCCATAAAAGTCAATAGTATCCTCGCAACGGCTACACCTGCATGGCAACCCGTTCAACTCTTGACAAAAAGTAGTCTAATGCTTAGGTGTTATAATTACTCATGATGGCCTACTTCCGCAGGGGAGACACTTTCTAGATGTTTATAAAGATACATCCTTAAACGTGAAACCCATATTAGTAAGCGATTTCTGGCAGCTGGTTTCGTAAAACTTCAGATATAGTTTTTCAATACCTGTTGCGAGAAGAGAGCAAAAATTTAAAAAACATAGATGTAACATTTTTAAACCGCATAACAACAATTTTTGTAATTCTACAACTTACCTTTTCTCTGAACTTTTACAGACAGATTTATTGAAAGAACAAGGAGGATTTAGCCATCACTACTGCCTACTACCAATATGCATTAAAGGGTAGACCAATGTGGAAGAAGTTAAAAGATTGGGATCAGAACGAGTTTCACGAAGGCCAGCAAACTTTTGCTCGATATCAGGGCCAGGAAAATTAAAAACAGGGAAGTTTGACATGAGCAAAATCAGACTTCAAGGCGAGCTAAATTAAAAATTATATTGAAGTGTGAAAAGCTCAATTATCCATATTATCTGGATATAAGTTACTTTGCACATGCCATCATCATCACAACTAATATACGTCCCCACCGAGGGGCTCGAGCCTACCCTATGTTAGGGTGATTAGTAGGCCTTAGTCAACAACGCTGGCCCAGTGGGAATTGGCGAGCACATATACTCGTACCCTCATAAAATTAAAAAGATTTTAGTTTGGATACATGCAATTAATTGTCTTGCTCTATCACGAAGGATATGACATCAGAAATAAATAAAATGTTAAAATGTGAAGCAATAGAAGGTTGTCAAAACTTTTCAGAATTTTTTTCGTAAGTAGTCACGGACTTGTAAGTAGTCCCGTGAAGATAGACCCATTTTGTTACAACGATACAATCTATCAAATGACTCGACTACTTTTTGTCCTCTCAACTACATCCCATGCAGTGCAGTCATAGTCAAGCGAGAAGCGGAATCTCTTCGAATCGTCATGGCGTCAATCGAATCCTAAAGACTTATTTCCTACTTCGGAACGGTGGAATGGGGCGCCCAGAGTAACAACTGCCAATAGCTGATAATCCCAAGTCAAATGATATTGCCCTATATATTTTTTTGGTTCATAATCACACACATATTATTACAAAAACATAGCAGTTCATAATTCATAAATCAGTAGTGGCCACTTTTGCTGACCCCGAAAGAAGTGAACGTCTTAGTTGTATTTTTTTTTACACAAATTAAATAATTACTCATTTGATATCAATAGAAACAACATATACTAAGTGTCACGCTATGTGGCTGCATTTATCCTCCTGTGTTCAGGTAGACGCATTCACGAGTTGACTCTTTTTGTCATACATCCCAAGACATTCGTATCGAATGATGATTATTATTATACTATGACCGAAATTTGGTTCCAAGTCTGATTCATCAAAATTTAGGCAATCTGGTTGGATGCTTAATATTATTAGGGACGAAAGGCTAAATTTAGTATTTTGGGTGAATAAACATATATATACCAGTAAGCAAATCAAGACGTAGAAGCATAACAAATTTATTCGTATCTACCAGGGGGAAAGTTAAACCACCCTCGCGAAGCGTCATTGCATGTTAATTTCAATCTTTATTCAAAAAAGCGGGAATCATCGCTTCACCCGGCAGCTGTAGAGCTGCAGTTACCTTTCTCTGAAAACTGAATAAACAGCAACCTTGATCTAGATGTCTTAATTATAAGGGAAAATTGTTGATCTACAATTTTTTTTTCTCTGACATTATTTTGAAAGGACGTCGGCTCAATCTGCCTAATCGATGTACCGCGAGGTACATACACTAATCTTTTTTGTTTAAAAGAAAATACGTCATTTTATCTGTAACAATTAATCTTTGATACTCAAAAACCTGTTAAACAATTCCAATTTGACAGGTATCAGTAAATGAAATGATGAGATTTTTATTGCTTAATACTGCAGATACTATGATTATGTTGAATGAGTACACGTCCAGGGATGCGCGCGAGTTTACGTAAACTAATTTGAATGAAAATGTTGATATGCACTTTATACGATGGAAACGGACGATACTATAATAGACCGCGGTACTACCCTACCTGAGAGTTGTAAGAACTGTCAGATAAGGTACGAAAATCTTACTTTGTTTTCTGGTTGAATTGGAACTCGAATCGGAAGCATCTTATGAGTGAATCTCTCGTATCAAGAATCTGTCCTTAACCGAATAGTCCGTCGAAGACTAAAACATTGAAGAGTGTATCACACACAATACAATAATATGATGCTTCAATATTCATAAAAGATGCTCTTCGTCTTTTCTAGTTGGGCTTTGATTGGGAATATGGAAAGCATTTATTATAGCCCCTGCAGTCCCAAAGTCCATCGTTAGATAGGTAGCGGCATTGTTTGTTACTAAAGTCGTTTCTTACTAACTTGAAGTCCCTTTTGAATCGTCCATTCAAAGAGTTTGTGGCACTAACATTTGTGCACCATAGATCGTATTTTGACATTTTGTAGCGTTTTGTTACTTGCGTAGAGACAGATGAATTGCAAGTTACAATTTCTTTTTATTTTTTTACTTTGATGGTTGTAATCCCATTAAGTTATGTTTTTGATTTAAATGCACGATACATCAGTACGTAAGCAGAAATAAACTAAAAATAAATTTTTTTACTACAAGTTTTGCAGAAGTCGAAGCTAAACGCAATTGAATACTCAATCAACTCAAGTTCGTATCGAGTAATTAACACTTTTATTTATTTATTACCTAGTTTTATCTCAATAAAAAAGGAATTTCCGGAATTCTCGAATTTTTCTCTACATTTTGGTACACATGTACACTTCAAAGTGTACATACTCGTACATGGGCAAAAATGAGTGGACTATTGGCAATCCTCAAGCTCCTTTGTTCCTATTTAATTGTTATACCTACCTAAATCCTTGATTGTACATATAAGCAAATAAGCATATCTTGAATTAAATAGTAGTCATATTGTTCCTTAAAATAATTACTAAAATAATTTGCTTTGTAAAGTCACTTTGTTTTTCATTGAAAAACGATTTGTACAATTTCACAGTACGTCTAGCCATCGCCGGCAGATTGTAAACACATCTCACAGTGGGTCGAGCGAAGGCTCGAACACCTAAATAGAACCGTTTTCCCCCCGAAGGGTAGAAAACGAATATTTAGGTTTCAGCCGTAGCTCGACCCACTAAATTTGCTGTTCTAGCCGGCGTGTGAGAAAAGTACTGAAGAGAAAAGCTAGTCGGCGATGGCACCCGCACTTACTTACATACCCTCATTGAAAATGTTAGGTGAATAATTGTATATAGGGTAGATGCACACTGCAAACAGGTAAAATTCAAAGTGGGTCTCACAGTGGGTCGAGCTACGGCTGAAACCTAAATATTCGTTTTCTACCCTTCGGGGGGAAAACGGTTCTATTTACAGAGTTCAAAGTAAAATAAAAAATTCTGTTTATTTGCTTTGTAATTAATGGATTATGCGGATTGGCTAATTACGAAATTTGTTCCAAAATTTCGACACAGGAATAGTCACGGCTTGTATTATTTAATTCCTTTTGTTGAAATCAAATTTAGCACTATTAAGTTGATTAGCATAAAAAAGGTGCTTTCTTATTCACGCGATATGTGTAATCACATGATAAGTGCGTAGTTTTGTGGGTTCTTTTCAAGGTAGGTTACCCCTATTTATCTTACCCTATTTCTACCGTAATGGCTAAGTAAGAAATGCAGTGAAATTACTGGGTACTGTGATTAAAAATCTAATGTCAAAGTCGCCAGCGTGATTCTTAGTGATTTTCTTGTGACATTTGTAAGCTGTTACATCACAATACGTACAAAAAACAAACGCAGATGAGCCGCTGTACGCTCTAACTTTTAATTCAGCAATTTTGAGTGGAAAATTTACCTTTTTCGGTAATTGTCAAAATACCAAGTGTTATACAATACTATTTTGTTTATTTCGGTACTTACACTGAAGTTTCTGCATTCCGAAACTCGGCAAAACAAAAGTCAGGATTACATGCAAAGAAAGCGACCATAAATGTATCTACGAGTACTTTAGATAGATTTGTTGCCCTATCAGCTTTGATAAAGTCAGACTCCATTCCTTAAAACCTGTCACAAACACAAATCTATATTTAATGCAGTATTCTATTAACTCAGGAAACCACAAACGATATTGATGGGTATATAGTCTCGAAATCCACAGATTAAAAAGACTCAAATTTATTTTCAAAAAACAAGATATTATAATTAAGTTTAAACCGAAACATATATTTTTAGGCCTATTACAAAATGTATCGTCACAACTTTTAAATAGCCAATTACTCGTACATATAAATGCTTTTTTGCCAACTTTCTTGTGTAAAATAATAGGAAAATAACCATTGTTAGAATCTTGAAAGTTCACGAGAGCTTGAAAATGCTTGGCGCCATGAAGCTTCCGGCACTAGACTATTCTTTTCGGGCGATGGTACTAAGTCGTGTCTGGAAATAGTTTTATAGACAAAGTTTCGTATTTGTCCTTTCGTTCTACGACGCGATTGCTATCTGTTATTGTATTAAAGAAAAAAATATAGGTACATACGAGTAGGTTTCGATAAAGCAACTATGATTATCGTCCTTTTTATTGCTTTATAAAAATGGGAAAGTACTTATAAAAATTTAACTGCAAACAAGTATCATATAATATTAGGTCCTTACATATGAAATTGGTGTTTTGCCGTACCTACTGGCCACTTTGATCTCAAATATCTCCTCTATGGTTAGGAATTCCAAATTCAAATTTATACAGCTATTTACTCATGTATTTGTGTTTCGAAAATTACAATTCACTTGTTTTTTCCTCAATTGTTTTTTTTCTTTGCGTCACTCAGTTTACAAAATTGAAAACTTGACCGTGGCACCAGTGCTGCAGAAACGGCTCGAAGGATTAATGATGTGTATGGCGACGGTGCCGCAAAAGAAAACACTGTGCGTTTTTGGTTCTAACGTTTTCGTTCTGGAAATTTCGACCTGCAGAACAAGCCCACAACAATGAAGAGATTTTAAATCGAATCATTACTTGTTGTGATGAAAAGTGAGTCCTGTACGATAATCGGAAGCGCTCATCGCAATGGCTAAACCCTGCCGAACCAGCCAAACCATGGCCCAAGCGAAAATTGACTCCAAAAAAGTTGAAAACAAAACAATTGATTGAAAAGTCCAAAACAATTGAGGAAAAAACAAGTGAATTATAATTTTCGAAACACAAATACATAAGTAAATAGCTGTACAAATTTGAATTTGGAATTCCTAACCATAGAGGAGATATTTAAGATCAAAGTGGCCAGTGCGACAAAACGCCTATTTCATATGTAAGGACCTAATATATGTATAGTTCAAATCAATAAATGTTTACCGTTATAGTAACAATGTCTCTATGAAATGTAAAATATGTATTCCTTAATGTAACACACATTGCACTTGGGCTTCTTATGACATTTGCACATATTGCCATTTTATTTGTTTTAACACATTAAACATAAACCTGCGATGTGACTTTGACTAAGACCTCAGGTCAAACTATAGTAACTCAGTGATGGTTTTCACATAGTTATATGGTGTATGTATGGGATGATAAATCTTAACGGTGACAGAACAAAGATATTTATACAACTAAGTACCTTTATTTAAATTATTATTTTTTATTCATTATTGATTGTCCCATGGACTAAGTCCATGGATTGTCCGAGGTGACTTCATGTCTACAATAAGAAACATTCCATTATTTTAATCACTATAAAACTCTTTCTCATACTTTTAGAGCGGACCCTGACTACATAAAAAATTCATGCATTATTCTGCAATTTTTTTAACACAGTTCACCCTACGTATTCAATTCACTTTGTGTTATGTATAATACATGAGATGGGAGTAGAACTTCTGCTAAATTATTTCGCTTCGTCCCAATTCTGGTTTATTAATAAAAATGCCAAGAATGAAAGCACTCAGACTTTCTGGCGCTGTATGTACGCAAATTCTACTTGATAACGTAGGTATGTCCGGTATATTTTGTCTTATATTAACTACTTATTTACTGATATCTGTACAAAAAGAAATGTAATAGAACAAACCGGCCAAGTGCGAGTCGGAATCGCGCACGAAGGAGTAGTACCATTATCTATACAACATAAGATTTTTATTTGAATTAAGCAAGTATTTATTTTTAAGAGAATATAAATCTAAATATTCGGTGAATATTTCAAGCGTCTACCTTTTGCCGTTATTAATATCGAGCAAAAAACGGCAAAAAAATCACGTTTGTTGTATGAGAGCCTCCCTTAAATATTTATTTTATTCTGTTTTTAGTATTTGTTGTTATAGCGGCAACAGAAACACATCATCTGTGAAAATTTCAACTGTCTAACGGTTCATGAGATACAGCCTGGTGACAGACAGACAGACGGACGGACAGCGGAGTCTTATGAATAGGGTTCCGTTTTTACTCTTTGGGTAGGGAACCCTAAAAAAGTGTAATGTAATTGTGAGAAATTACTTGCGACTTTCACAATGTATTAAGGTGAATTAATGTTAGATAAGGTTTTTGTTGTATGTTTAGGGTTTTCGTGTATTTATCACAGCTAAGTAGGGTTTACAAATTTAAGACTAATGGTCGACCAACTTATAAAATATAATTGGTGGTGGAAAATTTCATACAAATTCCATAGAAAATTAGTTGAATGACGATGTTATTTAAGTAAAACAGGTAGCAAATATAGATTGAATATGTAAATTAAAGAAAAATAAAACCATAACAGCTTAAATAATAATTATACTACGGATTTACGTAACCCTACATTGCGCGTGGTCCGACAAGCGCTTGGCCGGTTTTGAAAAGAAAAAAAGAAAATTTATTTGGGCACAAAAAAAGAAATAAATAGTAATCAAAAACTGAAGGCAAGCGAAAAAGGTCCTTACCTCAGCTAATGTTTTTGCGACTTCGAAACAAAAACGCTTATTTTCAGGCAGAGCCGTTCGCCGCAACCCTGAAAGCAATATGCATATTGAACATAATACAATTTTGGTGTCACATATTCCCTGTTGGAGATATGCCTCCTCCAAACCGATCGGTCCTGCGCTTCTCGTAACCAACGGCTTCCCGCGACCTTCACTTTACCAGAGGGCCTATTACCGATATCATGGTTCTGCGAATGATATCATATGATATCATAGTGCAAGACGAAAAATACGATTTACGGTCAGATTTTTGATCATTTGTTCATTATTTAATGAAGACATCATTGAAATTATGCCATAGTGATGATATCATTGGAGATCGGTAATACGAAATGCAGCATTTCATGACTTCTTTTTCTCAAATTTATTCCATGTCATACGATGAAAGATCCATAATTGGCCTGCAGATCACTTCACCAGATCGTCGGTCAGAACACTACGTCTCCCGATACACGGCCGCCACTGGAAAACCATTCCGCTTCCATCATCAGTCCTACGGATGATATGTCTTACCCACTGCTACTTATGTTTCATAATTCTTTGGGCTATATCCTAACTTTAGTACTTCTATGGATCTCATTATTTCTGATGCGATCACGCAAAGAAACCTCCTCCATAGATACTCGTAGCCCTCGCCATTGCTTTTTGAGTAAAATTTAGTCAAATTTATCTTATGGGGCCTTAGAGCATTCAGCCTATGGAGATGGTACGCAACAAATCACAGTATACATTTTTCTGCTACTTTTGGCGGGAGGCGAGATAAACACGCATGGCACACTACGAAAATGTAGAATTCAATTACAGATACGCCCACTATGAAAATATAACCTCACAATAAAGCAACATACACACATCGACAAATTAACGTGTATCTACTCAATCGCCTGCAAATCCAACGTACCGTTGTATTTTTTCCTCCCAACTACTACTAAAATGGCCCTTGTCCAATCTCTCCTTCTCCCTATACTTGATTACGCCGATGCTAGTTATTTGGACGTCACTGAGGAGCAACTCAGTAAAAAGTAATATTATTCAATTAATAAAATAAGCAGTAAGGGTGAACCAATGTTCGTGCATGAAACCCGTCAAAAGCGGAAGACGGCGACATGGCTGCCTTTTTAGGTGCAGGGTTGGCAGCACACAGATTATATTATCAAACTAGCTTGCCCGGACAGACTTCGTTTTGTCAAAAGTTATCTACTCTGTGATTTGTAGCGGAAAAGAAGAGTGTTGTTTTTACTTTTTTCTGCGCAATTTTTATATTTTTTATCTCGATGAAAACCTTTCTTGTGCCTTAAGGAAAATATGCCGTATCGGTCCACCCCGTTCTCAAGTTTTTCGCTTAGCAACACATTTGGCGATCTATTTTTATTTATATAAGATTTTCGTCTTATCTTATGGTATGATAGATAATTAGTTTAGAGTGTGGAAATAATCAAAACCAATTTACAGATACCGTCATTATACAAATTTAGTAGCATTAATAGTTCTGATTTTACAGATCATATACCTACACAGTGCCTACACATTGATATTTTGCACATCGAATTAGAACGATAGGAACAAACATGTAAAAATTGTCAAATGTATGTTTTATAAGTATTAAAAATAGGTTAAGGTCATTGATTTACTACCAAACGTAGATAACGCATGAACGTTCGAAAAGTGGGCCGGTGAAGAACTGCCCAATCGGGCCTCGTGCAGTTCTTTTCCATGCGTTGGAGCGACAACGCGATAAGCAATTTTGGGCATTATGTTTGAGAGCATAAAGTTGATATTTTCTTGTAGCAAATACTAAAACGTCAAATTTAATGTGGCTAGGTATGAAATGATGTAACTGCACACGGTTGTACTTCAAATAGTTGCTGTAATAATAAAGAATAAGGTTGAATTCGATAAATACGGTACTTTCTTTATGGTAATTTTAATTCGGGTGTGCATATTCAACTACCTATTTAACAGCGTACAAATGTATAGTCGATTAGGTGACAGATTTCAAGCGCGTTTTTGTATGAAGTGCTCTATCTACGTTTGGTAGTAATAATAATAATAATAATAAACACTTTATTGCACACAAAATAAACATATAAAAAAAATTCAAAAATAATGCAGATGTACAACACAGGCGGCCTTATTGCTAATGAGCAATCTCTTCCAGGCAACCTTGGACTAGGGAAATACTGAGAGGTAATTTAAACGGGGATTGGTGTAGTAGTAGCGAAGGACACAATGAAGGACTATTTTAGCTAAGGATTTAAGGATAGGAAGTGATTTCGAACTTGATTCTTAAAGGACTCCAGCGTGCGAACTCTCTTAATACTCTCAGGGAGAGAGTTCCATAGCCGGACGGCATATGCTGGAAAAGAGTATGAAAGGAAATCCGTGCTGTGGGGTGGGATATTAAGAGTTAAATTAAAGTTCGACCGTAAAGTACGACTTGAAGAAGAGGACCGGAAAGAGAACTGAGACTGAAGATATGATGTAAAGGTCGGAAGAAACAAAACATTGTAAAGTAGGGATAAAACATGTAAATCTCTGCGCTGGCGAATTGGCAGCCATTTAAGTTGAGAGCGATAGTAAGAAACATGGTCATATTTACGAAGATTAAAAATAAACCGTATTGCCACATTTTGTAGACGCTCCAACTGGTTCAATAGCTCTTCGGATAAACCAGCCCAGGCAGCGTCAGCGTAGTCAATTAAAGAAAGTAAAAGTGATTGAGCTAACACTGTTTTTGTAGTAAATCAATGGTTAAGGTTTAAAAACAGTATCAAATCATTCTAAATGTCAAAAATTGGCAAAATTGGTCGCAACAACCCTGAACACAAAAATTAGAGGCAATAAATTTTTATCGTTGTGCAATATTTATGAGGCAGCCCTAATAGGGCAACATCAACCCCAGCCGAATTTATTGCAATCCGATATAGCCACGTCTACGCACGAGACGCCGACTCCAGTAGGGTGGGTATCCTTCATAATATATGTACTGACTGAGTGACTCGTTTTGCCATTTCTGGTGTAGCAACTTTATCGGTTCAAACATTGATATTTTACAACTATGTATCGTCTCCTAGAAAGAAGTATCAAGCCGGAGCTTCATAGAGCTGATATTGAAGAAGCCTGTCATCCTAACCCTTACATGCATTAATGAGCCGATAAGTATTTTTATTCGGTTAGATTCCCGACTCAGGCAGTTGATTTTTCAAAAATCTTTAAATGCAGTTTTAATTATTTTTGAAAATAAAGGAATGTTTCCTTTCAGTAAAATTTGCCATCATCAATATTAAGGGTACTTTTCCTCCAACCACGGTCTTTTTTTCCACCCTGTATATCTTTTATTGCTAACGGTGGCAGACGAGCAAGTGGCCCACCTGATGGTTAGTGGTAGCCAACGCTCATAGACATCTGCAATGCCAAGGGTATAGCTCAGTTACTGCCTATCTGGGGAGAAGTGCTCTTTTTAAACCTTGTTTGAAGTTGGACATATCGTAGCGCTCACAAAACACTGCAGCTGGGAGTTCGTTCCAGAGTCTGCACGTACGTGGAAGAAATGAGCACTGAAACCGAACTGTGCTAGACTAGATCGGTTCCAGGTGGTACTGATGAACTTTATTGCGGTGGCGGGAAGGGCGATGGTAAAAAGATGACGAAGGCACCATTGCAAACAGTTCCTCAGAGCACTCTCCGTTAAAGAGCTGATAGAGCACGCAGAGAGAACCAAAGTCTCTCCTTTGCTCCAGCGTCTCCATTGAGGCCGTGATACTGGGATCACCGACGATGCGGAATGCACGCCTTTGCTTTGGGAGCTCCTGCCCAGAGGTGCGAGCAGTACTCCATATGCGGCCGAATTTGTGCTTTATAAAGGATCAGCCGCTGGCTAGGAGTTAAGTACTGCTTTGCTCTGTTCAGGACGCCCAGCTTTTTGCTCGCCAATTTGGCTTTGTCCTTCAAATGACTCCCAAACTTCACTTAGTTGTTTATGTAAATTGCGCTTTAGTTAACCTACTTTTTAAGGCGGTCTATAGTCATCTTTGAACTCTGCTTATTATTAGCAAAACAGCACATTATTACTTTTAACAGTTTTAACACAATTTTTCCGTAGCCATTTAGACTTCAATTCAAAATGTGATGTTGTATGTATTCTTATAATATTTTTTACTTTTTGGTGTTTTGAATTAGGATTTTTATTTTATTCGTTTAAACGAAGAAACATAACAAAATTCTCTGTAACTATTTAAGGTAATAATTAGCAAACATGAGCAATTTATTTTATTTTCTTGTGTTATGTTGGGGCTATGCACTTCCGACCCCTTTGGATCTTGTGTGCTACCTATTCCTATATTCTTATTCTTTCCTATCATAACTGTTGGATCGAGTGTTTTAACCCGTAATTTATATGTTAATACTTTTTAGACTAACAAAAACTGAAAGAGGTGTAAAAAAGCACTTTAATGTTATTTGCTCATTACCTTACTCATATTATATTACGTCCTTACATATGAAATTGGCGTTTTGCCGTACTGGCCACTTTGATCTCAAATATCTCCTCTATGGTTAGGAATTCCAAATTCAAATTTATACAGCTATTTACTCATGTATTTGTGTTTTGAAAATAATAATTCACTTGTTTTTTCCTAATTATTTTGGACTTTTTAATCAATTGTTTTGTTTTCAACTTTTTTGGAGTCAATTTTCGCTTGGGGCATGGTTTGGCTGGTTAGGCAGGGTTCAGCCATTGCGATGAGCGCTTCCGATTATCGTACAGGACTCACTTTTCATCACAAGTAATGATTCGATTTAAAATCCCTTCATTATTGTGCCGGTTGAGTACAATAATGAAGGGAAATGCAACGCAGCAGTCAACGCGCGTTTGTTGATTTGCTTCACTCAATTTGTGAGGTACCCACCTTTCAAGCTTTTTCACCTTCCCAATTTGCTTCAAGTGGATTAAAACAGTTTTATCACTAACACCGCAGCCTGCAGCTAACTCGGACGTGGTTTGCAATGGATCCGCTGCCTTCAATTCTTCAATATCAATTTTGGTCTCGGGCCGTCCACGGAGCTTGTTCTGCAGGTCGAAATTTCCAGAACGAAAACGTTGGAACCAAAAACGCACTGTGTTTTCTTTTGCGGCACCGTCGCCATGCCGTTTCTGCAGCACTAGTGCCACGGTGGAACCTGTACTCGTAAATAATTTCAAGTTTTTCAAGTTTTCCATTTTGTAAACTGAGTGACGCAAAGAAAAAACAACTGAGGAAAAACAAGTGAATTATAATTTTCGAAACACAAATACATGAGTAAATAGCTGTATAAATTTGAATTTGGAATTCCTAACCATAGAGGAGATATTTGAGATCAAAGTGGCCAGTACGGAAAAACCGCTAATTTCATAGGTAATTATATTATATTTACCAATGTTATTATTCGCTTGTTCTGATTTCATTTTCATTAGACTGGTTGTTTAATCGTAAAACGAATACTTTAGCGTACAATAAAAAAGTCCGGGTAGGATAGCTCTAAAACAAAAATGATTACTTACTAAACCTTCCAAAAGGGAATTTTGGTCTATATTTCCTAAAGAAAGAATGAATACCTACGTTGAAAACAGATCTGCGAACAGATTTCCCGAGCCTGGGTTCTTTTTTGATTACGCAGGAAATCGTTGACCGTAAGTAAAGGTTTGCATGTTGTTTTATAACGGTCACATTTTCCTAGCGCTGACCCGTGGAAACCAGAAAAGCGCGTGTGGTCGGGTACGCCATTTACATTACCGCTAATGGAAAACCATTTAATCTTACATTTTGTGAAGTTTTTACATTGTACCTACCGATTCAAAGTCGACAACAAAATTGAAATCCTCACGATGGAATTGATATTTACAAGTCATGTTATCTAATTCTTGAAAAGTCAACTTTATTTTCTCCAATGGAGATTTTATTTTAATGGAATATGTTAAAAATTAAAACTAAAAAACCACTGCGCTGTTAGTACGAGTGTCAATATATTTTTCTTATTACAAAATTTCTGCATAAAAACTCAAATTTCAAATTCAAATTCAATATCCTTTATTCAATTGGGATTTTACAATCACTTTTGAACGTCAGAGAAGCCACGCCATTGGTTCACAAGTCTACGGCGGGAGACCTTGTACTGGAACGACCCAGCAAGAAATTCAGCAAGGTCTATTTTTTTCTCCCTGTATTGTTACAGAGTCGTCAATTGGAAGCAGAACTCAAAGTAAAACATTGAGCTCAACTTCCATTACTAGATTAGATGTGTCAGTGGACGTTACACATTTAAATCTATAAATTAAGACCAAGCATTGACATCATTCAGATAATCATTGACTTTATAATATTCTCATTAGAGTCTATTTACATGCGCTTTAAACTTATGAAAAGGTAAGTCAGTAACACTCTGTGAAACTTTGTTGTAAAAAGATATACATTTCCCCATAAATGAGCCTCTAGTTTTTTTGGAGCCTGTACGTTGGAACGGCAAGTTTATTTTTATTTCTTGTATTTAAATTATGAAATTTAAAATTGGTTTCAAATGTATTATATTTTTATAAACATAAATCAAATTTTCATAAATATACTGATTGGGAACATTCCGATCTGAAACCAAAATTGAAAAATATGATGAATGAATTACGAAAACTATTAGATCAATACAAAAGCCATAGTTATTTTATTACGCCTGATTATTTTCCGTGTTGTATAAAAAAACTAAATTAATAGAAAAAACGGAATCCTTAAGGGATCACTTTGTTGTTCATCTGTCCGTCTGTCTGTCAAGGCCTTTTTTTCGGGAACGCGTAGATATCAAACTGAAATGTATATCACACTCGGATCTACCGTCTCTTTTAGCTGTGAAAAAAATCATTCTTGTGAGTCAACGCGATCAAAAGATATGACCGTTTATGTCGCATATTTTCGCAAATTTTGCGAATTTACAAGGGAATTAAAACCTATAGGGTACCGTATCTATAGGTAGGTACTTAATAATAATAATAATAATATTTATATTTTTTATATTTATGTTGTAAAAAAATTTTATTTAAGAAAAAAAATTAATAAAGGGAATAATATTAATAATTTAATAATTTTATTTATCACACTGAGATTCATACAAATGTTAAACTTAATGTACAAAACAAAGTATAGATATTATACTTCTCGTTGACCTAGACATACTTATAGGAGTTAGAAGTTAGTTTTTTAAATATAAAAGAACGTTTTGACCCTTACTAGTATTCCTTCCGTGAGCTAGTATTAAAGTCACTAAAAAAGTTAAATTAAAAATATTTTACAAAAAAAATAAAAGCCGACTTCAAACGACGATCTCCTAGAAAATCTTAAAATTTAGCATCGACTTCAATATAGAATATTAAATGAATATTGAATATATAGAAAATTAAATGTTTCAATATAAAATGTAATGTTGTCTGTATTCTTTTTTTATTTTTAAGTGTTTTTGAAGTCGGTTTTTATTTTTTGTATTTTTTTTCTTTTTAGTGAATGGTATTCACCAAACGAACTTGAAAAAATACGTCAAAGGCTCAAAACGTGTCTATTGTATAAAACATACACACAAAAAAACACGAATCGATTTGAGAACCTCTTCTTTTTTGAAGTCGGTTAAAAACTAATCTCTAACTCCTAAAAGTTAAGGATCCTTCCATCATCAGCTTGGTTTATGACTGTAAGACGTAAATACCTGAATAGCTTCTGCAAAAACATGAAACACGTTGGACTTACCTATAAAATTTAAGGGTTTCCCTAGATTTTCCTAGGATCCCATCATCAGATGCTGACTTTAGTGAAATGGGATTACCGTGGGAGTATACTCTATCGAATACAAAAAGAATTTTGAAAATCGGTCCACAATTGGCGGAGTAATCGCGTAACATACACACAAAAAAACACGCTTCGAATTGAGCACTTCCTCCTTTTTGGAAGTCCTTAAAAACATTAAAAAATAAAAAATAGTAAGTATCAAAATACACAAAACATTAACTATTTTGAAGTCACCGGCGCCATATTTTAACTAAGAAGGTACTTACATTGGTTAGTTCTTAAAATTTTCAAGGGTTTCTAAGGGATCAAATTCAAATTCAAATTCAATATCTTTTATTCAAATTGGATTGTTACAATCTCTTTTGAACGTCAAAGCAGCTACGCCATTGGTTCACAAGTCTACGGCGGGAGACCTTGTACTGGAAAGAACCAGCAAGAAAACCAGCAAGGGCTATTTTTTTCTCCCTGTATTGTTACAGAGTCGTCAATTGGAAGCTGACCTCACAGCAGAAGTTTGAGCTCAACTTCCATTACAAGATTAGATGTGTCAGTTCTCTTCTTACTACTTATTACCAAAAATAATTTTTGTTTAAACAAATGGTTATACATAACAAGACGATTCATTATGTGAAAAATTAACACCAGGCATTGGCATCATTCAAATAATCGTTGACTTTATAATATCCTTTACTCATAAGAGTCTTTTTTACATGCGCTTTAAACTTATGAAAAGGCAAGTCGGTAAGACTTTGTGGAAGCTTATTATAAAAGGTTATACATTTCCCCATAAACGAGCCTCTAGTTTTTTGAAACCTGAATGTTGGAACGGCAAGTTTATTTTTGTATCTTGTGTTTAGATGATGAATTTGGAAATTGGTTTCAAATGTATTATAATTCTTATAGACATAAATCAAATTTTCATAAATGTACTGTCCTGCTAAAGTCAATATATTAATTTCTCTAAATAAGTCCCTTAAAGAATCTCTTGCTCGTAAATTATAAATAGCGCGAACCGCTCTTTTTTGAAGTACAAAAATACTTTCAATACTAGCAGCCGATCCCCACAGTAGTATTCCATATGACATGACACTATGAAAATAACTAAAGTAAATCAATCTTGCCGTTTCAACATCAGTAAGTTGTCTTATTTTTTTAACTGCATATGCTGCAGAACTAAGTTTGTTAGCCAAGGACTCAATATGTGGATCCCACTGCAATCTAGAATCTAGTGTTATACCCAAAAATTTAGTAAAGTCGATGAATTCAACAATTTCATTATTCATTTCCACTATGGTATCCACTTTTCTTACATTTGGCAATGAGAATTTAATACATTTAGTTTTACGTGAATTTAAAGATAAATTATTTATAGTGAACCAATGCAATACTTTAGAGAGAGTACTATTTACAACGTCAGTATTGCCATTTCCTCTGTCAACCTTAAATATTAAAGAAGTATCATCTGCAAATAGTACTGTATCGCACAGATTCTTAGTGAAGTGTGGGAGGTCATTAATATAAATTAAGAAAAGCAAGGGTCCCAATATCGATCCTTGTGGCACGCCCATAACTATAGGTGCACCAACAGACTCAGTTTTGTTAATAACAACTTTCTGAACCCTATTGGATAAATAAGACTCAATAAGTCTCATTGCTTCTTCAGAGACACCATAATGTTTGAGTTTATTTAAAAGAGTTTGGTGACCAACGCAATCAAAAGCTTTTGATAGGTCACAAAATATACCAATTACATCTTGTTTACACTCCCAAACAGCAAAAATGTGTTTCAGAAGTGCAACTCCGGCATCAGTAGTGCAACGACCTTTGGTAAAACCAAATTGGTTCATATGTAAAATGTTGTTACTTGAGAAATGATCAGTTAACTGATTAGATATAATTTTTTCAAATATTTTACTAAGAGCTGGTAGAATCGAAATTGGTCGATAATTTGAAGGGTCATTTTTATTCCCAGACTTAAATAGAGGTATCAACTTGCTATTTTTCATGAGGTCGGGGAAGACACCTTCATCGACACATTTATTGAATATCAACGCAAGTTGCGGCGCAAGTTCTTTAATTACAGATTTAATTATATGGGTCGAAATACCCCAAAGATCTTCAGTTTTTTTGGTACTGATCATACGAAATGTTTTCAAAACAGTGTTAGCATCAATGTGACAAAAGTTGAACACCTTGTTGCACCTCTCCACACTCCGTCCCAAAAGAGCTACAGCCTCATTGGGACATGAGTTGAGACTACTTGTAGTTTCTATGGGTATATGAGAGAAGAAGTCTTCAAATGCTTTAGCAACCGCATTGTCTGATTTAATAGTTTGGTTATTGATTTCTAAAGAGAAAGAATTCACAGTACTTTTGGGTTTACCTGTTTCCTGGTTAATGATATTCCAGGTGGTTTTTATTTTATTTTTAGATGAACAGATTTTGTTACTTATGTACATAGCTTTTGCGCACATGCACACTTTCTTGAATGTTTTAGAGTAATTTCTGACATAATTTATGAAAGCGGGGTCATTGGATGTTCCTTTTAAAGCATATAGTTCATATAGTTTTCTGCGACTTTTATATATACCAGGCGTAGCCCAATCACTAAATTTCTTTCTCCCATTTTTGATTTTAATTACCTTTTCTTTGAATATATCATTGCACTCATTTTTAACTACATGAAATAAGTTATTATACAAATTACTGGCGTTAGTCCCCTCGATCGGCAAATTTGCAGTTTGACTAATAACATTTCTTGTAAATTTCTCTAGACCACGTTTTGTTATAGGTCTACAAGTAGTCTCACGTATAGAACAAACATGATGGTGCTCAAACGAGGCTAATTGTCCGCTATGGTCAGAGTTAATACAATTTATAATCAACTTATCTTGTACAATACAATTACAGAAGATGTTATCTATGCAAGTAGCAGATGTTGCTGTTATTCGGGTTGGTTCTTTAAATACATTATTCATGTTAAATGATTTGAATAAATTAATAAATCTACTAGATATTTGGGATTGTTCTAAAATATTTACATTATAATCCCCACAGACAACAATTTTTTTACTTTTTCTGCATACTATTCTTAAGGCATCTTCCATAGCAGACTCGAATTCTGAAAAATTTCCAGAGGGGGGTCTGTATACACAAATTATAATGAAATTGTCAAGTTCCACACAAGACAACTCAATGGTTCGTTCAACAGAGAGTGAAACTATGTCCTGTCTTTCCTTAAATTGGATGTCATTATGCAAAATTATTAAGGATCCACCTCTGATTGCAGATTTTCTAGTGAACGAACTTACAATCTTGTAATTATCTAAACTTATTAACAATTCATGATTTTTTAGCCAATGCTCTGTGATACAGAGTACATCTATGTTTTCAAAATCTAAAAATAAATTTATTTCTAAGTCTTTACCAGAAAAGCCTTGAATATTTTGATGGACAAGCCGTAAATATCGAGGCTTATCTTTGGTCAATACCTGGCCAGAGGCTACCTCTATTGTCGGATCATCTAATTTAAATTACTTGGAACTTGTTCCAAAACATCATGTTGCTCAATAAAAGCATTGTCAACATGAGAATTAATAGCCAAGTTCTTGGCTAAACAAGAATTTATAGCCATTTTTTTGGCTAAAGTTAATAAACAAGATCTTAGCATAATAGCTAATTGTTTTTTGAAGAACATTGATAGACATAATCTATCTTTTGTCAAAAAAGCTCTGTGTGATCATCGCTTGACACCGACTTTAATATAAAAATATAATGTTGTGTCTATTCATACATTCTTTTTATGATGCCAAAGCAAATTTAACGACTTCAAGTCCGTAACCACAAGAATAGTGTTATCCTTACTAATATTATAAATGAGAAAGAACATTAAATTTTGTATAAACATAGTTTGAATCCCAGAAAAGGTAATAGGATAGTATTTATCGCAGAAATCACCCCTTAAGGGGTAGAAAAAGGAAGGTAGAAGTTTGTATGGGGAATCAATAACCGCTGAACCAATTTAGATGAAATTAGGTACCTATGAGTTTGAGTAGTGGGGAAGGATAAAGAATAGTTTTTATCAAAGTCAAAGTTTATTTGTAGACTAGGTTACAATATGGTGTTACATTATGCGGGTATGTATCCGGCTGTTTTACCTATCCCCGAAGTCATTCCTTAAAGGTGTAAAAAGGGCGGAGGGGGGACTTTGTAAAGGGAATCAATAAAAAAGGACTTCCACGCGAACGAAGTCGCGGGCAAAAGCCAGTCTAATATAACAAGTAAAATTTCAGCAAGCACATGAATAATATGTGACGTGGAGCCGCCTACTTGGGCTTGCGTGTTTTCGTTCGGCGGACGGAGCATTTCATGCCGCCCAATTTGAACGAAGGCCGCCCCGGTAAGAGCCAGTGAATTCTACATACGTTTTCAAATTTCTAGGGAACTTCGAAATCGCTATAATCAAAGCGTAAGCCATACTATTCTGCTTAAAGGAAACTAACTATACACAGATATCCTTTTTCTTTTATAAAACTAAGTCGTTCAGAGCCTTCGCGCGAAGTGCAACTTTTCGCTCTAACCCCGTTCAATGCCTTCGAGCGTAACGCCCGGGTGAAACAACCGGCCCGTTCAAGACCTTAGAGTGTCAGAGCGAGTAACAACCGAACAACCGTCGAATTTGATGGTTGTAAAACTTTCCGACGTTTATTACTGAAATACTCTTACGTAATTGGATGATATTGGCGGCCATATTCTATAATGTCATCTGCTAGAGAGCGAGAGAAATAAAAAATGGAAAGAGGGCTTTCACATGAGCGAGTTAAAAAACAACCGGACAACTACACCCAGAGGCTCTGAACGCGCTCCAACACAGTCGCATATGGTTCCTCTCAGACTTGCAAATCTACAACCCCTTTTTTTACGAAGGGAATGCGTTTGCGCACCGTCCAAGCCCCCGCAGGGGCAAGGGTGTGTGGGACTCCACAGCGAGCGACTACCCACTAAACCCCTCGATATGCCCTCTTTGGCGCCTGGCGCAGCCACGTCCAAAGGACGCGGTGCTGCCGAACGAGGTCGTGGGAACCCTTACGGACCGACCATAACCTCGTCCGCGGCACCTGCCCATCAATGGCGGGCCCCTCACGCCCTCTCCAAGACGGATATAGAGAGGAGTGCCCGGGGCATACTCCGGGTGGTAATTTTTTACTGTGGTTTTCTTCCACGTGGCCCGACGCTCAGCTCGCCAGGCCCTCGACCCCGCTCAGGGCGGGGTAACGGCCTTACCCGACGGCAGACCCCACTGGATCCACCGCCGCGCACACGTGCCGAAGCTCAGCGGCGCCAAAGCGCCGACCCACCGCAAAAAAAGCCACGGTGGCCACACGAGGTGGCCCGCCGAGTGGCACTCGGCCATCCCACGCCCCCCTCATGGGGGCCGCACAAGTGTGCCTAAGCCACACGGTGATCGGGTCAGCCTCAGTCCTTGGAACAACGACACGCCGGAGCTCTACGAGTCTCTCAGCCTCGGAACAACGACATGCCGAAGCTCAACAAGGACCCGCACCAACCCGACCAAAGGGGCAACGGCACAAGGCGCAACGCGCCACGACCCGCGAGCGGGTCCCCAGGCGACACACAACCCCATCTTCAAAAAGAAGGGGAGGTGACGCCCCACATGGCCACGTGAAGTGGCCCGCAGGGTTAAACCCGGCCACACCACGCCCTCTCCACGGGGCAGCTGTCAGACTCTTAGCCCGCGGCAGAAAATCCGCCGAGTTGCCCAGGGTGCACAACGGGTTGCCCAGGGTGCACCACGAGGAGGTGTTCTGACATCGCACCCCAAAAAAATCTACAACCCCTACAAGAACGCCAATATATGTTGCCATCTTGTAACATAAGATATCAAGTCACAGTAACCAGTAATTTCACTGCCTGCCTGTACATAAATTTGTCGTGTGTTTTAATTTCCACTACGAAATTGACAAACGATATAAAAATAGTAGCATAATTATAACAAAATGAAAAAACTTTTAAAGTAGGTTTTTATTTTTATGAAAAAAATAAAAACCGACTTAAAAAACACTTTAAAGTTAAAAATATTAAAATGCAGACAACATTACATTTCTATATTAATGTCGCTGCTAAATTTTAAGACTTTCTAGGAGTTCATCGTTCGACACCGACTTCAATATAGAAATGTAATGTTGTCTGTATTACGAGTATTATATTATTTTTAACTTTTAAGTGTTTTTGAAGTTGATTTTTTAAAATTATATTTTAATATTTTTAGTGAATTTAATACTAGCAAGTAATTTGAAAGAATACGATAAAGGGTCAATACGTGTATATTGTATTTAAAAAACCTCTAACTCCTAAAAGTTAAAGATCCTCCCATCATAAGCTCGGTTCACGACTACCAGACGCAAATACATACCTAAATAGCTTCGGAAGAAACATGAAGCACGTTGGACGTACCTATAAAATTTAAGGGTTTCCCTCGATTTTCCTAGGATCTCATTATCAGATTATGTCAATGGGACCACCGCAGGTGTATACTCTATCGCAGCCATACTCTAAGTGTGTTCCGCGAAACCCTAGGGTTCCGCGATACCCCTGCAGGGGTTCCACAATAATTTAGAAAAAAATCAACACCTCTTTCTGGTCGTACTTTTATTAGGCTTATTAATAAAGAATACACTTTTAAAAACTATTATTTTATTGTAGGGTTCCGTCAAGTATTTCGCTTTCCAAAAGGGTTCTGTCACCAAAAAAGTTTGAGAGCCGCTGCTCTATCGAATACAAAAAGACTTTGAAAATCGCGTACACAAAAAACATACGTATCGTATTGAGAGCCTCCTCCGTTTTTGAAGTCGATTAAAAAGAGACCCTGTGATGTAATATTATTTCAATTGAAATTTAAAGTAAAATTTGAACAATTTTGGATGCTGTCTGATATGGTTTGCAAGTATGGCTCGCTTACCTTGTTTTTCTAAATTTGTGTAGAAATGTCGCTATCAGCATGGAATATATACTCAACAGCGTAGACGGCAGTAAAATCACTTAAAAGAACACTTTCGGAGAACGTATTCACTCGTTTTTCTTCAGACTCATAAAATATTCATAATTTTGCAAAGATTTTGACTGCAAAACTTTCTGTGCATTTATGTATTAACGTTTCCATTAATGTATTAGGAGTATTTAGGAGTGAATATAAAACCACCTTCACTTGAAGACATTTTTAAAATTAAGCAAATCAAACAATTAAATACGCTGGTATAAACAAGAGCTGCTTCCCGTCGCTTCAGTTTTAATTTTTTCGACATAAAATATTAGGCATGAGTCGGAGACCTACACAGCCTAATCTTAAATTCATCTCGTAATAATTTTTCTTAGTAATAAATACTCACCCCTACTTGTTTTTTATTTCGTTATAAGTTATAAGAAATAAAGAAGGCATTAATTAGGGTAAATGTTACATGATAACAAGTTCTTTCTTAGAACTTTTATTGTGTTTGACTGCATGGTCTAATTATCTTTGCCTTGGAATAGATATATTTATAATTAAATACGCTTATAAGAACATAAAATGCAGTTTAATGCAGCCTACACCCTGCATAAAGTAGCACTTTAGAGATCATGAGAAGTGAAATAGTAGTTTGACAAGGACTAAACTATTATTTTTAGGTAAGAGCGCTATTTTTAGAGAGAAGAAATAATAATAATATTCTTGAATTCGGAAAGTAAAATCCTTAGCTAAGTTAGGTATTGAAAGTACGCCGCCCAGGGCAAAAATAATTTTGCGACCGAGAGATTAATTTTAGACCCAATTTAATTATTATTCCATTCTAGAAGAAGAATAATTTACACAAACAATTCGATGTGAAAATTGGACATAAAATATGAAAAAAATACAAAGTACGCGCACTGCAACCGCAAGTTTTTTTTTCTAACAGTGTAGTACAAGCTTCAAGCGCCGTACATCCCAGTGTAGTTAGTTGAACTAAATGCGTTAAGGAACGTCGAAGAATATTTTAAACTCCAAATAAATGTGTATTAACACATTTATTCGCACTTATTAAAGCCCTACCGGAAAAGACCTTTGATCCCTGTTATTTTGGCAATAACGTCACTTTTTGAATAGTTGGAGTAACGGAAAGGTAACTTTCTTCTGTACCAAAATAAGAATACGCTACTCGATTTGCTTTGTTTGTTGGAATTATTGCATTGTAAGGAAAAATATTATTCTAGCTAGTCCATCTGAAAATGTACTCGCGTTAAGATTAGCAGTCTCGTAAGACATAATGATGTCACTTTCTTCGATTATTACATTCTCTTGCATTATCTTCCAGGGAAAACTAATTCAATCGAAGAAAACGTGGGAAAAGTTTATGAAAGCAATTTGAAAAAGAAACTAATAAGCATGCTTTGACATAGTGTACAATAGTCTCAACTGTGTAAAAATGTTATGGTGTTATAATTTACTTGCAGTATGGAACCCGCCAATGCTGGATTGAATTTTTGAGTTTGTCATATTTTGATCTACTTATGTTCTTCATGATTTTGAATATTTGTTATTAACAGCTAAACTATTAATAAAATTAAACTTAGGTAACAAGGCGACTCGTTAGTAGGTCGATTCCTAATTTGGTTATACATATATTATTAATGATATTACAATTTCACTGGCAAGCATCAGATAAAGTCCTTAAATTCAGATACATAAAAGCAGTTGAAGAATTATATAGCAAACAGAAAAAACTATGATAAGCCCACGGAATAAAATAGAAAATGCACTATTTGCTTATTTGCAACAGTTTATTTTGCCAATTTAATGTAAAATATTTATAAATAAAAATATATTTTTTCGAATTATATTATTGGACTATCGAAAATAATAAACAAAACCAATTGTTAACTTTCAAAAAAAAGCATTGTAATTACCCACTGAATGTTTGCGGTACCGACATTCCGCGAGACAAAGTGCAACAAAATGCAGTGCGCGCACGCATCTCGCGTCCACCTGCCTGCTAACATCCCGTCCGACCGGATCGACGCGTGCGCACCGAATGTCGCAAAAAGCTGGCATCCACTGATACACTCTACGAGACCTACCACCAATTACAAAGAACATCATATATGACCATTGTCGTTTTATGTTCAATTATATGTATTTTGTAACAATATGAACAGTGGGTAAGGTTATTATTATACGATGCCTTCATAAGAGAATAATTATTTGATAGCTCGCTTGCCATCCGCAGATTCACCCGCCATTTTTCTCGCAAAAATTATATAATTTAGAATCATTATTTATATATTTTAAAAAATATATAATTATTATTATCATTTTATTTAAATTTATAAATTTTTTAACAAAATGCAAAAAAATAAACTTTTAAATCCTATACCATAGTAACATGTTCTATCTATTACCCCCTAGTAGAAGTACAATTTTTAAACATTCTTTAGGAGTGAATTTTGGCGATAATCTGCTGCCCAAATGATACGAGCCTGGCTTCCATGGTTAAAGCTCGTCGTTCAATTAGGATTTTTATATATTCAAAAAAACACTCACATGTCAAAAATCATATTAAATTTCAAGCATCATCACATTTCTTCTGAAGTCATAAAAAGAGATGATTGTTTAATCTTAAGTACGAGTATCTACTTTCAATATTAAGTATTTTTAGCTTTACGGTGGTGTTTTGCAGTTGGTTTGTAAAGTATATTATTACAATCTTTTTAGTGAATTAAATACGTATGTATTGGAATTTGACCTGCGTAAACACCAGAATAATTTGTAAACATGACTTTCTAAACGGTACTAAAGGAATCAACTCCAAAATGACGAGGATTTGTACTGTCCATTATCATCATCACAGCTCATATACATCCTGACCGAGGGGCTCGAGCCTATACCCTAAGTTATGATTTATAGGCCTCAGTCCTCAGTCAACCACGCTGGCCCAGTGCGGATTGGTCGACTTCACATACACCTTTGAATTTCTTCGTAGATGTATGCAGATTAACTCACGATATTTTCCGTCGCCGTTAGGAGCTACGGACGAATGTACGTATGAAATTCGAAGAACAATTGGTACATGGCAGGATCAAACCTCTCTCGATTAGAAGGCCAGTGCCGAGTCCACAGCGCCATATCGAAGCTCATTCACCTGATTCGTCGCTCGCGTCCCCTGCCAGTTCACAATGTTCAAAACGTGCCCATAAATTTCAAGAACTAACCCTTTTTTAAGATGGGAAATGCCACAATAATGATAGATATGGATAATAATTAGGGTTGGCAAGTGTCCCGATTTAAACGGGACGTCCCAATTTTGAGGGGTATATGGACACGTCTCGATTTCAGCATTATTGGGTATACAAAAGTCCCGATTTAACCAGATCAAAAAAAAATATAATATTCCATAACAAAGCATTGACTAAATACCTGAATTACCTTAGCATAACAATATGTATCTCTAAAATATGTAAAAGGAATATAAATAACACTAGACTGTATGTATGGGCTCCGTTATCTTCGTCTTTCCACATGGAAGAAGCAAACAAAAAAGAAACATAAGTACACAGTTTTGATCAATTATTGGTGAATCAAAGTTAAAATCTAGTTTTTTTTGCTGTCCCGTCTTGAAAGTGATATCTTGATTCACTCAATTCCGATTTCTAAAAGACCAATACAGTTAAAATTTTGTCGGGGCTCGTAAAGAGCTCGGTGGCCGAGTGGACAATGTTGAAGTCCCCGCCCGAGTCGATTTATTCGTTTTTCAAGGAATCTTCCATCAGTTCGGACCGCAAATACCCGAATCACAGATTACTTAACAGTTTTTGCTTAAAAAAACATCACACACCATCTAGACACGTGCTAAAAAAATATTGTTAAGAATAGATAGTTTATTATTGTGCGCTACAGTGATTATTGCACTGCATAGTTCGCTAGTTTTTTGGCATTACAACAATTTTTTCCAATTTTTAGGGTTCCGTAGCCAAATGGCAAAAACCGGAAACCTTATGGATTCGTCATGTCTATCTGTCTGTCTGACCGTCCGAATGTCACAGCCACTTTTTTCCGAATTTGGTAAGTATTCTGTGAACCGCCTTAAGATTTTCACTGATTTGGCATTTCATACTTAGAACTGAAACTCGAAAATTTTTTTTCATCAAACCCTGGGATATCTATGGATAGGTTTTCAAAAATGATATTGAGGTTTCTAATATCATTTTTTTTCTAACATTTTTTTCTCAATAGTTTGCGCAAGAGACACTTCCAAAGTGGTAAAATGTGTATCCCCCCCTGTAACTTCTAAAATAAGAGAATGATAAAACTAAAAAAAATATATGATGTACATTACCATGCAAACTTCCACCGAAAATTGGTTTAAACAAAATCTAGTAAGAATTTTTTTCAATACGTCATAAATCGTAAACCGCAATTTACCTTTCATTCAATCAACTCAAATATATAAAAAAACATTTAATAAAATAAACCACATAAGTTACAACGAACTACAAGCACTTTTATATTATGTTACTTGCTGCTACGGAACCCTTCATGGGCGAGTCCGACTCGCACTTGGCCGGTTTTTTAACCGACTTCGAAAAAAAGAGGTTACTCAATTCGACCGTATATATGCTTTTTTTTGTTTTTTATGTTTGTTCGCGGATAACTTCGTCGTTTTTAAACCGATTTTGATGATTATTTTTGTATTCGATAGAGAATACTCCAAGGGTGGTCCCATGGTCACCAAAGTTAGGATCTGATAATGGGATCCCATTAAATCGAGAAAAACTATTAAATTTTTACGTGTGTCCAACGTGTTTTGTGTATATGTTACGCGATTACTCCGCCAATTGTTGACCGATTTTCAAAATTCTTTTTGTATTCGATAGAGTATACTCCTGGGTCTCAAGATCACCAAAGTCAGGATCTGATGATGGGATCCCATGAAAAGCGGGGGAAGCCCTAATTTATAGGTATATAATATATATTAGGGTTTGTTTCACTAAAAAGACTTCATTCACTAAAAAGTTAAAAATAAAAAATATTTTACAAAAAATAAAAACCGACTTCAAAAACACTGAAAAGTTAAAAATAATTATAAGAATAGGCACAGACAACATCACACTTCTATATTGAAGTCGGTGACAAATTTTAAGACTTTCTAGGAGATCATCGTTTGGCACCGACTTAAATATAGAAGTGTGATGTTGTCTGTACCTATTCTTATAATTATTTTTAACTTTTCAGTGTTTTTGAAGTCGGTTTTTATTTTTTGTAAAAAAAAATATTTATTTACTTGTTTGTTTGTAAGTTTATTTATAAGGGAAGTTTGTTTATATCCACCCGTTTTTAGGGTTGCGTAGTAAACAAGGAACCCTTATAGCTTTGCCATGTCTGTCTGTCTGTCTGTCCGCGGTTTTACTCAGAGACTATTAGAAGTAGAAAGCTGTAATTTGGTATGGGTAGGTATATTAAATATTGAAAAAAAAAATTTAGGGTAGCTCCCATACAAGTAAAGTGGGAGTAACTTTTTTTTTCTGGAATAATTCATCGTGTGGGGTGTTGTTGAATAGATCTTTAAAAAATAATGTAAGGTTTAAAACACCATTTTTAGATTTAGGGATCCGTTTCTGAAATATTTGGTATTAAAGTGCAAATTTTTGTTAGAGGTAAGTGTTCGCCCCCCCCCCCCCCCCCTATCAGCTAAACGGTTATATATGGACACGTTTAAAAAAAATTACAACAGTAGTATATATAACGAAGTTTAAAGGAAAACTATCAGAGTTGAGTACTAAGTACAAACTAAAATGTTATAGACGACCAACTTATAAAATGTACTCGGAAAAATAAAATTTTATTGAAAATTAGTACTTTGCTAATTTCTTTCGTGAAGTAGGATTTTGTAACTCTTTCTACAGTTACCATCATCCTATATGGGCTCGTTTTTAGATGTTTTTTATCCTTAAACTGTGAGGTGTGTGTGTGAACTTAAAGTTGGCATTTGCAGTTACGGAACCCTACACTGCGCGTGGCCCGACACGCACTTGGTTGGTTTTTTTATGTACGTATAGAAATAATTAAATTTAACAAATCAAAAACTTTAGTAGTTCCTACAAAGGAATTACTGAGAACAGACTTTTTTTGACATAGATCGATTAGTTATATTATTGTGTTATTGATACTGTCTGCCTGCTGTAGAGTATTTTGAAATATTTCCCGGTATGCGACTAACTAAAGAAGATTCAGTTAGTGCAGCCGGTAAGTCTTCTATTTAATGTTTCATTTTTTCTAATCTTTTGAAAACTTATTCACCTTAATATAATGTATGAGTATAATGTTGAATATAATGCAATGATACATGCAAATATGCCAATCGACAACAAAAATACAATAAGCGATAAGAATGTTGCAATCTTATTAAAATAAATCATGTTAAGCATTTCCGTCGTTTATCAATGGATATTGAATCGTGAATGGCGAACGCTGAATGAAAGCTGCGCACGCACAAGAAATCCCGCGGTTCCTGCGCCCGGTTCTTGCGCGCGCGTCAATGATATTACAGGCGTCGTCGATCGCTTTTTACGCTCTACTCTGACTAATGCGTCTTGAATTTTATAGTGTACATAATTTATTTCCTTCATTAGTAAACTACACTGACGAGCAAAAATTCCGGGTCACTTGGAATTACCTCGATTTCTCGTAGAGTATACATATAAGGAATAGATTTGAAAGCCAAAATATGTGAACCGTTTTATTTCTTGAGCATTAAGTGCTTTTTTATTATAATTACTATTTCACATAATTTATTTAGAGGCCCATATGTTTCATAGCTTAGGAGATATCGAAGATTTTGCAAGTGACTCGGAATTTTTGCTCGTCAGTGTAGTTTCTGCCTGCGACTTCCTAATAATATTTCACATTTTATGTATATGTCAATAAGGAGGTAAGAACCTAATTGTTTTTATTGTTACATACAGCAGAACAGTACAAAAGAATGGGACAGCTGATTTAATGAGTTATATCGAAACTTAAGATTCGCAATATAAGTTCATCGCTAAGCAATCAATTTTAAAAAATGTAAAATAAAAACTAAAATGTTTATTTATTTTTAAGTACAACTGTACAAGACGGATTTAATGCCATAGACATTTTCTTCCAGTCGACCTTAGTGATTCTAAGAGTCACGAAGTAGATGTTAAAAAAGAAATGTAACTACTTAATAATTTAATTAACAATTATGCTATTCCTATTAAATTATTAAGCTATTAAAAAAACAGAAACAGTGATAAAAGTGGTTGCCTACGGGCAGTAAGGGACCTTTCAAATAGTTAATAATCCATAGTTAAATAGGTTTAATTATAATTAAAATAATGTAGTGATTAAATATTGAATGTTAATAACTCCGAACCGAAACGGAATTCTAATGAAATTCTTTTTTTATAATAATACTAGCCCTGGTCCCGCACGGGTATACTAAAAAACCTATTGACAATACAACAGTGTAAGAAACCATAGATTTGGAGTAGCCTGAATGTCAATCTATCAAGTTAGTAACTTTTACGTGAACATATTTTAAATTCATTTTTTTTCCTGTAATATTTTTTCAAATATTTTCTTTTATACAAACTTTATCCTCAATTTGGTGCAGTCGTTCGAAAGTTATGGGCGTACATACATTTCGAAGATCCATTTTTATTTATATAGATTATCCAGCCATACGTAATGCCATTTCACCAGCTGTCCCATTCTTTTATACACCCTGTATTTAAGCTGAGGACGTTTTTGTTAAATTTATCTAAAATTACCTAAAGTTCAAAATCACGTAACATCGTCAATCGCTATTTGAAAGTAACAAAAATACATTGTGGTGTATAGTATGTTTTCGTATCACGTGTGTGCATATTTTGACCCTCCGGGTACAGTGCGTACAAATGCCAAAATGTACAAAGTACTTGATGTGCCATTGCTAATGTCAAAAAGTAAAAGTCAAAAACTATTTACTCGGATTATTACAGCACAACTGACGAGACAAACTTAGGCCTCGTTTATGGAGACGCGGGGCGTCGCGCGTCGCGTGTGGCGTGGCGTCTCGCGGCGCGTCAGACGTTTTTTCTGTTTACGGTGGGGCGGCGCGTGAAGCGGCACTCATAATCGCACGCGTAAACACAAACATATGGCAATATACGATGTTGTTCATAGAGATGCGAGACGGGAACACCGACGGACGCGGCGGTGCCATCCGCGGGCTCGGCCGTAAAAAACGCGCCATTTCAAGCAAAGGCGTGTAAAATCGCTTCTCCGTAAACGCACTCATAATACAACGCCATATGTTTGAATTCTGAGCGGGCCGCGCCGCGCAACGTCCCGCGTCTCCGTAAACGAGGCCTTAGTGCCCGTTACTTATTTATTGTTAGCTAATAAAACCACAAACACGCCTGACACATTATCGCTTTTTTATTTTTTTATATATTTTTATTTTATTTATTTAAACTTCCAGTACAATTTGTGTACAGAGGCGGACTTAATGCCAAAGGCATTATCTACCAGTCAACCTTTGGGTGGTGCAGACAAAAGGAAGTAGATGTAGTATTTTAATGGTAAAAAAATACTGGATAATGGTATATACATAATGTTATATACATAATATACTAATACATAAATATTATAAATAAAATTAAAGTAATCTTTATATGTGCCTACTATTAATTTACAAAACTATAAAACGACAATGACATTCGAAATGGTATTTTCAAGATAATCTGCATATCCTTAATCAACAGGTGTAAAAAGATTCTCGTGGTACAGCTTTCGCAATTTCTTTCTAAAACTTAGTTTGCTTGATGACTTTCTGACGTCAAGTGGGAGAATATTTTATGAAACTAGTTTATCATAACGTTACAGCATACAAATACGACTTTGAAAGAGCATAGATAAATGATGTGTACGAGTAGAATGTGTTTCCCGACTGCGAAATATCGGGGTGCTTTTTTTACTTTAATCGAGCAATTTGGAGAAAAGGAGACGCTCTAAAGTTAGATGTGACTAAAGACGGCATTAATCTCATAAAACGGACATCGTTTACATCGGACATTTGCCTCACATTTATTCTCTGAAGGATGGACTGAAATCTTTCTAATAACGTTTCAGAAAAATTTTGGCAATGGAGAATTTTGAAAAATATTTTAATAACCAATGGCTTCCCAAGCCTCTGCTCGCCGAAATCAGTGATAATGACCAGCGACACCACACTGACAACAGTGTCAGTGGCACGGACGTCTGAAAAAGAGAATGCGATTAAATCCCAACTTATATACATTTCTTACGAAAGGAAAGTAAATATCAAGATTCATGAATTAAAAACTCTCTTTTTGAAAAACAGAAAAAACAGAAAAAAGCGAAGTCTAATAGTTTGAATAGAATAATATAAAAGATTGTTGATATAGTTAAACGAAAAAGAAATTCTGCTTAATCACTTTTCTTTAAGTTGACAGCGCAGCTACGTGATCGATATTCTTATATAAATAAAAATGAATTACTGAAATGTATGTACTCGTACACTCATAACTTCAGAAAGACTGTACCAAATTGGTAAATTATTTTTTTGTTGTATTCGTTATTATTGGAATGAGGTTTGTATAAAAGAAAACGTTTGAAAAATTGTACGAAAAAAAATGGATTTAAAAAAAAGTTAATAACCTACAAAATTAGCAGATTGTCATTCAATTGTTCAGTTTCCTATATTGTTTTATTGTCAAAAGGTCTCCAAAAATTTCCTTTTTAGTATAGGTACCCGTGCGAGGCCGAGCTAGTATATTATACAAATGAAGATTAAAAAGATGAGTACATATGTTAAAAGCTTTTGTTTTTAAAATATATGTATATTTTAATATTTACTTTCATTTCTTGTGTAATATATGGATATTTAAATACAACACAAATAGTGTGACACGTTACCCAAGCAAATTCAGGCAGTTGAATATTTCGTCGCTAGTTCCTTATAAATGGAATTACACATTTTAACCATTGACATTCCGTCGTGGAAACATTCAGACAAAGTGTCATTTTGTCTTTTGCATGTTGTACATTTTGACAATTGGACAACTAAACACTGTACAATTTGGTATTTGTACGTACTTTTTTCATACAAATAAGTTGTCAAATAAGCATACTGCACATTGCACCTGATGGTTAGTGGTTACAGTCACCTATAGTACAATGTGTTTTTTTTTTTTTATGGATGGCCCGGCAAATGACCTCCTCCCGCCTGATGTTAAGCGGTGAAAGAGGCCCAAATGAGTTGACAGATAGAGTAGGGACGACATCCACTCTCCTACCTGCCCGCCCCTTGCCGGCCCAAAAGATGCTTTTTCACGCCTCTTTTGAAGGAACCCATGTTGTAGGATGGAGGAAACACGTGCGCAGGTAGAGAATTCCAAGTGAGGGGTGAACGACAAAAATTAATAACAAATATTGGTTTTTGTAAGATTCGCAAAAATCTGCAACCCCCGCAAGAACCACAGTGTACGTTGCCAACAAGTGACATAAGATGTAGAGTCACGGTACCTTCCAGGTACCAGTAATTTCACTGTCATGTCTTTCCCTTCAAACCGGAACACAGTAATCCAAGCACTACCGCTTTGCGGCTGAAATAGGTACCCAAGAGAGCACTTTGAGACGTATCGGGAAGGCAGCGGGCAGTCACTTGTTTGCAGTGCCTTGTCAAGGTATGCAGGGCAACATAAGTACGCTAAAGTAGGTACCTAAGCGTTGTACGCTATTCTTATTCTTACCCAATTCCTATTCTTACCAATTCTTATTCTTACCCAACATACACATAGTGTCAACACACAGATCAAACGATACACCAACTTTTCAGTGATCTTTAAAAAACACTTTTTGTACTCGGCTTTCTTTCGAAATTACATGTTTATTACTTTAGAATCGCTTTTCAATTTTTTAGAAGGCGTACCAAATAATATTTTGCTATAATTAACCCGTTTTAATTTGACTCTAACCTTAAAGGTCAAGTAACTCGGGCTACTGAGCCACTATAGTAACTATAGGAAGCCATGCATGCCACGCTTTAGTGTAAATCATACAGAGTTCATTGTTATCATTCGTCACGCTTTCTAAGCATTTGAGATACGTATACACAAATGTTATGCAATAAGTATTAAAAATATTATATCCTCCGGAAATCAAGTTTCTGTTATTAAAACACACGTGCGGAAAATGTTGTAGGTTATTCACCCGTCGTTCGTGACCTCAAAAAATTTGTCCAAAAAACATATGTTGGCCACCTTGTAAGGTAACTTGCGCATTATGATCGTTGCTATAGAAGTCCTGCCGTAAGTATTCTACTTTCCAAATTCTAATCATCTCGCCTAATGATAACGTCTGATATGACGATAGTGCCAAAATGTTAGCAAGCTTCATCTAAATTCTTAAAACTGTCCTGTATTTCAACCCAACATAAAAAAAGATTTTTTTTCTTAATTTTTTTCTAGCATTTTCTTTAAAAAGCTGAATAAGTTAAAAAAATATGCAATATCTCAAATATTAAAATATAAATATTTGCTCTTACGCCAAATTGGTACATAGGTACGTAGTTATTAAAAGTGAATAAAGTCTACTTTGGCTAGAACAAAAAGAAATCAATACGGTTGAAATTTCATCAAGCCGGGTCAGTGCTCAGCGTAAAGTTGTCAACACAGTATGTTGATGGTTGATGACGTGGGTTCAAATCCCGCCCGAGTCGGATTTTTTTCTAATATTGATTTATTTATTTTTCACAGAGGAATTACTCGTACTATCCTGCATGTCACAATAAAAGCACAATTTAAAATTTCACCTGAGATAGAAGCTTTTTTGAACATCGTAAAACTCTGCTACTATAATGTTAGTAACTACTATCTAATCGATTGTCTATATTATGTTAAGGGTTGCCAATAAATATGAATTTCTTAATATCATCAATGATTTCTGTTGTTGAACTAATTTCATGTGTGCGTTCATTGTTGGCGGTAACAACCGATTGAATCCTCTTCTTATAAATATATGAATGAATAAGTTGTAATAATATGCCTACGGTTTTTAAGAATTTGGATCAAAGTGTTGTACGCTAAACGGCGCCTAGGCGTGAGAGCATTTTAGTGAGTGCGTGTGAAATGGTCGCGACAATAGACCGGGCACACACTGCGCGCGCGCACGCAGGGCTGCCTTGACTTGAAATTGGGCCACTGAAATTATGATTGTGCCTTAACTACTTAATTTTAATAAAAACAAAAGCGAACTTTATTGATTGTAAGTCGAGTGTTGCGCACGAAGTATCTATCTCAATAATAAAGTTTGTTCATTGAGCCATTTATTTAAAATTTAATAATAAGGATGTCCCTAAAAAAGACTGTGTCAGTAAAAAGTCATTTAAATACAAACTCAAGCAGTTCCTATTAGATAAATACCAACAGCAAAATTTTCCATTATAATTTAAAGTGCAGATTGACCAAGTTTAAATTGTAAAAAAGTTAACACATTATTACTTTTATTTGCTGAATGCAGCTATACCTAAATAAGTTGGATAGAACATTGTAATCAGGGTAAATATAAATGGGAGTGAACATCATCATCATCACAGCTCATATACGTCCCCACCGAGGGGCTCGAGCCTACCCTATGTTAGGGTGATTATAGGCCTTAGTCAACCACGCTGGCCCAGTGCGGATTGGTCGACTTCACATACACCTTTGAATTTCTTCGCAGATGTATGCAGGTTGCCTCACGATGTTTTCCTTCACCTTAGGAGCGTCAGACAAATGTACATATGAAATTCAGTGGTACATGGCGGTCCAAGGCAATAAGTGCCGAGTCCACAGCGCCACCGACGCTCAACCGACGCTCGGGAGTGAACATACTGCCAACAAACTGTTTGCAGTTTGGCAGACGTTTTTGTAAAAAATTTCAACCCAAACCAATGTAATATTTTTTTTTATAAACAAACATCCTTTGCATCTAATTAATTTATTTAGCTGGTTTTTAAAAGCTTGAAATTTATTGGTATTTTTAAAGAAAATGCAGTCGCAAAATAATACAATCATTTCATACTAAGCAATAAAATTAAATTGCTCGTACTGGTACTACACTTCGAGTTAGGTGTTGTTATTCGGAAACCACCTTTTTTGTTAAATTAAATATATTTATATTATTTTTTGGTTGAATCATGAATCGTTTAATTTTATTACAAATGTTTACAGATATTGTGAAAATTGGGTGTTGACATAGGCTATTAACAGTAAAGTGTACATTATTGGCTTACCAAAGTACCTATGTAGTTGAAATTTCGCTAAATTGTCCCCCAGGAAAACCACGGACGGATGTGTTGAGACGATGACATCAAAAGGACAGGAAAAAAGTGTCTCTAAGTCGCACCAAAGAATAAATAATAGTAGTAAAATACAAGATACTCATAGATTGAAGGAGGCCTACATCCTAAGAGTGGAGACAGGCTGAAGAGAGCCTAAGAATTGAAATTTGCTGAGGTTCAATAAGTACTCGGTGTCCTAAGGGGTCATAACGTCAACTTGGTATATTAATTAAAGACGCAAGTTGGAATCCTGTACAAGGCGAAGTGTTGATTTATAACATTTTAAAAATACAAAGTCACAATTAAAAAACATTTCAAAAAAAATCAACAGCCTTTAGCATTTTACCTGTTCCTTAAAACGTTGGTACGTTGTAATTGTTCGGGGGTATTTAACGAAATCAACGAGGATCAACCGGTGCCTCAATGACCAGCCCTAGGATTTTGATGCACCAGCCAGTTCTGATTTAGAGGAGGCATTACACTGACAATGCGGTATCATCGCGCAACGCCACAATAATTACGGCCCCGTTGCGTAGGAGTCATGGGAATCTGACTAGTCTGCACAAAGCGGCCAGCCTGTACTCAAATCACACACGGTGTATTTCTAATTAGAATATATAGGATCTACAAGAGAATGGCAACTGCTTTCGCAAGATAAGTATTATGTAGCTATTTGCAAAACAAAATGTATTAGGTACATTACATACAGGTGGGTACTATAGAGGCATATCTTAGGTAATACTCGTAACCTTCTCACACGAATGGCATTAATTTTTTTTCTCTTGCGTTTAAGCTTGTTGTATTGGTTTCTTAATTTAATATTCATATTTATTTGTTATACTTAATGTTAAATATATAAAATTTTGCTACTTACAACGTGTAACAGAAGAAGAGAACAGGCAGAGGCTTGAAGAGGCTTGGGACTGATAATTGAAAATTTTCTAACATCTTTTAAAAAATTATCTTAGGTATTCCTAAATTTAATGCGAATCATCTACGATTTTACTGTGTGTGGATTATAAATAATAGTCCATCTGAAAAGAAGTAACAGGCGTGAGTCATATGATTTTACACATGCTATTCATGAAATCGGTCGGAGCGTCGGTGGCGCTGTGGACTCGGCACTTGCCTTCCAATCGGGAGGTCCGGGGTTCAATACCGCCATTTACATTGTTTAGAATGTTGACCACCCGTACGGTCAAATTTCTAAACAAAAACCTGTGATTAAATATTTTTTTTCATTAAAATCGATCCAGATGCAAATTCCAGCCAACAATTTACTAGGTGTGCATTATTTCTGTTATACATGTTGTATATTCCCCATTAAATTTCAATTTTGAAAACAATTAAATTTGAGGATTAGTTTATAATATAGGTACTTCTTCTATTGTATATCGAGCGAAATGCTTACATGATGTCCATATTCATAAATTAAAATCAAAACCATTATCACTGCAACCCGACACGTTCCATTGCTGAGCACGAGTGTCTCCTTACGGCCGGTATCAATAGTCATAGCTCCAGTAGTATTTGACATTAGCTCCACGTATTGACGTATGTTGTAATACGTCAAATTTTATCACCAGTAAACAATTCCACGACATATAAGTAGAATATTGAATCCGCTCGTTAGTAAACGAGGAGGAATTCGCTTAGCACGCTGGTATAAGTTTGGTGTATGCATTTATTTGGACTTTTCCATCTCTTAGCAAAAGTATAATTTTATTGCAGTGAACTCCCTTAGTCGCCTCTGACGACTTCTACTAGAAGAAAGAGAGCGGCGACACGTTTAACTCTAAATCCGTTAATACACGGACGATTTACTAAAATTATAATGTTATACAATATGAAGATAACGTTGTTGATTCCCCATCTCTTCTTAACATCATTAATAGATCACACGATAGCCCCATCCATTGTTGAGGACACAGCGCACGACAAATTAAACCAATAAAGGACAAGATAACAATCTAAGCGATCCATCACGGACAAATGCGCCATACGTGAATTGGATGGCGACTTTGTAATAACAATCAGCTTTATTTTAAAAAATTAATTTAAAAATAATCCGAAACGTGTTTTAGCTATCATCAACACCTTTGTTGATGATAGCTAAAACCTCATAAATTTTTTGAAAGAGCATCGAAGTGATGGTTTCTTTATCTTTTCAACTCGAAAATATTTCATAAGCAGCTTCATCTTTTGAAAATCTTAAGTTAAGACACAGATATTTTTTTCGATATCGGAACTCAACTCAAGGATGCAGTCTAATGTATTGGCGAATAAATTTAAAAATTGGTTGAACGTTGGGGTACTCAACTTTTATTCGAACTAAGAAACATTATTGTATAGATTTAGGCGAATATATCAAAGTCACTGAAGAAAATAATGAAACTGATTTAAAATCACAGGTAAAAGTTGTAATTAAAGGTTCTAATGTGGTGTAGTGTGTAAATAGTTATTTGTTATACATGAGTGCAAAGTTGCTTTTTAACCGCGTGCTCAACTTTGATGACCGAGCAAGCGAAGGATTCTAAAATTAGAATCCTGAGCGTTAGCGAGGGAACCAAAAGAGCACAAGTTGAAAAATCTTTGCACTCGAGTGCAACATGTAACTTTTCATCCCCCCTCAGCGAGGAAATGACTAAATGCAAAATAAAACATTAACAATCACAAGATACTTTTATTTCATTTTAGGTACATATTTACTACAACATTATGATAGGTAAGTATACAAGAAAAATATTTATATTACGTATAACAAATAATATACGTTTTTTTTTACTTGTTTTTAAGTTTTTTGTTTATAACAATACGACGTCTAAACGAAATGGCGCGCGCAAAGCAAATTAAAAACAAAAGTACACAAAGGAGGTTCAGAGTCTGAGTTTTTAAAATTTACAAAAATGTTTTATGATAGATTCGGCACCATGTAGATGGAAGTAAATAGGTTTAATGATGTTTTGAAATCACATACCTAGTGCACGCGATGTATTAAATTCAAATTTACTTTAACCTCAAGCGGATAAAAACGGCTTTGGCGGTCAGATATCAAATAGCAAAAATACTCTTTCCGAGATGGGGGGATGAAAATACTATTGACAACCTAAAGACCGAAAATGGAATCAACATGTGGGCATAAAATTAAAATAATGCACTTATTAACTATTAAAATAACACCCAAAAATAATGCTGTTATATCATGGCACAAAATATACCAACATATTTCCATGATATAAATCAGTTTCAAAATTATTATACCTATACCCCATTCAAAATTTAAAATCAAACTATTCTCAGTAACAATCCGTTTACTTTTTTACACGACATTATCTCGATATGATCCAATAAAACCTAAAGGGATTAAAAAAATCCGAGCAACGACGCGACGTAAAACTTTATCGTAATACTAACGGCCGAAAAACACGAAACATTTTTAATTTTGCATCTATTAAACTTTTTAAAGCTTTCTTGAAGCTTGTATTTTTTGTAATTTTGTGTACATTTCTTGAATACTGTTCAAAAAATTACCCGCTCAGTTAGGAAAAAAAACCTATAACTTCGTTGCAACAGTTTGAATGTCGCTAGTCGAATACTTTTTCCATGTAATAACGATTTTCAATATACGACGATGTATTAGCGATGCTGTCGATATCTCTTAGAACTATTTCTCATTAGGTACTAAGAAATCGATGCAAACATTATGCGACTGTAGTCGTAGTGACACGAAAACCAACACTACGCGACAGTACTGTCACCACTATGGCTGGTGATGAAGGACTGGTGAGCCACAGCTACTGGCGATTGAATACGTACGACGCGTGCCACTCTGCAAGCACAGCACGGACTGCCAAAACTGGACTTGAGTCACGCATTAATCTCACAATTTCAGTGACATAATCTCTTTTTTCTTAAAGAGTAGCACGACGGTGCATATTTATTGTGACTGACGTGATAAATATTTCTTGACGCTCGTCAAGGGACACGTGTGACTGAGTTTTACCGAAAATTTTCCGATAAACGTTATTGCAATTGTTTCACGGCGTCGTCGCCGTCGTCACTACAGCCGTGCGTGCCGCCCAAGAGGATAAATTCTGTTTCTATTCCATCATCACAGCCCATATACGTCCCCACTGAGGGGCTCGTTTCTATTGCCCGTTCGAAATGCGACCATCTGCCAAAAGTTGCGATATAGACATACGTCTAGTCGTCAACGCATAACTAAATCGTTGAAAGCATCACCATAAATTATGACATGAAAAATGGAAGGATATAGTGTACACTGGTGTACATATGCAGGCGTGAATTCTGTCTGCATTAATTAAATGCATAAATAATTGTAAATATAAATACAGTTAACCTCGTTCTGTATAAAATTATAAATTCGCAAAGATTGCAACAACGCACGCAACAAAAACACACGTTGAAAACAAAACAAGATCAAAATCAAATAACTTTCAAATAATACAAAGAGCCGGAGGAAGTGACATCCCGAAGCCGGCGAGCGGTCGCACAAAGCGATTAAAGTAACGTTTCACTGTTTTGTTTATAAATACAAGCGGATACGTGTTTCAGTGAGGAAACAAATAAGTACAGCAGAACAGTCGCACTGAAATCGGGCTATTTTCGTGTCGGGGCCGCGGACATTATTTGTAATTGCTCGCCCATGGCCTACAACGGTGTCATAAAATCTTATTATGTCGTGTTATAGGTACCTATACTCTTTAAACTCTGTAAAGGCTGTTTGGCTGATTCTGAAATAAAAAATTTGTCACACTAATATTATAAAGTGCATTTTTTTTACTAACGTCATAATATAGATAAATACCCCTTAACAAATTTCATACACACCTAAAGCTCTGTAAACAGACATAACTTAGTTATTATAATATAATGTCATTTAATTTTGCAAGTTGACAGGTGTTAATGAATTGACCGACACTGTTTGCTGAGTAACTCTGTTTTTACTTTTTCTTTCATCGTCGTAGACATGAAACGTGCTGATCGTTCGGTAGCGCCACATTTCGTCCTGACAACGCGACGCAGTGCAAAGAAAGCACGTTGCTTCGCGGTTAGCCGGCGACGCGGATGTCGCCCGAATTAGAAGACGCCTTCGAGGATTTGCGACGCCGCACGATAGGGTTTGTCCAAGCGGTGACGGATTTAAATACATGTGCCGTCGATCCCTTTCTTCCCGAGAATGTCTTTAGAGCAGACTTAAGGCTTATTCATACTGATCAGTGAAGTCACGGTTCCATCACAGTATCGCCACCGTGATAAATACTCTTTCATACATTCTCTTTGAACGTCACTCAGAGCCCTGCGTTGTCTCGGACACTGACAGGTGTGGTTTTATTATTTAAAAAATAAGTATGGTGACGTTCATAGAGAATGTATGACAGAATAATTATCACGGTGGCGGTACTGTGCCGAAACTGTCTTCACTGATCTATGTGGACCGGCTTTTAAGGAGTTGACCGCAATTATACCTCTACGAAAAGATAAAAAGCTCGAAACGAACACTAAGCTAACTGCCTGGCCAGCATTATGTACCTACCTAGTAGTTCAATCCCTCGTCTTGGGAGTGACCCGTGTCCAGCAATACAATGTTCATACCGGTTGAAATGATAATGATGACGTCAGGACTCAGGTTGACGTCACTGTCTTACAAGAGTGCTTCTTAATAGATGAATTTTGAATAACCTTTACTCAATCTAGTCTCTACATAATTTAAAACAAAGTCGCTTCCCACCGTCTGTCTCTCGGTACGCTTAGATATTTGAACAACGCAACAGATTTTAATGTGACTCGTCACATTAAGGTAGATAATTTATTAGTAAGAAATATAATAATAAAAGTAGTGAACCGCTTCGGACAGGTAGTAATTTTATATATTAAAAAATCTACACTTATCTTTATGCGTATACCTATAACGGCGTCCACTGCGTTTAACGGACCGGATGTCCGTCACGAGAAGCCGTGGCGGGAGACACCATCGTGGACGTCCGGCGTTGACGCTCAACGCTCTGGAAGCCTTAAATGACTTCAATTCAATAAAAAAACAGTGATTAAAAAGACGTATTAGCGCTAGGCAATGATAATGATAAAAGCGTTTATATTTATATCATAAAACCCACCAACGAATTCATTATAAAAAGACTAAGCTCAAAACACTACATTACACTCGAAAAACGTAGGGCGCATCTTTATACTTTGGTATCCACACGTTCATTTTCTTTAAAAGTGGTATTTGTGACTATTAAAATCAATGGAAATACGCCCTACGTTTTTCGAGTTCATCTATGGTCCTCTCTTCTTATAATTTATCTGTCTATTTTGACTTTTATGAATTTTTTTTTTTTTTTGTTAAATCTATAATAAATATTTCAATTAAACGTTTAAATAAACTCAAACTAATAATTTGATGAATAAAATTGACTGCAGTTATTATATTTTGGCAACCCTGAACAAAAGAAATAAGCATACCCTTCGTGTCGCGAATCGCTCCACTAATTCTGTCTACCGTGCTCTTTCTTGAGTTAAAAGCTTTACCCTTAGCTAAGTAAGTGTCCATAGTCTAAAGTGTCTCTATAATCTTGTTGGTATGCTCTTAATAGGTATACCTACATTAGACACTTTAATATGAGCTTTAACAGTAAAAATTGTTAATATTTCAAGGACATTATCATCACTATACCCACTTCGGCCAAATACAAAACTCAATGTGACACTTTAATATAGTGCATGCTACTTTTATACAAGAAATTGTTTTTTGAACGTTCGTATAATATATATATATAAATATTTTTGGAGGATAGGTAAGCGATTTAAGTATAAATATGAAATAAGCTTTTAAATAAACTGTCAAAAATATACAAAATATTGCCGTAAAAGGTTTTTGATGAATTATGGGCATCATCATCATCATCATATCAGCCAAGAGACGCCCACTGTTGGACATAGGCCTCCCCCAAGGATCTCCATACCGATCGGTCCTGCGCCTCCCGCATCCAGCGGCTTCCCGCGACCTTCACCAGATCGTCGGTACACCACAAGTGGGTCTTAAAATGAACATAGACAAGACTAAAATAATGTCGAATTCCCGTGTAGTACCCACTCCTGTGAATGTTGGAGGCTCTACGCTGGAAGTTGTTGACGAATATGTTTATGGGGCTTCCAGAAAGAGGTAAATCGGCGAATCCAACTCGGCTGGGCAGCGTTCGGGAAGCTACGCAGCATATTCTCGGCCCATCTACCGCAGTGTCTCAAGACACTGCGGTAAATCTTCAATTACGTAAATGCGGCGGCAAGTCTTCAATTCGTGCGTGTTGCCAGTGATGACATACGGAACTGAGACGTGGCGGCTTACAATGGGTCTCATAAGAAGGCTCAAAGTCACCCAAAGGGCAATGGAGAGGGCTATGCTCGGGGTTTCTCTACGTGATCACATCAGAAATGATGAGATCCATAGAAGAACTAGTGTTACCGACATAGCCCAAAGAATTGCAAACCGTAAGTGGCAGTGGGCAGGACACATCGCTCGTAGGACTGACGGCCGTTGGGTTGGTAGGCCCCTACAAGGTGGACATCCCTACTAATAATTAGAAATGCGAAAGTAATGTGTTTCTAAATAAAACTAAACATTTCGGATTTACTCGCGTATATTTAGTTAACACATTTTAATTGTTTAGCTCGACGCGACGTTTCGAACACTTTGCGGCATTAGTGGTCACGGGGTGACTAAAGTTGCTGGTGGGTGTCATAGAGTAACATCAGATTTTTTTATTTTACTACCGTCATCTCATATATTTAATAATAATAATAATCATTTATTCCCAGGCCACACAAACCCATAGTACATAATACGAAAAACATAATCAATATTGAAATTATAATTTCATACATAATAAAATACAAAAAAATATTTATACATAATTAAATACTATTAAAATCAATACATTATATTAAATTACAACATTATCCATTACAATTATTATCGTCATTAGGTATTATTATTAAAATTGTCACAGCACTTATTCATTATAAGTAATCAAAATAAAATATAACTAAATTAAATTAAAATAAAATTCAAATCTAATTAAAAAAAATAACAGTACTAAATTAAAAATAGAAATTAATACATCAGATTAAAAGGAGACGGATCACCCTCCATAGAACCTTGGGCCTAGGGTGTAACACAATGAAAGTGGTATTATTTAAAAGGTTAAACGGACATTAAACGGTTTCTGAAAATTTGGCCGTAATTGGCAATCTCAGATCTGAGAAATTAAAGATTATAAAAAGTGGGTTTATGAAAATCAGATGTCGAAACAGAGCGCTTTTTCAGGGAATAACATTATATATTTCTATCATATTAAAGCATTTTTAGGTTACTAAATATTAGTTAAAATAGTTTAGAAGACTGAACTTACAGGTTGAGGTGCACGCCAATCACGAAACAAAGTCAGTATGGCATCATTATCTAAAACTCTGTTGCCTATTGCGTTACAGCGATCTAACGCTATACTTATTGCAATTTATACAACGATTCATGGTGTGGTGTCCAATAGAAAGGCCGAGCGGGAAGTGCAGGAACAAGATTGCCAAAGTCAATCGTGTGTAAGCGGGTTTTCGGTATCCGGTGTGAAAGCAAAGATCATACAAGAAAAATAAGATCACTGAAGTCCGTATTGAAAAGCAAAGGTCGTAAAAAATCGAATAACAATAAGAGCACACTCAAAACTTAGCGAACGAAACTAAGCAAACGAGTCGAGTGACATCTGACATTTTCTTTTTTTTTCACAGCGCTGACCCCAAAGTATTTAAGAAAAAAGATATGAATAATCGATTACAGATATATTCATTTTATGGAACTCTTCTTCATTGTTTAGGACAAGAAAGATTATAGTTATTGATGTTTAATGTGCGTGAGAGTATGGCAAAAATATTATTTATAGTTCACCTGACGTTAAACTATTATCACGGGAAATAAAATGTAATCGATTACAGCATGTTACTCGATTCATTCGTTATCAATAACTTTAAACCTGATTTTCTCTTTTCTCAGATTGCGGATGAGGCTGATTTTTCTAACATATAACTACTATGCAATAAGAGTTAAAATAAAGAATATTTCATGTTGTTACATTTTGGCCCACGATGAACCGTCTCCTTTGTCAATAAATATTACGATTAGTTACAAATAATAATAATAGTGCCTATAAAATTACGTTTAAAACAACGTTTATTGCCTCTTAGTCCCCAGCCACAGAAACATGTCCGTTACAGCAGCTACGGATATAGCAGCAATCGACTCTTCCCGCGATCATTCTCAAGACGGTGTTGGGGCTGGCCCAAACCCTGCGCACCAACGACGCGCGCCTCTTACGCATTGTCGCATGGAAACAATCAGTACGCGCCGTCGCGAACATGCCTGAGGCGCTGCAGTAGCGGGGCAGCCCCAGCACCGCCCACTGGACACGAAGGGCATTGTAAACTCTTTGCGTGTAGTCGGCCCACAGGGCACACGTGTACATCGCGGTGCAGTATGCACAAAATAGGGTAATTTTTACCCCTTCCGAACATCGCGCAAACCTGCGCGCCAGCAATATTAAAATGGTTTAGAAAAATGGAAAATTTAAACAGCTCATGGACTGGGCGACTGGGTGGCTGATGGCTGCGTTATTTAAATGTGTGGTACTCGTGCAAATAAAAAAAAGTATAATGTGTTTCTATTTGTCTGTGTGTTAACGCTTACACACCTACACAGCCTAGGTGACACATTTTTAATGAAATTTGGTATGGAGATACTCGTAGATCAAGCCCTGGCTAAGAACATAGTTTAAGATGAGTTCCCTGAGGAATGCGTGATACCTATAACCGAACTCCCGCTATAACTGAATGCCAGACGGACGAAGTCGCTAGCATCAGCTAGTATGTATTCAATATCCAGTTCCATGTTTTGTGACGGCATGCATGTTAAATTAAACCTATCCATAAAAGTTACCCACAAAACTACATAACAAATATGTACCTCTAGATGCAGCTGTTATGAAAACGTGTTTGACTCTACATAACCTTTTCTACTTAACTTAATTGTGATTATGAAATTACTTCCAACACTAGTGTGAGATGCCAGAAATTAATGACGTTGATAGCGTAATATTAAATAGCATCAATCCTTACTAATATTATAAACGCGAAAGTTTGTGAGTATGGATGTTTGTAACTTTTTCACGCAAAAACTACTGAATGGATTTGGATGAAATTTTGTAGGTAGACGAACAACGACAGGGATTAGCATTATAGGCTACTTATTTTCCCGGAAAAGTAAGTGGTTCCTGCGGGAAAGTACATTTACAGTTTTTTCTTTGAACTTTTAAGACGAAACATAGCTCGCGGGCACAGCTAGTATTGTATAATATTAAACATGCAGTCTGCAGTCGCGCATTGTAGCGTCGGTGGCGCTGTGGACTCAGCACTGGCCGTCTAATCGGAAGGTCCGGAATTCGACCCTGCCCTGCAGCAATGTCCGACGCTCCTACTGTGAAGGAAAATATCGTGAGGCAACCTAGGCCGGGTGTTTGACTAATGCCTTTAACATCCTAACTTAAGGTACCAGTATAGGCACGCGCCCCTCGGTGGAGACGTATATGAGCGGTGATGATGATTGTCAACCAGACTTGCATTTTCAACACTCAAACCATCAATATTTTTGAGACATACGAAATGTATAATGAAAAATGAAACTACAAACTAGTAGATCTAGATAATGTGCCTTCGTATTCAAGTTCGTTTGTATGGAAGAAACGACACGTACGAGGGATATAGAAAAAATGTTTTTAATACAGTTGCTCTAAAAGTAGTATATTGCAGGGCTGTTTAGCCTGCGGGATGACCACCATTACGCACTAGTGCTTTTTCTTTACCAAATGTCAAATGTCTAGAATCTGACGCACATTTTGCTTTTTTTCTGCTTTTTTCTAGCATGCTAAGTTAAGATTGCGCTAAATAATCTGACTGGTCTACCAGATTTTGTATTGTAAAAGCATGCCTAAAAGCAAGGCATAACAAAAAGCACGGCAGTGACAAAGCATAGCACGCATTTGCTTTGTCACTGCTGTGTACGTACGACGACTTATTTGGCGCCATTTTTCTAAAATTTTCTCTGCGTGATTATTGATTGTTGTTATTTGCTTAAAAGTTTAATAATTCTATAAAATGAGTGACTCTGATAACATATTAATTGATTTACCACCACCGGAATTATGTTTAATTGCTGAAAATGCGAGTGTGAGTATTTTACCTGTAAAGTCCAAAAGCAGGTACATTGCTACATATGGTTGCTACGTACTCGTATTTATTGTTTAATTTTTTCGCAACTGTATTAAAAATAGTTGTTCAATACACTTGCGGGACTGTCATTTCCACTCGTTCCGACTGTCAACCCTCGCCTTCGGCTCGGGACGACATTTGTCGGAACTCGTTGCAATGACAGGCTTCCCGCACTTGTAATGAAAATAACTTTTAATGTTCAAAGTTATTTTACAAGGCGAGTGCTACCAGCTTTTCTCAAAAGAAAAATAGAGTTTGTGTCAAAAAAAATTGATTGCATTCGAACATTTCCGTTTACTGAATGACTTTAATTTATTATTTTACGGTTTAACATTTTCTGAGACACTTACTATTGAGTACAGTTTTCTTGGTCCTCTTGGGCATACCTGGTTATTTAGCAGACAACAATAACAACAAAACAAAATTGAAATTGTTATGAATTTGAAATTGCTAAACCTATAACGGCTGACGATTGGCGCAAAGTGGTAGAAAAAAATAAAAAAAAGGCCAAGTACGTGTCGGACTCGCGCACCGAGGGTTCCGTACAAACCTGTAGGTATAAAAGTAATAATTTACGGATATCGCAATTTTTCCTTAATCTGTGCTATAAGATGTTACTTCGTACCAAATTTCAAGATTCTGAGTTCACGGGAAGTACCCTGTAGGTTTTGATTCCCTTGCTAGTGTCGAAAATTTGCGGAAATTCGCGGCGTAAACGGCTGTATCTTTTGATTGCGTTGGCTTAGAAGTTTGATTTTTTCACCACTTCAAGGGACAGTAAACCTGAGAATTTGATATAAATTTCAGCTTGATACCTTCACACGTTCCTGAGAAAAAGGGTCTTGACAGACAGACGGACGGACAACAAAGTGATCCTATATGGGTTCCGTTTTTTCCTTTCGAGGTACGGAACCCTAAAAAGGATGTTACGTCAGATTGGATGAGGGATGTCCACTTTGGCAACTTTGCGAAAACAGAATAATTATTAGAACTTGGTAATTTAGGCTCTATTGATAATGAAGTAGATGTGGGTGTACGTTGTTTGCCTTTGGAATGAAAACAATAAAAGTTCATATTGTTAGGTTATTATTTTTGAGAACCTGCAATTTGCTATCTCTTGATATTTATAATTTTATGAATTCATGACACGGGCAACAGCTAGTAAAGATTAGGTATATGGGGTATTGATTACACCTGTCTGTAATGACGTAATTAAGTAACTAGTACCGTACTAGTTTCAATCTAAAGCTACCTTGGACAGGGTATAACTAGTTTATACGGCTTCTGGATGACGATCCGTGGGGGCGTCCATACAGGGTGGTGAGGGGGAAATTCAAATCTTCCGCTCCCCCTACCGCCGCTATGGACAGGGGGCTGCTAGATCGGGTGTTGGGAACTCTGTTCCCCGATCCCGGTCCGTTCCAGCCCCCCAGATGGTCCCCCCGGATACTCTTCCGGTGGAGGTGGCTGCCGCCATCCCTCCCGTGTCGAACGTGGAATTCGACACGGTGAGGGACCGGTTACGGCGCAAAAAGAAAGCGCCGGGACCGGACGGTGTCCCAAGTAGGGTTCTGGCCCTCGCCCTGGGACACCTCGATGAGCGGTTCCGAGCGGTGCTTGACCTATGCATCGCTTCGGGCTGCTTCCCCAGTCGGTGGAAAGTAGGCAGGCTCTGCCTGTTAAGGAAGGAGAGCCGCCCCGCGGATTCCCCGACTGGGTATCGGCCGGTGGTGCTGCTCGATGAAGCCGGGAAGTTTTTCGAGAAGATTCTCGCCTCCCGCATCATCGAGCACCTAGAGGACCGGGGGCCGGACTTGGCTAACAACCAGTTCGGCTTCCGCACTGGCCGGTCCACGATGGACGCAGTGGCCCTCCTCAAGGGGTGGACTGAGGGGGCCACAGCTCGTGGGGAGACTGTCGTTGCGGTGTCTCTTGACATCCGCAACGCCTTCAACAGCCTTCCCCATGAGTGCATAAAGGAGGCACTCCGTTTCCACCGGGTACCTCCGTACCTCCGCGCCCTCGTGGAGAGCTACCTGGAAGGCAGGTCAGTTCTGTACGAGGGGCCGGACGGTCGCGTCCATACGTGGGCAATGGCGGCAGGTGTACCCCAGGGATCCGTACTAGGTCCTCTACTATGGAACCTGGGGTACAATTGGGTCCTGCGAGGCGGCCTCCTGCCACGAACGGAGGTCGTCTACTTTGCCGACGACACGCTCGTCGCGGCAAGAGCCAAAACGGGGGAGGAGGCCTTGCATCGGTCTGCACCTCTTTAGTGGTCCGACGCATCCGCCTCCTGGGCTTGGTCGTGGCCCTTGATAAAACGAAGGCCATGAGTTTCCACGCCCCCCGTCGCAGGATCCCACCGGGGCTCCGAGTCCGAGTGGAGGGGGTCCGTATACCGGTCGAGGCGCACCTCAAGTACCTCGGCCTGGTTCTGGACCCCCGATGGAATTTCGAGGAGCACTTCAAGCTCCTCACTCCACGGCTGTGTGCCGCCGCAGCCGCACTCGGACGGGTCCTTCCTAATGTGGGAGGGCCAGGATCGGCGTGCCGTCGACTGTATCACGGGGTAATGCGGTCGATGGCACTTTACAGAGCCCCGGTATGGGCGGAGTGCCTCTCCCCCCGAACGGTGGCCCTCTTGCGACGTCCGCAGAGGGTCATAGCAACCCGGGCCGTGCGAGCTTATCGCACGGTCAGCCACGGCGCGGCCTGCATTCTTGCGGGCCAAACGCCGTGGGATGTCGATGCACGCGTCCATGCGGAAGTGTATCGACATCGGGTTTCCGTCAGAGAACGGGGGGGACGATCCGCTCCTGAAGAAGTGGAGCGGGTTCGTACCCAGGCGCAGAGGGAGGCTATGCGTCGATGGGGTGAGGCGCTCGCCTTCCCAGCTGCCGGCCACCGGACGATAGAAGCGATACGTCCGGTGTTGGAGGAGTGGGTAGGGCGCCGGCAGGACAGTCTTTCGTTCCGCATGGTGCAGGTACTGACCGGACATGGTTGTTTTGGCCACTACCTGCACCAAGTCGCGCGTCGGGAGGAAACGCCGCAGTGTCATCACTGCGACGCTCCCGATGACACTGCCGAGCACACCCTGTTGGTGTGCCCGGCCTGGCGACGCCAGCGCAGCGAACTCATCGCTGCGCTGGGAGACGGAGACCTCTCGCTGCCGAGCATGGTCGTGGCCATGCTCCGCGGCGGGCCGGAATGGGGGGCTGTCGCCTCCTTCTGCGAGGACGTCATCTTGCAGAAGGAGGCCGCGGAGAGGGAGCGGGAGAATGATCCTCAAGCCGCTCCCATCCGCCGCAGACGGACAGGCAGGCGAAGGCGGGCATTCGCACAAGCGATGCCCGTCTAATGACCCTGCCGTGGAGGCCTGCGTGCACGGTTGGCCCCGTGCACGTCGCCGTAAGGCCCTCCGTCTGGGGATTGCCCTTTTGTTCTCAGGCAATCCCCCCTTGGCGATAGCCCGACCAGTTAGGTCGGGCCAGCCCGGGCGCGTTGGTAGTGGTAGTCGCAGTGTGGACCCTACCACGCGCGCTCATAAGGGCAGGGAGAACACCGAGGGGTTTAGTGGGTAGGCCCGGCTCTCTGCCGGGAGAGCCCCACACACGCTCGTCGTCTAGCCAACGGCGAGTACGGTGCGGTCACGCATTCCCCTCGGAAAAAAAAAAGGGGTATAACTAGTTATATTAAGGTAAGTGCGTTGACTTTTTTCTTAAACATCATGCTCATTACAGTTGTAAATTCTTTACAATCGCGATCGTTATGGCAATGCATCAGGCACACATGTTCGTAGCAAAATAAAAATGAGTGGTACTACGTAATTGGGTCTTGTAGCCCGTCCTGGGGTCCTTGAACCGGCGTGTGCGCAGGTAGCGGGCCGGCCTTGTGACCTATTGCGGCCTTGCAGATGCTACGCAGCGCAGGTGAACTTAAGGTACCTAATTATTATAATAATTCCCTCTTACAAGTGGCATGCGATATTGTAATGGTGAAGCGACAGGCCTCTTTTCAACCCGTAGCTGATGTTTTATTGATTCGTTTGCATTTATGTAAATTTATTGTTTTTTGTATGTCATATTATTAATATAATTTACTACTTGACTTTACTCTTCGCTCGAGTGATCCACACGATTTTGATTCTTTTCTTTTTTTTTTTCTTTTATCCCAGAACATTGATTTAAAAGGCAAAGGTGTTTTAAATTATTATCCGTGCCTAACATGCAATGATTCTCATGCAAACTCATTCACCGATATTACTCCTTATATCTAAAAATACCACTCTATAATTATCTATTTCTTTGAGTAATCATTAGCTTCTGGAAAAGCTCGAGCCAAGAACCATATATTCAACATTAAAACAACTAATTTCTATTCCTTTAAGGTGTGGGACTTTTAATTAAATTAATTCTCCTTATAAGCTTTTGTCTTCCTAAGCTTGAATGAAAACATTTTTAAAAGTTAACTTTTTTTAAAATCCTGGAAACCAAAAATGATAAAATATGAACCATCTTACTTCTCGTCACCGAGGCAATATTTTCGACAAAGGAAAAAACAATACCTCAATCGGATTCGGGTAAGCAAATATTGGAAGTATTACAAAACGATATCGATCCTAACAGTGACACTTGTCGATATTCGAGCGCAAACATAGCATGACGCGTGACTTCACTTGAAAGTTTTGATAGATAACCGAGCGCGTGTCCGAGCGACGTACCGAGACTTGGTTCAGATAGGTACTCTGCTGTACCATGGCAAATCGATATTTTAGCCTTTACGTAAACGAAATAAGGTGATGTTAGTGGCTTTCAATGTTAAAGATATGTTGGTTGGCTATGGCGGTTGTGTCAAACAATTGGTGTTTGCAAGAGATAGCAGTTATCGCCTGGGAACCTCAAACAGGCGGGTCTGCCCGCGTGCCACCGCCGCCGCCGCCGCCGCCACGCCGCAACTCGCCCCCTAGGGGAAATACCTCCTAATCAGACTTTCACTGTAACTTAACTAGCTAAAGAGGCAAATTAGTTAGTACGAGTAGTTAGATTATATTAAATTGATAATTAGATAATCTCGAGTATTAACTTTAAATATTAATTTCGTTTTGAGAGTCGATTATAGATTATATAATTTATAATATTACTAGCTTTTACCCGCGACTTTGTCCTTTTTTTATTGATTCCCCTTACAAATTAACACACCCTTTTTACACCTTAAGGAATGATTTCGGGGATAAAAACTATTCTTTATGCTTCCCCACAACTCAAACTATCTCCATACCAAATTTCATCTAAATCGGTTCAGCGGCAAACTCCCCCCCCCCCCCCCCCGTTTTCTCCCCAATTTTTGCCCGATTTTACTCAACATGATGTTATATAGGGGTTTATAGATTTTTTCTGGCGTTTCTCGTACTGCATGGTGTATTATTTCGCATGTTAATATATTTACTTAGAAAATATACGCACCTAATTTGTTGTTGTAAATCGCTATAGTTTGTATTAAAGCTCTTATTTAAAAAAAAATACTCAAGTTCATATTTCAAAAATATAATTTTAGGTAAATTATTAAACATGATTAAAATAAAATGCGAGCCTCATAAGTATACAAATATATCCCACCAAAATAAAACTGTTAGAATTTTACTCAGCAATTGTTAGTGAGGGACAAAGTGGTATAGTCTAGTTTAAAAATCCATCACATCCCTTTCATTCACACACGCAAATTCGCAGGAAACAGTTAGCTACATATTTTCATACAAAAATTCAACATTGTATTTTAATTAATACAGGCATCCGGCGTGAAATTCACTGTGCGAATGCCATCGCATGTGATTATCAGCAGTATTTACAGGGGAGTATTTGTAAACGTTTATGTTGCATAAATAGCTCGAAATTTACGAGGCAGGACAGACATTTATACTTCTAGTATCCTGGCCCTCTGTCTTTGTCTAAAGCGGCAAGAGATGTGTCAACTTGAAAAATCCCACTCGAGTTAAAACTAATTCAACTCGAGTTGCCCGATTCGAATTGGCATAACAAATCTATATGTTTTAAGCTGTCATAACGGTGTCATATGATACTAATAATATGTTTATCACGATCGTATAGTATTTTCTTCATTTTCAGGTAAATTGCTCATACAATTATTTATTATTGGTTTAAACGGACACTTTCTATTTCTTATATTCGAGTATGTCAATGACGTCCCTGATTTTGTACAGGACAGGCATGGGATAGTATTATTTGCAGATAATACTTCACTTTTATTTAAAATAAAAAGAGTGTGCAAATTAATGACGATGTAAATAATTCTATCTCAAGAATTGTTCATTGGTTTAATGTGAACAACTTTTCACTTAATGAAGGGAAAACAAAATGTATAAAATTTATTTTAGCCAATGTGAAAGAGGTTCACACCAGATGACATTTGATTCTAAGCTGCAATGCAATGCAAGCGGCCCACATATAGATAAATTGTCAAAGAGACTTAGTTCTGCAGCTCACGCTGTATGGAAAATACGTCAGTTGACTGATGTTGATACAGCAAGACTTGTATTTTTTTCTTACATTCATAGTTTGATGTCATATGGCATTTTGTTGTGGGGAATTTTTTTGTGCTGCAGAAAAGGACTATTCGAGCTATTTATTATAACCTTAAAATGAGAGATTGTTTGCGAGAAAAGTTTAAAAAATTGGTATTATGACAGTAGCGTCGCAATATATTTATGAGAATCTAATATTATGTTCGTAAAAATATTCATTTGTTTTGTAAAAATAGTGATATTCATTCAGTTAATACTAGACAAAGGAATATGTTAGCTTTACCAAATACCAGGGTCCAAAAAATCAATAATTCTTTTAGAGGCCTGTGTATACGTTTCTACAATAAAATCCCAAGTTGTGTTGTAACTTAAACAAATTTAAAGTTGCAATCAAAGATGTACTTATTAAAAAAGCATATTATAAAGTGTCTCATTACATGACGGACAAAAAAGCTTAGGTTTGAACTCTCATTTCTAATATTTAACAATGTACTGCGTTTTGTTTCAAAGAAACATTCAGTGAAAGCAATTTATAAGCTAAGTTCACGCACTTCTCTCAGAGATAGCTTATATAATGTGAATTAACACATCTCTTCTTGTAATGGAAGTTGAGCTCAAACTTTTGCTTTGAGGTCAGCTTCCAATTGACGACTCTGTAACAAAACCAAAGTTGTAAATGGCGATTTAAAAGAGGAGATAAAAAAATTTGACCTTTCGAGTTTCTTGCCCGTTCTTCTCGAGAAGGCTCTCCCAATTTCCGAACAGGTGTAGAGTCATCTTTTTTTTTCATTCCTACTTGTATTTGCAGACACCTTGAATATATTCAGGATGTATGCACATACAAGGTTATATGATTTCTTTAAATTAGATTGTTTTGCTTTGTTTTGACGTCAATAAGTGCCTGTAAAGGCCTATGTTGAATAAAGATTTTTGAATTTGAATTTGACTTAGTATGTACTTGAATATTTGTTGTCAACGTTTTGTGTTTATCGCTTGCAATATAATAACTGCGTAGGTACATTATTTCCGCGTCACAAGAGCAAGCGATGCCACAGCCTTAGAATAATAACGCATAGAAAGACAGCCCGGTAAAGAGCGCGATGATTAAAGTGAAGCAAAAATGACACCGCTCGCTGTGTGCAGTCGCTTACGCGCGAAATATGCACACTACGATAAAAATAGTATGAAGCTGCCGGCGATATATGGGCTCACATTTAGTTGTATCAAATTGTGCGCGCCGGTTGGGTTTCTATGTCTATGTTGAATACAGCAAAGACGAGTACAATCTGCAATTATTGATTTGAAATCAAGTACTAAGAAGCGCCAGATATCCTCTTTTGTCACCCTCAACTCGTGTCGCTTCACTAGTGCATCGGCAACTCGAGAAGGTAACTATGAAACGAGTGACATCGAGTCATTGCGCTCGATTTAACGCGGGTTAGTAATCGAGGTAACCCGTCACTACGACAGGCGGCGGGGTAGATGGAAGATGGCTGGAGAGCAGACATGTGCTGGGAATTAATTTGACGGGCGTCGGAAATGCGTTGTTTGGTATGCAGAGAGCTCGTGTCCGTCTGCCGAGGCGACGACGAGGGAAAGCCTTGTCCTGCCCTGTCATTCGGAGGTTCCTGGTCGTTTGTTTATAAATTCACACGCATATTTATTTATGCTAAATCCAGAATCCACGTCGCGAGTAATTCGTGCTTTCATTCTGTGTTTACAATATTTAGCAGGCACCTTTATTACTGTTATCACTGTCATTGATTGCATGTGAATGAAATAAACAAACCATTAATGTTTTATCATGACTCTAAGTTGGTAAAAATATGTCACTGCGTTTTGATTCTTCTTAAAAATATTCCTTAAATATTACGCTTTCATCGTCAAGAAATCTCGATATAGAGAATTCTGAGAAGCATTCTTCTTACCTTGATATTTTATGAAATTTAAAATAAATTTTATTTAAGGATACTTGGCATGTTGTCTCTTTGTACAATATTAATTCTCACGTCGCAATAAAACAAGCTTACGAACGTTTGTAGCGCGCTATTTCCTCTGTCATCTGTTTGGTCGATTGAGATTCTGCATTTAGACATACTTGAAGGGTGCGTCTTACATATACTTGGAATAAGGTTTTAATTTTTTTATAACTACAATTACATATTTGTAAATAGTAGTAAACAAAATAGAATAGACTATGATGAATAGGTAATTCTACAGGGCACAAAGTGAAAGAAACTTATAAATCGTCGAGTCTTTATTCAAAACTTAATGTCCTTAGCAATTTAGTGAATAAAATTACATTTAATTCAAAAACATAACAATAACGTCCTTAAATATTTAAATCCTAATACTAAACAGCGATGAGCGAATGGTGTCAATTAATTAAATAAAGGATGAGGACATATTTTACATAAAATTCACTCATTCAGCTATTGCAAACAAAAATTGCTGTCGCCACTAACCAAACGTTAACTTCGTAATCATAATATATTAAATATTAGCAATAGTTACTGTAGAATAATTTTAATTGATTGGTGAATCTCCATTTATCTCGATTCGGCTCGGCGATCCATGTCGCGTGCAGCGGAATGCAACAATCGAAAGCCTGCAATGCAGGTGTAAGCACACCTGCCGCCTGCGCCTGCGCCGCCGGTATGTGCCCAACTGACCAGTCAATATTCTTATTCCTCCTTTGATTTAACTTCTCATTCTAGTTCTTTCATTTTAATGTATACGTATTAATAACGATTAATTATGATTTTCCCATTGTTCCTTATTAAATGCCGACTTAAATTGAATTAAGGAACCAAATATATACCTATTTGTGTTATTTCTATTACCCTGAAAATTGAATGTACATTTTACACTTAAAGGCTGTCTTTAATGAAAAATTGTTATCGCTGTTATCTTGGCATTTTATATATCTTCAAACCTATATCTGAGTGCAACTTTTTCCAATTCAATACAAATGACAAACAATTTACTTATTTATTAACTAGCTGTGCCCGCGACTTCGTCCGCGTGTTATAACTTATATAATTAGCTATCTTTCAGTGAAAGTCAAAATCGGTCCAGGCGTTCCGGAGATTAGCGGGAACAAACAGACAGTCAGACAAAAATTTTTTAAATTGTGTTTTTGTTATTGGTACCCGATACACATTCATACCCATTTAGTAAAAACTTATTTTTTTGACATTACAAACAGACACTTCAATTTTATTTATTTGTATAAATGTATAGATACAAACAGATTTTATCCCTTTTTAAGCTAAAAGGTCCACAAAACTGTTTGAACAGTTTGTCTGTGGACTCAGTCGAGTCTCATATCGTTGAAGAACAGTAGCTGAATAATCTGATATGATCGTGCAGTGAGATAGTCACTTGTTTAGTGGTTCGCACACCCCGCACTCTAATTCGCACTCTGGCTTTTAATGGTGTATTCGTTCCCAATGTTTCGAAAGCTTCTTTGAAGCTTAAAGCAATCAGTATAGCTTGAGGCAGCGATTACTGTAATTCTGTCCTTTTTGATGCTACAAAGTAGGAGAGGAAATTCATTGCTTCATTTTTTTGTATGACAAAAGGTTAAATTTAAAAAATGTAACAGTACATAGCTTGTAAGAATCGTGTTAAGTAGTATAATAAATAATATAAAGTTTGACATTTTATTATATTATTTATTATAAAGTATAATAAAATAAAATGTCAAACAGGACCAAACCTATGTTCCCATCCATATTGTGACAATCCGTCGACAGCCACCGAGGCCGATACGCGATCGATACGGGCGATTAAACTATTCGATGCTGCGGAAAATATTAAAAGCCTGTTAGTTTTATCAGATCCTAAGTACGCGTTTCGCTTAGAACGGTTCACATTAGTAAATTGAAAAACAAAAAGCTATTTAAAGACACATCGGATATAATCATAATTAAGGGCTATTGATAATTTTAAGCTTTTCGTGAACTGCTGTAATAAAAAAGGCAGTTTTACAATGTAAAACCAATATAAAGATATAAAACCAATATAAATAAATAATATCGATATAAATAAGTGGTTGTTGTAAGGTGATGCCTGTCCGCTAGGACTCCAGCCATAGCACGTCTACCAAAACACGATATAATAAAGCGGTTTATCGCGGTGAACTGTCAAAATACAATAGGGTTTCGTCGTATTTTGACAGTTCACCGCGATAAATCGCTTTATCATATCGTGTTTTGTTGGACGTGCTACGGGGGCTGGAGATACGGTTCGCCAACAGGGAATGAGGACCATCAAAGTTCTCGCCTTCGTTTGACCACGGTAATGTTTGACTAATTAAGGTGAAGCTGTAAAGACACTATCTGCGGCCAGCAGCTTAGATTTATTAAAAAAAGAAAATTACTGTGTGATTATATGTTAGCCAGAGAGGGAATTCTTAAACGATGTTCAATGTCGGTTCAAAAATATTTTCGTTTGTCCGAATATAAAAGAAAACTTTAGTTAAGACAGAGATACTGTTAATTATTGTTAGAATATACACGGTTATTTTTTTATCACCCTGGAAAATTTTAGGGACGCTTCAGGACACATCCATTATTATATTAAAAAAAAATTAAAAATTTTAAAAATCTCTAAAAATGCTGCTCTCAAATAGTGCAGCATTTTTTGGATATTTAAAAAAATAATATAAAATTAAGTAAGTGAGTTATTTTTTTATTCATATTTAAATCACTTTAATACCATACCTATCATGTCGTGAAGTGTCCCTTGAATTTTCCAGGGTGATAAAAAAATAACCGTGTATAAGCTTTGCTGTATACATACTTTTATTTGCAATTTCTTTTTATTAATAGGGTCTCTAGGTAGTTTGATCTGTTGCTCTACAAATTAGCTAAATTAAAACGTACAACATGGCGCTGTGATTCTGTCTTTTTTGTCTTCCATTAGCTTTCATCCTTTTCTTCGCCCATTGAACTAAGTACATGATTTTAGCTAACAGCTTCAATATTAAGGCTGTTCCATCAATATAACATTTATTTCATTTTATCCATTAGGGGGAGATTTTTGTTAACACTTTTATAAGTTGACGTCCCCTACTCATAATCTACCTCCATTCTCATCTTCTTAGTAAAGTAGTTTCGTGACTTTGTAAATAATACGTAATGACATTCTCTTTTATATATTTTATATCGAAATACAACGTGTAATCACGTATCCACAAAAAGTATATTCCAAAAATGAGGACAAGAATTAAAGAGTGGTTCTTGTCGTGATTTAATGAGCCACCAGTTGACGCGGAAGCCCAGAGCCTTGGAATGCACCTTCGGATGCACCTGCGCGACCAGTCCACTAACAAAAACATCGCACATCGAAACACGCAGCATGCACACCACATTCAGGAGCCCATAGGTTTTCAACATGAATAATGTTACTGCACGTGGTTCACGTGGTTGCATTGTTGCCCAATCACGGATGAATGTGAAGGCACGATGTACGACGTAGGAGCCACATTCATTTTTTCTAAAAAGGCAAGTAAGGTGATATCCTACAAATTTTGTAATTACGATTATTTTGAAGGACAGCCTTAAAAACCTTAAAATACTTATGGATGTTTGTTACTCTTTCAGAAAACACTAGCAGCCGGTTGCACCAAGTTTAACGTTTTACGATTTCGTAAAAAGTAACAACTTAATATCTAAAAATGGGTCGTTTTCCTTTTAAATATATTCAAAATTCAAAATTCAAAATTCTTTATTCAACATAGGCCTTTACAGGCACTTATTGACGTCAAAACAAAGCAAAACAATCTAATTTAAAGAAATTATATTAACCTTGTATGTGCATACATCCTAAATATACTCAAGATGTCTGCAAATACAAGTAGGAATGAAAAAAAAAAAGTTGATTCTACACCTGTTCGGAAATTGGGAGAGCCTTCTCGAGAAGAACAGGCAAGAAACTCGAAAGGTCTAAATTTTTTATCTCCTCTTTTAAATCGCCATTTACAATTTTGGTTTGTTACAGAGTCGTCAATTGGAAGTTGACCTCAAAGCAAAAGTTTGAGCTCAACTTCCATTACAAGAATAGATGTGTTAATTCACATTATATAAGCTATCTCTGAGAGAAGTGCGTGAACTTAGATTATAAATAAATTGCTCTCACTGAACGTTTCTTTGAAACAAAACGCAATACATTGTTAAATATTAGAATTGAGAGTTCAAACCCAAGCTTTTTTGTCCGTCATGTAATCAGACACTTTATAATATGCTTTTTTAATAAGTACATCTTTGATTGCAACTTTAAATTTGTTTAAGCTAAGTTCTTGTATACAACTTGGGATTTTATTGTAGAAACGTATACACAGGCCTCTAAAAGAATTATTAATTTTTTGGAGCCTGGTATTTGGTAAAGCTAACATATTCTTTTGTCTAGTATTAACTGAATGAATATCACTATTTTTACAAAACACATGAATATTCTTACGAACATATATTAGATTCTCATAAATATATTGCGACGCTACTGTCATAATACCAATTTCTTTGAACTTTTCTCGCAAAGAATCTCTCATTTTAAGGTTATAGATTGCTCGAATAGCCCTTTTCTGCAGTACAAAAACAATCTGAATGTCGGCAGCATTTCCCCACAACAAAATACCATACGACATCACACTATGAAAGTAAGAAAAGTATACAAGTCTTGCTGTATCAACATCAGTCAGTTGACGTATTTTCCATACAGCGTGAGCTGCAGAACTAAGTCTCTTTGACAATTTATCGATATGTGGGCCCCATTGCAGCTTAGAATCAAGTGTGATCCCAAGAAATACTGTGGTGTCCACAGGGTCAACACCTATATCCTTTATTTTTACAGTGGTGTGAACCTCTTTGACATTGGGTAAAACAAATTTTATACATTTTGTTTTCCCTTCATTAAGTGACAGGTTGTTCACATTAAACCAGTGAACAATTCCTACTATGATTTGCGCCGTACATGCAACCTTTTTAATCGTAAAGGATAAAATAAAACTACAATTCAAACTAGATTATGGGACAATTCTTAAACTGTTACTTAATTACGAAATCGTAAAACGTAAATTTGATGCAACCGGCCGTAGGTATACTTAACTGATAGTGATGAATCAAGAGCGTCGGTGGCGCTGTGGACTCGGCACATGCCTTCCAATCGGGAGGTTCGGGGTTCGAGACCGCCATGTACCAATGTGTTTTTCGTTTTCGAATTTCATATGTACATATGTCTGACACTCTTACGGTGAAGGAAAACATCGGCAACCTGCATACATCTGCGAAGATATTGAATGGTGTATGTGAATTCGACCAATCCGCACTGGGCCAGCGTGGTGACTAAGGCCTAAACACCCTAACATAGGGTAGGCTCCAGCCCCAAGTACATTATAATTATAACCAGTCATATCTACAAATTAACACCAGGCAGTGGCATCATTCAAATAATCGCTGAATTTATAATAACCTTTGTAAACTCGTGAGAGTATTTTTTACATGCGCTTTAAACTTATGAAATGGCAAATCAGTAACACTTTGTGGAACTTTATTGTAAAAAGTTATACATTTCCTCCAGTTATTTAAGGCCTATACGTTAGAACGGCCAGTTTATTTTTATTTCTTGTGTTTAAATGGTGAAAAAGAATAAATGTATTATAATTTTTATAAACATAAATCAATTTTCATTGTCCAGCTAAAGTCAATATATTAATTTCTCTAAATAAATCTCTTAGACAATACAATACATAAACACACACTAAATATACCTAAATCTTATTCTTGAAAATATCACAATTCTGAAAGTAACACGTGAGCGGATACTGTCTTGTCGTAAATATTGAAAAAAAAAATTCTATATCATAGCATTTAAGTGTTAATGTTTCTAATAAACACAACCAAAATGGAAACTTGAAAGCCCACATCGCAAAAGGTCAACACCCAAATTAACGAACTCTAACTTATTCATATATCATAGATATGATTTGATAGTGGAAATAAGAATAGGTGTTTAAGTTGACAAAGCGGAGGCGGGCCAGACGGTATACACCGTTCTAATCAGACTTGGCCAAAAGTTAACAACCTTTATATGTCTTTTTATTTAAGTTTATTCATTAAATCATACATAATTTACAGTTTCATATAATATTATCATACACAACAATAGTACTTATTAAGTAAGTATAACTTAGCTTTATTACTATTCATACGACCAAATATAGTTTTTTTTTTTTTCAAATAAAGTCATGAAAACTTTATGTAGCCACAATCTTTGAAATGGAATACATGTGCGAAAAGTTGATCCTTCCTTTGACAAAAAACATATTAATATCAACGTCATAACTTTTCCCCGTTACTTCAAACGAATGCTACAACCTACGCCGCATTTTAAAAATTAATGTCTGCAGAATGTACTGGTGACGTGACTAATTTTTTTCAACTTAAGTATTTAGTTATAATTCATAGATGTTATTGGTTTAGTTTTTAAATGATGTTCAATTATAATCTGTTATCTTTTAATGGATGACGTGAATTCAAATATTATTGTTTTATTACCAAATAAATCTGGTAATTAATTAACTTTTATATCGGTTTAAAGCTTTTTGTTGAGTTATAAGTATGGTTATGGGCGAACGTTAAATTTTAATATCTAACATATTCCATACTTGTTTTAATAAATGTGATATACTCGTAAGTACTTGTCCACCGTGTAAATAAACCGCATTAACGCCTAATCCACGGTCCACGGTGGACGCGGTGGCCCTCCTCAAGAGGTGGACTGAGGAGGCCACGGCTCGTGGGGAGGATGTAGTTGCGGTATCGCAGGACATCCGCAACGCTTTTAACAGCCTGCCCCATGAGTGCATAAAGGACGCACTCCGCTTCCACCGGGTGCCTCCGTACCTCCGCACCCTTGTGGAGGATTACCTGGATGGTAGGACAATCCTCTACGAGGGGCCGGATGGTCGCGTCCATTCTTGTGAAATGGCGGCGGGTGTGCCCCAGGGTTCCGTACTAGGTCCTCTACTATGGAACTTGGGATACAACTAGGTCCTGCGAGGCAACGTCCTTCCACGAATGGAGGTTGTTTGCTTCGCCGACGACACACTTGTGGCGGCGAAAGCAAATACGGGGGAGGAGGCGGCCCACCTTGCGTCGGGCGGCGCTTCACTCGTCGTCCGACGCATCCGCCTCCTGGGCCTGGACGTGGCTCTCGACAAAACGACGGCCATGATGTTCCACGCCTCCCGTCGCAGGATCCCACCGGGGCTCCGTGTCCGAGTGGAGGGGGTCCGCATACCGGTCGAGGCACACTTTAAGTACCTCGGCCTGGTTTTAGATCCCCGATGGAGCTTCGAGGAGCACTTCAAGCTCCTCACTCCACGGTTGTGTGCCGCCGCAGCTACACTCGGACGGGTCCTCCCTAACGTGGGAGGGCCAGGATCGGCGTGCCGTCGACTGTATCATGGGGTGATACGGGCAATGGCACTCTACGGAGCCCCGGTATGGGCAGAGTGCCTCTCCCCCCGAACTGTGGCCCTCCTGCGACGTCCGCAGAGGGTCATAGCAGCCCGGGCCGTGCGAGCTTATCGCACGGTTAGCCACGGCGCGGCCTGCGTACTTGCGGGTCAAACGCCATGGAATGTCGATGCACGCGTCCAGTCGGAGGTGTATCGGCATCGGGTTGCCGTCCGAGAACGGGGGGGACGATCTGCCCCACAGGAGCTGGAGGTAGTTCGTACCCAGGCGCAGAGGGAGGCTCTGCGCCGGTGGGGTGAGGCACTCGCCTTCCCAGCTGCCGGCCACCGGACAATCGAGGCGATCCGTCTGGTATTGGAGGAGTGGGTTGGGCGCCGGCAAGGCAGCCATTCATTCCGCATGGTGCAGGTACTGACCGGACATGGTTGCTTCGGTCACTACATGTACCGAGTAGCACGTCGGGAGGAAACGCCGCAGTGTCATCACTGCGACGCTCCCGACGACACGGCCGAGCACACCCTCTGTTAGTATGCTCGGCTTGGCGACGCCAGCGCAGCGAACTTAACGCTACGCTGGGAGGCGGAGACCTTTCGTTGCCGAGCATGGTCGTTCGGCTCCCGTGCACGCCACCGTAAGGCTTCTCCGTCTGGGGATTGTCCTGGTGTTCTCAAACAATCCACCCTTGGCGATACGGTCGATCTAGCCCGGACGCGTGAGTAGTGGTGTCGCATTGTGGACCCTACTACACGTGCCCTAAAGGGCAGGGAGAACACCGAGGGGTTTTAATGGGTAGGCCTGGCACTCTGCCGGGTGAAACCCACACACGCTCGCCGTCTAGCCAACGGTGGGTACGGTGCGGTTGCGCATTTCCTCGCGAGAAAAAAAAGGGGGTGAAAGTAACTTATTTAGGCCCGAGACGGTGTTTGGCGTCCGAGCGTAGCGAGGGCACCAATAGTTGGAGGGACTAAATAAGTCTTTAACCCGAGGCAAACACTGTGCTTTTCATTACGAATACAAGGAAAGTAAAAACAAAACAATGAATTACCTAAAGAAAAAAACGTTACATAAATCAATAACTTCTGCTTTAGCACGCTTTCTCTTATAAATTCAGGCGTTAACTCCATACCTGAATCGGATGAACTCATTGTGTTAATTATTAACACAGTGTTATACAAATATAATTAACAGTTAATACAAATCTCTGATATACGGAAGTATTAACAAAACTCTACAAATAGAAAAACAAATGAAGATCGCATTGCCGCTTTCCCGCTTATTTTGTTTTTTTTTTCTGAAGCCGGCCAGCTATTCAGCCATTATTTTTCATTTTCATAATTTAAAAATGGTTAATATTTTTCCCAAAACTATGTCATTTCAAAGAAATAGTTGAAAATAAATTATAATAAAGTCATTTAAAAAATATATTCTTTAAATACTTAACATTATGTTATTTAAATTTTACACCGCGTTGTAATTGAGTGGCTGTATGGAAAGTCAAAACATGGTTCAATAAAAATGTGAAGAAAGAACTAGTTTCTTTTCTTCTTTCGCAGCCGATGCGCGCGAGCAAATAAAATATAATAAATACGTTTGCCTCGGCACTCAGTATGACTTTGTTCCGTTTGGTGTCGAAACCCTTGGTCCTTGGGGTCGAGGCGCACATGGGCTCTTCAGGCAACTGAGCAAGCGTCTGAGGGAAGCCACTGGTGACCCCCGCGCGGGCAGCTTTCTTGCGCAGAGGCTTTCCTTAGCAATTCAGCGCGGGAACGCTGCCTGTGTCATGGGGACTATACCAAGGGGTCCCCCATTATTTTCATAGTGTTTTTTTTGGTAAGCTCTTAGTTTATAATGTAGTTTCTTTTTTAAAATTTGACAGCAGCTGTCTGTTGAAAGTGATTCTCCCTAGGGCTGAAAAATATTACTTTCAACCCGCTCCTCAGGCAACTTTAGGCCTACTTTCAGAGTATGAGTACTGAAAAGTTTATTTGTAGGCGTCTGTTGTCTTTATTTCATATGCATATTTTTCCTCCACTGCATTACGCACGTGTTTCCTCCTTCCTACAATCCCGGGTCCTTTAAAAGAGGCGCGAAGAAGCACCTTGTAGGTCGGCAAGGTAAGGGTGGCTAGTGCAGCGTTTAATCTCTCTCCCGCACTTTAAATCTTCGCATTTAGACTCTATTTTCACTTCCTACCTGGTGGAATGGGGTCATTTGCATGGCCTTCTATAAAAAAAAATTAAGGGAACATCGTATCGGTAAGCATCGTAAAACTAAACTTATCGGTAATGCGGCTTACCAAATAACTATAACGACAGTATAATGACGTACAATCAATGCCGCGGCTCGGTCGAGTGTGTCGATGCGCTGGGGCAGGGCAGCGACAGCCTGATCGTTACTCACGGCGGCGCGGGTAATGAGGTGGGACTTCCGAATCGGAAACCACAAGCATTCCACCATACCGCTACTACTATCTAGTATTTATGGACAGATCAACCAGCTTTGATATAATGTAACATGTTTATTAACGTTACCTCATTGTGGCGGTTGTTGAGTCGATACCGAGTTTCTTGCCTGGAAATTGGAATTTTAAATTGGGAGAGCCTTCTCGAGAAGAACTCGAGAAGGCTCTCCCAATTTCCGAACAGGTGTAGACTGTAGAGTCAACGTTTTTTTCTTGCACACATCTTAATAATGGTTAGAGTGTGTGTACATACAAGGATTAAATAATTTAGTTAATTAGATTCTTGGTTGAAGATTTTTATGTTTTTTTTTTGACGTCAATAAGTGCCTGTAAAGGTCTATATTGAATAAAGATTTTTGAGTTTGTGTTTGATATATATTAGTAATATCAAATAATACATAAATTATAAATTTTTAAAGTGAAACTTGCAACTAACCAAGTTGAGTTTCACCCCATTATTCACTCAAGTACGGATGTCTTCACATCTTCAGTGGATAAACATACCTACCTCCATTATATCTTCACGTGCAGACATTTCTTTCTGTCGTGCTAGTAAACGGCAATGTATGTTGTCACAACAGTCGATAGCCATCGGCAATTATTATTGTCAGCCGAGTTAGCGAATGAGGGGTCTGGAAATACGTACCTAATTGACCGGTGCGATGATTTACCGGCGACGGCGGCGCCGCCACGCTGCGTGAGAATCGCACTTGTTGCCACCTCGGCCGTGACGACGATCGTCCGCGCGCAAAAAATGTGTCACGGGAATCGCTAATCGACACAAATCGATTCCCTGCAATCGAACTGTCAGCACGTAATGCACGTATTGATCTCTCTATCGAAATTTGGAATGCGGCCGCGTTAAAAAAGAACACCCGTGGCTAATATGACATTGTTTTCTGAGAAATAAGTTAACAAGCAGGATACACAAAAATTTGGAATATACGGATTGTGTTTAAAACATCTCAAAATCAAAAATCTTGTTTGACAACTTAGCAAATAAGTACTTTATATTTATTTACGTTTCATTTGCGAATGATGCGATGTTGTGAGTCTTGGCTTACTTTAAAGTTACAAAATAAACCAAAATTTATTTTTTTCGTACATACATGAAACACAAACAAAACAACGCTCATATTCTACCTATAGCATAGCGTTAAAGAATTTGCCAAAAATTCTAATTCTAAATTGTAAAATGAATTACTGCAACCCTATTATCGGATGTTATAATGAGATTGGGCGCATTGGTGGCGCCTCCGTCGGCACCGACCGCTTCTGCTTCATTTAGCGGCAGTTAACTTTAGCCAGGGCTGCACTCAAGTGGCTAAGGTCAAATAATAAAATGAATATAAAACATGAAAAACGAAAACATAATATTGATAGACTAAAGAGTTTATTTATATAAAGGAGTATATGATATGAGCAATACAAATAATTGAAATGTGGTTAAAAAGGTAAAATTATGTGCGTATATAAATAAGTGGTAATAGAAAATAGTATAATATACCTATTTAAGAAAGGTCCAGTAAGCTAACGAAAATCTATTTCTATATATTTAAATGTGAGGATTTAATCCCCCATTTCAGTGACCCTGTAACCCTTATTCCGGCTACCAATGGGGATTTAAGAAGTTAAAGGTGATTAAAACCGCCGGTGAGCGCGTGCCCCGAGGCGGCGTAGGCGCGCGGCGGCCGCGTATATCACATTCCAATATAAATTAGTTTTGGAAGGAGCCAGTGCCGAAAATAAACCTCTTCGGATAACACGGTAATTAGCCCCTTCTTGCATTCTGGAGGCTTTTGGAATACAGCGGCAGGTGTATCTTTTCTCAAATAAAAAAAAATATTACATTTCGCTAGTTCATTAAGTTGTTTTGATAATAAAATTTACAGGAGAGTCTTAGATTAAAAGTATTGAAAGAAATGTAAATAGGAATTCGTAAAATAAAGAAATGTTAAAGGTGGTTATAGAATTACTTTTTAATCTAATTATTTGAGGCTGTATAGTATTTAATATCTTAAGAGTAGTCAATATTTCACTTAGTCGAAACTCAATTGAGAGTAACAAATTAATGAAAAATATTTCGTGTAGAATTTGTCGGTAAGACGCTGGCTAGTGAGTGGGACTGGGAGGCTTAAGCCTCCTTTTGCGAGAATGTAATCACACAGAAGGAGTTAGCGGAGAGGGAGTAGGAAAACAACCCTCATACTGCTCCTTTCTGACCCAGACAGTTGGGTGGTATAGCCAGGCTTTGCAGCTTACCCTCCATGATCGCCCTAGGTATAGCCTGCACGCTAGGGTGGTTCCTAATGCGATTTAGAACTTTGCGTATTAATTAAAAAGAAGATTAAAATAAACATTTAGATAGTTTAATTTTAAATTTGAATGATAGATGTCCGGGTAAGTACGCATACTTGTGGCCTCGAAAAGGCGTTAAAACCCGACCCGTAGCTGGCCGGACTGTCCCGGGGTGCTCCGGAGAATTGAAGCTGCCCAGATCCTAGATCGCCCTGATAAGACAAGATGGATATCATGGTTGGTTTAGTGTTAGCCCCGCATAGTGCGGAGAGATACCCACACACGCCTGTTGACTAGCCATCGGCAGCTACGGACCGGTGCCTAACAGCATTCTACTGGCAGCAAGAGAGCACTTCCGCCCAACGCCGCGCGTAGCTATTAACGCTGGGATAGCCATGCGTCATTTTCCTCGCGTCCTCAACTCCTGTAAGAGTATAGTAGTGGTGACAATGCGGCGTTGACGATCGAATTTCTGCAAGTAATAACCGAAACATCCATCCTCGACCAATACCATTCCGTTAACACCAGACGAATCGCATCTGTCGTTCGGTGGACGGCAGCTGGAAAAGGAGCAAACCAGAGCTCCTTTTCACTCACTAGTACAGTCGACGGTTTGAAAACATTGACGATCCAAACTTGGGACTCTGGGATCTGCTGAGGCAGAACATAGGCCAAGAACGAGAAACTTAAAAAGCTATGTAACTTGAATACTTGGTTTCGGTTGCACGCAGGCAAAGAAGTGTCATTAGTGCATTTGTATTGGAATTTACGATTGATAATTGAAGTGTTCACTTTAGCCGCAACTCCACTCCGCAGTTTGGCGCGAGCCGAAAGCAACACGCGATTTCATAAAGGTCCCAATTTTGAGCACGTTAGTACTTTGAGAGAATCAGAAATGTGATAATTTTAAAGTTAATATTTTGATATAATTAGTTATACTAGCATTCGAGCAAAGACTGTTCTATAGTTTATTCATACGTGCAAGTGGAGGTGTAGCACCCAAGACTGATCGACGAAGAGGGAGATAGAATGGAGGCTTAGGATGGCGTGTGAGTCTGATGGGTACCCAGAATTTCACCTGGCTAAATAAAGGCAGACAGTCTATTGAGCCATGACGAAATTTATAGAAAAAAACAAGATCCAAATATTTCCTGCGTGACGATAGCGTGTTCATATTGAAGTGACTAACTAGGTCTATACTGCCCATATATTACAATATATTATCTTATATTACAATATATTAATTTATATGTACTATAGTACTCTTAATACAGCTGTATTACATGTATATACTATTTCTCGTTTTACAATGTATACAAAAGAAATTGTAATATCGCTTACTTAAGGCACTCAAGTGAACATTAAACGCGAGAGATTCTTATATTTAGAAGTAAAAGCGCGAGTGGTTGTAGAATATCGCACCGCTGAAAGCGTAATTTGGGCATTTCGCTTGCGGCAACCGCCAAATTGCCGCCCGCCCGCCGCCGGCATAATTGCGCGGCGCGTGTGGGAACACCGGCCGATTTATAAAGATTTAATCGCACCCAATTAAAATACGCACCGAATTATTGCCGACCACAAAAACATATGCTAATTCCACACCGAAACTGGAACTTCAAAGTCTCGGGAGACCGCGCTGTCTGTTATCTTTGTATGTATCACTTTGATTGGCCTGTGCATTACTGTCCAGTAGTAAGTGTGGTGAAAATTTCGTTGCAGTTCGGACATTTTTGATAATTACTCTCTTTTCGACATAAATCAACTCCTCGCTAATTATGTATGCGAGATTGAAATAAATTGTAAAAAATATTATATAAAACCTAGCTACAATCTAGCTAAAAATAATGTACACAATTTAAAAAGAACGTAATTTCACTACTTGAGAACAGTTCAAAATAGCACAATAGACTATTCAACCTGTCATTCCGAACGCACACAAAATTAATAGCTACTGACTCCAAATACAACCATAGCGCTCTCTGTGTGTTGTCTACGTTGCTACGAACGTAGCACGCACTGTAGCGCCTAGAATACTACGTATCTACGCAGTAATAGTGATTACAAGGCGAGATTATCTAAAAATCGAACTTTTCTATATATTTATGATAAACATTGTTTTTTCATACAACTAAGTTGGTAAACAAGCATACTGTCCATCTGATGGTAAGTGGTTCTGGTGAGATTTGCAGCAAATTTGCAACCCCCATAAGAATCACAGAGTACGTTGTACACTTGTCACATAAGATGTACCTAGGTACTTGATTCTACCACAATATAGAGAATTCTCTATATTGTGATTCTACTGTATTTTTTGAAGAAATGCGTTTGAACCGTAGCTATTTATCTTTTTGTTAACTACAAATTACCTTTTTGCTGCCGCTTATGACACATTCATGTGTTTATAGTCCGATTTCTATTTACGATATAAGAGTATGTACAATATATTATTAACAATAATTACGAACTATCGTAAGTATTATACCGAGTTACTTTTATTTTTGTGTCACAGTATTTGTAACCAAACTCCTCCGAAACGGCTCGACCGATTTTTATGAAATTTTGGTGAATATTCGGTATCTGAGGATAGGTCGTAAACTTTTTTATACCCAGAGATGATAAGGAGTTTTTTGACAATTATTATGGCGAAACGTAGTTCGCGGGGACAGCTAGTATCACACAAAATGATTCAAGTTTATGAAACAAATTTGGAAAGTGGCACATACAAAATAAAAAAGTTACCTGAAACCAATTTGTACCTTATTGTTAGTTGGGAAGAAACGAAATAGATTATAAAAACTTAAATCTTATAAAGCATAAAATTCGCGGTCCAGCTTCATTCGCATGATATTTTTCACTAAAACCTTAAAAAGGATATGATAATTTACGTTTGAAAAAAATTACTGAATGTGTTAAAATTTTTCTTCAAATTACGAAATTCCGTTATAAGCGGTCACATTCAAAAATATTACATACAAAATATCCAAAGAAAACTGAAAGAGCAACATACTTCAATTCTATAGCTCCCCAACTTTTGTAGATTGTGAAGCTAAAACTTTAATATCATTTAATAATAGTGATTATTTTAAAGATATCCTTAATATTGTTATAAAATACTGATGTTAATGTCAACGCAAGATTCAAAATGCGCGAGTTCCCACGCCGGAGCGGGACCTCCCCAGCGTGCATACATTAGGAAGGACCCATTGTCGCACCACGCCGCCCTCGCCTCGGCCACACGCAACGGCGCACGCGCAACACCTAGTCGAAATTACGACTAATTGTTTTAAATCGACAACATTGTTGTATTGTTGCTAATACCTGATTATGCAAATCTGTTGCCTAAATACATTTTACTAATATCTATATGTAGATATTCCGCCACCACTTTGTGCTAAAGTGGTTTGGGACCTTTTCAGACCTGGGTCCAATTTGATCCCCTGTGAGAGCAGAAAATTTTCTGTTCGGTTTGGTTAGTAATAGGGCTTATATCAATAGGCTGCGTGAATATATTTACCACAAACTTGCCTAATTTTTTTTGTCGCAATAATAATGCTCCGAACAACTCCTTTGTAAGGACATTTCTATTGTGGAGTCCACGCTATCAATTCCTTCGCCGCTCTATTCTTGTCCATTTGTGGTGTGTCCTGCCCAGCGCAGACGCTACAACTTACAGTACCGAGTGGTTGTTTCCCTCTGTACTAGCTTCCAGTTTGTGGTTCTTACGTGCGTGGTAGGAACCATCGTTATCTTTGATTGGTTGTAAGAGTTTTCGCGATATTTTATGTTGTTTATGGTCACTGCTTGTCGCTTTGCCATATACGAGTATTTTGTTTTGTCGGCGTTTATATGCAGCTCAAACTTGAGATCTTCATATTCTATGTTCTGGCAGTGTCTCATTATACTTTGTTGGGATCTGCTGGTGATCACTAATATATAATCTGCATAAGCTTATTCATATTCGGGAGGTATTAAAATTTATAAGTCAGTTAAATTTTAATTTTCTGTAATATATAGCCACAGAACAAGGCGAAATACTATTGCGGACAATGCGCCACCCTGTCTAACGTAGTCTTAATACTCAATATACTCCAAGTCCAAAGATTCAGAGAATTCATTCCAGATAGCAACAACTGACAAAGTGTAGCGCCTATTAGGAGTACTAATTTGCTTGGTATTCCAAATATCAACATCCAATTCAGAATGACTTTCCGCCTTAAACTGTCAAATGCCGCTATTTAAAAAGTGGTGGAGATCTATATTGTATTCATAAGCCAGACTCTGCCTCATCAGATGGATGTGGTGAGTCATTGATCTATCTGGTCTGAAACTGCATTGTTATTCGCTGCCATTCCTCAGAAGTTTTATCTGTATTCCATATTTTCTGTACGTGAATCGGCATTCTTTTCTCCAACAATCCTCCTTCTTTCTTTATTAGCTTTGATAATATAGTATCGACTCTAGGTAATTTATTATTTTCAGATTCCTAATGCATTTTCTTATTTCCTGGAGTGATGACTTGGCTAGTTGTTTTTCTTTATCGTAAAACACGGTCTGTTTAGCACGGCTCGCCTACTTTAATGTTTAAAATACTCACGCCAGCTCTTTAGCATATCAGTTTGGTCAGTAATCATTTTACTGGTTTATCTCAGCATCCTTTTGTTTTTAGTTATAGGTATGATTTTAACTGCTTAAAAACTCTCAATATATTTCTATGTCTTAGATCTTCTATTACTTACTTTCGACCTTTTATGTTTTTTTCTTCAGTTTACTTTTTCTTCTTTATATAATCTTTCATGTCTTATTCCTTGGTTTACTTATATGCTTTTCATTCTATTGTGTTATTGAAATCTTAATTTCATATTTCGTTTCTATTACATTTTTGCAATCTTTATCTTCTCCAATAATTATGTTGGACTCTTAATGACGCTTGTCTTTATATTCTCCCAGTCTTGATTTATGTTTGCATTTGGCGTATGTTCCTTGAGTGTGATTAACAGTTCATATAATATATCTCTAATATATGTATAAAAATCTCGTGTCACAGTGTTTGTTATCGAACTCCTCCGAAACGGCTTGATCGACTATTATAGTAGGTTTGGGAATATGTCGTAGGCTATATTTTTTATGATAAGGGTGGCCCATTTCCAGATTTTTTTGACAATTATTATGGTGACATCACGTAGTTCACGGGTACATATCTATATTATTTATATATAGATATAGTTACAAAGGTGGCTGAATATCCGATATCCGACCAAACAGCTATTATATCGGTTTAACCTCTGTTAAAAACATATCTTGACAATTCATCAATGAAATCGCAGTTTTTGTTCTAAACTAGCTGACCCGGCGAACTTCGTGCCACCATATTTTTTCAAGATAAGTATTTTAGAAATTTTCACAATATGGATAGATTATTATGAGTGGGTATGAGACCAACATTATGACGTATGGTATGTTTGAAGTTATCAACTGCTTATTGAACAACTGAACGTCAATCTGTTAATGTTTTGTTAATATATTGAAGATATTTTGTCTCAATCACTCACTAACTTTTCATGTTATGAGCTTTTAATAAAAAATCTGTTAGATTTCTTGAAAATTGTATTTTATACAACACTTGTCCTGACAATAACGTACACAAAAAAATAACTATCCAATTTGGTGCAGTCGTTCGGAAGTGATCCGCGTACATACATTTCGGCGATTTATCTTTATTTATATTGATTCAAAATAATTAAGGAGTACTTAACATATTCATCATCAGCTTAGCCACTATCACATAATTGACTAACCATTTCTCACTTATTATCAGACTACTATCAAAAATTTGGTATTTAAAAAAATATCTAGCCAATTATATCCAGCTAGAGTATTTTATTAATATTTCTCATTATTTGTTAAAAATCTTCGGAGAAATTCCTTACTTTCACGTCTCACTGCCTATTGTATGCAACCGACAAATATAACTATTATGGTAACGTAGAATTTGTATTAGCATGTTAATAGGGGGCGTGCCCGGTCGCCACACAAATCATAACATACCCACACATCATCTCCAGTCTGGGGGCAACATTACTTTTTATGATTCCAAAGATGCCGCTAAAATTCCTGAGCTCCTAATAACCTTGGTATGGTATAGGTTCCTCCTATAGATAATTCAGAAATGTTTTTTAGCTGGACTTAGCGATCTACAAATAAATTATATAGGTTAACGAGATGCCTTAATTTAGCTATAATTATGTATATTGTATCTACCTACTAAGTAATTGATATAAACTAAACCAAAATACACATAAAACTTCTACACATAAACATTGTGGTTTTGTGTTTAGGTAGAACATATGTTTCAAACAAAACAATAATATTTTCTTAAATGGTCATCTGGTCGAGATTGCTATGTAGCAATAATGCCCTCATTGTTATATGTTACCTACATATAACAATAGGTGGTCTTTTAGCTATATTATGCTAATTACATGTTATTAATTCTACGAGTATTTATCTAAAAATACCAATGTCTGTACAATAAAATGTTATGTATCTAATGTTTTCAAATATAGGATAAATTTAAGAAATGAAATACATAAACAAAATTAGATTTATAATGCAGATCAGAAGTGGGCTAGTATTTGGCAACTAACACGTCTTTTAAATACATATTATTATATTAACTATGTTATCAACATTGTTTGTTAAAAATTACCTGGAGTGTTATTAATTTAAGAAAAATCTATCACGATCACTTTGAATTTGCCAATCATACTTTGTGTCAGTCAACTGACCGATAGAAATAGCGATTTTTGTTACACAATCAAGAGGAAGATTTTGTATTAGTTGAATTTTTTTTTAAATATTAATGTGCCTAATTGTTGTGGACAATTCTGTTGTGAGACAAAGTAAACTCCCAGTGTGGTCGCATTAGCATGTTGATGAAGAAGGGGCGTGCGTCGTCGCGGGTCTGCGGCGCAGCGGGCCCACGCGCTCGCTCGACCCGCGACGTGCTGCGAACGAGTATTAATATACATACATCATAATTGTCCACTCTATTATTGATATTCCCATGTTGAACTGGGGGCCGAGCGAGACAAAGTAATATTCGCGTTCGTTTCGTCACGTTTTGCCACCTGTTCTTTTTGTATATTTCTGTAAGATCTCAACTCACTTCAATAAAGTTTTAGGTATATACAATACAACAAAATACAATTATTTATTTCACACAGAAATACTATCGTCATCCTGTTCATCCTCTTCACTTTTCTCAGTTGACTAGATGACAGGTCAAGTCTGATATGGGACAAATCAACTTTTTGTATCAATGTTTGTATACACCATATAATATGCCATTAACTATAAAACGCGTAAACGCACATATACTGACCTCCACGATGCATTGACCGTTCAAGCACTTCTAACACAGAAGGTGAACAACATGGGACATAGTATTTGTTTTAAAACAGCAGCGACCAAGATGAGTAATTAGGTTCTTGTAAACCAGAGGGGGACTCTGTACCAGAGCAGAGTCGTCTGCATGGGTACCTCTATCTTGCCTATTTATTATGGCAGGCATTGATACTGGGTACTGTATCCTTATGGTACATTGAAGCACTTGTATGGTTTGTAGATTTACAAGCCTATTATAGGAACCACATGTATTTTTTGCGACTGCAACTACCTACTATCAGGCGGGCAGCCTGTTTGCTTTGCTTGCCAACATAGCTGTACAAAAAGAAGCATCCATCATACGAAAGACGATTCAAATGGCATTCAGTAGGTAGACGGAATTAACATAGTAACGAAGGGGCGGGGCAGTCGGTAACTCACGCCCTACAAATAAATAATTTGGGTCTGGAATGTGTCCGAGTTATGGACTCGCGATGCCTAAATTAAAAGGGTTATTTGGAATCCCCTTAAACAGGAATGTGTTATGCGCTTCATAAAATGTCCTCTTGTTTCGAATAGGTGTGTTTCAATGACTAACGAAACACTATCTCGATGATGTGTTTGAGTCATTTGACTGTTTGCTCTTAATTAATGCTTATTTTAAAACAATGAAATTTATGTTTATTTTAAAACACCGATAGTGATTTTTGGAACCGTTAACCAGTGCAACAATCTATTTTTTTAACACACGTCTTGTAGCGTTTTTTATTCATTTTTTTCCTTTTTATCTATCTCTATAAAGTGATGCCTGAAAATCAGTATTTTGTCCTTTTAGGGCAAAAATCGCCGCTGAGCCTTGGCCCATCTCTTACTTATTTAGCACTGCACGCCACATACAAATTCTGTTCTAGATATATGGTTAATTGTCTAACATAGCATAAAATCTGACATAAAAGCGATTAGTACTTTATTAGACATAGTAATATACCTACTCTTAATAACATGGGAAATCCCATCATTACACTGCACGCCTTCCACAATAAAGACATCGTTACGATAAAATTGAATTAAGTAAACAAATAAAAAGCAAAGAGACATAAATTGGCGGCTGTTTATTGGATTCTGGGGTCGTGCCGGCGGTGGGTGGCATTGCATTTGTCACAGCAGCGGTTCTGCGCCCGCGCAGCCGCCGCGCGAGCACACCCCGTAAACATTGAGCACACTTACGCTCATTATATTACTAAAATATTATTTGTATGCTACATCTTTATTATATTCACAAGCTATAGCTTGTATATACACAAGCAAATTTTGAGCAATTTGCTAGATAAAGAGTCGTAATTTTAATAAATAGTTACTTTTCTACGGCTTGCCGTCAAAATAACTTCTATATAGATTGTGAGGAGTGTATAATTTGTTGTCACAGATTATATAATATTAAAATAATATTGTTAACAAATTTTGTTTAAAGTTTCATATTTGTAATTTAGAAAAAATATATACCTTAACACAGTTTTATTTCAAGAATTATTTATATATTTTTGAAACAACTTCCTCGTTTGTTTAGTTGGTTACAAGCGCAACTTATTACGAGGTTCAATACCCGGATAGAACAAAAATTTTATTGAGTTTCCTCTGATTAGAAAATTCTCAAAAACAGTTCGGAGTAACGGAACTAGTGCCCGATAGTGGCAATAAGCTCATCCCCTATTACTGGAACTTAAATAAAGTTCGAAGTGTGGGTGTTAACTGTTAATACACCTCTGCCTCTAGCCTTTCGGGGAGAACAAGCCTGGATAATATTTATTTATTTTATACTAGCTTTCCGCTCGCGACTTCGTCAGCGTTATTTTTGTTTTCCCGTGGGAATTTTATATTTTCCCGTAGGAAAATTACTTTATGTCCTTCCCCTGGTCTCGAACTATCTCTATACCAACTTTCATCAAAATCGGTTCAGTAGTTTCGAAGCCTATTCAATACAAACAAATAATCAAATCTTTCCTCTTTATAATATTAGTAAGTATAGATTGAAACAAAAATCATTTATTACCTTAGGTGAAATATTCAGACAGGGAAAATATTTTTTTTACTAAGATATGCATATATTAGGAAATTGAATCAATAATTATCTAAATAAAACTACACTTTTCGGATTTACGGGCGTATGTTTAGTTTTAAAATATTTCATTATTTAGCCCGCGACGTTTCGAATGTTTTTTACAACATTCGTGGTCACGGGATGACTGAAGCTGGTGAGTGTCATAGAGTAACATCAGATTTATTATATTTTACCGTCATCTCATATATTTATGTGGTCCGTTTCACGCAAACGTAGCGCACGGTATCTATATTTTCACAGTCTGTGGACGGGTTTGGGATTTGATTAATTTCATGATAGGGTCCCAAGCAGTTGGAATACTCCAACCATTATATATATTGAAATTCGGGTGTTCTTAAATCTCAATAGACTCGCGTAGCATCCGTCATTGGAATGATTCGGTGTTCTTTGGTGCAGATCTTTGGATTATCATCGGCTGGGTCCGTCAAGAGCGTGTTCACAAACTGCAGATTTTGTTTCGCGTCTACGTTTTACGCCGGCTGTGTGTTCTTTAATCCGTGTCACAACGCTTCTCTTTGTTTGACTCATGTAAGAGAGGCCATAATCACAGTCCAGTTTGTAAATGGCTGCATCTAGAAGGGGAATTTGGATCTTGACAGATCAAAGGTATCTGGTAATATGTAAGGTAAATATAGGGTAGGGTAGTATTTAAATGTAACTCGTGCAAATAAGAGACAGTATTAGAATACAATCAAAATGAATTAATTGTACCATATCCAAACGTTCTTGTGATCATGTCGACACAGCTCAGAAGCCCCTATCGCGGCGCGCATCGAGCAGTCTATGCAAATGCAGTTTTTGCAGCTACCAATTGATCTGGCCAGAACAGCCGAACTCTTCGCTGGGTGGCCGATCACTTGCATTCAGGAATAACGCACCATTCACAATTTCACATAACTGCGCATCCACCGTGCTCTTTATTGCAGTTCCTTCTATTTATTAAAAAGGTAAAACACACCTAATATAGTACTGAATGAAGAGTTTACGTGGCGGACATGAGAATGATAATATTTGTACATACTGGTATATGTGGTCTAACTAAAATGTATAGGATAAGGAATGAATATAATACAAAGAAGCTCGAAAGTAGCAACAAAGAAGATAAGAAGTAACAGGTCAGCGTGATATGAAGGAATGAGAATAGAGTATATTAATTTTATTCATTTCGCATTTCAATTTATTTAGCAAAGAAAATAAAAAAGATGAGCATACTAAAAGTGTGAATGAGGATTTTAAAGAGTTGACGAAGATACGAGAAAGTATAGATGAGTTGCACAAAGAAGTCAATAAATAACTCCTGATAAGAACGAATGAAAGAAGAGTACCTATTGTGCCGGTCTCACAAGAGTAGAGATAAGGACCGTGTGATAATAATGAAGATGGGTTCTGCAACTTCTGCACCACGATAATAAAATATTTCTTTCAAAATTATTACGTTCGTTTATTGTGGTTAGTAACATTTGACACGGGGATAGTAAGTTCACCATTTTTCTATATTTTTCATCAAAATTATATTTAAATGAGAAAAAAATTGATATGGCGTCTTTGAACTTTAAACACCTAACCATCAAGCTATACCTGTATTCAAAAAACGTCAAGTTATACAAAGTCAGTGATTTATTTAATTAAATGTTAACTCTGACGCTTGGAATTGAAAAGAAAAAACGTCCCGGAGCACAATGGTTGTTCTAATAAATGTCACTAATTGTATAACGCATCACACAGGCCCAACAACGACTAGTTTACATATTATAATATTCAAAATTGCTCTCCCGACGACTGAGTCATCCTCACTCACAGTTTATATTCAATTTCATTTAAGGCGGGACTCGAATACGGAGTTGCAATTAACATTTTCAAAATAAACGTAACGTATCTTTTATATTAACGCAACGAATCGACAGAGAAATATAATTAAAATGAAAATATAAATATTCCTTCATAACTGCAATTTTATCGCAGGATCACTCTGTATCATCATGATGGATCCAGCATAAAATACTGTGCTGCGTACTTTAACACTGTGTGATACCGTACCTTAAAATCACACTATAAATCTATTCCGTTACATGCGAATTGCACTGGCAAAACTATTTTGAACTCCACGTTTATTTAAGAGAAGACTTAAGTCTAATTTTGGAATTTATATAATTAAAACATTTGATATATGCACGTTTAAAATAAGTACATATCAGTCAGGAGTCAGGAGCATCTGTCTCGAAAGACCACAAAAATCTGTATTTAATGCTTAGGACTCCTAAACATTGTTATAGTATGGATTCAATAATGACTTAGTATACAATAGACATAAAAAACGAACATTATTATTGACTGTTGATCATTATTATTGAGCTGAATATCCTTAATCATATTTATTAATATCCTAATTATATCACAACTTTTTAGTGAACTGCACCTTAAAACATATTTTTTGCGTGCGGCGGCGACGCGGGCGCAGCGCGACATGACAATAAATTAGATGCGTTGAAATGTTTGTGTTGTGGCGTCTTGCCCGCTGTCGGCGCGCGCATACATTAGCGCACAATGCTGCGAGGGGCGCCATTGTGTCCTCACACTACAGCCTAACCTCCCCTCTCTCCACAATGACCCGCACGCCCCTAATGAAGGATTCAGCGAGACCTGTAATTAAGAGATAAAAATCGGTCAACGTTGGTAGAAAAGTGAAGCGTCTCCATCATCTCGTTCATTGTAACATTCTTGAATTAAACATGCTGAAACTGATTTAATACTTACTCTTTTTTTATATAGATTTTTTTGATGTCGCACAAGGCAGATTCTCGGGTAGATAACTAAGATTTTGACGCTGTATTGATTGAATCATGTCAATCATGAAAAAAAACGTTATTCCTTGTCCTGATTCTGAATAGAGGATTGTTAACCAAGGGGATAAAGCAGTATCTTATGTCACGGGTGTAGACTTCAGAATAATTCAGAATTCACTTAACGGGATCGCGAGCGTTAAGGACTCTATGCTTAACTCCCTAGTGCAGCGAGGGTTTTAAATAATTAAATCCCGAGTATAAGTGAGGTATGTAAGTGAGGTTGGTATGAAAATAATCATTTGAAAAATCATGTAGTTCATTGATGTCTTTTATATTACCTCTAGCTTTTAAATAGTATATTGTTACCCCAGGGGTGAAAGTAACTTATTTAGTCCCGAGACGGTATTTAGCGCCCGAGCGTAGCGAGGGCACCAATAGTTCGAGGGACTAAATAAGTCTTTAACCCGAAGTAAGCACTGTGTTTTTCATTACGAATACAAGGAAAGTAAAAATAAAACAATGAATTATAGCTAAAGAAAAACGTCTACATTTTATGTTACATAAATCAACAACTTCTGCTTTAGCCCGCTTTCTCCTATAAAATCAGGCGTTAACTCCATACCTGAATCAGATGAACTCATTGTGTTAATTAATATCACAATGTTATACAAATATAATTAACAGTGAAAACAAATGTCTGCTATACCGTATACAGAAGTATTAACAAAACTCTACAGATGGAAAAAAACAAATGAAGATCGCATTGCCGCTTTCCCGCTTATTTTTTTTCTGTGGCCGGCCAGCTATTCAGTCATTAATGGTAATGGTAAATATTTTGCCCAAATCTTTAATAAAGAAATAGTTGAAAATAAATTATAATAAAGTCATTTAAAAAATATATTCTTTATTAATACTTAAGATTATGTTCAATATAAATATATAAACGGAAATTAACACGATAAACATTATGTTATTTCAATTTTACACCGCGCTGTAATTGAGTGGCTGTATAGAAAGAAAATCAGAACAGGTTCAATAAAAATGTGCAAAAAGAACTAGTTTCTTTTTTAAAATTTGACAGCAGCTATCAGTTGAAAGTGATTCTTCCTAGGGCTGAAAAGTATTACTTTCAACCCGCTCCTCATGCAACTTCAGACCACCTTTCAGAGTATGAGTAATGAAAAAAAAAACATTTTTTTGGCGCATTTACTGGCGCAGCCGGTAAGTGCAGCATTGCCTCGTCTATAATACACGCGTGTTTTATGAACTGCCTTATGTATCTAAAACCGGTAAAATTAAATCCACTTTACGAGCAAGTGTGTTGGAAATAACATAACAATTTCATTACGAACATTACTAAAGCGATAGGTTCTTCGGAACCTGTAATGTTAAAAATCCCGGTTCCACATAACCTTTATATTACTTTGCAGGATATAAATATTAGGATTGATACAAAATTGGTAATAACCAGTAAAAAACTTCATGCTTACTCGTTATTCTGAGAAAGCAAACAAGCTAAGTTGCGTGCATGCAACAACTTTAGCGGCTTAGGCAGCGTGCAGTCCCTGGTGCAATCTGTAAAGTTGACTTTCCACTATTATTTATGAGCGAAACTAAATTTCACGTCCGTGCCGTAACGGATTTAAAGAAATGTATCACCGCTCCCTATCTTCCCTTGGATGTTGCAACAGCCGACTAAAGAAGATTGCCGCAATACCACCTCTCTCTGCGATAAAAGCTAAAAAAAACTACACCAAACCTTTTTTTTTCGGGGGGAAATGCGTAACCCCGCAGCGTACCCGCCGTTGGCTAGACAGCGAGCGTGTGTGGGGCTCTCCCGGCAGAGTGCCAGGCCTACCCACTAAAACCCCTCGGTGTTCTTCCTGCCCTTATGAGCGTGCATTGTAAGGTCCACACTGCGACACCACTACCAACGCTCCCAAGAAAAAAAACTACTCCAACCCGTCTATAGTAAATCAATTCCTCCACGTCGCAGAAGAGTCCGGTGCCCAGCAGTGGGACGTATAAGTATGTATGGGCTAAAGTGAGTGAGTGACTAAGTATTAGTATCACGGAGAATATCCACGAATACCAGTCGATCGGTATTTTTTCAAATTCTAAATCTTATGGAATAAATTAAGTAACTTTCTATAATCGACACCTGTTCCGTGCCTATTATAGGAACGTGAATTTCTTAAGATATTTCAACTGAATTGCATATAGCAAATGTGATACAAATACAGCTAATTGCAAATACTAATCTACTCTCTACTTTGTTTTTCACAGTGAAAGCTATGCCACTTAGAAAATGAACGACGGGCGAGCTTTAGCCAGTAGTAAAAAATCCGCGTTAAAGTTAATGCCCTTTTGCACTGATCACCAAGCCGCGGTCTTGCACCGATCACCAGCGAGCTTTTTTGGCACCCTTCGAAAAATCTCTTCGAGCGTTTATAGCGTTTTTTCATGCGAAGTTATATAGCAATTCACAAATAATTGTTCAACAAATATAAAATAAAAAAATTGAGTCTTGGTAGCTGCTATGCTATCTAATAAGTAGTCAGTGGAGAAGAGTCTTTAGGATCGAGCGCAATAATTTGGGGTTTCCGCAGCTCGTAGGTTCGGCGCGGCTAATGACCAGGGACCATACCATGACCGCATAAAGCAAGGTTAAAACAATATTGAAACAGAGACACCGCTCTTGCTGCGTATAGCGCCTTCCTTTTCTCAGTGCGGTTTTAATATTGTTTTGGGCGATCATGGTCAGGGGGCAGACCGCGGCGGCAGGTGCTCCTGCGCGCTACCAACGAGCACACGCCGTCTGCCGTAGACATCAAACGTTTTGGTCACGTGATAAGACATGAATGCTGCGACCGACGTCGCCGACACCATTTTCGTTTTTCACGTCTTTCAGTAAAACCCATTTCATAGTACTTCGGTTGGAGTACCTACTAAAATACGACTAATTTTATAACTCATTATATTTATAACACACTAATTTCATTTTCTGATACTATTTATAAAATGTTTCACATTTTATAAATAGTATCAGAAAATGAAAATTGTTTGAAAGGGAATCATTTATACCTAATGAAAATAAGGATTTAACTGCTTATAATCTATACATTTGTAATATTGTATACAATTATATGTTATAAGTGTAATCTATACACTTTTATAGTTTATAGTTATACTTGTTTACCTTCTTTGACTACTTAGAATAATAATGCATTCTAAGTTTGACTAGTTAGAAGTGCTTTCGAGCAATACATGGATTGAATGAACAACGCGTAAATGAAAAAAGTCCAGCAAATCTTTCGAGCTTCTTCAAAAGTATTCCTATGTCGCAAAATGCGAATGTTTCCGTAAGAAAACATGTTTAATATGTATAAAATGAAATAAGTAAAATGAAAATTGTTAGGTAATTTTTAAAATAAATCTTTGCATTTTTTAATTTCTAATAAAATTTAAAAATGAATAATGAAAAAATTTCGTCCCGAGCGGGATTTGAACCCGCGTTGACATACCTACCGTGTTGTTTGACGCCTTGACCACTTCGCCCACCGAGCTCTTACCAGCCCCGACGATACCTATCTTTAATTGGGATGATGACTGAATTCTAATTTTTACGTCTCGTCATTAAATATTAAAATACAATGGAAAAAGATGCAGTCCTGTGAAATCAGAATTAAAATCGGCTTAGAAATATATTAGATACAAGCATTTTAAGTTGTTAATTTGAACGCGATTAGACAGAGAGATCCGACATCAACCGTGACGTCATTGTTGAGTACGGCCATATAAACTCCATGTAAATTGCCGTTTTGCTAGAAAGAGATGGAGAAAAATGTTTAATACCTTATATCTTGATTGTTTTTATAGTTATTCGAAAACCGTTTTTTTCTTTCTGTTTATTATATATGAATGTACTTCTATTAAAGCAAAAAAAATTTTAGCCATCTAGCCCATTGTATTCATCACTTTTGAACTTGTTGATACACTGTTGAGGCAACAGTGTAAAGCGAATGATCATTCATCATGGTGACTTTACTAAGGAAATTTCTGAATTTCTCTCTAAAACTATAGTAAACCTGAGTAATGTACAGCGAATGGTCACCATCATATAAAACTACATTGGTTTTAATAAGCTTTTAAAAAAGAAAAATATCGCTTCAATATCAATATATCGGCGTACTAGACCGATATATCGATATATAAGTATCGACTTAATTCGACATATATCGATATTTTTAAAAACGTTGCATCCCTAAATGTATGTTAAAGACGCGTGTTCAAATTCCACCCGAGACGAAATTTTTTTCTTTATTCATTTTTCAATTGATAAAATGCTAAAATAAATTGTGCATACAAACTTTTGCCCGCGACTTCGTTCGCGTGGAAGTCCTTTTTTATTGATTCTCTTTACAAATCCCCCCCTCCCCTTTTTACACCCTTAAGGACTAATTTGGGATAAAACCTAATCTTTATCCTTCCTCACAACACAACTCAAACTATCTCCGTACCAAATTTAATCTAAATCGGCTCAGCGGTTAATGATTCCCCATACAAACTTCGACCTACAATTTTTTTCGTGGTTTCTGCAATAAAAGCTATCCTATGTCCTTTCCTGGGACTCAAACTATGTCTATACCAATTGCGTAACACACAGACAGACAAAGCTACTTTCGCATTTACAATATTAGTAAGGAAGTAAGGATAACGCCAGATTAGAATATACGTGCTGGTCTATTAGGAGAGTTTAAATATCATAAACTTCAAACTTACAGTTTTCTTACAAATATACCTAATTACGAAAATTGTATATACCCAAAGATTTTTTAACGAATAGAAGATGCGTGGTGAATTTTTCTGAATTCTTATTGTGCGCTCATTTATATAGAAGGAAATTATAATTAATGATTGACCGAACACGCAACGGAAGCACCGTGGATAAATCTATTCATATCTGGATGCGTCCCGAACCACTCTCTCCCCTCGCTTTAAGCGCACCGTAAAAAATATACTATATTATATTCAAAATAATGAGTATGCTTAAACTTAACAATTATAAATGTTATTAATTTTAGTAAAATTGCATTTTGGTATACACTATCACACATGAGACATGACACAATTCTGCAGGCCAATTATGGATCTTTCATCGTATGACATGGTATAAATTTCAGAAAAAGAAGTCATGAAATGCTGCATTTCGTATTACCGATCTCAATAGGCTAGATGAATGAAAAAAAATTAATGCTTTAATAGAAGCTCATTCTTAGAATAAACAGAAAGAAAAAATCGGTTTTCGAATAACTATATAAACAACCAAGATATAAGGTATTAAAAAAAATTATCCATCTCTTTCTAGCAAAACGGCAATTTACATGGAGTTTATATGGCCGTACTAAACAATTGTTGTCGGATCTCTCTGTCTAATCGCTTCCAAATTAACAGTTTAAAATGCATTGTATCTCACGTATTTCTAAGCCGATTTTAATTCTAATTTCACATGATTGCATCTTTTTCTACGGTAATTTAATATTTTATGACGAGACGTGAAAATGAGAATTCAGTCATCATCCCAATTGATATCATCACTATGGCATAATTTCAATGATGTCATCATTAAATAATGAACGAATGATCAAAAATCTGGCCGGAAATCGTATTTTTTGTTTTGCAGTATGATATCGTTGGCAAAACCATGAGATCGGTAATAGGCCCTCATGTTTCAGTTTTGTCCGTAGGTATCGTATTGTGTAAATATAAGATTTAAAGCAATAATACAATGACAACGCGGATTGGATAAATAATAAATAAAACCTTAGTGACTTAGTGGTCATAGCGTCAGAAAAGTTCTCCTAATGTAGCCCGTTGCCGCTCGAGAGTAATTTGTAAAAAAAAATTTTTTTTTACACAGAGGATTTACCGGAGGGAGACTCTGTACCAGGGTTGACTACTTGCGGGTACCGTCTCACTAACCTATTTCCCCGCAAGTCAACAATTCTTGCATTGTTGTGTTCCGGTTTGAATGGTTAAGATAAGACAGTCAAATTACTGGGTACCGTGACGTACATCTTATGTCACAAGTTGGCAACGTACACTGTGGTTCTTGTGAGGCTTGTAGATCTCCTGCGAATCTCACAAAACCCACAGATATTATAGTAGGTGACTGTTACCACTTACCATCAGGTGGGCAGATTGCTTATTTGCCAACTTAGTTTTATAAAAAAACATAGAAAAGGGAAACTCTTGGCGTTTATCTCACCTGATAGTAAGTGACACTTCGATAAGGTTGAAGATGGAAGCAAGAAAATCAACAATATCGGAACACAAAAATGTTATAAACAATTATTGTGGTAACAAACTTAGGTAAAATGGTGGTAGCTAAGCGGGCTCGGAAGCCTACCACCACCAAATTAAGCAGAAATCCTTCTGTCTTATCCCATACGGAGGCGAATTAATCATACTAAACATTTTTACATACCTACTTTCTAAGCATGTAAAAGTGAAAAGTGTCTAATCATTAATATTATAGTAAAAGTGTCGATGTTAGTTAGTTGATCAGATCACGCAAAAACGGTGCCTTATCATGAAAGTGTAAAAAGTTCAAGCTCGCTCCTTGCGGCTGATTGCAGCCGCACGCTTTTAACGCGGGATGCTGGACGCATCAATACAATAGTATTATGTAATCTGTGATATGGCGATTGTCTGTCAGTGGTCGGTCGCACGCGTCAGTCGCGATCCTCGTAAGCGGCTCCATGCATTTTGATACTGCGACTCTCCTATAGATTGCTCAACTAGTTGTTGAACAGTAGGACATTTTGATAGATGAACTAAACAGATGACGAGTTTGGATGAATTTCGGCACACAGATAGTACGGAATAAAGTATAGATTTCGTTTACTGTCTTTGTTTCGTACCAGGAGACAACGCGTTGATAAGCACCCACAAGGTAGACCGACGATCTAGTGAAACTTAAGACTCCCTATAAATTTCACCAGGTTTTTATAACCTTCCGCTAGATGTGGGCAGCGCGGGACTGATCGATTTGGATTATGGCTTGAACACAGAACGAACCTCTTCTTTGTTCTGTGCGTTTGGAGATCCTTGGTAGAAGTATTAAACCACTTCTGGAGCTCACACAGACGAATCTGCGGGAAGTAGCTATATATCCGTCACACTTATAACTTAACCGCTGATACAGCCACTTATTATTATTCTGTTTTGCTTGTAAGCGCAATCGACAATTGACGTCAGGAAGGAATAAAATATCGTAAATGGTAGATCTGTTGCGGTCTCCGGACGTTTGTACCTATGTAGGACAAAAATTTACCCATTTGAAAACAAAGTAATAAACAAGGATAACTGTAGTATTGTTATTAATATACGTTTCAAATTTATTCCGTGTTCTTCTCTAAAGTAGTAGTATATTATTTTACTATTCATCGTTGAAATAAAATACCTATCTTATTTTGTAAAGAACATCCCGAAGTATATTACAATCTAGCCTATTCTACAGCTAATAAGTAATTTAATTCTAGCTTAATTTGCTAAAGATGAGTGTCTCTAAGAAGCGTTCATTAACACGTTTCTTATTATATCTATTAAGGCAACTAAGTTATATTTGCAGCACTGACTCTACATTTTACTGAATTGAAACTTATTTTTTATTACTCCACTGCACTACACTACATCTGGCGGCTTTGTCCGTTTTTGTCCTCTTTTTAATTTGTCTAGAGGCTGGACAGCCTCCATGTTTACATGTTTTTAAAGCCTTTCGGTGAATTTCGGCGTACTTTTTTATTTTTCCATCAACAAGTTGAAGTCGTCATTTCTTGCGATCATAATAAGATGCTGAGGGCATTAGCGATGGCCCTCAGCATCTTATTATGTAATAATTACATATTATCGGTTAGTTGAAGTGGTACAACTCAAAAGCTGTATTTCATAAGTTGTGTATATTCCATAAGTCCACACTGGTATCAGGACTTGCCGATATAATAATAGTTAAGCATTCCACCTATCTTTTAAAAGATAAAAATAAATACATACCCTTATCAAAATTAAAATAATAGAATCTGTATAATTTTATATCATTTTACGTTTACTGAGTATGTACCAGCGTTGCCAGACGTCCCGATTTTGGCGGAACGCCCCGATTTTTAAATCAAAATTAAATGTCCCGCGCGGGACAGGTTCAGTCCCGCTTTTTGGGGGTAACTCTGCCGTGCGTACAGCGTGCTGAGAAAGCACAGCCGGGTGGCACAGACAAGTGTATTTTTATTAAAATACATTTTCTATGGCTATTTTTGCTATTTATTGTTACATAAACGTAATTTAAAACTCTAATAAGAAGATAAATATTTAAAAACATCTGATTATATACGTTTTTCTACTACGTCCCGCTTTCGACGGAAGCATCCCGTTTTTTACCTCAAAAAGTTTCAAAATCACGACTTGCAAAAAAAACAATCTGACAACGCTGGTATGTACCTACCTAATTAATTTTATTGCTTTTTGTTGACAATAAAATTCTGTCATACATGGACAGCTGTCACAGTAAAAGAAGTGTTAATGATAGCTACAGTTATCAAATATGTATGAATAATAGAATGAATTAATTGCTTAATTGTTAAAAAATTATACATATAGTTGACTTATATAGAATTGTGCCCTTACATTTACATTTTGAATGTGTAACATATAAATTACTTTTAGATGATGCTTATATTGCATCGAGTATAGGCATAGCATGCCCAGCAAGCTGTTGCTCGAAAAAAGAAGTTTTTTTAAGACCACCTGGCACGCCACCCGCGCCAGAGATAAGCACAAAAAATCAAAGGAAAAAACGTCATAATATTTGAATATTATTACAAAAAACAATTAAGGGTGCCGCGCGTCACCTGTCGCGGGCACGAGATACACATTTGCATAGAAACTAAATTTCATAAGGATGCGACTACACGCGATCGACTTTTAAGGTTTCCGTGCTGTCAAACGGAGACTGTTGTGTTGTGTAGGATACTGTATGATAGACGCAGTAATTAATAATTATTTTCTGTCATAAAACAGCTGTCGAATGCAATTGCAAAAACAACTGAATAGGTAGATATGTGACATTTTAACTAATAAGTATAGTATTGTCGACTATGATCTAACAATTTCTTCTTCTATTTAGTTAAGTATTTTATGTGTCTTAGTTTGTCAATTAAAAATATATCTAAAGAAACATGTTACAAAAAAAAATGTGAGCGTTATAGTACATTACTACCGCGGTCTATAATGACTACTTTCTATAATGACCTGTCTCTCTAGGTCTATAATGACCGCAGCTCCAGGCCGACACAGCGCGCCCAGCGTGCAGCACTCGATGGACGAGCTGAGATAAACAGTGAGGACAGCAAGGGCTGCAATGATGGCCAAGCTGGAAGGCCTAGACTCTAGGCCCTAGAGCGTAGATAGGCTAGCTCGAGGCAATCATAGCGTGACCAGCGAAGCAGTCATTGTGGGCCAAGGGTTGTATAGTGCTTTACTCAGAAATGCAAGTACCTAATCTAAATAAAACCAGCAAGTAATTTAAATAAAAACTTTGCCGGCCGCTCCTTGAAACAGAACGGCAAGGTCGACTTTGCTCAAACAAGGTTGTCAAAATAATGACCACATTACATGCATGTTTGAGTAAAATACTTCATTGCTGCCTACGTATGAAAAAGTGTTAATTAAAATATATACTTGCTAACTAATTCCGGCAGTATGTATTCGGCCTAAAGAAGACAGTTCATTATTTTTATTTAAAATATCTCTTACAAAAGACCTTTTGTTATACCTACACACTCTCTTTCGCGCTGTTATCTCAAGTCGTATCAAAACACTCATTGTTCACTAACACCCACCGAAATCGTTCTATATAGTGACATCACTTTCCATTTTGAACAAAATCAGCTGCTCCAGAGTATTTTGAATTCATTAGATTATGAAGTGCAGTTTAATACACAATTTTTTATACGTATATAAATAAATGTTTACTGGCTGCTGTCTTTAATTTCATCGACTTTACAGTATAGCGTTTTTATAGCATGATAAGAAATTCTTGGTCTTTACATCACCAGTATCACAATACCATATAGTAAGTGTATCCTTTTACCAAAATCGATAGGAAACATAGTTTTGTCATTGTAAATTTATTGTACTCTCCGTATATAAAATTTAGTCATTCATTCAGTAAACGTTTTCGCCATCAGTACACAATTCACCTCAATTCGCATGCCTATACCACGGTATGTAGATACTATTACCGTGCCTATACATGCCGATGACAGACGTTTGTGGAACTTCATAGTGCGAAGTATAGTGTACGCACTTAACCACCCCGACCCCGACGTCAATCTTGATCAGGATCGGAAAACCCCAATTCACTGCACTAATAGATAACAAGACCTTAGACCCCTTTTTCTTTTTTTTTAGGAGGGAAGATACTTCTTACGGTATTCGACAAGGGGCCGACTGACGAGGGCACCCCAAGGATATGCCGGACTCGAGTAGAAGACTCCATACCGGCTAAAAACCCTCCAGATACTTCTACCTCCGTAGAAACACAATCGGGATCGGCGTTAGCCATTCCCCGATTGTGCCCTCTGGAGGGTTGCCTGGCGCACGCGCCAGGACTTACCTCTACGGGAGGGTCGACAAGACCTTAGACCCCTTTTTTTTTTTCGAGGGGAATGCGTGTCCGCACCGTACTCGCCGTTGGCTAGACGACGAGCCTGTGTGGGGCTCTCCCGGCAGAGAGCCGGGCCTACCCACTAAACCCCCCGGTGTTCTCCCTGCCCTTATGGGCGCGCGTGATAGGGTCCACACTGCGACTACCACTACCGACGCGAAAGACCTTAGACCCCTAACATTATTGTGACATCAGATATGTTTCGTAAGATGGCGCTAGCCTAGCGTGCTAATAAAGCTTTACCATGCATCAAACTGAATTAAACTTTTCAGCTATGACTGTAAATCGAACCTCTGAAAATATTTAGGTCTCGGTCAATAGTCTCAATCAACTACCCAGACCGCAAAGGAGATTTGTACTATCTGCTTGCCGCAGTGACCCAGAATGTGTATTCGCTTCCTCTATAATATACCTATTCTTTAGATTGTATCTGAGTCCTGAAGCTTCATCATTCTTCATCAATACCAGGGTCAAACCACTGGTCTACGGTTACTTAATCGTTTTCAGTATACTCCATTCACAGCTCAATCCTCTCCCAAGTTTTATTTCTGTGTGATGTGAGCGCTTATAGGCGATGCTTGTAAATGTTACATTTTAAAAATCTATTTTAGACTTTTAGAAACCGTATTCGTAAATGGAAATTTGATACAAACATAACGACATGGATGTCATTGTTTGGCTCGATTTGAAAACGTCTAATCATCGATGTCCCGGCGAAGAATCTCCTCATTGTTGTCGGAACAATCCTATGTTGTGAATACCACTGCACTGACTAATTGCATTGCACGTGGCTATAATAATCACCTATCTTATATTGTCTAGTTTCATATGATGGCACTCTTAGGGGCTCATATGTAAGACTAAAATGTTTGATAATGGCTTATTTGCCAACATCAGCTGACTTTCATCTACAGAGTAATTATGACAAATTTTCTATAAAAACCTATCATACATTAACACTCGAATAAAGTTTATCTGACGTTTGAACCCTTAATTAAAAACAACATAGCGGTTACTTTATTATTCAACTTGGTTAATTCTAGAATATTTTCTGAGCTTAAAGATAAATACTGAATTATTTATTTTATGTTTATTGCACTTTATAATGTACAAAGGGCGGACTTAATGCAACAAGGCATTCTCTACCAGTCTACCGAACGGAAAGTGAAAATAAATTTATTTGGTGCAAGAGGTGATAATGTTCATTAAACGTATCATTTGCCTTAAATAACTAATGCCTTAATAACACATGAAATATATAATGCGAATAAGGAAAATATAGATGCATACATATGTATTTGTTCGAAAAAAATAGGTTCGTAAGATAAGATAAAGTAGTGCTCAGGGGCCAGCATCTTATACCTTCCTATATTTACTGGGTGACGTAAGTATGTATGTAGAGAGGCAGATCATACCAAAACCGAATTGCTGTAACAGTGAATGAGGTCGAGGAGAAACTTATAAGGTTTATTTGGAATTCTTTATGTCAAACTGCTTAATAAAAACCCATGAACAAATTCTCAGACACTGGTATACGGTATCAAAGGGACATTTGCACCTAAATGCATCTGACATAGGAGTTTTTAAAACAATCCTGGCGAACCCCATGACAGAGGCTGCAAAGCTAGTCTGTGACATGGTGGCAGTTTATAATACCAATTAATGTTAATAAGTTATAAGTTAAGTTATAACTTAATGTGTGTTAATGGATTTTATTTTTTCTGCATGTAACGGTTTCTAATATAGAATTTGTTTTTAGTGACAATACTGAATTCGAGTGATTCAAAATCCTCTAAAATTCGGAACAGTAGTAAATAATTTATATTCGGGTTTGAATTCAAGATTTATGTCTAACGATTCAAAAATATGTCTCCTGAGCCATCCGTCGCTCTGCCGATAAGAAGACGACAGAGTTAAGTAAATTTAAAAAGCGGCTTAGTTGAAAACTTAATTTTGGATAAATTTGACCAATATTTTTCATTAGTGGAATCGATTCCAATGTCAATTCTGAATAAATAGTATTCAGGTTTTGCGCAATTTTATTACCACGTTGTATGTGTAGTTTAATCCAAATCTCATTGTCAAGACTCATAATATCCGTCTACTTTAAGTTAGCCTTTGTCTCTCGTTGGGCTTGTCCGCAGCACACTCCCTATCAGCACACCTGAAAAAAATACAGGTATTTTTTTACCGACTTCTTAAAAAATATTTTTTATTTTTAAATTCTTAGTAAAAAAACCCCATAGAATTAGAGTTTCCCTCGATTTTCATGGGATCCCATCAACAGATCCTAACTTGAGACCACCCCAGGAGTATACTCTATCGAATACAAAAAGAATTATGAAAATCGGTCCACAATTGGCGGCGTAATCGCGTAACATACACACAAAACACGTTGGACACACCCTAAAATTTAAGGGTTTTCCTCGATTTTCATGGAATCCCATCATCAGACCCTGACTTTGGTGACCTTGGGACCACCCTAGGAGTATACTCTATCGAATACAAAAAGAATTTTGAAAATTGGTCCACAATTGGCGGAGTAGTCGCGTAACATACTAACATACACACAAAACACGTTGGACGCACTTTAAAATTTAAGGGTTTTCCTCGATTTTCATGGGATCCCATCATCAGATCCTGAGTTTAGTGATCATGGGACCACCCTTGGAGTATACTCTATCGAATACAAAAAGAATTTTAAAATCGGTCTACAATTGGCGGCGTAATCGCGTAACATACACACAAAAAAAACGAATCGAATTGAGAACCTCCTCCACCTACTACTAGCGCCGCCATTAGTTTTTTATTAAAAATGATAAATTAAAGACGTTTCTACAAAAAATAGATCAGTCAAGAACTCAATACAGATATTTCACATTTTTTGAGCTATTCAGGCATAGATAAAATGTATGTACTCGTATAGGAATAATCATAATCCAAATTATTGCCAAAAGTGGCCACTTTTAGCAATAATTCGAATTATGATTATTCCTATACATTTTATCTATGCCTGAATAGCTCAAAAAATCTGAAATATCTGTATTGAGTTCGTGACTGATCTATTTTTTGTAGAAACGTCTTTAATTTATCATAATTAATAAAAAACGAATGGCGGCGCTAGTAGTAGGTACTGTGCCCTCTTAAAAAAGGAGGAGGTTTCTCAATTCGACCGTATATATGCTTTTTTTATGTTTTTCGCGGATAACTTCGTCGGTTATGAACCGATTTTGATGATTATTTTTGTATTCGATAAAATATACTCCAAGGGTGGTCCCATGGTTACCAAAGTTAGGATCTGATGATTGGATTCCATAAAAATCGAGGGAAACCCTTAAATTTTTAGGTGTGTCCAACGTGTTTTGTGTGTATGTTACGCGATTACTCCACCAATTGTGGACCGATTTTCAAAATTCCTTTTGTATTCGATAGAGTATACTCCTGGAGCGGTCCCAAGATTACTAAAGTCAGGATCTGATGATGGGATCTCATGAAAATCGAGGGAAAACCTAAGGGCTGGTATAAAATTAGGGTTCCTTTCACTCAAAAGATCTCATTCACTAAAAAGTTAAAAATAAAAAATATTTTACAAAAAATAAAAACCGCCTTCAAAAACACTGAAAAGTTTAAAATAATATAAGAATAGGTACAGACAACATCAAACTTCTATATTGAAGTCGGTGACAAATTTTAAGACTTCTATAAGGGATCATCGATTGGCACCGACCTCAATATAGAAGTGTTATGTTGTCTGTATAGGTACAGATATATTATTTTAATGATTTATTATTTTAAACCTTTCAGTGTTTTTGAAGGCGGTTTTTATTTTTTGTAAAATATTTTTTTAGTTCGGTCATTTGACAGCAACCACTCAAATTGATCGACTATTTACAATATATCGAAATGTGAACTGAACATGCTCACACAATTTAGGGCAGCGTACTTTTACAAGAAAGGTGCAATTCCAATAATGGTACTGAAAGCAAAATTTGCATCCCACTGGTCGTGCTAGGCAGACTTTTGTCTCGAACATTTATTTAACGCTATCTTTACTCTTAACAATTAGGTTATTTGTAATTGGAGGAAAAAAATGTCATTGATACCTACTACAAACTACATTTCTATAAATGGAGAATGATCCTACATAGGTACGAGTACATACCGAATATAAAGATTACCAATTAGGTACATAACTTTTAAAAGTTTTGCGTCACGCAATCAAACGTACCTATGGTTGTTTTTGCTCGCATATTCGCTAATGCGAGTAAAGGTTAATAAAGCGAAGTAGGTACCATAAAGTAATATCACTTAAGTGTTATACGCCGCCTCATAAAAAAGTATTTCTTTTAAGCTCCTCTATAACCCTACTGCCGCTCGCAAATTCCGCGGTTTGCGGCTGAAAATGATGATCTCCAGTCTTTAAAGTCACATGAAAGTGGTCTGACTATTATTAATTTTGAGCTCTAAAAATATCTACAGTAAGATATAAAATGAAATCGGATCGTAAGACGTGGTACCATTATATGATATTTAAGCAGAAGCGGCGGTGACTTTGAGCTTTGAAAGCTCGGGGTCTAGGCATTGATACAAATTTGCCTCGTTAGTGCCGCGATGGCTAGAGTAACCGCTTACCCATGTAACTGGAATCAAGCAAAATTACGTTATACTCAGACACACATTAAACAATATATTATTATGATATCCACCTAAACGATCACTGGGTTGCTAAAACTCATATAAAATGGCTCGGATAATATTTCTTAGTATTGTTATGCCTAAAAGTTTTCTGAAACAACAAAATCATGACTTATGAATGTTAAGTACAAAAAGGTATGAGTGCCACATTCCACAATTTTTGATAATATGGGTCAAATCATCGATCAACCCCTATGGGCCAAAGAGACATTTATGTTTCACTGTAAAGGAACGTCTATTTAGAATAGGCTTTAAGAAATACATTACTAGAATCAAGCAAAGTTTTTCTGTACGTCATTATTCTATACAAAATATAATGGACCATTTATTTCCTTAGAAATCCATTTAACAAAGAACAAGACAAGCAATTTTTCCGATTACTGAGACTAATATGCCGATGGAAAGCTCCAAAGCTTAACAACCAAATTCGAGTATTTTACTATTCACGAAAACGCAAATTATCATTTTTATACTATTATTTGTATATACATAATTTTTTATTAAACGCGTACCTACAGTTAACTAATAGTGACGCTGGCAAGGGTTGGTGACCGCGCAACTACCGAACCCTATACCGATAACCCTTATGGCAAGCTTCCGGGCTACCGCACGCAATATTTAAAAATATGCCAGCTAAGTATTTAACAAGGATGAATTGATCCTGAGGCGAGCCCGCTATTACAATCGGGGAATAAAAACTCACTTCCCCCCATTGCTCCTTCGCCCGTAGCCTAACCGCAAACAATTGTGTTTCGTTAAATGAGTGCATTAGCATGTTAAGAAATTACGATAATTATGAAAAGGATGAACGTGTGCGCATCTCGCGAAAACGCGCAGTAGCGCCGCCCCGGGCGCTCGTGCCATTCGTGGTCCAATTTTGAATTTTAAAAGTGCATATTGAACGTTTTCAAATGAAAAAAAAGGAAAGTTGGGTGCCGCATCCAGCCAGTATTAGGCTATCCACACACACAATGTTTCTGCTTACAATATAAAAAGTAAAAGATTTTGCAGGTTGTGTCTATTCGATAAACCCTGTAATTACTGAACCAATTACAATATTACAAATCATACTGGTTACATTTTATCCTGGGATTTCAATGGGGCTAAGATTTACATGACTTCCAGGCGGGACAGCTTACTGTCAATAATTTTGAATTTTCTTCTATCCTTCAGTTTTAAAAACTATGGTCTTTGCTAATGTATATGATGTATACAGCTATTACACAACATTGCGCATTTTATGCGGCTATCTAATGTTATTGTCAGCTATCCAATATGATTATAACATAATGTATAGTGACAAAAATATTGTGCGTCTGTGAGCACCCTTAAAACAAACCGGGATAGTTATGACCGTTCATAACGCCCGGAGTTTGACCGATCGCGTGTAGAGATCGTTGCACTAACAATCCCCAATTTGTGTATCGAAATTTTGTTAAATAACATCTTATTTATTTTCCTTTTTGTAAATCAACAGAAAAGGTACTAAAGGTGATTGATATTTTTTTATAAGAGGATGCTTTCTTGCTCATTGCTTATTTTCCTTAACAACGGTTACACGTGGATCAATTGACACAAACAAATTAATTTTCCCTCATAATTTTCTTGTATATCATATGAATAGGCAGTCATCTATACATTTTTTTTATTATGAGTCCGTTTCACCTCATTCGACCGAGGTCGAATAAGAGAAGGTCGAATTTTTTAAATGAAAAAACTTTATAGCTAACTAGCTGTGCCCGCGAACTACGTTTCGCCATCAAAATACTTAACACAGTGTTTAGTTTTTTCCTCCATTTTATTCCATAATGATTCAACTTTATTCTGCCTTTCTTGAGCATCGGCCATTTCGAAATTAGGACAATTTTCGTAGGTTCGTAATGTTTTTTTCTAACAGTCCACAAAATTAAATACATTACATATTACTATAAACACGAAGTATTATTATTGTTTTAGAGACATTATTGATATTAATAAATTCTTCTTCAGTAGAAAGAACTACACAGTTGCAAAAATAATCTTTATCGTATTCATGTTTCGAATTAAAATAAACAATTGTTAATAAATTAGAACACTATACGAATAAAGTTTAGATTTTATAATGGGTGTTGGTAACACCAACAAAATATATTTTTTGGATATGACAACTTGGCGAATTTTGACTGGTCGTACAGTAAGCTCCTTGTCAAGCTGTTTGACCGTTGAACCGTTCTTATGTCGCTCGTAATACTGGCGGTTTTCGTAGAGTTAATGTATAGCATGAATGGGGGGGTTACTGTACAAATACGTTTTCCGTATTCGATATCCGATCACGGAATACAGACACGGAGTTTCGTAAACGTAGCGCAGACGTTCGTTTCTTCTCATTCGGGATTTCTACCATTCTACCTAAACGTACGTACAGAACGTGTTCCGTTCGTAATAAAAACGAACTTGTGCGGCAGTCAATGAGTATATTTTGTATAGATTTGATGCATTCGGATGCCCGCATTCAGAAAACGAATGCGAAAAAACGTATTTATGCGGTTAGCCTTAAAATGTATTGAGACTTCCGTTTTTGTAACGTGTACTGTGCGATATAGTGTTGCTGGCATAGTTCGGTTAGCAAACTCGCCGTGATGACTAACATCCAACACACAAACTTGGAGTTATCGTTAGCTAGTTCACGATCGTTGCATTATCAAGGTCTCGAAGGACACTAAACACAGGTAACATCTAACATCGAACATCCAATAGGCCCCGGCTAGTGGGTTCTCAAACTTTTTTGGTGACGGAACCCTTTTGGAAAGCGAAATACTTGACCGTACCCTAAAATAAAACAATAGTTTTTAAAAGTGTATTCTTTATTAATAAGCATAATAAAAGTACGACCAGAGAGGGTGTTTTGATTTTTCTAAATTATTGCGGAACCCTTATAGGGGTTTTGTGAAGCCCTAGGGTTCCGCGGAACACACTTAGAGCATGGCTGCTCTAGGTACCCTTCAGGGCCTACTTTTATTTAATACCCCCATTGCTGGGTTTGAAAAGCAACTGTTATCCGTCTTTTTTGAGCGGTGGCCATATTGAATTTACGTCAATGTTGCTACGTTCATAGTGCTCTACTGATCAAGGCCTTTCATTTGATACCCATATTGCTGGGCTTAGAAACGAACTTTTATCAGTTTTTTTTTGAGCAGCGGCCATATTGGATGTTGTGCTATTTTCCTAGGTTCATAGTGCTCTACTCTTCAAGGCCTTTCATTTGATACCTATATTGCTAGGTTTGGAAACGAACTTTTATCCACCTTTTTTGAGCGGTGGCCATGTCGAATTTACGTCAATATTGCTAGGTCCATAGTGCTCTACTCTTGAAGACCTTTCATTTGATACCTATATTGCGAGATTAGAAAACGAACTTTTATCCACCTTTATTGAGCGGCGGCCATGTTGAATTTATTTATGTGTTGCTAGGTTCATAGTGCTCTACTCATCAAGGCCTTTCATTTGGTGTCCACATTGCTCGGTTTGAAAACGAACATTTATCCTTTTTTTGAGCGGCGGCCATGTTGAATTTAGGTAGATTTTCGTAGGTACCTAATGCTCTACTCTTCAAGGCCTTTCATTTGATACCCATATTGCTAGGTTTGGAAACTAACTTTTATCCACCTTTTTTGAGTGGCGGCCATGTTGAATTTATGTAAATGTTGCTAGGTTCATAGTGCTCTACTCATCAATGCCTTTCATTTGATACCCATATTGCTGGGTTTGGAAACGAACTTTTATCCGTTTTATTTGAGCGGCGGCCATGTTGAATTTAGGGCGATTTTCCTATGTTCATAGTGCTCTACTCATCAAGGCCTTTCATTTGATATGCATATCGCTGGGTTTGGAAACTAACTTTATCGGCAGTCATGTCAAGTTAAGTCAACGTGGCTAGGTTCGATGTGTTTTCTTTAGGTTCTTCGTTCGATATCCATGTTCCTTGGGTGGATCCAAAAAAATGTGATCCATCATTTTAGACATTAGGATCAAGAGTCCCGTCCCGTCCCTCTACGCGTAACCCAGAATATTGCTGTCAGATATTTTTTTTAATGATCAATATTAATCTATTACTTTTAATAGTTTTAAATGGATGAAAGAGTTTGATTCCTTAGTCCTAATGTAAAAACATATAACACCTTTCAAAATACCTTGAAAAGAGTATCTTCATTTTTCAACATTTTAAATATTTAATTGTACCGATTTTGTGAAAATTAGTCAAGAATTAAACCAATCTACAAATTTTATGGTCACTCGATTTATACATTGGCTTGATCTTTTTGCCTTATCACCACGGTACGACATAAGAAAAAGAGAATTTTGTTGGCGAAATCCAGTTGGGTACAGCCATTAACAGAAAATATTAAATTTTATTTGTACTATGTGAAACACTTCAGTCCTGCCTTTCAATTTTCGAAATCCAATTACTTAAGAGCGGGCATAAAGCTAGAAAAATATCAGATTTCACCCGCGCGCCTCATACGTTCCGCTCTCGACCATCGCAGCGACAACGTCGCCGAAAGTCGCTCCCTCTTCATAATATTTTGTGCGATCGCGCACAGTATACCCTACACAAGCAGATTAAATTGGCTAAGTGCGTGTCGGACTATGTATCTGTACTTTGCAATGTGAATATAAAATACTTTTCGCTGGTGATGAGTAAAACGAAAAGGTAAGGTATTTTTTTTTGTATATGTACGTTACTTAAGATAATAATTGCTTTATTTACAGTTACCTGCTAAGCACTTATCGGATAATCTATATAGGTATGAACATACTTCAAACACAAAAATACTTTATTTTTTATTTTATTTATAAGGAATAACAAACAGCTATCACAGTCAGTCTTAAATTAGAGTATAACTAATAGATACTAGAAACTAGTAACAATAATCTTATTTATTGTGAAGCCCATACTACCGTTATCCACGGATTGTTATAATGTGTTACTCGATATGTACGAAACAAATTTGTGCAGATTCTAGTTGTATATAAAAATAGAAGTAATTGTAAACAAAACTGCTTTTACATTCATATAAGAAGATACATACTAAAATCTATATAAAAAATATACACAGTTATTTTTTTATCACCCTGGAAAATTTTAGGGACGCTTCAGGACGACACTTCAGGATACATCCATTATTATGTAAAAAAAATAAAAAACATGAAATCAAAAATTTAAAAAAATTTCAAAAAATTCTGCTCTGAACTAGTGCAGCATTTTTGGATTTTTTAGAAAATTTATATAAAATTAAGTGTTATTTTTTTTCATATTTAAATCATTCTAATACCATGTCGTAAAGCATCCCTTTAATTTTATAAAAAAAATACCAGTGTATGTATATATTGAAATGATGGTAATAATTTTTCGTTCAGCTTGTCTACTTTGTAAAACATTAAAAACATGTCTTTTGAATTTTGACTCTGATTCTGAGAATATATCTAACTTTGAAAATACTTTGAAAATAGCACATATAATATTATATCAACAATCGTAAAGAGACCAAACCAATAATAAAATTGAGTAGAATGTACATGTGTGCTGCAATGCCTAAAAGGGTCGAGGCTCAGTGGGGATTTTTGCCCTGGCGGGTCACGGACGCTGAGACCTTGTCGGACCATGTTTATATCAGGTTCGACTTGGTTCTGCCACGCGCTATAAATTCCTCTACACCGCCTTTGGTCAGCCCGTTTGCCAAGTGGTCACTGACCAAACTGGGCTACCCGCTCCACTGTTGGGCCGGCGAACATAGATGAGGAGGCCGTCTCATTCCAGCGGTCCCTGCACAGGATATCCGATGCGGCAATGCCTCGAATCCGCCGTCGCCCACTTGATAGAAAGGCCGTTTATTGGTGGTCGGAGGAGATTGCCGGCCTCCGCGCTGCATGCAATAGCAAACGCCGAGAGCTGGCTCGTTACCGTCATTGGACTAGATTAGGTAATAGAAACTCCGAACTGGAGGCTCTGTTGCATGACCAGTATGCAGAGGCACGCAGGTCTATGAGGTCGACTATTTTCAGAGCCAAAACACAAGCGTGCCAAGAGCTACTTGATAGCCTCAACAACGATACGTGGGGTCGTCCATATCGTGCAGCGCGCAACAAGTTGCGTGGGCGAAGCCCACCGGTTGCTGAAACTCTTTCTCCACAGCTACTTCGGAACGTTGTTGAAGCCTTATTTCCGGATAGATCTGAACACGTGCCTCCACCAATGACTCCGGAAAATAGCGAGTTGACGTATGATCCGCAGCCTCCGCCCCTAGAGATCTCCAACACAGAGTTCGACGCTGCGCTCCGTAAATTGCGAGGCAAACGGACTGCCCCGGGTCCAGACGGGGTCCATGGCACAGTCCTGGCCCTCTCTTTGGTGGAGTTAGAGCCACGCCTTCGCAGGCTTTTTGACGCGTGCCTCTCCGCAGGTCGTTTCCCCCGAATTTGGAAACAGGGCAGATTGGTGCTCCTCCGAAAGGCTGGTCGCCCGGCGGACTCGCGTACCGGCCCATTGTCCTTTTCGATGAAATCGGTAAGCTGTTGGAGCGCATTGTCGCTGGCCGGATCGCAAGCCACTTATCGACGAATGGTCCGGATCTTGCGGATACACAATACGGGTTCCGGGAGGGCCGATCGACAATTGACGCAATCTTACGCGTTAAGTCCCTCTCCGATAACGCAACCACCCACGGTGAGGTTTTGCTGACGGTGTCACTTGACATCGCCAATGCATTCAACACCCTGCCGTTTGAGTGCATCACCGAGGCGCTCCGATACCACGGAGTGCCCCTGTACCTAAGACGGCTTATCGCAGACTATCTGCAAGATCGGGCCGTTGTCTGTCAGATGAGTGACGGTGGCCTCCTCGTAAGGCGAATGGTTTGTGGCGTTCCACAGGGGTCGGTTCTGGGCCCACTACTGTGCAACATCGGTTATGACTGGGCCCTCAGAGGGGTTTTGTTGCCTGGCGTAAACGTAACCTGTTACGCCGACGATACGTTGGTCACCACGCAGGCAGTTACATTCTCCGAGGCCGTCCGCTTGGCAAATGTTGGGAACATGCAAGTGGTCCGCCGCATCCAAAGGCTTGGGCTTCAGGTGGCTCTCGGTAAAACCGAGGCTATCCTTTTTCATGGTCCAAGGCGAGGACCGCCTGCAGATGCAGCTCTTGAATTGGATGGGTGTCGGGTACTTGTAGGTTCAACACTTAAGTACCTGGGCCTCGTGCTGGATTCGAGGTGGAAGTTTTCACCTCACTTTCGCCAGCTGGGCCCCAAACTTCTGAGGGCAACTGCCTCCCTTGGGCGCCTTTTGCCCAATCTCGGCGGGCCGGGTGATACATGCCGCCGCCTATTTACGGGAATGGTGCGGTCAATGGCCCTTTATGGTGCCCCTATATGGGTCAATGCCCTGTCGGCTACAAACAAGGCTCTGCTAAGACGTCCACAGTGGGTCATGGCCGTCAGGGTTATTCGAGGGTATCGCACCGTTTCCCACGAAGCAGCGTGCGTGATGGCGGGCACCCCACCATGGGAGCTGGACGCCTCAGTTTTATACGAGGTGTACCAACAGAGTGCGGCCTTCCGTCAGGCAGAAGGCTTGAGACGAGTGCCGCTTGACATTGTAGAGCGCTGGCGTAAGTCTGCGCAATGTCGAGTTCGCCGGCGATGGCGTGGGCACCTAGCAGAGCCGGTCTCCGGTCACAGAACCGTCGAGGCAATCCGGCCTGTCCTTAGACGCTGGACGGAGAGGCATCACGGGGTGCTGACCTTCCGACTCACGCAGATCTTGTCAGGGCACTGGTGCTTCGGTAAGTATCTGCACAATATTGCTCGAAGGGAGAGCACCCCGCGGTGCCACGAGTGCGGGGCAGACGAGGACGACGCGCAGCACACGCTAGAACATTGCCCGGCATGGGCTGTTCAGCGGGCCGCCCTCGTCACCGATATCGGGGGTGACCTGTCTCTGCCGGCCCCATTCCCACTGCGGTAGATATAAAATCTTTTTTAACTGGGTTAAAAAAAAAGAAGGTTTACGCAGTACTTGGATCGCCTCAATAATATTAAACTGTATTTCAAATCATAGTCGAAACCAATATGGGAAAAATAAGAGAGAAATTGATACTCACTTATCTTTTATGGACTTTGGTAGTCGGAATATTGTTAAAAGTTGAATATGATCTGAAAAAAAAACAAAAAAAATTTCGCCCTATTCACTTATTTTTATATCACAGTGTTATTTACGTCTAACAAAAAAATACAATAATTTGAACGATTAAAGTAACGAATTGCCTCAAATTTTAACCGCAAATTTGATCCAGTTTTGATTAGTAGTTTAAACCTCAAAATAAAATTTGACAGTTAATTAAGTAAATGTAAGTCTTTACTAAAAATCTACACAACATTAATGTCAAATTATTGAACAATCGCAATAAACTTACAAAGTTGATGAGAGATTTCTGCTTACAGATTTAACTGGATCGCATGCTTGTGCGTTATTACATTCTGCAGCAACTCTAAAATACAAAATTACTAAAAATAATTAAGAAATACCAAATAAATAAACAAAATTCTTTTACTTTTCTCTCCAATTATATAACCCAATAAATAAAGTATCATAAAGAATTTGTGGTATGGGTACACATAAATAAATAAATATAAATAAAGCAAAAATAAATATAAATAAACATACATGATTTGAGGATTTACATAATATTCATGTTCATCACAAAAAATCTGCCTCGACCGGAATCGAATCCGGGGCCTTTGGCGCCTTAGACTGCGTTCTGACCACAGCGCTAGACAGTCGTCACTAAATATGTGAAGTATGGATATGTATGGATACGATAATTTCGCGTCAAAATGTTAGTACTATAAAAAGTATAACTTCAGATACTGTCACCAGCGTCCAACACGCGAGTGTCAAAAGCATCGATTTGTTTTGCATACACTACCCGCGCCGACGTTGTACCGCTTGTACTTTGTACTCGTATTATGTTATGATATGAGCAATGAGCGTCGGTGGCGCTGTGGACTCGGCACTTGCCTTCCAATCGGGAGGTCTGGGTTCGAGACCGCCATGTACCACTGTTTTTTTTCGTGTCGAAATTCATATGTACATTTGTCTGACGCTCCTACGGTGAAGGAAAACATCGTGAGGCAACCTAGATACATCTGCGAAGAAATTCAAAGGTGTATGTGAAGTCGACCAATCCGCAATGGGCCAGCGTGGTTGACTAAGGCCTAATCACCCTAACATAGGTACATAGGGTAGGCTCGAGCCCCTCGGTGGGGACGTATATGAGCTGTGATGATGATGTTATGATAATTATGACCACTAAAGTCGACGGCAAGAGTCAATATTGTAAGGTGAAACTACCTACTTACAAAAAGATATGAGGCAAACAATAAAAGTAAAGTAATAGGTACCTTTCGTTTCCGTTTTTCTTATTGTAATGTAATGTTGTTAGTTAATGTTGTTGTGTATAATAATAAATAAAAATAATATAAAATAGGTACCTTCTACAATAAGCCATACATTGAGTTTTTGACTTCTTAAGTACTCTTTTAGACAATTTTCTTTTATTTCTTTTATTTGCCATGATTTTATCGATGTATTTTCTCGGGTGGGGGAGCACGGAAACACAGTTTACTCGTCTCAACGGAGCGATCAAGACTGATTGTTGAAACAAAACATGCCTGTTACCTCTGGTCAGGTGCGACAGACGATAGCGTTCTGCGCGGAATAAGAACGCTGTAAGCGCCGAATTAGTTTTATTTTAATTACTCGTAAAATAAACATTATTTTTGAAAATCGCTAGTACGGTTCCTGGGTAATATAGTTTTATATTATATATTAAAATATTGACGCAGTTATATGCATCTCATTGAAAAACAATCGATTTTGCTTGAAAATTAGACGTAACTTCGCGATTTTTTTCTATCGATAAAATATGATGATTTTATGTTTTCACTCAATCCGTTCACTTACAAATATAGTTAAATATCTATTTTTAAAAAATGGGGTAGTTCGTTATTCAATTTCAAGTTTAAATATCAAATCTACGATTAGCAATTTAGCTTTATACCCCCTCTTAAGATCAGGCTGTATGGCGTAGTTCCATTGCCTTTCCTTCGTGGAAGAAAATACCTTCTCTCTGTACTATGTGACAGGCTTGTCAAAATAATTTCACGTGCGCCATGTTGTTTTTCTACTTAAAGCCAATTCGAAAATTTTAATGGTATTTTTTCACTAAAAATAAAAAGTGAATTTAAACAAACGAATTTATGCCTAAATGTTCTTCCGGAAAATTCTAAGCATTGTGGTGTAAGCCATATCAAATTCTGTCCAGTAGTTTCGGAGATCTTTCCGGACAAACAGACAAACAAACAAACAAACAAACAAACAAACAAACAAACAAACAAACAATTTTTTTAAAAACTATTCTATCGTGTTCTGCTAATGATTTTAAGGCGACCTGTGTATTTTTTTTCTTAATATTTCGCAATTACAGATTTTTGTACCCCTACGATTTTATTATATATAGAGATAGAGATACAGTTACGGTTGCATTAGGTATATCAAAACTACTAATGTTTTTAAAAACTGGTTATAAGTTAAAAGTCAAATCCATAGTATAAAAATTGGTTATATTTCTAATTAACTCAACAGCCAAGAATACACGCTAATTTTATTTTTCGCGGCAAAATATCGTATATAATGTTATTTATAAAGCCGTTTTAACTGCAATATGAATAATTGTGATCATCCCTTTTATATCAAAAATAAAAATCTAAAGATTCAGATATAAAAAATAGATATTCAACAAAGTTGTTTATATTGGACAAAGTGGGAAGTAAATTTGAAAATTTTCAGCATCTCTACAAGGACGGTCGGTCACTTCACCTTCTAAATCTAGTCTGCAGCGTGTCTACCTTTTGCTAGAGTTCGCATACTGGTTTGCTCATCTCGCAACGTGGTGTAATCTCATTTGCATTGACTCGCCGTGAATCACCCGTCACAATAATGTCAATATTTGATTAGATTGTGATAAAGCATTATACGATTGTCTCAGGACTCTTTTTTGGCCGAAAATATTTACTAGTTAAATAAAAAAAGTTTTAACTCCTGTGAGGCATTGCAATGCATGTCGGACAACAGCTAGGTACTCCATATATATTTATGAATAAGAAAGAATCATTCTTTCCCTCGCTAATTAAAAACTTCGAAATATATAAGAAAATGAAGTTTAAAAACAGATACATTATGACTAGGAGGCGTTATCTCAGAAAGAAGTTCTTGGGAATTAAAGAATAAAGAACTTCAACATTATTGAACTTAGAAATTACATGACATTATACATATAGCAAACACAATGTATACTATTGATTACGTCTAATATATGTATAGTATATAAATCTCTTGCTACAGTGCTTGTTAATGAACTCTCCAGAAACGGCTCGACCGATTTTTATGATTTTTTGTGTATATGTGGTAGGTCTGAGAATAGACTGTAGGGCCTACAGCCTATTCTCAGACCTACCACAAGCCTACAGTGTAGGCTTTATTTATACCCCTGGGTGATAAGGGTGGCCCTCTCCAGAATTTTTTTGGATAATTATTATGGCAAAATGTAGTTCGCGGGCACAGCTAATTTAAAAGAGCTTTATATTATTTGCGGATGAAAACGGGATTGACAGTTTTTAAATTCAAATCGTTATTTTTTAAATTGTAATATAGGAATTAAATAAAGTAAGGAAGCACATAATGGAATGGTAGATTATTAACCAAGGGGATAAAGCAGTGTCTTATGTCACGGGTGTAGATTTCAATCGCGAGCGTAGCGAAGGACTCTATGGTTGACTCCCGAGCTCAGTCAGTGAGGAAACACCAAGGTCGAGAGAATTCAAAATTAGGTATTTGTAAAATGTATTGCGGTCACGCTGTGTGTCCGAACAACTGAACTGAGCGCGATTGAGACAACTGCATTTGGGGCCAAAAATACCTATGAAAAGTACACAAAATATATACGTTTCGTAGTCCCCTGTTTTCTCCGTGAAAAATTGACCGATTTTATTACATTTTGCCAAAAATGTAAAGTAGGTATACCAGCACTGTGAATACATTTGAGTTGAAAAGCTTAATGGAGCGCCGAGCCAACTGACTGATCCAAATTACAGGCCGTTTACTTTTCAAGTCCTTGTAATTGCTGGCCGCTTCAACGTCAGATTACTTGTGTATCGAGCGAATATCGATCACCGGTCGATGTGGCGGCCAATTTGTTGGCGCTACTAAATCATCACTCAAAAGCGCCGCCTGCTCTAAATCGATTTGTCCAAATTATGACTTGGCCAGCCTGGACTCGCCGTCAGCGGTTACTGGTTAGTTACCTCTTTAAATATTTACCGGCTAAAAAATGAAGCACCGAGCTATGTACGTGTGCGCCGTGATGATATTGATGGCGCACAACATGTTACCACAGATAATATAGTATTGTTTTTCTTTATTTTTCATCAACTACTTACAAAATTTTCATAACTGCCCGTTGTCTTCATGCACTTTTACCTAAACCAAAGAAATGTAACTACTTTATAGGTTGGTAACATTTTAGAAAGAATATTAATAAGTTGTAAATATACAATGGGACAATGTGCATTGATTAGCATTGATATTATTAGTCTAATAAGGTGTCAACAATACTTACTAATTTTTAATTTGGTCGCATCATAGATTTTTGAAATCCGACCCTAATATAGTCTTGGATAAAACTATCTACTAGACTCATAAGATCGGGCAACCTCGATGTAAAAAAAATATTTTTTAATATATCAAAACGAATCAAAACACATTAAAGCAACTGCACCATCCTTGATACATAGGTTTTCATACATAACTAGCAAACATTGTCCCTTCTCTAGTATATAAACAATTGCATCTTGACTTACCGATAGAAATTAATAATAAAAGGGGAAAGTACATTAGATGGCTAACATTTGCAGCAGTTTAGCAATCGGCCAATAAAAATAAGTCGTTTCACAAATAATTAAATGCATTTCACCCCACATCACATATTCGCACAGCCTAAATTCTGTTTTAGAATATCGATTCGTCACTCCGAAGGCAGCAAATCTATCCTACAAGCCAAGAACTTATAACATACTAGCTTTCCGCTCGCGACTTCGCCCACGTTATTTTTGTTTTCCCGTGGGAAATTACCCTATGTCCTTCCCCTGGTCTCGAACTAACCCTATACCAACTTTCATCGAAATCGGTTCAGTAGTTTCGAAGCCTATTCAATACAAACAAACAATCAAGCCTTTCCTCTTTATAATATTAGTATAGACAAACAGTAGTTTATTACTCGAAATTTTAATTGTTTCGTTTCTTTAAATGAAACTTTGTTTTGGGCTCCCATTTCCTTTTCAAGACGAAGGAAATTCCGTCTAAATGTTAGCTTACGCTGGATTTTTATTAAATTTTTAATTCGTTTTCGACGACAATCAATAAAAAAATATTTTCGTCGAAAACGGATAGATAATTGATAGAAATCAAGCTCAAACGACCCTCAATGAGCGATTGATGCTAGGATGATTCGAAAATTAGAGTCCCTCAACGATGGTGCACTTCTGGGCACATTGGACAGTAAACTGCAATTACGAAATTTCGACTCATAGATAATGAGAATAACCCCTCTGAAAATGCAGAGGGTCGAAACAGCAGCCGGGATGACTGGGTGTTTTGAGTAGATTAACAAAATTTTGGATAACACGCCTTGCCCTCGCCCGCCGCGCCATATGCCGGGGTCGTTAATGTACCAATTTGTAAATGATACGACGCGAAACATTTATATTACACACCGTGTAGTTATTATTAGCACATTTCTCTCTGCAACCAATATGGTCAATAGCTTCTGAAACATTCCAAAACGACACAATTTTGCCTTAGGAGATAAGTTAGGTTACTTTACGAATACGTACAATCAAAATAATGATAGTTTTTTTTTCATTAAGTGAAAAACTGTCATTGAATTATTAAACAATAGAATCATATTATAATCACATTCTTTTACATCTCTCATGTTGGTAAGTAGGTCCTTATTACCCCCAAATGGGGCTTGTAGGTGACCAATTAGCGCTCTAGGGTAATAATGTAGCTAGAAAAGCCCTAGGGCTGTAAGTAATTTATTGCCAGTATGATGGTTAGTTGTACGCGAACTTTTTGAAATAGTGAAGGGTTTTTTAATTACTTACCGCCCTAGGGCTTTCCAAGCTACATTATTACCCTAGAGCGCTTATTGGTCACCTACAAGCCCTATTTGGGGGTAAAAAGGACCTACTTACCTCACAATCGAGATGTAAAGCAGAATAGTTAGCTCGGGTGTAAGCACCAATTGCACCCACGAAATATATAGGCGCCCTCGCTGCGCTCGTACGCCTAATTATCTCGGGCTGCAATTGATGCCTTACAGCCCTTAGCTACTAATCTACTATTATAATCATATCGAGTTTTACGTAGAACGTTTTAGAACTTTGATTTTAAATAATTATAGATATCTAAATTTCAATAGATAGAACATTTAAAACATTAAAATTTGTAAAACTGACTGTTTTCAGACAAAATCACAAATAACTAAATACTCGTAAGGTCAAGTTTTTTTTGTAATAAAAAAATAAAATAATCGTTTCTTCTTTAATCTAATCGGTAGCACTGTAATAGCTAGAATAACTTAGAATAATAACGAATAATTATTCTGAGGCTAAGTACTCTACATATATTATAAGTAAGTACATACTTTTAGGGACAATGCTCGCACGTCATTTAGGTTTTATTTAGTTTGATTTCACGGTTGTAAATAGTTTGTAAGTCGATTGAATAAAGTTGTTTCATTAAAAAGTAGGTGAGTTGTAGGTTAACTTACAAAAATATGTTGGGTTATTATTTTTTATTGATACACTAAGTATCAATAAAAAATACAAACCCAACATATTTTTGTAAGTTACGAAAAAAGCGCATTTGTTTTCATCGCACCACGTGCTAGGTCGCACATTACCGGAGCCACCTCGCCAAATAGCCCTAATGACCCACGATTTGTGTCGGCGTCTGCGCCATCTTGAAATAAATATCGGTCAAATTAGCGCCCCCTGGCGCGCACCTGTCGCGGCGGGTAATGCGCTAACGGCCATGTGTTGACGGGTGTGCTGTCCAAGCTATAATAAAGTCCCATCATGAACACACCGTGTATAATGTACAAATATTTGGCAAAAAAAAATTACAAAGAAATAGAACCGACTTCAAAAACACCAAAGAGTCTTAAATAATATAACAAAAATACGTACAAAATCACAGTTTTATATTGAAGTTTTTTGGTTTTTGAAGTCGGTTTTATTTTTTTGTAATTTTTTTTTTATCTTTTTAGTTTATAATACCTACATGCGTTTTAAAATTTGAGCCAAGGCAAACACCAGAATAACTTAAAATAAAACGTCTTTCGCTCTAAAGAGTACCTACTGAAAGAATTATTCCCGAACTCCTAACCTACCAGAAACCTTCCATCATCAGCTCAGTAACATGATATGATGACTACCAGATGTAAATACCTGAATATCTTCAGGAAAAACATGAAACACGTTGGACGTCCCTATGAAATTCAAGGATTTCCCTCGATTTTCATGGATCCCATCATAAGATCATGAGTGGTGATCATGGAACCACCTCGGGAGTATACTCTTTCGATTACGAAAAAACAATTTGAAATTCGGTCCACAAATGGCGGAGTAATCGGAGAACATACGGTGACTTGCCTATGAAATTCAAGGGTTTCCCTCGATTTTCATGGGATCTTATCATCAGATCATGACATGGTGACAACAGGACCACCTGTGAGACAAAAAAGAATTTTCCGAATCGTTTCAGGCGTCTTCGAGTAATCGGGGAACATACATAAAAAAAAGATTCCGACGAATTGAGAACCTCCTCCTTTTATTGAAGTCGGTTCAAAAGAGAAGAAATAAATGAGGGCGACCTACTTTCTTCGCCAAGAGCCCATCCCAAATGACAGCACTACAATCTTTTATCTGTAGAAATGGAATTGTTGCCATTAAATTAATATAATTTTTTTATCAATCTGTAGGACGTACACTACAATCCATTCCTGTTAATAGTTATAAGCATATAAGTACTGTACTTAAAATACTCTACATATTTGTATGATTAAAATTTTATTTATTTTTCATAATTCAAATTCAAATTCAATATCCTTTATTCAATTGGGATTTTACAATCACTTTTGAACGTCAAAGAACTTACGCCATTGGTTCACAAGTCTACGGCGGGAGACCTTGTACTGGAAAGAACCAGCAAGAAAACCAGCAAGGGCTATTTTTTCTCCCTGTATTGTTACAGAGTCGTCAATTGGAAGCAGAACTCAAAGTAAAAGATTGTGTTCAACTTCCATTACAAGATTAGATGTGTCAGTGTACATTATACATTTAAATCTATAAATTAAGTCTACAATTAAGACCAAGCATTGACATCATTCAGATAATCATTGACTTTATAATATCCTTTACTCATTAGAGTCTTTGTTACATGCGCTTTAAACTTATGAAAAGGTAAGTCAGTAACACTCTGTGGAAGTTTGTTGTAAATAGATATACATTTCCCCATAAATGAGCCTCTAGTTTTTTGGAGCCTGTACGTTGGAACGGCAAGTTTATTTTTATTTCTTGTATTTAAGTTATGAAATTTAAAATTGGTATCAAATGTGTTATAATTAATTAATGGTACCCATATCCATACTCATTTTACTTGGGTTTAACGAAATTTTATTGGACATTTTTTAAAGGTTGGCCTTGTTGAACTTAGGGCAATGTTGCCAGTGTCATAATGTAACTCTTCAAATCCGTTCATATAATACCCATATTAGTGGGGTTGGAAATGAAATTTTATCCGATTTTTCTGAGCGGCGGCCATGTAAAATTTAATGCGATATTGCTAAATTCATCTTGATTTACTCTTCAAGCCCTTTTATTCGATGCCCATATTACTAGAGTTGAAAACAAAATTTATAAAATTTTAAAGCGATAGTTATATTCACATTAATAGGTCAGCGTTGTTAGGTTCACCGAAACTTAGACATGTTATCCATACTACTTATGTAACTTTTGCTTAGGTCTACGCTTCACGTTACGCCCTTTCATTTGATATACATATTAAATAGGGTTGAAAACAACATGTTTTGAAAATTATAGTCAAGGTTCCCTGGGCCAGTGTTACTCCAGTCAAGACAGTAGTTTCATCATGATTAATCTATACTAATATTATAAAGAGTAAAGATTTGTATGTTTGTATTGAATAGGCTCCGAAACTACTGCACCGATTTGAAAAATTCTTTCACTAATAGAATGCTACAATATCATTTAGTAACATGTATAGGCTAACGGGAAAAACGAAGATAACGCGGCCGAAGCTGCGAGTGGAAAGCGAGTATTCTCTAAATTGACAACTTGTTTCTTCCCACATTTTTCGCACTCTCCATCTATACACTTTTTTTGGAGCACATCACATACCACAGATTCATAAAAACATATTCATATTATCAGTATTGATAGCACCTTTCTTTCTTAACGCTGTTGCCTTATCTTGTTCTAGTGATTTCATCTTGTTCTAGTGATTTTAATGATTGATATTATAATACAGTCTTTATTTTAAAAAGCTAGTTTCGATATTTTGGAATATTTGGAAGGTTTTGTTACTGACATTCTTTTGCGGCCAAGTGCAATAGGATTGTATAATTGTGCAATAATTAATATTGTAAGGATTTTTAATTTCTTCGAGATTCTGTCCCCATGCAAAGTTTACGAAGCTCATTATTATAGCAATAAAACATTATCTCCGAAAAATTTGTCCATGCAAAACAACCATGACAGACAAGCATAAATCCACCCCCTTTCTTTGGAGCTTGCCAAAAAGCATACAAATTACATGTACTTACCTAGGTTAGATAATTCTGCCCCAGAATCTGTTGTTATTGTAACGAAATTCTTGCAACGTTTACCAATTCCAAAGGCTATGAACCTCTTTATTATAGCAAAAATGACTACCGAAAAATAAGTCCACGCGAAACAACCATGATAAGCAAGAATATAACTAGCCCTTCCTTTGCTCTTAATAAAGAGCTTGCCAAACTACAAGATAATTCTGTCTCAACATCTGTTGCTATTGTATCGAAATTGCAACTTTCGCCAATTCCGTAAAGTTGATAACAAAAAAACATAAAACCACCCTCTTTGATCTTAAAAACAAATTACAGGTAATAGATAAGTATGTGCCAACATCTGTTACTATTGTAACAAAAATCCTGCAACTTTTGGCATCCGTAAAGTTGAAGCCAAATAAATATTATAAAACAATGTAAAGTAAACACCTGAAAGGGATCACAATACTGTCATAATGGCGACAATAAAACGCGAGAATATAATTATTATGTCAGGTAATTCTATCTTTACCAGCAATAGCTTCACATCTGTTTGAGTTTTAAGTTTCTTAATTTGACAATGAATATTGAAATTTTTAGAATTCTTGATAAATTGTAATTTTTAAGATCTAAAAACAAAATTAGAAGAAGAGACGTATTAAGGGCCCGGTCTTGTAATAATCAGTGTCAGAGATGTAAAAAATTTTTTTAGTTATTAAAAATGCAATTAAGGAAATACATTTTACTTCAATTTAGAGTGTAGGACTTGAAGTTTCCATCACACATTTCACTTTTTACTTAAATGCTATTTTTAATGTTTTTTTAAGGCTTTAAACATACCCATATTTACATTCCACGCGTTTAAGGATAAGGACATGTTCATGCAATCGTGACGTAAAAAATATGACCAAGACATGAAATATATTCAGTATACATTTATTCTCAAATCTTCAACAATGATATTTACTGGTTACTTTTTTTCGAAATATTGTAGTTTCCTTATTTAAGGTGGTTTAAATAGTTCAAATTTTATGAACATTACCACTTTTATCTTTTAGCGATATCATCCTTTAGCGTAATCAAACTTTAACCACTTAAAAACGAGCTATTATTAAGGCAAATAATAAAAAACTGTATTAATAAAATCATTATAGGTAAATTTTATAGAATGAAAACTTATCGAGAGTTTACGCTGCGAATTCGTAGAGCGAAATTTCGACGCGTAAGCTGTCGATAAGTTTTGATTGTATATAATTTACCTATAATGATTTTATAAATACAGTTTTTATTATTTGCTTTACTATTAGCTCGTTTTTAAGTGCATAAAGTTTGATTACGCTAAAGGGTGATTTCTTATAGAAAAAGTGATATTTTAAAAGTGGTGAAATTCATAAAATTTGAACTATTTAAACCACCTTAAATAAGGAAACTAAAACATTTCGAAAAAAATTAACCAGTAAATATCATTGTTGAAGATTTGTGAATAAATGTATACTGAAAATATTTCATGTTTTGATCATATTTCTTACGTGAAACGAAAAAAAATAGCATTAAAGTAAATAGTAAAATGTGTTATGGAAACTTCAAGTCCTACACTCTAAATTAACGTAAAAAGTATTTCCTTCATTGCATTTTTAATAACTAAAAAAAATATATTACTTCTCTGAAAATTCTGCTAGAATACCGTTTATTACAAGACCGGGCCCTAATGGTTATTTGTAATTTCGTCATGCCCTGACTTACTTCGGAGTACCTACACAAGCTTATACTTACCTCTATAGCAGGGTTTCTTATAGTGTGGTCCACGGACCCCTTAGGGGTCCGTAGCATGTGTATCAGGGGTCCGCAGTAGGTCAGTCTGTAAACATATTTACTAGTAAAGTGTGTAGTAAACTCGACGTAAACATGACATGCGCCTTGTCTTGTCGAAGATAATCCCGTTCTCATTACGGCCAAACAGCAGCACCCTTCTCATTAACTTAATAGTAAGTGTAATGAAAGTACCAATAATTTTTTTTTCTATTAATATTAATATAAATAAGGCTTTTTTCATCGAAAATATTTTTGACAGGGTCCGTGAAATTTTTTAAATTGTAAAAGTGGTCCGTGACTGCAAAAAGTTTAAGAAACCCTGCTCTATAGGTATCCCAAAAATTAAATAAGTATTTTTTTTACCAAAACGGTTTTATTGAAAGTGAAAATAATAAATTATGTATACATTGTCATCGGAACTAAAGGTGTACTTTCAGCTCAATCGGACAATGGCAAGTGGGTCAAATTTGACCCAAACAAACAAGGCAAGCTAAATAAAACCGTTTAATAATTAAGGATATTCTGACTAAAACCCTAAACGTGCCTTGTCTGTGTTTATGTAGTTGTTTACACGGCCTTCACGGACGGTCATTACCGGAAAATGGAACACCTATCGTTATCCTGTCTCCAGATTCATAAGCCATACCTATGACATTGTATGCTTAAAATTGAAAGACATCCAAAGGCACAAACTTAGGACACAAACAGCTAAACAAACTTACTACTACAATTTTTCACATTTTTAACCCACTTCGAAAATGGAGGAGGTTCTATGTTTGACTGTTTCTTTTCAGGGTTCCGTAGCCAAATGGCAAAAAACGGAACCCTTATGGATTCGTCATGTTTGTCTGTCCGTCCGTATGTCACAGCCACTTTTTTCCGAAACTATAAGAACTATTATACTGTTGAAACTTGGTAAGTAGGTATTCTGTGAACCGCATTAAGATTTTCACACAAAAATAGAAAAAAAGCAATAAATTTTGGGGGTTCCCCATACTTAGAACTTTAGAACTGAAACTCAAAATTTTTTTTTTCTTCGAACCCATACGTGTGGGGTATCTATGGATAGGTCTTCAAAAATGATATTGAGGTTTCTAATATCATTTTCTCTAAACTAAATAGTTTGCGCGTGAGACACTTCCAAAGTAGTAAAATGTGTGTCCTTATTTTAGAAGTTACAGGGGGGGGGAGCTGTAACTTCTAAAATAAGAGAATGAGAAAACTAAAAAAAATATATGATGTACATTACCATGCAAACTTCCACCGAAAATTGGTTTGAACGAGATCTAGTAAGTAGTTTTTTTTAATACGTCATAAATCGTCGGAACCCTTCATGGGCGAGTCCGACTCGCACTTGGCCGGTTTTTTTATTTATGTTCACCGCCGATCACTGCCATTTGTGGGCCGATTTTCGAAATTCTTTTTGTAATCGAAAGAGTACTCTCAAAGTGGTCTCATTGTCACCATGTTCTGATCTAATGATGGAATCCCATGGCAAATCGAGGGAAACTCTCAAATTTCATAAGCACGTCCAACGTGTTTTATGTTTTTTCTTAAGATATTCAGGTATTTGCATCTGGTAGTCATCAGATCATGTTACTGAGCTGATAGTGGAAGGTTTCTGGTAGATTAGGAGTTCATGAGTAATACTTTCAATACTGTTTAAAGCGAAAGACGTTTTTTTTATTCTGGTGTTTGTCTTGCCTTAAAATTATAATTTAAATTTACGAAATAAAAATATTTTTCAAAACTAAAAAGTCACAAATAATATAACTAAGAAAACATCAAGGAGTTTTCTTAGTTATTTCTTAGTTAGAAAAACAAGGAGCGTCGGTGGCGCTGTGAACTCGGCATTGCCTTCCAATCGGGAGGTCCGGGGTTCGAGACCGCTTTGTACCAATGTGATTTTCGTTTTTTGATTTCATATGTACTTACATTTATCTGACGCTCCTACGGTAAAGGAAAAAACCGTGAGGCAACCTGCATACATTTGCGAAGAAATTCAAAACTGTATGTGAAGTCAACCATTTCGCACTGAGCCAGCGTGGGCGTGGTTGACTCAGGCCTAACTGCGGTTTAGCAATCGGGGAATGGCTAACGCCGATCCCGATTGTGTCCCTCCCTACGGAGGTAGAAGTATCTGGAGGGGTTTTAGCCAGGTATGGGGTTTATACCCGAGTCCAATGGCATATCCTTGGGGCGGCCTCGTCAGCCGCGGCCCCTTGTTGAATCCGTAACAAGATATCCCCTCCTAAAAAAAAGGCCTAACTGAGGTTTAGGCTCATGCCCCTCGGTGGAGACGTAGGTATGCGAGTTGTTATGCTGATGATGATGACATACAACATCACAGTTTTATATTGAAGTCGGTGCCAGCCAAGCAATGATAACCTGGAAAGTCTTCAAAAATATGTAAGTAGGTATATAACAATTAACGTAGTAGTTAGTTAAAACTTAGCACCAACCTCAATATAAAACTGTGATTTTGTGTGTATTCTTATATTATTTATGACTGTTTGGTGTTTTTGAAGTCGTTTTTTTTTTTGTGTGAAGTTATCAGTATTTTGGCGTCCATAATAGAATTTCGAATCGCACGGCGGCACGGCCCACCCTCTAAACTTTACCGATGTAACTCAGTGATACTGTAGCATTCTATTAGTGCAAGAATTTTTCAAATCGGTTCAGTAGTTTCGGAGCCTATACAATACAAACATACAAATCTTTCCTCGTGGTATAGATACGCCTAGTGGTGCCTAATTTACCTACCTATTTTTCGCATGGATTTTATTAAGTAGGTACCAACCGAAAATCTTTTTGGTAACTTAAACATTTATTTTATAAGTAAAGGGCACGATACGTACTCGTAAATGATAATGGCAACGTTTTGTAAGGAAGGTTCTAAACTAGGACATTTTTGATAAATAAAAATAAATAGGTAATTGTAAAAAGCTTCTTCATCTTTGGTTAGGAAATGGAACATCGGAACTGCCCCAACTAATTTGAGGCAGGGTCAAAAAAAATATCGGACAAAGGTGGGTTACCGATTGAACAAAAAACACCCGGGAGAAGCCACACAGACGCATCGGTAAGACGCAATGGCAGGCGAACGAACGAATGGCCGGCCGCCGAGACTCGAAGAGCCGGCGCCGAACGAAACGAAACCAACCGGCAGTCTACGGTGAGCGATTGCACGGGTAATATGTGTCGCTCTGTATCTCAAAACAGCTGATCGCAATCGCGTCTTCAACAACGAACTGTTAATAAAATTTAACTAATATACGTTAACGGTGACTACTGTAAATTGTGTTGTGAAAATATTTTATCGTCAAAAGTGATTGTTTTAAATTCGTCCTTTCTATGATGGGTAAGTTATTATTTTTTTATATTTTAGTTTTAGATTCGCGTACGATTTGTAGTTTATTTTAAAGACATACGATAATTTCAATGACATAGGTAATTAAGTATTATAATAATATTTTATATTAGGTGAGGTTCCTGTCAATGCACAATATTAATTTTGATGTGTAGTACTACTTGTACGTACCTATACTAAATTGAAGTAAATGTCGAATACTCTTCAACGCCGTTAATTTTAATCTACCTATCTATTGTTTATAAGAACTCGTCATTAACACTAATTAATTTGTTGAAATATTACTATAAGATCTAAAATAAATTAAATGTAAAACATTAATTGACGCACATAGAATAACTTTATACCTGCCTAGGTAGGAGGTCCTAGGAGGATGTAAAATATTGATACTTGAAATTGCAAGTTGTTACTGTAAGTAGGTACTATGCATGCACAACTAGGTAGATAGTTTCTCAGTTAAATTCAAAGGCGAATAACTTTTAAATATAAATTAGGAATTATTTTTTTCTAACTTCACTTAATTCTAAACGTATTTACCTAGTTTATCATTTATTATAAGAAGAAACAATTAAGTAACTAATCTTAATTTTTTTGAAAAATACAATAATATATAGCTACATTAGGTACAAACGTTCTATTATTGTTATGAATACATTAATAATTAATGGCATGAATTTTTTAAATTAAAATTATTTAAGTAGGTATTGTGCCTTAAATGGAAGACGAATATCAAAAGCTTAGTAAATCAATAGATACAATATTTTATGCACTATTTAAGAAAATTTTTAGAAAGCGTTTCACAATGTTATCGTACCGTATCAACCCGTTATTTGTTTTATAGGTAAGTAGCTACCTAGATTAGTTTCACATTTTAGACGTTAATTAAAAACACTACTTACCTATCTGCTACAGTTTTAACAAAACTTTGAAATGTACAAGGAACTTTACTACTTTAATTAGTAAAGTAATAATCAAAATATGTGATGTAATAAAGGAAATTATAATAATCAAAGAATAATTTTAAGTGAATTTCACGCATGTATTGTCTTATTAAATATACCTATATATTATAAATTAATGCGTTTGTTTATATTGTATGTTCGTAAAATTTTTGTTTTGAGATAATAAAATAACATCCATGATTATTAACAAAAAATACATTTACCTATTCATAATAGAATCGCAACTTTTAAAGTGGTTTCAATTCTAACCAGTGGATTGCAGACCACCAATACACAGAAGTAGAACAGTGGTGCGCTTAACGCAAACTTTTTTCTACGAGCAAGGCTTTTCTGCTTTGTTTTTAACTAAAAATTAGACCCAGAATCGTCTGGAAGCACATGACTGATGAAACTAATGCAAACTCAAATATCACACTTATTTTTATAGCTTTTTTGTATATAATCGTCCTAGCTAATCATGAAAAGGTTGAGAACTACTGTTTTAAAGTAACATTTACGACATCTTGTACATTATTAAAACATAAACATAAATCCATAAAGGATTAAATGAAAGCCTCCCCGACACCTCAACGCTCCACATAAATACAAAAATCATATGAAAAAAGAAACAATAATTATATCCAGAATCACTGCATTAATATCTATATGTATTTATATCGCCGGAATAGTATGTATGTTCATATAAAGTAAGTAGTTTAAAAGTTCTGTGATGTTGTAATAGACATACTATGAAGATGCAACTAAAACTTGGACCACTCTCGTTAGAATAGTTTGGCTGAAAAAAAGACACAATGCAGGCACCACCCTCCATTATCAACTATTATAACTATGTAAACGCAACCCCAAAGTGTCCTGATTGTAGACGTACTTTTACCGCCAAAAAGGATATGTTTGTCACCCATGGTACCATATTTAAAATGTATGTATACCTTTGAAATTGAATTGATTGAAAAATATTAAAACAACCGGAATTCGTTTTAGCTAGATTGCGACAAAATTATAATTTACAACATTGACAAACTTATTATTATGCTTTGCACTTCGCATCGTGTATGAACTTGTCGCGACAGGAATTTTTCGCGGTAAGTAGGTACATACTCTAATAAGACTTTGTGTTATTTAATTTTGACACTTCTTATTTAACAGAAACAGTGATTACTAAGCAATTACAAATTAACAATTAAACAATGATATTTTATTGCTAATTTATATAACAACGGAACGGAATATGCACATTTAATCTACCAAAAAGCTAGATTTAATAGCACAATTTTTGTTACATAATGCTGTTTTATTAGCTGCTGTGCACTATAATCATTCCGCCTGAAAATAGATGTTGATTTGATAATTTATAAAAATATATACATAAATAATACTTTCGGTGTTTTTACTGTTGAAACTTGAAAGCTTCAAAGTGCTCCCAAAATCATTAAGCAAGCTAACTATGCAGTGCATTGAAATACTAATCATAATTATGCACAAATATTAACTAGAGTAGTTTTCATAATGGATATTTTGAAATGTGCGTTATTCGAGAAATATCACAATTGAAAATATAAATCATTTAGACAATCGTTGTGGTTATCTAAATATATATTCCAAATTTAATTCATTATTATATGCATAAATAATGTATTCAATACAAACCGATATAATGTTAAGAATGTAAATGTAAAACTGCCGACCTAATATTCTTAATAAGTGTTCTTTTGTTGTGTCAAATTCCGGAATCCATTCGCTTCCCCTTGCAAAAGTATAGCGTACTTTCACAGCATCATAATAATGGAAAGAGACTACAAGAGATTAGAATAGAGTTGCCATCCGTCCTGTTTTCCCAGGACATGTCCTAGTTTTTGTAGTGTCCTGGGATGTCCTGAATAGTTTCAAAGAAGCGTCCTGGGATTTTTAATTTTAAAATTCGCAATTTCATAATTATTTGTTAACTCACCCACAGATACTGAAGGAAATTGGTGGGGTTGAAAAGTAAATCAAAAATTAATAAGTTGGTAGTTATTATTAGAATTTAGTAGATACTATATATTTTTTTTGGGTTGGGGGAAAATGCTTTTACGCATCCTTCGTGGCCGAGCCAAACCACGAGGGTATGTGGGACTCCCCGAGCCATATCAGTCCAGGCCTACCCACTAAAAACCCCCGCAGCTCCTCCGTCAATCACAAGACAGGGGGACGGGGACAACAGCGAGACCTTATTCCCACTGACCCCCTGCCTGTGAGTCGTCCGTTGCCAGACTCGCGCTACGCCAGAAAGGCGCGTGGCTCTGCTGCTTTGTGGGCGGCGCAGATGTTGTGCGCCGCTTTGCACCCCGGAAGCGTCCCAGCACTAGGTGCCTTGGGGCTGGGGACCATTTATATCGCGGGGAATATCCCTTCCCGCGACCGCCTCCTCCTGGATGATAGGGGCCCCGATGACGTCCTCGGTGACCTCCATCTCCGTCCCGCCTGAGGTCTCGGGTAACCGGCTTGGCACTGCCCTCCTCCGTCTCCTGCTAATGGGTGCCTTGGGGACAGATCTTACCCCCGAGGCGATGGTCCGCCGGTTTCCCGGCCGCCGTGCACAATGGGCATTTGGGCTTCGCCGAGCACGATGACGACCTGTGCCCTGCCTCTCCACACCGGTAGCAGAGCGTGCTCCGGTCTACCTCCGCCTTACAATCTTGTCTTAGGTGCCCCGATTCGAGGCACCTGAAGCATCGCATTTTGCGGGGCTGGAGGATTCTCACCTTCGCAGCGGACTAGCCCACCAGCAGCCTCTTATATCAGCACCAGAGACTATAACTAACCTAAGTTTAAAAAATGTTACAAACTAAAGTGCTTATATTATGATAACTAGTTTGCAATTCGTACAATTTTATTCAAATACTTTTATTAAAATATATGATTATTTTAATACTGATTTAACTATTGCATATTATTATTCATTTAACTATTGCAACTCTATTACTGCGTCCTGTTTTTGAACTGAATTGTCCTGGTTTTTTCCAACTTCAAATCCTAGTTTTTTAAATTTGGGGTTGGCAACCCTAGATTAGAACATAATAGTGCGAAGGTGGGCGCGTGGGAAAGCTCCCAGCGTTCACGTGCGCGCTACATCACTTTGCAACACTAAATCTTACATTAATATGCTAGATTAAGATAAACCTTCGACTGTAGTCGTAGCATTTGAAGTCGTTATTTGTAGAAAGCAGCTATGTCAAGACAAATGAAATGATATCTCATAAAACTATCATTATACCTTAACATTCTATCTTATTAATATTTGGATATAATGTTGCGTTTTAAATAGAATAGTTTAAGGTTAATATAAGATAATTGACCTTTCACCAAAATTTTACTCATTACAGGCTGTAGGTGACAAGCGATTATAATTAATATACTTACTAGAAACAACATCAAAGCACCATACAATAATTAATACTATCTCTTAGTTTATGACATTCATTTCAGCCGTATTTATGTAGGTAATTAGCTTTCGTGAATAATACAAGTGAATGATCTATACAAGAAATTCAAATATTTGTATTCATTCATAAAATTCAATGATTTTATACTAGCGTAGGTGCTCGTAAGTCGCTGACCAAGTAGATAAATAAAATCGATGCTTTGATTTACAATCGTATTGATGATGGCTGTATTGTAACCATCGCTAACCATTTATTCATGTACTTTATCGGGTGTTTTATTTAAGCATTTAAAATATACACACCTCAGACTCTGGCTTGGTCTATAAACCCTTGCATACAATTTTATAATTGTATCGCTAAACATTTATTGATGTATGTACATACTTTATCCGGTGTTTTATTTAAGCATTAAATATATACACCACAGACTCTTGATCTATCTATACCCTTGCATACATTTTTATAATTGTATCTCATATTATTTTACTTTATATTGGATGTAAAAGAAAAATTTCGATTTTGTAAAGATAATTCAGAAAATGTTACCACCGCCTTTGGAGTCATGTAAACAAACAATATTAACAACTTTATAGTTAACTGTTCACTATAGTATCAGTACAGTACGTTTTTGTCTATTATCTATCCAGTCAATTATTTGGGTTATTGAAATGAGTGGTGTCGCGTAGGCTCGCGCGCTCATTATTGACAGGCAATTGCAAAAGTACCTAGTTAGTGGTTCCGGATACGTATCGGACGTGTCGGATGTCGGTGTGAGTCACGCGGCGCCCACGCCGTGCCACCGCGCCCACTGGCGCCCGACCCGCGCGTCTAGCGAATCTGTATTGAATTATATTTACACAAACAAAAAAATATTTGTTCACTAGTGAAGACCTAAAAATTAACATCAGTACTTAAAAATTGTAAGATGCAATTATAAAATCAATGTCTATTTAAAACGTGTAAAATCGATAAAATGTCTAAAGGTATGCATTTAAATATTGTCTTAGTCTTCCAAACTGCTACATACAGCCCACTTTTCACACTGGCATACATTTAAAAAAGGATCAGCAAGACTGGTCTGTTACTGAGACAGATTTAGCATGTGTCTGCGGAGCGTCTAGGCTATTTGTATTTGGGTTTTGGCATTGGACATTTCGCAGTCTCGTGGGAAACTGAGTTGAACGACTGCGGAGACAATGCGCTTGTCGCTATCGTGAACAGTCGTTCACCGACGCGGGCTACCGCCCACCCGCACTTTTGCCAACTGCTCTCTAACATAAATATCTTATGTGCAAGGTACATATGACCAGTAGGTACTTGCATATGTCAGTATTTATTAAAACTATATTACTACTCGCAACGTAAATATATTGCATAAGTAACACAAATTTTTAATTAAAAAAATATTTCCAAAAAATACAATAGGGGATCCAGACATTCCAGACTTCATGAAATAATATTTACAAAAAAAATACTTAGAGTAAGTATCATACATACATACATACATATGTATAAACCTAAAGCAATAGGACAACCTTACGATAGGTACTTATGTTAGTTTTGTATAATCTCACTGATCAATTTTATTATGGAGCAATGTCTCAAGGGCGACCCGAAGGGGGTTGGTCGCTCGATAGCCGCTGGACGCGAGCCAAGCACCGCGCCGCCGACACTCGCGACGCGACTCCTCAAATCAACCCATTAATCCATCCCCAATGATGTTACTTACCACAACGTATAAGTATTGAAGTCACGTTGAAAATAAAGAAAAATATAAATTAATGCGAGCAAGAGCAACCTCTTTATCGAAAATAATTGAGATAAATACGAGTGGTGGACCACGGGAAAAATTGACTTCCGATGGTCCACCTAAGTGGACCACGGGAAAAAAATTCTTCCTGTGGTACAACTGGGTGAACCAAGGGAAGTTTTTTTTCCCCGTGGTACACATAGGTGGACTACGCAGGTGAACCACGGGCAATAACCCATTAAGTCGTCATTTAAATTGAAACCATCAATTACTTATTCAAGTATCAAAATGTAGTGAACGTGTTACATTTTAGCAACATATTGTGTTGTTAACAACTGGTCCAACATATTTTAAAATTGTATAACTTTGTTACCCTACATGTGAAAGAATGATTTTCTCCATAAAACTTGATAGGGGTTTTCCCTTCGAGGGGACATACTTTAAGATAAAACCTATTGAAATGTAATCCATGACAGCATAATTAAACTGCCGTTAAGGTAGGTAAGCTACATCTATGACACGATAATGCTCAGTACAGTTTCAACTTATACAGATGCTTCTGTAACATTTCAAAAATTTCGAATAACAAAGAAATTACGCGTTTGAGAATTAACCGAGTGTGACAACGTGTGTGAACAGTATAGGGGAACACGGTGCCGGCTAGAGATTAAAAAAGCCATTGCCGTTAAATTGTATCGGACTAATTAAGCGCATGCAAGATACACATTATGGACTCCAGATAATAAAGAAAAGGTGCAACTGCGGTCATACCGCGTGATCTGACTGATAAATCTGTAATCTGACTGATAAATCTGTAATTAACATGATTATGCAACTTTTAAGTTTAGTAACTGCTCCCTTTCTTGATGTCGTAAAAGCCAGTTTAGGAAGTTTTACTCCAATTACACCTTTGCGAAGAGACGGGAAACTCGAAACAAAACTCTATGGCTCGCGTGATTTAAAAAAAAACTAAGTTGGCAAGCAAGCAAGCTGGCCTGATGGTAAGTGACTATGGTCGCCTATAGCATATGTAATTTCTGTAACACTTGCAAATCTATAACTCCTACAAGGACTTCAATGTACTTCGCTAAGTCGTGACATAAGATATCAAGTCACAGTACCCAGTAATGTCACTGTCTGTCTTACCATCTTACCAAATTTTAACAATTGTTAAACTGTGGTCCTTCCCTTCAACCCGGAACGCAACAAATGCAAGCATCGGTGCATGGCGGCAAAAATAAGTAAGAGGTACCTATGGTGACGACTATGGTGGAGACTCTCGTACCCAGCAGTGGGGCGTAGACGGCTTGAAGTGGTGAAACGATTTACCTATATAAATTTTATGAATGTTATAGCAACACAAAAACCAATATCCTATTAGATTTACTGTTTATTGAGAGGTTATTATTAATATTCTTACGAGTATGTTTCAAATAGAATTGAGTATTTAAAATACTTTAATGCTAGACGTACTACCTACTCATAGAAAATAAAATAATAATAATTTTATATGGTATAAAAAACCTTTTCATGAAGAATTGAACATTATTAAACTCAATTCAGGTACAAAATGCAAACCCATATAACCATAATATTTTCACGCTTTTGTTCCCGTCACCAACTCAGTCCGCCCAGTCCCAGTCGTGATCGCTAACTTAATTGGATACGTTTTCATTTAGTTATTCTACTAGGATACATTAGCATTACCTACTACTAAAGGATAGGAGCAGGCGCAATGCGACTTTGAGCACCCTCGAAATTCACGCTAACAGTACCTACTTTAACGAATTTTGTTTATTAAGTATAGGTACTTAGTTAAGTAGTTATTAATTATTTTTATTGTTTGTGTTTGTTCCTTATCGTTATTTTGTTTCTTGTTACAGATGAGTGGCAAGCGTACTCGTAGCTACAGATGTGCAGTGCATCAGCGAGATCGAGAGGTCAGCTCCGAAAACGACTTCCACTTACTACTAGAGGACCCTACGCTATTTGCCAGGTATTTTTAATGGACTACAAAGCTCACAATGTATTTGAATCGTTCTAAAAGTGTAGGAGTAGATAAATTGATGCTTGATTGATAAAATGCATGTTAAATGTGTTTTGATTCTTAGCAACTATACTATATAGTTGCTTTTGCGTAAAAAATAAGTATTTTATTTTATTCACTGTAATAAAAATTGTTTCTGCATATGAGCTGCTTGATTCATCATCATTGACGCTTATTATAAATTGCTCCATCTCTTCCGTGTTCCTATCCCTGCTCTTGTTTCGATTTTTAACGTGAAGCAAATGCTTTGTATTTTTATGAAAAGCTTTTTATATACTTTTTTATCACCTCGGATAATTTAAGGGACGCTTCAGGACCCATCCATTATTTTATAAAAAATAAAAAAGTAGGTACTGCACTAAACTAGTGCAGTATTTTTTTGGATAATTTATAAAAATAATATCAAATTAAATAGGTGTGTTATTTTTTATTAATGTTTAAATCATTCTACTGCCGTGTCCTGAAGCGTCCCTTTAATTATCCGCGTGATAAAAAAGTAAAGGTAGGTACTGCAGGTATTGGCTCAGTTTGTGCTTCTGTAGCAAAAACGAAAATTAAATTTCAAAGTTACGAGTTTATTACAAAGTATCAAAATCACCATGTGCAACTAAACTACAGAGGGTCATTGTATCAGTGTTGCAACTTGAAAAAATGTCATGTTCAGCTTTCAGTGTTTTAGTGGGTCGGCCTGGAACTCTGCTGGGCGGGCCAGCCCCACACACGCCCGCCGTCTAGCCAACGGCGGGTACGGTGCGGTTGCGCATTTCCCTCCGAAAAAAAAAGTTCAGCTTTCATTACCGCCGCGACTGACTCGTCTTTCTTTTTATCAACCTAACCAGTGCCTTACCATTTGACATACCTTATCAATGTCAAATAAATGTCTTATTTATTAGGACAAGAACAATATTATAACAAAATGTAGATCTTAAATAAAAAAAATACTTTCGAATAATTTTAAGCAAAATTTTAGTTTCAAATAAATTTTAGTTTACAAAAATTTTGTTTAGCAATGAAAAACAATCGTACCGGTTAAAAACAGTAAATGTATTTTATGTTCAATTTACGTGTCACAATGACATATACCTAGTATATTTTGCTGCAGTAAAAATCCAAGAACATCGGTACAAGTGAGTTGATGATCGATTGCTGGTAACTTTCTTAGAAATAGTTCTTCAGTCACTAGAGTGATCCATCCATTGGTTACTTTATTTATATGTATATAGATCTAGATATAGGTGCAATGGCATCCTAAGTTTATTGTAACCCAATCCGAATATTGTCCACGTACCGTCTGCAATACGCCAATTCGACTAATGTTATTGACACTGCAATATTAATAATTAATAATAAAATAATAATAAATATTAATAATTTACTTTCAGGATGGTTCACTTAGTTGCAATGGAAATGCTCCCGGAAGAGCGGGACCGCAAGTACTACCAGGAGAGGTACACCTGCTGCCCGCCGCCCTTTTTCATTATTTGCGTCACACTTCTTGAGGTAAGCCAAGTGTATGCATACCTATCTCTGGATTCTTTAACATTACCATCTATTAACTCGATAAGTCATTATCACATAATATCGTAATTACACGGGATCGTAGAAACACAAGCCCAATCAGCCTCCAATCCAAGCTCTATCTGTGCAGTTTTAAATGTTGTAACAACTACTGAATCCTTTTGTATCTTCATAAAATTACATTTTAAGTAGGTACTCTTGTATTTGTCTTAAATACTTTGTTCTCTTTTTACCATAGCCACAATTAAAATATGGTTATTGTCTTTTACGCATTCAGGTGCGTGATACTCAAACATTACAATAAAATAGTACATCACTTTCTATGGCACGCACTCATAGACCGCTGCTTGGGCGCCGCTCCAGTTACCTCAGTTAATTAAAATTTGTAATAGCGGATTTCACATCCGTGCAGGCGATTTACGTGAATCATAACAACTGGTCGAGGCGCGAGCTGCTCGTCACACGTTGATTCACTGGTGCAGGCAGACTGCACGGGCTACGTGTTCTGTGCACCGCTATAGACAAATCGTTCGCTTTCTGCTAACGGTTTTCCCTTTATGAATAATGCATAAAAACGTCAATAATTACGCGAATTTGTAAACAAATAGGCTGAGTCGCAGGTGTTAAACCCTAAATTGCAAATTTTCGTAGTTAAATGCAGTTTACCTGTATTAGCAATAGAAACCTAAGCAGTATACCGCAGACCGCCGTAATTATGTATAAAATTTACTACATTTAGAACAAAATATATTATTTACACAAAATATGTAATTGTAACAATGTGTAAGTAATTGTTTTAACTTACTGTAAAGCTCTTAACAATAAACTCACTTTCACATTTAGGTATAATATTAGTATGATTATTATAACAAGTGCCAAGACTAAATGAGCCTTCTGTATTAAGTTTTACATTATTGTAGTAGATATTATTGTCGCGATTTTACGTCACTGTTTGAAAACTTGGTCAATACACGGAATATTTTTTTGAACCTGGACCCAAGCACAAAATAAACAAATTGTATTACAAACCAGCTGACCCGGCGAATTTCGTGCCGCTATGTTTTTTGAACGTCAATCTATGAATGTTTTGTCAATATAATAAAGATCTTGCACGAAGTCTTCTGTCTCATTCACTCACTCACTTTTTATATTATGAGATTTCAAAAAACAGATTGTTTTAATATTTTCTTTTAAACAAACCTCGTCCTAACAATAACGAACACAAAAAAAGGAATTATCCAATTTGGTCCAGTTCATTTTTATTTAGGATATAGATTAGAGATACATAAAACAAAACTTGTCACACAAGCATACGGGTCACTTGACGTGAATCAGATACCTTAACTAGCTTGTGAGCACTCGGAGTAACTCTTCTTGTGACCAGTCTCTTTCGTTGCGCGTTGCCAAAAGAAAACTACATCGCCCAGCGATGAGACCTGGCAACCATCCTCACGAGCAGGAACACAACATGACGCTATTTGGCTGCGCAGTCTTCCTTGAGGTAGAAATAGGTACCAAAGTCGGCACGACAAATCAAAGCACATAACATAAGCAAGTTGAACAAAAATGACTGCCGTCCGTCTGCACAGATTAAATCGTAAGCCTATTCGCGTCCCGCACTTCGTATGAGACCCTAAAACCATAGTAACGAGGCAGACCGATGTATCAACCACGAGGCATAACACTTATGTTTACGACTGCACTTGGCTGGGCACATGACAACCATTTTTGTTCAATTTGTGTGTCGCGATCTGTACTTCCTCAGTCCAAAGTACTATTGTGCTACCAATGTACATCTCTTAAATATTTTATTGCTATCATGTAGTTATATTAAGTTTCATCGTTTTTGTGTCAGCTGGGCGTATTCGCGTGGTACGCGTGGGGCGCGGGCGGCATGGCGGCGGCGGCGGGCCCGGTGCCGGTGGACTCGCCGCTGGTGTACCGGCCCGACCGCCGCCGCGAGCTCTGGCGGTTCCTCACCTACAGCGTGGTCCATGCGGGCTGGCTGCACCTCGCTTTCAACCTACTAGTTCAGCTTGCTGTGAGTAGTTGGCTATCGTACTTTCTTTTTGCGAGTTCAAAGTTCATCTTTCTCCTCATCAGACTAAATATGGCCCGAATTGATAGTGATACGATACGCACACGCACTCCTGGCATATGGCTTTATTCTAAAGTAAAAAGATATGAAATGGATGTTTTATACTATTTCTAACGGTTTGTACACGTTCCGTGCTAGACATGCTGGATAAAGTTATCCAAAGAACTGAAGAAAAAGTTTTGTGTCGGCAACGTCCAAATGACTCTCGCGTCCAATGACATGTAAAAAAAATCTCTACTTATTATTGCTCGTGAGTAGATGCGGTAATATAACTACGGTAACCGCTTATCACGTAGGCTAGTATTGCTTACTTGAGTTACTTGTTTGCCAATCATGTTGTATAGGAACTTAACAGTTGATTTTTATTTTTAGTATCATTAGGCATTCAAAATTCAAAAATTTTCATTTAACATAAGCCTTTACAGGCACTTATTGACGTCTCTCGAGAAGAACAGACAAGAAACTCGAAAGGTCAACATTTTTATTTCTTCGTTTAAATTGCCATTTACAATTTTGGTTTGGTTTTACTCACTAACCTCCAAAATCAGCGGTATAAGATTTACCGGTGGCGTACGTAACTGGCTGGCTCCGTATCAAACATTTCTCTGGGGCCTTTATACATATGCAGTGAAGTCATAGAATATTAAAACGGTAGCCGGTAGCCCAACATCCTGGGGTGGGCACTAGCCAGACCATACTGGGGTGGGCACTAGCCAGACCATACTGGGGTGGGCACTAGCCAGACCATACTGGGGTGGGCATGAGATGGGGTGGGAGACAGGCGCGGATCCAGCCCTCATAGATTCATTGTTTTTTAAGGCATTGGATATAAACATCATCAGCCTATCGATCTCAATAGACCATGAAAGTGTAACGTCACAAGTCCATTAGGGTTGCCCATCGTGCGTACAACGGTGGATCCGCGCTTGGTCAAACAACCAACCCTAGCGCCTAGTTCAGCTTTAGGTATAAATTTCAAAGACACGCCTGAGTCGGGCTACTGTATCGTTCTCTATATTGTGGTATTACAATGTCGTGGGGCGCCGGCAGGTGGGTCTCCCGCTGGAGATGGTGCACGGCGCGGTGCGGTGCGCGGCGGTGTACCTGGCGGGCGTGCTGGGCGGGTCGCTGGCGGCGTCCGTGCTGGACCCGGACGTGTGCCTGGCGGGCGCGTCGGGCGGCGTGTACGCGCTGCTCGCCGCGCACCTCGCCAACGCGCTGCTCAACTTCCACGCGATGCGGTACGGCGCGGTGCGGCTGGTGGCCGCGCTCGCGGTCGCCTCGTGCGACGTCGGCTTCGCGGTGCACGCGCGGTACACCAAGGTGAGTGTGCCGAGTGTGTGGTGGCCGCGGCGGGTCGGCCATACGTAAGGGGGCTCGGGGTCCGAACACCCACTCATTGAAAAATCAACGTACCGTACCGTACACTTCATATGGCGCGTTCCATTTAAGGGCAGATTTGTGATTTCAAAATTTTTAGCATCGTCGCGTTTTATTAGCTCTTGACGCTAGCGGGGCTAGCATCGTATGTTAACGTAATGCGTTCCACAATATCTTGATGTTTAGGTTAGGTCCCATATGTGAAAAATAGCGTGGTTAAAAATGTTAACGTTTCTTAAAAGAAACGCAACACATGGTTTACATTTGATGTTAGCGTGAATGGAAAACCGGGGGGATTATTGTCTAAGAAAAAATCTTTCGCGATCGCTTACAATTTGACAGTACATCCATCGCTCCTTTATAAAGGGATGTCGGGCGCAGTCTTGTGTTCACGCCGCAATGGTTGTAAAATTGAAGGCGATCGTGATAGATTTTTTCTTAGACAATAACTCAACGGGATACAATGAAGTTTTCCTTTTCCTTCCTTTTATTAATCGGGAGATCCGAGGTTCAAATCAGCATGATGTTAGAAATTTTTCTGCTGTTTGGTTAGTGGTAGGGCTTCTGAGCCCACCTGGCTAGCTATCACCGTGTTACCTAAGTTTGTCGCCATAATGTTAATAAGCATTGTGTTCCGATAATTAGAGGTAAAATACCCAGTTACTCAGTTGTTGGGGGGTCCAGATGAAGCTCGCTTCCGCTTTCGACCTTATTTACATTTAACCATCAGCTGAGATGAAGGCTAAGAGGCTCCCTGAAAAAGTAGAGCGCATGCAGGTTCTGTATCAGTGTACCAATACACTAGGCAAATTGAAGTCTTCAATCTGGACGGCCCCCATCTAAAAGTTATTCCTACGCCTGTGAATCGGACGAATGTGATATCGACCGAGTGTATACCTGAATACCTACCATCATCTTACCTACCTACCTACCAACTAAATCTGTCCACATAATAGCAATGGTAACGGTACTGTGTTCCAGGTCTGCAATTAAGCGAAATTAGATGTAAAAAAGCCAAGTAAAGTTTGTTTGCCAAAGACTACAACATCTCCGTAACGAGTGATTGCTATTATAACACAAGTGGCGTTCACCAACAAATCCAAATCACCGATATTATGACAAATAGATCTGTTTTGTTACGTTAGTGTTGACACCTGCGTCATCATAATACGCGTTACTGAACGCATTAAAAATAATGGCAACATCTGCGAAGTTTGTTGCAATATTCGCGTCTAACGGCACTAACAATGCCAAATACTAATTTACCGCGCTGTGCTTTTGCCCACATGTGTGATGTCAAAATCGCAGGAGTCGCACGTAAATTCAAGCGTAATTCGACTTGAGTTTGCTTTCGTGGAAATTACTGCAACTACTATCAATCTTTCTAAGAACACCACAATAATATTTTAAACTACTATTGTTTCAGGAAGCGCCACCTGTGTCATACGCAGCGCACGTGGCCGGCGCCTTAGCGGGCCTCACCATCGGTCTGCTCGTACTGAAGCACGCCCAGCAGCGGCTCTGGGAGCGGCTACTGTGGTGGGCGGCTCTCGGCGCGTACGCGGCGTGCACGCTGTTCGCGCTCCTGTACAACGTGTTCAGTGCGCCCGTCGACGAACTGCACTACATGCCCCCCGACCCGCCGCCCGACGTCGCCGGCTTCTGATCTGATCACCTCACCTACACCGCTGCGTTGATTAACAACGTTCTCACGCCGCGCGTTGCTGCGCGGCAATGGTTGAGTGGACGTGTTTGATTGTCGCACGCCGTCGACGTAAGCTGCGTGCACACCTCGCTCTTTGTGTTTTGTGCACCGGTCAATCGTATTTCGTGCCGCCTCACGTCGTTGTCACGCTTTGACTGCCGCCCAATTCACATCGCTGTGTTGATATAACCACCTCGCATACCCCGCATTGTTACGCGGCAATGGATGAGTGGACGTGTTTAAACGTCGAATGTGTTCAATGCGTACGCTGCGTGCACACTGTTCATACGTGCGCCGCGTGCGTTGTTGTTTATATTGCCCCAATCTGCACCGCTAACTTAACAGCTTACAGCAGTTGAAACCTCGTTGTGATGAGGCAATTTCCATTACTATTAGAGATACGCGGCTGCTCGATTAGGTTTTAACTTGACGAATTTATTTGTGTATGTTGCAGATTATCAGTTACTTTAATAAAAGTTCTGCCCTAGCCCTACACAAGTTTCGCTTATTGCTACTAGGTAGAAAGAATTATATTTTTGTCAGATTTCATATCATCAATATAGACGTTGTGTTACGGCCAAGTTAAAACCTGACCGTTCTAAAATCAGTACGATCCACTCACAACAGCCTAGTCAATTTACCTTAGTGTGATTCGCTATAGTAGCATTATTTTAAGGAGGTTTCTAGCATGCCACTGTGAGTTTGTTTACTCTGTGGAAAGATTTACGAATCTTTAATTTATAATTAATCTCAAAAATAATTGTGACAAGTTTCCCTCTGTCAAAACCTCCTCGTAATACTTAATTGTTAAGTAGTATTTTAATTGTAATGAATAGGTGAATTATTTTTGTACCTACCCGCGTCCGTAGTTTAGGATGATAGCGCGCTGTTACCGTTGTCACCGCAACATTGTTTCCGAAGGGGCCGAAACTGGGATTAGACGGCGCACTTGACAAGTTATTTTATTATTTTGTATGTAAATGTTTCACGTTGTTGCTACCTGATGTTGGTGCGTCGGTTGATTCCATTCCCAAGTCATTGCGACGCCCAGTTCACCAAAGATTAGGATACGTTACATCCACACTTACGGTGGCCTCAATTCACTCATGATTATTTAATTTATAGTTTATATGAAAGGTTTAACTTCTTGCTCAGAATGAAATACTATAAGTATATCTCAATATTAATTTTAAAACATGATAACGTGTAAGTTATGTTGTGTAAATTGCTCAATTGCAATTGTTTCTGTAATTGAATTATTGATTGTGCTCAAAAGGAGAACTTTTTGTTTTTGTGGTACCCATATGCTTTTTATTTACGAATTATTCCCATAATGTTGATTATGTAAGTGAATTCGTCCATTCCCATCAAACCGTCTTCAATATAATATAGCAGAAGTAACTCATAATAGATATAGTACAGTAATATTATAATGTGCCTGATTCCTATTATTGTAAATTACATTGTATACTTTTAATTTTTAATCAAGTAATGTCACAAAACGACTGATTTTTTGTATAAATTATTGCAGAGTGTTTTCGTTTAATTTATTTTAAAATTATTTTTAAGTGTGAATCTGAATAATAATTATGTGATTATATGAATGAAAAATGAGAATGATAAAGTGATTGAAAATTAAGATTACTCTCTTTTATTGCGGTTTACCTAGCCACATTATCATGTCAGCTTCAGCTATAAGACACCCACTGCTGGGCATAGACCGACTCCAAAAAGTGAGGATTTGGGCTTTCTCCCAGGCCCGGATCTAGTGTGCGTTCCAGGATTTCGCCTACAAAATTATCTAATTTGCTACTAAATCTGGGCGGGAATTTCGATTGATTTCGTGATGTGGCTCCTCAATCCATACGCACACTGGATCTAAGGGGAGGCAACTAGGGGTACTTGCCCCGAGCGGCAGTTTCATGGGGGCGCCAAATCCTTGAGGCAAGAATTCGAAATATCGAACAAGTGAAGCCTGTTTTCCTTCAATCACATAGGTTTTTATCAATTAATCGAATCTTAATATAATATGTTTGAAAAACAAACTTTTGTATTTCCATACGCCCAGTTAGTTTTTGAACACCTACAAAGTGAGTTATGAACGCACCTTAACAGATCAAGTAAATTTTTTTGAACGCGTGCGTAGTGTGCGTGATCTTTCTGCCAGGGGAATCCCCGTCGCATATTCAGTGACAAACTGTTTGTTTATGTGGTTGATTGCGTGTGCGAGCAATTAGCATTAATATAATAAGTAATTTATTCGTTTTTCTCAAACACTTGGGGTTGGCGCCATTGTCAAGTTTTTGTCCCGATTCGAAAAAATCGTAGATCCGGGGCTGCTTTCTCCTACCACGCTAGCTAGCGCGGATTGGTAAGCAGCGCTAGAGCGTCGTCCGTTCATAATCAAAGTGCATTGCAGACAGGTTAGACTGACATGGGACTATACTCGGACGCGGAGTTTGATGACATCACGAATACATGCATGGACATACATGAAGACACGCAGTTGTCCCTTCATATGCTGCTATTGAAAAGTGGCATATGTAGCTAGATCGAAAGACCCACTCAGCTAACGTGCATAGCCTCGGCGTAAATATCCCACACAGCAACCGTGTATTGCGTCTGCAGCGTAACTGCGTGAATGACATCCGATAAGCGTGCGCGAACACGCGTGTACCGATGACGTCAATTCACGCGTGGCGTACCCGTGGGTTGAAGTGGACGTTATCACTACCATTTTTTAACATAGCGAAGCTAAGTCGACAAAGCATTGCCGTGCGCCGCAGAAGAGCAGCGTCTTTATTTGTGAAGCACCTCATTCCCGCCCATATAAATAAAATTCCAAACATGTATACTGTAACATTGTATTTATTACCTACACAAATTTCGGATTTTAAATTTATTTGGTTTTATTTGAGTTTCTATTAAGTTAGAGATGTATTTTATATGTATAAAATGTGTCCAAAACAGTTTATCGTTCGTTTATCTTGAATTACACTACCTAAATGCAGTCATTGTTAATATCTCCGTTCGTAACATTCATCATTAAGTACTCATAGCTTAAGAGGAAATCGTACAGGCCGTTTTTCGATACAAACGTAGTCCCCTGTTTCTTTCCTGGTTATTGGCACTAACGTTGCGGCACGCTATGATGGCCGTTTTGACAGCTGTCATCCCCATAGTGTATTTGTCAAAACTGACGGATAAACGGGATAAACTATGGGGATGACAGCTGTCGGCCATCATAGCGTGCCGCAACTTTAGTTGCTCTATTTTTTCCTCTGAATAGGAAACTAATGGAACTGTTGCAATGTCATATAGAAACATAGTTATGTAAAATTTTAGAAGACGAAAAAATAAATATAATGGCGTCTTTGTCTAGCGTATGCAATTAAAACAGTCCAACTCTATACAAAACAGTTTCGATGTATTGGCAACATTTTTCGTGACGTCAGACGTGTGCCGCGTCCGCCATATTTAGACGCCGTTTACTTTGAGGCGCGTTCCACTTACGCGAAATTTGCAGCTTTTTCTACATTTTTAGCATCATCGCGTTTCATTAGCTTTTTTTTATATAGAATAAACTTACGTTTGACCGCAATCTCGCCTGTGGGGCTAGCACGCAGGAGAATCGAAAATCGAATCGAAGAATTTGTATGGCAATTTTATTAGCGCCACGGCGGTGAGTAGCAGAACTAATAAAATCGCCATACAAACTCCTCGATTCGATTTTCGATTCTCCTGCGTGCTAGCCCCACTGATATTAAGCGATGATGCACTTTACGGTGGAACGCGCTTGTCTAGTAAAAACTGATTCACTCTCGATTTGAAGTCACCCAGGGGGGTGATTCTCAGTTTTTTAGAGATATCTCTAATTCGACATATTTCTATTACTTTGGATCTCTACTAATAATCTCTCAAAAATGTCTATGATATGAAATAATCGTATTCTCGCTGGCAATAGAGATTAATGTCGAATGACTATGAGGGTGTGGTCCGAAATTTGATATCAGCGCTCGTATGCGCTATTTGCATGCAAAAGGTCGTTGAAAATTGCTCATAATATGCGCATTTGTAAGCGGTATGACAGAAAAGAAGAGTGCACTGTCTCTGGAACTGCCAATGACAAAGTTAACGTTAGTTTTCCGCGGAGTTTAATTTCTTCGAATTATTTTTTTTAGGTATATTAGGTATATCTATAATAGATACAGAAGTGCTCTGTAAAGTATTGGAGGGACAATACATGTCACCCTCCAATTTTTCTTTTCAAATAACATTTGATTGATCAAATTGACATTTGACAGACTCAAAGATCGAAAGCTCGGTCAAAAATTGAGCTTAATGCTTACGTCCGTGAGAAGTGCAAACGATTTGAATGGGTTGTTTTGTTTGCATGCATGCAACCACACCCTGAATAAAAATGAATGGTTACGTTTTGTTTTAACCACACCCTGAATAAAAATGAATGGTTACGTTTTGTTTTAGCCTCGTTGACATGCTCAAAGTCTGCATTGACAAAGTAGCTACGATAAAATAGCTTTGATCAAAGTATACTTTGATTCCAGTTAATACCTACATTGTTTACTTTCACCAATTTTGTTCTTTTTGCCATCCTTCATACTTTTCCAAGCCAAATTTTCGGGGACTTTTACTAAAAAAAACCCCGAACAAAAGTGGAAATGTATAGCAGAGGAATTAAATTGTTTGGGAGAAGTCAATAAGACTTGGATTGACACAAATATATTACAGTGTTAACTAATTCTTTAGATAAGCGAATCTTCTTCAATGCATTATCTCGTATTTCGAAAGGGTCGTCACGCCATAATGCCCGTCTTCAAGGTAATCCCACTAAAAACCGAGCTTCTTCAACTATACATTAACAACAGTTGTTATAATAATCATCGATTATTCATTTTAATTAAATGTGTTAGCAGTTAAAATACATACATAAACTAAAATCGTAAAAAAAGATCCAACAAATTATGTAAAACAGACACAGAAATAACCAATTACTGTAGCTCGTACTCGACTTTTCAAATGTCGATTACTATCTACCACTGACATTTTGAGAATACGGAAACTGAGAAATATTCGACATCCGCCATTTAATTTAGACATATGTCGAATTCGACATTATCTCTATGGCTTGAGAATCGGGTCCCAGGTTGTATTCATTGGGAAACACTCACTCAGGCAACATGTTCCATTGTTTGGCGGTTCGTACTATGAATGGCTTTTGACGTAATTCATCGTATGTAAACGTTCCTTTTAAACAATATCAATATTTTTAGATAAGTTCCCTTTGTTACGATTTCTTCAAATAGCGCGGTTAAAAATGTTACCATTTCTTAAAAGAAACGCAAAACACGGTTAAGAGGGCACAGTACCTACTACTAGCGCCGCCATTCGTTTTTTATTAATTATGATAAATTAAAGACGTTTCTACAAAAAATAGTACAGTCAGGAATTTAATATAGATACTTAAGATTTATATTTACGTATTTTGTACACATTAACCGTATAGAATAGTCGAAATCATAATTATTGCTTAAAGTGGCCACTTTTAGCAATAATTCTGATTATGATTATTCCTATACTTTTATCTATGCCTGAATGGCTCCCAAAAATCTAAAATAAAAAATATTGAGTTCCTGACTGTTCTATTTTTTGTAGAAACGTCTTTAATTCTTCATAATTAATAAAAAATGAATGGCGGCGCTAGTAGTAGGTACTGTGGCCCCTTAACATTTGATGTTAGCGTGAAAAAATGGTGATGCTTAAATGGAAAACCGGGTTGGTGTAAACTGTTGAAATATGCGGTACAAAGCCGCCATGTTTAGACGCGTAGGTATGCACGTTTTTTTCGTAGGTATGGCAGTTCTGGGGTGCGATGTCAGAACACCTCCTCGTGGTGCACCCTGGGCAACCCGGCAGATTTTCTGCCGCGGGCTAAGAGTCTGACAGCTGCCCCGTGGAGGGGGCGTGGTGTGGCCGGGTTTAACTCGGCGGGCCACTTTACGTGGCCATGTGGGGCGTCACCTCCCCTTCTTTTTGAAGATGGGGTTGTGTGTCGCCTGGGGACCCGCTCGCGGGTCATGGCGCGTTGCGCCTTGTGCCGTTGCCCCTTTGATCGGGTTGGTGCGGGTCCTTGTTGAGCTTCGGCATGTCGTTGTTCCGAGGCTCGGAGACTCGTAGAGCTCCGGCGTGTCGTTGTTCCAAGGACTGAGGCTGACCCGATCAACGTGTGGCTTCGGCACACTTGTGCGGCCCCCATGAGGGGGGCGTGGGATGGCCGAGTGCTACTCGGCGGACCACCTCTTGTGGCCACCGTGGCCGCATTTTTCGGTGGGTCGGCGCTTTGGCACCACCGAGCTTCGGCTCGTGTGCGCGGCGATGGATCCAGTGGGGTCTGCCGTCGGGCAAGCCCGTTACCCCGCACTGAGCGGGGCCGGGGGCCTGGCGCACTGAGCGTCGGGCCGCGTGGAAGAAAACCACAGTAAAAAATTACCACCCGGAGTATGCCCCGGAAACTCCTCTCCATCTCCATCTTGGAGAGGACGTGAGGGGCCCGCCATTGGTGGGCAGGTGCCGCGTACGGGGTTATGGTCGGTCTGTAAGGGTTCCCACGACCTCGTTCGGCAGCGGTGCGTCCTTCGGACGTGGCTGCGCTAGGCGCCAAAGAGGGCATATCGAGGGGTTTAGTGGGTAGTCGCTAGCTGCGGAGTCCCACACACCCTTGCCCCTGCGGGGGCTTGGACGGTGCGCAAACGCATTCCCCTCGTAAAAAAAAAGGTATGGCAGTTCCATTGGTTTCCTTATTCAGAGACTTTTTCAAATAAAATCCATGGCCGCTATAACCATGTTCCTATGTTTTCCTATCTTTATTAAGTTAAATATTAAAAGAGATTTTAAACCTTCAAAAACCTAAAACTTCGACCTTATTTTCTGCTGTATCCAAAGGTCCAGCAAACAAATTGAACAAGATTATATGAAAAAGGCAAATCATAGAAACACAAAAAAAGCCTTGTATTAATTTTTAACTTAAAAAGTAATTAAATAGGTCAAATTTTCGCGGAGAAAACAGGGGACTACGAAACGTATATCTTGTGTACTTTTCATAGGTATTTTGGGTCCCAGCTGCAGTTGTCCCTATCGCGCTCAGTTCAGTTGTTCGGGCACACAGCGCGACAGCAATACATTTAACAACTACCTATTTTCGAATTCTCTCGACCTTGGTGTTTCCTCTTAATTTTCACAAACAACCACAGATTAGATAATATACAAAACCTAAACCAAAATCATACATATTATAAATAAAATCGCCAAAATCTTAATTTTCTTATTATTATATTTTTGTTTTTATGCTAGCTCTTCACTCTCGTCGAGGTTAGGCAAGGGAGCGCGCGCACGAGTGTGGTCGGTTCCCTCGCGTCGCCTCACCTCGCCTCGCATGCTCACTATACCACATGGCAGACAATCTTCATACAACGGAATTCTATTCGTAGCGCCATTTTCTTTTAGTGTTATTATATGACGTTTCTTTTTTTTAATTTACATGACAGGATCGATGCCGGATTTCCTTCCGGTCGACCATATTTGTTTTTATGTTTGTTTCCTATTAGGTAACTTGTGCATAACCACAGAATAGATAATAGTACTACGTACAGAACGGCCACTCACCTCCCCGCACTCATTTCAAATACCTCGTCCTACCCGGCACTTCGCTGTAGACATCACTGACACGTAAACAAGGGCGCGCGCGATCGCTCGGACGAGTAGACGCGAGCGCCGGGCGATAACAGAGACAGCGCTATGCGGGTGAAAGAGAAGGCAGTCGCTGCACTTCCCGCGTCATTTCGATTGATAACCGCTCACTCAGCCCTACTAGATTCCACGCACACATTTGCGCGTGTACGAACGTCATTTGTTTAAGTAGTAGTAATAGGTAATTGATTTGCGAACGTTGTATGGAGTGTCCGGGGTGTGGCATAACTTCACTTTTTAATGAATTGAGTTTACAATTGTTTCTCGTAATTTTACGTAATTTATGGTGATACATACTAATACGAGTACTGTGTGTACAAAAGGTCGCGACATGACGCTATTACTGGGCTTTGAGAAGAGACGCAACGAGTGGTTAGTGTCTGAACCCGGAATGATTTGAAGGAATTGCTCCAAGAACAACGTTGATAGCTTTCGTTTGCCAAAAGCACTTTGAGAGACGATTCTTCGCAAAATCATGTCTTACGGGCGTTGCTTACCCTTCTTTGTTTACTGAGGACGAGATTATAAGTGGTGTACTTTCTCGACATAATAGCGGTAAGTCTACATTTATTAGAAAAGTAGAAGCAACCGTAGTTTGCCCTAGTATTAACGTTAAAATTCTACATCTTCTTCTAAGTCGTGTTCTTCACTTGGTGAAGGTCGTGTCTAGTCTGACGGGTCTGCCATCACTCTTCGTATGAGACTTTGCCAGGTAATTCTATCCGTTGCCGATCTCATGGCCTCTGCAACTGGCAAGCCGGTAAGGGATCTAATTTGGTCGGTCCAACGCGTTGGTGACCGACCGCGTGATCTTTTTCCATCAACCTTACCGACTACCATCAATTTCTCCAGGTTATCTGGGTCTCTGCGAGCAATATGTCCGAAATAGCTGAGAATTCGCTGGAAACACAGAGTAGAGAGTCTCTTGGTGATGTGTAGCTGGGAGAGAATAGAGACGTTGGTTCTCCGGGCTGTCCATGGAATAGGCAGCATTCGCCGCCAACACCACATCGGATTTTTGAAAATTCTACATACCTCTTTCATTTTAACTTAAATTAACCTCTAAACATTGTCTCGATAAGGCGTGTTGAATCTCCAAAGATTCACTATGGCTCTTTAGTTTGTTAGTTGCTGAATATTTTTTTCAGTGAGTTAATTTATTGACAACAGTATAGAACAAAACAAACTTCCTATATGCTGCATAGAGTCTCCAAAAAAACTGCATTCGGAACCAAAGATCAGCACTCCGAAAATGTATAGTATTAGTCATTACTTTTCATGCAGAAAAATGCTGTTTTTTGTAATTGTAATCTGTCTGCTAATAAAAAGCAGCAATATGTTGGATTTTTAGTAAGCATTCTGCAGGAAATAATGTATAGAAATCACATTAGCCACAGGAAAGAATTATTATTCTATCAATTGCAGTTAACTAGTCCAATGATTTGTGGGTAACAGTTCCAGTTATTTATATTCCATTTATAGTTAAAAAAAATAACTCGAGCATGTTATTATTCATCTTTTCAATTAACTATTTTAGGAAATAACTTCTTATCAAAAAATTTTAACATGATCATTAATTGTTTCAGAAACCATTGCTTCTGGTCCAAATGTACTAGAAACTTGTCAGTATTTGAAACCTATTGAATCTTCAGGTGATAAAAACTTCTTGCTGACCAACACATATGCAAAGAAGATGACTGAAATCCAAATTAAACCTTAGCACCAAAAGCAAAAAATTAATTTTCTTTGCAAGAAAACTTGATTGCTTTTGTGTTAGTACACGACCTACACTCACACAGATGTACCAGGTAAGACAAAAAGCTGTCATTTCTCAATGAACAAGACACACACACATACAAATGTGCTGTCATTTGCATGCTTCACTCGTGATTCAACTACTCTCCGTCCGTCTTTTTTTCAGGTCCGTGGCCATAAGGCTTTAAATTTCTGCAGATAATATTTTTCTACCGTCCAGGATACCATTAAATAAAATGGTGTCAAAACTCAACATCCAAACTGGAAGCTGTCCTCAAGTTTTTGAAGTGCTGACAAAAGAGGTAAATCCTATATTTTTGAACTTTTCACTGTTAAAAAATGCCAAATAAAATTCTGTGACAAATTGTAAATAAGTAATTAATACAATAAAAATTAAAAATGTAAAATAAACCAAGAAATCAACACAAGAAAAATTTGGCTTTGGCTTCAACAAACTGAGTTCGTGTGTTGACTCCATTTCCATTATGCTACCTAGTACCTACTTATCTGATCCAACCAAAATTTCAACTATGTATATTGAACAACTTTTATTTATCTTATTATATTTGTCACTTGGCATTTTCTTTGAAAATGCTAATTATAACAACTTTCAACCTTTATCTTGCTATGCCAAGGTAAACTTTATTCATTTTGATATGTATTTATCAATAGTGAGCTTACTGTAGAATAAAAGAAAAAAAGCAAATTCTTTAAAGCTTTAAATATGCCACATTATCTAGGTTGATTTATTAAAAGAAACAGTTAAAATTGAACTTATTTTCAGGTTGCAGAATGCAGATGAAACTGACTTATGATAAAAAGAGGGACTCCATTGTTTTGATGTCAATGAAAAGAAACAGCAATTTGTCGAACACTGTCGTTCTTGTGTTGAGAGGGGCCATATATAGATGGCAGCAACCAATTGCTTTCTATTACTATGAAGACACTACCACAGGCATAGAATAAAAAAAATATCTATTTTTAAGGAGGTAATTGCTGCTGTTGTGGATTATCAAATTAATAAATTGTGATGTAATTTTTCTAAATGTCTGATTTTATTGATGTTAACTCTACACATATTATAATATGTATAATATTAATTTACAATTTCAGATGACACTGTTACAGTAAGTGCAAATTTAAATATTGTTTATAACCTAAATCACCTAATTAAAGGGTTAAGAAATAACTTCCTCAATAAAAATATGAAAATGGATGGAAAAATATCAAAATGGATTATCTTTTAAAGTTTAGATTACTACACAAACAAACAACATGTTGTTCCTGAAAAGATAAAGAAAATGAAGGTATGTTCCTCTTTCTTTCTATTTATTTAAATTTTGCTATCCTAGTATGGTCTCACTTCAATATCATATTTGAATTCGATTAACATTAATATTTTGTTTTTAGGTGAAGAATTGTGTGAAAGTATAGCAGTACCTGCAGCATTATCATGCAGTCCAAAATTTTGTAAGTATTATATAATACTAACTTTCCGCTCGCGGCTTCGCCCGCGTTATTATTGTTTTCCCGTGGGAACTTTATATTTTCCCATAGGAAAAATAATTTTGTAGCCTATTTAAGCCGGGATAATAAATTTCATAGAAATTGGAGCAGATTTTAAATATTTTCCATAGAAACTTTCAACCCCTATTTTGCACCCTGAGGGGGTGAATTCCAATAAACCACGAAACACGTGTTCAATGAAATATTTTTAAGAACATGAATCTCAAGTTTTATCAAAATCGTTGCTAATTTTAAGATTTTTCCATACAAACTTGCAACCCCTATTTCATCCCTTTATGGTAATTTTTTTTTAAATTCCTTCTTAGTGTGCGTCCACATTTTAAATTTTGACGCTTTATGTCTTTTTTTCAGCTCACTGTGCCGATGGAAAACTGATGGATGCAGTAAGTGCTACCCTAAAAAACTGCAAAACAGTTTTATTGTTTGATCAACTATTTGACAGTTTGAGTGGGATAGCAATTTTTACCAAAGAAGCTAAGGGGAAGCCTCTACGAACAGCTGTTACTACACCATAACCTCATCTTATCATGTATTCTGGGATGAAGCCATAAAATAATTACAAAAAATTATGTATGTGCATTCCGCAGAAAACGAAAAGTCGGTGCCCATTTTGAAAAATTATTTTACAACATTAAAAAGTTACCAGAGGCTGTGGCAGTTTTAAAAAAAGGAGGAATAAAAATAATGCAGCTAAGAGATTTAAATTCAGATCCAATTGAGAATTTTGGTCAGTTGCGGGTATACAATTATAGAAATAATAACCCAAATTGCCACAGTTTCAACTGCACCTTTAAGTCATTATTAATAACTAGAATTTAAGAACTTTAATTGTGAAGATGAAAGTAATTACTTTACAGACTGTAACAACATTTTGCATAAAGCTACAGACATTATTCAATAACACTGATGATGTCATGCTCAGTTATCTCAATACAAATAATAGATCTTGGAACAGGCCCGTCGAGAACGAGTAAGTGTGCACTCGCAGGCCCACACATTTGGGTGGGTAGTGCGAAAAGTATTAATGAAATTGAAAAATAATTGCAGCTCCTTCAAAAATTGCCTCACTACAAACGAGGAAATAAATATGACCAACAGAAATTTTTTACAAGGAAAAAATCACTTGCACTGCCTACTCGAGGTGCAGTGAAGTGTTTCGGCACAGGAATTACTGAATCAAATGAACACTTGGAAAGAAAAGCTCATGAAAAAAAACATTTACCAAAATATAAAAGAGCTAATAAAGTCCAAGTATTTAGTAGATTTTATTGACTGTGCCAAACACAAAAACATTACCCTAGATCATTTTCCCTGGTTTTAAATTTACGATTGTGAATTGGTGCAGTACAAGAAATAAAATCTGAGCACTGACGTATTTAGATTGAGAAATTGGAATTTACCATTAATGCACAAATGACACTACAAAAATATGATAAAAAAATAAATAAGTTTTTGTCAGTCCTTTTACTCGAGTGGCCTGTGGGTGGAATATACGCAGCGCGCCTATAACGCTTTACGTGTACAGTACAACAATGGCTTTAGGATGCTGTTACGGCTGCCATGGCGATGTAGTGCTTCAGGGATGTTCGCCGAAGCTCGTACGGATGGGTTCCCAGCTATCATTCGCAAAAAGGTGGCATCATTACTACAAAGGCTACGTAGTAGTTCGAATAGCATTCTAAAGGTCATTGCTGATAGGTTGGACTGCCCTATACAAAAACATTGGGTAGGTTTGTTGATAGGTCTTACTAACAATTAGTTTATAAGTACTTAAATTGTTACTAACATATAAAATGTATGGACTCTTGTATGGTCTGAAATAAAGTTGTATTATTATTATAAATTATCTTGGTTTTTATTTAATGTCCTTAGTAAGGTTGAAATAATATGAAATAAAAAATAACTGGCTTATAAGCTTACAAGGTACGCAGTAGAAAAGTTTTGGCTGTATATCCTCCCACTTCCTTTGCCGCTTAGCTAGAGATGAATTAAAAAAAACAAACGTCATACAAGACTAATAGTCCCTGGTACTATGAGTAAATATCAAAGAGTATGTAACACTACGTAAGAGTCGGGTCTCCCATACTAAAAAATGGAAAAATTGCTTTGTATGAAACGCATACCAAGCTCTATTACCAACAAAAAAATAAAAAAAATATGACGTCACTTCCAAAGCTGCCAACATAGAAATGCTAACCGAAGGGTTGTACCACTACTCGGGATATATCGATAGTTTGAAAAAAAATTACCGGTACTTTTTGCTACTTTTTATTCTAAGGTACATTCGAAATTGGGATACATTGGGATTTGCGTGATGAAATAAAACAAAACTATGATTATTATCAAAAGTACAATAAAGATCTTTTGTAATAACTACAAATTTTTATTTTTATTTCCCAACGCTCTGTTGTTGCGCTTTCTTTGCCGAATCTGCTGAAGGTTCTTCCGATAGGTAGTACAAAAGTACATTCCTTTCATTACGAATTAAAATGTGGCTTAGACGGCGCAGCAGGAGATCAACCATTTTATATTTATGATCATGACACACCTAAGAAAAATCAATATTGGTCAACATCACGGTCATAGTGAATTCTTCAGTCATATTTTCTTTTTCAGCTAAAGGAAGTATTTCTGCAGTTATGTTGTAGAAACTGTAATTACAAAAATACACGTTAATTCACATTAATCTCAATAAACAAAACGAAATTTTAATGAACTTTATGTAAACTTACTTGAGCCGATTCTCAATCTTTTTTCATTACCAGATGTTTGTATTATCTTCTCTGAAGAATCTGTAAAATACCAAACGATATACCAATATAAGAGATAACATGGTAAAGAGCTAAAATAACTTTAAAAGTTACAATAGTGTTACCTTCAGTAAAATAGCACATTTTTCGCTTTTTTGGTGTATTAATCACCGTAGACATTTTTTACACCTGGAAAAATAAAATATAGCATGTTTATTATTAGCAGTTTTCCTTATCTAATATTAATTTGTCATGTTACAAAGAAAAACAAAAATATCGATAGTCGATAAAAAAATGTCAAGCTCTATTGATACTTGATAGGAATTTTTATACTAAATACCATAATAATATTAGTTTTAAAAAACCTGTAAATCACGAAAAGTACTTCTCTGTTAAGTTTTGTAAATATAAATTAATGTTTACCTCTCTTCATCCAGCGGAAATTTTGCCATGAAAACTCTTTTTTTACTATGTTCCCGACGGGATTTTATTCCACATATTTCACACTTTTTGTAATGCATGACAGTAAACGTTTTATTCAATACTTCGAATACACTAACAACACCAAGATAAACACTACACATAAGCATACACAACCCAAGATACAATAATATTCAGAGAAACAGATACAGAAGCACAAAATTAAATCTTACAATACAACGTCGGAACTCCGGCCGGATCCGGAAACGCCGAGCGAGCTGAGAGAGAAGGCAAGATGTTAGAGCAAGACAGCGATAGTCGCCATTATTTTTGGTACGCGTTTCATACTTCATTTTTTTGTATGGGAGTTGCGCCAGCCTGGTAAATATCTTTGTAGGGCAGTCGGCAGTCTGATACGTAGTATCTCTATGAAGTCTGTGCTATGCCACAAGACTGCAATGGGACCACGTTGCGATATTTTATGCCGGAGTAATGACGAACGAGTGGACCCAGGAAAATTTGAAAAAGTTTTTGGAGATATATAAATCGGAACCAATTTTATAGGATCCGATAAACTGAGCAAAGGCGAGAGAGTGGACGGATACACCTACCCTTCGCGTCAACACACCTCGCACAACCTCGTCGAATTTCGCCTCGCCTGACTTCGACGACAGTGAAGAGCTAGCATGACATTACCAACTTACAAACTAAAGCATATTTTTGCATCTAATATTCCCAAGGAATTATGTATGTAGATATCTTAAAACTATTTTTTGTCAATATTAGGGTTCCAAATATTCTTTAAAATTATTCAAATATTTTACCTCCATATAATCAGTCATGTTCCTTTGACCTTACTCCCAAACATTATGTTTGCACTGATAAAATAAGCAAAATTGTTTATGAATACTTCTTGTCTGATTTGAGGTCTAGTTTAGTCATTTTTCTTATTAAGTGACCTATCTTTATTACAAAAGGAAACCTTCTCAAAAATATGTTCGGAAAAGGCGAACTGTCGTTTTGACCCACAGCGGTATTTCTCTTCTTTTTAGTTCGTTGCTGCATTCTGAAGAATATTTGTGAAGCATTGTACATTCTTCGTGTAATCGCTTCTAAAACAATAAATCAAAAATGCCAAATTAAAATTGACCGAATAGATAACCGTATATCAATACTTAAAATAATATGGACATAGCATAAAATGTAATAGGGAAAATGATTCATCAAGGACAAATTTTTACTTGTCATATACACTCATAGATATCGGTAATGTATACTCACAACACGACATCAACATATGTTGCGAAATGGGATTAAAATTATTTGTCCCCAAACAAATACACTGAATATGATATAAATGTTAACATACTATAATTAAGAGACTTATTACTATAATGCATCTATATATTACATACATTGATTTACTACCAAACGTAGATAACGCATGAACGATCGAAAAGTGGGCTAGTGAAGAACTGCTCAATCGCGACTCGTGCAGTTCCTGTCCATAGTGATGAGTGATTAGCTGTCGGCACGTAAACATGCCGAAGTGCGCATTCAAAAGTTGTGGTAACAATATCCAGAAACGGCTGAAAAAAGACGGGATTTCATATTTTGCGTGAGTAAACTCATTACACATCTTATCATGTACATATTCAAATATTCGATTTATAAATGAAAACTAATCAAAAACAATTATTTTAATCATAAACATGTCGCTTCGCGTCAGTGTCAGTACATCACAATCGTCTCGCTCGCACGGGCGTCGTATCACGATGTGTTATCTCATTCATGCGTTGGAGCGACAACGCGATAAGCAATTTCAAGTATTATGTTTGAGAGTATAAAGTTGATATTTTCTTGTAGCAATTACTAACACGTCGTTTGATCTGTGGCTAGGTATGAAATGATGTAACTTCTCACGGTTGTACTTAAAATAGTTGCCGTAATAGTGCAGAATAAGGTTGAATTCGATAAATACGGTACTTTCTTTATGGTAATTTTCATTCGGGCGTGCATATTCAAGTATATATCAGCGAGTACAAATGTATAGTCGACTAGGTGACAGATTTCAAGCGCGTTTTTGTATGAAGCGCTCTATCTACGTTTGGTAGTAAATCAATGATTACATAGTCCAACTTATTCTGTGTCCGGTCCTACTCACGACTTACCTGTAAGTCTGTGGAGGTAGTAAAAATTGCTGCCTGCGCCTCAAGATCACGCCGCACAGACCTCTCGCCTAAATTAGCAGAACCGATCACTGTAGCCCAGGGGACACCACTCCCTGGTGGATAGTACCTGTAAACCAATTTATTATTGAATGAACAGCATATATGTTGTTACTCCTATTATAGATCGAAAACGTCAAAAAGGGAATTTTGTTTGATTCTTAATAATTATGTCATTCCTTGGCAGATTGTCCTTGATTGTGTAATTCACAATCTATCATGATCGCTTTCGATTTTGACATTGATTGATAGAATTTATGAATTTATAGATGACAATTTTGACAATTTCTACAGAATTTGTCATGAAATTTTTTCTTAGACAATCAGTTGAGCGCCTAATATATTTTCTGATCTTTCCGTATCTTTCTTTACCGTATATTATCAGCTGACGTGACGCTGGCAAAATGTTTTTTTAATAAAAAACCTTTGCCATTATAAAAATACTTACTTACTTACCCCCTGGTTTGTAAGTTGCGATTCTTCCCGGATACATTAACATCAAGGTAAATCAAACAATGGACCTTATGTCTGTTCAAAAGACAACTAACAGTAAAGTCATGATGTAATGACACAACATTGCATATGGCTATTAAAAATGTTATAAATATTTACCATAAGCCTTTCGCATGAAAGGTCCATCCTGGACGCTCATACTCAAGCATTCTCACTCTACTAACTTGATTATATTTTTCAACTCGTTCCCAAAACCTAAAATATATATTATATATGAAATAGGTATATGTATTATAAAAAAAATATTTTCTAGTGAAATTTTATTTAAGTATTTATAATAAAATTAACTTACTTTCGCGCCAGTAATGAATAGGCATATGGTATACCACCCGCTGGGCCAGTAGCTCCCAAAAATCCATTAGCCTGAAAAATGATTTCATAGATTAATACAACACTCTTGATATACCTGAGTTAGCGGAGAGGTCGAGTGACCACCTACTGCGCAATGGGTTGCGAGTTCGATTCCCGTACGGGAAAAATATTTTGTATGGCCTACAGAAATTTGTTTCGGTTTGGGTGTATGTGCATGTGATATTCTATGTTTGTAACTGCACCCACGACACACAGGAGAAAATCCTAGTGTGGGGCGAAGTTTTTCTTAAAACAAACAAACATAATTGTGTATTGTTCTTTAACTTGGAATCCCATTTCAGGAATACCAATTCTTGGTTAATTAACAATTTAATAGTTAATCTACTATTTATTTAGATAAAAAGACTATTCACTTGAATGAATCGTCGGCCTCCCCAGGATCTCCAAACCGGTTTTCTGCGGCCTTCACGAGATCATCGATCGACCTTGTAGCGGGGCCTACCAACACTGCGTCTCCCGGTACGTAGCCGCAACTCGAGGTCTTTTCCTCCCCAGCAACCGTAAGTCCTGCGAGCTATGTGTCCTGCCCACTGCCTCTTAAGATTTGCAACTGTTTGGGCTATGTCAGTAACTCTAGTTCTTCTATGGATCTCATCATTTCTAATGTGACCACGTAGAGAAACCCTAAGCATAACCCTGTCCATTGCCCTGAGAGTGACCTTGAGCCTTCTCATGAAAACCATTGTAAGCGGCCACATCTTAAGATGTCTTAAGACAATGCAAAGAATGGGCCGAGAATATGCTGCGTAGCTTCCGGAACGCTTCCCAGCAAACATACACAGAAGTGCTTACTACATGGGAATTTGACATAATTTTGGTCTTTTCCATGTTAATTTTAAGACCCACTTGTTGGGAAACTCTACAGAGATCTTCGAGCATTGTGCCTAGATCTTCCACGGTCTCAACCATGCAGGACTACAATATCACCAGCAAAATGAAAGTGTGTTAGTTTGAATGAAGTTAGTTTGCAATATTTCATTACTCTCCAGAATTTGGTCCTTATAAGCAACACTATTGGTTGACATAATAATAAAGGTGTTGTTTTTTTTCAATCACGTCAGTCCTATTGCCGGCTAGAAAAATAAATTTTCCAAAAATCAAATGATACACTCTTAGTTATTATCAAAATCGGTCTAGAGACCTCTGAGTATTTTTCCCATTCTGTAATAGTTTCGGATTTGGCCATGCAGGATTGCAGGCACATTTAAAAATTCATCCTGCATAAAAATTTCTTCTAAAAATTGCATTGTACTTACATTGGGATGTGCCATCAATAAACTTATGTGGGCTTTGCAATCTTTTAACAATGTATTTGCATACTTTTCAGTCAGATTAAAATAACCAGTAGCCAGGCGGATATATGAACCCTTAGGTGCCGATGCGAGTATACCATGTGTTGCTTGTTCATCTTGAGTTATATTAAAATCTCCCATTTGTATTAATGGAAATATCCAAGTATCAGCTTCAATACCCTCTTAAAAAATGGATTTTGATCATGAGAAAGAACATTGGGCAGATTTGTATGCCCACTACCGAAATGAGTGACCACCTTAAAAAGTTACATTTTCGTATTCTTTATAACTACTATTTTTAATAGTTGTACCAATAGAAATTTGTAGTTTGTCACATAGTTTTGTGTTTCATATCCCTTTAATAACTTTCTACATATCTCAAAGAAGACGATAAGGAAATAAGGAAAATCTATATAATATATGTTCAAAGGTTGCTCTTGTATAAGTATATCCTTAAACCCATATGGACACAGAAATCTTACAAACATTCCAGTCTAAAATGCTGCGAATAATCACAAATGCCCCATGGTATATAACAAACCAACAACTCAACCATGATCTTAAAATCAAATCGGTACAGGATGAGATCAGGGACTCATTGAGATCATACAAGAACAGACTTGAAAACCACCCAAACAAATAGGCCACAAAGCTGATGAGTAGCACTGCAACTTTTAAAAGATTAAAGTGAAGGACTCCCAGAGATCTGTGTGGAAGGGACTAAATTTATGCATGACACAAATATGTAATGAGTCATAAAGGGCATATGTCAATGGACATACTGCCCCAAAGACCAATAGCAAGTTCTTGACCATTTGCTGAATGTTCTCAGAGAAACAGATTGCATATTGTTCAAATAGTACATTTTTAAGATGGTCACCTAAAATTCGTTAATGGGCCCAAATCGCCCATTGTTGCTTAGGTATATCTGTTTTAAATATTTATCTTACCCATACAATTTGAACTATTGTTTGAATTTTTTTTCTCCTGGATGTCTTTCCATTTTTCTATAAGTTTTGTTACATTAACATTCAACTCTTGATTAAGTTGGTTTTTGTCCCTATCTTTTATATTTACTATACCATCTTTTACACATTTTTTACTATATTGACTAACTTCATCTGAAATAAATCAATCATATCATATCATATTATATAGGTGTAGTAAAATTCTACAAATTTTTTTTACACAGGAAGCTAAAACATCATTAATTTTTTAAACTGGCATTCCTTTAACAAAAAAATACTCACTTTTAAGATATAAAACAAATATAACTTACAGGCATCATACCTATTAAATCACAATAAAAATTTGCCAAGTCTACGTCCTCTATTTCAATGTAGCGATCCTGGCGTTGTTGAAAATAGTCATTAGAGCAATTTGCTCCACTCAGTAACACTGCATTATCCGCAATGTACAGTTTTATGTGCTGCAAGCCTATTAGTTCATTATACCGTGCTGGCAATACTTTGGACCAAGAACCTTGCAACCGAGGTGTTTGAAACAATGTTAAATTACTTTGTTCAGGTAGTTCATTCAAAAAATTTTGAACCAATGTCTGTGAATTCACTATACCTCTTGTACCTCGTTGGTAGTCCAGCAGAACATTCAACTTTAAATTTTTCTTATTTCTCATGTTATGTCTGGTCAGTGTTAACATCTTCTGTTCTAAAGAACCAGTCCCTATGTATAAGCTGGCAATAGAGACACGATATTCAGCATTTTTAAATCTTTCACATAGTGTATCGTAAAATATACTAGGACTGGATATAATACGAAGTTTTGATGCATGAACCGGGAAACAGGGTGATAATTTATATAACCAACTAAAATAATGCAGTTCAGATGACCTGAACCGTAAATTTAAATTGCTATTTAAAAGCATTGTAGCAACTATATACAATAATTTATTAACATAATCCCATCACCACTAATTATTATCTACATTGGTTTCATGGTTTCATCACAGTTCACAGCACAAATTATATTACTCTTATCACAGGCTCACATTTAGATTACAAGTATTACAACCCACGATTTGCTGATTCAGATACAGTTTATAATCGGAAAGACTATATTTTTTTAAATATGTACATACATTTGTAAAGTTTTACGTTTCGGAAACTTATAGCCACAGAACACATATACCCAAGGGAAGAATGACAACTACATAGAAAAACACGTTGGACAAATTTTGACTGTACTGCCATCTTACTGTGGCCCCACGCACTATCTACGCGGTAAAATTCAAAAGCAGTGTAATATTATTTTTTTATTGTAATCGTAATTTATGGAAACTAGATAATATGCAATGATTTTAATTATAAATCATTGCATATTATTTTCTAGTTTCCATAAATCACGTCAGAATTCGCAGAATAGTAAAGGTAAAAATTAAATAAAAGTATGATAGTTTTATTTATGTTTTATTGTGTTCATCTTCTTTTTTATTGCTAGTTTTGAAGCAGATTCTACATATTCTCGATTGTTTAATGTACAATACCTTTTGATAGTTATGTGAAAAACACTATTTATAATAATTTTTACATTTATTGAGACATATTTCTCTCACTGTTTCTAAAAGGTGAAATTTATATCCTCAGAGGTTTTTTAATAACAATGTTTTTAAATCCAATATTGATGATGACATTAAAGAGAAATTATCGCATAGAGTAGCACAATCTTCAACACATTTAATTAAATTTCTTGATGCATAAATTAATTTCTTCTTAATGTCGACATACTCTTTACATTCTATGAATGAATGTACATTTTCTGTCAACTTATTATCTTCTCAAACACCACAAGTCACATTCAGTTTTTTTTATAATAAACCCACATTAAATGCACAAGCTTGCATTTCAGCTGAGTCAGTCATGCTTGCTTCAAAAGTGTGGTCCACTGAAGCTAGCATATTGATCACAATATCAGGGGCTTCTACGGGTTTTACAAGGGTTTTACTTGTTGGCTTGTGTGTGGTGTAGAAAACATGTCCTTGAAATTATTTATTATTGTATAATAAATGTTTGTTTCACAGTTTCCTGACTCTATGTGGGTTAGAAATTATAGATGTTTTCAATCCACCTATAAAATTGTGAGGCAGTAGGATTTCAATCCAGGCAATTTGCACAATTTGCGTGGATTGAGCCAAATAAATTTTCCACTGCATCCTGCTGTACCCGAGGGGTTGACAGATATTTAATCCTGTTTTTGTTTAAGATTTTTAAATATTTGCAAAATACCTCCTAAAGTCCAGACCCACCCATCTTTCGAAGGGTGGTGGGCTCCGGCATCCAACAAACTCTACTTCCTCAAAAAAATTTTCATTAGTTCAAAATGTTTGAAATGCGGCGAGTTCGTGGTTATGTTTGTTGAGTGTGGTTTGCCTCTCCTCAAAACAGCAGTCGCTATTTACGGCGACAATTTCCGCCGTTGTAATTGCACCTGCAGGAAGTTCCCCTGAAAATGTAATAAAAACTAAATAATGAAAATTGTCAAAACTATAGAAATATATAAACTAGGAATTCAGGCAATATTTTCCTAGGAGCCATCCGACAGTCCAACACTACATAGGCTGCTACTTATGTATCCGGAACTGGCCACACACAAAAAAATATTTAAAAAAGAACAATTACATTTGAAAATAGAACTCTTTAGTCGTAGAATGCAGCTTGTTTTATTATTCTCTCTATTGTTTGACATTTGTTAGATAATTGCGCGTCACCGTAATTATGGAATTAAGTCGAGAACATTTTCGTGCGATGATTTACTACGATTTTCGGCGTGGGCTCAGTCAAAAACAGTGCATCGATCAAATGGTTTCTACTTTTGGTGATGAAGCACCATCAAAAACCACCGTATATCAATGGTTTAGTGAGTTCAAACGTGGACGGTCTTTGCTCTCGGACGAATTTAAGGAAGGTCGGCCAAAATCAGTCGTTGTGCCACAAAACATCGATGCTGTGTGTGAACTAAATATGAAAGACCGTCATGCCACATATCGTGAGATAGAGGCGTCTTTGGGCATCAGTATGACAAGCATTCACAAAATATTACATGAACATTTAGCCGTAAAAAAAATTTGTTCGCGTTGGATTCCTCACAATTTGACGTCTATACAAAAACAGGCCCGTATCGATTGGTGCAAAGAAATGTTACAAAAATATGACCGAGGTGCTTCAAAAGCTGTTTATAATATCTATACAGGTGACGAATCGTGGATATATGCGTATGACCCAGAAACAAAACAGCAGTCGACGGTATGGGTGTTCCAAGATGAGCGGAGGCCAACAAAAGTTGTTAGTGCAAAAAGCACTTTAAAACAGATGGTTGCTTGTTTTTTTTGGAATCAATGGACATGTTGCTACAGTGCCATTAGAAAATCGTAGAACTGTGAATTCTGAATGGTATACAACCATTTGTTTGGCAGAAGTTTTTGATAATATTCGAAAAAATAACCCACAACGAAGAATTATCCTGCATCACGACAACGCGAGCTGCCACACGTCAGTCGAAACAACACAGTTTTTAGAAGCTCAAAAGATTGAATTGACCGGTCATCCGCCATACAGCCCCGATTTAGCTCCCAACGACTTCTATTTATTCCCTTTTGTGAAGTATAAATTACGAGGTTTACGTTTTTCGACACGTGAAGAGGCCGTCGATGCATTCAAAATGCAAGTTTCGAAGATACCCCAAACAGAGTGGAAAAAGTGTTACAAAAATTGGTTTGAACGGATGCAAAAATGTATTGACTATCAGGGAGAGTACTTTGAAAAACAATAAAAACATAAAAAAATACATATCTGGTTTTTTATTTCATATTCCGGATACATAAGTAGCAGCCCTCAGCCCTCGTACAACTCAATGGACTTATTTCTTCTAGCTGTTTTCCTTATTTTGCATTGTTATTCACCCTCACAATGACAAATCTTACATTCCAACATCTGGATGAAATATTTTTATAAATAATACTTTCAGTTAAAATCAGCTGCTGTTTGTTAATTTTTTATGAACTTTGTAGGAAATGTTTAAGTATGTCAAGGTATTAAACTTAACTAGAAAAAATTAATCAGGCCTGCCCCATAGCATGATCAACAAAACACACTATGATCAAACAGTTTAGTGCTTTATCATTCATATTGATTTATTGTTTTATCATAATTATTGTTTCAGTGTTCATGCTATGGGGGCTGGGGTGGGAATGGAACCCACGGCTTTTCTTAATCAGAACTCTTTGCTCTGAGCTATAAATTTTAGTTTAGACATTTTTCGGTATTCATATCAAATCTTTATAAATTTTCAGGTTCAGATTAATTGATATAACAATATAAATTATTACGTAGGTAAGTTTACCTTGGGATATGTCCTTCTTATCGGGAGGTCCGTAGTTCGATCCTGCCATGTACCAATGTGTCTTTCGTTTTTCGAATTTCATATGTACATTTGTCGATGCTCCTATGGTGAAGGAAAACATCATGAGGCAACCTGCATTCATCTATAAAGAAATTCAAAGGTGTACATGAAGTCAACCAATCCGCACTAGGCCGGCATGGCTGACTTAGGCCTTACTACCCTAACCCTTGGGTAGCCTCGAGCCCCTCAGTGGGGACATATATTATGAGCTGTGATGATGATGATGATTGTAAGGAGTTGTAGTTTATAGTACAGCTTGCATAGCAATTGAAATTGATAATACAGACTATCCATAGTGCTCAGACTCGGACATTTGGATGGAGTGCAAGCACCATTGATAAAGTATGCTGATTCAATTTGAAATGTAAAAAATTTGGCATTATCAATCAATAAATGAACCATAGTCACACCACTGAACTGTCTAAATAATCATTATTAATATGCAACAAGAGCACTCTACAGGCGGCATATAACTATCACAAGTCTTAGGATGGAGTCCACTCTCAGGACCCAGCATCCACACATTGAATGCATAAAATGCTAGAAATATTTATTTTAACACAGATATAAACAGGTAGGATATATACAAAAGCTATTTTTATTCACCTTGTCAAAACCAATCATATCTGGAACAGCATGTTTGGATAATCTCTTCTCTTCAACATTAATAAAGTCAATAGTATATATAATCTTATAATCCTTTGCTCAGCATATAATTTACGTTGGAAGTCCACAGATGACCAACTGTCATTTGGAAAACAATACTTGGCCCACATTTCACATCTGAAAAAGAAAATATTATGAGCGAAAGTTCATTTATCATTATGATATTTAATCTACGGAATTTAGAGACTATTATAATTTTGTTCTTGCAGTAACGCTAATAGAACTCAAAGAAGTGTTATCTTTTTTATTGTGAACATAACCGCTACCGCTTTAACAGGGGTCTTTTCTGTCTTTTTTTTTATTGTAGCATTTAGTCGTTAGAGCGGATAACAACCATTACTGCTAGTGTCAAGTGCCAGGATAGACAGTTTCATAAAATAATTTCTCGGATATTTGAGAGAAGTTTTCAACATCATTGTTTGACAACTGCGATAAGGCTTGTTGAATAACAAAAAAAGGACGTGGCAATGTCAGAAGTATTTAAACTGGTCAATTTCAACACTTACCGTCGAATATTTGTTGTTCCTGGCTTTGGAAAGCGATATAGTATAATGTTTGCAATTGCATCATCTTAAGGTGAGATTCCACACTTGAGACATTTTCTCTTCAGGTTATCAGGCATGTTCCCTGACAAACTATTGTTCAAATTGACACGTTTTAGAGTCACTGTCTTCAGGAAAAGCAATTAAATCTAAGTAACAACACGAAAAAGAACTCAAGTTTAACACAAAAATCAAAACAAGTCACTGTCTCCAAACGAGTCTATTTTTCATGTAAAAACACAAAAAGACACTATCAAGAAAAGTCGTTATCTCAAAAGCAAGCACACTTCGATATTATTGCGTAAATTCGCAATGGAGAAACAAAAGGAAAATAATTCATGCGCCAGAAATATAAATTCGGCCATATTTTTTGTGAATGTATGTTGCCAGTTCTAACATTGACTTTACATCCATTATCCATTTAATTAATAATCTTCAAACTCAAGTCTTTCTGGATAATTTTAAACAAAATATACTTTAAAATATTAACTTTAGTTAAAGAACGCAAATTTATGTTTTAAAAGATGTTTATCATCAGAAAATATGGTTAACATCTATGAATCTTTTGTTATTATTTACTACCATTTTAGGATTATTAGAAACATGTTTTTTAAGGTAACACTCGATGTATCCCTAGTAGGTATGTCTCATTGCGCCAATAGAAAAGTCGACTTATAGCTTATAGCAACTTATAGTTTTTTTTTTTTTTAATTTTGTTTATCCCATTTGGGAAAGGCAAAGGCGTCAACCATACAGCCTAGTCTGTATGCAATAAACTATTGTTATTCATTCTTCTTTTGAATTCACAAATCGCCAAACGTAGAGGTTACATATTCATAAATTGCTTCAAAGCATTTTTCAATGGAAAGAAGTTTTTGTAAAGAGCGCGGTAGATCTTGCTGGTGTTTCATTATTTTTGAAATTTCTTCTAATAAAATGTTTCTTTGCAGGGCAAAAATTGGACATTCGTAAAAAAGGTGATGCAGAGATTGAGGTAAGGTGGTGTTGCACCAGTTGCACGATGGGGAAGAAGTCATGCCTAGCCGGTACAAATGGTCATTGAATCGACCGTGCCCAATTCGCAAACGGCAAATAATAGTAAAAAATCTTCTGTTTATGTAATTGTGTCTATTGAACCAGGGTTGTTTTATTTTATTATTTATTTCTCGATACCACTTCCCTTTTATGAGCAAAGTACTATTCCAGTGTTCTTCCCATAGCTTCAATATTTCTTTCTTGATTAGAGCTGTACAATCAGTAGGTATATGAAATTGGTATGTTTTTTATAGGTACGTCTAGAGTGTTCATAGTTTTGGCCAGTTTATCTACTTCCTCGTTTCCATATACACCGATATGAGCTGGAGTCCAAAATAATATAATGTCTATTTGATAATTTATTTTTAAATGATGTATCTGATCTCGGATATTATATATTAAATGATTTGTGACTGATGAAAAGGAAGGATTTCTCAAAGCCATCAACACACTCATGCTGTCAGTAATAATAATCCATTTTTTGTATTGGCTGAACTGTTGAATGTAGTTAAGAGCTACAATTATAGCATTCGCCTCAGCAGAAAATATGCTGGCATTTTGGCACATTTTAAAACTATGTCCAGTTTTACTACCTGTATCATACATAGCTACTGCAACACTTACATTCGTCTTTGAACCATCTGTATAAACTGATCGATAATCATTATAAGCCTGTAGACTTTCGTAAACATCATATTTATCTTTAAAATCTTTATGTAGGACAATATGAATGTCACAGAATTTACTAGCATATGAGCCACTATAACAATGTAAAGTAGTACTACAAAATATATTACATTGTTCTTTTAAACTTATAAAATGTGAGAAATTCTTTGAAAGAAAAGTGTTAGTGGAACATACATTTAATTTATTTAAAAGATCGTTATTCGAACGTGATAAGAGTTTAAAAAGAAATTTAAGTTTTAAAAATTCAAAGCGAATAACCATTGGTGGTAAATGACATTCGACCTGCATAGAATTTATTGGGGAAGTGTTCATAGCACCTAGTATTAATCGTAAGTTCTTATTCTGTATTTTATCAATAACATCTATGTATTTTGGATCGGAAGCGTAGCAAAAGAAAGCATACTCAAAATGACTTCTGACCAAAGCTTTATAAAGCATTAACACAATTTTAGGATCAGCACCCCATTTCAATCCAGTAACGGACCTAATTACATTAGTGGCTTTTAAAGCTCTGCTCACCAAGCAATCAACATATAAATCCCACGTAAGATTTTCGTGAAAAATAACACCCAAGAATTTAACTGAATTATCAATAGGCAAAGTATGATTGCTGTATGTAATATTAATTAGAGGTAGAGAACTGTATTTTGGGCAAAATATTACAACTTTACTTTTTAAAAGGCTAACATTTAAATCAAGTTCTGAGAAGTAATCTGCCAGCTTCACTAGATTATTATTTAATGTTAATTGAATATCTAATACATTAGTACCTTTACAATAAATGACAAGGTCATCAGCAAACTGAAGATTGTTGACTAAATTATTATTAAGAATGGAATTTAGTTTTCTTATATACAAAATATACAGAATAGGACTCAAGATGCCTCCTTGACATACACCTTTGCTCGAAAATCTAGGGCCTAAAAATTTATTATCTATTTTGACATACACTTTTCTATCCGTGAGAAAAGCATATATCCAATAAGCAATTTTTACAGGTAAGAAAGATAATAGAGATTCAAACAAAATACCATGATTAACGTTATTAAATGCACCTTCTATATCAAAAAACACTGCTATTGTATACTCCATATTCTTTTGAGCTGTAGTGACGTCCAAAAAAAAATGTGCTAAGCTTTCTTGAGCCGAAAGTCCTCGCCTAAACCCAAACTGGTTTAAAGGTAAAATTGAGTTCTTTTCTATGAAGAATTCCAATCTTTGTTTGATTAGCTGTTCAAATAATTTACCAGCACAAGACGTTAAAGCGATAGGACGATAAGAATCGGGATGAGATGCAATTTTTCCAGGTTTTAAAATAGGAACCAAGCAGTCCATTTTCCAATTAGGAGGAATTGTGCAATCTTGCCATAAAATATTATAAATTTGTAAAAGCTTATAAAGATTGTCAGTGTTAAGTAGCTGAAACATCTTGTACGATAAACTATCTAATCCACAAGCAGTTTTTTCTAGATTTCAGAGCTGCAGTTAATTCGTCAAAAGAAAATGGATCAGTGAGGAATGACTGATTATCTGGTAAACTATTGTCCTTCACAATTGGCCTGTTATTTTGCACAAAGTCAGGCGTGTATTTACGTAAAAAATCACTGACCCACGAAAAATCACTATTTTGCTTTTTATATGTTTTATGTGTAAGTTTTCTCATGTTACCCCATACTACTGAAACTGGTGTCAATCGATTTAATTTTGTACAGAATTCTATCCAACTACTTAGTCTTTCTCTCTTAATGGTAAGTTTTTTAGCAGCTTGTAATCTTTTGAAATTAATATATTTTTCTTGAGAAGGATTATTCTTAAAATCAAGATAGGCTTGCTTGCTTTCCTGGACAGCTTTAGCGCAATTACTATTCCACCAAGGAACTGTTCGATATTTTGATTTTAAGTTTTGAGTAGCAATGTTACGTGATTCGGACCGAGAGGTACGAGAGGGAATTGACTTTTGTGCAGCTGTCAAAATGATTTGACAAAAAGAGTTGTATGAATCTATTGGATTACTAATAGGGTTACATTGAAAATTATCTAAATCCTTATCCACTGGAACGCTCGCCACGCGAAGCGTGGTGGGTTTCAAAAGCAAAAAGTAGTATATCTCAAATATCAAAGGTGCCGCCATTGCGGAATGACTCAACCCGGCGCGTACGGAGTGTTCAAAAAATTGCGGAGAGTGACATATACTGTCTACAAGAGAACAAAAAATACGTATGGAAAGGTAATTTAATATAGAAGGAACTTATAACAGTTAATTAGATAAGGATTAATAATTAAATGAATGAAGCGCGAAAATGTTCGGAAGGTCGCGGAAGACCCGATTTTTTTTAAAAAATTTTTGCACAAAAACTATTTTATAAAACTTTAAATAACCATATATATTATTATAGCCCTATTCTTGAAGATTATTTTGATATATAATAGTTTTGGGTAATATTTTTAATGAAAAAAGAAAAAAATAATAAAATCGATTAATTACGTAATTATATACGCGAGATGCGCACGCGCTACCTCAAATTTAAAAAAAATGCAAAAAATAAATTATTGTGTCTAAAATTAAATAAAAAATACGTATGGAAAGCTAATTTAATAAGGAATGAACTTATAATAGTTAATTAGATAAGGATTCATAATTGAATGAATAATGACGAGAATAGTAACTAAAGTGCTTAAAATTTCAAAAATACTCACTTTTTGAAAAAAACGTTTAGTGTTGCAATATAACACTATAAACTATCATAAACCATACATAATAATGTAGCCCAATTCTTCTAGTTTATTTTGATATAGAACACTCTACGAAAATACTAATACAGACTAAGTAAGTACGCAATAAATCTCATCGGTCATGGAGTAAGAAACGTATGGATACGGCCAAGTAAGTTAAACCGCAGACTATGACAAATTTATTTCAATCTAAGACTAAAAATAAATTGGACATGACCTGTCAACTTATGAAAGAGACTATTGACAAAGGAATAAAGCCATAGAGAAAATATTTTATTTTTCGCATAGATATAGAATGGAATAGATGGGCTATAAAAGCCGTCAAACGTGAGGAAAAGAGATAAACTTATACACATTGCCAAAGGAAAGAAGAAGACGGCATCATTTTTTTTTGTCTTTGTCACCGTATATAGGTGAAACTGGTAGTGGGGATTGTTTATCACCAGCGTCTGGTGCTAAACAAATACGTGGAAGAAATTTGTTGTGTGAATTATAGCTTACTGTGTAATTATTTAACACTTTAATTAGTGTAATTGTGAACTATTTGAACATTTAAATCATGGTGCACTGCTCCGTTTTAGGTTGTAATAGTGATAGTGCTAGAAAACAGGAAAATATAACCTTTTACAGGTAAGACCTAAATTGTGTCAATAAAAAGCGCCAAAACTATTTTTTAAATTATAGATACAAGTTATATTGCAATATTTTATCCTTCTACTATGGTTCTCAACCATATTATGGGATTAAACATGAAATTTCAAACTAAGTAGTAAGGTTATTGTTAACCTAACAAGCTAGGAATGTCGCCATACAATATGGCCACGTATACAGCCAACGCGTATAACATTTTGCCGGGTTATAATGATACCAGTTACGCTACGACTATTTTTCCTTGATTCGTAGGTAATTTGTTACGTGAAAGGGAACTCACATATTAGTTTCTGTGTTACATTAATATTGACATATTTAAGTATAAAATTTTGAGCATTTTAGATAACAAAGGTAATTCTTTTGAAGTGAGACTTTCCATTTGCTTGTTTGTCTGTATTTAATAGATTTCCTTCGGGGAACCTCCTTTTATTTTTAACCTGTTTACATATTGTTTCAGGACGCATCGGTGTTGGATTTCGGTTCAAATTTGAATACGCCCCGAAAGAGAAAAATGCGGCTTCAAATGCTGGGTTTGAAACAAAGGCGAGGTCATCAAATAAAAAACTACGGCCAGTGCGTCAACCGCTTAGACGATTGGGAAAAAAAGTAGTCTAATTTTAGAAAATGTTTATTTAAAATTTAATATTATACATTTTCTAAATCTTCACAAATATTTAGTAAATGTGTAAATATTGGATTTTAAATAAACTGCAGAGATAAAGAAAAAACAATGATTATTGCCCGCTGTATTCTTAATCGAGCGACGACCTTCGCAAGGTACCTAGCTGGCAAAAGCTGGAAGCGAATGGTCGCGGATCGTGCTCAGTGGCGAGCACTTGGAGAGGCCTATGTCTAGCAGTGGACGCGTGTGGATGATGATTCCTAATATTTTTTCTTATATTTGTAAAGATGTTTACATAATAGCTTAAATAAATAATTAAGTAAAATATTTTAAAACGAAATATACTCGAGTAAATCCGAAAAGTGTAGTTTTATTTAAAAGTGTAAATAACTTTAGACTGCGGCGAAGGTTGAATGAAGAATTCAATAAAAAAAATCGCATCTTCCTCCCACTTTTATTTTTTGAGACATATTATTGAGCGAGGGGCGCTCATTAAAATGTCTCAAAAAAATACGTAGATTAATCAACCCTACTTTATGTTTATAGTGGTAAAAGCCACTATAAACATAAAGTAGGGTAAAACTTAAAGCAACACTGGTATACCCATCTACTTTAGGCAGGTATGACGTCATCTATGTCTGTCCCTTACGGGTATACGGTCACGTCCTATCTATTCATTCTTTATCTAAGATTTTTCGCGATTTTTTTATCACACCGCGCGGTTTTACGCAAAGGGAACTGGGTACCATAGTACCCAGGTCGATCGAGAAGATCGAGATTTTGGGGACTATAGTCCCCACGGACGTTCCAGTGGTTATTAACAATTGAAGAATACAACTTCCAATCAACTAATCTATGATTAATGCGATTGTTAAAATCATTTTCATCCTGAAAATTGTTTTGAGAGTTAAAACATTGTGAACTACTATTGAATGTAATCTTAGTAAATGTTGGCAAATGATAACTGCCCAATGGATCGTCGTGTACTGACCATTCGCAGCGAAGAGCTAATGAAGGAGATACCATAGTCAAGTCCAAACCATTGGGTCTCCAAGAATGAGAACCGACAGTTGTGACCTGACCATCATTCAACAGGACTAAATTGCATTCATCTAAACACTCAAGAATATCCTTACCTCTGGAATCCGATAACGGACATCCCCAAATTGAGTGATGAGCATTGAAGTCACCAGCTATAATCGTCGGCCTATGGAGAGAATTCAAGAAATGTTTAAACTTATTTTTAGAGAAACTGGGAATACAATTTGTTGGACAATATATACTGGCTATTGAAATAGTGTTCTGATTTAGTTCTAAATGTATTACAATTGTTTGAAGAGAGTTGTCAAAATAAGATGTTACTTTTTGATATTTTAGTGATGTATGGATTAAAATAGCAACACCATTATGCTTGTTGCCACAGTCATTACGTTCAATATGATAACCTTTGATTTTAAACTGCTTCTGAGGCTTTAGCCATGTTTCACATATAATTGCGATATGAATAAAATGGTCATAAAGAAATTTCGTAAAAATAAGTTGATTGCTTAATAAGCTTTGAGCATTCCACTGTACGATATTCAATTGATTGGGGGTGAATTGTGGGGATTTGATTGCTTACCAAAAGTATTTTTTAAGACCTCTAAAACACTTTTAGAATTTATAGAAGTATTTTGAGTATTATGCAAAGAAACACATTTAGTTATGGTTTCAACTAATAATGAGAGACACTTGCTGTCAGTATTGAGCAGTGTAAACAAATCTACATTATTTTTTGTCTTACTTTCTAATTTGGGAAAATTTAAAGGATTTGTAATATCTGCATAAGAAGCAGGCTTATATTTATTTCTATTTTCAATGATTTTCTGTTTTTTAACTGGGCATATTGGAGACACACTAGTATGATTGCCATCACAATGAATGCAAGTAGCTTTTTCGATAGAAACTGTACAAGTCTTATAGTTATGATTTTCTTTACATATACTACATTTTTCAGAATTTTTACAATATTTTGCCAAATGTCCGTATCTCAAACATTTGTAACATTGCTTAACTGGTGGTATATATTGAGACACATCATGTCTCCAACCACCAATATCTATATGATTTGGCAAAATGGAAGTGGCAAATGTCACTATTACTGTAGTTGTAGGTTGTAATATAAAACCCTCAGTCACATTTATTTTTTTCATTATTCTTTTTATTGTTATTATTTTTTTTGTACTTGTTATCATAGTAAATATTCTCTTGTTTGATATAATGGTAGGTACATTTCTTATAACTCCGGACACCTCAGTTGTAGCAGCAGGAATACTGGCTTTGAATTTGTATTCTTTCAAGAAGGTATTATTATTTAAAAAGGCATTCGCCAAGTCTGGTTTTTCAAAATAAATACCTATCTTAAACTTATTGATATTTCTTAAAAATTTGACGCCTTTGTTAAAGCGCTTTAAACAAGTTGACAAAGAAAGAAGATCTCTTGTTCCAATTGGTTTCTGGATGTCTGATGACTCAACAAAAACCACAAATTCAGTGCCGCTAATTTCTTCCGGATATCTGCGTATATAGTCAGTAACATAATAAGGCTTGTACCTATCTGCATTGCTTATTTCTTCATCACTGTCCGAAGAGGACATATCCGTTTCTACCAACCTTACCTCATCTGTCTCCCTATCTGCATCACCAGACTCCGGTTCATCCTCCTTTTTTTTTCTTTTTCTCGAACTCCGCTTCCCCATATCTGCTTATAATATTATTTAATGCCTATATGTTATATACCTCTTTTGTTTGTGTTTTATTAAGTAACTGACTACAATTAAAAAATTACAAATAAAATATTTTAAAGAGCCCGCCTTTACTATGTGAAGTTCCCGCGCTTTTTTTTCTCACAGACTTGTTTAATTCATGGAGCTACGTCTTTTTTATTTTTTTTTTTTAATATATAATATGGGCTCTGTCTTTGTAGACAATTCCGCCAACATCGAGTTCGAAAAAGACAAGTTTATTTATTAGGTATGTAAGTGTTTTGACTGTTTTGTTTTGGGTGTCGGTAAAGGAAACGACTTGACCAGTTGTGTTACCTGGGGACAATGCAAATTATTTTGTTAGTTTAACTATACATCACATTTGGTGGGTATTTTTGTTTGTTATTATAGGCCCTACTCACGATGCAATTTCGCTAGCAATTTGTTGCTGCGATCTGTTGCAATGCAACAGATTGCGACGTGAATAGGCAGGTTGCAGGTTGCATGCAATTTATCGCAGGTTGCATGCAATTTATCGCAGGTCGCATCGCCCGCGCTAGCGACCGACTGATTGCTGCAACATATTGCGACGTGAATAGCGCGGTTGCATGCAACTTGGCTCAGTCGCACGTGTGCCGCTTGGTCAGCCACACCTCTGTACTGTAGGTAGCGTTTAGAATTCAAAGTAATGAAAATGATCCGCAGAGAAAAAAATGAGAAATCTTCTGGTTCCAATTACAAATGAAACATAACTTTCATTTGCGATATTTTATTTTGTAGCTATAACCATTTTTTACCCAAAACTGTTTTTTCTTTCTTCTCCTCGCAGGTGTTTAAATTGTAGAAGCAAGAGCTAATGCTACTTTTTAGGGTTCCGTAACCGAAGAGTAAAAACGGGGCCCTTTTAGTAAGACTCTGCTGTCCGTCTGTCTGTCCGTTCGTCCACTTGTCTGTCACTAGGCTGTATCTCATGAACCTAGCCAGAGAGTTGAAATTTTCACAGATGATGTATTTATGTCGTCGCAAATATTTAAGGGCATACAACAAATGTGATTTTTTGCCGTTTTTTGCTCGATATTAATAACGGCAACAGACGCTTGAAATATTCACCGAATATTTAGTTGTATATTCACTTTAAAAATAAATAATAAAAATAAAATAAATATTTAAGATACAACAATCTTCCCATACAACAATCTTCATTTTTTATAGGTAATTGTACGGAACCCTTCGTGCGCGAGTCCGACTCGCACTTAGCCGGTTTTTGAAATCTAGTTGTATACACGTTGTGACGTTAAGGTGTTTGTTCGCAAAATGAAATTGCAAGCGATGTTGCATAGGTGAGTAGAGCACGTGCAACCGCGATTGCAACATGTTGCAGCAACAGATCGCAAGTTAGATTGCATCGTGAGTAGGGCCTATTAGTTACCTAGTGTTAGTAAATTACCAGGAAGTAACCATGTGTATTTAAATATCTACATACTTAAATAAAATGTTTAGATTTTTTCAGGTCCGTGGTATAAATGATTTGTTTCTAATAATTATTTTAGAAAAATATTCTTTATCTAAGAAAAATACCGATATTATTTTTTTTTTTTGGCTTGGCTTCTAGGCCTTTGAGCCATCACCGATATTATATCCACAGATTATCACAGACTAATAGTCACAGAAGACATATACCCAATACTAAGGCCCGATTTCACCAACAGGAACGCAAAACTAGAATAACTATACCGTGGATAAATTTATACTATACATTTATTCTCCGATAACCCATTTTACGTTTCACCACATTTGGTTTAACTATTCTTCCAAATAGAGTTTTATTTAATCTATGTGAACGAATGAATGATAATGCTGCGAAATTGAAAAGTACATTCTCTCCATAAATCACATAGCCAATTAGCTGTTTTTAAACTAGTAGGGTTATACGTCAGTTACGACTACTGTCACTTTACTCAGCTTGCCAAGCAGCTGTTCATTAGACGCCATATTTCTTATTAATCCTAGTATTAAATCTGTTATTCCGTCAAATTCGACGGTATAAAACCTATTCTCGGATAACGACTTTATTCTAAGTACAAGTATTTGGTGAAATTAAAATTGACCTATCTGAGAGTAACTCATGACTTTATCCTTGGTATAAAACTTATCTGACTTTGATGAAATCGGGCCTAAGTCAGATTATGGCATGGAATTATTACTCAAACAGGAATGAACTCTTCAAAATATTGTTGTTCAAATTTGGACTTTATTTCTATGCGAATAAAGACTAAACACTTGAAAGTGCAAAAGCGTGCCGAGAGAGATAGCAATAACTGTACCTTTTATCCCTTTCCCACAGTGTTGCTACTGTTGTAAGTATATTTTATAATTTAGTAGTTATGAAACAACTATTGGTAGATGAAGATTTTTTTATTATTGTTTATTACTTTTAATGCCCAAAATACCTAAATTGTTTTTTTTGTATTTATTATAACATATAATAAATTAAATTACCTTGTTAGCCTACTATTAATAATAGGGTAGTTGACTCATATATTGTTTATTTCTAACAGTATTTGGCATAAGGTGCGATGTCAGACAACCTCCTTGTGGTGCACCCTGGGCAACCCGGCAGATTCTCTGCCGCGGGCTAATAGTCTGACGAGAGGACCCCAATAGAGGGGGGGTGTGGGATGGCCGAGTTTAACCCGGCGGGCCACTTCGTGTGGCCACCCGCTTCATGCGGAGAAGGGCGAAGTCCCCTCTTCTTATTTTAAGAAGAGGTGTGGCTTTCGCCAGTAGCCCGATTTGGGCGGCTACCTATGAAGGTAGCAAGGTGGAGGCAACTTTTCGCCACGGCGCTTCGCGCCTGCCGGGGGTTTCCCAGAGCTTTGGCTCACCCGCGCGGCGGTGGATCCAGTGGGATCTGCCGTCGGGCAACCCGTTACCCGCACTGAGCGGGCCGGGGGCCCGGCGCACTGAGCGTCGGGCCGCGTGGAAGACAACCACAATAAAAAACCAATTTCGGGGTGTAGAGCGGTGCAATCCTGCGTCGCTCCACAAAGCAGCAGAGCTAGACGGGGAGTCCGGCAACGGACATGTCGCAGGCAGGGGTTCAGCGGAAATAAGGCCTGGCTGTTGTGCCCTTTCCCCTGTCTTGTGACGGACGGAGGAGCTGCTGGGGGGGTTTTTAGTGGGTAGGCCCGGTCCGCTGGGGAGTCCCACATATCCTCGTGGTTTGGCTCGACCACGAGGAATGCGTAAATGCATTTTCCCCCCTCCCAAAAAAAAAAATGGTTCCACAATATACCGATTTTAATAAATAACAATGAATGATTACTGTAAAATTTTAATTTGAAAATACTAGAAATAATCTTTTTTTATCTCACACCGTAAACGCTTTGATCAGGGCCTGTGGTCAGGGCCGTGACGTCACTCATATAGTAAACAAAGAAATGTCAAATTTGATTCAACAACTCGTCGATTTGCTCTATTCTTTCCTAAAACTGGCAAAAAATTGTCCAAATCTCCGTTATTATATGTGTAAATATCGTAAATTATTTGTATTAATAGCAAAATCAACCATTGATGGTGGATTTGTGAGAGCAGATAGTACAAATCTTCCGAAAATCGACAGATTGATGGTCAGGAGATTCTTTGTGTTTCGCTCTAAACAATATAAGTACAGTTTCAATACTGTTATAATGAAGAACAGGTTAGAAGTGTACTTGTCAAGATTGTCACGCGGCAGAAGAGAGTTGCAAACATGCATTTTTGGTGTGGTTGCACTAGTGAGGAGCTATTTTGTACAGCAGTTGAATGCTATTGGATAGAATCCTATCTCTCAAAAGTCAAATAAACACTAAAAGTATTTACTTCAAGAGAAATGTTCAAAAGAAAACATCAGGATTCAGGATCATGTGTCAAATACCAGTGTAGTACTGCAAGAATTTGTAAATGAACATAAAAAGAGAAATATTGGCAGTTGTTCATTTGTCAAGCATGAAGAAAATTACTGGAAGAAAAATATATATACATTCACAGACACAGATTGTGACATATTTCTTAAAAAATTAAAGACCTCTTCAATGAAGAAAGAATAAAGTGCATAGAAAACTAAACCCGGAATCATCAATACAGAAGTGCTCTTTAGTTCGAGCTTCGTTATAAAGAATAACAGCTTTCATGTGCTATGAAGTCAGCCAGTGCATAACACATGATGGTTCTTTCGTTAGGAAGATTTTTGGTAGGAAATCTTGCAGACGCCTACAATTAAATGCGGATAAAAGTTGAAAGATAAAGATTTGGGTTGCAAAATGTGACCTCTTCATTTCTGATTAATACCCTGTACAAACGGTATCCATAAAATTAGATTAATACAAAATTCTCATGCTTTTTTACTGAAGAAAATGCTAATTATCAAAGACGGAAAACTGTGAACAGTATGCTTAACTCAAGTATAGATGCAGATATTTTGTGCTAAAGCAAAACTTATATACTTTTGTATTGCTAGCAGTAACTTTGAAAACACTAAAAAGGTGACAATATAAGCTATAATAGGTATTTGTTCTAACAATCTGTATGTCAAAAAACTTATTGATCAAATAGTGCCATTTTGGAAACTATACTACATTTTTCCTAAATTATATGAAAGTATTACTTCATAATAAATCACTTTATTATTATTTTGACTTTTATTACCTGCGACCCTAACGCAATATATGACAAATTAATAAATTTGATCTAACTCTATTCAAACCTATTTGTACTTGAGTAACAATGATAAATATGAACAACAAACCTATAAAATATTATAAATCTTTTAAGGTGTAACGGAAAAATAAAACACATGTATTTTAAAATAAAAAAATTTGATTAACCTTAAACCTTTACAAGTCATTATTGTCAAATAAACATGCAACATTCTTTTTAGTGAAGAACATAATGTCTAATATATTACAAAAATTTGTTGTCATCTTTAGATGTTAGTTATGTATAAAGTAAAGAAAAAAAATTCTTTATATTATTTATTTAATAACAAGGGTCTTGTAAATTAGGAAGAGCACAGGCTGACAACACAGCAATCACATTTAATATATATACGGCTTCAAAATGGATAACTTGCATATTCTTGCGTAAGCTGTTCTGAAATTTACATTCTTCTAGTAAGGAAGTTACTATCACTAATACTGCTTTCATATCCTGTATATATTAAGCTGACTAAACCATCAGGTAGTCGCGCTAATAAATATTCAATAGTATTTGCTTTTTTATACTCAGGCCAAGTTAGTGCTTGTTAAATGACTATTGGGTTTTTGAATTTCATTTCTTCACAATCTATGTTTACCCTTTTATACTTATGGTGAAACACTAGAAGTAACTTTTTTTATTGTGCTTTTGGTTAAAAGGTCTAATAAAAGTTCACTGACTTTCTTCCTTCTTTTCTTCATAAGTTTCCTGAAGAGCTTTATTTTGATAGAAATAATATATCAACTATTAAATAAAGTTCTTTAGGTATCCCTATGTATATTCTTGGTTTGTGCCTTATCATAAAAAAGTACTGTCCAGATTTAATTTTTAGTTATTGTGATTTTTCCTTTTTATATGTCTTCAGTTGTCCGACTTGATAGCTTGATGGAGAAGACTTAAGTAATGATTCAACTAGTGAAGGTATATAAAATGTCATTATCATAATTTTCCTCACTTGGAAATAATAATTTTTAATAATGTTTGGCCAGATATAGGTGGTTTGCAGCACTTTACTTCAGACAATTTATTCGGAGATGTTGCAGTTGATTGGTGGTGAGCAGCAGGTTTATTCAGTGAAGATCTAACATCTTTCAGTTTTACCAAACTGGACCTATTTACTTCTATGATGCTTTAGTATATGAATACTTGAGTTATTTTGTTGACATAATGTTGTTCTAATTGACGAGCCACATTTTGATGTTGTGGATGAGCATGCACTGCTTTGTATTATGTTGCACAGCTTTTACTGCTTTATCAATCTCGTTGTCAAGAGGAGAACAGAGTAGTACACAATAGTTCTATTAAGTAACCTCTGAAAGCAACAAATTTTAAGGTTCTCAGTGAATTCAAGTAAAAGTTGTTTAGATAAATATATTCATTATTATGAAACTGGGATATTACATACTTTTTAATTAATATTCAATTACATCATTATTCAATAGGCTAGTTGACCCTTTTTTAAAGTAGGGCTTAAAATGTTCATAATTGTTGTATTAGACCATAGCACATGAATATTATTTTTTTCGATGGCTAAAAAGTGCAAAAAATCTATTTTAAATTAAGATTTTCAATTTTGGACCGAAAACACGGTCAGCCATGATAGTCTGTTCATTATCTGTGGCAATGACGTCAGACTTATAGTAAACAAAGCACGGGGGCGAAATAACCTCACAAAAACAATGCTTTCTATTAAATATCACAAAATATAGTAAAACTGTATATGGAACGGGACAGTAGAACAGGAATAACCTCTTAAAAGACTTCCAAATCTGTGGATTAGACGTACCCAGTGATATAGACATGCGAAATTATTGGTTAACACTCGCTTAAAGAAATCCTGTAACTATCTACTGAAACTCAAATGTATTTTTGCGAAAATCCCATTAATGTAAGTACTATAACTGAATAACTCAATCTGTGTAGGTACTTCAGTTTCAACTTAAACAAAATAGAAGTTTTTAGGATGTATGTAAAATCAAATCTGTATGTAAATTAATTAAATTTTTATCTTTCAGTAAGAATGAAAACTGACTGCAGCCGACCAACCAAATTTTAACTTGACCAGAAAACTGAGAGGAAACTTGACCATTCCCGCCTTTTTGATTTAATTTAAGTTATACACTGACACTAGATAATGTTTCAAAGAAAAGAATATGTACTTATGTCCAATTGAATAATGATGTAATTGAATATTAATTAAAAAGTATGTATTACAAACAAAAATATCAGTTTCATAATGAATATATTTATCTAAACAACTTTTACTTGAATTTACTGAGTACCTAATTAAAATTTGTTGCTTTCAGTGGTTACTTAATGAGAACTATTGTGTACTAACCTGTTCTCCTCTTGACAACGAGATTGATAAGGCAGTAAAAGTTGTGCAACATAATACAAAGCAGTGCATGCTCAGCCACAACATCAAAATGTGACCCGTCAACTAGAACAACATTATGTCAACAAAATAACTCAAGTATTCATATACCAAAGCACCATAGAAGTAAATAGGTCCAGTTTGGTAAAACTGAAAGATGTTATATCTTCTCTGATTAAACCTGCTGGCCACCATGGCTGGTAAATTTCAGAACAGCTTACGCAAGAATATGCAAGTTATCCATTTTAAAGCCGTATACAAATATATTAAATGTGATTGCTGTGTTGTCAGCCTGTGCTCTTCTTAATTTACAAGACCCTTCTTATTAAATAAATAATATAAAGAAATTTTTTTTCTTTACTTTATACATAACTAACATCTAAAGATGACATAATAAATTTTTGTACTACATTAGTCATTATGTTCTTCACAAAAAAAAATGTTCTATGTTTATTTGACAATAATGACTTGTAAAGGTTTAAGTTGAATCAAAATATTTTAATTTGAAATACATGTGTTTTATTTTTCCGTTACACCTTAAAAGATTTATAATATTTTATAGGTTTGTTGCTCATATTTATCATTGAATAGGTTGAATAGAGTTAGTTCAAATTTATTAATTTGTATATATTGCCTTAAGGTCGCAGGTAATAAAAGTCAAAATAATAGTAAAGTGATTTATTATGAAGTAATACTTTCACATAATTTAGGAAAAGTGTAGTATAGTTTCCAAAATGGCACTATTTGATCAATAAGTTTTTTGACATACAGATTGTTAGAAATAGCAAATATTGTCATCTTTTGAGTGTTTTCAAAATTACATACTGCTAGCAACACAAAAGTATATAAGTTTTGCTTTAGCACAAAACATCTGCATCTATACTTGAGTTAAGCATACTGTTCACAGTTTTCCATCTTTGATAATTAACATTTTCTTCAGTAAAAGAGCATGACAATTTTGTATTAATCTAATTTTATGGATACCGTTTGTTGAATAGACTATTACAGGGTATTAATCAGAAATGAAGTCACATTTTGCAAATTTCAACCCAAATCTTCATCTTTCAACTTTTATCCACATTTCATTATACTCGTAGGTGTCTGCAAGATTTCCCACCAAAAATCTTCCCAACAAAAGAACCATCATGTGTTATGCACTGGCTGACTTTATAGCACATGGAAGCTGCTATTGTTTATAACGAAGCTCGAACTAAAGAGCACTTCTGTATTGATGATTCGTGGTTTAGTTTTCTATGCACTTTATTCTTTCTTCATTGAAGAGGTCTTTTATTTTTTAAGAAATATGTCACAATCTGTGTCTGTGAATGTATATGTATTTTTCCTCCCAGTAATTTTCTTCATGCTTGACAAATGAACAACTGCCAATCTTTCTCTTTTTATGTTCATTTTCAAATTCTTGCAGTACTACACTGGTATTTGACACATGATCCTGATGTTTTCTTTTCAACATTTCTCTTGAAGTAAACACTTTTAGTGTTTATTTGACTTTTGAGAGATAGAATTCTATCCCATAGCATTCAACTGCTGTACAAAATAGCTCCTCACTGTGATGGTGCAACCACACCAAAAATGCATGTTTGCAACTCTCTTCTGCCGCGTGACAATCTTGACAAGTACACTTGTAACCTGTTCTTCATTAAAACAGTATTGAAACTGTACTTATATTGTTTAGAGCGATACACAAAGAATCTCCTGACCATCAATCTGTCTATTTTCGGAAGATTTGTACTATCTGCTCTCACAAATCCAACATCAATGGTTGATTTTGCTATTAATACAAATAATTTACGATATTTACAAATATAATAATGGAGACTTGGACGATTTTTTGCCAGTTTTAGGAAAGAATAGTGCAAATCGACGAGTTGTTGAATCAAATTTGACATTTCTTTGTTTACTATATGAGTGACGTCACGGCCCTTACCACAGGATATCAAAGCGTTTACGGCGTGAGATAAAAAAAGATTATTTCTAGCATTTTCAAATTAAAATTTTACAGTAATCATTCATTGTTATTTATTAAAATCGGTATATTGTGGAACCTTATGCCAAATACTGTTAGAAATAAACAATATTTTAATAAATTTGGTATGAGTCAACTACCCTATTGGACATAAGTACATATTCTTTTCTTTAATACATCATCTAGTGTCAGTGTATAACTTAGATTAAATCAAAAAGGCGTGAATGGTCAAGTTTTCTCTACGTCTGGCGTTAAAATTTGGTTGGTCGGCTGCAGTCAGTTTTCATTCCAACTGAAAGATAAAAATTTAATTAATGATTAAATTTTTATCTTTCATGTCACGTACAACCTATAAACTTCTATTTTGTTTAAGTTGAAATTGAAGTACCTACACAGATTGAGTTATTCATTTATAGTACTTACATTAATGTGATTTTCGCAAAAATACATTTGAGTTTCAGTAGATAGTTACAGGATTTCTTTAAGCGAGTGATAACCAAATATTTCGCATGTCTATATCACTGGGTACGTCTAATCCACAGCTTTCCTGGAGTCTTTGAAGAGGTAATTTATATATTCCTGTTCTATTGTCCCGTTCCATATACAGTTTTACTATATTTTGTGATATTTAATAGAATGCATTGTTTTTGTGAGGTTATTTCGCCTCGGTGCTTTGTTTACTATAAGACTGACGTCATTTGACGTATGCCACAGATAATCAACAGACTATCATGGCTGACCGTGTTTTCGATCCAAAATTGAAAATCTTAATTTAAAATAGATTTTTTGCCCTTTTTAGCCATCGAAAAAAATAATATTCATGTGCTATGGTCTAATACAACAATAATGAACATTTTAAGCCCTACTTAAAAAAAGGGTCAACTAGCCTATTATAACACTATAATTTTACGTCCAGGAAATATTCTAGTGGTAGTATTCAAAAATGTTATATTGCAACAATGATTCTTTGTCAATGTCAATAATTTTCGTTGTCATTGTAGTAGGGTGACCACATGGTATGTACCTCAGAACAATCACTACAGCATAGAAGGAAGATTAAAACAAGAATTAATTGTGTGCTATTTGTCTCTTTCTAACATACGGCACAAAACTGTGTAAATGTAAGAGATGAGTAATATTTGTCTTTTGGCATATCACAAGGTGGTCAGTATATGAATTGATTGAATTGTCATTTTGGTTAAAAATATTAAAATTGGTTAAAAATATATAACACGGCTAAATTCTATAGTACCTTGTATCGAAGATAGACCATCCGAGTTTGAACTATTTGAATTGTTCGTATAATATTTGTTTGTGCGTCCCGTGGCTAGTAATATTTTGATGATATTTTATTAATATTTAAGTGATTAGAAAGCAAGAATTCTTTAGGTATTTACAAATAGTGTGTGTTTGTGCACTCCGTAATACAATGTCTTGTGTAGTTTGGGGCTGCAAGTCTCATTCGTCGCGAAAGGAAAACAATCAAAATTTATTGACCTGAAATTGGCATGTTTTCTCATATTGTTACTTGAATGTGAGCTAATAAGTACACTTATATACATATGAAATATCGCTGAATCATTTTGTATAAAAACAATACGTAATATTAACTTCACTTTTATGTTTTAGCGATTTTTAGAAAATTACTTTGAGGTTTTCTTGATCATGCGTAGTGTTGTAAAATTTTGTCGATATTTTTATTTTACAGATTTCCTAAAGACAATGTATAAAAAAATATGGATAAAGTGTATTGTCAGACGAAATTGGAGTCCAAGAAAGCATACTCAAATTTGCTCCAGATATTTTCCATCAGATTAATTTTTATGTACTTAGTAGTAAAACTATGAAATGGAGACGTCATGACGTAAGTCAAGTTATTTAATGAAAGGAAATCTTTAAACTAAAATATTATTTATGAAAATAAAAACGTATTTAATTTCTTAACTATTTCTTTAAGGAATCCTTGACACTGATGCCAAGAACAACCAGTTCAGTTGATTTTTTTCTAAAAATTAAAATATTAAATCAAGAAAAGAACAGAAAGAGTCAAAAAGGTAAAATATCAAAACGCAGCCTTCGGAAAATTTACATTCTAACTAAGCCCGGCCGCACATCAAGCGTAATAAATCTATCGAAAAATGTCTTAACAATAAAGTATGGTCAAATGTTAATGTTTTTAGTTTAATTTCCAAGCATATGTACAAATAGTAGTTTTAGCATTCACGAATTTATCCAAGGTTCAAAATCCATGAGGGTTAAATTTTCGGGTAAGTAAATTAAATATGAGATTAACCTCAAGTACCTCTAAGCGATGCGATAAAAAATGAATTAAATCTAAGCGATGAAATAAAAGCAGTATGTCTTCGATTTCCTTCCTATAGAATTTGTGAATCTCTGCAATAGAAAAATTCCAACATTTTAGATAACGGGAAATACCCGTCACTTAAATAGTCCAAATTTTAGGGTTCCGTACCTCAAAAGAAACACTGAACCATTATAGGATCACTTTATTGTCCGTTTGTCTGTCAAGACTATCTTGGAAACGCGTGAAGGTATCGAGTTGAAATTAAAACCATATAATTACTCAGTTCTACACTAACAAGTTCTAGTCCCTTGAAGATGTGAAAAAATCAAACTTCTAAGTTAACAAAAAAAGGTACGGCCGTTTATGTCGCCAAAAACGTATATTTCGACATTCTCACGGGCATCAAAATGTATAGGGTACTTTTCGTTGATCTAGCTAGAACTATGAAATTTGTGAAGTTATATAGTCTTACACTACAAGTCAGGGAAAATCTCAAACTCCACATTTGTAATTAAATCATAAAAAATTTAGTCTCTATTTAAAGTATAACCTACATTTTTATACGGGACCCTCGGTGGGCGAGTCCGACTCGCACTTCCCGCTTTTAGTCTCATGAACGGCCAGCCTGACCATACCAAAGAGACACAGCAGCTATTAGCTGGATAAGTTACATAAGAAAATCTACCTTTAATTATTTATGTTATATTTCTCGTAATAAAGACATTTTAGTATTAGGGATCTATTAAATACCTACATAATATAATTATCGACGTTGAAACTAGGTGAGTGATGAGCACGACATCACTGGGAGAAGAACTGACAAGCGAGAATTAGTGACGACCTACAAAATTTCGAAACATCTTGCATATACGTGTCTCTGTCTAACTTCTATTAGCAGCGCCTAATGTCAAAGTGAGTCAAATATATTAAGTTTAGTAGCTATTTTTGCTAGGTTTCTATGCTTTAGTTATTCTTCTGAGGTATGTACGTATTTAAATATGTATGTATGTATTTAAATATCACAGAGAGATTTTAGTGTTGACTCATTTTTGACAAGTTGACATATTTGATTATCTGTTATGTGGCGGTATATTATGTTGAACCCACTGCCACATAACAGATAATCAAATATGTTAACTTGTCAAAAATGAGATAACATTAAAATCTCTCTGTGATATTTAAATACATACCTAGTAAAAGAATGAGTAATATTTTAAGAAGAAAAGAATTAAAAACACATCAGTGTGAGTCGAACTGTTTCAACAATATTTAAAACTTTTGTGGTTTCGCCAATATCTTGAACAGAATGTTACTGCCAATTCCTTTTTTCTAATAACTTAACATAGCATCGTGTAAGCTAAACAATAAATAACTAATATAAATTACTTTTATTAAAAAATGTAAAAAATTGCGATAATATTTAGGTTAAGTACATACATACCATGTGGTCACCATACTACAATGACAACAAAAATTACTGACATTGACAAAGAATCGTTGTTGCAATATAACATTTTTTGAATACTACCACTAGAATATTTTCTGGACGTAAAATCATAGCGTTATAATTATTAATAGTAGGCTAACATAGTAATATAATTTATTTTATGTTATAATTATTACAAAAAAAACAATTTAATTTAATTAAAATAAATAATAATAAAAATCTTCATCTACCAATAATTGTTTCATAACTACTAAAATAGAAAATATACAACAGTAGCAACACTGTGGGAAAGGGATAAAAGGTACAGTTATTGCTATCTCTCTCGGCACACTTTTGCACTTTCAAGTGTTTAGTCTTTATTCACATAGAAATAAAGTACAAATTTGAACAACAATATTTTGAAGAGCTCATTCCTGCCCCCCTAGCACGACCACTAAAACACGATATGATAAAGCGGTTTATCGCGGTGAACTGTCAAAATACAGTAGGGTTTCGTCGTATTTTGACAGTTCACCGCGATAAATCGCTTTATCATATCGTGTTTTGGTGGACGTGCTACGGGGGCTGTTTGAGTAATAATTCCATGCTAATAATAAATGATACTACGTGATATATCTTCTTTCCTGTATTTGACGGCAACGTCCCATCAGATTTTGCCATTTTAATGAGATGCGTTTCGTTGCATTCAGCATCGATACTAAACAAGAATGATAAGCAATTTATCTTAATAAAAATGACAAAGAAGATGGTAAAATTTTGGGACCATTCATGAACACCTGTCTATACAAAATATTGAGAAAAATATAGGGATGCTCGTGATATCTTTGAAAAAATCTTAATTCTTTTAAACCGAAGTAATAAAATAATAAAGAAAATGCTTAAATTCATCAACTGGTAACATCAGCATGCCTGACTGACTATTAAAAGCAGAATGACCAATGCCATAATAATAAAAAAAACTAATGTCAGGGGCGTTCAGGGCATTGATTTACTACCAAACGTAGATAGAGCGCTTCATACAAAAACGCGCTTTAAATCTGTCACCTAATCGACTATACATTTGTACTCGCTGATATATACTTGAATATGCACGCCCGAATGAAAATTACAATAAAGAAAGTACCGTATTTATCAAATTCAACCTTATTCTGCATTATTACGGCAACTATTTTAAGTACAACCGTGGGAAATTACATCATTTCGTACCTAGTCACAGATCAAACGACGTTATAGTAATTGCTACAAGAAAATATCAACTTTATACCCTCAAACACGGGGACCCATCACGAACAAAAGTAAAATAATTCTATAAAAGCATCAATAGATGGCGCTACTTTAATCGATTTTTGTAATGACTTTTTAGTGAATTTAGTAAAAGTCAACAAGGAGATTCAGAAAACTATTGATTATATTTTAAAAAATAACTTAGTACGTGGGAAGTATCAAAAAACGTTTTTAAGTCATGCTAGAACGGTTTAACATTTCTTTTTACAAATTTATAGCACTCCTAGCGACAATTGTCTGAACTTCAATGTATCTCTCAAAAGCATAGCTCAAAGTACCACGCAATGTCTGCTTTAACTATTTGATTATATACTGCTCACTCATAGATGGCACTACTTATGTATGCTTGTTCGTATGGTCACAGATTGAGTTGAATTATTTTATTTTATTATATTACCTACAAGGTGTTTGGTATGTAGGTATTTTGACATAATCATAATAGTAATGGCGTCATTGAAAATTCGAAACTGCAAAATAATTTTCTAATTCCCATACATTTGAAAGTGTAATGTCGAATTATGGTCGAATTACACAAAAACATGACATCGTAAATTTCACCACTTCCAATAGGTCAGGATTGGTCTACTCGTTAGATCTTCGTTTTTAAATCTGTGTGGCAGTGGTTCGATCCTGTCCTGATGATGTAGTTATTTTTTTTAAAAATTGCTTGTTTTATTATTTTGTTTTTCTTTATTGCTTTTTGTTTATTAGGTATATCAATTCCTTTTATTTATATCTCAATTTGTTTTTTATTTATAATTTTCTTTTAAGAACAAAAAGATTTAGGTTAGGATTAGAGAGGCGATTTTAATAAGTAAGAACTTACCCTATTTAATATTTTTTCGGAAATTTTCAGTTAAATGCCTACGAACCGAAAAAAAGTTTCACTTGCATGTTGGTTTCATAAAACCACAGTGATTTTTTCACTGACCTAACTATTTTGTATGGGGGATTTCAAAACTAATTTTACAAATCTGAATTTTTAATAACATCATAAGTATTATTCAACTATGTTAGGTACATACATAGTCATAGATAATATAGGTAAGTAATACGTAAAGTACAGTCAGCAACACGTCAAGCTTTACATTTGCATTACGAAAGCCGCCGCTATTACGAGCGACATAAGGGCAGTCTTAAGGTCAACATTTAAAGCCCAGCGTGAGTATTAATGAAAGAAAAAAGAAAGAAAGAAAGAAAATGGTTTATTCAATGGCACTAACACAGAATAACACATAAAAAAAGGGAAAACACTAATAGATGTGCCACGGAAAGGGTATCTACTCAGCATAAAGCCGAGGCGTCGCAGACTCCCCGGCGCTGGTCTTCCGTAGACACCCTGAAGAGGCACCACTATGGCACACACACACTAAGCTATAAACAACAACAAAAATCTTAATATTTACGTAATACACTCAACATGGAATAATAGAAATATACAAATATATATAATATATATAGGTACATAAAGCTCCACGTATATATACATTGTATCAACAGCATGACGTGCCATAAATTGTGACAGGTTACATAACATAGTAGGGTAGATGCGCCTGTTTCCCGATTACTGCCAATTTTCGACCATTTAACGGTCCTCCCTTGTTAAATTATCAAAAATAGTAATATTGGTATACTTGCATCACCAAAACATAAACAAGTAGCAACCTGAATACATTGTTCCCCCCCACACACACAAACTAGAAGAATTGAACGAAAGCTGCGAAAACTAACCAATTATTTGTCTGAGGTTAGCAGCGGAGAGCCTCACATGCGTTGAATATTAAGAAAAAAATAGTAAGGTGCCACTACTTGTACGGAAAGTTTTTAATTAATCTTAAGTAATATTGGATTATTTATTGTTTGTGCAGCTAGTTTACGACCTTTACTGTGTGGATTAATTAGATTTTGACGTAAATTTCATGACCAAATTCATAAAATGAGGTGGTCAAGAAAGGGTACACGCTTTACTCAAAAAATTCAGTTTTCGACCGGGTGGTCAAAATATAGGTAAGGCACCTACAAATAAGATTTCTATGTTGTTTTAAAATGTATGGAAAGATATTAAATCTAATTTGATAATGTGAGCTTTATTTACATATATTATCTAATGGCCAATTTTCGTCCAATATTTTACTTTGTTAATATAAACTGAATATGACAAACAATGTTGTTGGTCGAAAATTAGAAATATGGTATAATCCCAGTTTCCGACTGCCTTTTTTCGTTTAGCTAAAATCAAAAGAATTGAATTAATTATTCAAAACTATTTGAATGAATTCTAATTAACTCCCACTTCTTAATCAAAATAAATTTTAGATTGTGTTTACTTTTTAAATAAATACTTCGAAAATTCGAAAAGTCATGTTGGTCGAAAATTGGGTACCTACTTATAGTGTAAAATCATTCCAATTATCGACCGTTTTTTGGTTAGTTAAAGTTTAAAGTTAATTAAAGATATTTCATAAATATTATTATACATTCTAATTAGAAATTCATTGTAAAAATATTTAAATTTAATTAGTAATATTCAAGCAAGTTGGGGATGAAATGGCTCGGCCGGCCGACAACCGGTTGGGATACATTACTTTTCTACCCCTGGTCTGCCCGTCTGGGGCATTATTGCACTTGGCGACCCCTCCATAGAGTAAGGCCCTGCGCTTGGGTCAGTGATGCTGGCTCACCGTCGTGCCAGTCTGCAGTGGGCGCACTCGGGGAATGGCTAACGCCGATCCTGATTGTGCCTCTATGGAGTTAAAAGTTGCTGGAGGGTGGTTTAGCCAGGTATGGGGTTAATACCCGAGTCCAATGGCATATCTGTGGGGCGGCCTTGTCAGCTTTTAAGTCCCTTGTCGAATCGTAAAGAGATTACCCCTCCTTAAAAAAAGGTTAGATATTGTGACCACATGAATCTGAATTAAAACTGCATGTTTTCATACTCCGGATTTGATTAGGAATAAATAGACGTCCGATTAGGACCCGTTGACGAAGTTGACCAAAGCAAACGGAGAAATCGTCGCTTCGAAATCGGAGATTCTTTCGGAAGTTAGCACTAGCACCTTCTACAGTCAGCTATACGCGTCGCACTCACCCCGTCCCGCGCCGGATGAGAAGGATCCAAGAGCCACCTTAACCCGCCATGCAACGAAGGATCTCCCAGACATCAGCCTAGACGAAATCGAGAAGGCTCTTGGGCAACTTAAAAATGGAAAAGCCCCGGGGGAGGATGGAGTCACAACGGAGCTTCTGAAAGCTGCTGGCAAGCCGATACTGAAGGAGCTCCAGCGTATATTTAATTCTATTCTTTTCTCCGGGAGAACTCCTAAGGCATGGCACATGGAGTTTAGGCGTATTCTTCTTCAAGAAGGGCGACAAGACTTTGTTGAAGAACTATCGACTAATTTCACTCTTGAGCCATGTCTATAAGTTGTTTTCAAGAGTCGTCTCGAACCGTCTTACACGAAGACTTGACAAAGCTCAACCTCCGGAGCAGGCCGGGTTCCGACGGAGTTATAGCACCATAGACCACATTCACACAGTAAGGCAGGTTATACAGAAGACCAATGAGTATAACCAACCCCTGTGCATGGCATTTGTGGGCTATGAGAAAGCTTTTGATTCCGTCGAGACCTGGTCTGTTCTAGAGTCTTTGCAGAGGTGCCAAGTTGTTTGGCGATATATCGAAATGGTGAGATGTTTGTATGACACTGCTTATATGTTCGTCGTTGTCCAGAATGGTCAAACTGAGCCTATCCTCCTGTGACGTGGTGTGAGGCCGGGGGATGTAATATCACCGAAACTCTTTTCTCCGCTGCGCTGCAGGATGTATTCGGAACGCTCAACTGGACAGGACGTGGCATTAATATAAACGGCGAGTGCATCTCACACTTACGATTCGCGGACGATATCGTAATTATGGCTGAAACTCTGCAAGACTTACAAGAGATGGTGAACAGCCTGGTTGAGTCTTCCGAACGTATCGGTCTCTGGATAAACTTGGATAAAACCAAGGTCATGTTCAACGAGCTCGTTGATCTGGGACAGGTTGTAGTAAATGGAGTATCTCTCGAAGTTGTACAGGAATATGTGTACCTAGGGCAAACTCTTCAACTAGGCAGAAACAACTTCGAGAGGGAAGCCAACAGAAGAATTCGGCTGGGCTGGGCAGCATTTCGTAAGCTTCGACATGTCTTCTCGTCACCCATTTCTCAGTGTCTTAAGTCGAAAGTCTTCGACCAGTGCGTCCTCCCAGTCATGACATACGGTGCCGAGACGTGAATACTCACGGCTCGACTAGTCCACCAATTTAAAGTCACTAAGCGTGCTATGGAAAGGGCTATACTCGGAGTATCTCTGAAAGACCGTATCAAAAATGATGTGATCCGTCAGAGAACCAAAGTCACCGTCATAGCCCACCGATTTAGTAAACTGAAATGGCGGTGGACTGGCCTAATGAGCCGCAGAACTGACGGCCGTTGGAGTCGTAAGGTGCTTGAGTGGAGACCGCGACTCGGTAAACGTAGTGTGGGACGCCCTGCGACTAGGGTTGCCAGGTCGCCAAACCTAATAGCCGGACAGACCAGCCAGTTTGGCCGGACATTTGGGTAGAAAGGACACCCTACATTTTTAAGGAATTTCCGTATTAATAGGTACGACAAAAAAAATTGAATGAATTGAAAAAGCTTGATTTTACATACAATCAAGCTTTTTTTGATTATTATCATAAATCTTGTTAAATTCTAGTGAAATAATAAACAAAATCGAATGCCAAATCAGTCTTAGGTACCTATGTACTTTATTATTAATCAGTCAAATAGTCATCACTCAAAATTAAATTCTAGATACAAACATTTATCAACATAATATTTAAATTCTTCTTGAATACTAATGAATCTTATCACAAATAAGACTTTTTGAACTAAAAAAAATAATCAAAAACTTCTCTTTATGTTAAACAATGCAACAAAACAAAAATTTTTTCTCTTAAATTAAAACAATAAATCAAAACTTCTTCTCTTTAAGTTAAACAATAAAACAAAAAAAACTTCTCTTTGAGTTACACAATAAAAATAATTATTCATATTTTTGGTTTGCCGAAACCTGCTTTAAGAGCTCAGTTTCTTTCAAAATGAATCCTTACATGTCAAATTTTTTAAATTAAATTCTACAACCAACATTTTGGCAACACTGTCAATATGTAATCTGTTGCGTTCTTTCGTCCATTACTGACCTATCAAGGAAAAAGCTCTTTCAACGTTTAGTTTGCGTTATGTCCTGTCGCCTGCGCTCAGCCACGCTCGGTGCTCGCTCGTTTGCGAAATGTAAAAAGCCTGACAAAAGCCGGACAGGCCGGACGCAGTCAAATTTGGCCGGACAAGAGGTCAAAAAGCCTAACCCTGTCCGGCTTTATCCGGACGCCTGGCAACGCTACCTGCGACAAGATGGGATGACGATATATGTAGGCTGGCTGGAGTGGGCTGGATGAGAGTAGCCGAAGATCGGGAGCGGTGGCGTGCATTAGGGGAGATATATGTCCAGTAGTGGACGAGTGTAGGTCGATGATGATGATTAGGACCCGGGTTCAAATAGACACAGCCTTAATAAATATTAAAAGCTGATTATTTTAGTATTTGTATTTAAAAAAAAATATATATTCTATCATACTTTTATTCATAAAAATCTTTCTTAATTAATTGGTCGAAAACTGGTCAACAGATGGACGAAAACTAGAATTTTTGGTCGAAAACTGGTAAAATCGGCAATTTGACGCTTGGATTTAATAATAAAAAAAACTGTTAATTTGACTATTATAAAATATATAATTATAAAAAATAGACTATATGAGGAGTTACCACAATTTATTTTGATACAAAATACATGTCAGAACACACATATTTTTATTCCTAAAGTTGGCAACTCCACTAATTGGTCGAAAACAGGCTAATCTACCCTATCAGTAATACAAAACTTTGAGGTAGTTTACAAACACAGCAATATTTTTTCTTTACATACACAATTTCTGTAAGTTTCCTGACTATAAAAAAAAAATATAGGTACTACTTGAATTATTTTTTAATCTCAATGGTGATTAGGTATATTTTGAATTTTGCCAAATAAAATATTATAGGTACAGTGTTTTATTAGATTTTACCATTTACAAATATTGTGGCAAGCGCGACTTACAATAGACGTCACATAATTTAAATAATAGATTCGAAATTTCAACATCAAATCTAAGTGAACAGATGGCTCATGCGGAAATACTGCGAAATTATTAAGCCATACCGCTAGAGGTCCGTGGTTCGAACCCGCATTAAGTATCTTTTGTTTCAATGATTTTTTATCACAGAATTAATAACAACATTCTTAAAATGAAACAGAAAATTAGATAACTGGTAAGAAAGAACAAGGAAAAATAAAATTTTGTTTAAAAAATAGTACTAAATTATATAATTTCGATATTTGATAAAACAGTCGAATAAATTAATTTCAGCCGGCTATAAGAATATAAATTTCTCAATTATATTTTATATTATAAAAAATATAAGTAATTAAGAATTAAATTTCTCAATGATATTTTATAATATAAAATTCGCGGGTTCGATTCCCGCTCGGGACAGATATTTTGTATGGCCTACAGAAATTTGTTCCGGTCTGGGCGTATGTGCATGTGATATTCTATGTTTGTAACTGCACCCACGACACAGGAGAAAATCCTAGTGTGGGGCGACTTTTTTTTTTTTTTTTTAAAAACTAAAAAAAAAACTAAATTAAATTGCTCAGTTTTTTCATATGTATAAATATAAAAATAAACACTTATTTTATATAAAAAACAAAAATCATAAACTGAAAAATCTTGTCAAATAATTAAATCACATTTTAACAAAATAAAATATTATGTGACTTTGATTTTCTTTAAAAATACAAAATAAATTGAAAAAATGATACTTAAATAAATCAGTGAAAAAAATCGTCTTGGGCGGGATAAAAAAAGGTCACATATAAAAAATTTGCAAGTTTGCTTTATTCTTAACCAGTTTTTGAATTTGAAGTTACAGATATAATAGAAAGTACCCACTACCAAAATGACTTATACCTCCAATGATATCAAATTTATTTTACAATTACATCTTAAATGTCAAACGTATATAAAATGTATGACATAAATCGTATAACCATGGCGGAACAACCCCTTAGGTATAATATTGATTTATACGTCAATTTTTTACCAAATTGTAACACATTTAGCTTGGTGCAGCCGGCCGTAAGCGTATGATGTTTTACAAGACCTATTTACTTACGCAGTCATGAACTAAACAAAGCATAATAAGCATAGCAGTTCACAAAGTGCCATCTGTTGAGTGCGTGCGAGAACTACTGAGCCCTATGTAGCAAAGGCTCGATGGCCCGAGCTTGCTGGTGCGTCATCTCGCGGTGAAATGCTGAAATAGAAATAGTTCGAAGAATAGCCCGATTTAAGTAGGTCCCATTTCGTTGTATGGGATGGGGCATCTGTACTGTAGTATTATATTATCTGTGCTCTCAAACATAAATAAATAAATAAATAAAAATAAAAATAAAAATGGCTTTATTTCTAAAATCATTATTACAACAGTTACGCCGAGACTTCCCAGTGAGTTATCAAAGATACTCGTGTTGGGAATGACTCGCAACTTCCCCTTTGGGTTACAAAAATGTCATTAAATAGGTTATACAAGCTTATTATAATAAAGAAAAAGAATTATGTAAAAAATTAAGAAATAATAAAAATGTGTTTTTTTTTAAATCTAAGTATATGAGGGTGTATGTGTGTGTGTGTGTGTGTGTGTTTGTATGTGTGAGAGAGACAGCGTTTGTGCGTGTGTGTGTGTGTGTGCGTGTGAGCGGATGTGTGACTGCCTGCTTGTGGCTGTGTATTTGCAAAGTAAATCTTTTACTGTTCGTTTTTGTTTTTTATTATTATATTACTCTCAATCTATTCATGTTACTCGAATGAGTAGGTTTTCAATTTCGTCATATGTTTTAGATTTTAACCACTCAGTCACAGCCCTTTTACATTTTGTTAATTGCATAGGATAGATATTTAGCGCACGATTAATTTTATTGTAAAGATAAGCTGATTGGTTATCGAACTGACGTCTTGCGAAAGCAGTACGAATAGGATATGATGTAGCAACAATGTCCCTTCTTCGCTTGTTCATCTTATTTTGGTCAAACTGCAGTGATTTATGGCATTTTATTATTATGTTAAGAATATATAGTTTTCTTACTGAAAGGAGACCACTAGTCCTATATAGGGAATCAGTAGAGAACCTGAATGGCTTTACATACATGACCTTGATTAGTGATCTCTGCGCACGTTCGACATTTAGGAAGCTGGTTTTGTTTGTACCTCCCCATATTGTAATGCAATAGGTAATTATAGATTGCGCAATAGCAACATAGATTTTATTTAACTGCTCAGTCTTCATTATGTACCTCAATGATTTAAATAACCAGATCTGTTTTCTAACTCTATTCATAGTTGTTTCAATATGAGGGTACCAGCTCAGTCTTTGGTCCACCATTACTCCAAGGTATTTTACACTTGTTACCTTACGCAAAACTGGACAATCGCAATCTAAGGAAGTAACATCTGAGCAACTATGAATCCTGACGCAGAAACTATCTCCAGGCTGGGAAGAAATATATGGAGTGAAACAGATATAATTTGTTTTCGCGACATTTAACGTTAGGAGGTTGTCGTCAAGCCATTTCGAAACCACAGATAGACCCCTCTCAGCATTAGTCCGAGTTTCTTCCCAAGAATTTCCTGCAAAAACGATTGCCGTATCATCCGCGTAGCAATATATCCTTCCTCCAACGCCCCTCAGGTTACAAAGTTCATTAATGTACACCAAGAAGAGCGTTGGACCAAGGACGCTACCCTGCGGGACGCCGAACAGAACCCCTTTCTCTTCACTCCTATAACCATCAATTATAATTTCTTGAGTTCTCTCGTGAAGATAGCTTTTAAAGAGAGATAAAGCTGTTCCTCGGATACCTATGTTCTCCAGCCTGTGCACAAGGATCGGGACAGATACAGTATCAAATGCTTTTTTTAAATCTAAAAAGACCACAAGACATTTGCTACCTTTATCTACGTTTCTGACAATAGAAGACGTGAGGTCTAAGATGGCATCCTGGGTAGATATTCGCTGTCTGAAACCATATTGGGCACTGGATATAATTTTGAATTTATTCAAGTAGCTTTTTAGTCTTTCATTTAGCAGTTTTTCAATTATTTTAGAAATAGCGGTTAACACCGAAATAGGTCTGTAGTTGTTAAGATCTAATCTATCCCCACCCTTATGCACAGGAGTCACAATAGATCGCTTTAGTACTTTAGGAAATATTCCAGTACGGAAGCAATTATTCGCTAATGTTGTGATATAGGGAACTAAGAACACCCCGGCAAACTTAATAAATTTGGTGGTTATGCCATCCCAGCCTGGAGCACTATCCGAGTCCAGTCCCTTTAGAACACAAGCAACCTCACCTGCATTAGTGTCCAATAGAGCAAAAGAAGACGAGTGGGATACATGAGACCCAACAACGAAAGAGTAAGAATCTAATGATTGACCAACCCGATTACTGATGGATTCTGCTAAGCTTTGACCAATGCCTATAAAGAAATCGTTCACATGATTCACTGAACTTTGGGGTGACGATGTAATGTTCAAAAGCTCTGAATTAGTAGTTTTAGGTGGCTTATACTGAGTAATCTTATTAATAGTAGACCATAGTTTTTTGGGATTATTAATCGTTTAGATTAAGGTGTAGATTCAACTTTTTTTTTTTTCATTGCTACTTGTTTTTGCAGACATTTTGAGTAGGTATATTCAGGATGTATGCACATACAAGGTTAAATTTGTTTCCTTTAAATTAGAATGTTTTGCTTTGTTTTGACGTCAATAAGTGCCTGTAAAGGCCTATGTTGAATAAAGATTTTTGAATTTGAATTTGATTTATTTGGCTTTTATTGTATTCTAGTTTTAACTTTTTAATTAAATTGCTACAAAAATTGCGAAAGCGTTTATAGGTAATTTTAAAGATTTCACTCTGTGTTGTTCTTATTTTTATCTGCATTTTATTCCTTAATTTTATACATCGTATAGCGCCCGCCGTAATCCATGGCTTCAGAGTCCTGGATTTACTTGGAATAGATATATTTTTAGAATTTTTTGTTAGCGCTGACTTGATCATACAAATTAATGCAGACGCAAACACATCAGGATCGCTGTAAATGTTAAGCATAGATGTGTCCACAGTCAATAGTGTATTGTATGCTTTTTCATAATCAACGACCACCCTAAATCTACGAGGAGCCCCCACCCTGCCAACCCGCTCAACATTTAGATAAACCGAATGATGATCGGTTACAGAAGTATTCAACACTGCAACAAAGCAGCATTTTAACCAAGGCGCCCTGGGACCTCTCCCCGATGACGTCTACTTTCTGAATCCTCTCAATCAAATAGGAAACGAGTAGATCCAGAACAGTGTCGCGAAATCCATAGTAGTGTAATTTCCTGATCAAGGTTTCACGATGAACGCAATCAAACGCCTTGGACAAGTCACAAAAAACGCCCAGCGCATCATGTGAGTCCTCCCAGCCCTCATATTATATTTTGTATTAACTCAACACCAGCATCAGTTGTTGAGCGACCCTTTCTAAAACCAAATTTATTACAGTGTAGAAGATTATTTCTATTAAAAAAGCTTTGCATTTGTTCCAACATTATTTTTCTTAAGATTTTGCTAAAAGTAGGTAGCACAGAGATAGGTCTAAAATTACTGGGGTCTGACGTGCTACCAGATTTGTGTAATGGAATAATTTTACTCAGTTTCATTAGATCAGGAAATACACCACAGTCAATGCAATCATTAAAAATACTAGCAAGTATTGGAGCTATTGTTTCTATTACAGATTGGGAAACATCTACAGAGTTGCCCCACAGATCCACGGTTTTCTTTTTATTCAGAGTTTTAAATGACTTTATTAAATCGTTTGCACTAATATGGGCAAATTTAAATTTATCATCACAAGTTTTAACATGATCTTTTAGAATAGATTCCGCAACAGTGGAGGAAACTGAAATGTCAGGCAAACGGCATAGGGGGCAAACGAGCAGACGTATCACCTGATGGTAAGTGATTACCGTCGCCCATGGACACCACAACCCCAGAGGAGTTACAAGTGCGTTGCCGGCCTTTGAGGAAGGAATACGCTCTTTTTTTGAAAGTTTGAAGGTCGTATCGATCCGGAAATACCGCAGGCGAAAATTCGTTCCAAAGTTTGACTGTGCGAGGCAGGAAGCTTCAGGAGAATCGCACAGTTGTGGACTGCCAACCATATAAGTGATGGGTATGGATTTTTTGTCACGTGGAACGATGGCGGAAAGAGGCGGCAGGTATAAGTCCGAACAATTCCTCGGAGCATTCCCCGTGATAAATGCGATGCGACATCTCTACGCAGCGCCAAAGTTTGATACTTTTGCCGAATTGATATTTCCAGATTTTCCAGGCAGTCGACGATTCGAGTCGTTCTCCGTTGAATGCGGTCCAGTGGGAGAAGCTGGTATTGGGGTGCCCCAGCCCAAAGATGAGAACAGTATTCCATATGAGACCGAACCTTGTAAAGCTGAAGGCGGTGCGCCGGAGTGAAATACTGTCTCGATCTATTGAGCACACCAAGCTTCTTAGAAGCTAATTTAGCCTTACCCTCTAAGTGGCCACGGAACTTCGCTCGTTATGTCGACACCTAGAATCTCAATTTTGGCTGAGGCAGTTAGGGGGATGGTCTGAAAGCGAGGAGATACGACAAATGGCATTTTCTTTGCGGTGAACGCGTAAACCTGTGTCTTTGTAGGGTTGAAATGGACCAAATTAAGTCGACCCCAGTTAGAGACTTTCCCTAATGAAGATTGAATTTCGGACACAAGTTTATTCCGGCACTCAATGACGTTTTCCCGAGAAATGTTCGCACGGCCGTTATAGAAGGTGTCTTTCGTGCTGTCGTCCGCATAACAATGAATGCCGCTGATTTGCAGCATATCATTGATATGCAGAATTAATAGTGTAGATGATAGCACACATCCTTGGGGGACACCAGCATTTACAGACAGTGAGTCTGAGCATTCGCCATCAATTAAATACCTTCCTAACTACTCACCTGTAGTCCCTTTCCAAATTCCGTTTCCTTTTTCTACATTTTCTCTGATTTGTAATCCGTTTCCTACCTTTAACCAAGGGTGAAATAAAGATTATTCTTCGTCTATGCTTTAACTATTACCCACGTAACACATAACAAAAACCATACCTACCCTAAGTTACGATTATCGATAAATCTACATCCAATCGCTTTCACTCCATAATCGAAGACAACTCGCATGGCAAATGGCAACACCAGCCTTCACGCCAATAAAAAAAAAGAAGAATTGTTAAAACTTTATGAATCATTTTTGCTTCACTTTAATCATCGCGGTCAGTAGGTACAGGACTATGCTTCTATGCGTTATTATTCTAATTGTTGGAGTTTTGCCAACACATCGTGACATCACGCGCTCCGATTGGCGTTTGCAATCACGTGATACTGGACATTTGTTTAAACATTTTAAATTAATTTTAATTAATTTATAACACATATTTACACTTGCAAAATATGATTTTCACCATTTTAATATTCCCTTCTATGTTATAATATATAATATCGCGGGCTTTGAGCGCGGCGACCGAATCAAGAAATTCCGTAACGAAAAAACCTAACACCCCCCACTCCGACCGCCAAAGCGGTGCAGCGTTGAAACAGGCTAGATGACTAAAAATTTTTTTTTGCTCTAATAGAAGCTCATTCATATAATAAACTAAAAGAAAAAATCGGTTTTCGAATAACTAAAAAAACAACCAAGATATAAGGTATTAAATATTTTTCTCCATCTCTTTCTAGCAAAACGGCAATTTACATGGAGTTTATATGGCCGTACTAAACAGTGACGTCACTGTTCATGTCGGATCTCTCTGTCTAATCGCTTCCAAATTAACAACTTAAAATGCTTGTATCTAATGTATTTCTAAGCCGATTTTAATTCTAATTTCACAGGACTTCATCTTTTTTCACGGTATTTTAATATCTAATGACGAAACGTAAAAATTAGAATTCAGTCATCATCCCAACTGTTGAAAGCCGTGCATCAAATTAAAACGATAGCGAGAGCCTCGCTATCGCCATCACGCATCGCTACGCTATGTGTTCGCAACCTGTAAAGCCACGGTTTCTGTCGAACAGAACTAGCAAATCTATAATGATGTGATGAGTGATGACCGATTACCGTTCGTTACGATGTAGACTAAGGGATGCAGCTTATCCTATAAATCGTACCGTAGGTAAGTAGATACTTACTATTGTACAAAATTTTGGTAAAGTCAAGCTATACACAAAACATTTTATATAAGTATTTCAACAAACTTTATTCAAAAGACATTTTAATGGTGCGGTCACATTATAGCGCATATCTGTGCCTCATTGCAATGGTAAATAATGATGAGTTACTAGAAAAATAAATGTAGAACAGAATATATAGAAGTGGGAATTAGCACGACGGCGATGAGTCTAAAAATACTAATAAGTCAATGGGTATGGCTCTTCTAAGACTTGATCTTGCTCAATACCATAGAACATTTTTTTGTCTTTGATGTAGGCCCAAGCCATTCTCTCAGAGCTAAAATAAAAACCGACGTCTCCATCCTTTGACAACGTGATAGCTCCAGCTGTATTATTTAAGCGCTTAGTCATTCCTAAAATCAAATTTTCGATAAAATAATAATGTTTACAAAACATACTGTTTATTTAAATAAGAAATAATTCTTACCAAGAATTGCGTTTTTTGTTGCTGTCGTAGCATCAACACCAGCTTCCATTAGCTTCACAATGCCGTGGGCTAAGCAATATTTTAAAATTGATTCCCCATGTCCTTAAAGAAAAATAATACTGTTTAGCCTTTCTTATTAGATTTGGCAAAAATTCTTAAGTAGAAAGAATGAAGAAAATTTCTTCCACCGAATCACAGAAATATTGTATACATAATAGTAAGGAAGCTCAATAGGCTAAATGGAGATTTATTCAAGAGTCGTGGGGACCTTCGCTCAGGATTTTCCTTTATACTTCAAAAAAGAGGTTCTATGTTCGACTGTATATTTTTTTTATGGATTTCACCGATTACTCAGTCATTTGTTTACTCAAACTCAAAATTATTTTTCAAAGTTGTTTCATTTTTTTTTTTCTGAAGATATTTAAGTAGCATCTGTTAGTCATCACATCATGTTACTGAGCTGATGATAGGTTTCTGACAGGTTAGGAGTTTGGGAACTATTCTTTCAATACTGTTTAGAGTGAAAGACGTTTTTTTATCTTATTCTGGTGTAAACGTAAAAGTCATAAATAATATATGAATACATAAAACATCACAGTTTTATATTGAAGTCGGTGCCAAGCAATGATCACTTGGAAAGTCTTAAAAATATAAGAAAAAATTATGTAGTTAGTTAAAAGGCACCAACTTCGATATAAAAATATGATGTTTTATGTATTCTCATAAAATATTATTTAAGTATGACTTCTTGGTGTTTTTAAAGTCGGTTTAATTTTTTTGCTGTATTTTTTTTTGATAGGCCCGTGCTCCACCAAAACGGAGAGAGATGTAAGAAGCAGAGACGAGAAGTGATGTTTTTCAGCTAGGGTAAGTTTTAGATAGTATGTCCTTGTAAATGTTTATCGGGCAGTAAGAGTCACGTACTCTATGAAACAATGTTTGCTCAAATACTTGACCACTCCTCCATAGTATCCCGCAAGCTGTATGTAAAAATATTTCATTAAATAACCATGGACTTAGAAAAAAATGACTTTTTTTCTAAGTCCATGTAAATAACTATAAACTGACTTTCAGGAAAAGTTCACTGTATCTCATCAGTATAATGACAATTGGTTTAAAAATAACAAATCAAAATATAAAACTATACCCGTTGTTGATACCCCTCCAATGTTGTTATCTGCGTAAGTACCGCTGCCAATCTGTGGCGTATCACCGATTCTGCCCACCGCTTTACCACTCATACCACCAGTACTAGTTGCAACAGCTATATTTCCATTTATATCAATAGCAACAGCCCCAACCGTGCCAACTTCACCCTGCAACAAATTTTAATTGGCTATGATTGTATCAATAACCTAACAAATGCATTTTTAATGACCTAATAATGTAATATTTGTTTCTAAAATAGTATATCTGTCACCTAATTTTTTTTACGTCCTTATCCCCCCTCGCGCTGGGCCTAGGTAGGGGTGCGCCCGTCGCGCTGGCCAGTGTCGCACGCGAGATGCTGACCAGCGCGACGGCGTGGGAGGCTGTCGCCTCCATCAACGAGGACGTGATCTCGCAGAAGGAGGCAGCGGAGCGGGCGCGAGAGGTTGACCCTCTCGCCGCACCACTCCGGCGCAGGCGGTTGGGTAGGAGGAGGCGCGCGTTCCTGGACGCGCGCCACCAACTCCCTTAAGCAAGCTGGGGATGAAGTGGCCCAGCCGGCCGACAACCGGTTGGGAGACACTTTTCTACCCCTGGCCTGTCCGTCTGGGGGGTCGAATGATGGCACTTGTCGACCCCCCCGTAGAGGTAAGACCTGGCGCTTGGGTCAGCTATGCTGGCTGACCGGCGGGCCTACCCTCCAGGGGACGCACTCGGGGAATGGCTATCCCGATTCCGATTGTGTCTCTACGGAGGTAGAAGTTGCTGGAGGGTGGTTACGAGGTTGCACGTAGTCGCTTATCTTATGGCCGGAGAGGTGTTCCCGAGGGGTTTAGTGCGTAGTCGCGGCCTAGTGCCGTGTAGTCCCACACACCCTTGCCCTTACCTAAGGGGCACGGAAGGTGCGCAAACGCATTCCCCTCGTTAAAAAAAGGTATGGGGTTTATACCCGAGTCCAATGGCATATCCTTGGGGCGGCCTTGTCAGCTTAGCTTTCAGCCCCTTGTTGAGTCGTATCGAGATTCCCCCGCCTTAAAAAAAAGCTTATGCCATATCCATACATTTTTTTCTGCGAAACGACTGTAGAAAAATTAAGCATGTGGCATTTGCCTAGGGGGCCGTTTGGGGTAGTGTGCAATAGACTTGTGCGGAGTATATCACCGAAAATAAAAGATATATATGTATCTTTTGGAGCTGCTGATATATATCACTTTTTTTTTTATGTCACTATACAGGGTGTCCCAAAAAATAGTGTCAAGCGAAAGTCCAAAGTTAGAGCACCTCTTGGAGTACCCGAATCACTCTTGGAGTACCCATGTATGTTCCGCGATTATTCGTAGTTTTAGAGTAATATTTTTTTTTCTGACTTTGAAAATTTCGATCTAAAGAACTTAAAAATTTTTAATAATAAAAAGTTGAACATATTTTAATATTTTTCTTTATGCCACTGAATTATCTTTAGTGCTTCTTTTATGTCTAAAATAATCAGCTTCGTAACTTTAGTGGAAATTTAGAAAACAGTAGTGTAAAGTCAAAATTTGAATGTTAGTGAATAATTACTTAAAAATTCATCTTTAAATTAAAAATCTAAACAGGCGAATTCGTGGTTTCTAAGTATGTGTAAAAACTTCTCTAGACTCTCTGCTTTCATAATAATTAAAAAGAAAAGTACTTAATAGGGCTACTTTGGCTTAAATCGGCCATCAAAGACAGCAAGGTGAAAATTTCATAAAACTCGACTTCTGAATAATTTTTTTTTTAAATTCCAATTATTTATTAATAAACCAAAAATGATTGTAGAAAAGCTAAAAATTTATTATTTGAAGGTCAAAAATAACTGTTCCTGCTGCCATCTTTAATAACCTTTGAAGGTTTATTATAACTTAATAAATGAAACAAAACATTATTTTCAAAGTATTTATTATTCGATCGCTTAAAGAAAGTTTTCAAAATGACGACCTTCGTGCTCAATACATATTCTACATCGTCTAAAAAAGTTTTCTTTTAAATTTATAAATGCAATTCTGTTGTTTTTTATTGTTTCTTCCGCTTGTCTTAATTTTGTTCTTAACACTGTGACGTTTGTAATGTCCTTGGCGTATACTAATTCCTTGTAGTATCCCCAGACGAAAACATCTATGGGGTTCAAGTCGGGGGACCGTGGCGGCCACGCAATGGGTCCTCCACGACCGATCCATCTGCCTGGAAATGTTTCAGACAAATGTTGTCTAACATTTCTAGCAAAATGGCATGGAGCGCCGTCGTTTTGAAAAATCATATTTCTCCGCGTTAATAGGTCTACATCTTCTAATAAGACGCCGAGATCACGTCGTAGAAATTGCAAGTAGGCCTCGCTGTTTAGTCGGTCCGGTAGTTCGAACGGACCAATCAGCTGTCCGTTTAGGATGCCTGACCACAAATTGATACTAAATTGTTCTTGGAAATTAGATGGATGTGATATGGGTGAAAACGCTCTTGATGAAGTATTCGATGTGCTTGTGATTTCGGAATTTCGATTCGACGTTCTATTGTTCTTACACTAACTGATGGATCTCTCACCACTTCTTCGACCACACTGATTGGACAGTATCTGGGTCACTCATTTCAGATGGGCGCCCCGATCTTCTACCTGGTAGGCGTCCTTCCATGTAAGAGTTATGTACTCTTAAAATCATGCGATGATCAGGCCAAGTTTCAGGCTGAGGTCCACCTCCATTTTGTACTTGCTGGCGGAACAACCTGGCTGCTTCAGAAGCATTTCCTCTTGCATATCCATAAAAGTAATGCATAAGAGCATATTCTTGCGATGAAAAAGACATCACAAAATGAAGAGCTTGAAAAGTCCGTTAAGAATGCCAAATTTGTCAAAATCCCGTATTCACACAAAACCAAATCGTAATCGCACTCAAGGTCCGTAAAGAAAGCAAAGTTCGTCAAATAATCACAAATGAGCGTATCGTAGGTAAGGCGCAAACAAAAGCAGGCAAACGACTGGCGCCAGAACACAATAGGCGCTCGGACTACACCCCCCGCCTCATCCCCTTGTCACAAAGAATAGCATTCCTCAGTTACAGTTATCCATTTCGCCAATGAGAGTGAGAGAGATAGCAATAATGCGGTCTCTTTCATATCCTCTCACTCGGGCAATTTTTTAGCAGGTAAGTACTGCGTTACATCCAACACTACAACAGATGTGATCCGCGAGAAAAATATTTAAATATGGGTTTCATGTAGTTAATTTTTGCTAAATTGTAATTAATCTGAACCTTAGAAATTATAAAAAGACCAGATATTTTTTTTTATCATCTGATAGGAATTTGGTAAATTTTATGAAATTTTCACCTCGCTGTCTTTGATGGCCGATTTAAGCCAAAGTAGCCCTATTAAGTACTTCTTTTTTTAAATGGTTATGAAAGCAGAGAGTCTAGAGAAGTTTTTACACATACTTAGAAACCACGAATTCGCCTGTTTAGATTTTTAATTTAAAGATGAATTTTTAAGTAATTATTCACTAACATTCAAATTTTGACTTTACACTACTGTTTTCTAAATTTCCACTAAAGTTACGAAGCTGATTATTTTAGACATAAAAGAAGCACTAAAGATGATTCAGTGGCAAAAAGAAAAACATTAAAATATGTTCTACTTTTTTTTATTTAAAATTTTTAAGTTCTTTGGATCAAAATTTTCAAAAAGTCCGAATAAAAATTATTACTCGAAAACTACGAATAATCGCGGAACATACATGGGGGTGATTCGGGTACTCCACTCCAAGAGGTGCTCTAACTCTGGACTTACGCTTGACACTATTTTTTGGGACAACCTGTATAAGTTTTATATCAGTCTCTAGATCAGTTGAGTAATTCATGCCAAGGCATTAATGCTTGAAAAATTAGATCATCACACTCAGTGTTTCTTTATTTTGTCAATGAGATAATGAATGTTTGCTCTCTGTCTGTCAATTTCTTAATAAAAGTTTATACTTGTTTATAATTTGGAGTTTAGCATACATAAAGAGATTTACAATTTATTTGTATTCATATATACTTAGAATAATTTTCTTAATATTGTTGTGAATATGAAAAATCATTTACCTAATTTCTCTTCATACTTGACAGGTTTAGGACTGCTTTGACTCAACACTCTCGGCCTTTTGTATTCGTATAATCCGGCCGAACGAAAGAGAAGAGTTACCGAGTTACTGATTCAATGCTCTCATATATCTTAGGCGAGTGAAAGAGTTACTGAGCTACAGATATATTTTAAACTAAAGTGATATAAGTACTGATACAATCACTATTTGCGTCTAATATATATCTTTTGCATCAATCACTCCTGAGTTACACAACTCTAGTGTGCAAGTTCACTTTTACATTCTTATGAATTTTGTTTTTATTTTTTTTATTCACTGACAGGCAATAATAATATTAGAAAATAACAAACACTGCTGATACCTGTAATTTGTTTGCATACCTTGATGTTAAATCTATTCAATCAAATAATAATAATAATAATAAAGTATATTTATTTCTCACCACAAAATTACAGTACATAAAAGGAAGGCATATTAGTGTATACAATACAATTTATTTTGTGGGAGACTGATACCTAAACTAGACAAGTCTGTATGTTAGGACATCAGGCCTCCACTCTCAGGGTTGACACATTACTTATTATTGTCTTGTTTATCCTTACATGACTGTAAAAAGAGAAATGAAAACTATCTAAGTGGTTAGGTAATGATGATGAAACATACTACTCGTAATATTAAAGTTCAGTGCGGACTTTTGTTTGACTACCTGCAAAACTGAGTTAGCAGAGTGAAATTTGCAGTGAATAAGAGAACTGGTTGTGCGCTTATAATTTTATTTATACGGTTACAAACCTCAGGTTTTCCAATTTCTGTTCTACCAAATTCTCCATGTTTCAAGAATTCTTCGAGTGCATGCTTAGCATGTGAGCTGATCAATGAATCTGGTGGAACTGTTTGAAATCCCTGAAAATCGAAAATAATAATATAAAGCCATCTCTTTCACTTCTATACACAATCATTTTCTAGTCGTTTTGATCCATTGGCAAGATGAGCGGCTACACCAAAACACAATTAATTTCGAATAAAATTTATACCTGCGCTAAACGATTAATAATATCATCCTCATAGACGAAGAATAATATCATCCTTGGTATATCTACTGCTTTGAAACCATTTTTACTTTACTGATGTTAATTAACATTTGCAAAATTTACAATGCAAAGTACCTACTTTCCCTGCTCAATTAAGTAGGTACTTTAGTACTTATATTATTTTTTAGTGGTTTTGAAGAAATATTATTACGTATGAATTTAATAGCAGGTGACGAATTCTATTAATAAAAAAATGCAGAATTGAATCTGAACCGTTGCTTTTTATCAATCAGACAGCATGCTTCAAATTTGAAAAACAATTTATGCGCTCCGATTGGTCGATCGCAACGGTTCAGTTTCGGTTGGGTACTTAATAATAGTTACTATTAGCTAATCTGTGGTTTCGGTTCGGTTGTAATTTGAAAGCAACTTGAAAGAATACAAAGTACACTTAGCGATCAATACGTGCCTAATATGTAAAAAAACAAACCTCTTAACTCCTGAAATCTTAACACGGTGGAAGAATCCTTGAGATTATATGCGCAAATACCTGAATAAATTCAGAAATTAGCAGCCGCGGGATTAACTAACCGCTAGTCTCGCTCTTGCAGATTTTTTAGGATTCCGTAGTTCTATTAGATTTTTTAAAAGTAGATTTTAAAACAGTTCGGTTCAACTCAATACGAGGGCTGCTATTTATGTATTATCCGGAGCTGTCCACTTACATAAACCTCACATAAACAATATTTAAAATGTAATAATTATAATTGAAAATGGAACTCATTGGCGGTAGAATACAGTTTGTATTGTATCACAACTGTCAATTGTCTTTACATTTTGGCGCTATTTTAAAAGTTGCGTGACGATCATCAGTCATCATCACCATGGATTTACTTAACTCGTGAAAACTTTCAGTGTGAGTTAACTCAAAAAAAGTGCATTGATCAACTCACTTTGATTTCGACTCACTTTTGGGGATGAAGAACCATCGAAAACTGTATCACTGGTTTAATGACTTTAATTGTGGGAGTCGTATAGGTAGTCACGGACGAATTAAAAGAAGGTCGCGCCCTATCGGTTGTTGTACCACAAAACATCGATGCTGTGCGCGAACTAATAATGCAAGATCGTCATGTTACATATCGCGAGACAGAGGCATCCCCCTGGGCATACATAACATTAACGTATTACATGAACATTAAAATATTGTTCGTGTTGGATGGATCCCACACAACTTGAGAATTTATCAAAAACAGGATCATGTCGATTAGTGCGATTTTTTTTTTAAATACAACACTTGTTCATCAAAAGCTGTTTATAATATCTGCACAGGTGATGAATCAGATGACTGTTTTTTTTTGTATAAATGGACATGTAGCTACAGTGCCACTAGAGAATCATAAACGGTTAATTCTGGATGGTACACGACAATTTGTTTGCAAGTCTTTAAAGAAATACGAAAGAACAACCAGCAACGCAGAATCATTCTCAATCAATCACCATGACAATGCTAGCTGTGACACATCAGCTGAGATAACTCAGTATTTGGAAGTCAAAAGATTGAATTGACGGGTTATCCGCCGTACAGTCCCGTACACACCCAACGAGTTCTATTTATTTCTAAGCGTGAAGAATAAAGTCCTACGTGGTAAATGATTTTCGACCCACGAAGAAACCGTTGATGTGTTCAAAATGTATGTTTTGGAGATACCCCAATCAGAGTGGTAAAAGTGCTACGAAAATTGGTTTCAACGTATACAAAAGTGCATCGATCATCATAGCAAACATTCTGTAAAGTAATACAACCACATAGGTATAATCATAGATGTTTGTTTCTTTTTGTTATTCGGCATAACTAATTGCAGCCCTCGTACAAGCACGGATCGATACGTAATCATTTATAACCCCTAATCCTGAAGGAACCTGCCATAGCCCATAATCAGCTCAGCATCATGAGATGATGACTACCTATACCAGACGCAAATACCTAAAGTATTAATAAGTAAAGTGTCTATAAAATTTGAGTTTCCCCCGATTTACCTGAAATCCCATAATTAAATCCTGTCATAGTGACAATGGCACCACTTTAGGATAATAATCTTTGTCTTTGTAAAATTTAATACGAAAATAATTTTGAAACTCGGTCCACAGTTGTCAGAGTAATCGCGTTATATCCATAAAAAATACATCCTCCTCTTTTTGAAATCAGTTAAAAAGTGAGTAGGTGCAGTTACGAAGTTATGAAGCTGTAAAATCCTTAAGTAGGCCTACTTAAGGATTTTACAGCTAGGTAAAAACAATATTGTAGATGCAGTGTTAAATCAGCTCTACATACTACAATCAGTTTACTTAACTCGGGCTTTGAAAAGTTCATAAAGATTAAGATAGAACTTAATAAAAAGTGAGTCTGATAAATCGCGAAAAAATATTTATATATTGGGCCGGAGAACAAGAATTAAAAAAGTTGTAAAAAAAAGTTAAGCTGTTTTATTGAAAAGAAAGACAATGATGATGTCGATAATGTACTAAAAAGCTTTTTTTGTAACTTTTCTTCTAACTGTGTAAACATGTCCTCACTTCTGTACTTGAAAAACCCCACATCATCATCCTCATCTTATGAATTTCACGTGACGATCTATAGTATAATGATAAAAAGAATAAGTAAAAATATCGCAAGAAAAATACATTTTCTCAAAATACGGATCTAATGTAGCATTAGTGTTGCTACTTAAGCGACCAAAAAATCACAGTACCTACCAATGTCGATCAATCAGAATTTATTCAAGAGTAAGGGCGTTTGCGCACTTATTCGTATTCGTGCTTGAGACAGTTGTGCGATACGTCAAGATGACGGGATCACTTCCTGTTTTTAAAAACCCACTGCAATTTAGTAGGTACTCATTTGGTACTATTTGATACCAAACATTATAATTTTGGAACCAGGGGGGTTATTGTCTAGGAAAAAATATATCGCGATCGCTTACAATTTGACAGTCGCAGATAATCCATTACTCCTTTATAAAAGGAAGTCAGCACAGTCTTACGTTCACGGCGCAATGACTGTCAAATTATAAGCGATCGCGATAGATTTTTTCTTAGACATTAACCCACCTGTTTAGTTTAGACAAAATCCGTTAAATGATAGTTAAATTAACATTAAAGTTACTATTTGATGTAACAGATTAAACCACAATTTAGTACCTACCTCCAGAAATTAAAAGCACTTTCTTTTAGTATCGAATATTTAAAATTCTTATGGCACAAAAAATGTATGAAAAAAGAACAAAAACTGTATGAAATATTTTACAAAAAACAGACCAGTACAAATAGGCGGCCTTATTGCTAAAAACCAATCTCTTCCAGGCAACCTTAGGACGAAAGAATGAGACAGCATATTCAATAGGGTAAACCTACAGAATTAGGACTAAGGAAAGTTTGTTATATACTCATATAAGTATAGGAAAGGAGTTACGAGCAAAAAATCCAGCTTAGTTAATTAATATGTCAAAAAGCTGTAGGCGTTTTAACATTCCACTTATAACAAATGTTTTCCAGTATACATTGTCAATTTATATATATATATACACGGTTATTTTTTTATCACCCTGGTTATTTTAAGGGTGGCTTCAGGACACGGTAGAAGAATTATTTAACCATTAATAATAAAATTTACTCACCTGTTTAATTAGATATTTATTATCTAAAATATCCAAAAAATACTGCACTGTTATGGACACTGAGTGAAGTTGTAGGCAAAACATTGAATGAACGCGAACTGGCAACAACGTCGCCGATTCAAAGTCATCACTGATTTGATCACAATTTCACCTTCCTACTTTACGGGCTTACTTAGGACCGGCAAAACAAAGTTTTTAAAGAAAACAAACAGTACTAGGTAGGTATTACGGTTATGGTAGGTTGTTTTGGCGTAGTTAAAAAATTGGAATCAACTTTAAATACTTACCTACCTAGGAAACAATTTAAATCAACTTTAGTTCTAATAACAAAAGAGTTCTAAATTTAAAGGAAGTCCTCTAACTCATACATAGTCGTGCACGTTTAAAACTATACATGACCACAACAACATATCACTTTGGTTAGTGTTTAACGTCTCGAAATGCAGTTTTCGCTTCCAAGTCTTACGTTTGTGGGTTCTCTTTCTTACACCAAACACTTAATTTCACTTGACAAGTAAAAATCTACGGTCTACCGGAGTAAGGTCTGTGTATTCGCGAGATGTGTTAACTTGAAACTAAAATTCCGAATGCGCCCGATTGCCGCGCGTCAGGCGCGAGCGCGACATCACGATACGTTCACACGCGCCGGGGTCAAAAGGCGAACTAAAGCCGGCCGGCTCGTTCGTGCCGACAAGCGACAGCAAACAACAAAACGCCGCCGCCGGCGCCGACTGTCTCTGTCTTTCACTATTGTAGTGTCTAGTGCAATAATAACTCTTATTTCAAACGAGTTGTAGATTGATCTTGCTTGAATTAATAATGCGACGTTGCCGCATTTTCCTAAGCCCGTAGTAGTAAATGCTTTATTCATTCATAATCTTACCTTATCTTGTAGTAAACAAGAACAATGTCTATAATTTAATATTATTGGCGGATAAATTTTAAAAAATATAACCACATGTTTTTTTATTGATATGAGTCGTCTAGCGTCTACCGAGCTGCCTCTAAAATTTTCCAGTATGATAAAAAAATAACCGTGTATATATATATATATACATATAAAAAAAACGATTAAGCAATCATTATAATTACATAACATAATTAAATGATTGAGACCCGCCATCCCGATGATCGCCTAAAACGACTCGAAGTGAGAATATACGGATCGAACACGAACCGAATACGTATAAGTGCGCAAGCGTCCTAAGCCTAGGTACTGTAAATTCTAACCATGATCACTTAGATTAGAGCAAGATTAAATCGTTTAGGCGCTCTGTGACAACTTCTTGTAATGTCCCCTTCTGGATATGATTGGAAAAGAAACACCACTATCTATTACAGCGTGTAGTGCCATCTCGCTCTCACTGCGGTTTTAATACTATTTTAGGCGATCATGGTTGGGGGCTGATGTGTAGAACGCGTTATTTTAATAAACAAATTAATATGATCTTAAGGTATGTAGAATCTTTGCTAATGCAATGTAGCTTACAATGTTGTACATACATTTTCCAAAGCAAACTTCTTGGCACCATTACCACCCAACAAGCTATGAGGGGAGTTCGTCAAAATTTTATGAGCAATACTTATTGGATGTGCAAAATCAGTAATCAAAGTCACTGCACCAACTTCCAAATTTACACCACTCATAATACTAGCTTCCATTTCTACATCACCATCGAGATTTAGCACAGAGCCATATCCTAAAAGTAAATATTTCCACTCGTTATCCCAATTAAATGAAACATAAACCTAACGATTCAAAGATAGTATGACTTTATTAGATTATTAAAAAAGTAAATTTTTTTTTAATAAAAACAAGTTTTTTGCTTTAAATAGAAGAAAATAAACTTATAACACATTTTTGAAAATAATAAAGCTTGTCGCGAGATTTACCTATGTAGACTAACAAAAATACAATATAACTTGATCTGGATATTGGTAATTGTAAAAAAATGTTTCTTACATCACTTTATTTTCCTTTTTTTAGAGCATAAAAGCTTGTTTTTATAAATGTTTTTTACTTTTAATTTATTTTACTTAATTTTTTTTATTTGTGAAGGCGGCCATCTTGGATTTGCTCTTCCATTTGATACCCATATTAGGGAGGGTTGTACAAAAACATTTAATCAACCAATTTATAATGGCGACTTACTTGGATTTACTGTATTCTACAAAGCAAACCCTGTCATTTGATACCCATATTGCCGGGGTTGTATAAAAATATGCAATCTGTCATTTTTTTGGGGCGGTGAGCTAGGATTTGATTTTTTTCCTAAATTACTGTATTCTGAAAATCAAGCCTTTTCATTTCATACCCTTACTGCCGGGGTTGTGCAAAAATTTGTAGGTAATTCGCCATTTTGTTGCCGCGGCCTTTTTGGATTTACAACAATAATAAATTATGCATAATTGCATTGTCATCGGAATTTAAGGTGCGAAATATCAAATTTCAGCTCAATCGTACACTGGCAAATGGGTCAACTTTAACTTGCAAGATTTAACCCAAACAAACAAACTTAATAATAAAGGAAATCATAAAAGACTCTTGCATCTTCTTTCACCTATGCATCACAAACATGGATTTTCAATAAACAAACCAGAAACAAAATATTAACAACTCAAAGAGCTATGGAACGAAGCATTGTAAATCTGAAATTGAAACACAAAAAGAGAAGCACAGACATAAAAAAACAACAAAGCTGATCCGTGCCTTGGAACACTGCAAAAACTGAAATGGAAATGGTCTGGCCATGTTTCACGTATGAAAGAGGACAGGTGGGTCAAAAAGATTTATGGAAGAACTTTATGGAAGAGACCTGTCGGCAAGAGAACCAGAGGCAGACCGGCAGAGAGATGGCTGGATGAAATTAAAAAAGCAGCGGGAGAGGACTGGACAGATTAAGCAAATAACATGACTATGTGGAGAAAAATGGAGGAGGCCTTCACTCTATAGAGAAGTCCTTAATAAATAAAGAAATAATACATAATTATAATAATTTAATTGAAATTAGACAAGAATTTTGACATTGAATTATGTTTTATTTTTTTAATTAATACATAAATTGCATGCATTATAGAAATTCATATTTGTAAATTGAATTATATTAAGGAAATAAAAAGACTATTATATTATTATACTTACATTGAAATTACAAGATAGTATACTTAGGCATAAAAAAGAAGTCTACAAAAATTTCAATATGTTGTACGAACATAAAACTATTATTTACCTGCATTAAAGTAATCATCTTCTTCCATGGTAACTACTGCAGCTTCAACTGCATCTAAGGCACTGCCACCCTTATCCAGAATTTGATAGCCTTTGTCAACAGCCACCTTGACGCCACTGAGTTTACCCTGTACTCTACTACTTGGAATATCACCGGCTCCACCATGAACAATAATAATCGGCTTCATTTCCAAAAAATAATTCCCCTAAAATTAAAACCTTAGATTAAATGCTCCAAGATTAAAAACCAAAGATTTAAAAAGGAAAAAAAAATCACATCAACAACTACAAATACAAGCGATAAAGAAAATTTATTTAATGATATTAAACTATCTTTCGCATTTCGCATATACCTACTTAGATTATCAAGTATTTATTTTTATTTATTTCACAATTTATTGAACACAAAAATACTAAAAGAGAACAAACAACACACTGTCTTATGGGTACAAAAGGTTTGGCTTATCTCTGACGAAATCTCTTCCAGCCAACCTTCAGTAGGACCAAAACAAAAAACAGCCGCGGTGTGTACACTAAACACTAAATTAAAAAAAAAAAAAAATATGCTACAAACAAAAAAAATAACAAAACAAAAACTCAAATACCTATGTATTATATTGTTAAATGGATAACACTCAATTCAACATTATAATGTCGACGAGAGATAAAATTCCAAGTAGTTAAGATAAAGTTCATTGCGATAAAACGTCGACGGAACAACATGACATGAACACAAATTATATTACAACCACAAATTATATTACTGTTACAGATAGGAATCAACCCCTCTAGCGGCCGTTTCGTAGTGAAATGACAGCTCCGTAATGATAGTGCTGCAAAACTATCGACTGCTTATTATCGACATACTGAAAATTATCGATATAAATTTACAGCCCTAATCTACTTTTTTAATTCTGATAATATTTTAGGTTATTAAAAATCAAAACAACGAAATGCGATTATCTTTTTATTGAATTTAACATACAATATGACAAAAACTTACACAATGGAACTTATTAGAACCCACAATTCTCCGCCATGCAACGCTGTGCTTACTCTGCGATTCTGAAAAGATAAATAAGCATTTGTATAAAGTGTGACGACTCTAAAATGAAAAACAGTGAAAAACCTAGTAAAAATAAATAACCTGCCTCTCCATCTGATCTTAGTCTCTCCACTTCTCAATATCTGTACACCTGTTGATACAAAAAAGATAATTATATAAGACATTACTTTGTTTTTGAAAATAATTTTGTTTTATTGATTATTTACAAAACTTCAGATTGAAGAATTGAACTCTGCAGACAATGGCAAATAGTTTAAAACGTTTGAATACATTTTGAAGAAGTTAACATTAAAAGCAATTAATTTTATAGTAGGTAATCTAACCAAACAAATCAATCTAGTTTTTAATTTTGATGAATATGTTAAGGTCAATAAGAAATGTTTTCCATAAATTAATGATATTCATTCATATAAATGATTTTAATTAGAGTTTGAAAAAGCATTTAAAAGGAATGGCATACCCATTCCTTTTGTAATGCTTTTAAAATTATGTTTATCAAACTTTCACATTCTCTTAAATAATTGTGTCAGAGTTAAATGTTCCAAATTGGTTCACTAAACTCAAATAAAACTAGATTTATTAAATTCTCATGGCCAAATGTAAGGAAAGTGGATACAATCGAATCGTTGAACTCATCAATTGTAGTTACAAAATTTTTGGGTATTACACTTGATTCACGTTTGTGGGATCAACATAGTCCTTCGCGAACAGACCTAGTTCTGTTGTATATGTAGTAAAACAATTCAAGCATGTTACTATGTTGATACGGCAAGATAAATTTACTTAGTTATTTTCAGTGTCATGTAATTGGCTATTACTGCTGGGTTTCGGCTGCTAGTATAGAAAGTATTTTTGAACTTCAGTTGGTGCTATTTATAATTCACAAGCAAAGGTTTCTCTAAGAAATATTTTTAACTAAATTAATATATTGATTTAAGCTGAACAGTCTAATTATGAAAATTTGATTTGTCTATAAAAATTATAAAACCTTTGGTACCAATTTTCGATTTCATAATCTAAACACAAGAAATAGAAAGCCACTGTGAACAAGTGTGTATTGATCTGCTCATCACGTTCTAGTCATTTTCTGATATAACCATAAAAAGTAGGTGTTATAATAGCAACGTAACATCCCATTTTTTTTTTCGTCGTGACTATTGTGATTTTCAAAGCTTATTTACTCGCAAACTATAAGACTTGAGAGAAAATTGACATGAATAAAAAGTGTTAATTTTAAAGCTATTCTATATGATACAACCATAAAAATTAGGTGTCCTAATATCAAGGCAACATCCCAAAATTTTTCTTGTCCTGCGGCCATTGTAATTTTCAAAGCTGATTTACTCGCAAACTATAAGACTTGAGAAAAAGTGAATAAGAGTAAAAAGTGTTTATTTTAGGCTATTCTATATTATACAACCATAAAAAGTAGGTGTCATAATAGCAATATGCAACATCTCAAAATTTTTCTAAGTCCTGCTGCCATTGTGATTTTCAAAGCTGATTTACTCGCACACTATAAGATTTGAGAAAAAATGGACAAGAATAAAAAGTGTTTATTTTTAGCTATTCTATACGATACAACCATAAAAAAGGACCTTGCGCACCCTTTCATTCACCCCAACCCAATTTTGAAATATTTTCTTTAATATAGGGGCATATAGTATAACACTGATCTTGACTTATAGATTTTGAAAGAAATTTGGCAGCTCTGTCAACTGACACAGTGAATCAATTGACAGTTAACTTAAGATTTATCAACATTAAACTTTAAACTGTATTTTATTAAATGTTTTATTTGTGCTGCTACATTGTTGTTGTCAGTGTCATTGTCATGTTTTGTCCATTTTTAGGTGACCCAAAACAAAACTATAGCACACTTTTGGCCGTTGTCAACAAAAGCAAACTCAGAAACAGTGTCTTATCCATAAACTCGAGTTTGGCAGTAATGGTTGTGTAAAACGACCGGTTGCCACTTAACCAAGAAGTGAAGTGAAGTTAAGCTTGTTATAGCATATTCAAGATAAGAAGGTTCCCGTGACAGGTCAAACTTTTCCGTTTCATGCATACCAGTTTCCGTGAATAAAAATATTATGTTTTAAAAATGTCTTTTTCAGTTATTTTTGTCAACAATGCAACAATTAATTCCACATTAAAATCAGTCCAGTTAAATATAATTATTTATAATTCTGATAAAATATTTGTTTAATTAAGTATTTATTTGAGTCATGAATCGGAACTTATACTTTACACAAACATTTTATTTTTAAACTTTAGAATTATAATTTTATTTAATTAGGCTGATATTCTTGTTTTTATTTAATGTGGAATTAATTATTACATTTTTGATAAAAATAACCTAAGGAGATAAATTATTTTTTTCATCACGGAAATTAGTATGCATGAAACGGAAAAAATCGATTTGTCAAGGGAACTTTCTTATCTTGAATGTACTATATTTAATTTTATCACTGATTAGCCTTTCAGAAACAAGGGGTTAATAAGCAAACATATTTATGTCAAAAACAAATTAATCACCTTTTGACAGCCCACTTTCTGTTATTCATGTCCTGTTCATTGCTTGTGCAGTGGCTTATGTTCTTAGCATATTAATAAAATTGATAAAATGAAATTCAGGTCCATGGTGAGTAACCAAAGCTTCTAACATATCGAGCTTCTCTATGCTTCCGAAGTCACCTTGCGCCCAGACATGTGCACCATCAGAAGATCAATTTTAGCAGAGCTTTGCTACTCTTTTTGAGAAGAAGTGTTTTTCATTTTCATTCAATCTAAAAAAAAATTACATGTAATTTTGAACAACAACATAGTGTAGGTTATTTAATGGAAAACATAATATTAAATTAATTTTAAACTATTGTTTATTTAATGAAAAAAATATTACACAACTTTGCTCACCTATCATTATTGGATTTTTAAGTATTCCTGAATTTATTTCACTTGGAGGAAGTTATTTATTGCATACTCAACTCAAGATATTCATCTTCAAGTATTTGTGTTTCAAAATAACACTAGTTTTTCTGTGTTCATAAGTTGTTTTTATCGATTTCAAAATTAATGTGCATCCAGAAATGTAACCTCTGTTGAAGCCGATGGTCTGTAAAATATTTTAGTGGATTCATAACAATATAAAGTTCGCTCGTTTTTTAGTATGGGAAAGTTCAACTTCATACATTTTGGTAAATAACTATTAGGCCAAAGATGAAAGCGTTCTTGGTGATTCCATGGTGATCTGATAAACTTAAGTAAGATTATGGTAGCTAACCAGGTGGGCTCAGCTATATTAGCATGAAATAGTATGAAACAATGAAAGGTCAAAAAGTTATTAAGTTTAGAAAATCACAAGCAAACAAACCGATAAAACTGCCGAATCCCTTCGTACACACAGGTACTGTTATTGAATCAAGAACAGTGAGTGTCAAAAATCTTAAAAAACATGCTTAAAACACATAAAATCTGAAGATAAATTAGAGATTTAAACAAACCAACAATGTAATAATGAAAAATGAAATGCAAATGTGTGCGTTCTACTTCTATGATGAAATGACACGACACGACACACACACATGCACCCAAAAGCAAAATGGCGTCAAAAAAAATGGCGGAGACTGTCTCAGAGCCGCTCCACTAACGACCCGCTAGTTATAGGGGTGATTCCAACGCCTGATTACAACATGATTATTAAAGGGTCGCCGAGACATACGTAGTATCTCTATGTAGTCTGTGGTCATCGGAGATCCATCAATAAATACTGAAATTGAATTAGATAAATATCGTGATAAATATTGAACGTCTAGCATACATACACCTACCATTCTGACATTCTGTGATTTGGCTGCATGAACTTTAGTTTCCTTCCCTTGGAAAATAAATATTTAAAAAAATATATAATGGCGAAAAATGGTGGCCGACAGTGGCCATACTTTGCGACTAATTTCTTCAATTCTTCAGCCAGTATGTCTGAATTAGATGAATATATTTTGTGATAGTTATTGTGAGTTGTAATGTTTCATGCTCAATAATAACAAAAATGTCGACACCAGTGTCGAATCGTAAATATGGAGCACAAAAAGTGCGCCTTACTAGTAAGTTTTTAAGATTGATTAAGTACATTTTGATTCGTATCAATGAACTTTTATTAATTTGTTTATATTTCTTATTCTGTTTTAGTCTTGTGCGCAAGGAATTTAGTCCGCAGGGATCTCTTTCGTAAGTCTTACACGTATTTTTAGTTTCACTTCTCTTTTGACAGCAATATAGGAGTCAAGGTCTGTGAATTAGAATTTCATAAAAGTTATAACAATATTTTTTATTTAAATCCCAATAATTCAATTTCATAAGAAGAGTTTGCTTCTTTGAAAAGTATCCTCTGAATCAGGATTTCATCAAGAAATGCATTTGTTTGATTGTTATCCAGGATTCTTGGCCAAGGCCATAGCGGATAATGACAAATTTCCTACTTTGTGACCTGGAGAAGAACAAAAACTTTCAATGGTGGTCTTTTTAATCACAATCACACAACTGGCTTCGGCGGGGAATGTTTTTTTGTAGCGAATCTGATGACTAGAAAGCTGGTAAAACTAAATATGGTTTCGTATACAAAATATGCAGTGTTATCAAAACTAGTAAATTTTTAGCGTTCCTCTAAAATGGTCCCTATATATACAATACTAGCTGTGCCCGCTAACTACGTTTCGCATTAATTAAGCTCATCATTCAAAACTTTCTGTATAAAAAAAGCCTACAACCTATTCTCAGACCTACCAAATAAACACAAAAAAATTCATAAAAAACAGAGGAGTTTGATAACAAACCCTGTAACACTAGATATAATGTATATCTAATAGATAAAAATCTTGTCTATAATTATTCTTACAGGCTTACCAGACCCATTTGCAAAAATATCAGTAGATGGTAGTGGCCAAGTATATTCAACAAATGTTGTTAAAGCCACCTTGGACCCGAAATGGAATACACATTATGACTTATATCTTACAAAAGGAGATGGTATCACAATAAGGTAATCTGATTTTCTTTGGAAAATATATATCTATGAGGTTGTTGTCAATAGTCTGGTAGATTCTTATGGTGATAATGCCATTGTAGTTTGTGTTAGTTAATAAGTGAAATTTAAGTGTTTGTGTGTATCTATATTTATTTGTTGTACATACGTATATAAAATAAAATTTATCAAGTATGTACCTATTTAGAGATATCAACAGCAGCAAAGAATTATGTCTACAAAATGTTTTATTTCAAATCTTTTAGTTACTCTTTAGGAGAACTTTTTTATTTAAAACTTATCCCATCCCATGAAACATTTTTTTTTACGTTTTGAAATTAGTGTGCCTCATCTGGGCAAGCATGATTCTAGTGCCAAAATGGCCGGTCTTATCTAGTATAGAAAGTATTTTTGTACTAAAAGAGCGGTTCGCGCTATATATAATTTACGAGCAAGAGATTCTCTACGGGACTTATTTAGAGAAATTAATATATTGACTTTAGCAGGACAGTACATTTATCAAAATTTGATTTATGTCTATAAAAATTATAATACATTTGAAACCAATTTCCAAATTCACCATCTAAACACAAGATACGAAAATAAACTTGCCGTTCCAACATTCAGGCTTCAAAAAACTAGAGGCTCGTTTATGGGGAAATGTATAACCTTTTATAATTAGCTTTCGCAAAGTGTTACTGACTTGCCATTTGATAAGTTTAAAGCGCATGTAAAAAAGACTTATGAGTAAAGGATATTATAAAGTCAACGATTATTTGAATGATGCCAATGCCTGGTGTTAATTTTTCAGATAATGAATCGTGTTGTTATGTATAATTATTTGTTTAAACAAATATTATTTTTGGTAATGACATAAGTAGTAAGAAGAGAACTGACACATCTAATCTTGTAATGGAAGTTGAGCTCAAACTTCTGCTGTGAGGTCAGCTTCCAATTGACGACTCTGTAACAATACAGGGAGAAAAAAATAGCCCTTGCTGGTTTTCTTGCTGGTTCTTTCCAGTACAAGGTCTCCCGCCGTAGACTTGTGAACCAATGGCGTAGCTGCTTTGACGTTCAAAAGAGATTGTAACAATCCAATTTGAATAAAAGATATTGAATTTGAATTAGGCCTTATACAAATTATGCAAAGAAAAAAATTATGTGACGTTAATGTTATGCTTTTCGATTATTATGCTTAGTGATTTATGCCAAGTGTCTTTATGACAAACAACATTATGCCAAATTAAAGATCCCCGTGTGTATGTGTTATCAATAATTTGTCCAGTCTTCTATATAGAAGACTGGACAAAATATTGATAACACACATTTGTAGTGAAACTCCTTCGTAGGGTCCTGATTGTGGCAAAAATTTTAGCCAAGTGTCCATTTGGTACCTCCAGTTCTATGTACTCAAGCTTTATTCAGATATACTTTACATCCTTATTAATGCTATGCACTGATTTAATATAAAATTTTAGTGTTTGGAATCAACGCAAAGTGCACAAACGACAAGGCTCAGGATTCCTTGGCTGTGTCAGAATTCAACCATCAACAGTCCACAAATTGAAAGATACTGGGTGTAAGTATCATTGAGATGATAATAATAATTTTCAGTGACTTTTTTACTCATTTCCTTGAAAATACCAACTTTAGAAAACGGGTACACTACATAAATACGAAAGACACAATCACGAATTTCATAATCCCAAATTATTCATAATACTGATTTATCATAAACCCTTTCAAACCTTAATTTCAGAAATCCTAATGTTTATAATTACGAATGTCAGAATGCGAAGTTTCAAGATAGGTAGTGATTGTACTCGTAAGTAACCTGAAATATCATAAATTTGAATTCGAAAAATCCGAATAAACATAAGCCCAATAAAAAAGGCCTTGAAAAATGGCTTGAGCAAATCTAATAACTAACCACCATTCCATAGTACTAGTCTTTATCCAAAGAACTATTCTGAAGGTGGAACGATTAAATTACGGATGCATAGGTATCCTGTATAAATCATAACATGACTGAAGTGATTTATAATCGTGCATCGTGGTCACAGTTGTAACTTAACCTACCAATTACAACTCAATGCTGAATAAAAAAACATGTTGCTCTAACCAAGTGAAATAGATTTAATTTTGTCGGCAACTGGCGGAGGGCTTAAATAAGCCTCCTCCTGTCCTGCCACCATCCGCGCTTATCCGCAGATCCGCGCTGTGGCCTCCTGTGTGAGCCTTCCTCGCACTCGCCACAGAGAGTGCAAAAGCTGATATTTTCTTCCCGATTGTGGTGCGCGGTATCCTCGTCCGCCCCTCATTCATAGCATCTCGGGGTGCTTTTCCTCCCGGTAATGTGGGACAGATGTCTGCCAAAGTAACCATGCCCTGACAGTACCTTTGTGAGCCAAAAGGACAGTGACCCTGTGCTGGCATCCCGAAGCACGGGCCGGACCGCTACTATTGTCTGGAGGCCGGCTCTGGGCTCCTTTAGGCACTCGAGCCACCTGTTCAGGGTGTAGCGCTGCACGGATTCCCTGTGGGCTCGACATTTAAAATAAAATACTTGGAGGAGTAATGTCAAGACATTTCTTCTCCAAACCAAGGGCAGCATCAGCAGGTGGTCCCCACCGCGGAACAGGGTGGCCTCTGTGTGTTAGCCACCCTAAGTCCCAATCTTTCCATGCGGTGGACCACCTGGACTGTGTCCACTTTGCCAAAGCGCGCCACCGCAGCGTAAGTGCCGACGCGCGCAGTAACGAGTGTGTCATCGGCGTAACATTCCGCAAAAACATGGCAACAATGCACCTCGTAGGGCCCAGCCATACCCCATATGTTCCACAAGAGCGGCCCCAGCACCGACCCTTGTGGAACCCCACACATCATTCGCCGCTCCACAGAGCGCTGTCCGTCGATCCGTCGCTGACAGACCACTGACCGTTCCGTCAGATTGTCCGCCGCCGTCCGCCTGAGGTACGGGGGCACTCCATGGTATTGGAGTGCCTAGGCCATGGGTTGCGGACCTTTATATATTAACGTGCCATTTCTTCTAAAGAAATGTTTAATGACGCTATAGACGTGCCGTCATATAATTTTAACTTCGAGATTATTGGGAAAATAATAATACTAAATACTACCATACCAACTAAAAATTCTTAGTGAATTTTGTGATCGGTAGCATGTCTAAAATATTGTGTCGCGTGCCTTTGGTTCGCCATCCCTGGCCTAGGCGCTGCATACGAAAGGCAGGACGGTAAATGCAAACGTGTTGTCGAGTGACACCCGTAGAATCTCAGAGAAGGAGGGGTTTACGATCGCTTACAATTTGACAGTCGCAGTTCATCCATTACTCCTTTATAAATGGAAGTCGGCACAGAGTTTTGTGTTCACGGCGCAATGGCTGTCAAATTATAGGCGATCGTTATATTTTTTTTCTTAGACACACCTGACTCACCTACTCTATTCAAATCTTTTTGTTTTGTAGATAGAAAATGATTTTGCCCATTCATCGTAGTTTAACCTCGAGTATATGTGTGACGCTCCGACCGTCTCGGCCCAGGCCTACGTACTGTAAACCCCCTAGTAGCTCCTCCGTTCTCGCTGACCCCCTATGTGTAAATCGTCCGTTACCAGGCTCCCGTCACGCCTTAAGGTGTTTTCAGACTACGCAATAATATAATAGCATATAGTTCATAGCACAGCAATATCGCGCACCATACATTTATTATGGATACGTTCACACTTAGCTGTACTATATATTATTGGTTTACTATACGCAAAAAATTATTTGCTATACTATATAGCACAATAGTATAGCGTGGTCTGAAATGAGCTTTAGTCGCGTGGCTCTGCTCGTGCTCAAAATTGAACTGCTGGCGATCTACTTCAATATTTTTAGACTCTAATATATCGACTTTGTGTGTGGCTGACCGGCTGACCCCAGCTGGGCCACAAAAAAAACTGAAAAATAGATTGTTTGAGTATTCCGCTATACTGTGTAGAGTTTGTCGGCAAGTTTCAGAGTTTGTCGTTTGCGCGTTTCAGAGATATGTTTGGCTCAGCTGGACTAACGTTACCCCAGCCGGGCCACACATATCTCTGAAACGCGCAAACGACAAACTACTGCTTTAACATTCGAGCAAACAGATTTTCGCTGCGTCGCGTTGTTTTGGAAATCCAGCTGGCTCAGTTGCAACAACTTTGCTGCAGGTGAGCTCTGAAACGGTAGATCGACAAGCTCTGAACCGGTAGATCGACAAACTCTGAAACTTCCCCGACAAACTGCCGCCTATCTATATCAGTAAACAGATTTTCGGCTATGTCGTTCTGTCGTTGAGATCCGTGTGGCCCAGCTGGGGCAACTATACCCCAGCTGAGCCACACATATCTCAGAAACGCGCAAACGACAAACTCTGAAACTTGCCGACAAACTAGATATTATAGCGGCATACTTAAACAATTTTTGTGGCCCAGCTGTGGTCAGTCACACCGACTTTGTGAGGTGCAAGTATGTATGATGCAGGATTGTCGTCTACGTAGATAGATTCTTTGGCGCAGATATAAGTATATAGGCATGTTGTAGAATTTCATGTCTATGCATCATACATAGTAAGTAATCAAGGTAGGTGTTGATCTGCTTAAGAAAGTCAATAAAAAATAGGCTAGGCTTTCAACATGGTTTATAAGAGAACCACCAAACACACCGCTCCAAGTTTATAGAAAAATCGGCGGGATCAAAAACGTCGCGTGTCGCGTTTTTTAACCGACTGCAGAAAAGGAGGAGGTTCTCAATTCGATGCGTATGTTTTTTGTGTGTATGTTACGCGATTACGCCGCCAATTGTGGACCGATTTTCGTAATTCTTTTTGTATTCGAAAGAGTATACTCCCGGGGTGGTTCCAAGGTCACCGAAGTCAGGATTTAATAATGGGATCCATAAAAATCGAGGGAAACCCTTAAATTTTATAGGTACGTCCATCGTGTTTCATGTTTTTTCCGAAGCTATTCACGTATTTGTGTCTGGTAGTTATGAACCGAGCTGATGATGGAAGGATCCTTAACTGTTGTACTTTACTCAGGTCAAGTCCAAAAGTTAAGGTTCCTTCCATCATCAGCTCCGTTTAATCAACCAAATTTTGAGACTATCTAGGAGATCAGCGTTTGGCACCGACTTATATAGAAGTGTGATGTTGTCTGTACCTATTCTTATATTATTTTTAACTTTTTAGTGTTTTTGAAGCCGGTTTTTATTTTTTGTAAAATATTTTTTTTTTGACAAGTACCGCGCGTTCCTTTGATAAAATAAAGCGATGAGCTTTGATAGAAGAAAGCGATGAGGGTCGATTCTGGCTTATTTGTGTATCTATAAGTATCGGTAATTTTTTTTCGTCTCAAAAAGCACTCGCGATCGACCGTTTGAGCACCGCTGTTCCTACCTATCCATTTCCGATGCAATCAACTTAAAATCAATCCATTTTTTTATTATTGATATTAATTATTTATTTTAGCAATTAATTTTCGGAAATTTAAAATTCGGATCGGAATATAGTTTATTAGACCAACACTACGGATTTTTAATGCTCAGTAATTATAATATTCGGAAAATTAAAAATTCGTATTTAAAACATTTTGAAAATCTGAATATTTAAATTCGGAAATACATATTTTGGAATTTTTGAGTGTTACCATGGCAAATATTATTTAACATTTTCAGATCAGTGTTTAGAGCTCTGTGAAGATGGGTCAGGTGAGACATGTGGAGTGCGAGGCCAAGTCATAGTATCGCTCCTCTCTAGAGATGGCACTAGGGGTGAGCCTGCCTCTGCTGCTGGGGAAGGATCCCCATTGGCAGTAGTAGGCCCTGCCGGCGATGTCAGACCTCCTAGGGATCCTACTATCAATACTAATACTTCACCAGTGTCACTGCCACCTCCTTGGGAAGAGAGATTTACACCTAGTGGCAGGTATTGTGTATATAATATTTTTCATTTTGTAACTCTTACCTTTCACAATACACAATGGTCAAGTCAGATGCTATAAACACTTGGAATTTATTTCGTAATGGATACTATCTACTATGGTCATTTGTCGCATTCAACGGCGTCATGCGATCTTGACCAGATTGTCGGTTTACCATGTCTATGGTCTACCAACACTGCGGTTCCCGGTACGCGGCTACCACTTAAGGACCTTTCTGCCACAATAGTAGTTACACAATATAGAGATAATACAGTAGCCCGACTCAGGCGTGTCTTTGAAACTGGGTGCTAGGGTTGGTACCTACAAAAAATCGGTGAACGTATACGTACAACAATCTCGGCCGGCGCGCAGCGTGACACTGCGTTGCTATGCCGTTCAGAGCATGCTTGGCGGCCGTGTAAACGACGTTTGTATGTGTGCGTGCGCCGATTCGTCCCTTTATATGGAGTCAGGAGTACTGTATCGTTCTCTATATTGTGGTAGTTAGTCCTCCGTCTCCTACAAGCAATGTGCCCTGCGTGCTGGTACTTAACATTCGCAATTCTTTAAGCATAAAAACTGCTTAATTTTAGAAATAACAAATGTTCATAAACTTATCAGGAAAAAGAAATCAAAATGTCAAATTTGTATACTTGTCCCTATATGAATTGTTAGATTTTCCTGTTGCAGAATGACAATAATACAATCGCCAAAAGTACAAATTTGCTTATTCTAATAATGTGTTTCTTTAACATTCTTTACGCCGCGACTATGAAAGTTCTTTAACAGTCTGATGGAGCAAGCTTATAATCTACCTGCAAGTGCTGTGCGCTTCGAATTCTTTGAGTGATTTATCTTTCAGCAACCCAATTGACAGTTAACCTTAGATTTAACAGCTTGTTAGTTAATTTTATCGCTGATCAGCCTTTCAGAAACCGGGGGTATATCTATTAAAAGATTCGTTAGTCAGGCTTCGCGGGTAGGCAGAGAAATAACACAATATAAATTTGATCTCTAGATAAATTATTGATTAATATTATATATTGTACATATTTTCTATATTTTAGTCAGTAGTCAGTCAATAGTCAGGCTTCGCGGGTAGGCAGAGAAATAACACAACATAAATTTGATCTCTAGATAAATTATTGTTTAATATTATACACGGTTATTTTTTTATCACCCTGGTTATTTTAAGGGTGGCTTCAGGACACGGTAGAAGAATTATTTAACCATTAATAATAAAATTTACTCACCTGTTTAATTAGATATTTATTATCTAAAATATCCAAAAAATACTGCACTGGTATGGACACTGAGTGAAGTTGTAGGCAAAACATTGAATGAACGCGAACTAGCAACAACGTCGCCGATTCAAAGTCATCACTGAGTTGATCACAATTTCACCTTCCTACTTTACGGGCTTAGGACCGGCAAAACAAAGTTTTTAAAGAAAACAAACAGTACTAAGTAGGTATTACGGTTATGGTAGGTTGTTTTGGCGTAGTTAAAAAATTGGAATCAACTTTAAATACTTACCTACCTAGGAAACCATTTAAATCAACTTTAGTTCTAATAACAAAAGAGTTCTAAATTTAAAGGAAGTCCTCTAACTCATACATAGTCGTGCACGTTTAAAACTATACATGACCACAACAACATATCACTTTGGTTAGTGTTTAACGTCTCGAAATGCAGTTTTCGCTTCCAAGTCTTACGTTTGTGGGTTCTCTTTCTTACACCAAACACTTAATTTCACTTGACAAGTAAAAATCTACGGTCTACCGGAGTAAGGTCTGTGTATTCGCGAGATGTGTTAACTTGAAACTAAAATTCCGAATGCGCCCGATTGCCGCGCGTCAGGCGCGGGCGCGACATCGCGATACGTTCACACGCGCCGGGGTCAAAGGCGAACTAAAGCCGTTCGGCTCGTGCCGACAAGCGACAGCAAACAACAAAACGCCGCCGCCGGCGCTCGGCGCCGGCGCCGACTGTCTCTGTCTTTCACTATTGTAGTGTCTAGTGCAATAATAACTCTTATTTCAAACGAGTTGTAGATTGATCTTGCTTGAATTAATAATGCGACGTTGCCGCATTTTCCTAAGCCCGTAGTAGTAAATGTTTTATTCATTCATAATCTTACCTTATCTTGTAGTAAACAAGAACAATGTCTATAATTTAATATTATTGGCGGATAAAATTTAAAAAATATAACCACATGTTTTTTTTATTGATATGAGTCGTCTAGCGTCTACCGAGCTGCCTCTAAAATTTTCCAGTATGATAAAAAAATAACCGTGTATATTGTACATATTTTCTATATTTTAAATGTAAATATCTCGCGCCTGGTTCACCCCTTCTCGCTGATATAATTTTCCTGTGTTTATATCGCTGCAGTAGCTTTTTGTAAAAGTTCAACACTTCACTGAAGCTGACATGGAATCTAAGATATTCGACAGCATTAAGAATCTTGAAACCATCATTATGTCGCAGCAAAAGGAATATGACGAGAAACTTCTTCATGTTGCTGCATCATCTCCTCAGAATCCACACATCACTGCGCTCACTAGTGACTATAACAAATTCAAGACATTTACACTTAAAGCACTGAATGGAATCAAGGAACAGTTAATGCTGCTGTCACTACACCAAGATCGGATTGAAACAGGTATGAGACGCAAATCTGGTTGACTCAATCGGTAAAATTATATCTGGCAAGCTTAATATTTCTGATATAGGTAAAATTAATCTCCAAAATTGTCATCGGCTTGGCTCCAGTAAAGGATCAAAACCCCGTCCAGTGCTGGTACGTTTCAAAGCTTATGAAGACCGCCAACTAGTTTGGGATAGTAAGACAGCACTTAAAGGTTCGGGTATCACTATCTCCGAGTTTCTGACGAGATACAGACACCAGATGTTTACTGCGGCTCGCACCCACTTTGGTGTGAGTAAATGTTGGACCACTGAAGGGAGAATCACCATAATTCTACCAGATAGCACACGTCGCAAGATTGAGACGATGCCGGAACTTGACCATGTTATAATACAGTATCCCGTCGACACCGTAGTAGAGGGTAATGCCGCTGAGGCTAATGTCTTAAAGAAGACTACATCTTCTACTGCTGGCCCTTCAGGTTTAAAGAAGACTAGACGCCGCAATTAAGAGGTTGGCCATTTCTATCTCTTTAAAATAGCCTTTGTATTGCTGACAATTGATGTGACCGATAGGTTTGAAAATTACAATAAAACACACATTAAATAAGAGCTATGGTTATGTACATGTCAATAGTTTTTGTTTCATTAAAATCGATGCAGTATTTCCAAAGTTATTAACGCCGAAAGTTACGGTCGCTATTTAAATTTTCAAGTAAGCGCGCTCTAGGTAGGTGACGTCACACATCGAGAGCCGGCAGCCGCTCGCTCGCTAGTCGCAGTCATAGAACACATTTACTCAAGAGGTCGCAGTTGCTCTGAGTTTTGTGTCGTACATACCTACTGCGCTCCGTGTAACTTGACTTTTATTGTTTATTAGCCTTTTAATTACAACAATGGAAAGGATTTCCACATGGTCAATCAGATAATTTACCAAAAGTAGACAGTTTTATGGTGACTCAATATTTTTCCGAAAATAGTGATTATATAGCAGCGGAAATGCGAGGACTCAAACTGAAACCTCAATATGTTCGGAAGTGATCGGATTCGGTATATCTTCATGGAGTAGGTATCTTGTGAATCAGTTCTTTTTGCCTACATTTTTGCACTACAGATCGTTAATTTTTTAACTGTCTTTTGCTGACAAGAAAACTTAAGAGGGCAAGCATCTTTTTTTTAGTACTAGTCTTCCTCCAACCAATTTATATTTGAACTAATTTTCTATGTCATTTGCAATCTGAAATAATACACTCGCGAGAAAAAGTTTGGAATCAGTTACTTGAAATTGATTCCGCGTGATCTTGCTTACTAAATAAATTTTTAATATTCATAAAAATGACATAATGTTAAAAGTGCAACTGTCCACTTTAAATCGATATAAAATTAATTCATATCGAGCCCGTAATTGTGGAGTTATCCCGGATTAAGAGGATTGTGAAGTAATCGTGCGCGGCGCGAGTAGGTATTTTCTAAAATGCTATCTGTTTCACACCGCTCGGCCTCCCGTCTGGCGTTTACACCACAAATACAACACGCGCAAATTCTCACGCACACAACGACAGCAGCGCGCGACTCCTCGGCGCGAGAACTCGAGATCATTATTTTACCGTTTGTAATGTTTTGCGTTGCTTAGGTATTCCTGACTGCCTTTCCGCTCGCAACTTTGCCTTCATTATTTTCGTTTTTCGTGAGGGAATTTTGTTTTCCCGTATGAAAAATTATTTTATAACCTTATATTACTCAGTGTTAAGTAAAGCGCTCTATGATGCCAATTGAAGCGAATACTTTTAGGGATAAGTCTTAACACTCAGTGATAATGTAGCAGTCTATTAGTCAAAAAAAAATTTAAATCAGCCTTGTAGTTTTTAAAAATAAATAATATAATAAATAAAAATAGCTTTATTTCTAAAAATCATTTTAACAATAATTATGCCGAGACTTCCCAGTGAGCTAGTTTTTGAGTTTATTCATTACAAACAAAAATACAAATCTTCTTTCTTTATAATATTTTAGTAGATAAGTTTCGTAAATTATTTCAGTATTCCTTTGAAATTTATAGTGTAGGCACTTACTTGGTATCCCTACCAAGTCCTACTTTATAGGACTGAGCTGTTATTTGTTATCTATCGTACATTTACCTGTCTAAAGAAAATGACTTTTTGTAAGATGAGTGTTATACTGAATTAAAATGATTTTTATTTGAGATGTGAATCAATAATGGATCCTTTTATGAAAAAAATAAACACTAAACATAAAATGACATTTATAATTGTTTAAACAAGAAATATCAAGAAATCAATAAAAGCTATTTTATTTATTTTTTTATTAACAAGAGGTCTGTTGTTAATAAAAAAAAAAAAGCTTTTATTGATTCCTTACAATAATATCACACTTCATATATTCATTATCATATTATATTACTTATATTACTTACTTATTTAATTCATGTAGGTGTCTATGTTACAAATTATAATACATTTATCTATAATTTCAATTTAATACATCATATAATTAATTCATTTTTGATTTAACATTCATGTAAGTTCAATATTTGATTAAATTCATTTGGCACATTATTTGAAATTTATTATTGCAATTTAATTTAATGTTTGTATTTATATGTAGTCTACTAAATTTTATATTTGTATTGTTTTTTTTTTTTGTTTTCTTTCTTTTTTTTTTTGTGCACGTCATGTCACTCTTGTTTTATTTCGGGATTTCCTGTCGCAGGACTGCTGGAAGAAATTTCGGAAGAAATAAGCAGTTCCTTTGTACGTCATATTTTCTATTGTGCCTGTGTTTGTTTGTTTGATTTCTATGTATGTGCATAAATAAATAAATAAATAAAAATAAATAATTAATACCATTAGAATTTCCTAAGTAAATTATTTACATTATTTTGATTAAGTTAAACATTATTCACAATAAAATCATTTGACATATTATTTACCATTATTTATAACAGAATATTACGATTTGATTAATACTGTAGTAATTTATGAAATAAAATACATTCATTATTTTTGGTTAAGTTAAACATTAAGTATTTCTTTTCCATTTGTTATTATATTTAATGATTATTATAAAATTATTGTTTGTTAAATTAGTAGATCTTGTTAGTAACTTTGTTAGATTTTGTTAGTAAAAAGTTTATTCTAAATTTTTTTATTAGTATGTTAGTAGAGTTAGTGATGTTAGTAGAGTTAGTAATGTTAATAGAGTTAGTAATTGTAAGGACCGCCAACTGCGGTAAAAGCCTCCTCCAATTCCTTCCACCTCGTTCTGTCTCTAGCAAGTCTTGTCCAAACTCTTCCCGCGATTTTTGTAATGTCATCACTCCATCTCATGTACGGTCTGCCCCTACGACGCATTTTGTTTATTGGGTACCAGTCCGTGGTTATTTTTGTCCATCTTTCGTCTTTGACTCTCTGTATGTGCCCTGCCCATCTCCATTTCAACCTAAGAACTTGCTTAGTTGCGTCCTTTGCGTTAGTTTTATCTCTTATTGCGCTATTTTTCACCTTATCTCTCCGTTTCAGACCCATGTAGCTCCTCCTCCTCTTGTTAACTTAAAAATAAATAACAAAAAATCTATTATTTTAGAAAGATAAATTAATACTTTTACATACAAACTAAATAGGAGCAGGAATTTAAAAAATATAAAGTAATAATTATGCATCAAATAAAAAATACCTCTCATTTTTATACACTAATCTTGGGTAGTTATACTAATAGTCTTAGAATTCTAATTCTATGTTTGTAACTGCACCCACGACACAAGAGAAAATCCTAGTGTGGGGCGACGTTTTTATTAAAAAAAAAAAACACGTTGGACGCACCTAAAAATTTAAGGATTTCCCTCCATTTTTATGGGATCCCATCATCAGATCCTAACTTTGGTAACCGTGGGACCACCATTGGAGTATAATCTTGAGAATACCAAAAATAATTTTGAAAATCGGTCTGCAATTGGCGGCGTAATCGCGTAACATACACAAAAAAAACATACGCATCGAATTGAGAAACTCCTTTTTTGAAGTCGGTTAATAAATACCTATACCTATGTAATCAGCTGCTTTAAATTTATAGTTAAAATGAAAAAAAAACTTCAAAACCGTACGAAGGGTGCCTTCTTCCCATATATGCCTACCCTGCCTACCCTACATACTCGTATATTATTTAGGTACTTTGTCGTTTGTATTTTTTATACAATCGTAGATTCCATAACGCGAGTAAAACCTTAGAGCCCAGCTTTAGAGGAATAAAATTCAAATAAAATAATATTAAAAATAACGCTACTTGCATAGTCTATTACACGTTTTTAGTTGCTCCAACTTCATACATTGCATAACAAATACCTATCACAAGAAACAAAATACGAATTTATTTTGAGTTGGTTTCTTTATAGCGCATATTTATTATAACAAACAACTACTTACATACTTACATTTTTTTCCTTTTTTGGTTTTGGGAATTTACAGTAAAGTTAACAGGCTACAGGCTGCTAACCCTTAAATAAGGAAATTTGTATTGAAATAAAATCTTTAAAATAAAACACTAAAATCAATAAACGTATTCAAAAAGATATTTACTTTTTCATGTATAAGGTATTTGTAAAGATTAATAGTTCCGACTTGAGTAATAACTTTCACTATTGATCGATATATCGATGTTACTTTCTCCTCCCTAGGCGACAATAACTACGATAACATTATGTCACATCACTATCACTACATTGTACCCCTGCCCCCGACCCGTATCGTGCGATAGAGAGAGTTGCAAGAAATGGTCGAAATTGCCTACAATTCCTGTTTGAAATATTGTTTCGGGCGATAACTGTTTAACCCCCCCAAACCTTTATGAAATTAGACGCTTTTGGTCTCATTAGATTCAGTATACCTTAATCTATGTTTGTACGTTTTGCTTTTTTTGTAATTCAGTATAATTTAGTTAAAAAAAGACAAAAATGCTCAAGGTAGTTTTTAAGTCGAAAATATAGATATTTAGATGCTAATAACTTATATTCTGAGCAATATTTCTTCAAAATCAAAACGTACAAACCTAGTTTTTCATTATATCTACAAGATTTCCAAAAATTATGAAAATTGGACTATGTTTAGAGGGAGAAAAGCGTTATCGCTTTTTGTATGAAAATTTACAGCTTCACAATCCTCTTAAGTGAAGGAGGTAGGAAAACAAGGAAATAGGGAAAAATAATGAATGAATAAAACAACAAAAATTATTAAATAAAATTTTTATTTATGTTTAAAAATAAGTGTCAATATTTTGTGTTCCCTCCCCTCGCCCTAATAACTGCTCCAAGACGATTCTTCATAGATCTGATCAGCTTCTGAATTGATTCTTGTGGAATACTTTCCCACTCCTCAATCAACGCTGATTTCAGCTCATTCAGACATGAAGGAGCAGGAGTTCTGGAACGAACCTTCCTCTTCAGTTCATCCCACACGTGCTCAATGGGATTCAAGTCAGGGCTGAGCGCTGGCCAGTCCAATGTGGCAATACCGACTTCTTCGAGGTATTCCGTTGTTACACGGGCAGTGTGACAACGAGCGTTATCGTGCATAAGGAGGAAGTCATCACCGATGTATCCCGCATAGGGAACGACATGGAGAATATCGGAAATGTACCGGTCCGAAGTTAGACCGCCTCCTCGTCCCCCGCCAGGCACGAAAACAAGCTCGGTTTTACCATCGAAGGAAATGTCGGCCCACATCATACAAGAGCCGCCCCCATAAGCCACTGTTTCAGCGACACAGCACTGTGCAAATCGCTCCCCAGGCCGCCTGTAGACCCGTCCTCTTCTGTCGCTACCGTGCAAACACATCCTGCTTTCGTCGGAGAACAGGACTTGCCTCCATTGCTCAACCTCCCAATCAAGATGGGTGCGAGCAAACTGAAGGCGTGCTTGTCGGTGAGCTGCCGTGAGTTTCGGGCCTGTGGCAGGCCTTTTTGGAGTCAGATTCGCTTGCTTGAGTCGTCGACGAACTGTCCACTCGCTGGCTGCTACCCCACGAACATCTCGGAGCTCCTGTTGGACGTCGACACCAGTCAAATGCCGATTTCGGAGAGAGGTTGACACGATAAAACGGTCATCCCTCTCCGATTTGCACCGGCGCCGTCCAGATCTTGGTCTCGGGATAAAGCCACCAGTAAGGCTCCATAAATACTGGCTTGTTTTTAGTGAATTCGGTATCAGTTTAAAAGTAAAGAGTTGAACCTTTAAAATTATGTAATTTTTACGATTATTAAAAAAGTATTAACTACTCAAGATAACGCGCAACCAATTTCAAGTAACTGATTCCAAACTTTTGCTCGCGAGTGTAGTTACATGCATAGTTAATTTTTTTGTAGCTCCTACAAATGTATGTTCTACGACTCATGAAGTCAAACAGTTTAGTGTACATACCTACAATCAAGTGTATTTTCTGTGGTATTGCCTTTTTTTTGAGGCGGAATAATGCGATTATCGATACTGGCACAAAGAGTGACGAGCCCCATGTACCCGTATGCCGGTCTCCGGTTCGCCGGTGGCTAATTCACTAATTCAAAGTCTCCGCCGGAATATTTACGCCCCATATGGTAAAATAACTCGGGATTGGGAAGGTCACTTCTCCGAGCCATCAGACCGGGGACGATCCTGGCGGACTAGCCGCCAGCTTACCCCAAGGGGAGGCACCAGATTGCCAGTTGTGTTCTGTGGTATTGCCTAGGTTATGCTTAGCAACTTTCATACAAAAAATGTCAAGGCCAAATATTTACCGAAGCTTTCGGCAAAAAATGGCCAATGGTTTGAAAGTTAACAAGTTTATGAAGTTGCAGTAAAAGCTAATCAACGGAATAGACACGTAGGTGTCACCTATTTAGGATTAGGTAGGTAGGCAAACGGTGTCCACAGCGCAATCACCGCCATGGACCATCGGTACCGTTTACCTACCGCTAGACCTCCGGAGACAGAGAGTACATCCAAGGGGTTTCTACCCGGGTAGGCCTTCCTCTAGGATGAGTCCTTTTGGGTGGAGAACCCAGGAGATCTCGTCGTGCACCCAACGGCGGGAGAGTTATTAAAAAGCGTTCAGCTTGGTAAAAAAAACAGCTGGGAAATGGTAAATACTATAGATGTACCTATATAGGACCAACAAGCAAATCAAATACCCGCAGGTCTAAGATACTCATTCAAAAGTTAGTAGGTGCCTACTAACGGGTGAGTGTCTATAGGTAGGTGTACATGTTTAGGTAACATGAATCGTATCCTAATCCCATCTAATACTATAAATGCGAAAGTGAATTAGTTTGTTGATTTATTTTTGTTACTTTTTCACACCTAAAATGCTTAACCGATCATCTTGAAAGTTTGCATATACACGTTGTCACAGGTACCTACAGAAAAAGAGATTTCATCCAGCAAAAAATTATAGTTCCATCAGGATTCGCGTAAAACACTCAGCAGCTCAGCTACTATTCATCGCGTCGCCAGAAGGCACTGCTGTGGCGCGATAAAGAAACTAAACACCAAGCGGGCGAAGCCGCGGGCGGCCGCTAATTTTTTTTCTATAAAATTGGGTACCCATGTTGACTTTTGTTGACGGTAAAACCTTTTGTGACCTTCATTTTACCGTCAACAAAAGTCAACATATTTTAATCATACATACCTATGTGGTTTAAAAAGTGACAAAAAGAAGACATTTAGTACACCAAAAAACCTCGTAATACAACTTAGTTATAGGTTATTTTCTAGTAGGTAATAGGTACCCCGAAGCTTAGAATATCTAATTACATATTATAATAAAAATAAAAATGTAATATGTATGAATTTATTATGAAAATGTTTTTATTATGTTTATTATCTAAGTATTTAATATGTTTATTTAGTTTGATTTAATCCTAGAGGGTGGATGGCCGGAATTTTGTCACACAGGCTTGTCATTTAAATAAAATATAGTTGTTAGAGAATAAGATGTAGTACCTATAATGTAAGCCATTGTGAAGATATAAATAAAAATTATTATTATTATTATTATTATTTTACTTACATCAAAATGGTAATCACAACAAAATCCAACGATCTTAGGGCCCGTTTCATAACGTTCATCCACTTTTTACGCCTTTTGGCATTCAATGGCACTTCAAAAAATAGTTTTGTAGGCGTTTTAATAGTTGAATTTGTACACATAGGTACTACATAGTATTTATTATATGACATAATGTTGATTCACATCTTAAGAGCCACGTAAAATCTCTCGCACCAGTAGCACAGAGCTAACGAAGTACGTCAGGCCGCGCGTGCCTCTCCCCGCTGTTGATGTGTGACATCATCAACGTTCCGCGACTCGCTTTATAAATCCGGACGGCACGGCAACTTTGAACGCTTATAACTCGGTCACTTTTTAAGATATCAAAAAAATAAAAACACTGTCGTATTTGTCTAGTGACCTATATTCTGGGTATATCGTTAACAAAAATCGATGGTCAGATTGATTGGCAATAATAACACGCTTTTTGCTTTTTTCGCTTGGCCAGCTTGTAACTTGGTTGTGGTTTTATTGTTATTCGAGTACTTGTTTAGGTAACTGTTATCGTAACTCTCACTCCCAAGTTTACTTTTTTAAATTTGTTTTAAATATACCGAACAAGATTACTTTTATAAATACCCTTCATTATCTAAAACATTTGTTTGTCAAAATAATTTTTGTGAATGTTTTTTCTTCTTCTTCTTCTCTTAATTATGGCGATGTGTCATCGTTGCCAACAACAATTCTGCCAGACAAGTGACTTAACCAAGCATGTGTTACGCGATATACAACTTTTTATCGTTTAATATTAAGTCCACTTGTATGATAACTTGCGCAGGCATGCAGGTCCCACAGTAATCTGGAAAAGACACATGTTATGTAAGTATTGTTAGGGTGTTAGAGTTACAGTTATACATTAAGGGCCCACCATCCGCGCGAGCCCGAGCTAGTTTAGGTAAATTTCTCTAGTCTCCGTTTGTGTGCGTCGCTCACGCACACAAGCGCACTCGGTCGAGCGATCGGTGCGGCCGCCTAGCAAAATACCGTAGGCATTGAGGTAATAATATGTAGATTACCTCAATGACCGTAGGTGTTTATTTTGGAAAATGTTAATAGTTGTTTATTAGTGTTATACTATGGTAAATACAGGCATGTTTATCAAGTTTTATTTTTACAAGCCTTTATTTAGCTTGCACTGTAAGTATATAATGTAGATTTGATCACTTCCCGGTTTCCGATTGGGCTGAAATTTTGCATGCATATGTATATCGCGTGACAGACAATGCAATATTATGATAACATGGAGCTGATCTGATGAAGGAACTGGACGGTGGCAATAGAAACTCCGTAATAAAACGACGCAACCCCATCGAGTTCAGGCTCGTTTGATTCGCATTGACGAGTATTTTGATTCATTATGGTAACCAGGGTCTGATGCTGGAGTTCAAGATGGCCATAGGAACTTCGCAATAAAACGACACAACCCCATAGAGTTTGGGCTCGTTTGATTCGTATTGACGAGTACTTTGGTCCTATATGGTAACCAGGGTCTGATGCTAGAGTTGGAAGGTGGCCATAGGAATTCCGCAATAAAACGACACAGCCCCATCGAGTTTGAACTCGTTCGATTCGTATTGACGAGAACTTGGATACTATATGGTAACCAGAGTCTGATGCTGGAACTGGAAGGTGGCCATAGGAACTCCGCAATCAAACAACGCAACCCCATCGAGTTTGGGCTCGTTTGATTCGTATTGACGAGTACTTTGGTCCTATAGATCCTATAGAAACTATTTAGCCCTCATGACTCATTTCTCGCTTAAGATCATTAGAGAAACAGGAGTGACTGAAAATCAGCGCTATCTGGGATCCTGGATCGTAGATGAGCTTATGCTGAGTCACCTCCTATTGCTCTCCTTTTTGTCCTGTATTGTGATAAATTCTGTGTACTTACCTTATGTGGAAAGCAATAAACGCAATTTATTATTATTATTATATGGTAACAAAGGTCTGATGCTGGAGTTGGGATGTGGCCATAGGAACTCCGCAATAAAACGACACAGCTCCATCGAGTTTGGGCTTCTTTGATTCGTATTGACGAGTACTTTGGTCCTATATGGTAACCAGGGTCTGATGCTGGAGCTGGAAGGTGGCCATAGGAACTCCGCAATAAAACGACACAACCGCATCGAGTTTGGGCTCGTTTGATTCGCATTCACGGGTACTTTGGTCCTATGTGGTAACCAGGGTCTGATGCTGGAGCTGGAAGGTAGCCAAAGGAACTCCGCAATAAAACAACAGAACCCCATCGAGTTTGGGCTCGTTTGATTCGTATTGATGAGTTCTTTGGTCCTATATGGTAACCAGGGTCTGATGCTGCAGCTGGAAGGAGGCCATATGAACTCCGCAATAAAACGACACAGCCCCATCGAGTTTGGGCTCGTTTGATTCGTATTGACGAGTACTTTTGTCCTATATGGTAACCAGGGTCTGATGCTGCAGCTGGAAGGAGGCCATAGGAACTCCGCAATAAAGCAACACAACCCCATCGAGTTTGGGTTCGTTTGTTTCGTATTGACGAGCACTTTGGTCCTATATGGTAACCAGGGTCTGATGCTGCAGCTGGAAGGAGGCCATAGGAACTCCGCAATAAAGCAACAAAACCCCATCGAGTTTGGGCTCGTTTGATTCGTATTGACGAGCACTTTGGTCCTATATGGTGACCAGGGTCTGATGCTGGAATTGGGAGGTGGCCATAGGAACTCTGCAATAAAACGACACAGCTCCATCGAGTTTAGGCTCGTTTGATTCGTATTGACGAGTACTTTGGTCCTATATGGTAACCAGGTTTTGATGCTGTAGCTGGAAGGAGGCCATAGGAACTCAGCAATAAAACAACACAACCCCATCGAGTTTGGGCTCGTTTGAATCGTATTGACGAGTTCTTTGGTCCTAAAATAATAGTAAAAAGATTTTTAAAAACAATCTTATATTTAATGCCCTAATAAGACGAAAATAAACTTAAATTTATTACATGATACATTTTTTATGAAATATAAAAGCTTGTCGCAAGATTTACCTATTTTATAAAAACAAATATTTTTTCTTAGAATTACCAATATTTATTGAAATGAATATTTTCTTGTGTTCAACGCACTTTTTAGTGCATTGTAGCCATTCGCTGGATTGTAATGAAAAAATAAATTAATGTTTATTTTCCTCTTTTTAGGGCATTAAAATAAAAGTTTGTTTTTATAAATCTTTTATGATTGCGGCCAACTTGGGTTTTAGTTTTTTTTAATGGTGTACCTACTGTATTTTACAAGTCATGCACTTTCATTTGATACCCATATTGTGGGGATTGTACATAAAAATAATCTGTCAATTTGTGACGGCGGCTGTAACTGAATGAAGTTAAAATAAACTCAGAATTGTATTTTGTGGTTTTAATATAATTACGAACCATACAATGTTATAAAAGCAATGGAATGTCATTACTTTTCTCCATTTTCATTAACTCGACTACAAGAGTTATTACATCCAGATTTCATATCTATGCAGACGACTTACAGCTCTATCAACATTTCAGCTTAAACGATGCTAGAACTGCTATCGTTGCTATGAACGATAACATTCAGCGTGTTAACGAATGGAGTAAAGCCTATGGCCTCGCAATTAACCCGGGTAAATCTCAAGCACTACTGATCGGTAGTAGATACTATCGCAACGAAATCAATATCGCAGAGCTACCCTCTATTACTATTGATAATACTCCAATTCCATACTCCGAATCAGTAAAAAACTTGGGAGTTATATTCGACTCAAATCTATGCTGGATTTTGCGTGTCAACGAGGTGAGCAAGAAGATATTCTTCGCAATGCATAATTTAAAATGCCCCCAAACTTTCTTGCCATTAAAAACTAAAATCACTTTGGTCCAAACTCTCATTCTGCCCATTTTAGACTATGCCGATGTCTGTTACTTAGATGCCACAGAGGAGCTATTAAACAAGCTTGAGCGTTTGCAAAATCTTTGTATCCGTTTTATTTTCGGTTTGAAGAAATTCGACCATGTCTCCGAGTTTCGAAACGATCTCAAGTGGCTACCCATCCGTTTCCGTAGGAATACTCTAATACTTTGTTTCTTCTTTAATGTCCTTTTCAATCCCATGTATCCATCATACCTTCGAGAGTGCTTTTCCTTCGCTAACTCGTCTAAAGCTCTCTGTAGATCCCATCTTAAATGTCTTCTTAGTGTTCCTTCCTGTAATTCCACTTTCTTTTCCTATTCATTTACGGCCCATGCAGTTAGACTTTGGAATTCGCTTCCACCTAACATACGGGACTGCCAAACTATTTGCTAGTTCAAGCGGCGCTTAAGGGAGTTCTATCTATCCAGGTCCTAACATTAATCGTTAGAATTATAGATATTTGTGTTGCTGGTTTATATATATTTTTTATGTTTATTTATTATCTTTCTGACTATTATTAATATACTATGTTTATTATTATATATATTTTTGTTCTTCTGTTATACACATACCTTTTTTATAATACAATTTCTCCTCTCGCGGGTCTGCTGGAAGAAATTTCATTTTTGAAATAAGCAGTACCTTTGTACATCTTTTCTTCTGTGTTGTTTATATATATGTTAATTTCTGCGTGCATAAATTGTTATATAAATAAATAAATTAGTGGGTTGAAGAAACGCATCCGCCAGTTCACGGAGCAACTGCCTCTCCATTGTATATCTTTCTCCTCCGTAGCCAGTAACTTAGCTTGACGAAGCACTGTAATATGTTGTGAAACTAAAAAAATTAAAGATAACCATGATAATTTAGTGAAATATTCTTATAGTTTCATCAGAGAATTAATAAATACCCATGAAAATCATGGTTTATCAATAGTATCGATATCGATGGACATGTTTGCTCAAGTCTGCGTGTCTTATCAAGGTGACGTCACTGGTTTGGTTATGATGCTATTTCGATAAGATTTCACGACAGTTAATTTCGATTACAGTTGATGTTAACAAATGGCTACTGATTCATATGAAAAATTCTTTTGTGCTGATGGATAGTCCCATTTATCGAAGAAGGCTATAGGATATACAGGGTGTAACTGAACACCCCAATAACATTTAAGGGTATGTATCCATCAGAAGTAGAGATTCTGTAGGAAAAATATTAGGGCTAACAAACCTACATTTTTTCCATACAAACTAAATAAATTATTTTTTGGTATTAAGTGCCGACAGCCCTACGTAAGCATACGAGGAATTGTACGCTCACGTCTGTCACGTGTCATTTTGTGTTTAAATTTCTTTTGTTTTAAGAGCTGATTATGGCTGTCACTTGAAAGTTTTTGCTTTCAGTTTAAAATCAAATAACTCTGAAAGTATTGGGGTTCCAGGTCTCAGACAAGCACCAAAGGTCCATTTAGTATCTAACTTATATGCTCCTTAAATGTTATTGGGGTGTTCAGTTACACCCGGTATAACATCCACGCTACGGCTAATATGAGCTGATCATCAATGAAAAATATTGCAAAGACGGGAAAAAAATTACGACATGTTGTTGTTTTCTGACATCCACGCGAACGAAGTCGCGGTTACAGCTAGTAAATAATACATGTAAATGTAAAAGGAATTAATGATTAAAAGTGTTCCTGTAAATGTGTAAATTAAAGATTCATAATAAATAAATTCATTAAGCTCCATTAAGGCCAATGCGTGTAAATCATTTGCCGGCACCTTGGCTTACTTCTAAACAGCGAAAGACCAAGAAGCGCTAAATGTTTAAGCATAAATTATTAAGAAATAACCTTAGTTTAAGTCAGAGAAAATACCAATTAATGCATCAGGTTGGAATGAACGTACATTAGATTTTTATAAGTTAATTGTCAATTTTAATTAAGTTATTAATATAGATGTAGGTAATTAAACTGCAACATCAAAACGAAACGAGCAAGCGTGTCACCTCCCTATTGACGCACAAAAACAACTTGAACGCTGCCGTTCCGGCCGGCGGCATCGCAATTGGGATGATGACTAAATTCGAATTTTGACGTCTCGTCATAAAATATTAATACCGTAGAAAAAGATGCAATCATGTGAAATTAGAATTAAAATCGGCTTGGAAATATATTAGATACAAGCATTTTAAACTTAATTTGGAAGGGACTAGAAAGAGATCCGACATCAACCGTGACGTCATTGTTGAGTACGGTCATATAAACTCCATGTAAATTGCCGTTTTGCTAGATGAATGGAGAAAAGTCTTTAATATCTTATTATCTTGGTTGTTTTTATATTTATTCGAAAACCGATTCTCTCTGTTTATTATATGAATGAGTGTCTATTAAAGCAATAATATTTTTTCATTCATCTAGCCTATTATTCGCAGTGAGTACACCCCAACCGCTGCGTCTTGGGAGTTGCGATCAATCGTGTGCGCGTTGCGTCGACGCGACGCAGCGGACTTTGTGTTTACTATGGATATTTGTGTATTAAACATCGGCAACGCAGCGACAACGCTACGTTGACGCAACGCGCTGTTTGAACAGACTCTGACGACGCGCATCGATGTTCTAACGTCGCAAAGCGACACGGTCGGGCGACGAGGGCATTAACGCGACTGGCATATAAATATATTTGTAGGATTAAAAGTTATTTTCGCCAAAATTATACCCTTTCAAAAGTAATCGCCATAATTGATGAAGAGGGATTTAACACTTGATCTGTCGAAGCGTATTCGTAAGCGCTTTCGCGCGTCATCGCTTAGTTGGAGTCCAGCGATTTGCATAACGCTATTTAATGGTTAATATTTAGCGTATACGTTATTTAATGGAAAAGGAAATAGAGATGAATATACATGCGCGATGTTGCATCTTAAGTGGGTCTCAAATTTAATTCCTTATCACATTGATATACTACCAAACGTAGATAGAGCGCTTCATACAAAAACGCGCTTGAAATCTGTCACCTAATCGACTATACATTTGTACTCGCTGATATATACTTGAATATGCACGCCCGAATGAAAATTACCATAAAGAAAGTACCGTATATTCAACCTTATTATTACGGCAACTATTTTAAGTACAACCGTGGGAAGTTACATCATTTCATACCTAGCCACAGAGCAAACGACGTTTTAGTAATTGCTACAAGAAAATATCAACTTTATACTCTCAAAAAACATAATGCTTGAAATTGCTTATCGCGTTGTCGCTCCAACGCATGAATGAGATCGTGACACGATGCCCGTGCGAGCGAGACGATAGTGATGTACTGACACTGACGCGAAGCGACATGTTTATGATTAAAATAATTGTTTTTTAATGGTTTTTACGTATAAATCGAATATTTGAATACATGATAAGATGTGTAATGAGTTTACTCACGCAAAATATGAAATCCCGTCTTTTTTCTGCCGTTTCTGGCTATTGTTACCACAATTTTTTAATACGCACTTTGGCATGTTTACGTGCCGACAGCTAATCACTCACTATGGAAAGGAACTGCACGAGTCGCGATTGAGCAGTTCTTCACCGGCCTACTTTTCTATCGTTCATGCGTTATCTACGTTTGGTAGTAAATCAATGCCTTATCATTACAAGTTTGAAAATGAACAAGATTTTAGTACTTATTCAACTGATGTTTTTAGGCCATATTATGTGAACCACGCACTTCGACGCACACAGTGGGACCGGCCGGCGTTTGACTCGAGTCCCGCTTCTCCGGAAATCAGTTCACCGCCGTCATCACCATCACCTCCCGATGCGGGTTCGCCGGCTACGACACTTTCACCGTCATCGCCTTCATCGCCTGGATCCGCTCCTGATGTCAACGCTAACACGTCTATATCGTTGAGGTATTTTACAAGGAACATTGTATAATATTAATGTTTTTATCAACAGCAGAAAAGCTTTTGGCCTGGTAGCATAATCACCTGATTACTAAAAATGCAACTTAATATCGAAATATTGCATACTTACAATATTATTCTTATGGTAACATAAGACTAACTTACATCGGGCAAGTGACTGGTGGTGGCAGTCTATTATCGACGTCAGTGCGAAATTATGCGAAATATAATAGGACTGCCAATCGCCATACTAGAAAGCGTAACCAGCACGCATAGCACAAGGATCGCGAGAGTATTTTCTCGGCCTATTTATCTACTCTAGTTTAATGATATCAGTCGTATGTGTTTACAACTTCTTTTAGTGTTTTATACTTCTAAAAGTTATAAGAGTTAGTCATATAATGATTTCGAATAACTCCATTCTATCGAAAATGTAATTATTTATCCTTAACACCACTGTAGAGCTCAAGGTCATTGTTGGAGCTATTATAAACCATTTTTAAAACTATGAACCGTAAAAAAAGGTTGCCCTTAACTTCAAAATGTTAGTTGGGAAGATAATAATAGTTTTTCAAAAGCATGCCATATATATGGCATCCATTTAATGTTGTGTTTTTATCTTTTTATACTAGATGGCGCAGTTTCGTGCCTTTAAACGCAAAAACCACTTACGCGAAATACCAACTTTACGCAAAACGCCAAATTCGGAAAAAACCACTTCCTCAAAATACCTAATAATTGATAAAGGTATAGAATTTTCTTAAATACAATTTAAGTTGTGATATTCATTTGCCCTCAGGCCGGAACCACAACCACAGACTGCTGTGCGATCACGACAAGTTAATACGGCCGACGCTCCCTCCACTCCAACTTCAGCTATATCACCTGTGAGTCCTGCTACTCCTATAGCAGCGGCTGATCTTCCACCTGGATATGGTATGTGCATTGTTTGTTTGAACTTGAACAAAATTTATATTACAGTTATGCCTCAATTCTTTTTTTCTCGCACACGATGAAATCAAATGAAATAATAGATTCCACTTCAGTCTTGAAGTGGAATCTATTATTTCATTTCTAAGACAGGACTGTGCTGTAGGTAGACATATTATTCTACTGCAATCTTGAAACTTATAGAATAACTATGTATGACATATTAAGGACACTTAACTTAAATGTCATATTTATTAATCAACTATGCCAACATGTATCTTTCCTACTGCTTAAAGGCGAACTTCGGTTCGGTTGAATTTCGCGCGCTTTGATTAGACCAAACGCCTTATGACTTATATTCCATCCCTTGCCTCTCGTACTCTCGCTGGAGCGCGTTCAGAGCCTTCACGCGAAGTACAACTTTTCGCTCTAACTCCGTTTAATGCCTTCGAGCGTGACGCGCGGGTGAAACAACCGACCCGTTCAAGACCTTAGAGTCTCGGAGCGAGTTACAACCGAACAACCATCGAATTTGATGGTTGTAAAACGCTCTGACGTTTATTACTGAAATACTCTTACGTGATTGGATGATATTGGTGGCCATAATCTAAAATGTCATCTTACAGAAAGAGAGATAAATCAAAATTCATGTGAAAGAGGGGGATAAAAGATTTGGTTGCTGCAATCTGTTCAACGCCTCTGAGCGAGTTAAAAAACAACCGGACAACTACACCCAGAGGCTCTGAACGCGCTCCAGCTCCCGCGCGCTTCGCCGATTGCTTCATTTTGAGCGCACGTGTTTTTTGATGTTAATTGTTACAGTTTTGAGTGATTACGGTTAGAGTGATAAAAAAACTATATTAAAAATGAGTGCGTAGAAAAGATCTTTTGATTTTATTTTCAACTTATCTTGCATGAATAAATAGAAAATTTCAATAAATTATTTAGTAAGCCTCTCATGTAAGCGTACATTAAAACTGTTCACTTACAGCCTGTACAGATGATTATGTAGTTGGTAAAGATAATTTTTAATCGATTTTCGGGTGTAAACGAAATTTAGTAAATCTGCTGAAGTTCGGCAAAGTGTGCATCACTCTAGAACCGTAAAATTTTCTATGCTATATGGCTAAATAGTGTTTTTATCAGGATCTGGTATATTGGTAAACCATTATATTATTACGACGGACGCGTAAACAAATTCGTTATCGCGCTCCGAGTCTTAATTTTCAATGACGTCGTTAAAGGTTATCGAACATTCCAGCGAAATCGCGAGACTTCTAGAAAGTTCCAGAACCTACTGGAACTTTCTGGAACCTAATAGAAAATATTGAATATATAGAAAAGTATCAAACCTTCTTAAATTTTACAAACGTATGAGGAAAGTTCTGGAAGGCGGCCGAGTGTAAAGTAGTACGTGTGATGATGCCTAAGCACAGTTGACTCGAAGCGATCAAAGCGATAACTACTACGAGTGGCAATAAGTGCGATCGACTGCTAAATTCGAAGTGTAGTGTGTTTGAATTCTATTGTCCGTCCAGAAACATATCATTTTCGCATTCGGAAAAAAGAAAGAAACAGTCATATTTGCCTAATAGAGAAAGAGAATATATTTCTGAACGACAGGTCTCCGGCAGGCGCTAAAATTCGCACTCGTCGTGCGACATTGGCTTGACAGATTGTTTTGGAACGGGCTGGATGAGTCATTCGGTAATATCACTCGGGCTAGTTTCTGAACGGAGTAGGGGGAAAACGCACGTTTCTGAATGCTGCCCTAATACGGAATGTAGTGTATTTAAGGCGATTCACACACTGCCACGCACCACGCAGCGTAGCGCGTGAATGCGTCTTCTTACGTTGCTTGTAAGTATCTCCGTTTGTATAGAAAACGCGCACAGTCCAACACACAGAAAACGCATCTACGCGCGTAGGTGCGGGCGAGACGCAAGGTATGGCACACTAATGGCCATTTTCACCAACCTCTTCTTAGCTTAGGTGACTCTTAGGTGGCATGCTGTCACACTCTTTTCATTAAAGATAAAAAGTGACAGCATACGTCTTAGGGGCTTCCTAAGCTAAGTTATGGTTGGTGAAATCGGCCATGAGTCTCGCAGTGCCGTGCGTTATTTTGGAAGGGCTTGACGTTGATTTTGGAAACGCAAGTACGCGCGTAGGTGCGTCGACACGCAACATGTAGCGTGGTGCGTGCGTGGCAGTGTGTGAATCGCCTAAGTGGTGTTGCTTAGTTTTAGAATGTTTCTTGTTGAGGGCGAAATAAACGTTTTCTTTCGTGAAAGTTAGCATTTTGACACCCACTGGTAACAATAGTTATATTCTGTTGCTGTATTTATAAACCATTAAAAAAGAAAATCTGAATTAAATGAACAACTTAGTTCACTGACCATCGAAACAAATATTTTGTAGGTAGGTAGTAGGTATTTTTCGTAAAATCTTAGTGAAAGGAACGCCAGGAATGCTCCCATGTCTCATACAATTTAAAACTAACAGCTGTACACAAAAGTAAACACTCCTTGGCGGTTTCGGTTAGGGGCTGAATGATGTATGAAGTGAATTTTTTCATGCGCTCTCAACAGAAATGCGGACGACAGCCCAAGGGCAGGTGTACTTCTACAACCGTGTGAGCGGTCGGTCCACGTGGCACGACCCGCGGGTGCCTCAGCACCTGAGGCACTGTGCCGCGTCCGCCGCGGCGGGGCCGCTACCCCCGGGCTGGGAGATGAGGCACGCACCCTCCGGTCGGCCTTACTTCGTGGACCACAACAACCGCACCACGCAGTTCACCGATCCCCGCCTGCAGCTGACAGCGCGGCCGGTATGTTATATTGCATACGCTTGCTCACATACACAAACGTGCACCGATACGAAAAACAATGTGTCATCATAATGTTCTTATGGCACTTGATGCTGTGCGATAGGTACTTCTGCTGCTGTCCACGCAAGCGGTTTATGATTGCACTCATATACATGGCATGGGAGAAAGGTCTCCCGGCGTTGTCTGTGTCAATATACATCACACGCTAAATGCTTATAGGGTCTGTTTTCTATCTCATGTTATATACAAATATTTGTTCCATTAAATGTACGGCGTTGTATAAAAATATATGTTTTATTGGATATATACAATTTTATACACAATGCATGCATATACCAGAATAGCAATTTGTTTATTCACGCTTCACAATTAGGTTTTAAGCACTTTTGCTTGTTGATTATCGTTTGGTTGTATCTGAGATCTTACTTTTAAAAAAAGCATTCAACTTTGCTTATATAAAGTCAACGATTGACACTAAGAATTAGTTTCAAAACATTCTAGAATACATCATTACAATTTTTTTAAACAACCCAAGTGCAGACCTAAGTGCTATCTAAAACTGCAACCACGAGTGGCTGGACACACATACAAACACTTTCCTTATATTAATTGTTTTAAAAATGTTGACAACCATCAGCATTAATATATAAAACAAATTTTGTTCTTTGTATATTAAATTATTTCCACTTGGGTAAACTTATTTTGTTTCGTCAATTTAAATAATAATTGCTAATATTGAGTTAAAAAGATTGTTTAGCCTTGTTATCTTATCTTATGGGGTGGGGTGACTCAAGCGATGAGCCTTCGCACTTCGACCCACTATGGATCTTTTGTGCTTCCCCTAGTTGTTAGTCCCTTAAGCCATCGCCACCAACGGTCCAGTCCACCATGCCCATGAGCTTGATGATGTCCATTGGTGGCATTACCGTATACTCTTCCGGTTTTGGGTAACCAATTCCCGTTAGCCTTACCCTCCTGCCCGCTAGAGCGTCGCAGTGGCATAGTATATGCTCCATGCTTTCTTCCATTTCCATGCAGGCCTTGCAGATTTCGGAATCGGCAAGTTCCATCCTAGTTAGCATTTTCTTAGTGCCAAAATGTCCGATCAGAGCACCGAGTATTAAACGAGTCTGGGACCTGCTGGAGCTGTGCAAATTTGAGCCAATTGGGATGATAACTGAATTCAAATTTTTACGTCTCGTCATTAAATATTAAAATACCGTGGAAAAAGATACAGTCCTGTGAAATTAGAATTAAAATCGGTTTAGAAATACATTAGATACAAGCATTTTAAGTTGTTAATTTGAAGGCGATTAGACGACATCAACCGTGACGTCATTGTTGAGTACGGCCATATAAACTCCTTGTAAATTGCCGTTTTTTTTTTTTTTATTTATTTATTTCAATAATCCAACAGCGTTACAATGAACATAGGTTAATAAACATTTTTAACATTAATAAGGCCAAAACGGATTAGAAATTTAGAAAAAACATATAAGAGAAAAAAGAATAGTGTAGGGATATAAGGCGCATTTCAAAAATATCTAGTTACATCAAAAGTAAAATGATAATAAATATAATTAAAAACAATACTTTCACGGTGGATATGTGTATGCATGCATGTACGTGTGTGTGTGAGCGTGCGTGTGTGAGCGTGTGTGTGTGCGCTTGTGTGTGCGAGCGTGAGTGCGTGTGTGCGTGAGTGCGTGTGTGCGTGAGTGCGTGTGTGCGTGAGTGCGTGTGTGAGCGCGCGCGCGCGCGCGCGTGTGTGTGTGTGTGTGTGTTAAATGCTGCTTCACGATTAAGGTTGACATAAATTTTTTAGGTGAATTTTTTTGATCTTATTTTTCAAAGCATTTTTAGATAAATTAAACAGATCCAATTCAGAATATTGACTATTGTAAGTTTGGATGACTCGACTTAAAACAGAGTTTTTGGCGTATTTCGTGTTGGAGTCAGGAACCTGGAAAAGTGGAGTATGTCGAGTTCGACGAGAAGGTACACACATTTGAATGTTCGATAATAGTTCCGAGCAGTCCACTTTTCCTGATAAAATATCATGCAAAAGTACAATATCGTATTGTTTACGCCTCAGTGATAATGGTTCTATGCCAAAGTAGTTGCATGCTTCTAAGTAGGAATCAAAGCTTCTGTATGCTTTGAAGCTGAGGAATTTTATAAATTTTTTTTGAATGGATTCCAGTCTTTCGATATGACTGATATAACACGGAGACCATATACTACAGGCATATTCTAGTATACTTCGTACATAGGCAAAATATAGAACTTTAATACAGCTAATATCTTTAAAGGACTGGCAGGTACGCTTTATGAAACCAAGTTGTTTGTAGGCTTTATCCACTATGTAATCAATATGTTCGATTAGCATCATTTTCGAATCTAGTTTAATACCTAGGTCTCGTGCTGTATCTACCTTTTTGATAGCCACATTATTTAAAGAATATGTATTTAGGATGGTATTAGTTTTACGTGTGAGAGTTATGTGAAGACATTTAGCGGTGTTTACTGAAATTCTATTGCGTTTGTAGTAGTCGAAGAGATTATTTAAGTCATTTTGTATTCTTAAGCAGTCAGCGATAGTATTAACTTTGGAGTAGATTTTTTTGTCGTCCGCGAACATAATAAATTTCGAATGATTAAAGCAAGTGTTAATATCATAAAGATAAGCGTTATACAGCAAAGGCCCAAGCAGCGATCCCTGCGGTACCCCAGACTTGATAATTACATAATCACTTCGAGCACTACCTATTACTACCGCTTGTCTCCTCTTCGCAATGTACGAACTAAACCATCTGTGGAGGTCTCCGCGTATTCCTAGCGCGTGCAGCTTGTGGAGCAGGATGATGTGATCTACTTTGTCGAAAGCTTTTTCGAAATCTGTGTAGATCACATCAACCTGGGCCCCCTCGTCCATGCTTCGAAAGATATAACCGGTAAATAATGCCAGGTTAGTTACCGTGGAGCGCTTATTCATGAAACCGTGTTGTTCGTCCGGGATTTGTTTGTGAATAATTGTACATATTTCATTATATATTAGCCTTTCAAATATCTTGCCAAATGTATTTAATATTGAAATCGGACGGTAATTCTCTATACGTCTTCGTGAGCCACTCTTGTGGACAGGTACTATCCTCTCCTCTTTCCACATTTCAGGATACTCGCCAAATATGTTAACCGACAGCATAAATATTTTGTGTAATGGCTTACTGAGAGATTTCGCACAATTTTTAATAAAAAGTGGTGGGATACTGTCATTACCTGGCCCCTTATTTACATCTAGGGATTGCAATACTTTTAATACATAGTTTTCTGGGATGTTCAGTCTATGTGCCATGTCATTAGGTTCTGAGTATGTGCGCAAATTATTGTTGTATGACGACGTCGGAAGCTGGAACACGCTTTCAAAAAATTCATTAAAACCGTTGCATATTTCTTGTTCTGTCCTAAATATAGTATTCCCTAAAGTTAAAGTATTGGGATAACCCGAGCCACTATTACGCAGTGATTTCACATAAAACCATAAATGTTTTGGACTTGTTTTAAGAAGCGATTGCATAGTTTCAACATGTTTATGAAAACATTTTTTCTGAATGAGTTTTTGTCTCGCCCTTAGTATGGAAAATTCAACATAGTCTCTCGGATTATGTTGGATAAGTGCCAGATAAATTGCAGGATACTTTTGGGACAAAGTTGTCAATAGCTTGATGTATCTGAGAGTAAAATTTTTGGACAATAATATTAATAGAATCACCCACCAATACAGAGTCCCAATCTACATTATTTAAATATTCATTTATTTTATCATAATCGGCTTTTTAAAACAATATTTGGTTATCGGTTTTCGTTTATTAAGCGGTATCGTTAAGTCCGTTGCGTCCAAATGTAAGGAGGGGTGATATGGATCCTCTACTAACAAAGGTGAGTCTGAGCGAGATACTTCAATAGACACATTACTAAATATTAGATCTAATACATTACCGCAGCGATTAACGTGAAAGTTATATTGATTCAATCCGGATAAATTACAAGCGTCGGTAAAACTAATTATGGCTTCTTGTAGGCGTACGGAACCCCGTTTATTGATAGTGGGTCCTTTTGTAGACCAAGAGATTCCCGGGAGATTAAAATCTCCCGCTAATATGTAATGGTCATTTGGGCATCGTACAATAATATTAGCAAGAACATTACTGAGCTCTGCTAGCCGGGAGGGTTGTGTGTTATCGGGAGGTATATATACGACACCTATATGTAAATCGAACCTGTCGCCTGCGCCAAGCGCTCGGGCAGGTACAGTGACCCAGATGCACTCGACGCCGGCGCAATCCCATACGGAAGCCACTTGCGCATGCAAATTACGTTTAGTACAGATCATAACTCCGCCTCCGGTTTTTTCGTAGATGTACTTTCGCTTCTATCGCACCTGACGACATCATAACGCTCATCACAAAATTCAGTGTTATAAAAGCCATCAGTAAGCCACGTCTCCGTCATTAATATAATATCGTAATTATGTGTAAGTATACTCTGCTTTAGATCAGCTGTTTCAGTGCGGAGGCCACGGACATTCTGATAATATAAACTTAACTTATTAGGACCCATTGTAGTAGTTTTTTTAAAGTAACAAAATGTAAGAAACAATGTAGAATATCTGAGCTATTTTTTTAAGTTTGCCTCGCGGTTTTTTGCATTTAGTAAAAGAATTTATTATCAAGTTTAGGTTTAAAAATATATCTATAAAACCGCGTATATGGCAAGGCTTAATGTGATGCGAGCATTTTTTGTCATGGTAGTGTGATGGAGTTGTGTGATTAGTGAGGTGAAGTGTATTAGTGAGGCGTAGGCGAGAAAAGTGTTTAGGATGTGTGTGCTTGATGTTTTTGTGATTGTATAGTGATTTTGAGATGTGTAGTGAATTGTAGGAATTAGAATGTTACCTGCGAGATGGATGCACCACGCAAGCATTCTGTAAGTTGAAATATAAAAGAAGGAGAGCAAATCGCAATCTACTAATAGTGAAAGCATTTTTGTGTTGGTATTTAGATGATCTTTTGCAAGTCCTTCACGGAACCTATTGTCACGATAGGAGATTCTTCGTTTTTCCTTAAAAAAATATTGCAGTTTCTCACCCAGATATATTTATATGCTTTTTCTTTAGCGCGGATTTTAGCCACGTTGAGAAGTTGTTTGTTTTCTGGGGTGAGATGTTCGTTAACGTAGAACCTCTGCTCCGCGCCACTGAGGCCTAGGTCATGTGTACTGATGCCCTTAGATTTGGTCGTATTTAGCGGTTACCATTTTTAATTCTTTACGGATTTCAGCAGCAAGCGAACCTTTTAATTCTTTGATAATATCTTTCATCTGCAAGTTTAGTTTATGGTCCAGTAGGCTTTCTATTTGTGACAGTGTTATGTTGGTATCGTTCGAGGGTGCGGCGTAGCTCATCACTGATGACACAGGGAACCCGCTGGTTGTCCCACTCCCGGTAGTCGATGGTGTTTCCTTTACCACTGCAGGTGAATTAGGCAAGGCGATTAACTGATCATCCTTAGGTAAGTTAACGTGTGAAGCCTCCTTAGCAGGTTTAGCAACATTACGCACGGGGGTGTTGCTGTTATCTCTCTTACGTTGTCCCGCTACACAGTTAGGGCATTTCCACTGCGATCTCGATGTTGTTGACTCACTAATATAGTTGACACATTCAGAGTGGTACAAACGCAAGCAAAGAGTGCATTTTATACGTTTTTGGGTAACCGTAATTGAGGCACGGCAAGCTTCGCATGATCCGGCCATATCTCCAGCGACACTCACAAAAATTTACCACAAATACAGTTCTAGTATTATAACCAACAAAATTCTTCCACTTGTAATCTTTCAGTTAAGTTTTTTATCGTTATTTACCGAGAGCACGAACAAAAACACTTGAACCTGAAGAGGTGTAGTCTTGTATTGTTTGAAACAATTGGTTATTGTTTATTGTATTCCGAGATTAAAGCATTTGCCACTGATGCACAAGATTAAGATTGGTCTTATTGGATCTTCATATCACGGAAATAAAGACGATAAATTAATTTACAACTGCACTTCTGAGTTAGTGACAAGCACTATTGTGTTTTTATGACCACGCTTATGAGACACTCTGCGCCGTATATTAGTCCGTAAAGGAGACACAGAAAATAATCATATTCTTCGCACGTCAGGGATCTTCTTCACTGGTTTTGGGTATGCGCACAGTATGGACACGTCTATACACTCTGGTGGCTGGATGGTAAAAAAAAAAAAGTTTTGCTAGAAAGAGATGGAGAAAAATCTTTAATACCTTATATCTTGGTTGTTTTTATAGTTATTCGAAAACCGATTTTTTCTTTCTGTTTATTATATGAATGAGCTTCTATTAAAGCAAAAAATTTTTTTTAGTCATCTAGCCTATTGTCCATGCCCATGAAGAGCTTGGCGTGTTTCATCCCTTTTTGGTTGGCTCATTCATCCCGGTGCCGCCTTAGCGATTGAGCTTTTAGACTTGTGCTGACTGTTTTAGCAGTTTAGCAGTTTTACTGTTTAGCCTTACATCGAAGAGTATTTATATTATTTTTTGTCGATAAATCGTATTCGAAGATGGTGCAAAGAGACACGGCGGCAGCTCCCCCGCCGCCCAGCTCGCCGGCGTCCACTGGCGGCGGGGGCGGCGGCGGGGCGTCCACCGCGAGCGAGCCGTCGGACGGCGACGCGCTGCCCAAGTACAAGCGGGACCTCGCCGCCAAGGCGCGGGTGCTACGCGCCGAGCTGCAGGCGCTGCAGCCGCAGACCGGACACTGCAGGATAGAGGTGAACCCGTGCGACTGCTGCTGTAGTCTGTTCAATCAAGATAGGAAGGTTCCCGTGCGTGACAGGTCGAAGTTTTCCGTTTCACGCCATACTAGTTCCCGTGATTAGAAATATAGGTATTATGTTTTTAAAATACAAGTTTAATTATCACAAAAAATTGAATGCTTGTTCAGACAATTTCGTTTTCAATGCATATTTTACGTAAAAGTCACACAGAAATTGATGGTTACACTTTTGTCAATAGTGCTACTTAATTAAAATATATTATTTTGATGCTTACTTTCCGGCTGGATGTAAAAAATATTTTTCTTACATTTAATTATACTAAACAGTAAAAATATTTTTTAGAAAATAACTTGTTCACGAAAAGCCGAAATTGAACAATACCCTTTGTGTACTTGTTCAGACAAGCAAACTGAACAACTTTCACTATGGGACCAACTTTGAAATCGCAAAAAAATCAGCTGTTCCATACAAATGTTCAAAATTCACTGAACCTAGATCTAAATGGATGCTTTTAAAAATGAATTAGCTTCGCCTTTGTAAACAGTGTAGTACAGTACAGTGAAGTGAATGTTATTTTTTCGACTCTTACTGTGAACCCGATTTGCTTTTATAATGGATACCGATATTGCTCGAAATGAGGACCCCCGGCTATACCCTTGGACACAGAAGCTTCTTTTTTTGATCCCTGGCACTGCTTTGGTTACCTAACCTGCGTCTGATGTTGATACTGTTACCTCGGTATACTACCCCAAGCATGTATAAAAATATATAATGTGATGAAAACAGTGGTTGGTAATGTGCACAATTATATTTTTTCATTACTAATAATATAATTTTAGACAAACATACGATTGAAGTCACAAACATTAGCAACTTCCTACTGGAATATAACGTTTGCCTATTTAGGCATATCACTAGACTTTCCCACGATTATATTACTTGAATTACATATTTTTAGATACAAAGAATTAAAACTGACAATTTTTGATAAGTTTGGTTGCTGTTCATGTTAAGCCAAAGCACCCATACAAACTGAACAATTCCCTTTTTTGTGATAATAAAAAAATAACCTTATATAACTTTTCTATTAGGTTATTTTGATCAAAAATGTAATAATTAATTCCACATTAAATAAAAGTAAGAATATTTGTCCAGTCCAATAAGGCAGTACAAGTGCAAAAGTACGCAATACATAATAAGAAATTATCAGTTTTTTACCCTTTTTCATAAATTTTTGTTTCTTTCTAACAACCAAATATAGTAGCTCTCAATACAATGTTTTAGTTAACAATAAAATCAACAAAAAAATAGCTTGAAACACCTGAAGCTGAAGGAATACGTTTTGGTTCTGACTAAACATTTAAAATTTATATTTCGTCGAATCGTTGCAGGTGTCGCGCAACGAAGTTTTGGAGGAGTCGTATCGGCTCGTGATGAAGCTGCGCGGCAAGGAGCTGCGCAAGCGGCTCCTGGTGAAGTTCCGCGGCGAGGAGGGGCTCGACTACGGCGGCGTGGCGCGCGAGTGGCTGCACCTGCTGGGCAGGGAGCTGTTCAACCCCCACTACGGGCTGTTCCAATACGCCAACGCGGGCGACGACCGCTACGCGCTTCAGATCAACGCGGACTCTGGTGTATGAAGCCTATCATATTTTTTACTAGCTGTGCCCGCGACTTCGCCCGCGTGGAATTGTAACGGCTGGACCGATCTCGATAAAAAGTAGCCTATGTTATACCTTATATAATTAGCTATCTATTAGTGAAAGTCCCGTCAAAATCAGTCCAGCCGTTCCGGAGATTAGCGGGATCAGACGAAATTTTTTTAATTGTGTTTTTGTTATTGGTACCCGATATACTTTCATACCCATTTAGTAAAAACTTGTAATTTCGACATTACAAACAGACAGTTCTATTTTATTTATTTGTATAGACTAGCTGTGCACGCGAACTACGTTTCGCCATACTACTTTTTTCCCCGTTTTTAAAACATTTTTCATTGATGCTCAGCTCCTATTAATCGTAGCGTGATTTTGAATCAGTAGTTCCTGAGATTACCGCGTTCAAGCAAACAAACGAACTATAGTATAGATACCGGGTGTAACTGAACACCCCCGATAACATTTGAGGGGCATATAAGTTAGATGCTAAACGGACCTTCGGTGCTTGTCTGAGAGCTGGAACCCAGAGTTATTTCAGAGTTTTGTGATTTTAAACTGAAAGCAAAAACTTTCAAGTGACAACAATAATCAGCCCTTAACACAAAAGAAATTTAAACACAAAATGACACGTGACAAACGTGAGCGTAGTATTCCTCGTACGCCTTTGTAGGGCTGTCGGCACTTAATACCAAAAAATAATTTATTTAGTTTGTATGGGAAGAAAAAGTAGGTTTGTAAGCCCTAATATTTTTCCTACAGAATCTCTACTTCTGATGGATACACATCCTTAAATGTTATTGGGGTGTTCAGTTACACCCTGTATACGACAGGGAAGCTTCTGGCCTTCACCTCACCATACGATACAACTGGTGGTAGAAGTGAGCTTCACCTGGACTCGGGTGTTCACTTCGACAGCTGTGAGACTGGAGGAGGGCTCAGAAGCCCAACAAACAGATTGAGCAGAATAGTACATTACTGCAGAGGCCGGGAAGTTAGGGATTGCCAGACGAGTAATGCTTTACTCGACTACAATAATTACGAGTCTGGCAATCCCATTCCCGCCGAGGTATGTATAGTGCTTTTCTCAATAATTGCAAGGAAATAATGAAAGACGTAATAGGAATTAATTATGAAATTCAGTGTAATAATAATAATACCATATAAATAAAAACCTTTCATTAAAATAATTATTCTTTAATGTTGTCTATTTATTCAAATATTTATAAGTGCCGTGATCTTCGTATAAATTTAGCTTTATGATCTGTAAATAAGACAATAGTAGGTACCAAATAATAATAAGCTTCCTCTCTCTTGTTAAACGATTGCGTGCCCAACGGGTCCATAATGATCTTATTTTTTGTGAACCACCTATTTTACACATTATGGTATGCATAAAAGTTTTTGAATTGAATTGATTTGGAAACAAATGAGTATAATATGAGTAAAAAACAAATCAAGCAATTAATTAATAATTAATTCTAGCCTAGCATTTAATAATACTTTTTAATTTTCAATTAGTGCAAAGGAAACAAAGCCCATACAGCCCCATCATATTTTACGCAAAAAATGTAATACTGCTGATTAAGACTTTTTTCTCTCGCAACGAAAATTAAGCATATTTTCGTGTGATTTCATACCAACATTTTAATAAAATTGTTGTCATATTCATATACTTACTTACAACGTGTCTCATAATAACTCCCCATAAAAATTATAATATTTATTTAACCGAAAAGAATGTGTCAACTTTAATAACTTGTCATATCAATCGAATTTAATTGTCAAATTTATGAAAATTCATTTTTAGAACAGTTTTAGGTTGGTACTTTTGAGAGTTTAAATAAAATTAAATATTATAATTTATGGGGAGATATGAGACACGTTGTATATGCTAGGAGTGCATTTTTTATAATGTGGTAGCAATTGGCTGTATGACAAGTTACATAATTCAAGTTATAGATAAATTAAAAAATATTGGAACAGCGGTCAAAAATGAATTTTCATACTTACTTTCCTGGCCTAGGCCGATAAAGTAATGCATGAGCCAAGAATTACAAACTTCGTGTCTTCTTTTTACTACAATAATGCCTACATTTCCGAGCATGTTTTAGAAAATACTATTTACTACATCTATAGCAGCTGTGGTAACAATGCCCTTGAAAGGCCAAGGGTTCTAATAAAGTGTATCAGCAAAATAAAGTTGTGTGTAAAAAAGTGTATCAACAAAATAATATCAATCAATGAATAAATAGTTATGTAAACAGGTAAATCTTTTTTAGGTAAATCCAGAGCATCTTTCGTACTTCCATTTTGCTGGCCGCATTTTGGGTGTAGCGCTGTTTCACGGCCACCAGCTGGACGCGGCATTCACTGCGCCCTTTTACAAGCAGCTGTTGGGCAGACCCATTACACTGCGGGACATTCGTGACGTGGATCCTGAGTTACATCGCTCCTTGTCTTGGATGCTGTGAGTATACTTATCGGAATTTAATCCTTTAGTCTTCAAGATTAAATCATTAGTCGAACCGCGCTGGCCCAGTGCGGATTGGATGACTTCACAGACACCTTTGAATTACTTCGCAGGTGTATGGAGGTTTCCTCACGATATTTTCCTTAACCTTAGGAGTGTCAGATAAATGTACATATGAAATTCGTGAAACGAAAAACACATTGGTACATGGCAGGATCGATTGCGGGCCTCCCGATTCTACTCGGAGCACAGTCCAGTGCCGAGGCCACAGCGCCAACGATAGTGCGATTAATCCTCTTGCATCCTCAACATTGCACCGCACACCGGAGCGGTGTCCGGTGCAATGTGTTATGCACCTTACTGCGCATGTATTTTTTATCTGTGAAATTGTTCAAGATGTTTGCCGGCACCTATACACACGTCAGTGTCTCGACACCATTCTAAGACTGCGCGGCCTTATTAATACCTAAATAATGGTTATTCTCATACTTTCATCTCAAAACATTCATAAAATAAACAATGCACAATTCTTGACTGCTGCGACTAGTCAAAAAACGCGACACACCCTACGCGATAGAGGAGAAATGCAAAAAATTTCAAACGTCTGTCCAAACGTGGCGTTGTTCCCAGCGAGAACAGCATAGCGGGCGTGATAGACACCACGTTCTCCGTGGAGTGTTCGTCGTTCGGCGCGGTGCGCAGCGTGGAGCTGCGTCCGGGCGGCGCGGCGGCGCCGGTGACGGACGGCAACAAGCGCGAGTACGTGCGCCTGTACGTGGCGCACCGGTTCACGCGCGGCGCCGAGCGGCAGTGGCTGGCGCTGCAGCGCGGCCTCGCCGACGTGGTGCCGCCGCAGCTGCTGCGGCCGCTGGCGCCGCGCGACCTCCACCCCCTGCTGGCGGGGCGCGCCGACCTCGACGTCGCCGATTGGCGGAAGCACACGCGGCTCAAACACGTCACCGCCGACGCGCCCCTCGTCGACTGGTTCTGGCAGGTCAGGGCGGTTGACATTTTATTATTTTAGTTGATATTCCATTTTATTCCACATTTGCTGCTCTTTTTATGTACTATCGGGGACACTGGCACCTTACCAGTGCTACGTCGAAAGTCGTTTGCACACTGCACGATGACAATCGCGTCAGACCACGCCCCGCTTCATTCATTCACCAATAGTGAAGCGTAAAGCAGACTGACACCACAATATAGAGAACGATACAGTAGCCCGACTCAGGCGTGTCTTTTAAAATTTATACCTAAAGCTGAACTGGGCGCTAGGGTTGGTATCTACAAAAAATCGGTGAACGTATACGTACATGCCGCGCGTGAGCGGCGCCGGCGCAGCGTGTACGTGGATCACAACAATCTCGGCCGGCGCGCGGCCTGACACACACTGCGTTGCTATGCCGTTCAGAGCATGCTTGGCGGCCGTGTAAACGACGTTTGTATTTGAAGACTACAGGGGAAAAACAAGGAATGTCATAAAAAAATCAAAAATAAAGTAATAATGCTATCTAGTGGCTTTTGTGCGTATTTATACCTTAGCTAAATTTGAAAGGTAACAATAGTCGGAGTCCTGATTTATGGCCAGTTATTTGAATGTTTACAACTAGCAAGAATCGTGAATGTCTGTGCGCAAAAAAACAAAAACCGGCAATGTCACTTTGACAGCGCCTGATTTGACGCCATTGACTGTCATATGTTTGTTGGTTTCGTGCGTTTGTATACAGTGTGTCCCCAGTGAATAAGGTGCACAAACGAAAATGGGTGAAAACTACAATTTATCGATAAAAAAAGAGAAAAAAAATAAATTAAATTGTATTTAATATCCCTTACTAAAATTCCATCCAAAAATGATGCAGGCCCATGAATATTTTCTTCATACCGAGTCCATCCAAAAAACCACACCATTGTCATCACATGGGCGTAACACCCACTGTGCGTTTTCCACATATGCAACTGCAATAGTATGCATCAATTGCTTCTTCCCAATTTGGACATTCCTTTAAAAGAATATATGTATAATATGTTTTGTGTGATTGATGCCTCAACTGATTCGACCCCTTAACAAAAGACCATTATGTAATGACAATGGTATATTAACATTCTCTAAATCAGAGGATATTTCCACTGCAAATGAACCATGCTGTCTTTTGTGTTCACCAAAATAGGACTTGACTTGCTTTATATGATAGGTCCCTAATGCAAATAATATTAGATCAGACATGTTCATTTGAGGAAAAATATTTAATTGTAAGTGTTTTTCATCTACACTAATAAATTGGGCACGGTAACGATTGATATTATTTTCAATAACATATTGAGCCAAGCGATTAGGCATACGCAGCCTTTCTAATGCTCGATTTATAATTAATTCTGCATCAGGCCCGTCCTCTATTTCTGGATGAAAAGCATTAATTAGAGCACACTAAACACAAACATTGATATCTGGAGCTTGAGTGATCCTTGTGCTCTGACTAGTAGACTCCTGATTTTGTTATATTCTTTGAACAGCAACCCAACATGAATAGCAAACTAATGCACCATCTGGAATCTATAAATAAATAGAATTATTTTCAGTAATGCATTAGTCACAAGTTCACATAAAAAAATAGAAATATGCATACAGAGGCTATGGAAAATTAAAGTACCTGTCTAGGGAATATCCTTTCGGAAATCTCATATCTTTCTGCTATTTCTGGTAGAGAATGAGTTCTCCTTTGGAATAATGTAGACCTGCACCAGACATATACATATGTGTCATGATTAGATGGTGCAGTCTGAACTTGCTCCAAGGAGCTTTCTATGTTCTGCAAATCTTCTAAAGCAGTGTTAAAACATGCTTCACATAAAACACCAGCGATATCATACTAAAAGAGAATAAAAGTCTGTTAATTAGAAATCAGTGATAATTAATTATATATAGTATATAAATAAATAATTGTTAGTAAAATAACTTCTACCTCATCTCCCATTTGTTGTTCGATGATTGAAATGATGTCAGAATCAATATCACTGATGTTGTACACTTGTTCATTGCCACTTTGATGAAATGGCGAATTAACACAATGGGCCATTTCTGTGTTTATCTGTGATGTAAAACAATTACAATAAATACTTATTTTAATTCTTTTCAATCAAAAATATAAAGATGTCTCTGAGCAACACTTACCAAACAAAATCAAGTAAAACGCCGCAAAGTACCAAAGTCATCCTGAATCGTAAGAGTAATCGTAGTCCGTTGTGTAACGCCGAGGTAAGTATGTTAGCAGAAGAAAAATCCAAAAACAATGAAAAATAATCAAGCGCATCGAAATCCAAACATCCAAAATAAACAAACAAGCGAAAGGCACAGACGAGAGATGTCCATTCAACTTATTTTTTTTATGGTATGCTATAGAAACGGAACCAAGTCTTTTAGCTTAAAACCTACGATTTCAGACCTCGAAAATATTGCCATAGTAAATGTTAATCCATGTATATTTATTAAGTTGTACATTATCTAACAGCTAGAAAATTCGAATTTGATATTTTTATTAAGTTTATATGATTTTTTCGCATTTTTTAATCAACTGTACAATGTCATGTCCAAAAATGAAACATCTCCTTTATCGTGTTTTTATGTATAAGTAATAGCTTTCCGCTCGCGACTTCGTCCGCGTTATTTTTGTTTTCCCATGGGAATTTAATATTTTCCCGTCGGAAAATTACCCTATGTCCTTTGCCCTGGTCTCGAACTATCCCTATACCAACTTTCATCAAAATCGGTTCAGTAGTTTCGAAGCCTATTCAATACAAACAAACAAACAATCAAATCTTTTTCCTCTTTATAATATTAGTATAGATTGGTTTGCGCTGTGATACTTATACTGTATTAATTAAATGAATAAATTAATAAAAAAAGGTTGTCGAGGGCTTCGACGCCGAGATGCGCGCGCGCCTGCTCCAGTTCGTGACGGGGTCGCGGCGGGTGCCGCTCGCCGGGTTCCGCGCCCTGCAGGGCTCCACGGGCGCCGCCGCCCCCAGACTCTTCACACTCCACCTGGTGGCGGACGCGTCCCCCGACTCGCTGCCGAAGGCGCACACGTGCTTCAACAGACTCGACCTGCCCCCGTACCCCAACAAGGAGAAACTCCACGATAAGCTGAAACAGGCCGTTCTCGAAACGGCGGGGTTCGCCGTCGAGTAACGTCGTGTCGGCGGGTCGGGTTGTGTTCGCGGGATGGTAAGTGTAAAAAGATGTGGGATTACTTTATGTTGCACTCTTCACTTGGTTTTACGGGATCGTTTACGAATTCCAGCAAGAGATTTCTACAATTTACAGAATTCCAATGGTCTACTCAGAAAACTTTATTTAATTACATTTAAATTTTACTGTGTAAAAAATGCAGCTCCACTATTAATTATGGCAGGTAAACAGAGCCAGCAATATGCATGTATGTGTTTGCCATCGAGCGATCCGATCACATCATCTTTGGTTGTGTTGTAGCTCAGGCAAAGATTCCGATTAAAATAAACAACTACTTTTTTGTTAAAACTGCTTGATTATGTTAAGCGTAAAGAAGATAGTTTACGAAATTTATATCGGCAACTTTACGTAAAAGTATGGTATGTGATACTTTTTTCAACCTTATTATTATATTGGTTTTTGTTTAATTTTACATGAGAAATTTTGAGATGAATATGCTAAAGAAAGTAAAGAAATGTACTATTTTAGGTTTATAGGAAAAAGGTTGTGTGTGTCGCAAGAAAAAAATATTTTGTTGTAAAATATTGTAAAAATGATTCATCTCAGATAATTGTAGGACTATGATATAAAATATATAATGCTTGAGACTGACCAAAAAAGCATGACAAAATTGATATTACTACTGTTTGGATTGTTAGTTTCAAGTTCAACATATAAAAACCTAAACAATAAATAGTTGTACTTGTCATATACAATGGTATGATGTTACCCAATGCTGATAAGGTGTAGTATGGTGTTGGTTGCACAATAGATCAAATGCACATTTATGTAATGGTAGTTGTAAGCCATATTAAGTTTTTATAACTATATCGCGATCAATAAGAAATAAATAAGTAATTGCTTTCAGTACTTTGTGAAAACCAGTTTCTTTCACATTCCGGTGAAGGGCCGTTGGTCCCACTGATTTGCCCCATGGTAGGACCATGTTATGCCACTAACCTGTGATTCCACTGAACTAGGGGTGAATAATTGTAATAATTGTAGTTGCAATTCTTGCTATTTATTTATTGAGTATTCTGACAACAAACAGTCATTTGCACCAATATGATATTTTACGTAAATATACAACAATGAAAGCCTGTAAATATGCTGAGATAACAGAAGTCATAAGTAGATTGTTATTGTAAAATTACGTAAGTTAAAACTTTCACAAAATAACATAAAATTGTACTAGGGAAGTGCAAGTTGGTGAAAACAAAAACAAAAATGAATAAAAACCATAAAATTAGGACAGGAAAAAAAGGGGAGGTAGAGGTTGCTATTTTGGAAATAAAATGTATTATAGGCTTTACAGTAGACTAATGGAGAAAGTCTTCTTTGTCTTCTTTTCTTTTTCTTTTATATATAAAAATGAATCGCTGTGTGTTAGTCTCGCTAAAACTCAGAAACGGCTGGACCGGTGTGTTTTGGAATAGATCCAGGGAAGGCTTAAAAGTACAATTGCACCCAGTAGGTGGCGCTGTAATAAGGCAGGACAACGTCTGCCGGGCCCACTAGTCCTTACATATTATAAAACAAAGTCCTCCGCCGCGTCTGTCTGTCTGTTCGCGATAAACTCAAAAACTACTTCACCGATTTTCAAGCGGTTTTCACCACTCGATAGCGTGATTCTCGAGGAAGGTTTTAGTATATAATCTGTTATCGTTATTGTACACAGATGTCGGGAAAAAGTAAATTAAGGCGAAACGTAGTTCGCGGGCACAGCTAGTTATAAATAAAATAATTTTAATTGTACTCAAATAAATAATTTGACACTACATATATCGATACTATTAATAGCCAATAGTCCAATGGGACCATGGTATACTGTAGTTCTGCCAGAGGATAAAACGGTGGGACCACGGGCTCTTCACTCACACTCCCAGTGGGTGATTTATCATAGACAATTAATCAGTACTGGTCTTCCTTGTGATTTTGTTCAGTAACGGAATAATCTACGCATAAATACGCATGCATATTAAGAAAATTATACTAATGTGTATCATGTACAAAATATTATCGATATTTTTATAATTGCATAGTTATACTTATTCAGTACAAAATATGTTAAAAGCTGAATTTATACAAAATATTATGTATCGCTTCAAAATGTTATCAAGTTAATGAAGTCTTGTGATTGCTCACTTCGCCGGTGCCTTAAAGATCACGTAATGTAAATAAATATTTTTTACACCTTAATAATATAAATATGCCCGTTTTGTGGATAATCTAGATAAGATAATCTTCTTGTTATATTATGTATAATTTTATTTATGACTGAATATTCCACTACAATTATTGGACATTTTGTATTAGCAGTAGTTTATTGTGTATGTTAAACATGTATATATTATGAATTGACCTGAGCTAGATTTGATATTTTAAAACAAGCATGAGTGCCTTTGTATTTTAAGTGTAATTTATATAGATTTTTAAATATGACTGTTTAGATTAAATATTTTAAGTAATTAACAACATTTATTTAAAATATATTATTTTCACAAAAAAAATATCTATTTCATTCCTTACAAATATTCAAATAAGGCCTACCCTTGGCCTACCTAACCTATATACGTTCACTGGAACTACCACCTAGGGTTCATGATTTCTTGAGCTTATCAATTTCTCGGGTCTCGAGAATTCTCGAGGCTAATTTCTCGGGTCTTCTCGGGTTGTCGACTCTTTCTCTCGTTCTCGGTCTCGAAACTTACATTTACATACGTTTTCGCATATCTTTTCGGTCCCAATAATGAAATAAATCAACAAATTAAGTGGTTTTTCTCTCATATAAAAGAATCAAAATAGTTATAACACTTTCATTGACAGTTTTTAACAAAATTAGCTTCTCTTTCTCTGACAGAAAACAAAACAAAATAAACCATTCTGACTTAAAATTACAATCATCGCGGCACCATTTTTGGCAGATTATGTTGTTGAAAAATTTAAAGTTGATTTTTTCCATTAAACATTTTCAACAACATTAGCTTCTTTTAAACAAAACGAAAAAATCTAAAGTTTAAACATTAAAACGTTAATACTTTGCTGACTTATAATGACAATCACAGCACCATTTTGGTAGGTTAATTAGGAAAAAAAATCAAATTACAACTTTGGAAGATCAATGCTTTGTTCGGCGCCGCCCCGCAGCGTCGACGCACCGCCGCGCGTTTAAAGCCAAACGGCAAACGCAAATAGTTTTAATTTATAATTTTAAAAACTCAAATATGATTTCTCGAGTTCTCGAGCTTAATTTCCCGGGAACAAAGCCTAACGATTTGAACCCTACTACCACCATAGATTGAAATTCACGAAATAAAACAGGGCTGTCCAACCCGCGGCCCGCCATTACTATTTGTGCGGCCCACAAGTACCCCTTTGGTATTTATTGGAAAAATTACATTTTATTTAATTTCTGCGGTAAGTATATCAAATAAATAAATTATTTTTTTATAAAGTACCTAGTAGTAGTGTAGTTTATTACACCACAGTAATGTATACTTAATTGACAAAGACTTTGGTATTTATTTATTCTTACGACTGGTTTGAAAGACTCACATTCAGTGCAGCAAGACATTGCATTATAAAAGTTTTCTGTCACTTTTTGTTCAGTAGCCAATTGTCGTCCTCTTTTATCTGTCGTTCTATGCGAGTGCTATCGTCTGGGGTAGTTTAAATAGGTTTTGCCGTTATGTTGCACACATAGTTTTTAACCAAAATAACAAACATTTTTTTTTTTTTTTTTTTTTTTTATTGCAGAAAGTTGGCAAACAAGCAAACTGCCCACCTGATGGTAAGTGGTAACAATCACCTATAATACATGTGGCTCTTGTGAGATTCGCAGTAAAACTGCAACCCCCACAAGAACCACAGTGTACGTTGCCAACTTGTGACACAAGATGTAAAGTCACAGTACCCAGTTATTTCACTGCCATATCTTACCCTTCAAACCGGAACACAGCAATGCAAGCACTGCTGCTTTGCGGCAGAAATAGGTAAGACGGAGGTACCTAAGCAGACGACCCTGGTACAGTCTCCCTCCAGTAATTCTGCAAGTGATGAAAATCGCACATTTAAGGAGAAATAGGCATAAGAATACCTATTTTATCTGCAACAATTTTATATTACTATTTTATCTGTAATGTAGGTACTTATGATTTGTATGCAAGCTTTGTACAATGTTAAACGACCTTAAATAATGTCCTCAAAAAAGACAGATTTGCGTCATAAGTTGCTCAAAATGGTGCGGCACGATAGGGGGTCCTGGGTGGACTTACTCAGTTTGTCAGCAAGTTTCAGAGTTTGTCGCTTACTCGTTTCAGAGATAGGTATATAAGTGGCTCAGCTGGGGTAACGTTACCTCAGCTGAGCCACACGGATCTCGAAAACCAAACGACGTAGCGAAAATCTGTGCACATACGAGGCAGGGGGCTACAGAGGGTCATTTTTGTGATAAAAAAAATAGTAAAAATATCTCAATTTTTTTTTGTGTTAACATTTTTAGAGGCCATTTAATTTTTTTTATCCTCCGTTGCGAACCTGACGTGAAACCGTTATAACTCTTGAATAAATAGATAAATATCAATGAAATAAACGCCAACATGATCCTTAAAGATCACTATTGCTCTCAAAACACAATTTTTGACAATTATTATCACACAATTAATGACAGAGGATTAAGGGAGAAAATAGCGTTAATTTTTCTGTTTTTTTTTTATTAAATCCAATTCTTATACAAAAAATATCCCCTATATGGTAGTTTTCTAGTGCCTACTTTAATAAGCATCATTTCAGCTATCAAACGCCACATAAATCATGCTAGATGAATGAAAAAAAAATATTGCTTTAATGGAAGCTCATTCATATACTTAATAAACAGAAAGAAAAAATGTATTTTCGAATAACTATAAAAACAACCAAGATATAAGGTATTAAAGATTTTTCTCCATCTCTTTCTAGATAATACTTAATTGTTAATTGACTGCATGTGAGTCAATACTTAATTGACTCACATGCAGGCAATGCGAAATCGCAATGCTCGCAGACCCAAACACTGAAGTAGATTACTTATTTACTAATTTTAAATAATAAGACTATACGAAACAGCTTGCTTTACGTAAATTCGAATTTTACTGCGACAGTGGAAGAAGCTGCAACAATTGTAAATAAATATTTCAAACAACAGAGTTGTGAAATAAATATAAAATGTAATTTAGTACAAGTATTAAAAGTGACAAATTTCTAATGGTTACTTGAGTGTCCTGAGCGTTATGACAAAAATAAAATGCACATAATTACCACGTCAACAATTTCCTTATTGGTGGTGCAAAAAATTTAAACTTCCACCATCGGCTGATTAGGACTGTATTTTTTGGCGTATCAAGTCTACTCCTACTGTACTCGCACTCACTTCTGATTAAATTAGACGAAGAACAATAGAATGACACTTGGAAAAGAGGATAGGAGAACATGCGCACTAACCTTTGTATTCGGCTGCCTTCTCTTCCTTCCTTTTTATGGTCTTGGTGCAGGAGCACTGTACTGCACAACACGGAGTGTTCTCGAAAAAATAGTTCTTATCACGACTTAAAAAAGAACGAACGACGAATCAATCGATAATTAATTATTTATTTAGCGTTTTTGCGTCCGTTCTTAACGTACTTCGTAGATCGACTGGGTACACGCCTAATACGTGCGCATGAGGGTAAAAGGAAAAAAAATGGGAAGGATCTCTCAAAGGTAATTGCAAGTATTAGTATACTATATACCCCACAATATAATAACGACATCCACCATTCCCCCGGCCTTGAAGTAACCCTTAAATAAGAAAGAAAAGATCTATAATATTGTATCTTTCCTTTAACAACACATTGACTCTATATTTTATATGTATTTAAAAATTCGAAATGAAAAATATAATAAACGACTAACCTAAATAAACCTAAGTATGTCTGTAAGAGACAATTAAAATTTTAAAAAGGCTACTGTGTGGGAAGCGGACACAGTCGCACGACTGGGCGTCTGTAAGAGCCAGTCTTTGTCTTTACCTCCGCAACGCGTATAACATTATTCCTAAAGCCACTGTAAAGGTGGAGCGTTATCGACATTCAATAACACCACAGTACCAATTGTGATCGGATTTGAGGGAGTATTCCATTTTTCTCGAGTTTGCAAATTATGCAAATACTCTGTTTTAAATCTTTTCCAATAAGATTGTATAAGCGAATCCATCAAAAAGAACCGTGACAATAAATTCGTTTGCTCTTTGGATAAATCAGCAGCAGGGGGATGCTCTAAAGGAGCAGGAGGAGTCAAGAAATGCGCGGGAGTCAGAGCGAGTGGCTCCGATGGATCAGAGCTTAGCACGTAAAGCGGGCGGCTGTTGAGAACTGCTTCTACTTGCGTAAGAATAGTTGTTGTACGAGCTAACGCCGTACAGAGTATCATATTTTTGTCTCATAAGCATTTTACGCCACACTCGCAATTTCATTGTTACCAAGCAAAGTCAGTTCGTAGTAGGCAATCATTCACGCCGCGCGTACTCATTTCATCATAGTTTAATTTTTATATCAATACACCATTTTATCAGTATCAGTGAAATTTCTTCCTCTATCTCATTATCATAAATGGGTGTGCGGACCGTACAGTTGTCAACTCTTCAAACGTGAAAAGTTGGGCTCCGATGACCCGAAATAGCAATTCCTTCGCACTCTTAATATTTCCCTCCCAAATTCCACCAAAACGACTAGCAGTGGGGGGATTCATTTTCCAAGTAATGCGATGTTTGGCAAGTTCATTACTAAATTCCTTATAATACCTATCAGATTGCAAAAACAGATGCAGTTCATTAAAATAGCCTTTAGATGAGACAAAATTCGTTCCATTGTCGCTATACAAAAATGTACAAGGACCACGACGTGATATAAAACGTTTGAACGCGTTTATAAAGGCGGCAGAAGTTAAATTAGAAACAACTTCGATATGCACTGCCTTGGTCACAAGACATATAAATAGACATAAATAAACCTTAACAGACTTAATGCCTCGTTTACGATAAGGAATGGCATACATGGGTCTTGCCATATCCTTGCCAAGTTCGACTATTCGTCCCTGTCTAGGTAATAAAATTGGGTGCTTTGATGAATAATCAAGTGTCGAGTTCGATAAACGGCCTCCTACACGTAAAATACCATTAGCTAAAAATGGAAATAGTTTTGAAAGTCTAGAGGAACACTGCTTACCTCGTGAAATATTTTTAATATCTTTGGAAAAATAAACCAACTGCAGGGCTCGAATAATTTCTAACTCGGCGGCGATTAAATCGTTAGCTGTAATGACATAAATCGAAGTACATAAACAGTAACTCGAATAAGCTTGTTCCAGGTAGAACAACGAGATGCAAGTATCAACAAGGGACTTTCATTTTCATTTGTCGTAGTAACATGTGAAACAGTTTTTTCTTCAGGCAATGAAGATTTGCTAGGTAGTACGAACTTTTGAATAGGCCAACATTCTACCGGCATAGAAAGCCAAGGCGGATCTTTGAACCACAAATGATGTTGAATGAGTCGAGAAGGTGTGAGACCGCGAGATACACAATCTGCGGGGTTGTGTATTCCAGCTATGTGGAACAAATTGTCAGGATCAATCTTTGTTTGGATTTGAGAGATACGATTTGCTACATACGTGTCAAATCTATGCGTTGAAGCAATTGACCAACATAACGCAACTTCAGAGGCGGAAAATGCAAATATGTCAATAATTTTATGTCTAGTTATACTAAGGTGTTATGAACAGATCTAAGAAGTCGCGATAGTAATAGTATCCCATTCAGCTCTAAACGGGCCAAAGTGATCTTAGGCTTAACAGATGCAACTCGCGATTTAGAACACAAAACTGTAACAATGGGAGGCTGGTCACCGTTTATAACGTGTAAATATATGACACAGCCATAGGCGGATTCACTGGCATCCGAAAAACCAACTAAAGAAACTTTTGACTGCGGTTCTATACCGACGTGACGAGGAAAGGTAAGTTGTGATATTTGCGGTAATTCCGACAAATATTGCTGCCATAAATTCATGCCTCCCCCAGCCAGCCAGCCAGCCATGTTTCCCCTAACTGCCTCAGCCAATATTGGGATCCTTGGTGTCGACATATCGAGCGAAGTCCAGTTCCGTGGCCACTTAGAGGGTAAAGCTAAATTAGCTTCTAAGAAGCTTGGTGTGTTCAACAGATCGAGACAGTATTTCACTCCGGCGCACCGCCTTCAGCTTTACAAGACGCAGGTTCGGCCTCATATGGAATACTGAGGCGCGTTCAGCGCCTCTGGGTGTAGTTGTCCGGTTGTTTTTTAACTCGCTCAAAGGCGTTGAACGGATTGCAGCAACCAAATCTTTTATCTCCCACTTTCACATGATTTTTTATTTCTCTCTCTTTCTAGTAGATGACATTATAGAATATGGCCGCCAATATCATCCAATCACATAAGAGTATTTCAGTAATAAACGTCAGAGCGTTTTACAACCATCAAATTCGATGGTTGTTCGGTTGTAACTCGCGCCGACACTCAAAGGTCTTGAACGGGCCGGTTGTTTCACCCGGTTGTCACGCTCGAAGGCATTGAACGGGGTTAGAGCGAAAAGTTGTACTTCGCGCGAAGGCCCTGAACGCGCCTCTGTTCTCATCTTTGGGCTGGGGCACCCATACCAACTTCTCCCATTGGACCGCATTCAACGGAGAGCGACTCAAATCGTCGACTGCCAGGAAATTTCAAATCGGCTTGATACCTTGGCGCTGCGTAGAGATGTCGCTTCGCTATGCATCTTCTATCGTATTTATTACGGGGAATGCTCCGAGGAATTGTTCGGACTTATACCTGCCGCCTCTTTCCGCCATCGTTCCACGCGGCAAAAAATCCATGCCCATCACTTAGATGGTTGGCAGTCCACAACTGTGCGTTTCTCTCGAAGTTTCCTGCCTCGCACAGTCAAACTTTGATACGGCCTTCAAACTTTCAAAAAAAGAGCGTATTCCCACCTCAAAGGCCGGCAACGCACTTGTAACTCCTCTGGGGTTGCGGGTGTCCATGGGCGACGGTAATTACTTACCATCAGCTGATACGTCTGCTCGCTTGCCCCCTATCCCATAAAAAAAAATAAAAAAATTTACTATATGGAAATTCATCCCAATCAAGATTGAGAAGCTAAAGTTGTTTTATTATTAATTTAGCGTAAAGAATAATAGGTCCGACGAGTCCTAAAACATCGTACAGACGAGCGGTAGCGGACAGTACCTATTGCACGTTTCGTACAAACAAGCGGCGGACTTGCAATTTCAAAAACAAAAGCGTCACGTGCTGGCAACCAGCGTAAACCTGGTATTTCCATCGTCAAAGGAAATATCTTCAGACTGGCGGTGCGTCTCTGGTATGTGTTCGAGCATTTCGAGTGAATTAGATGTCCACTTGACTAAATCAAACCCACCGGTTTTAAAAAGATAAATCAAAATCAAAATAAATCAAAATTGTTTATTTACTTCTTGTACATATTATTAGAAATTAAGCACTCTGGACTTCACACTAGGATTCCCTGTGTCGTGAAGACCAGTCTTCCCATTTATGTTACATATACATATGCATACGAAAAAGCGTTTGCGTGTGTGTGTGAGGTGTGTGTGTGTGTTTGTGTGTATTTGTGTGTGATGTGTGTGCGTCGTGTGTTATGTAGGTATATTTTTATCTGGAAATGTCTGTTTTATATTATATCTTTCTCCTTTATTGTTAACATTACAAATAAGTACAGCATGAGTTGAATTTATACATAAAAGTAGTCTAGTAAATGTTAATTCAAATTTAATTTTAATTCTGTATTTGTAGAAGGCTTTCCGTTTCATTATAGCTCAGATCTTTTAACCATTTAAATACAGTCAGTCTGCAACCTGCTCGAGTTAAGTCTATAATGTTTTTGGAAGTGTTATATATTTTAGTGTAAAGATGTGGACCCATGAATTGACTTAACCTGCGTGCAAAAGCTGTTCCAGTTCTAGGTTTGTCCCACTTAAGTAATCTGTATGAAGTGCGAGCTTGCTGTTTAGCTTGTCTGTGAAAAAGCGTTATCGTTGCAGTAATATATAATTTGCGAACACTTAGGACTTGGCACTCGGAGTATAGTTTGTCGGTTGGATATCTCCTAGGTCGACGATGGGCTATTTTCAAGATGGCGTGCTGGACTCGCTCAAGTTTAAGTAGGTGAGTTTTGCAAGCTACGCCCCATGCTGTTATGCAGTAATTAATTACTGATTGGCATAAGCTGAGGTAAATCATTTTAATTAGATCATTACCTGCTACAGAACTTAATTTTTTGAAAACATGCATTAGTTTTTTCATTCGTTTTGAAATTACCTCTACTTGAGGTAACCAACTGAATTTATGATCTATAACAACACCTAAGTACTTAACTTTATCGACTTGTTCTAGTAATTCACACTGACAGTTTTGATGATCATTATCATGACATGTGTGAAGTCTAAGTTCAGGGGTTTCCTTTGGAGCTGTTTTGTTAGTCACTCTAAATGAAACAAATTTGGTTTTGCTAGTATTTGCATTGAGTAGGTTCCTTTGAAGCCAGAGACTCACCTCATTTAGTCCCGCTTGTGCTATATGACTGACCTGCGTCCACGAACTAGCATAAAAAATAATTGCAGTGTCATCAGCAAAGGTTAGAATTTTCGCATTTTTTATTTTCATGGAGCACAGGTCATTAATGTAAATTAAAAACAGCGTGGGGCCCAAAACACTGCCTTACGGCACACCAAATTTAATAGTAGCATAATCACTGTAGGAGTCTCCTATGATAATTCTCTGTTTGCGATCAGACAGATACGACTGGAACCACTCCAGTGCAACTCCCCTTATTCCGAGCATCTCAAGCTTCTTTAAGAGTATCGGCCGGGAAACGGTGTCGAACGCTTTGGCGAAATCTAAGAAGACACCGAGACATTTCTGATTTTCATTAATTTTGCCTATTGTGAAGTTAACAAGATCGTTCACGGCGTCTTCAGTAGATTTGCCCGATCTGAAACCATGTTGGTTCTCAGCAAGTAAACTCTTTGACTCGAGGTATTTAAGCAATCTCAGATTGACAACTTTTTCTATTATTTTTGAAAGAGTACTCAAAAGTGATATTGGCCTGTAATTCGCAGGATCTTGTATTTGACCGGCTTTAAAGATAGGGATTACATTGGCTACCTTAAATTCTGAGGGAACAATGCCAGTAGACATACTTAGGTTACAGATGTAAGTAATAGGGCTAGCTACAGCATATTTAATTTTCTTGAATATATCGTTACTTAGGAAATCATGCCCTAAAGCAGAGCTAGACTTAAGCGATCCAATTAGCTCAACAATCTCCTTTTCATCCGTAGGGTCAAAAAAAAATGAAGAGTATGTAGATATCCGAGATTTAAAATTTAATTTGTTTGCCAGCTCTGTTTCTGTTAGCCCAGATTTTTGAAGCATTCCACTAGCAAGGTTTTCACCGACAGAAGTGAAGTAGGAGTTAACTGAGTTTAAAGATTCAAGTGGATGTTCACTGATTTTAAGAAGTTCCTAATTTGTGGTTTTAGTACATTTGATATTGCATATATTTTTTACAGCTGTCCACGTTTTTTTAATATCTTTTTTATTAACAAGTAACATCTTTCTTTCAAAATTGTTTTTTACGTCCTGCAGTATATTAATACAGTAATTTCTGTACAATTTGTATTCATTCTGAATGTTAGGATCCTGAGGATGTTTTCTAGCTTTAATATGAAGAGCATCTCGTCGTGTTATACATTTGAGCAGTCCCGGCGTTATCCACTTTTTGTAGATAACGTCACGACCCCTCACCTTACGTTCAGTTTTATGCTTAGCAACAATAGCGTTTAAGGTGCGTAAAAAATAGCATACAGCATCATTTGTATCGCTTATTTGATAAAGTTGAGACCAGTCAAGTTCTTTTAAGTTTTCGAAAAGAGCATCATAGTCTATTTTAATATTTTTATGTTTTACACTGTCTTTCTGTAAATTTAACCCTAAGCTGCATAGTATTGAACTATGATCAGTTATATTAGAATGACATACAACCGTAGTAGAGGCGAAAGTTGATTTTATCATGCAATGGTCAAGGTTATTTGGGCCTCTTGTAGGAAAATTATGGCTAGGTATGTATCCATAATGTTTTTTTTTTTTTTTTTTTTTATGGATCGCCCGGCAAATGACCTCCTCCCGCCTGATGTTAAGCGGTGAAAGAGGCCCAAATGAGTTGACAGATAGAGTAGGGACGACATCCACTCTCCTACCTGCCCGCCCCTTGCCGGCCCAAAAGATGCTTTTTCACGCCTCTTTTGAAGGAACCCATGTTGTAGGATGGAGGAAACACGTGCGCAGGTAGAGAATTCCAAGTGTGGGATGAACGACAGAAGAAGGAATCTTGGAATTTCTTGGTACGGTGTGAAAAGGAGGACACAGTGTACGGATGACTCCGAAGGCCCTTACGCGTGTTTCTGTTAAGGAATGGAGAGGGAGGGATAAGGTTAAAGAGCTCCTCAGAGCATTCCCCATGGAACATTCGGTAAAAGGCGCTAAGAGAGGCGATGTCACGACGAAGTTGTAGAGGCTCGAGGGTGTTAGTTGCCTCTACATCGCCAATTATGCGAATAGCGCGACGCTGCAATCTGTCCAGAGCATCGAGGAGGTACTGAGCGGAGCCGTCCCAAAGGTGCGAGCAATATTCCACGCAAGACCTAACCTGAGTTTTATACAACAAGCATAGTTGGTCCGGCGCAAAATACCTACGCACCTTGTTCAGGACACCGACTTTCCGTGAGGCAGTAGTTATGACGGATTCGATGTAGTCTCTGGGGTTCAGATCGCAGCGAATGTTCATTCCGAGCAAGGTGATGTTGCTCTGTGTGTGAAGGGTTGTGCCCTGAAGAGAAGGAAGGGGGAGGAAAGGTGACCTTTTCGCCGAGAACACGCACACCTGTGTTTTCTTAGCATTGAACTCAACAAGATTGTTGGAGCCCCATTCGGAGACGAGGTCCAGCGTCCTGTTGAGCTCAATGATAAGATTCTGCCTTTCCCTACCAATATCACCACGAGCAGCCCCCGAGGCTCCGTGATATCCCCCATGCACTGTACTGTCGTCTGCATAGCAATGTATAGCTCCCAAGGAAAGCATATCATTGATATGCAGAAGAAACAATGTGGGGGATAGAACGGAGCCTTGCGGAACACCAGCGTTCACTGCCACGAACCGCGAAGCGTAGCCGTCAACGACAACGCGAATTCTACGCTCGTGGAGGAAGCTGGCAATCCACGTACAGAACTGCGCGGGTAATCCGTATGCCGGAAGCTTGGAAAGAAGAGCCTTGTGCCAGACTCTATCAAAAGCTTTGGCGATGTCGAGACTAATAGCCACCGATTCGCCGCGCTTATCGATAGATTCACCCCATTTGTGCAAAAGGAACGCTAGAAGGTCACCTGTTGACCGTTTAGGACGAAACCCATACTGTCGGTCATTAAGCAACGAGTGACCTTCCAGGTAACGGATCAGCTGTGTATTAAGGATCCTCTCCATGATTTTACACAAAATGGAAGTGACGGCTATAGGACGATAGTTAGCCGGATCAGAACGATCTCCCTTTTTGGGAACCGGCTGGACATTGGCCTCTTTCCAAGATTTCGGCACACAACCAGCAGAGAACGACAGACGGTATAGACGCGTAAGGACCGGAGTCAACTCCGCTGCACACTTCTTAAGAACAATCGCAGGAATGCCGTCTGGTCCACTTGCTTTTCGAGTATCGATCGACTGGAGCTCCGCCCGCACATCACGCTGTCTGATACGGATATCGGGCATGGTGCTGCCACAATGGGACAGTTTCGGAGGTTGTGTACCACAGTCATCGACACGGGAATGAGCCGTAAAGAGTTTTGCCAGGAGGTCGGCTTTCTCCTGCGGCTGATGAGCAAGTGAGCCATCGGCAAGTCTGAGCGGTGGCAGCGAGGGTTGGCAGAAGTTTGATTGCACAGCTTTGGCCAGGCGCCAAAAAGAACGGCTACCCGTAGGGTGCGATAGCAGTTCCTGGCCCACTTGTGCAATGCGCTGAGCATCCGCTCTAATGTAAGCCCTCTTACATAACTTGGTGGCATTATTGTAGGCTGTTTTCAGTAGGCTTGTATTGGGATCCTTAGATTCTCGGCCTCTGGTCCAAGCGCGGTAAGCCAGCTGTTTGTTTTCAACAGCAGAGGCGCACTCGCGATTGAACCAGAGGTTACGTCTGCCTCTACTGACGAGATTGGAATGCGGAATATAATATTCCATTCCTAGTATGATCTCGTCAGCAACAGAGGTAGCGCAGGAGTCCGGATCCATCCTATTGAAACAGCGCTGCCACCAAGGAACAGATGCGTAATAATCCCGCATACCGTCCCAATCTGCTGACGCATAGTGCCACAGACGGCGTGCTGCAACCACAGGCGACGGTCGTGACGCCTGAGGCACTGAGACGGATACCAGGCAGTGATCCGAAGATCCTAGTGGAGCTCGAACCACCACCTGATATCCGTCAGGGCGATTTGTCAACAGAAGGTCCAATAAAGAGGGCGCTTGACCGATAATATCTGGTACCCTGGTGTTCTGGGTGACCAATTGTGTCAGGTCGTGCGTGAGAGCGAATGCGTGGGCAGTCCTACCCGCATGGTCAGTTTTAGAGGAACTTAACCACAACTCGTGGTGAGCATTGAAGTCCCCTAAAAACACCAGCTCGGCGGAAGGAAATCGCTCCTGCGCGTCATCTGCCACCCGACTTAGATGTTCAAAAAGTCGAGTTGTCTCCAAGTCACCACGATGGGAACGGTAGACGCAGACGTAGACACGGCAATGAGTGCCAAAATCGACGTGTACCGCAAGGATGGAAAAGGAAGGTTCCTCCAAACAGCGCAGGCGACGACAGCAAACGTCCGCCCGGACGAACAAGCAAACACCAGCCTTCGCCTTGAAGGACTCCTCAAGAGCGTAGCCGGGGTAATTAAGGTAGCCTGTATCGGCCGGGCAGATAATTTGCGTCTCCGTCAAAAACAGCATTGCTAGACGGGCTGTCTCGAGATGGTGGTGGACAGCTAAGAGGTTAGAATGGAGCCCGCGGATGTTAGCGAGCCCCACCTCGAATAATGGTGTTTTGGTGGGATAATGCACCGCTGTACGACCAGTCTTAATATTTTGCGCTGCCATAATTATTGGAGTGAGAGGCGTGAAACTGAGGTGTCCTTGCTGCGCTTCGCATAGTTAATGTGTGTAGGCCTGTTTTGCCAGGGAACAGCCGACAGCTGATTTCCGCTGACCCTCCGCACGGAAGGGCCCCCGAACCCCCCCGGAAGTGGCCGCCGGGACCCACCGTCCGGTCACCAACCGGCACGACGGACCACCCCGAGATTATGCGTGGCATGGTGGGGCAGCCTCACGGACTGGTTAGGTCCGCTTGGGCCCCTGTACTATACCACGGGCGGCCAGCGGAACAGCCGTTTCTTCGGGTCTTCCTGGGCGGAGGGTCAACGCAGTCAACCTGGCACTGGGTCGACGGAAGCCCGCACAAACCATACGAATCGCAGCAACGACCCCTCAAGCTCTGGCTGTGCGCAGACTGATCCCGAAACGCGGACAAAAATGGCCACTTGACGGGTTTTACATCATGCGCACGGTGGTCGCTAGCCAGTCGGGTTTTTCAAGCCCTACCACCAGAAGTTGGTCACTCGATTAGCACCACCCGGGGATCACGTGTAGGGTCTCGAGGGTAAAACCTACGGACGTGAGCGACTCCAATCCCCAAAATGTGCCATGATGCTCATATATTCATCGGTTGCTTCATCCGATGTTTCTTTAAGAAGATTTATGTTGATGTCACCTACAAGTACGGAGTGAGGTTTAGTATATTTGCTTAAAATAGACTCAAGTGACTCAAGAAAGTTTTTGGTATTTGCAAACGATGGGGAGCGATAAATTGCTATCACAGAATAAGCTTGATTAGCTTGTATCACCACACAGTTTGCATCAAGAAACTTAGGTTCCATTATACAGATGTTGAGATGTGACCTTGAGTATATCACTATACCATCATTTTGATTAAGGTATGATTTAGTGTGATAGCATCTATAGTCATCTAGTGGTATTTCGTTTGAAAGCTCATTTATCCAGCACTCAGTGAGTACTATAATATCAGGTTTAAATTCTAGTCGACTCAGAAATACTACAAAATTATCAAAATTTTTATTTATGCTGCGGATGTTTTGTGATAGTATAGTAAATTTACTTACATTAGTTCCCTGTAAATGCAGTTTACATGCCTCAGGCTCATCACTCACTTCAACGCTAGTCAAGAGACTTGTACTGTCAATATCGTTTATAATTTTTATTCTGCTGTCCATTGCAATTGATGTAAAAGATTTGTATGCTATGTATTATTGGATACTTTATTTGTATTCTAAATATTTCCAGATGTATAATTTTAATTATGTAGTGGCTCGCGTATGATATAAATTGTTTGATATAAAGGCTATGCGAAAAATTCGAACATTTAAAAGAATATGAAAAACATCAGCCTGTAGATTGCAGCCGGAATGCAAAATATCATTTATCGATAATCCCGTATCGGTCTTGCTTGGCACTACCGTCTAAGACGGGTCACGGGACGAACCTTAGTGGTCGCCTTATCGTCTCGTACTACAGGATGATGCGGCAAAGAAAACCCAAGTGAGTCATCCATCTCAGGTGCGGTGCGGATAAGAAATTAAAGACTACAGTATCTATATACAGGGTGACCCATCCATAGGCGTCCAAAAGAAAAATTTAGAAGCTCTATGCTATGGGGTATCCGAATCACCCCCATGTATGTTCAGCGATTTTTTGTAGTTTAGGAGCTAGAATTATTTTTAGATTTTTTTCAGTAATTTTCTACCGACATTGGTTTTCCTTTTTTATCTTTTTTTCCCTTACGTTTACAGATGTTTTTTTTTGTGTAATTAATCATCATGATAGTAGCTAACACCTGAAATAAAGCGGTTTGGCTAAGCATTTCAGAACTTACATAAAATTTTATCTGAAGTTCAAAATTACTGTTAGAGTTCAGTAGTCAAAAATGTTAAGGGCTTAAAAAAAATTTGTAAGGCGGCCAGAGGTTTCTAAGCATTCTTAAAATCTGCTAAGAACCTGTAACAATGAATATCATTCATAAAAATCAGACCTTAATAGTGGTTTTTCTTCTGTAACTGGCCTTGAGGTAAACAAAGGTCGACAAATTGAAAAAAAAAATGTTTTTCTTTAGGTGTTGTTGAATTGTAACGTGTCTAGTATTACTTGATATTCGGTACTCCATGGCGGTCATGTTATCGGCTTCAGATGATTTTTTAATTATGCAGATAGCCGTAGTCTTCTCGGAATATCTCTTTTAAACCTTAAAACATCTACACAGGTAAAGAAATCCTTTACCTGAGTCGTGGTTTCGGCGAGCGCAAACAATGAAACCGGTTTGTGCGAGTGAGACAGCTAGCGACGCCAGCAGCGCAGAGGACCGCAAACTCAAGCAACGCCTCAGTCGTTCTCACACTGTGTTTACTGCTGCTTGTTACGTCGTATCATATCGCTTTACTCACGAACCCTGCTACCTCATCGGATTCTGTTTTCTGTTATCGACTTGGACTGTGCGCTCGTTATCGGACTCCGCTTTGCATATCGATTTGGACTTGTTACTTGTGGTAGTGATGAATTACTCGCTAAGCGAATATGCAGAAATGCATTACTATTACGGCGTTGCTCAAGGTAATGGCCGTGAAGCAGCAAGATTGTACAGAGAACAGCTTCAACGTCGAGGAGGACGACAACCTGATCGTTATCCTGATCATCGCGTTTTTATTAACACCCACAACGCGTTGATGGCAGGCCGGATTCCTGGTCGCCATGGTGCTGGAGAAGGGATCCCTACAGCTGATCCTGATCGCAGGGAAAGAGTTGTGGAGGAAGTGCAAAGGGATAGTGCAACAAGTACGAGGAGAATGGCTCGTAGACTAGACATTCCAAGAGTTTCCATTCAAAGGATTTTGAAAGGAGAAGGATATCATCCGTACCACATTCAGAGGGTCCAGGCATTACAGCCCACAGATTACCAACTAAGAATTGATTTTTGCCACACAATGTTAAGAAAAAACGCAGAAGACCCCAATTTTTTCAATAATATTTTGTGGACAGACGAGTCTCGATTCGAGCGATCTGGAGTGTTCAACATTCACAATTACCATAGTTGGGCTATCAAGAATCCACATGCGGCAAGACCATCAACATTCCAACACCGCTTCAGCGTGAACATGTGGTCCGGCGTTCTCAACGGCGAATTTATTGGCCCTTACGAACTTCCATCCAGGCTCAATGGAGCCGTCTACAGAGAGTTCTTGGAGAATCAGCTTCCAGATTTGCTGGAAGATGTTAACTTATTACTGCGCTGTCGAAACATGATTTTGCAACATGACGGGGCGCCATGCCATTACGCAAGTCAAGTGCGAAGCTTCCTAAATGAAAACTATCCCGGCAGGTAAAACACGATAGTTGATTTACATTTTTACAATTTAAAAGCTGTGACAAATTATTAATTACACATTTTTTATCTGATTTTCAGATGGATCGGAAGAGGTGGACCAATTTCCTGGCCGCCACGGTCACCTGATCTAAACCCAATCGATTTTTTCATCTGGGGGTACTACAAAGAAAACGTATACGCGCGGGAGTCTAATAGTGAAGAAGAGCTGAGGCGGAAAATTGAAGAAACGGGAAACATAATAAGAAGCAACAGAGAAGTTTTTAGACACCTCAAACACAATTTCTTTAGGAGATGTAGATTGTGCATTTCTGTGGGAGGACGCCAATTTGAAAACCTTTTATAAATGGCACTTAAATAAAATTTAGGAACTAACAACTGTTTTTTTTTTTAATTAATCATAACTCTTTAAAGAAATACATTAATTTATTAAATTTAATTCAAAAATCATCTGAAGCCGATAACATGACCGCCATGGAGTACCGAATATTAAGTAATACTAGACACGTTACAATTCAACAACACCTAAAGAAAAACATTTTTTTTTCAATTTGTCGACCTTTGTTTACCTCAAGGCCAGTTACAGAAGAAAAACCACTATTAAGGTGTGATTTTTATAAATGATATTCATTGTTACAGGTTCTTAGCAGATTTTAAGAATGCTTAGAAACCTCTGGCACCCCTTACTAATTTTTTTTAAGCCCTTAACATTTTTGACTACTGAACTCTAACAGTAATTTTGAACTTCAGATAAAATTTTATGTAAGTTCTGCAATGCTTAGCCAAACCGCTTTATTTCAGGTGTTAGCTACTATCATGATGATTAATTACAAAAAAAAACATCTGTAAACGTAAGGAAAAACCAGATAAAAAAGGAAAACCAATGTCGGTAGAAAATTACTGAAAAAATCTAAAAATAATTCTAGCTCCTAAACTACAAAAAATCGCTGAACATACATGGGGGTGATTCGGATACCCCATAGCATAGAGCTTCTAATTTTTTCTTTTGGACGCCTATGGATGGGCCACCCTGTATAAATACAATCTGATGTACCATGAAAACAAAGCAAAGTTCATAAGATTCAGTTTCAATAACTGAATACTTTATTTGCTTTGTTTTCATCGTACATCAGATTGTATTTATATATAGATATTGTAGTGTGGGATTATAATAAACACCAAGTTCTAAAAGTGTTGTTAAATATTTATTTTACTTTTCAGTAATTTCTTCGAGGCGTCTTCGGTAAATTGTCTGTTTTAATACACAATGTCTTTTAATGCATAAGTGGTGGATTTCGTTATTATATTGTGGGGTATATAGTATACTAATACTTTTGGAAGGATCTCGAAAATACTTTGAGAGATCCTTCCAAAGAGAATAGTAATACTACGGGAATGGATCCTTCCCATGTTTTCCTTTTACCCTCATGCGCACGTATTAGCCGTGCAGCCGAACGGACGGACGCAAAAACGCTAAATAAATAATTAATTATCGATTGATTCGCCCTCGCTTTTTTAAGTCGTGATAAGAACTATTTTCTCGAGAACACTCCGTGTTGTGCAGTACAGTGCTCCTGCACCAAGACCATAAAAAGGAAGGAAGAGAAGGTAGCCGAATACAAAGGCGCATGTTCTCCTATCCTCTTTTCCAAGTGTCATTCTATTGTTCTTCGTCCAATTTAATCAGAAGTGATTGCGAGTAAATAGGAGTAGACTTGATACGCCAAAAAATACAGTCCACTACTTTCCTAACCAACCGATGGTGGAAGTTTAAATTTTTTGCACCACCATTATTTTTGGTCACTTCGGCCGTAGCTTTATTTAATTTTTCTCTTCTCAGAAATTTGTTCTTTTACTTTATTAATCCGCAAAGTTTAGAATAACGTTACGGTTACTGTACTAAGTGTATATTAAAATAGTTTGTCGTTTAGTTTTATTTCCCCGCACCGGCAGCTAATATTTCTTTGTTTTTATTTTCCCCATCGCATTTTTATAGTACAAAATACCAGTTAGTTATTCATTAATATAATAATATATTCTGTAACATTCGTAGTACCAATTAAATAATTCGGTGAAACGTGGATTGCTACTTTCCGCCATTTTGTTATAATGTTCGTTAGTTCGTACTTTGGATAACATCGGCCATCCCCTTCGATATTTTTCGACTATCTACCAACCGCAAATTTTTATATCGCCTGCTAAGTTTTTCTTACTCGAGTTATTTTCGTATGATAAAGGGTCAAACTATTATACTATATTAATTACGTATTTTCAATATACACATACTTCAACCTATGTTTCATATTTTTTCAAGGTTAATTATTTAACCAACCACAATGGTTAAATCTAAGAAAAGGTTAAGCGAAGGTTTCAGTGTAGAAGATCATGAAACAAACAAGAATCAATTAACCATTTACATAGTCAAACGAGATGTTACTTTTAAACGCATGGAAAATATTTACGAACTTGCACAAAAATCGGAAAATGATAAAAAATATTACAGATCATTTTGTGCAAGTGCCTTAACAATAGAAAATTTACATAGTGACTTTTAAGAAGTATTAGATGCGTATAATTTATTAAATTTACAATTACATCCATTGATTTACTACCAAACGTAGATAACGCATGAACGTTTGAAAAGTGGGCCGGTGAAGAACTGCCCAATCGGGCCTCGTGCAGTTCTTTTCCATGCGTTGGAGCGACAACGCGATAAGCAATTAGGTGACAGATTTCAAGCGCGTTTTTGTATGAAGTGCTCTATCTACGTTTGGTAGTAAATCAATGATTACATGCCAATACTGAAGTTCACTATGATTCTTGGACTTCATTTGAAGAAATGTACTGTTATATTAAACAGGTTTTGGCAGAAAATGGAAAAGTAATTCTAGTTCACCACCGCAACATCTGACAAAATCCAATCCGCGCCTCCCACCCATTGACTTAATGTCATTCAATGGAGATGTCAGGAATTGGTCATTGTTCTACCAACAATTTAAAAATATGATTCACGATAACGACTTGCTAACGGATAGTGAAAAGGTATTTTATCTTGTAGGTAAATTAACTGGCCAGGCGGCGTCAGTCTGCGCGGGACTAGCCCCCACCGCAGAAAATATATTTTTACACTTAGCTATTCAAAAGTTAGACCCAGAAACAATTAAATTATTCGAATTTAATTATCGTGAAGAAAATAAGTCAAATTTTAAAAAAATCAAAAATATTTTGACATTTTAAAATCTCGCGCGAACTATTTCGTTCTATGAGGAAAAACTGTAGCGCTAGTGTGCCACGACGTTTATGGATTTTTTTATGGAGTTGTCATCATTCTCGACCCAGACGATATAAAAACAATCCAAGCTGGGAATATCTTATCATTCCTGGACAGTGCCCAGCTAAAGGAGCACATGTAAGGCCTAATAAGTCTTACTTGGGGCTAGTCACAATAGATCTTTGCAGGTCGCAGTGACGCAAATAGCCCCGAATTAATGGAATAATAAATAAATGGAGTTGTCATTCTTCCCGTCAGGCTAATAGTGTCCCGTCCTCTGAATAGGGAAACTAATGGAACTGTTGCAATGTCATATAGAAATTTAGTTATATAAAATTTTAGATGACGAAAAAATTTATATAATGGCGTGTTTGTCTAATGTATGCAAATAAAACAGTCCAACTCTATACAAAACAGTTTCGATTTATTGGCAACATTTTTCATGACGTCAGACGTGTGCCGCGTCCGCCATATTTTGACGCCATTTACAGGCGCGTTCTACTTACGCGCAGATTTGCAGCTTTTTCAACATTTTTAGCATCATCGCGTTTCATTAGCTTTTGACGTAATTCATCGTATGTAAACGTTCCTTTTAAACAATATCAATATTTTTTATTAAGTTCCTTTTGTTACGATTTCTTCAAATAGCGCGGTTAAAAATGTTACCATTTTTTCAAAAGAAACGCAAAACACGGTTAACATTTGATGTTAGCGTGAGAAAATGGTGACGCTTAAATAGAAAACCGGTTGGTGTCTGTCGAAAATATGCGGTACTAAGCCGCCATGTTTAGACGCGTAGGTATGCACGTTTTTTTCGTAGGTTCCATTGATTTCATTCAGAGGTCCCGTCCTGCAGGCCTATTCTGTAACTTCGGTTGCTCATTAGAACTGTCATTTTTGAAATGAACTTAACATCCATTACTTCTATCATGAACGCTGCCGTAATACACAAGATCACTAAACCAGTAATGGATCTAAAGTGTCTTTCAGAAAAGACAGTTCTAGTTACTAACTGTAGTTACCGAATAGGCCTGCTGGGCTGCGTTCGAGTAAGTCGGTGGTGGGGGAAGAGTGGTCGGTTGGGGTGGTCAGAGTGTTAAATCAAATCAAATCAAATTATTTATAGCTTCAAAATAGTTCGACATTTTCTTGTTATAATACTATAACATGTAAAAACTTAAAATTATGTGTATCATACAAAATCTAATAACTAATAATACTAAAACTAATTATTATGTAAAAAATCTTTAACAGAATTAAATAATTTACTAATTAACCATTTATACAATTAAATTTTAAATCTATTTAATGTTATTTTTTTTATATTTTCTGGTACCTTATTATACAAATACACATACAATAACAATTGATAATAAATTTTGTACAGTTAGGCCGAACACCACGATCAAGTCTATTTACATACCTTGTATATTTATTAGGAAATAATGCCTTTGTGCTTTTAAAGAGACTTTTATTTTCTTTGACAAATTTTGCAATTTCAAAAATATATAAACAAGGAAGGTTGTTTTCGAACGGCACGGATGTTGTCTGCTTTATTTACATAACCAAAAATAAGAAAAAATATATAATTCATCGGCGCGTCCGTTCGCTATAATGCATAGCTTACATTCCTCTGTTTTATCTACACAAATGCTAAAACCAACAGAATAGGAATTCAATTAAATCGCGGCCTAACCTGTCTTCAGCAGAAATGAAGGCCAATTTTACAATCATGTCACTTTCGACTTTGGCATCTAAAATTAACTTATTGTCGACGTTACGAAGCGCATCCTCGCTCGCCGAAATGCACAAATTGTGTGTGAATATGAAATATTTGTAATCACAATCACAAACAACTTTAAAATCCACACAATTTCCCAAATCCAATCGAGTGAAATTACATCTTGCTATATGAAGCTCCATAGCGTTCTCGGACACGCCACTCCAGAGTGCACCCGAAATGTTTCGGACGGACCTCGGGTGACGGAATGCACTCGGAGTATGTTTTCGAACGCAGCCCAGGGTAATAGTGTTCTGTGATGGCCTTAGAGCATTCATACGGGAGACGGCAAGGCTGGGCGAACCCCTCTGCCAATTTACGCTGACCATATGACCATACACGTTATATAAAACTAGTTGACGCGCGGCTGTTGCCATTTGGTGTCGTTTTCGTGTCGCACTAAGAGCTCCAAAAAATGGTTAATTGTACAGTTTCCTCTTGCAAAAGGCGATCCAGCTACTCAAATCTTCGAGATTATGGCGTTTCCTATCACATGTAAGTATAAAATATACATTACCGTGTTTCATTTGTTTACAATATTGAAGTATTTTTTATGCCGTTACGATAGAAAAATACAATGGTACGATGGAAGCTCAACACAATACACGGGCATTATATTATCTGTGACACGGGCATTTGCTTAGTGCTGGGACAACGTGAGTGAATGATGCTAAATCATATTTTTATTTATCATTCATTCACTCCGGAGTTTGTTTATTGTTTAACCAGATATAAGATTAAAGTAGAAATTCAAGTGGTATTTAATTATACAAAACAACTTTGCTTTATAGATTAAAAAAAACTTTTTCTATACAATATACTTACTCTAAACAATTTTTCGACTCACTTGATTTTAAGCCTATTAAATAATCTTTATTGGTATTTTACAAAATGCAATGTAAGTTAACCTCTAGAGATGGCATCACCACTCGTGTTTACTCCAGATAGAAAAATGTCATATAATGTCCTCTTAATTTTATGTTGCAGTTGAGGTCATAAGTACAAAAAAATTGGTTATTTTTTTTTTGTACTTTTAGTTTTTTTTGAAAGGCTGAAAAGATGAAAAATGTTTTTAAACTCTCAAGTATATTTTATTCAATTGTACTTCTATTTAACTTTATACGTTGACTGCCAGACAGCAGATAAAATAGAAAAACTATTGTTTGCGGTCACCGTTAACCGCGTTTTCGTTTCGTTTCCGCGTTGCATTGCGGTTTCATGCCACCTGCTCTATGCAGCAAGTTGTTGGGGACATCAGTAAAGAGCACAAAGCAAGTGATTGTCGTCATCGTCGTCATCAAAGAAAATTTTAATAATGCAACATAATTATTAAAATCACACAATAAAGCTTTTTCTTCTTATTTTAGTGGCTTTGAAGTTTGTACGGCCAATGTAAACAAAAACACTTTCAACGTCACGTTATGACAAATGAATAACATGTCTTACTATATGTAAATAAAAACTTTCATAGTAGTAAACATCTACTAAGCTAAAATGGTAGAACTAACGCCACATACGTGTAGCAAGGAATTTTATGTTTACTTTAACTCATATTTTTTGGTGCAACTTAAAGGAAAATGCCCGATATCGTGCCTAGCGTTATAACACGTTGGGCCCTATCGCAAATGAAAGGTTTTCTAAAATACTAATTTTGTTTGTATGGCAGTAAGTTGCTATCTCGTGCTTTTTACTTGCATGAGATAGCAAATTACTACCATACGAGCAAAGCTAAACGAAAAAGTACCTACCTATTAAACATGTTTATAACTATGCAGATATATAATAAAATCAGAAATTAGTTCTTGGTATATTAAAAATTCTCACCTAAAACAGCTAAGACATTCCCGGTATAACTGCACCCGGCACTAACTACACAGACTTAATAGAGATACTACGTATGCTAACTTGTTTCGACGTGTTCAGATAGAAGCGTGGCGCAAGTCAAGTCACACTAGTCATTGTTTTGATTGCACTCCGGAGTGTCGTTCTGATATTTGTTTACTGACTTTTCATGGTACCCTTATTTTACTTTGAGTTGACGTATTTCGATGTAAATAATCCAGTTACATTTATCATAGTGTGTGGTATTCTACCAGTCAAGCCCTTTCATTTGATACCCATATTAAGAGAGTTGTGAAAAAATACGTAATCCACCATTTTGTGGCGGCGGCCATCTTGGATCGATAGTCAGCAAACATAGCTAAGAACACTCCCGACTAATTCACCTTACAAACAAAAAAAAAATAAAATCAAAATCGGTTCATCCGCTCGGGAGCTACGATGCCACAGACACACACACATACACAGAGAGAGAGAGAGAGAGAGAGAGACGTCAAACTTAAAATCAGAAATCAACGCGGACAAAGTCGCGAGCAGAGAGCTAGTTTGAGTAGAGAGCTAAAGTCTGTTCCCCGAGAGCTGATAAAAATTATGATTACGCATCGGAGCGCTTACTGTGTTTCTTTATCTGAAAATATAAATTCGTCCCCCCCCCCCTCATCAAAACATTATACCTACGCCTACGACTGAAAATATATACTTATTTATTTCAGTCGATCACCTAATCAGCAGGTGAAATTGCTGTATTTGACACAAAAAACTAATTAAAGCATTTTAATAATAATTAGCGGGCCTCGCTTTGTACTAATTTAAGAAACCTTGTCTTCATTGTATTTTTATCAACTTAGCCGAACAGGGTATAGTAATAAAAATACAATTTATTGTAACATTTCAATCATTCACTCACGACGACCCAAATAGTTACTCATTCTTTGTGTCACATCACTAGGGACATTAATTCTTTGTGGTAGGGCGATTGCGTAGATACACGTTAATTTGTCGTTGTGTGTGTCTTTCTTCATTGTAGGGTAATATTTTCATAGTGTGTGTTCGTTAACATAAGAACAACGTCTCTGTAAGTGTATTCTACATTTTCGTAGTGTGCGTGCGTGTTTACCTCGCCTCCCGCGAAAAGTGGCAGAAAAATTTACACTGCGACTTGTTGCGTACCGCATCCATAGGTTAAATGATCTAAGGTGATGGCCTAAAGGACTTGAATCCTGGCCAGTAAAGCAGCCAAAAAAAATAGTGTTCTGTGTTTACCTTAGATAAAGAATCCAATTCTAATGGATTCTTTACAATTCTAATCTCTTCCAATGGATTCTTTATCTAAGGTGTTCACCATGGAATTATTACTCAAACAGGAATGAGCTCTTCAAAATATTGTTGCTCAAATTTGGACTTTATTTCTATGTAAATAAAGACTAAACACTTGAAAGTGCAAAAGCGTGCCGAGAGAGATCGCAATAACTGTACCTTTTATCCCTTTCCCACAGTGTTGCTACTGTTGTATATTTTACATGGAATTATTACTCAAACAGGAATGAGCTCTTCAAAATATTGTTTTTTTGTAATAATTATAACATGAAATAAATTAAATTATCCTGTTAGCCTACTATTAATAATTATAACACTATGATTTTACGTCCAGGAAATATTCTAGTGGTAGTATTCAAAAATGTTATATTGCAACAATGATTCTATGTCAATGTCAGTAATTTTCGTTGTCATTGTAGTAGGGTGACACGGTATGTACCTAACATAAATATTATCGCAATTTTTAACATTTTTTAATAAAAGTAATTTATATTAGTTATTTCTTGCTTAGCTTACACGATGCGATGTTAAGTTATTAGAAAAAAGGAATTGGCATTAACATTCTGTTCAAGATATTGGCAAAACCGCAAAAGTTTTCAATATTGTTGAAACAATTCGACTCACACTGATGTGTTTTTAATTCTTTTCTTCTTAAAATATTACTCATTCTTTTACTAGGAATGTATTTAAATATCACAGAGAGATTTTAGTGTTGACTCATTTTTGACAAGTTGACATATTTGATTATCTGTTATGTGGCGGTGGGTTCAACATAATATACCGATTGGAAAGACCCATCTATTGAAAGGCAATCATTGACATTCATTATTATTTAAATAATTATAATATTAATAAAACCTATCTTGTATTGAAAAGCAGATATAAAATTCTTTTGCGCAACCCATTTTGAAATAATAGAATAGAATATAATATTTCTTTGTTGTACAACACCATCCAGCTTAAAGTCAACGTATAAATAATACACTTAACACTAATTGTACAAAGGGCGACCTTGTCGCTAAAAGTGATCTCTTCCTTAACAATCGTGATTATTAAGCATATTATGAATTTCAAAAGCATCTTTCAGGTTGAATGTTATTGTTTTTAAGAAAAAATCCCTATTTTGTAGAATTTGTGGTCACAAATTTACGAAAGAGACAAACGGTACAGTTATTTATCTCTCGCTCGGCACACTTTTTTAAGCAAGAGCTCATTCCTGTTTGAGTAATAATTCCATGATACATACGTGGGTAGTATCTCTATTAGTCTGTGTCCAAACTCCAATCCATATCTCTAATAAGTCTGTGCTCCAATCAAACGTCCACAAACGCACCACAAACGTCCACAAACGTGAAAGCGTTTTTCGTTTTTATGTATTCTCATATTGTTTTGAAGTGTAAGTTTTATTACGGAACTTAATTATTTAAATATTATTTTGCATCCTGAAAAACAATTTTGAAGTAGTTGTGGTTAACTAGTTTTGATACTAAAAGAACCTTTATTTATACGCGCAATCTTCAGGTAATCGAATGCTTTCTAGTAATATTTTACTGAATTACTCATAGATAGAGGTATTCATACAGTAATGACAACATTGTTTTTATGTGAAGTTTCATTGTGACACTTAAGTTCCTTGTGTATCGTGAAATAGTTTTCTTTAAAAAAGACAATGCCGACAAGTGCAGTGTACCAGCCAACAACGGTGACCTATGAACAGCAGCCTAACGACCAGCGATGGAACTGTCCGATGAGTTATTTTTCACATCGTGTGACAAGCAGTCTTAATAGAGCCAACTGTATCCGTATTGGATTATGTTTACTTGGAAGCACTCTGTTAGTTGTTGGTGAGTGAGTCTAATACATCTGTTAGCATATAGATAAGCTTTTATACATATATTGCTTATATTATTGATAATTAAAATAGGTATTTTTTTATATTACTTCCTTACTATACAACAGCTATTTTAAAAGTAACTTTAGAGGGTCTTCAGCAAATCGGTTTATGACGTCTTCTGTGAAAGAATCGCTCATAGTGTTCAGTTCAGTTTTTAGGATTAGTGGCTTCTGTCAGGTTTGACAATTCGCCAATGTCGAGTAGCGAAAACATGGTTTATACAATGGTAGGATTTTGCGGTTTAGAGAGTACTTGGCCTACCTGTGGACAAGTAAAAACAGACATTATTTCGCTAGTTGCAAGTTTGTTTATAATTTAATTTGGTATTTCTCTATATATTTAAAAAGGATATTGAGGAATGGAGTGGTTATTTGTGTTAAAATGAAATTCATGTTTGTAGTACAGGGAATAAATTCAGGGAGCAGGTCATACAATGAGGTTTGGTGTCTAGGGCAGTTAAATAGTGTTCATTTATTTATTTATTCTTTATGTACAAAAGAAGTACAAAGGCGGACCTAATGTCTTAGGCATTCTCTACCAGTCAACCTTAGGGTGGTTGAGAGACTGTTGTCAAATTCAAATTCAATATCTTTTATTCAAATTGGATTGTTACAATCTCTTTTGAACGTCAAAGCAGCTACGCCATTGGTTCACAAGTCTACGGCGGGAGACCTTGTACTGGAAAGAACCAGCAAGAAAACCAGCAAGGGCTATTTTTTCTCCCTGTATTGTTACAGAGTCGTCAATTGGAAGCTGACCTCACTGCAGAAGTTTGAGCTCAACTTCCATTACAAGATTAGATGTGTCAGTTCTCTTCTTACTACTTATTACCAAAAATAATATTTGTTTAAACAAATGGTTATACATAACAAAACGATTCATTATCTGAAAAATTAACACCAGGCATTGGCATCATTCAAATAATCGTTGACTTTATAATATCCTTTACTCATAAGAGTCTTTTTTAAATGCGCTTTAAACTTATGAAAAGGCAAGTCGGTAACACTTTGTGGAAGCTTATTATAAAAGGTTATACATTTCCCCATAAACGAGCCTCTAGTTTTTTGAAGCCTGAATGTTGGAACGGCAAGTTTATTTTTGTATCTTGTGTTTAGATGATGAATTTGGAAATTGGTTTCAAATGTATTATAATTCTTATAGACATAAATCAAATTTTCATAAATGTACTGTCCTGCTAAAGTATATATTAATTACAATATATTAATTTCTCTAAATAAGTCCCTTAAAGAATCTCTTGCTCGTAAATTATAAATAGCGCGAACCTCTCTTTTTTGAAGTACAAAAATACTTTCAATACTAGCAGCCGATCCCCACAGTAGTATTCCATATGACATGACACTATGAAAATAACTAAAGTAAATCAGTCTTGCCGTTTCAACATCAGTAAGTTGTCTTATTTTTTTAACTGCATATGCTGCAGAACTAAGTCTGTTAGCCAAGGACTCAATATGTGGATCCCACTGCAATCTAGAATCTAGTGTTATACCCAAAAATTTAGTAAAGTCGATGAATTCAACAATTTCATTATTCATTTCCACTATGGTATCCACTTTTCTTACATTTGGCAATAAGAATTTAATACATTTAGTTTTACATGAATTTAAAGATAAATTATTTATAATGAACCAATGCAATACTTTAGAGAGAGTACTATTTACAACGTCAGTATTTCCATTTCCTCTGTCAACCTTAAATATTAAAGAAGTATCATCTGCAAATAGTACTGTATCGCATAGATTCTTAGTGAAGTGTGGGAGGTCATTAATATAAATTAAGAAAAGCAAGGGTCCCAATATCAATCCTTGTGGCACGCCCATAACTATAGGTGCACCAACAGACTGTTTTGTTAATAACAACTTTCTGAACCCTATTAGATAAATAAGACTCAATAAGTCTCATTGCTTCTTCAGAGACACCATAATGTTTGAGTTTATTTAAAACAGTTTGGTGACCAACGCAATCAAAAGCTTTTGATAGGTCACAAAATATACCAATTACATCTTGTTTACACTCCCAAGCAGCAAAAATGTGTTTCAGAAGTGCAACACCGGCATCAGTAGTGCAAAGACCTTTGGTAAAACCAAATTGGTTCATATGTAAAATGTTGTTACTTGAGAAATGATCAGTTAACTGATTAGATATAATTTTTTCAAATATTTTACTAAGAGCTGGTAGAATCGAAATTGGTCGATAATTTGAAGGGTCATTTTTATTCCCAGACTTAAATAGAGGTATCAACTTGCTATTTTTCATGAGGTCGGGGAAGACACCTTCATCGACACATTTATTGAATATCAACGCAAGTTGCGGTGCAAGTTCTTTAATTACAGATTTAATTATATGGGTCGAAATACCCCAAAGATCTTCAGTTTTTTTGGTACTGATCATACGAAATGTTTTCAAAACAGTGTTAGCATCAATGTGACAAAAGTTGAACACCTTGTTGCACCTCTCCACACTCCGTCCCAAAAGAGCTACAGCCTCATTGGGACATGAGTTGAGACTACTTGTAGTTTCTATGGGTATATGAGAGAAGTTTTCAAATGCTTTAGCATCCGCATTGTCTGATTTAATAGTTGTGGTAGATGCACAAGAATTTTTTGACAAAGTAATTACAAAATAGATATGAAACGAATAATATTAATTGATAAACTAATAAACCTTATCACATATATAATATATATAGAAATATATATATTATATACCGGGTGTAACAGGATACCGCAATAATATTTAAGGTTGTTGATTAACAAAAAAAATGTTAACGCAAAACACTTAATTTAAAATCTTAAATTCAATGGCACAAAAGACTACCTTAAACTTAAGATCTTAGGAGAGTATTCTTTCTTACGCTGTTTAAGCAGTTCCACCATGCTTGGTGTTTGTGGACTATAAGAAAGCCTTTGATTCTGTCAAGACCTGGGCTGTGCTTAGTTTAGAGGTGCCAAATAGACTACCGGTACATCCAAGTGTTGCAGTCATTGTACGAAAACGCCACTATGTCTGTCCACCTTCAGGACCAAAACTCGAAACCAGGACGCTTAACTGTTAAGCTTATTAAATCGAAAGTAGGCATATAATAAAAATACAAAGAATAGTCATAAAACATTTTTTTTGTTAATCAACAACCTTAAATATTATTGCGGTATCCTGTTACACCCGGTATATATATATATATATATATATATATATATAAACATTAATATATACAAATGCATCAAAAAGTAGGATACATTCTAATAAATCTACAACTTAACGTGATTGAAGTTCTCCCGACAACCATTTACGTAACCGCTTCTTGAAAGCGTACGGACTAGTGGACATTCTAATGTCAAGAGGGAGCGTGTTCTAAGAGAGAATCGATTGAAGGAAGAAGGAGGAATGGAAAATATCTGTATGATGGGATGGACACATGAGTAGTCTTTTATCTAAGGTTTTTATCATGAGATGTACATAAGTATTCGAAATGGGATTTGAGATAAGTAGGTGAATTCGGGGAATGGAGTAAGGAGAAAAGAGTGGTTAAAGCCCTCATCTTACCGTTGTCGAATGGGCATCCAACATAGACTATGACGGTGGGTGGAAACGTAATCATACTTCCTAAGATTGAACACAAAGCGAATGCAGTTATTTAACAACCGGTCTATTTTATTCAAGAGAGTTAAAAAAAAATCTATCACTGAGCATACATAGCACATTTAATCTTTGTGCTCTTTGAAAAGTTGGAAACAATAACAAATGTCAAATATATGCAAGGCACTCGCTCATACTCTCTCCTCTTTGCGACACACAATGTGGCTTAAATAGATTCAGTTATGTTTGTTGTCATGTCTGTGTTGGGCCTTGCAGCGCTGCTAGCGAACATGAAGAACAAGCGCTGCATAATTTTTAAAAATTGTATTTATATTGCAAATGGCAAAAAGTTCGTTTTCCTAACTTTTATCGACAGCCGGAGGGCGCTTACCTACTTTTTTAATGGTAACATCACATGTTACACCCCTTACGGATATAACGGACAATTTTAATCTATAATTTAATCTTCACGGTTTTGGGAAAGTAAGGTTATGCTTGTTTTATATTTTATACTGAGTTTTGTAAATTATGATAATTTCGCTGATCAAATTGTATTACACCCGTTATGTAACGGGTGTAACACTGTTTTGAAGAAACTTTACAGGTGCAAAAAAATTAGCTTTGAAGTGATATTGAGACCGAAATTAGGTCTTTTTAACTAAGACATAAACTTAGTAAACCTGATTTCAGGAACACTTCAGATTTTTTCTTAAAAGTTTAGACTGTTTAGGAACATAATATAATACATATGTTTTAGTTGGTATTGCATGTTGGGAGTTTTGTATAATGGCGTACATTGCCTACAGCTAAAAAAAGAAAGAAAAAATAAAAACCCACTTCAAAAACACCGAAAAGTTTAAAATAATTTAGTAACATATTTTAAACTTGGTGTGGAGATCTAATTGTGGAGAGAGAAATCTAATTGTGGAGAAATCAACCGCAGACCTCAAATTTTTAAATATAAATATAAGCTTCCTCACTCGACCAATAAGTACATTTATATGCACCTCCCAAGAGAAGACACTGTCAATCCAAACTCCAAGGTATTTGATACTTGAAGTACGTGTGATTTGCATACAGTTGCAGTTTATACATATTGAGGGTTGGAGTTTATGACCGTAAATATTAAAAGATCCTGGTGGAAGTGATGAAGTGTTGGGAGCAAAGGGTAATGAACTTAGTTTTTTCTAAATTGAGAGTTAGCGAATTCCTAGATAGCCAATTCATAACCTCATTCAATGCAACCTCAGCACATGATTGGGTCTCACACCAATCCTTTCCGTGCACAATTAAAGCCGTATCATCCGCGTAGGTTATGATTCTGCAATTTCTTGGTGTCAGGTTACAAAGGTCGTTAATGTACACTAGGAAAAGTGTGGGACCCAGCACACTGCCCTGTGGAACACCGTAGCTCAGCGTTGCATCTTGACTAATCATGTTACCTATTGTAACACGTTGTGACCGATTTTCAAGATAGCTCACGAAAATATCGTAGACAATTCCACGTATACCTATTCTGTAAAGCTTATCTAGTAGAATGGGGACAGAGACAGTGTCAAATGCCTTAGAAAGGTCTAAAAATAAACCCGCTGTCTTCAGCTTAGCGTTTAAATTCTTAGCGACTATTTCGGTTAGATTCAGAACAGCTCCCTCAGTCGATTTACCTTTCATAAAGCCGTATTGGTTAGCTGCTATGATGTTATTTCTGTTGAGGAAAGTAACGAGCCTCCTGTTAAGAACCTTTTCCAAAATTTTTGACAGTGGGGTTAACACTGAGATAGGTCTGTAATTATTAACACTAGCTATGTCTCCACTCTTTAAATATCATTATGCTAATAATATTTTTAAATATTTTTTATCTTAAAAAAGATGAAGCCTTTTTAGGTTTTTACCTTTTTTTGTAAGACGGAAAATCGGAAATTTTATTTTTATATATTTATGTTACTGACACTGTAAATGTTATAACTGTTAACTTTATTTTTGGGTTAAACTTTTTAAAATATTGTGATCCTGTTTTGCCTAATAACAATAAGCTACTATTCTGAAACTAGGATCTCACAACCGCCGGAACTAGTCGTCTTAACTAAACAGAATACTAGAATTCTTTGTTTTAGAAGTAAATCATTGCGCATTTCCTACGTGAACTTACTGTGATTATTATTTCAAAAATGTTATGTATAATTAAGTCTTTTAGTTATAAGATTGATTAAATCTAATAATAGATATTTTTTAACTATATTTTTTTATCCGTCCTTATTTATTTAATATTTTGTTTGCATAGTGCTTAAAACACTTATATGCAAATAATTCTATTGTGATTTTAAAACTTGTTCAGTATACCCGGATCTCCTGTGATTATTACATTTTAGTCATAAGACTTATTAACCGATATAAAAAAATACAATAAATATCTGCAGCCTACTGTACTTAAAAACTCGCGGAGCCGTTGAAACTAATTTTCAATTTCCGTGGACCCGCCTGGGAATAGTTGTATGGGCGGTTTTTTTTTGAGATCAAAGGATTTGTGGAGCGCTGGTATTGCCATTTGTACGTACTGACTGTACCCGTCGAGGCCATAACAAGGTCCATAATGATACAATAATAATAATAATAAACCCTTTATTGTACAAATATTCATGACAATGGGATACAAATGTAAAAAATAAGGTATGTACAAATAGGCGGCCTTATTGCTAAAAAGCAATCTCTTCCAGGCAACCTTAAGACAGGGAAATAGGAAAAAAGACAATCAAGGGGAAGGGGGCAGGAATAAATATTGCTTGTGTGTATAGGAATATAGGAATCCCTGTATAGGAAAGGGATATGAATAACAGTATAGTGGTTAAGGATTTGTGGATAGGAAGTGACTACGAACTAGGGATTTGAAAGAATCTAGCGTACGCGCTCTCTTAATACTCTCAGGGAGGGAGTTCCATAGCCGGACGGCTTGAGAAGGAGTAGAGAGAGTAGAAGGATAAGAGTACGTTAGAAAATGAGTCGAGCGAGGCGGAATGTCAAGGGATAAAATGTAATAAGATCGCAAATTACGACTCGACGAGGCGGAGCGAAATGAGAAATGAGACTTAAGATAAGGTGGAGACATTGGATGGAACAGAATGTTGTAAAGAATTGATAAGACATGTAAGTCTCTACGTTGTCGAATTCGGAGCCATTTGAGTTGAGAGCGATAGTAAGAAACATGGTAAAATTTTCGTAAATTAAAACAAATCTAATGGCCACATTTTGTAGACGCTCTCGCTTGTCGAGAAGCTCCTCAGACAGATCCACCCAGGCACAATCAGCATAATCGAGTAGTGAAAGTAGAAGTGATTGTGCTAATGCTATTTTAGTACTAATCGGAAGAAAGTTACGAAACCTGTTGAGTGAACCATAAGCAGCGAAGAGCTTCTTGCGAACAGCTTCAACTTGCGGTCGTCAAGATAAGCACCAATCAATTACTAAACCTAAATTTTTAACGCATTTGCTAAAGGGAACAATAGTACCGCCAAATACTACGGCTGGCAACAAACTATAATCAGTCCTTGAAACAAAATACGGACTCCTAATAATAATTCTTTGAGATTTTGTAGGATTAATAATAAGTCCATAATATTTGCTCCAGTTGTCGATCAGCTTAAGATCGCTGTTAGTTTCGGCGATAGCATATGAGAGATTTGATAATGGTGCTTGCGTGTAGATCTGCAAATTATCAGCATACAAGTGATAGAAACACGAAAGTGAATGTGTAATGGAATTAATAAATATAGAGAAAAGAAGTGGAGACAATACGCCACCCTGAGGTACACCCGCATTGATACTGCACCAGTCTTATAGGCTAGGGCTGACTAGAAATCACTCGGGGAATGGCTAACGCCGATCCCGAGAGTGTCTCTACGAAGGTAGAAGTTGCTTTGGAGGGTGGTTTAGCCAGGTATGGGGTTTATACCCGAGTCCAATGGCATATCCTTGAGGCGGCCTTGTCAGCTTTCAGCCCCTTGTTGAATCGTAAAGAGATTCCCCCGCCTTAAAAAAAAGGGCTGACTAGAAAAAAATCTTGCAGAGATAAGTCCACCATTGATATACAATTGTTGGCTTTCATGTCCTTTATTTTATATATTCATTAAGAAAAAAACCTGTAATTAGTTGAATGTCTACGCAATAAATAGGTTGCTTTGCTAAAACAATGTATTGATTACACACAAAAGGTTTTATTATTTATGTTGCCTACTCAGTACTCATTATGAATGGCGGACGACTTCATCATTCACGACTCGAATGTTTTCGTATTACTTATTATGGAACTTCGTGTGTAGGCCGCTCCACTCGGAACATAATCATTATTTTAGTCACCTTGGCTAGACGTGTTTTACTTGAATAAACCACGACCGCAAGGCAAGCGGCCTTCAACCCCCCCATTCGTTCGAAAATGAACTCAATTCTTTACACACAAAATAAAACATAATTAGGTACCCATCATAGCACCGGTAGGTAAAAAAAATTAACCATCCAAAACAGTTTTCTTTTACTATCAAGTCATAAGTTATGTTGCAGTACCGCTTCATACTGTAATTTGTATTTACCAGATAATCGGAAATTAAATATTTTAGTACCTACTAGACAAAAAAATGCTTGTTATTTGTAAAATAAATTCAATGGAAATACTATAGGCAAAAATACAAGAGGTTTGATAGATTTTGAGTTACACAATCAAGGGGGTGAATCTGGATGTAGTGCACAGATGAAGATTTATATACATATACAATTATACGCCTCTAAACAAAATAAATCTAATTAAAAAAATCACACGTAGTTTCTGCTTTGTCGAAATAACAAAAAAAAAGTTTCACGTTAAAAAGTAGTGAGATTACGCTTAAAGATAATAGTGAGGGTTCGCTACGTCACAAGTAAGTAGTAAATGTACGTATCTACATATGTTTGGCGTCATGTGATGTCTCCTGACTCATCAAATCAATATAACTCTCGAAAGTTTATGATCCTGTAAAAAAGTTAAAATACGTGCCTGATATATTTTAATGACCTTTCTGAACTTTCTGAAGCAGTTGTCTATTATAAACACTAATAAAATCGAATTCTCTTATTTCTTATGGCCTCCAACTGCGTGGAGACATAGTTCGACTGACTGTTTTCTACAAACTGTACAATTTGGAATGCTCTAACATTCTATTTCGCCTTAATCACCCCATTTTGTACCACGCGTATTTATATGGCTTTCGTTATCAGCGCGTAGTGCAAGAACCAAACCAACGGTTCAGGGATTCTTTCCGTGCCTTCAAATCGAGGAACTCCTGGCGCATGTCTTTCATTTCACCTGTATTCCAACGTGAGGCGTGAAAAATTATCTTGATGATTTTTCTGCCAAACTGGTACCTAAATCGCGCTAAGGTAGTCATTGACTCATAGTAGCACTCTGGTAGTTAATAACCGCAGTCGTAATATGAGCTCGGTAGATTGTAGTGGTGTCGCTTACGGGTAGGTATACGCAGTAAGCCAACATAATATTGGTTTTGGTATTGAGTGACCGGTCAGCTGTCGCGCCTGTGTGGCGCAGAGTGGGCCGAAGCCTGGCGCTCATAGTGGTGACTAATTCTCATTGGTCTGGGTGTCGATTCTGGCACAACAGCTAGATACAATGACAAACACGGACGTAACATATAAAACTATAGACATTTTATTTAATTTCATGCTAGAATAATTATGCTTATTTATTTCTCATAAGTACCTAAATTATTTCTCTGCACTGTACAGTATGAAAACCTAGCAAGTAATTTTTTCTCTTTCTACGAAACGTGTGGTGAAAGATCGCCTAAAGTTACCATTTCGATCTCTTTTAGTTTTTACAGCAAAATACGGTACGATCTCTCGTATTGTAGGTACGTATTTGCGTGCCGAGAGGAATAGAAATGTTCCGCTTTTTTGGCCAGCGCTCCACTATTACCGTCCTAGGTTACATTATATACGAGGGGAGGTCCAAAAGTTCGTGGAATGAAAGGGTTTAAATAAAATGAAACAATAAATCTATTTTTCCTTTTCAATATAGTCACCCTTAAGCTGAATACATTTATTAGATCTATTAATATTTTTTTCTAAACCATTGTAAAAATATTTTTATCTTTTGCCTCAAAATGAGCCAAAATTGCCTCCTTTACCTCATTGTCGTCGGAAAATTTCCTTCCCCTTATTCTTCTTCTTAAATTGGGGAACAAATAAAAATCACTCGGGGCCAGATCTGGACTGTAGGGTGGGTGGACTAGTGTTGCGAAGCCATGCGCGTGCAGAGCAGCCATTGCAACTCTGCTCTCTGTGAACCGATGCGTTGTCTTGCAAGAGCAACACACCCTTATTCAATTTTCCTCGACGTTTTTCTTTGAAGGCCTCCTTTAATTTTTCTAGTATCGTTGCTTAGTATTCTTCGGTTATGGCCCTTCCTTTTTCTTTGTAATCAATCAATTTCAGTATTATCCCCTCACAATCCCAAAAAAACTTTCCACCCGACTCCGACACTTTGAATGTCTTTGGCGGTGGTGTCCCCATTTTATGCAACTGTATGGACTCTTGTTTGGACTCAGGCTCAAAGTGATGAACCATGTTTCATCTCCGGTAACAATCCGCTCCAAAACCTGTGCAGATTCGTCTCTACGCAACTCCAAAAATTGTTTTGACGCATCTTCTTCTACTACTACATGAAGAGCATTTCTATTGTCATACTATAGAATCCTTCTTTTTATTATTTCTGTATTCTGGATGTGAAGTGTCATAAAGTAAACGATGCTTGCTAATTTCGTTATTATTTCTGTATTTGTATTGTACCCGACATCATAAAAATTCCATCAAATCTGAAACAATAACGTTGCGTGCAGCGTGCAAAGCAGGAAATGCAGGCATATTCGCTAACTACGGTTGGTAACTAGAACTGTCATTTTTGGAAGACTATTTATTTATATCCATAGTGATCTTACGTGTTACGGCGGCGTTCATGACAGCAGAAATGGATGTTAAGTTTTTTTCAAAAATGACAGTCCTAGTTAGCAACCGAAGTTAGCGAATAGGCCAGCTGATCGCGGACGCAAGGGAACGCCGCGTCCAGCCAGACGCAGCACTGGGAGACGCCGCGGCCAATCAGCGAACGCGTCGATGTAAACACGTTGCTTGCTACGAGTTCGTACACAACATTGATCGCCACCATACACGTGATCGCGGGCGCACTATGAACGCTTTCGTTTGGCCTTCGCTTAAGTTGGACAAGTATATTTTTTATGTTGTTACCGACCTGTGTTACTGTTTTAAAAGGTAAAAGAAACAAATCATGATGAAGTTTATCATTTGCAAACAATACTATTACTATTGCAAATCGGCAAACTATCGATAGGCAACTATCGATCGACATTCGACAACACTACGGCATCGGAGCAGTTGCTAAAACGCGCGACTTTGATACCGCCGCGTCCGAATGCAGGAAGTCGCGCAATAGCGATGCAGCATCGAAAGAATCTCTAAAACGCGCGTTTCCGATACTGCAACCGAACACAGCAAGTCGCAAAAACGCGATGCAGCATCGATGCAATCGCAAAAACGCTAATTGCCGCTACTAAAAGTAGCATGTGTGCTATGGCTCTTAACGCGGATATTTAACTATGGCGCTGTTAAATGTAAAGCTTGAATAGGAACGAGCTTACTGAACATAGTTAGTCTTAGAATTGTTTGTATGGATCCCTTTGTGCGCGAGTCCGGTTTTTATATTGAGATGCCCAAACTGTATCTTGTTGTTTTTTCAAGTTCAAGTAGGTCTCAATCAATCACACTAGAATTAATTAATTTAATGTACCTATCTCACATTGACGTAATGTCTACAAGCCGAGAATTGACCCCCCAACCATGATCGCCCAAAACAAGATTAAATCCGCGCTGAGAGCGGGATGGCGCTATACGCAGCAAGAGCGGTGTCTCTGTTTTAATATTGTTTTAACCTTGCTATTAGCGATCATAGTAAGGCCCCTGATCACGGGCCAAGTACAGAGATGAAAATATTTGACCAGCACCGTAATATGACTCACGCCTGTTAAATGCACCGCGTGTTACACAGCGCTGTTGTTGTGTATTGGTGGAGGATGATACCACTAAATATGGTTACAATTTTAGACCGTTCATGAGTTCATTAATTTAGAAATGGACATGATGGTCGCATATTCATTGCGCTTAATTAATCAAAGGTGATTCACGTAATTAACATTTGATTAATAACTTCCTATATGTATACCTAAATACCTACCTAGTACCTACTATGTTAGTTAGTACTAAATCTTTGCAGTTTAATTTATTAAAGCCGTTTCGAATTGAATATTCAATTGTTTAAAAGGTGACTGCAAGCAAAAAAGTAAATTCTGTTTATTAAAAAAATCAAACAATTCGGAATATGGAAATATTTTCACCTCCGTGTGAAATATATACCTATAAAAAATCTACACAAATGTATGCACAGAACACAGAACACCTCTGTCTGTGTTCTGTGAATGTAAGTGAAGTTGCGGAATACATAATAATTTTTAGGTACAGCAAATGAAAATCCGAATCTTAAAAATATGACTAAAGAAACGTCTTCACTTAATATCTATTACGAAGCCCCATCGTCGCTCAGATTAGAAGCGACCACTTACTACATACCCATACTGTGGGTACTGTGCCGGCGTGGGTGGTGTCTGTAACATCTGATCTACCATCTTAAGAAAAAATCGATCATTAACTATATGCATTACACGAATACGTGAATATTCTGAGCAAGGAGTGTGGATTTTAAGTAGAGTGAAGGAGAAAACAAAAGAACATCAAAATTAAATATAATTTTCGCTTCACGTCTTTTTAAAGCTTGTTGGTACCTCTATCACTAGTAAGCTCTTTGGAAGGAACAGGCGGGCGACTCAATTATTAAAGGTCGACAAACTTGAAGGTGACCAGACTAAACACAAACATGACGACGTTCGAGTAGTTTCCGTAATCGGCTCAATTTTTTGTAGTGCTACCGCTCTTCAACTAGATTATTATCCATGTACGTAGGTATGTACAAGTACAACTGAATCTTACCTCTTTTGTTTGACATCAAATCAGACACACAACTTAAACTAAACTAATTGGACAGGATTAAAACTATCGCCATCTTTTTTTTCTCTAAATGATTAAAAGTGACGGCTTTATATTTAGACCTGTCAAATTAGTTTAGTTAAATAACCTAAGTTGTGTCTGACTGAATAGACATCAATCTTTTTTAATAACATTAAAATAATCTTGCATTTTTGGGGCTAGCCATAGGTTTAAAAAAACTGTTTGGAGTGATCCACTCTTTATCTATATTTATAAAAGCGAAAGGTCACTCATAAAGAAATCTCGAAAACCGCTTGAGGTACAAAGATGAAATTTCGCAGGCCGGTAGTTCATAGTTAGAAGACGTCCACTAAGAACGGATTTTGCAACAGGACCGGATTAAGGGGGTGTAAGGGCTCTCGCAAGTTTATATGAAAGTACTTAATTTTTTTGCTACAAACTTGGAAATTTGGCAGAGAGGTAGTTAGTAGATGTTCGTTAAAAACGGATTTTTCGACAGGACCGGATTATGGGAATATAATCGCTTTTTCAACCCTATGTGTTAAAGTTGCTTTGTGTGATAGGCATTTTGTGTAAACTGAAATATGAACCATCTTTAAACTTCATAATAGGTCTAGGTACTTTATATCTTCAATACTACGCGAACGAAGTCGCGGCAACAGCTAGTAATCTATAAGTATACATACGGTATTAAAGCTTATTTCTAATCAAATCATATTATGAGCTTTCTTATCTATACTTACTAATATTATTAAGTGGAAAGATTTGTATTTTTGTATTGAATAGGTTCCGAAACTACTGGACCGATTTCAAAAATTCTTTCACCATTAGAGAATGCTACATTATCCCTGATTAATAAAGGCTACAAAATTATTTTACCTATGGGAAAATATGAAATTCCCACGGGAAAACAGTAACGCGGGCGAAGCCGCGAGTTGTAAGCTATTTTTCCTGCGGGAAAATATAAAATTCCCACGGGAAATCAAAAATAACGCGGGCGAAGCCGCGAGCGGAAAGGTAGTAAGTAATACACGTTTTTACACGACGGGATTTAAAATTATCTGTATAAGAGGCTTTTCTGAGCGACTGACTGAGGTCTCAACGTAGAGCCCAAACTACTAAATGCAAGTGATTCAGTACAGTACGTCTAGTACGAGTTTTTAAAACGAGTAAACTACAATACTTTTCCTTAGCTCGCCAATCTGTCAGTTTACGATGTAAACGGTAGTATGACTTGCACGTTTCGACTTCACGTTTAAACGATAGCGAGTTAGTTTTACTCGATTAGACGAACTTCACATTATATATTTGTATCTCTCTTACACACGTGTGAATGGAAAGAGACACGCGATTCTGTTACTGTGACGTTTTCTTAGCCGTTTTTATTATTTTTAAAGCGAGTTGAATGAAAGAAAAACATTAAAGTTTTTATTTGTTGTAAATTATATTATTTTATAATGTCGCGGAGAAGGCAGTTACAATTTATTTTAATGATAATAAATTGTGTTAAACACTTTAGGAATGAAAATAGAATTAAAAATCTCGGTTAAATTATGTCTATTTATTAACACTTTTTTAAGGAATGGTGATTTAAGGCGGTAGCGCTGAGAAAAGTGTGTATCGGAGATACGGCTTAAAAATGATTGTCACAGCTCTCTTCATGCGCTATTTCGTCTTGCATGGCCCTCCATGCAAAGTACCACCGTGCAGACATGATTTTAGTGTTTAGAAACACAAAAAACGTATTTATGTACCAAACTCACATAAAATGTAAGGTGAGAACCTAAACTACAATAGTTTTCGAGTAAACTATCAAACAAATGTCAAACATGTAACTCATACTGCCACACTATTCGAATACGTACTTATTGATCGAGTAGTTTATTACTTTGTAACTCATACTGCCAATTCTAGTTCTGGTGTGGCGAATTGCGATAGGTATATAGAAACAAAAAATATCTCACGCAAAAAAAGCGGGAGTGCGGAAAAGTGCGGCGCACCTACCTTTCTTCTTGATCTGGACCTCGTGCGAAGTGCCCAGGAACGCGATGGCTGGTGTTCCTTGAGAGGCACCGTTAAATCCAGGCCTGAATATGAAGAGAGACTGCGCGCCACGCTTGCGTAACACCTTCGATAGCTTTGTTGCTAAAATGCGGGTCCACTATATATATTTTGACAGCGGGATGCGATGGGCAAGCCTTACAAGCTTATACTCTTGTTCACGACACTTTACACTAGCCCAGCGGTGGGCTTCGAAGACTGCGGAAGCGGAAAATGCGCACGATTGCGTTCCGGTGCGGCGACAAAGTGACAGCGATGAGTGTTCGATAACAACTAACTTATTAGAATTTGCGACGTCGTCCTTTTGTTAACTAGTGCGCCGCACAAGGGAATTAGGGAAGGTGTGAGGCGCGAGGTTCAAACAATGGCGTATCTTTTATTGGCGTTAACATTCCAGCCGCCCTTAAAGGGTCACCTTTAAAAAACAATCATAAGAAACTAACAAACTACGTAAAGCAACAAATGCTTAATATGCGGTTATACTATCTACTAGTGTAGATACTTATTATTGTATAATACTACTAGAAATAAATGTAACTACTTAACCTATGTAAAACTAAAATTTGTGTACAGGCTTTGTGTTTATTTACTGCGTTGGAAGAGGACACAGTCGAACGACCGGGCGTAAATACGTATTCCTAGCTGTCTTGACTGTGGCGACGCGTACAATACCGTCTTTCGCAGGGTGTATCTTCTCAACAACTGCCAGCGGCCACGACAAAGGAGGCGAGTTATCAACGATAATGACCACAACAGTCCCAGGTGCGATGGGCGTAGAAGGCGTATTCCACTTATTGCGAGCTTGTAAGTTGTGCAAGTATTCCAGGCTCCAGCGCTTCCAGAAAGACTGGACTATTTTATCTAAAACGCTATGATGCTGAAGAAGCGACGTGGATTTAAGTGGGACTGGTGGCGCGGGTATAGAAAATAGCGGTGAGTTATTCAAAAAATGGCTAGGTGTTAAAGCCGAAGGTTCCGTAGGATCCGGACTAAGCACTGTCAGGGGGCGGGAATTTAACAAGCCTTCGATCTGCGCGAGTACCGTAGCGAGTTCTTCATAGGTTAGAAGTTGCTGTCCTATCACCTTGAAGAGATGATTTTTTATCACCTTCACCATACTTTCCCAGCAACCGCCAAAGTGACCGGCTGCCGGGGGGTTGAACTTCCATTGGATGCGACTTTCCGAAAAGAATTCAGCAAAGGCTTGGCGGTTACAATCAAGAAAACGATACAAATCTTTGAGGTAAGAGTTTGCACCTACAAAGTTTGTGCCGTTATCAGAATAGATAACCTGAACAGCACCGCGACGGGATAAAAAGCGTTTAAGGGCCGCTAGAAAAACTGAAGTGCTGAGATCAGAAGCAACTTCAATGTGTACAGCGCGCGTAGTCAGGCACGTGAAGACACAAATGTATGCCTTTTCACTCCGTACACCGCGACGGCGTATTGGAGTGTACGCGATGGGGCCGGCGTAGTCACAGCCTGTATGGATAAAAGCCTTGATTGCGGGGCGAGAGCGGCTAGCGGGTAAATCGGCCATTATCGGATGAACCGCCTTAGGTTTCATCCGAAAGCATAAATTACATTTATGAAATCTCTGTCGCACAATACGACGAGCAGACAGGATCCAATATCTCTGCCTGAGCAGGGACATAAGCAATTCAGGTCCGGCGTGCAGGTGAAGTTTATGATAATAATCAATAATTAACTCCACGATGTGATCGTGGCGTGGTAAAATTATTGGATGTTTACTTGCGTACTCTAATTCTGAGTTGGCCAAGCGACCACCAACTCGAACGAGTCCATCATCTAAAAACGGTTTTAACTTATTAAATGCAGATGAACACGATTTGTTATTTTGTAAGTTAATTATTTCGTTTTTGAAATACATGTGTTGCAGGACCTTTAGTATTTTACACTCGGCAAAATCTAAGTCTGCGGCAGAACATGAAGCGGTGCGTGTGCGTTGGAGCAATTTACAAAAACGAAACACATAAACAAAAACCCGTAAAAGTTTTCTCCACGAGGAGCAGCGAAGAGCACAGTTGTAAAGAACTGATTCTTCTGCGGGAGCGAGGACCGCGTGTGTGACTAACTTCTGCTCGGGAGCGTCAGTGTCGGCAGATTCAACAAATTTACTAATGGGCCACTGTGAAGTTTCCAATGCGAGCCAAGACGGCCCGGTAAGCCAAAGCGGGTGCGAAATTAGTTTGCGTGGCGTTACGCCGCGGGAAAGACAATCAGCCGGATTTTCGGAACCGGCAACATGAAAGAAACATTCTGGAGAAATATTCTCAATTACTTTAACGACACGATTAGCGACAAAGGTCTGCCACCGGTGTGGAGAACTTTGTATCCAATAAAGAGCAACCTTTGAATCTGTGAAAGCGAAAACATTAACGTTGAAGCGGGATATGTAAGCGTCCACAATGTTACGCATTAACTTGGCGAGAAGAACCGCTGCGCAGAGCTCAAGTCTGGCGATTGTATGAGGAACAGTCGGTGAGACTTTTGATTTGGCAGAAACCAAACGAACAGTAATGCCGTTGGACGACCTTACGTGTAGGTAGACCACAGCTCCATAGGCAGCCTCACTGGCGTCTGCGAAGCCTACCACTGTGACGATACAATCTTTCACGACACCGAGATGCCGTGGAATGCGGAGCTCATTTAGAGCGGGAAGCTCGTCACAGAATTGCTGCCATTTTGCGGCGAGAGCGGCAGGCACTGTTTCGTCCCAATCGATATTTAACTGCCACAATTGCTTCATAATTAATTTAGCGTACAAGACTGTAGGTGCGATAAATCCAACCAAGTCCCACAGTCTGGCGATGGTGGACAAAATGGAACGCTTAGTGGGAGACTTGTTCTCGGGCGGTGACACACAAAAATAAAATTCATCAGTCTCCGTACACCAATGCAAGCCTAATATTTTAGCTTGGGTGTGCTTGTCGAATTCGACGGGTTCTGGTAGTCTGTGTGTCTGCGGTATTGTCTCGAGAACAGCTTGCGAGTTACTGTTCCATTTTACCAAGTCCCATTGTGCCCCTTTAAACAATTGAATCAGCTCCCGCGCGGTGACAATAGACTCATTTTCCTCAAGAACAGAAAAGGCAATATCGTCCATGTAAAGGGAGGAAGAAGCAACTTTAGAAGCGTAAGGGTACCTATGACCATCATCAGATATTAACTGTTGTACCGTGCGAAGCGCGTGATAGGGACTTGACTTCAGACCGAAGCACACGCGATTAAATTCATACGTCTTTAGTGGAGCTTGCGGGTCAAAACGATACAATATTCTTTGAAAGCGACGATCGCTTTCGCGGACCATAATTTGTAAAAACATCTGTCTGCAATCGGCGGTCATAGCGATAGGATAAACGCGAAAGTTTAAAATAATTTTAAATAGATCACCCTGTAGGTTAGGGCCAGAATGCAAAATATCATTAAGAGAGGTTTGAGATGGAGTTTTACAGCTCGCATCGAGAACGGGTCTCAGTGGCTTATCATCGCGAACCACACCGTGATGCGGAATGACGTATGAGGGGATTGCGGGGTCATGGTGAGACGCGGGAGAAAGATAACCCTTTTCAATGTATTCTTTAATTGTGCTATTGTAAGCTGCTCGCAGCTTAGGCGAAGCTAACAGCTTGCGCTCCAAACATAGGAAGCGTTTGCGTGCGATATCAAACGAAGGACCTAACGAAAATGCATCCTCACGAAAAGGAAGCGCGACTACATACCGTTTAGAGATGTTATCTCTTTCGGTAGTCGTCCGATAGAATAATTCACATTCCTTGTCATCTTGACTTTGAATGGGCGGTTCAGGAACGCTTTCTAATTCCCAGAATTTTTGTAAGAGGGAGTCAACTGGTTCTAAAGTTGTAGCGCAGCACACAGTTAAAGAAGAACCGAGGGGACAAGCGGTAGGGACGGAACCCATGATTACGTAGCCTAACACTGTTTCTATAGCGGGCGGACACTCAGTGCTGCAGCCATGGACTACGCCAGGCAACAACAAGTGCGGGAAGAGAGAAGCGCCTACGAGCACATCAATAGTGCCGGGCGTGGCGTACGTGTCGTCTGCAAGCGGCAAATTCGACAGGTGAGGGAGCGAAGACATATCGGCGAAAGCGGTAGGTAGACTATCGGTAATTTGATTCACGATTAGGCAATTTATATCGTAATTGATTTGATGATTATACCGAGAAAAGAATTTTAAATTAACAGAGGAATTTATTACATTTTGCGAACCTCCAAAGCCTTTGATAATTGTACGTTTTACATTTTGCGTATTTAAACCTAAACGATCGCAACATTCCTTAGTAATGAAATGGCTTTGAGATGCGGAGTCAAGCAAAACACGAATTAAATGTTTGTCATTGCGTGAATCAAAACAATGTACTTGAGCAGTGGCTAATAATATCGTCCGACTCTCAGTACATTGAATGCGGGGCGAGCGTGAGTCGGTGTTACTCACGTACGAAGCGGTCAATGAAATCTGTGGCGCAGCCAACGTACACAGTGTCACATCACTGGGCGGAGCGACAGTGATAATACACGGCGCTGGCGCAGATACGGGCACGGACGTTTGCTGCGGCGGTACAGTGGTCGAACGCACTTCTGGGTTCGACTCCCGATTGAAGTGAAGTAAAGTGTGATGTTTCATCTTGCACATGCGACAATTCATATTAGAATTACAAGATGATACACGATGTTTTAGACTCAAACAATTTATGCATGAATTGAGATCTTTTACGGAATTAAAGCGTTCGACGGGAGACATCTTCATAAAGGCGGGACATTTGAATAGGTGCATGTGAGTGAAATTGGTGCATAAACACTTGAAAGCGGACTTATTGTTGTTTTTAGGGTCGACTGTACTAACATACGATTGATAATTAGGCAGTGTAATGCTGGCTTGCGGGCGAGAAGTATTTCGGTTATTTAAACCTTTTTTATTCGTTTGCACTGTAATAGGTGTGCGCGATAATATTTTACATTGATTTTGTATAAATTCTACTAGGCTATCGAACGTAGGAATTTTAGATGAATCTTGCGACATTTCAAAGGTGCGGGCAGTTTCTGGATCTAATTTTTTAAGAGCAATATGCAATATAAATAAATCAAAAGGGTCATCAACTTTAACATTTTTGAGAGCCCGAACTGCGGTTACAAAACGATCCATAAAAAGCTCTAAATCGTTTGCGGAGGCGTGTGATAAAGGCTTAAAATCTAGCAGCTGATTTAAGTATGAAGACGCGAGCATCCGCTTGTCTTCGTACTTGTTGACAAGGGTGCTGATCATCAGCTCATAATTTTCAGCGGTGGGCGTAATTCCTGCGCAAACATATTGCGCTTTGCCCGTAATTTTGCCTAGCAAATAATATAATTTTTCAGCATTATTAAGAGAAGGATTCTCATGCACAGTAGATTTAAAACTTGCGTAAAATAAGGGCCAAGAACGAATGTCACCATTGAATGACATCAATTCTATAGGTGGCAATGAGGGTCTATTTTTTCGCGGAGCATCGGGCGAATTATTTTTATTTGCGTCACTATATAATTTAAGGCGCCTTTTTATATGGCCGTACAATTGTTCAAAAGATACAAGCGATTTATAATCGGGAACTGCATTTGGGTTTAATTTCAATAAATGGTGATTGTAAGCATCGAGCACCGTCTGGAAATCAGAACGAATAGTATCGATATTGCTGCTTGAATCTAGGAATAATTCCCTACTATGTTCTTCTGCGTCCCCTGCCACCGACAGGTCGTATGTATGTTGTAAACATTCGAACAAAGCTTTGAGTTTCGTTTCAAATAAGATAAGTTGGCTATCAGCTTTTGTAGCTAATTTAGACTCCATTTTAGAATTAGCCGAATGAGCTATAAATTAAATATGATAATGAAAGAAGTGAAAAGATAATTATTGTCTAAAGGTAGTGAATATTTATAATCAGTTCGATATCTGATTTTTGCAGGTAGCTCACGTAACAAATGTGAGTGCGCGGTGCAACGAGACCTTTGGACTTGACCTAGTTGCAATAATGAACACGTGCATACAAATGAAATTATGGACAAAATGCGAATATAATGTATGTTTAACAATAAAACTGTAACAATATGATTCAATAATGCGATATTATAAGTAAAATAGTATAAGACTATACCTATATGTTGACGTGTAAAGTATTTACGAAGAAAAACAATAAACTATGTATAAAGGTGACACTTATTAGATTAAATCTAATAAGGGCGGGTGGAAAACATATCCGGCTCGAAGGACCACTAATATATATATGGTGTGGCGAATTGCGATAGGTATATAGAAACAAAAAATATCTCACGCAAAAAAAGCGGGAGTGCGGAAAAGTGCAGCGCACCTACCTTTCTTCTTGATCTGGACCTCGTGCGAAGTGCCCAGGAACGCGATGGCTGGTGTTCCTTGAGAGGCACCGTTAAATCCAGGCCTGAATATGAAGAGAGACTGCGCGCCACGCTTGCGTAACACCTTCGATAGCTTTGTTGCTAAGATGCGGGTCCACTATATATATTTTGACAGCGGGATGCGATGGGCAAGCCTTACAAGCTTATACTCTTGTTCACGACACTTTACACTAGCCCAGCGGTGGGCTTCGAAGACTGCGGAAGCGGAAAATGCGCACGATTGCGTTCCGGTGCGGCGACAAAGTGACAGCGATGAGTGTTCGATAACAACTAACTTATTAGAATTTGCGACGTCGTCCTTTTGTTAACTAGTGCGCCGCACAAGGGAATTAGGGAAGGTGTGAGGCGCGAGGTTCTTTTTTTTTTTTTTTTTTTTTTTTAATGGATGGCCCGGCAAATGACCTCCTCCCGCCTGATGTTAAGCGGTGAAAGAGGCCCAAATGAGTTGACAGATAGAGTAGGGACGACATCCACTCTCCTACCTGCCCGCCCCTTGCCGGCCCAAAAGATGCTTTTTCACGCCTCTTTTGAAGGAACCCATGTTGTAGGATGGGGGAAACACGTGCGCAGGTAGAGAATTCCAAGTGTGGGATGAACGACAGAAGAAGGAATCTTGGAATTTCTTGGTACGGTGTGAAAAGGAGGACACAGTGTACGGATGACTCCGAAGGCCCTTACGCGTGTTTCTGTTAAGGAATGGAGAGGGAGGGATAAGGTTAAAGAGCTCCTCAGAGCATTCCCCATGGAACATTCGGTAAAAGGCGCTAAGAGAGGCGATGTCACGACGAAGTTGTAGAGGCTCGAGGGTGTTAGTTGCCTCTACATCGCCAATTATGCGAATAGCGCGACGCTGCAATCTGTCCAGAGCATCGAGGAGGTACTGAGCGGAGCCGTCCCAAAGGTGCGAGCAATATTCCACGCAAGACCTAACCTGAGTTTTATACAACAAGCATAGTTGGTCCGGCGCAAAATACCTACGCACCTTGTTCAGGACACCGACTTTCCGTGAGGCAGTAGTTATGACGGATTCGATGTAGTCTCTGGGGTTCAGATCGCAGCGAATGTTCATTCCGAGCAAGGTGATGTTGCTCTGTGTGTGAAGGGTTGTGCCCTGAAGAGAAGGAAGGGGGAGGAAAGGTGACCTTTTCGCCGAGAACACGCACACCTGTGTTTTCTTAGCATTGAACTCAACAAGATTGTTGGAGCCCCATTCGGAGACGAGGTCCAGCGTCCTGTTGAGCTCAATGATAAGATTCTGCCTTTCCCTACCAATATCACCACGAGCAGCCCCCGAGGTTCCGTGATATCCCCCATGCACTGTACTGTCGTCCGCATAGCAATGTATAGCTCCCAAGGAAAGCATATCATTGATATGCAGAAGAAACAATGTGGGGGATAGAACGGAGCCTTGCGGAACACCAGCGTTCACTGCCATGAACCGCGAAGCGCAGCCGTCAACGACAACGCGAATTCTACGCTCGTGGAGGAAGCTGGCAATCCACGTACAGAACTGCGCGGGTAATCCGTATGCCGGAAGCTTGGAAAGAAGAGCCTTGTGCCAGACTCTATCAAAAGCTTTGGCGATGTCGAGACTAATAACCACCGATTCGCCGCGCTTATCGATAGATTCACCCCATTTGTGCAAAAGGAACGCTAGAAGGTCACCTGTTGACCGTTTAGGACGAAACCCATACTGTCGGTCATTAAGTAACGAGTGACCTTCCAGGTAACGGATCAGCTGTGTATTAAGGATCCTCTCCATGATTTTACACAAAATGGAAGTGACGGCTATAGGACGATAGTTAGCCGGATCAGAACGATCTCCCTTTTTGGGAACCGGCTGGACATTGGCTTCTTTCCAAGATTTCGGCACACAACCAGCAGAGAACGACAGACGGTATAGACGCGTAAGGACCGGAGTCAACTCCGCTGCACACTTCTTAAGAACAATCGCAGGAATGCCGTCTGGTCCACTTGCCTTTCGAGTATCGATCGACTGGAGCTCCGCCCGCACATCACGCTGTCTGATACGGATATCGGGCATGGTGCTGCCACAATGGGACAGTTTCGGAGGTTGTGTACCACAGTCATCGACACGGGAATGAGCCGCAAAGAGTTTTGCCAGGAGGTCGGCTTTCTCCTGCGGCTGATGAGCAAGCGAGCCATCGGCAAGTCTCAGCGGTGGCAGCGAGGGTTGGCAGAAGTTTGATTGCACAGCTTTGGCCAGGCGCCAAAAAGAACGGCTACCCGTAGGGTGCGATAGCAGTTCCTGGCCCACTTGTGCAATGCACTGAGCATCCGCTCTAATGTAAGCCCTCTTACATAACTTGGTGGCATTATTGTAGGCTGTTTTCAGTAAGCTTGTATTGGGATCCTTAGATGCTCGGCCTCTGATCCAAGCGCGGTAAGCCAGCTGTTTGTTTTCAACAGCAGAGGCGCACTCGCGATTGAACCAGAGGTTACGTCTGCCTCTACTGACGAGATTGGAATGCGGAATATAATATTCCATTCCTAGTATGATCTCGTCAGCAACAGAGGTAGCGCAGGAGTCCGGATCCATCCTATTGAAACAGCGCTGCCACCAAGGAACAGATGCGTAATAATCCCGCATACCGTCCCAATCTGCTGACGCATAGTGCCACAGACGGCGTGCTGCAACCACAGGCGACGGTCGTGACGCCTGAGGCACTGAGACGGATACCAGGCAGTGATCCGAAGATCCTAGTGGAGCTCGAACCACCACCTGATATCCGTCAGGGCGATTTGTCAACAGAAGGTCCAATAAAGAGGGCGCTTGACCGATAATATCTGGTACCCTGGTGTTCTGGGTGACCAATTGTGTCAGGTCGTGCGTGAGAGCGAATGCGTGGGCAGTCCTACCCGCATGGTCAGTTTTAGAGGAACTTAACCACAACTCGTGGTGAGCATTGAAGTCCCCTAAAAACACCAGCTCGGCGGAAGGAAATCGCTCCTGCGCGTCATCTGCCACCCGACTTAGATGTTCAAAAAGTCGAGTTGTCTCCAAGTCACCACGATGGGAACGGTAGACGCAGACGTAGACACGGCAATGAGTGCCAAAATCGACGTGTACCGCAAGGATGGAAAAGGAAGGTTCCTCCAAACAGCGCAGGCGACGACAGCAAACGTCCGCCCGGACGAACAAGCAAACACCAGCCTTCGCCTTGAAGGACTCCTCAAGAGCGTAGCCGGGGTAATTAAGGTAGCCTGTATCGGCCGGGCAGATAATTTGCGTCTCCGTCAAAAACAGCATTGCTGGACGGGCTGTCTCGAGATGGTGGTGGACAGCTAAGATGTTAGAATGGAGCCCGCGGATGTTAGCGAGCCCCACCTCGAATAATGGTGTTTTGGTGGGATAATGCACCGCTGTACGACCAGTGGTCCACGACGGTTCAAACAATGGCGTATCTTTTATTGGCGTTAACAAGTTCATTATAGTTTCCGATAGAGGCGCTGGTGTGAAATGTATGGAAACAAAACTATTCGATCGTTCGAATCCAAAACTATCAAAACTCATACTAGACGTACAGGAGTTTGTTGGCGCCCACCTAGGTTGGATTTTTAAAAGTTTCTACATAAAGCTGAGAAATCCTTCTCCAAAAAATAATAAAAAACCGACGAAGTCAATTGCGGGCTTAGAATTTTCTGTTAAATAGGTACTATTATATACATACTTTAGTGTCACATTGTCATATCAATTGGAAATTTCCGCGATAGTTAAATTCTTTTTATATCTTTACCGTGATGATAAGTCCATACAACAAATTTGTTTATGCGTGTTAATTTTATTACTTACTTGTTGAAAGTTCTCATTTTATTGCACTATTATTTTAAATTGGACGTTGAACTTGATACCTAGCTATTATTAAAGTCTATTATTTAGTTTAGTAAAGTAAAGAGAAGTCAACAACATTCTTTTGTTCGAGTTGCATATTAGCTTTATTATTGATGTTAATCTGTTCAGTTGTTCAATTTAGCCAGCAGTATTTCTTGGTCAGCAGAGCGCACTGGTCTACGTCAAGTTCCCTAAATATAAATGTACTCTGTGGTCTACGTTCAGGAAAATTTGCCGTGTTTTTTTTACATAGCGGTTCCCCGACGCAATAGATAAAATAAAACTGAGAATTATATTTTACTTTTCAAAGGGCAGTATGTACTCCTATCCTACTCGTATATGCCGGGAGTTGCTTTTTGTTTTTGAGTTTAGCTAGACCATCTGTCTGTTTTCTAGCGTATCTGAAGTGATTTGTAATAATCTCTACATAAACTACACTTCATGCGTACGAAGTCGCGGGCAAGGCTGCCAAAGATAGCCGTGCTCCGGCTACAGTAGTCGATTTTATCATACATTTTGTCTGATATATATTATATATCAAACAAAATGTATGATAAAATAAAACGTTTAACTGTCGAATTGTCGCTTGTCACAAAGATTGTGATCTTTGCTACATTACAAACACTTGACTTGACTAAAGTACACTTGGCGATCATCGTACCGACGATGGACGGAAGATGCCTTGTCTACTTCGGCGGTGCTCATGTCGCTCTTGGAAGCTATAAAAAACCTGCTTTATGCATTCGCGGGAGCCCGATATTACATCTATGACACAATATCGGTCTCACTTGTTCCATAAGATTACTGAGACAAATAAATCTTAGTTGTCCCAATATGGAAGTGCACAATGGAATTTTTGGGACTGATCCAAATCAAATTATAATTTGTACATGTCGTCGGCCAATAATTTCTACATGTGTAATTTGCTAGATCATGACATTCTTAAGCATATCATATAAAGTTTCTGTGGCTATATAACGTGTTTACCGATATCAAAATATATAAACTGTATTAGATTTGCTGACTAAACGGGGATTAACTATTAAAACGCACAAACTCAATAAAAACTAAATGCAAATTTTCCGTTTTTAAATTCGGATCAACATTGTCCCGGCGGTTAATGGCTTTGAGTGGGTGTTAATTGTTTCGGGCTGCCAGTTGCCGAGTGAAAGCGCACTAATGAGTCTCTTAGCGGCCCACCAACCAACCTTTCGCTTCCGCTGCGGTAGCGCTCCATTTTCGCAATTCTCCAGGGTCTGTTCGTTAGCAGTTGATTCTAGAAAGAAGCGAACATTAGCTTTGTTGATAGGTACCATTTTTTTTTCTCGGAGGGAAATGCGTAACCGCACCGTACCCGCCGTTGGCTAGACGGCGAGCGTGTGTGGGGCTCTCCCGGCAGAGTGCCAGGCCTACCCACTAAAACCCCCCGGTGTTCTCCCTGCCCTCTTGGGCGCGCTAGGTAAGGTCCACACTGCGACTCCACTACCCACGCGCCCGGGCAAGCCCGACCAACTGGTCGGGCTATCGCCAAGGGGGGATTGCCCGAGAACACCAGGGCAATCCCCAGACGGAGGGCCTTACGGCGGCGTGCACGGGGCCAACCATGAACGCAGGCCTTCACGGCAGGGTCACTAGACGGGCATCGCTTGTGCGAATGCCCACCTTCGCCTGCCTATCCGTCTGCGGCGGATGGGAGCGGCTTGAGGATCAGCCTCCCGCTCCCTCTCCGCGGCCTCCTTCTGCGAGATGACATCCTCGCAGAAGGAGGCGACAGCCCCCCATTCCGCTTCGCCGCGGAGCATGGCCACGACCATGCTCGGCAGCGAGAGATTTGCACCTCCCAGCGCAGCGTTGAGTTCGCTGCGCTGGCGTCGCCAAGCCGGGCACACCAATAGTGTGTGCTCGGCAGTGTCATCGGGAGCGTCGCAGTGATGACACTGCGGCGTTTCCTCCCGACGGGCGATTGTTGATAGGTACCAATGCCAACCCAATGTAATCGAGAAGATTCTGTCTGTCAGCAACAAAACAGCAGTAAATTGTTTTTTATTCTAAATTCACATATAGAAACGTCATTATGCTGTCCAGTATTTCAACGCACAAATAGACAAGCTGTGGTAGCTGATGCCTTTCCAACGCAAGACATTTAACATAATGTCAGAATCTCTCCAGCGTGTGAAGATGTATGGGTCAATAGCTCGGTTCATCCTGATGGGTTTTTACGAGGGTGGCAAGTCCGGAAGCGTGCCGGCTCAGGCTCGTTTTAAAGGAACATTCGGGCATGACGAAGCCACCGCACAACAAAAAGAATGCATATGACAACTTCTTCTCTTTTCAAGTTTAGGAAAATGATTCTGCGGGAAGATATTTTGCTGAAATGAGGAAATCATCGCTGAAACAAATGCATATTTTGAGGTATTTGGCAAATTATATATTTTGAAAGAGCTAAAATGCTTTCCATTAACTGCATAACACTGTAGGAAGGACATTCTGTCTAAAAAAGTATAGAGAATGAATGATTTGTTTATGGTTCCAAATTAAATTTTTTGTTTTTTTTGTTGCTAGATTGGCACAACTTTTTTCCATTTTGGCGCGGAATTTAAGTTGCATCTGTGAAGTAATCGTGCGCGGCGCGAGTAGGTATTTTCTAAAATGCTATCTGTTTCACACCGCTCGGCCCGTCTGGCGTTTATAGTTCTAACAGACGATCCGATTTGGTTGGATCCAACGTGATCCAACCAAATGAGGAGCCGACGCGCCTACAGACGGTCCGACGCGGTTGGCAATCCAACATTAGGGATGCCCTAAAAAGTATTATGTACCTATATCGATATCGATACAAAATACTAATTTGTCTTTGCGAAACTCAAATAAATTAACACCTTTTGTTCATATTTTATAAAGTTTATTTTGTTTATAAAGAATAAATAAATAGGTACAGATAGATTTCATGGTTGTCCTTAATTTTTTGCGGTAATGTTTGTTAGAAATATTTACTTCCTGTGATCCGACTATGGATCGGTATCATAAAAATCCCGATCCAGACAGGTGATTATTTAGCAGTCTTTGAATGCAGTTGGATTTGTTTTTGAATTTAAAATTATGAATTCTTTCCGCAAAGTTATATCTACGGTATTTAATGTACTTTTCCTCCATGTGACATCGCCGTCGGATGCCTTGTGTTGTATCACTGAATAGGTCCATTCGTTCCACTCGTTTGGGAACTATGAAGCCACAGCCAGACATCCAGCCAGATACACAGACACACAGATACCTAAAATAAGACCTATACCTATAGATTAAAAAATTATCGTACTCGTAAAAATATTGAAAGAAAAGTATCAATACTTCAAATTCAAAGTGTAGAGTATTTCAACGTCAGTCAGTGACTTGAAAACAGCAACAAATTAATTAGGTGTGTATAAACAATAATAAAAAAGCATCTGTAAATTCACAAATTACATTAGGTAGGTACTCATAAATAGGGTAATGTCTGTTATTGATTATATAAATAATCAACTAGCAGGATGTGCAGTAAGCTCCTATTCAATCTTTACATTGACACTACGAATACCGCCACTATTACAAGGGACATAAGAACGATCCAAAGTTCAAATAGCTTGACAAAGAGCTTACTGTACAATGCGTAACTAAACGTGCGAAAATAAATAAATAATGAAACACGGTTGCCCTGTTAAAACACAAACAAAAAGTAAAACAACATTTTTGCAACATATTTTTTTCTCTACTTTGTGGTTTGCAGTCGAGTCAATTTAGTTTACTAAATTATTAATTTATTACTTTAAGCACACATAATTAAATTAAACCACAAAGTATCGATACTTTTCGTGTCTTTTGTCGTGTCCCTACTTGTCGAATGAGCGATCGGGCCGTCGAGCATCCAACAAGCTAATAATAATTATGTCGGGCCGACAGCCGTACACACGTTCCAATTTGGTTGGGGTCGGGCGGTTGGCTCCAACCAAATCGGATCGTCTGTTACGGCTATTACACCACAAATACAACACGCGCAAATTCTCACGCACACAACGACAGCAGCGCGCGACTCCTCGGCGCGAAAACTCGAGATCATTATTTTACCGTTTGTAATGTTTTGCGTTGCTTAGGTAAATTCCTGACTGCCTTTCCGCTCGCAACTTTGCCTTCGTTATTTTCGTTTTTCGTGAGGGAATTTTGTTTTCCCGTATGAAAAATTATTTTATAACCTTATATTACTCAGTGATAATGTAGCATTCTATTAGTCAATTATTTTTTAAATCAGCCTTGTAGTTTTTAAAAATAAAAAATAGTATAAATAAAAATTGCTTTATTTCTAAAAATCATTTTAACAATAATTACGCCGAGACTTCCCAGTGAGCTACTTTTTGAGTTTATTCATTACAAACAAAAATACAAATCTTCTTTCTTTATAATATTTTAGTAGATAAGTTTCGTAAATTATTTCAGTATTCCTTTGAAATGTATAGTGTAGGCACTTACTGTGTATCCCTACCAAGTCCTACTTTATAGGACTGGGCTGTTATTTGTTATGAAAGTACCTATCTATCGTACATTTACCTGTCTAAAGAAAATGACTTTTTGTAAGATGAGTGTTATACTGAATTAAAATAATTTTTATTTGAGATGTGGATCAATAATGGATCCTTTTATGAAAAAAATAAACACTAAACATAAAATGACATTTACAATTGTTTAAACAAGAACAGACCTCTTGTTAGCTTAAAAATAAATAACAAAAAATCTATTATTTTAGATAGATAAATTAATACTTTTACATACAAACTAAATAGGAGCAGGGATTTAAAAAATATAAAGTAATATTATGCATCAAATAAAAAATACCTCTCATTTTTATACACTAATCTTGGGTAGTTATACTAATAGTCTTAGAATTCTAATTTTTACCACCTCCGTGGTCTAGTGGTTGAGGCCACCGGATGTTGATCGGGAGGTCCGTCCGGCGGGGTTCGATTCGTCGGGTTCGTCCGGACTACAAAAACACTGAAAAGTTAGAAATAATATAAGAATAGGTACAGACAACATCACACATCATTATTGAAGACGGTGCCAAATTTTTAGACTTTCTAGGAGATCATCGTTTGGCACCGACTTCAATATAGAAATGTAATGTTGTCTGTACCTATTCTTACACTATTTTTAACTTTTCAGTGTTTTTGAAGTCAGTTTTAATTTTTTGTAAAATATTTTTTTTGTTTAACTTTTTTGTGAAAGAAACCCTAATTAAATTAGGGTATCCCTCGATTTTCATAGGATCCATCATCAGAACCTGACTTTGGTGACCTAGGGACCACCCTAGTAGTATACTCTACCGAATACAAAAATAATTTTGAAAATCGGTCCACAATTGGCGGAGTAATCGCGTAACATACACACAAAACGGTTGACACGGTTAGCGCAGAGGTCGAGCGATCGCCTACTGCGCAACAGGTCGCGGGTTCGATTCCCGCACGGGACAGATGTTTTGTATGGCCTACAGAAATTTGTTCCGGTCTGGGCGTATGTGCATGTGATATTCTATGTTTGTAACTGCACCTACGACACAGAAGAAAATCCTAGTGTGGGGCGACGTTTTTATAAAAAAAAAACACGTTGGTCGCACCTAAAAATTTAAGGATTTCCCTCCATTTTTATGGGATCCCATCATCAGATCCTAACTTTGGTAACCGTGGGACCACCATTGGAGTATAATCTTGAGAATACAAAAATAATTTTGAAAATCGGTCTACAATTGGCGGCGTAATCGCTAACATACACAAAAAAAAAACATACGCATCGAATTGAGAAACTCCTTTTTTGAAGTCGGTTAAAAAATACCTATTAGTATATGTAATCAGCTGCTTTAAATTTTATAGTTAAAATGAAAAAAAAACTTCAAAACCGTACGAAGGGTGCCTTCTTCCCATATATGCCTACCCTGCCTACCCTACGTACTCGTATATTATTTAGGTACTTTGTCGTTTGTATTTTTTATACAATCGTAGATTCCTTAACGCGAGTAAAACCTTAGAGCCCAGCTTTAGAGGAATAAAATTCAAATAAAATAATATTAAAAATAACGCTACTTGCATAGTCTATTATACGTTTTTAGCTGCTCCAACTTCATACATTGCATAAAATACCTATCACAAGAAACAAAATACGAATTTATTTTGAGTTGGTTTCTTTACGGCACATATTTATTATAACAAACAACTACTTACATACTTACATTTTTTTCCTTTTTTTGGTTTTGGGAATTTACAGTAAAGTTAACAGGCTACAGGCTGCTTACCCCTAAATAAAGTTGTATTGAAATAAAATCTTTAAAATAAAACACGTATTCAAAGAGATATTTACTTTTTCATGTATAAGGTATTTGTGAAGATTAATAGTTCCGACTTGAGTAATAACTTTCACTATTGATCGATATATCGATATTACTTTCTCCTCCCTAGGCGACAATAACTACGATAACCAATGGCGTAGCTTCTTTGACGTTCAAAAGTGATTGTAAAATCCCAATTGAATAAAGGATATTGAATTTGAATTTGATAACATTATGTCACATCACTATCACTACATTGTACCCCTGCCCCCGACCCGTATCGTGCGATAGAGAGAGTTGCAAGAAATGGTCGAAATTGCCTACAATTCCTGTTTGAAATATTGTTTCGGGCGATAACTGTTTTACCCCCCTAAACCTTTATGAAATTAGACGCTTTTGGTCTCATTAGATTCAGTATACCTTAATCTATGTTTGTACGTTTTGCTTTTTTTGTAATTCAGTATAATTTAGTCAAAAAAAGACAAAAATGCTCAAGGTAGTTTTTAAGTCGAAAATATAGATATTTAGATGCTAATAACTTATATTCTGAGCAATATTTCTTCAAAATCAAAACGTGCAAACCTAGTTTTTCATTATATCTACAAGATTTCCAAAAATTATGAAAATTGGACTATGTTTAGAGGGAGAAAAGCGTTATCGCTTTTTGTATGAAAATTTACAGCTTCACAATCCTCTTAAATACAGTGCTGTTTAAATTTAAAACATATTATCATCTAGTGTGAATTGCTAATTTCATAATGGATAAAAACATCAAACAAACAAATTTTGCATCGCCAATGGTATTCCGTGTTCGGAGTCACTGAAAATGTTACAGAAGTCTTACGGTGAATCGACTTTATTACAAAAGCACGTGCTAATGCGTTACAAAGCGTTCAAAAGCGGTCGAGATATGATAAAATGTTTGCCTCGCTCTGATAGGTCATCAACGTCTTCAACATCGCAAACGTGAAGGAAATAGTGACTGAATGAGGATTACATTCAGGTTTGATAGAAAAAGTCACTGAACTTTCTGTGTCCTACGAGTCGATCCGTACCATTTTAAATAATCACTTAAGTATGAAACATGTGGCCGCTCGGCTAGTCCCAAAGAGCTGAAGTTTCTCCAAAAAACTCAAACGCATAAGAGTCGCTGAGGACATGCTAGAACGAGTCAATGCCGACCCAACATTCATGAAACGCATTGTTACTGTTGACGAGACGTGTTTACGAGTTTGACATACAAACTAGTCAACAAGTTTCGGAGTGGCGCCTTCCAACTGAACCAAAGCTGAAAAAACCACACCAAAGTCGATCAAAAGTCAAGTTGACTGTTTTCTTTAACTATCACGGTGTTGTGCACTTTGAATTCTTGCCAGAAGGTCAAATGGTACGCATATTATTTGAGCGTTATGCGGCATTTAAGAGAGCCTACTTTGAAAGCGATAAAATAAATTTGGATGAATAACTAACATTTTGTGTATTATTGATCTTTTCCCGGTACTTTCTTGACAGAGTACCCAGTATATCGAAAAGTAAAACCAATTTCTGTCATTTTTTTATATATTAAGTCACGAACTTATTGACCCACCTTCGAATATCTGTACACGAAATTTTATCGCTTATCCTGCGGTATTAGAGTAAACTCGACATTTTACAATTTCAGTCCAGTAATCTAGTTGTTGAGACCAAAACTTGCGATTGCGAAGTTGAGGAGCTTTCTTTCTGATTTTCCCTGATTTTATTCTGTTTTGGGCTTGAGTAGAACGGAACGGCTCTTCAAGCTGTCTTTCTTCCTACAAGGTTCTTGTTCGGTGAGTGTGCGGACTGAATGACTGCTAGCTAAGTAGTCCATCCATTATACTCCAATACTCTTCCATGACGTTAGATAAGCACGGAACATAACAATGTGAAATGAAGTCCAATTAGCCTGCCACTGCCAGCAAATCTAAAATGAAGTTTTAGGCTAATCTTAAGTCGAAACAAATACCTATTAGCACTATTAAACGCGATTTATTTATTAATAATTTATTAGTCGGGTTTGCGTTCTGCATGCTTTCACTGTTGTGCACCATTCCTTTCTGAGCAACCCATACATTTTGATGTCTTCTCATTGCTTGAGCTCTGATTACAGAGTTGATTGTACTGCTACACCAACCAATGACTCGGAATTACAATCCTTGTCCTGCGAGAATATTGACCTCGTTTCTATAAAAAACCTCATATGGAATCCATATCAGATGGATTGTATTTTCCTTAGCAAGTACGGTATAAATAATTATTTATCATAGATTTATAAATTATTCATTTTAATCATTAGTTATAGAAAGTTTTATACTTTTGTGACAGAACAACCTACATAAAAAAACGATCTTAATCTGAGGCAATTCGTTATGTTGGAACTTGGATGCACTAGACATCTTACCACTTTGGATCTTGTATGCTCCCCTTTCTATTTGCTTATTTATTCCTATTCTCACTGTTAAACAGACCACTTTGTTATAGTAGATTGTATTATAAGGGAGCAAAATAATATTTTTACGGCGAGAGCGCTTTTTTGAATCCAGAGCGAAGTGAGGGATTCTAGAGTAGAATCCCGAGCGTAGCGAGGGATTCTTTAGTAGAATCCTGAACGTAGCGAGGGATTCAAAGTACGTCGCCCGAGCCAAAAATATATTTGCGCCCGAGTGATACACTCTACTTTTCAACACTCTCTATGAGAAAATAAAAAGCGCCTCATATTTTATTTATTGTTTAATAAAATATAGAGTAACAATTAAATTGAAATTAAATAGTATCTAATAATAAAACAACTTATATTTACATTTGAGACATTTTCGTAATTATGAAAATTTATTCACTGTCACTTGAAGAAATCATTTGTCAAAACAAAACCATGAATCTCTAACAATCCGTAAAAATTGACGAAAACGCGGGCTGTAGTTCGCGCGTTTTTAATTTAATTTCTTTTTTTTTATTCAGCCGGCGGCGGGACTATGGGCCGTCGTACCAGCCAGTGTTTATTCAAACAATATTTGCGTTCGATTTCTTTGGCGCTGAACACTAAGATGTTCCAAGTTCAAAAAGTGCGCGGCAAAGATAATTGCGGCGCACTTATAAAGAGGATTAAAAACTCATTACCGCCCGCTAAAAGTTGCTTATAGAAAACACCACCTTTGGGCGCACTTAAAGGCGAACCAAGTCGTCCTTTTCGAATAGATGGGATGAAAAATACTTGTCAGTCCCCTTTATATCGCATAAAGGGGACTCCAAATTTTTTTCTGAATACAGAAAAAAATGGAATCCCCTTTGGCTTCAGTGCCTTTAGCGCCATTTGGCTGTCGCGTAGAATGTAGATTTCCAGTCTGTTGCGCTATTTTCTAGAGCTTGTGCACATGGCAAAATTGCATACATATCAGCATAGAGGTAATGGGTTAATGCCAAGATTAGTTGTGCGTAAAGATTTTTTGCGACATAGACCTCCTACTACTTTCATATGCCATTTACTTCCGTCACAAATCATGCAGTCATTGTAACGTTTCCAAACGCGTACAATCACTCGCTAGTGGGCTGAGTCACCTCACAATAAATCGGGTCCCTTACTCCCTAACAGGGAACCCTGCAGAATGCTCCCTTGATATTGGGTCGTAAGAGAAAGTATGCAGATTTGCATCTACGAACACCGAAATTTTCAGTACTATAGGTTTCATCAGTCTACTTACTTTACACTTTAGTTTTTTTATTATAATTCTTTTGTACGATATAGAAATATAAGTAACTTTAAAGTGAAACTTTTATCACTTCTCGAAGATGTTTCGTGCGTAAAGGTCGATCGAATCACAGTGTTGTCAACGTGATTTGCGGGTGCGATTGACGACGACGTCACTCTCTCGTAAACATTATTTAGAACCGGTTAAATTTTACTTTTGCTCAGAAATCATTGGATTTTAATGTCACGGTTGCTAGTTGCTACTATACGTGGATGGCTTGAGACTAAGGAAGTACCATTTTATAATACTGCTTATAATACAGATATGATGGTGAGAAGAAAACTTAAAATAAAATTTGACGATTATGATCCATAAAAACCTAACAGTATCGTTCCTGGTAATCAAACTGTTGGGCTACTGTAACTAAAATAGTTATTCATATGTTTCAATTATGACTTTCATATAGGCTATAACTAATTTAAATAATCAACACTAAAACGAAACGATACACATTTTAAGCATACTTGAACTTGAACCACTTGTAATTTTGGATATACATTGTTTCTATGGTCTCGCGAAATGTTTCATGCAATTTTTTCTACTATGTATATATGTAAAATAAAATTGATTGTCAAGTCTCAGTAAGTAGGTAGACAGCAGTAGGGCAAGCAAGTGACACCCACGCAGGACGTTGCTCTGAAGGGCACGTTGGCGGTACAACTCTACGGTTTAGGCTGACTTATCGATGAACCTTTGCGATATTGTCTAAATATACCTATACCTAAGTGATACCTAAGTATCTAAATAATTACCTCAGTAAGACTATGGTGTCAAGAGATTTACAGTTCGACCACTTTTATAAGTAGCATCGGCAAAATTGGGCTGCGCAGAGAAAAGCAACCCAAAGCCGATTGAATACGAGTGCTGACACCGTTAAAATGTAGACTTTATTGCACGTTAAGATTTTAAGTCACCGAAATCAGAATTTCATTCTATCTCGCTTAAAATCAGAAAATGAGACTTCTGCGCAGGTACATCGGTGTAACTTATAAACGTGGTACTACTGTACTTGAATACAAGCACTTAAGGCAACAGCATTGACGCTCGTCGTGTAGTTATAACTCATTTTATTGAATGGTAGCGTTTGTTTAGCAAACGTTGTGTGTCTACGCATATGGTCAGATTCTGTGTAATTGTGGCAAGGTGTAGTATCCTCATAAACATGTCGATTGTCACATATTGTGCGAAATCGCTTTGTCGTACTGACATTAAACCTAATGTCAACAAACATGTGCAACATTTCTTCCCACAGATATCTCAATAGATGCCTAAAGGAGTTATAATAAATATTAATAATACTATAATATACGTACATGTTTCGGCGAGAGATTTTGGACAATTACCAATATTATAGCTTAATATTTCTAGCTATAATACCTAGGGTCGGCGAAATATGTGGTCTACATCTACTACTTCTAAATATGATTTACTTTCTCGTCATAAAGTTGATTTTCCATCGCAATAATATATTGATAGTTACTATAGTTATTAAGTTAACCTCCTTGTTTTTGTCTTGTCAGAAGGTCTAGGGTTCTTGGCCGATTACATATCTAATGGTCAGTGTAATTTAAGTAGTTAACGTGTTGTAAAATCAATTGCACTGGTTGTATAATTGTACGTTTTAATTTTTGTTCCAGGCCTCGCATTGCTAATAGCTGGCGGCGTGCAGTACTCCAACACGCCAACGTCAGATTTACCTGAAACTCAAGACAGCGGCGTTGGTACTCTCATCGCGGGCGGAGTGCTGTTATGTCTAGGATTGATGTTTGCTGGTGGGTATTGTTAGGGGCTTACAAAATATAGCTCTCAAATGAAAAATTGAACCGATCGCGCTCTAATGAAAGGGACTAATTAAACATTTTCTACACGCTCTTACCTGGTGACAAGAGGAAAAAAAGATGAATAAAGAATTAGTAACTTATCATCATACATAATTAGATGCATTCACATTTTGAAAGCTACAAATATCGTAAGAATAAGTGATGAAAATGGTTTTGTTGCGCATCTTAAAATCTGTGCGGCCGGCGTGAAAGTGATGGATGTTGCATGCGCTTTAGTAACTAGAGAAGCAGGACATAATTTAAAGAGCAATTATTATTAAGCTCAGTGAATGAAAGTCACTTCATGCGACCGCGGGGGTGCTTTAGGTGACGCCGGGAATGACGCCAAAAATGTTTTTAAGTGATTTTATATCTTGTCAAACTCAATAGGGGTTGGTGGTGGGAGATGGTCCAAGGGCCCCCAACCCCGGAAGTCGTGCCGGAATAACGGAAAATGAACAAAACAACTAGAATTTGAGCTGAGATACAAACAGGTTTAAATCACCCTTACCTTATTATTAGTGTGTTACCGTTTTGTGACAATACATTATTTTTAAAGGATACGTAGGTAAGTGGAGACTGCAAATGCAATTGCAAAGTTATTATGGCGTAAAATTCCCTTGGTTATTTTTTTAACCTTTACCAAAATATTTATATATTTTTTATAACTTATCAGAAAGTTATGTAATATATGAAAAACGGTTTGTTTATAGACAGGTGAATTGTATAAATATGAGTTTATCAGCATTTATATGATGTGTAAATTTTTCATCTTTCATTTTGCAAGTTCATACAAAAACGACTGACAAAATGGCGGTGATATTTTTTTTATAAAATTAATTAAATGTAACAAAGGTGTCGAAAGAACGGCTTACGGAAATGTCTGTTTACGGAAGTTCCTTTTTTGTGAATGCTGCAGAAATTCGACTGTAATGGATTTCTTCTCTATAAACTTACGAGCATATTGTAATCCATTGGACCTAACTATGTAAAACATTTCTTTTAAATACTAATATATCTTTTTTCAAGCACATTACACATATCGTCTTATTCATAAAAAAAGTTTGTTATGTGGTAAAAGTGGAACTTTTATTCCTTGTATTTCTATCAGTGGTACAACGGTAGAGATAGATGGGAAAAAATCCATTCTTACCCACCAGGAGGAATACGTTTGTGTGGTAGGGACTAGTGGAAGAGCTCTTTTCGAGATTGCGAGCGTATCTCTTTCTAGTGAAAGTCCGTAGTGGAAAAATCCTGACGTTGAAACACCTATATGTGAATCATTTTATCGATGTATGGGTCTGACCGTGCATCTTTCGAAAGTGAACGTCCTGTTGGTGATCAGACCAAAGGAGAATCGACTATCGGAGATAGCTGGTATAATTGCGATTATCACTATAAATAAATTGTGCAGTGTGTTCACACACATTGTTGCGTACTTTAAACATATGGGGGATTCTGATGAACTAACGAGTTCACGTGAATCCCCTAGTGGGGGATCGGGCTACGGGATCCTGGTGGACTAACTCATCCAAACTATATTTTGTAGTTATAAATACTATATCACAAGGCCGTCGTTGTTTTTATAGAACATTCTTTTAGTGGTAATTGGACCCTTAAGCCGGCAAGCAGTAGGTATTTGAACTATTGACATCTCTACTATCCATATAAGGATCTACAAACTAGAGAGATTCAGCTCACATGATGTTGAGCGGTTACCGCAGCAAGCTAGCTTCCCTATAGCTTGCCGTATTTTTAACCGACTTCAAAAAAGGAGTAAATTCTCAATTCGACGCGTGTGTTTTTGTGTGTATGATACGCATTTACTCCGCCAAATGTGGATCGATTTTCAAAATTCTTTTTGTATTTGATAGAGTATAAAAACGTTACGATAAAAACGTTTTGAAACAACTAGCGACCTGCCCGCGACTCTGCCAGCGTTAATAATTTATATATATTACACGTGCGAAGTCGGGGCGGGTCGCTAGTTATACATAAACCTTCCTCTTGAATCACTCTATCTATTGCTGAAAACTGTATTCAAGTCCGTTGCGTAGTTTTAAAGATCTAAGTGAACAGACAGCGGGAGCGACTTTGTTTTAGACTATGTAAAGATGTCGCATGAGCAGCCAGCAGAGGCGCGTTCAGAGCCTTCGCGCGAAGTACAACTTTTCGCTCTAACCCCGTTCAATGCCTTTGAACGTGACAACCGGGTGAAACAACCGCCCGTTCAAGACCTTAGAGTGTTGGCGCGAGTTACAACCGAACAACCATCGAATTTGATGGTTGTAAAACGCTCTGACGTTTATGACTGAAATACTCTTACGTGATTTGATGATATTGGCGGCCATATTCTATAATACTAGAAAGAGAAATACTAGAAAGAGAGAGAAATAAAAAAAATCATGTGAAAGAGGGAGATAAAAGATTTGGTTGCTGCAATTCGTTCAACGCCTTTGAGCGACTTAAAAAACAACCGGACAACTACACCCAGAGGCGCTGAACGCGCCTCAGTTATCGCGCACCGTGCGACTGCGGGCGCCCATTACGGCACATGGCCGTAATATTATTGAGTTTGCGGTCACGTCACGATGCACACCTCACTTAATGGTGTTTCCGTTTTGAACGGAAGCAACCAGTGTCGTTCGTTCCCCTGTCTGTACGTGATAATGGTACAATTATGATTATTTTTTTATCGTGTTACCATTGTCAGATTTAGTTGTTGAATAATTGTGTTCGATGCCTAATTATTGAGCCTATAATTTGATCTTATCAACTGACATGCTGAATCTCTAAAATATATAAAGTAGCTAACTTATAACATTAGTCACCGAATTATCAACTCAGAAGATAATTTATGTATCGTCGAAATATATTCAATTTTGTATAGTAGTCAGCTGTCATGCCATAGAGTTAGTCAGTCTTATGTGTAAGAAAGCTGAACGCCGCGACACACTATCTTTTCTGCTAATATTCTGTTGGGGTATAGATAAACAATATATATACTTGGAATAAAAAACTCCCATTTGTTACATTAAATATAATCTCCCAAATAATGTAACTACTAGGACTAAAACTGTCCATCTAGTTACATCAATGTAACTTAGAATGTAACTACTGGGAACAGAGCGATTTATTAATTTAATAGAAGCTGTCCTATTAACCCGTTGCTAACATACAAAAAGACGTTAGGTTACAGGTGCTAAAGAATACCTTAGTCACTGCTCTTATAATTTCCTGAAAAAAATAATTATTGGCAAGTGTTGAACTTGTAGAACATGTGTGTACTACTGTATAGAAAAAAATATTGTTATGTAATATAAGCACTGTATAATTCTCTTAAGGTGCGAAAAATGTGTATGCCAGTCAGTCTATATTAAATAATCGTAGTAACTATTGTATATGTAAAGATAGATTTGGTTAAAATATGAACTTTTTCGTTATAGGTATAGGCGGATGGGCATGGACGACTAGGTGGGGAGGAGGCAAGGAGACCCCCGCCAGCGGAGCAGCTGCGCTCACAGCTCTCAATCCTTCCACCGACCCGCTAGTGGCGGCACAGTACGCACCGGTCAGGGATGCCCCGCCCGCGCCAGACGACGAGATGCGCAATCTCATGGATAACAAGGAATGGTAAGTGTTAGTTACATAGAAGGCAATGACACTCAACCCTTCCACTGAAGTCAATGACACTCAACCCTTCCACCAAAGTCAATGAAACTCAATCCATCCACCGACCCGCTAGTGGCGGCACAGTACGCCCCGGTCAGGGATGCCCCGCCCGCGCCAGACAACGAGATGCGCAATCTCATGGATAACAAGGAATGGTAAGTGTTAGTTACATAGAAGGCAATGACACTCAACCCTTCCACCGAAGTCAATGACACTCAACCCTTCCACCAATGTCAATGAAACTCAATCCTTCCACCGACCCGCTAGTGGCGGCACAGTACGCCCCGGTCAGCCAGACGACGAGATGCGCAATCTCATGGATAACAAGGAATGGTAAGTGTTAGTTACATAGTTACAAGGCAATGACACTCAACCCTTCCACCGAAGTCAATGAGACTCAACCCTTCCACCAAGGTCATTGAAACTCAACCCTTAATGGCGGCGCGGTACGCCCCGATCAGTGATGTGATGACCCGCCTCGCCAGAGGACGAGATGAGAAGCGGCATGGATAGTATCATTCTGAGCTATCCACGAGTTTGTAATAGTAAGTATCTTTCTATAGGTTCGATCGATGAACAGTAGGCTAGCTCTTGAACAAATTCCGATCGTATGACATTGATTGGGATTGTGATTTTTCAGTAACCCGCGGTGTATAATTTAATTATAATAGTGTTGTGTGTTTTCCGCGCTAAATGTTCGCGCGTGACCGCTCAATTCTGAAATAATGTTTAAAATTGACACTCCCTAAATCCTATACCTACATTCACATACACTTAATAAATTTGTGTGTTACAGTCTCAGCAGTGCCGAGGAAAGTGACAAGATGTTGGACGGCCGACCTTCTGTCGCGTAAATAATGGCACGTACGTCCACGGGCTTAGGTTAGTTTGCCACACAATTACGTATCTTCAGTGAGGATTGCATTAGAGTTCAATGGAAAAAAAAATGTATACGATGTCTCAGTTTTTACACTCCGAATAATATTCCGAGATGTAAAATGAGACAATCAATCTCGGTAATACTCAACATGCCACTTGAATGTTGATAAACTTCGCCTGGAGAATAATTCCTCAATGTTCTTATGATACGTGGGCTGTTTTCTGGAAATGATTTAATTTTTGTCAATTGATTGTGACCTTTTAACATCTTTTGCGCAAGGGTATTAAAATTTACAGAAATTTTATTGTTAAAAGTAAACTATTGCCCATGTTGTACAACCCATACTGAAGGTTTTAGGTCACATGACATATTGATTTGTGGGACACCAATGTATAAGAAATGTAAGGAAGCCATTTACGATTCCTAGTGAAGTTACATAATCATTTTACTGGTTATAAAATGTCGCCCTACCTAATGTAATGCGATGGAGCAGCACACTGTAGCTATAAAGTCGAAGTATTAAATTTATTTTGTTACGCAAACGTTTTATCAGATTTTTGCCAAACTCGAATAATATTGTTGCTGCTCGATCGTGTCCGTTATAAGTAATAGTTTAAGGTTTACATTACAATGGTACAAAGATTGTAGTCGCTTGTGGTGTGTGGCGAGGTGTCAATTTGTCTGTCCCCTCGGTAATTTGAAAAAGCGATGAGTTTTTGTTTATTTTAAGTAATTTAAGGCAGATATGTAAAAAAAAGGTATGTTGTGGTCATACTAATCGCCTTTGTAAAATCTTATCTTCACTTCACTTTCATTATTTTTCACTTTCTTAGGATGCCTGTAATATTTTTACAGAACTTATTTTTCCGTCATGGTATGATTGATAGTGAAAACGTATAATCTATATTTATAATTTTTTGGTACTAGCAACATATCTCTCTTTATATTTTTTATTTAATAAAAATTCATATTTCAACCACATTCGTATTGGGAAATGTTGAAGAATAAAAATCAAATTCGCTTTCACTATTTTTAATTAATTGAAACCTTTTATAAAACAACGATTCGACTGATTGATTTGTTTATATGGGTTTTCAATTACATTTCAACCTCTACACTATTAGCACAAGTTTTTGTGTGTTAGTAGGACATCCTTGTAGGTTTTATCGTTTTAAAGCAATCAGTCCTTGTTGGCTACGGAGAATAGGTGAATTTGTCTTAATTAATTAATTAACAGTAATTAGTAAAAGACAAGTGGCCAAATTATCGTCCAGTATAGATTAGGAGTTTGTGGATATTTCAATGTATTTTATTAAGATATTTAATATCACACATTTCCCTAATTCTGTGGGTTGGATAAAGTTACAAAATAAAATAACATCAAACAGTTTTCAAAGTAATAAACCGGCCATAGTTTGATATCTTGGAAAAGATTTTTGGATTAGTATAGGGATATATACTGTCAAATAAACAAACGTTAGCTATCGTAAAGTAGTTTTTAACAGATTGCTTTTAAATTTTATTTTGATACCGTCCCTTTTATAGGTTAAGCTTAAGTACATGTAATTCATAGAGAATATTGAATATTATATTCCAAGTATTGTGTAGTTTGATTACTTAATTTAAGATTCTTAATTGGAATGTATGTATGGCATTTAATAAAAGTAGTTTGAATATTACAACGTTATTATTAAATGAATCTTAGCAGATGCTCTCTTATTTATATAATCTCCTAATGAAATCAATTTCGTTTAACATGTATTTCAATGTATTGTAAAATAAGAATAACATATTCTTTAAGATTATAAATCATGATATGTGCAAAATTGTATGTTGATTTAATGTTATTTTGTTTACAGACAATTGTTATGTAAACTATATTTATAATGAAATTATGGCAAAATCTTATTTATTTAATAATCTTATTAATGATAATCTTATTTATGATATTAATATAAAGCCAGAGAAAAATTATCATCACTTACATTTAATCATTATGTACTTACAAAATTTTATGTCTTAACTATAAAAATAAATGTAATCTACAATAAATTAGTCTTTTGTTTTGAAAAAACATAGTCTTATATATAAAAAACCGGCCAAGTGCGTGTTGGGCCACGCGCAGTGTACAGTTCACACACACCACACCTCACAACACGTTGCTGATGGACCGGGAACCATTCGCATCAGCCAGATATCTATCGCAGGTAGTTTATTAAGTAAGCCGGGAAGCCGTCAGCACAGGATAAGCTCCAAGGAAGAATATTCAAACAATGGCCTTCGAGCATTATATGCATCTGACACATAACGTAATCGCGTTATAATTTACAACAGCGCTATCTCAGAGGCGCGTTCAGAGCCTACGCTCGAGTGCACTCCGAGTGCACTCTGACAGCAACCGACCCGTTCAGAACCTCGGGGTAAAAAACGCTCTGACAGGCGGTTATACTGAAATACTCTTACGTGATTGGATGATATTGGCGGCCATATTCTATAATGTCATCTACTAGAAGGAGAGAGAAATAAAAAATCATGTCAAAGAGGGAGATAAAAGATTTGGTTGCTGCAATCCGTTCAACGCCTTTGAGCGAGTTAAAAAACAACCGGACAACTACACCCAAAGGCTCTGAACGCGCCTCTGTGGTCACATACGCACCAATACAGTGGCGCCATCTCTGTCAGCACGTTCAGCTGGCCTATTCTGTAACTTCGGTTGCTAACTAGAACTGTCATTTTTGAAAGGAACTTAACATCCATTACTGCTATCATGAACGCTGCCGTAACACAAGATCACTAAACCAGAAATGGATCTAGTGTCTTTCAAAAATGACAGATCTAGTTACCAACCGTAGTTAGCGAATAGGCCTGCAGTTCAGTTCATCAACTTACAGTATTGAGTATCTGTTGCTACAGTACTAATTTTCAATGAAATGTTACTTTTCCGAGTACATTTTATAAGTTGGTCGTCTATAATTTTTTAGTTTGTACTTAGTACTCAACTCTGATAGTTTTCCTTTAAACTTTGTTATACACGGTGTTTCATAATAACCAATAAATAATCAATGTGTTATCTAAAACAAATTATTAAAATGCGTTTACACGTAATGTCATTCAACCCAAAATTTTTAAGTATATCATAGTATCATCATCATGTCTATGATTTACATGAAAATTTTGGGTTGAATGACATTACGAGTAAACACAATTTAATAATTAGTTTTAGATAACGCATTGATTATTTATTGGTTATTATGAAACACCGTGTATATACTACTGTTGTAATTTTTTTCACGTGTCCATATATAATCGTTTAGCAGATAGAGGGGGAGAAACTTACCTCTAACAAAAATTTGAGAATCCGTTCGAGGGATCCGTTTCCAAATATTTCAGAAACGGATCCCTAAATCGAAAAATGGTGTTCTGAACCTTATATTATTTTTTAAAGACTTATTCAACAATACCCCACACGATGGGTTAGTCGAGAAAAAAAAATTACTCCCACTTATATGGGAGCTACCCTTAAAAAGTTTTTTTTTTTCAATATTTTGTTCTACCACTTTTTTGGCATGAATAATATACATACCCATACAAAATTACAGCTTTCTAGTACTAATAGTCTCTGAGTAAAACCGCGGACAGACAGACATGGCGAAACTACAACGGTTCCTTGTTTACTACGGAACCCTAAAAATGAACCTGTGCGTAAGTGAGCACTCGCTTTATATCGCGTCATTTATGGCTTTCCTGAGTGGTTCTTAAACTTGCTGGTTGTGTGTAAAGTGTATGCGCATTAGTATGGCGGTCAAGTAGTGGTGACGGGCCGGCGAAAGCGGTTCTCGTGCAAATCGCATTAGATCACCCATATTCTAACTTCTTTCATTTTGTTCTGTGGTGTCTTTCCCTTAGACAGTGGATGGATGGTTGGATGGTTGGATGGTTTCTGTTTGGTTTGGTTGCCGTTAGGGATTTTGAGACCGCCTGGCTAGCTGCCACCGTTCTTTCCTAACTTTGTCTTTATAATGTTTATATACCGACACTTAAGAGTGAAAGCAAGTTCTTAAGGTGTTGAGGAATCTTACGTAAAACTGGTGTCCATCTTTGGACTTATCGCAAGGTGAAATGAAACCCACGTGCTTCCCTGTTTGTAAATAAAAAAAAACTTTTGACTTCATTGCATGGCGGTAAGCGATGTGGTAACACCAACCTTTACCAATGTACTTCAAATATAATATCAACCTTTACCAATGTACTTCAAACCCGAAACTGGTTATCTTATCTTAATTTTTAGGAAACAGAACGCAACAATGCTGGTATAGCTTCTCTTGTGTGGCTGACCCCAGCCGGGCCACAAAAAAAAGTTTGAAAAATAGATTGAGTAGGTCGCTATAATGTCTAGAGTTTGTCAGAGTTTGTCGGCAAGTTTCAGAGTTTGTCGCCTGCGCGTGTTAGAGATCTGTGTGGCCCGGCTGGGGATACGTTTCCCCAGCCGGGCCACACAGATCTCGAAAACGAAACTACCTAGTGAAAATCTGTTTGCTGATATAGATAGGCGGCAGTTTGTCGGACAAGTTTGAGTTTTCATCGGGCTCGCGTTTAAGGGGGCTGTGTGGCCCGGCTGGGGTAACGTTACCCCAGCCGGGCCACACAGATCTCCAAAACCAAACCACATAGCGAAAATCTGTTTGCTGATATAGATAGGCGGCAGTTTGTCAGAGTTTGTCGGACAAGTTTCAGAGTTTGTCGATCCACCATTTCGGAGCTCACTTGCAGCAAAGTTGCTGCAACTGGGCTAGATGGATCTCGAAAACAAAGCGACGTAGAGAAATACTGTTTGCTGGAATAGTGAAGCGGTAGTTCGTCTGAGTTTGTCGAACAAATTCCACAGTTTGAGACATGCGCATTTTCGAGATATGTGTGGCCCGGCTGGAGAAGCTCTGAAATGGTGGACCGACAAACTCTGACAAACTGCCGCCTATCTATATCAGCAAACAGATTTTCGCTATGTGGTTTGGTTTTGGAGATCTGTGTGGCCCGGCTGGGGTAACGTTAACCCAGCCGGGTCACACAGCCTCCTTAAACGCGAGCCCGATGAAAACTCAAACTTGTCCGACAAACTTCGACAAACTGCCGCCTATCTATATCAGCAAACAGATTTTCACTAGGTAGTTTCGTTTTCGAGATCTGTGTGAAAATCTTACCCACACAGTACTTGCTATCTCCATGAAATTGGGAGTGGAACTACAGGCATCTGACATCAATTCGGTTAATAGAGTGGGACTGAAGAAAACTCTTTCTAATACTGCAGATGATACAAGCTCTAGAGCTATTGTTTTAAAACTTCTTCGCAAATCCAAACGAGACGAATTTCTGGCAGCGGCAAAAGTGAGACGTAATATAACGTCCGACTTTCTTGTAAGTGGGTCGTCATCAAAATTGTACATAAACGAACGTCTGTCGAATTATTACCGGCAGTTATTTCGGGAAGCAAGAAAGCAGGCCCGTTAAGACAATTATGGCTTCTGCTGGATTCGAAATGGAACTATATTCATACGAAAATCTGCCAACACCGAAGGCAAACGATTTCCTGCAGTTGCTATACGCTCTTACGGTGACGCTCAACAAACACTTTGGCTCCCTATCAACCCAAGAACCGGAAGAAATTGCAACCCCAAAATCTTAATCCGGTATATATTTCATGTTTGTTGCTGTTTAACTTTGTAATAATATTTTTCACTTTGTTATTAACTTCTCTGAAGCATTGTATTTATACACTACTTTCTACATATACATATTCTTACATACACAACTATTCACAGAAAAAGCTATGTACACACCCATGCTACTGTCCCATAATTATCGCGTCTGATTCACACTGAAATGGTGGATCGACAAACTCTGACAAACTGCCGTCTATCTATATCAGCAAACAGATTTTCGCTATGTGGTTTGGTTTTGGAGATCTGTGTGGCCCGGCTGGGGTAACGTTACCCCAGCCGGGCCACACAGCCCCCTTAAACGCGAGCCCGATGAAAATTCAAACTTGTCCGACAAACTTCGACAAGAATAAGAATAATTTATTTTACCAAAAAATATAGTACAAAGTAAATTTACTATGATCATCACACTAGGTTAGACCTGTTACGCGAAGATCATACTTATTAACAAAAATCAAGGATTTTCTGTACCAGCTGATTTAAAAGATATTAATTTATATAATATATTAAACGAAGAAATCAAATAAAAAATACAAATTATTAATAAGGAGCCTAAGTGTGAGTAAGTATGTGTGTTGTTTGAGAGTGTGTATGTGTGTGTACTAGTGTGTGAAACAGTGTTGTATATGTAAGCGTGTGTGTAGTAAATTTGAAGTGTGATTGATTATGCTACATTAGAACCCTTAATAAAGCTTCCGATTCAGTATAATTATGGGATAGCAGATACCTCAGCAGTAAACATTTAGCTTCTCTGACACTTGACAGTTTCAAGGATGGACACGTCTTTACCACTTTATTATAAATGTAGGGTCCTAAAAATATTCTAAAGCGACGAGCAAAAGAAGTTTTTATTCTTGCAGTAGTTATGTGAAACGTACGCTTCTGAAGCATTTCTCTATATGAAGGCATGCTTAAGACGGCTTTATGTGTAAAGAGGAGGAGACGCATGAGAAAAAGTCTACGGACACTCAAAACCTGAGCATCTTCATACAACAGAATGGTGGGATACCGTCGATTCTTATTTAAAGAGACCTTGAGTACGGCTCTTTGAGCTCTTTCAAGTGTTATAAGGATAGATGAAGGAGCTCCTCCCCATGCAAGGATGCAATAGTTTAATATCGACTGGCATAATGCAAGGTAGGTATGCAGTTTTCAACAACCTTCCATCAGTAGCTTCACGCAATAATTGCAATTTTTCATCTAATGTAACACCTAGATACTTGATCGAGGTGGTTCGAGTAATTATATTATAGTTACAGCCCCGATCTGCAGTTAAAATTGAAGGCGCGGAAGTACAAGGAAGCTCATGAACCACAACATTCTGCATAGTTCCTGGAGGTGCCGATGCCACTGTTTTGTGAAAACAAAGAAAGTGAGACTTTTGCGGGTTTAGAGTCAGAAGATTTTTATTAAACCACACTGTTAAAGATGACAATCCGATGTGCATTCTCTCATACGCCTCCGGCCAAGATCGGCCGTTGAAAACTAAGGCAGTATCGTCAGCATAACTGATTACGTCGGCGTTTTGAAGGGGAACTGAAGAGATGTCGTTCATGTATACTAAAAACAGAGAGGGGCTAGGAACGCTACCTTGGGGGACCCCGAAATTTACGTCTTGAAAGTTGCTGGAAAAATTAGCCAATTTAAGACTCTGGCGTCTGCGCGACAGATAGCTGGCAAACCAATCCAAGGCCGATCCCCGAATTCCAAGGATTTCCAACTTTCTTAATAGAATCGGTATAGAGACCGTGTCGAACGCCTTGGCAAGGTCCAGGAAGACGCCGACACAGCACTCGCCATTATCCAGATGAGAGGTAATTATATCCGTAAGACGCACTACTGCATCTTCAGTTGAGCGTCCACGTCTAAAACCGAACTGGTTACCATTTAGCAAACCATTTGTCTCCAGGTAATCCATTAATCTTTTGTTCACAATGCGCTCCATAAGTTTTGAGAAAGCTCCCAGCAGTGAAATGGGTCTGTAGTTAGATGGATCGCTTCGTGCCCCTGACTTGTAAATAGGTATAACAACAGCCTGTCTCCACGAATTTGGGAAATAGCCCTCAGACATGCTCATGTTATAGATGGTGGCGAGAGGTTTTGAAATAATTGAGGCTATAGCGTTCAAGATCCGGTTACTAGTACCATCCGCACCTGAGGCACATGCGCTATCGAGACCCCGGATAAGAGAGATAATTTCTTGTTCATCGGTTGGAGCCATGAAAAATGAATGCACAGGCAGATTTCCGTCAATTTTGACTTTGGCAGCAAGTGATTCCTGGGTCGTACCTAATTTGATCAATGTTCTGCTTGCCAGTTCGTGCCCTATGGTCGCAAAATAAGAGTTACAGAAGTTCAAAAGGTCTTTCACTGTAGATTTGCATCTCAATAAATCATCAGCGCTAGTTTTGGTTGATGTTTTATTAGTTATGTTACTTATCGTATTCCAAATTTTTTTTGGCTTATTTTGATATTTTATTAATTCTTTATTGTGATACTCAGCTTTTCTTCTCCTAATAAGCTCAATATAGAAATTTCTGTATCTTGTAAAAATGATTTTTTTAACTGGGTCATCAGGATTTTAACGAACAGCCGCATGTAACTTATCTTTATGTTTAGAGCACCGTACTAGTCCAGGGGTCATCCATGGTTGAATTGTAAATCTAGAGCGAGGAATTTTCACTAATTTGCTATGTTTAGCCACTGCTTCTGATACAATTGATGAAAAGCAGTCAGTAACATCATCTATAGATTTATTCTGGAAAATGGAAGACCAGTCAACTGTTGCTAAATCTGACTGCAAGGATTTGTAATCATCTTCTGTTCGAAACCGATCAACCGAGGGTTTCTTTTTGCGGATAAGTTTTAAACCTACCATACAAAGGTCATGGTCTGTGAGTCCAGATGAACAAACAACAGATTGAGCCTCGCATTTGATGGGAACAAATATATGATCCAAATTAGTTTTATCGTGGGTAGCCCTGTCAATGGAGGAAATCAGCCCAAGTTCAGCCATTTGACACAAATATTCTGATGCATATTCACCGTGTGCTGCAATTTCCATAATATCGATATTCAGGTCACCAGCAAAAATAAGAACTGGATTAGGCTTACATTTTTTTACGGTCGATCCAATCGAATCAATAAATTTATTAGGATTAGAAAAGCAAGGGGGACGATAAACACCTACCACAGTGACAAAGTCTGCGATATCGACTCGTATACCATTCGCGTCCTCCAGATCCAACTCGCTACCCCTAAAAGACCAACAGTTCCTTACAAATATCGTGATACCTCCAGCCTTATTAATGAACTTTGTGGAATTAAAATGAGTGTAGCCCTGCAAATGCTTAACTGTGGAGTACTCATTCAACCAGCACTCGGACATTACAATTACATCAAATTATATTGCTAATCTATGAAATAAAATCTGAAATTGGTCGAAGTTTCAGTTCATACTTCTAATGTTAATATTCAGAACTTTAAACTGGTATTTGCTTATAATATTGTAACAATTTTCCGGATAATCAATTCTGTGGCACTTAATTGTAAATGATTCGTCAATGCTGCTTATAAATCTAGGGAAGCCATGGCATTATGCTTAAGTGAATTTTTTTGAGAAATACAAGTGAAGCCACAGAAACTGAGAAACAAGTAAACCTGGAGATATATGAAATTCCCGAATTATAAATATTTTGGCAAAGGTATTCAAAAAAACTAAATGGAAAGTGTGAATCAGACGCGATAATTATGGGACAGTAGCATGGGTGTGTACATAGCTTTTTCTGTGAATAGTTGTGTATGTAAGAATAAAAGTAGTGTATAAATACAATGCTTCAGAGAAGTTAATAACAAAGTGAAAAATATTATTACAAAGTTAAACAGCAACAAACATGAAATATATACCGGATTAAGATTTTGGGGTTGCAATTTCTTCCGGTTCTTGGGTTGATAGGGAGCCAAAGTGTTTGTTGAGCGTCACCGTAAGAGCGTATAGCAACTGCAGGAAATCGTTTGCCTTCGGTGTTGGCAGATTTTCGTATGAATATAGTTCCATTTCGAATCCAGCAGAAGCCATAATTGTCTTAACGGGCCTGCTTTCTTGCTTCCCGAAATAACTGCCGGTAATAATTCGACAGACGTTCGTTTATGTACAATTTTGATGACGACCCACTTACAAGAAAGTCGGACGTTATATTACGTCTCACTTTTGCCGCTGCCAGAAATTCGTCTCGTTTGGATTTGCGAAGAAGTTTTAAAACAATAGCTCTAGAGCTTGTATCATCTGCAGTATTAGAAAGAGTTTTCTTCAGTCCCACTCTATTAACCGAATTGATGTCTTTTTCTCATGCGTCTCCTCCTCTTTACACATAAAGCCGTCTTAAGCATGCCTTCATATAGAGAAATGCTTCAGAAGCGTACGTTTCACATAACTACTGCAAGAATAAAAACTTCTTTTGCTCGTCGCTTTAGAATATTTTTAGGACCCTACATTTATAATAAAGTGGTAAAGACGTGTCCATCCTTGAAACTGTCAAGTGTCAGAGAAGCTAAATGTTTACTGCTGAGGTATCTGCTATCCCATAATTATACTGAATCGGAAGCTTTATTAAGGGTTCTAATGTAGCATAATCAATCACACTTCAAATTTACTACACACACGCTTACATATACAACACTGTTTCACACACTAGTACACACACATACACACTCTCAAACAACACACATACTTACTCACACTTAGGCTCCTTATTAATAATTTGTATTTTTTATTTGATTTCTTCGTTTAATATATTATATAAATTAATATCTTTTAAATCAGCTGGTACAGAAAATCCTTGATTTTTGTTAATAAGTATGATCTTCGCGTAACAGGTCTAACCTAGTGTGATGATCATAGTAAATTTACTTTGTACTATATTTTTTGGTAAAATAAATTATTCTTATTCTTGTCGAAGTTTGTCGGACAAGTTTGAATTTTCATCGGGCTCGCGTTTAAGGGGGCTGTGTGGCCCGGCTGGGGTAACGTTACCCCAGCCGGGCCACACAGATCTCCAAAACCAAACCACATAGCGAAAATCTGTTTGCTGATATAGATAGGCGGCAGTTTGTCAGAGTTTGTCGGTCCACCATTTCAGAGCTTCTCCAGCCGGGCCACACATATCTCGGAAATGCGCATGTCTCAAACTGTGGAATTTGTTCGACAAACTACCGCTTCACTATTCCAGCAAACAGTTTTTCTCTACGTCGCTTTGTTTTCGAGATCCAGCTAGCCCAGTTGCAGCAACTTTGCTGCAGGTGAGCTCCGAAATGGTGGATCGACAAACTCTGACAAACTGCCGCCTATCTATATCAGCAAACAGATTTTCGCTATGTGGTTTGGTTTTGGAGATCTGTGTGGCCCGGCTGGGGTAACGTTTCCCCAGCCGGGCCACACAGATCTCTAAAACGCGCAGGCGACAAACTCTGACAAACTCTAGACATTATAGCGACCTACTCAAACAATCTATTTTTTAAACTTTTTTTTTGTGGCCCGGCTGGGGTCAGCCACACACTTCTCTTAGCTGAAATCACGCGCCCCACTATGGTACTTATGCATTCAAGGAAAAAAACGTGGATGCACTACACGAAAAAACTAACGTTGTTTATATTGCGTCAAACTATGCGATAAATGTAGATAAACAATAAAATAGTAAGTACATTTTTTATAATAATTATTATATTATAGCGAATCAATCAATATCACGTATATATGGTATAAAAGTTATAATACATGGCATAATTGTATATCTACTTAAAGCTATTCAGTCTCTGTTGTAGCGCCGCCACCAAGGAACACCAGATTCATCTTCACTGATGCTCACGGTGGGCCTAAAACAATGAGATAATTGTTAAATTATTATGGGGGTAAATATCGGATACTTTACCGGAGAAGACTGTACCGGGGTCGCCTGCAAGAGTACTTCCGTCCGCTACCGACCCTTGGTACAACTGTTATGTCCAACTGGTTGTACGATGGGGAAGTAAATGTACCTGCCTACTGTACAACCAGTTGTACTAAGGGGAAATACATTTACCCCTGATCCAATCGTGGAAAACAAATTTAATTATCTGTGATACAACTGGTTGTATTTACGGTAAGTAAAATCCTTGGACCAACTTACCAGGCATAACGATGTATTTGCAATGTATAAGCAAATATTTTGACACCTATCATGAAACAGCTATAAAACGAAAGTACCTACCTACAGTAGCACAAATTAAAAAGTGAACAAGTGTACAGTAGGTACAGTCGACAAAGTTCGCGGTCTACCAGTAGAGATTTTTTTTGGAAGCATTATTTCAAATAATAAGAGGTATAAAGCAAATCATATATGAAAATCCTAAAATACTTCTATCTATTTAACTCATTCAATGCCGCCACGATTTTCTTGAGGCTTATAGAGATGCCGCCTTGCGTAAACCGCGGACACGCTAGGCGTGTCCGCGGCACTGCGACTTTGCAAAAAAACGGACACGCCACGCGTGTCCGTGGCACTGACTGAAGGCAAATTCTTTTATACCAATATTTTTCAGCTTAACACTGTTTTCTAGTTAGTAAGCCTTGTGCTACGCGAGAATAACAGTGGCTACAATAGTATCGTGAGTTTTGGTTCTTGAAATTATGGCGAAAAATTGATTTTTTGGCAAGTAAAGATATTACAATGAAATCAGTGGCTCTCAAACTTTTTTACTAAAATCCCCAAGAATGAATGATTTGCTGTGATTGTGAACTGTGACATTGGCTTTATTAATTGCGATCATACCTACTTACTCGGAAAGTTCATCTTATAATATTGAGTAACAATCGTTGTAGAAATTCGTTTAATTTTTCTAAACCAATACAAAAACTTTTGAAATAAGAGAGAAAGGAAATCTCCATAAAATTTTACCTAACTACATTAGTAGCTATGAATTTAGTTCAAAATATTCATATGAGATATATTTACTTTAATATTGATCTTTTTTTGGAAAAGCTCTTGTACGGATCTTCTTATACATACACATAAGGCTAAATTGTTTGTTCTTTGGTTGAACGCGCTTACCTCAAGAACTATGTACTGGTTCGAATTTACAAATTAATTTTGGGCAATACAATCATCATCATCAACAACAGCTCATATACGCAGTGGCGTAGCTAGCTTGGGTGGCACCCGGGGCGGAAATTGTGGTGTCAACCCAAGATGGAAAACGGTTAAAAATAATAAAAATTCGGTATTACATAAAGTACGATTTATTAATTAAAAAACAACTAAGTGTCGTATATTAAAGCATGAAATACAAACGAGGCACGCTGGAAGCTGTTGACGAATATGTTTACCTGGGGCAAATAGTCCAGCTCGGTAAGTCCAACTTCCAGAAAGAGGTAAATCGGCGAATCCAACTCGGCTGGGCAGCGTTCGGGAAGCTACGCAGCATATTCTCGGCCAATCTACCGCAGTCGAAAGACGAAAGTCTTCAATTCGTGCGTGTTGCCAGTGATGACATACGGAACTGAGACGTGGCCGCTTACAATGGATCTCATAAGAAGGCTCAAAGTCACCCAAAGGGCAATGGAGAGGGCTATTCTCGGGGTTTCTCTACGTGATCACATCAGAAATGATGAAATCCGTAGAAGAACTAGAGTTACCGACATAGCCCAAAGAATTGCAAACCTTAAGTGGCAGTGGGCAGGACACATCGCTCGTAGGACTGACGCCCGTTGGGGCGGAAAGGTCCTCGAGTGGCGGCCGCGTACCGGGAGACTTCTACGGATGTCATCATTTCTGACGCGATCGCGTTGATAAACCCCGAGTTTAGCCCTCTCCATTGCTCTTTGAGTGACATTGAGCCTTCTGATTAGACCTATTGTAAACGGCCGCGTCTCTGTTCCGTACGTCATCACTGGCAACACGCACGTATTAAAGACTTTCGTCTTAAGACATCGCGGTAGATTAGCCTAGAATATGCTGCGTAGCTTCCCACAGGCTGCCCAGCCGAGTTGGATTCGTCAATTTGCCTCTTTCTGAAAGTTGGACTTACTGAGCTGGACTATTTGCCCCATTTTTTTTTTGATTTCGGGGGGAATCCTCATGGATACCCTGCACTGGGGGGTACAGGGTTATGTTGGACTCCGGACGAGAAGGTGACTCGCCGACCTACCAACTAAACCACCCCGGGGTTCAGCAGCTCGCCAGGTAGGCGGGGAAGGGGGAGTTGCACGCTGGTGCATTTATCCCCGTCATTCCTCGCCCGGCGTTCGCCCGCAGGCACACCGCTCTCTGTGCGTCAGAGGCATGGAGGGTCCGGAACACCCCACGGAGCACCCCCACCGGCGCAGGAACCTGTGCAATGCAGGCAGCCGTCACCCCACGGACGACTACCCGCAGGCTCCCACTAGGGCAGCGAAGTCTGGTGGAACCACCTTCTCCGTCGCCCTGTCCTCCGACGCCTTCTCGCATCTGCGAGAGGATCCTCCTCCCTCCTGCGCTCGGCTGTCTCCTTCTGCGCGACAACAGATTCGCAGAAGTCGACCATCGCCTGCCACGATCGTCTGTGGGCCAGCATCTCCCTGATGACGGTTGGGAGAGCTACGTCATCGCCTATCACCGCCCGGAGAAGCTCCCTCTCTTCAGTCCAGGCGGGGCAATCGCACAGTGTGTGTAGTGCAGTGTCATCTGCACTCCCGCAAGCGTTGCAGATCGGGCTCACTACCCTCCCGGCGATTTGGTACAGGAACTTATCGAAACAGCCGTGGCCGGACAAGACCTGCACCAAACGGTAGGTAAGTGAGCCCGACCTTCGCTCTACCCATTCCTTAAGTACCGGCTGAATTGCCGTAATGGTCCAGTGGCCAGCCGATGGATTACATAAGTGCTCCTTCCACTTCGCAACAATGTCACTATGGGCATCGTTCCGCCATCGCGCGATCTCTTCAGGGCAGAGCCTGTGCCCATCGTCGCGTGCCTCACACCTCCGCTCATATACAGAGGTCAACACCTCCGCCTCCAGCTGCCACGGGGGGGGGTGCCGGCTATCGCACACGCTGCCTCAAAGGAAATCGTGCGATACCCTCTAATCATACGTATCGCCACGATACGTTGTGGCCGCCGTAGAAGGGGTATGATATTCCTGTTGAGGGCGTGTGCCCAAACAGGAGCCCCGTATAAAGCCATGGAGGCATTCACCCCTGCATACAACTTACGGCATGTAGCTCCTGGTCCGCCGATGTTCGGAAGTAGTCGACCGAGGGCAGACGCCGCACCAACTAATCTTGGGCCCAAGCGCTTAAAGTGCTCGGTGAATGTCCACCCGCTGTCTAATATTAGACCCAGATAGTTGAGTTGGGCCGCAATTTTAATACTAACTCCCCCGACTATGATCTCAGCGTCAGGGGGAAGGCGCATCCTCGGTCGATGGAAACAGACGGCCTCTGTCTTCTCCAAGGCCACTTGGAGACCCAAGGCTCCAATCCTCTCCACCACGTGAGCGGTACCGACTGTTGCTAGTATAGCTGCATCCCTGTACGTGTCGCCCCGCGCGATGACCAAGGTATCATCGGCGTAGCACACGACGTACAGCCCGCCTAAGAGAGCACCTCTGAGCACCCAGTCGTACCCAATATTCCACAGTAGTGGACCCAACACGGAACCCTGGGGAACCCCCCTACTCATCGCTCGCCTTTTGGTCTGACCGTCACGACCTTCATATACCACAGCACGCTCTCGCAGATAGTCGGCGATTACTTTTTGTATATATGGCGGCACCTGGTGGTATTGTAATGCCGCCATGATACAGCTGAATGGGAGCGTGTTGAAGGCATTCTTTATGTCCAAGGACACCGCCAACGCCACTCTGCCCCTATCAGTGATGCCTTCAGATAGCGCCTTCACTTTTAATATGGCGTCCACCGTTGAACGGCCCTCCCTGAAGCCGTATTGTTGGTCGGCCAGATCGGGACCTACCGTGCTGAGATGTTGGCATATTCGAGAGGCCAAGATCTTCTCGAAAACCTTTCCTACCTCGTCGAGCAGCACAATAGGTCTGTACGCAGATGGGGAGTTTTCCGGGCGCCCTTCTTTTTTCAGGAGAACAAGCCTTCCCTCTTTCCACACTTTGGGGAATCGTCCGGTGGAGAGGCAAGTGTTGAGAAGGCGTCTGAAGGCATCACTCATTTCGCGGAGAGCGAGAGCGAGGACTTTCGCCGGCACACCATCGGGGCCCGGAGCAGTTTTCTTGCCCCTCAGCCTGTGTAATACAGCGGCGAACTCAACATCCGACACTGGGGGGACATCCTCGTCGTCGTCAGAGTCGCTGCTAAAGGTCGTCATTGGTGGATTAAACGCCTCTTGTTCGGGGAACAAGGTGGCCACTGTCGTCTCCAGTAACTGGGGATCCAGAGTTTCGGTGACGGGGGGCCCACGGTTTCGTAAGCGGTTGCGAACCATGCGATACGGGCGTCCCCATGGCTCCTTGTTCAGACCCTCGAGCAGTTCAGCCCACGCGAGCTCTTTTGCCTTCATTATGGCAGATCGGAAGGTCTTCCTAACAGCTGAGTATGTCTCCACCAGTCGTTCTTCAAACTCCCCGTCACGAGACCTCCGCCTCCGGTATCTGGCAATGGACTTCTTGGCCCGCCTGCACTCTTTTTGGAGGTTAGCCAGATCTTGCGACCACCAGTAAATGGCAGTGTTTGGTGGAGGTCGTCTGGCGCGGGGCATTCCGGAGTTGCAGATGTTGGTTAGAGCCCCGCGAAACCCATCTGCCGCTTCGTCCACTTCTAGCTGTGGATTTGAGTCCGCCAACCACGCCTGCATCATGGCTGCTTCGATGGCGGCGTCCTTGTTGAGACGAGTCAACGACCACCGCGGGAACCTGGATTCAGTACTTCTACCAGCATTGCTTCCCGGGAGAGCGATGGTAAATCTGACGTAGCGGTGGTCGGACAGGTCTTCCTCTTCGGCAAGCACATGCCAATCTCGAATCCGGCTTGCGATAGGCGGGGAGGCGAACGAGATGTCTACAATGGACCGACCCTGTGGTCGCTCAAAGGTGGGGACAGAACCCACGTTCAAAAGGACAAGGTCGCACATGCCGGCCCAGTCCTCGACTAATGTCCCTCTGCGGTCAGTGCTTGGAGACCCCCAGGATGTTGAGTGGGCGTTAAAATCTCCGACAACGATGACTGGCAGAGGGGCCACTTGACGAATAGCAGCTCCGAGTCTGACCAAAAAGGCCTCATATTCCTCTATAGGCCTGTTTCGAGAGATGTAGACGCCTATTAGAGCAATCTTCCGCCATTTCGTCACAACGAAACCCCGGCCTCTCTGGATGGTTGAAAGAGGGGCGCCCGACATGGTATTCGACCGAACGACAGCTACCACGTCATCTAAATCCGACACCCAGTTGGGACTTCGTGGCACGGTGTAAGGTTCGGCTACTATGGTCACCTCGATGGACCATGCTGCCATGTTCTGTAGCATGATGTTTTGTGCAGCGGCGCAATGGTTTATGTTCGCCTGGAGAATATGAATGGGCGAACTTAAGTCCATTACTGGTCCATGGGTACCTCCTGTGCGGTAGCGCGCACCTCCGTCGCAGTATTCCCGGTTCTGGAAGTCTTGCTGTCCTTCTGCCCTTCCGCAGATTCTGTTTCCTCCGCAACAGACTGAGCCAGTCTCGCTGACTCAGCCAGTTCTTGCTCGGCTTGTAGCTCCGCCTCTTTCTCTTGGAGCTTTTTATACATTGCCCTTGATTGGGCCAAGCCAGTATAAGACGTCAAAGAGAGAAACTCTTAAAATGCCAACGAACAATGGAGAGAAGTATGCTGAAAATTAAACTGAAAGATAAATTAAGATCCACAGACATTGGAGCCAGAACAAAAATGACAGACATACTTACGCGCATTGACCAGCTAAAATGTCTTGTAAGGGACCATGTTTCACATCCATATGTTATGCATGGGAGTACACAAGTAGGTTTTAACTTTAACATGGATTCCTAGATCTTTGCTTTGCATAATTTCTTTTAAGGACCAGTACTTTTTCCATCCATATGTAATTATTTTGTCAATTTCTTTAGACATCTGGTCAGCAGGCGAAATTATTTGACCCAGGTACACATATTCGGAGACGTATTCGATCTGGTTTCCCTCGATTATTATGTTTACCTGTTTTGAGTTCGTCATTATTTTGGTTTTGTCTTTGTTCAGTTCAAGATTTACCTCCCGGCTTGCATTCGCTATATCCGTTATCATGGATGCTAGAATCATTGGATCTTTTTCCAGTAAAACCAGTTCGTCAGCGAATCGAAGATGATTCAGGCGCCTTCCATTTATATGTATTTAGACCAAGGTTCCCCCAGTTTATTTTCCTGAATATACTTTCAAGTACAGCTGAAAATTGCTTTGGAGATAGCGGATCTCCTTGCTTGACTCCTCTATGTATTGGGAATTTTTGGCCTGTTGATTCAAGTTTTATACACTTTTACTGTAGATGTTTTCAATTATCATCTGGGCTTCCTCCATCTGGGATCTAGGAATCCATGTTAAAGTTAAAACCTACTTGTGTACTCCCATGCATAACATATGGATGTGAAACATGGTCCCTTACAAGACGTCAAAGAGAGAAACTCTTAAAATGCCAACGAACAATGGAGAGAAGTATGCTGAAAATTAAACTGAAAGATAAATGAGGATCCACAGACATTGGAGCCAGAACAAAAATGACAGACATACTTACGCGCATTGACCAGCTAAAATGGAGATGGACTGGTCACTCTCTTAGAGACTGTACGGATCTAACGTGGCTCGCAGTACGAACTGCGAGCCACGTTAGATCCGTACAGGATGAGAGTGGCTCTCAACAGAAAACAATGGAAAGAGTTGGAGGAGGCCTTTGCTTTAAGGCACTCAGAGACACGCGACATACTTTAGATTATGTCATAAATATAAAACTGTAATTATTTATGTTTCTGAAATAAAAGGCTATTTTATTTATTATATTGCCTATAAGTCAGTGATTTAATATTGATAAACATTGTCATAATTTGTACGTTTTTTTTTCAACCTCGGCGGATCGCCCCCACCGCCCCTAATTTGGGTTAGACTCGAGCCTCTCGGTGGGGAAGTATATGGGCTGTTGATTATGACGATGATGATGATACTTGGGATTGTTAAACATCTTCAAATGACATCCTAATGACTCAAATGATTATAGCAAAGGTGCTGTGGAAGAAATTCCCTCTAAAGTCTTGTCTTATGAGTATTTATTTATAATTATCATAGTTTTAATTGGCGAAAATCATAGTTATAAATAAAGATAGACTAATTATCCGAAAAAGTTAAAAAAATCTGAATTTTTTTAACTGATTTTTGTATGGAGTTTAAAAAATCAACGTATTTAGTATGGATGAGTTCAATTAAAATTCGCACCCCTTTGCTACACAAAGTGGAATCTGGACTAAGCTTCATATAAAAACATTTTAAAAATCAAAAAGATAAGTTTGGGAAAAAGTCAAACTCACACTTGACCATTTTTGATAAGTCCATTATGTGTGTCCTCATTTATGCTAATAATCTAAATTTAGTATGGAAAAAGAAGTCGAACTCACACTTGACCATTTTTTGGTGTCCTCATTAGCTGTGGAATTGTACGGGGGTCAAAAATTTCGTTATTTTTAAGCTCCACCGTTTTCGAGTTATAAGGAATTTTGTAAATATTTTTCTTGAAGTTATGCAGGGTTGAAATTCCTTACAAAAACAGTCGAAAATGTACTAAGTCCCGGAGTCCCGGCTTCATACTAAATACGGTGAAATTTTTGTAAGAGCTGCTAATGTTTTCCGTGTTTTTCTCTAAATGGCATGTCATACGTCATCTACCAGTGTTGAACACACTGCAGCGCACCTCATCAACCGTTAACGCTTAACGCTTTGGCGGTGTATTATACGATGTACGAATAGTACGATTAGGCACGATAAAGAGTTCGCGCTTGGTAACATTTCTTTTAGTACAGTGCAGGACAACGTTACCTATTCGTACATCGTACCTGTACTATACAAGACTATCTGCTAGCGTTAACGCATTTGTGGCGTGTCAATAACGCTTCAATTTGAAAAAAAAAACGCTTTTTGAGACAGTTGTTGGTTAATCGATTAGAAACTACAAAAACGTTTGTCACTATTGATACAAACTACAAAAACATTTGTCACTATTGACTTATTAAGTATAATTTACTAAGAAATTGTAGTACGAATAAATTGCACCAGGAAATGCGTATAAAACGGCAAAAGCTGTTTTATTGAAACGCTATCAAGTCACGATAACGACGTTAATATTAGCGTAATTAGGCCCCTGTTCTTTTATAATATTTAAGTTTTATTGCTGGCCGCTCAACTTCAAAACGCCGCCGCCACCAACTTTAGCCAAACCTCTTACAACCTTTTAGCAAAAAAAAGTTTGAGAACCTAAGAGTATATTTTATAAGTGAACACGCCTAGCGTGTTCTCGGCACTACAAAATACATTTTTTTCATAAAATAGAAAAAATAGTTTTTTTAAGAGACCACTTTAAGATGACATAGCCTTACTCGTAAAAATTATGCACAAATAATTTGAACAAGAAACTGGTCTAGTTTATGAAATATTTTCAAAACATTCAGAACACGCGTGGCGTGTTCGTGGCATAGCGATGTAGGTTTGCTTGAACACGCCAGGCGTGTCGGTGGCATTGAATGTGTTAATATAATACTAGTGGGCCCGGCAGACGTTGTCCTGCCCGGCGATTACAGCGCCACCTACTGGGTCCAAATGTTCCCTGTACCTATTCAAACACACACAGAAAATTTCGTAAGAATCTATCGACCCGTTTCAGAGTTTTTGCGAGACTAACACACAGCGTTTCCTTTTTATATAAAAGAAGAAGAAGATTAAAACCTGTTTTAACGCTTTTACTTTTTCAAATATCGCTGACCAAAAAAACTCTACTGGTAGATCGGCAACTTTGTCGACTGTACATCAGTTTGGATCAGTTACACAGGAGAGTTGTACTACAAACAAGAACAGTGAAAAATTATAACAGACTTCAAAAACACCAGTCATAAATAATACTAGCTGTGCCCGCGACTTCGTCCGCGCGGAATAATAACTTTTGGCAGCATTTTGATTTTTGTAGGCAATTTTTTTTAAGATCTTGATAAAAATTTGCCTATGTTATACCTTATAAAATTTGCTATCTATTAGTGAAAGTCCTGTCAAAATCGGTCCAGCTGTTCCGGAGATTAGCGGGAACAAAAATACAGACAATTTTTTTTTCAAATTGTGTTTTTGTTATTGGTACCCGATATACATTCATACCCATTTAGTAAAAACTTTTGATATTACAAACAGACACTTCAATTTTATTTATTTGTATAGAATAAATAAGAATACATACAATTTCATATTTTTTATGACTTGCCATTTTTACATCGAAGTCGGTGAATTGCTTGGCACCGACTTCGATGTAAAAATGGCAAGTTGTATGTATCCTTATATTATTTATGACTTTTTGGTATTTTTTAAAGTCGGTTTTGTAAAAAAAAATCTTTCAGTCTTATTAGTGCCTGAATTTAATACATGCGTATTAGAATTTGACCCAAGGCAAATACCAGAATCACTCACAATAAAACGTCTATCAATCTTAACAGTATTGGAAGAATTATTCCCGAACTCCTGAAAATCAATTGTTTAGGAGATATATCAGCCCACCTGAATAAATTGAAAGAATAGAACAATATTCTGGCATAGTATGTATGTATGTATACTAAATGTATACATACTACGCCTATACAGGGCTGTAGCTAGAGTCGAATTTGAGGTAGGGCAGCATTAGTTACAGGTAGGGCGGAAGTAAAAAATTTATCATAATTGATCTGCCCTCGGAGCACGAGCTCCTCCTTTTTTTTTTTGGGAGGAGGGAAAATGCTTTACGCATCCTTCGTGGCCGAGCTAAACCACGAGGGTATGTGGGACTCCTGGGACCGGATTCGGCCCAGGCCTACCCACTAAAAACCCCCCGCAGCTCCTCCGTCCGTCGCAGGACAGGGGGAAGGGGACAACAGCGAGGCCATGTTCCCGCTGACCCCCTGACCGTGAATGGTCCGTTGCCGGACTCACGCTACACCGAAAGGCGCGTGGCTCCGCTGCTTTACCAGCGGCGCAGATGGTGTGCGCCGCTCTTCACCCCGAGACGTCCCGGCACTAGGTGCCTTGGGGCTTGGGTCTATTTTTAACGCGGGGCACTTCCCCTCCCGCAGCACGAGCTCCTCCTAAATCCATCACCATGTACCTACATGTATATGTAAATTGATTGTTCATGTTATGGACGAACAGTTTTAAAATCAGTGGCATTTTTCCAGTTTTTAAATCCTGTGGAAGTGTAGGAAGTCTGTTTGCTTTCATGAGGTAAAAATTGCTGGCATGGATAGCAAAAAACAGCATCTTTCTCGACAGAATACTGCAACCATTTATAACGCTTGAACCAATCGGAAACAAAGGCCCTGTTATGTTGTTTTCGATTGGTCTAAAAAAACTTGTTTTATTGGTTTTCCGATATGTGCAATATCAGAAGGAATACCATAGCTAGCATTACCAACATGTGTTGACCAACCGGTTGCCATGGAACTAGGAATAACGATTGTATTTTGTGCTTCCACCTGTTTTGAGCAGTGAGGTTCTTCGTGGTCAATGTGCTCCTCAACTCTTCGTTTTTTTTTTTCAAAGAAAACCCGTATATCCATCGCAAAATCAATGAATCTTCAATTTATAGCAATAAAAATAACAATTGTATCGATTTTTGACTAAAACACTCTTTACCGTACACTTCACTTAACCAAACTACAAACAATCATAATCAATCTCTAGTTTATGTTTATTTTAGTTTAAAAGGGGATTCCCCGTACCATAGAGTGCAATATAGCCCATATTGCAATCTATAGTACGGGGAATCCCCTCTGCATCACAGATATTATAATTAAATAGACCCATCGCTACATGTGATGGCGCTTCAAATGCCATCTATACACAGAACAAAGAATTATTATAATATGAAATTAATGTCACAAACTGTGGTATGTTCCGAAAAGTTTAGATACCTATCGCTACATTTTATTTTATCTCAAACTATATACAAACAATTTAATTTTAATAATTTATATTAGTTTTTTGTATTTTTAAGGTACGGCCTTGCGCCTATATACTTTGACTTTGATTATAACATTTTAAACAATCGTAAAATTTTATTTATACAAATTTAATATATGTGGTTAATACATCATAGTTTCTTGTTGTTTGTATCATATTTATTTACCTGTACACTTGGCTGTGAGGTAGCGTTGAGGTCAAAAGGGGGCAAGCTGTGGCAGGTGCTTCCTGAAAAATGTTGTATATTGTATAAACATTAAATAAATACCTTGATTAAATAGCTCAATAATCATATTTATTCTAGAATAATATAGTCTCTTCAAATATGATATAATGTTAATATTGAGGAGCTCACAAAGAATGTATGAAAGAATAATTATCATGGTGGCAATACTGTGCCGGAACTGACTTCACTTATCGATGTGAATCAACTTTTATAGCTCCCGCTCCTCGGTACCTCAGCGCAATACTTTCGGTTGTGAACTTGTGACTGACATCAACATTCATGTGTAAGAATTGTGATTAGGCATGAAGTAGAAGAATCTTACAATATACCTGAATTGCCTGCATTGGTATGTGCATGTTCATTCTCATTTTGCGCTGGCGTATTTCTCGACGCACGCAACACTGAACTCCCAGGAGCACACCGCAGACGCATGAGGACAAGCACCCTGAAACATTGATATTTTTTATAAATACCTAAGTAGTTCAGTATCTTCACATAAATTGTAAAACTTTAACACTCATTACTTAGATATTTTTAACTTTATCATCATCATCACAGCTCCCATACGTCCCCACCGAGGGGCTCGAGCCTACCCTATGTTAGGGTGATTAGGCCTTAGTCATCCACATTGGCCCAGTGCGGATTGGTCGACTTCACATACACCATTGAATTTCTTTACAGATGTATGCAGGTTGCCTCATGATGTTCTCTTTTGTTGTATGAGCGTTAGATAAATGTACATATGAAATTCGAAAAACGAAAAACACGTTGGTACTTGGCGGTCTCAAACCTCTCGGACCTCCCGATTTGGTTTGGGGGCATGCGGATTTGCTGCGAATCTCACAAGAGCCACATGAACTACTGGTGACTGTTACCACTTACCACCAGGCAGTATGCTTGTTTGCCAGTTTAATTGTATAAAAAAAAATTGAAAATTTAAACTTTTCTGTCATTTGATGTGTTACATAAAGAAGGTAAATAAATATAAAAGGCGTATTATTAAGGCATTCTACTTTGAGTATTGTTTTAAGAAAAAGTATGAAGATGCTTGGAGTGAAAAGTGTTTTATTTTGTAGACTATTAAAATAATGGTTTGGAAGGCAAATGCCGAGACCACAGCGCCACTGACGCTCTTTTTTACGTGTTAGGGTCCTATACTATTTGGACTTGTAAAAGCAAGTGGACTGTATCTATACATCTAAACAAATAAATAAAATTGAAGTGTCTGTTTGTAATGTCAAAATAACAAGTTTTTACTAAATGGATATGAATGTACGAGTATATTGGGTACCAATAACAAAAACACAATTTAAAACATTTTTATCTGTCTGTCTGTCTGTTTGTCTCCGCTAATCTCCGGAACGGCTGGACCGATTTTGACGGGACTTTCACTAATAGATAGCTAATTATATATATATAAGGTATAACATAGATTACTTTTTATCAAGATCGGTCCAGCCGTTACTATTCCACGCGGACGAAGTCGCGGGCACAGCTAGTATTAAATATATAATTGGCAATAAAAAGATAATAAAGACATCGACGGATATTAAATAAGTAATTGGGCTGTATGCAGTATCGTCAGCGATCTATTGAGGAGTGTGGTCCCGCTCGTGTGCCGTCTCTTACACCGCGTTTACACATTCGCGCGAATCGCGAGGCGAATAGCGAGGCGAATAACGAACTAGCTGTTTACATATGCGTGTTCGTTATTCGCCTCTCGATTCGCGCGAAATAGCGCGTTCACACATTCGCGCGAATCGCGAGGCGAATAACGAACACGCATGTGTAAACAGTAAGTTCGCTATTCGCCTCGCGATTCGTGAGTTCGCGTTGGGAGCGGTTTTTTGGACGCGAATCAAAGGGCACGAATGGCGAACACGAACTTACTGTTTACACATTCGCATGCATTTAGTTGACAGCTAGCGCCCGACCCAACCGAACGTGTAGACAAAATAGAAAATTGAGCAAAAAACTCGATTCTGGCGAAATCCAAAAGGGAAACGCCACCAAGTAAAAAAGAAGAAGGCAAAATAGAATGGAGTGAAGTGCGAATTTTAGAATTTCTGTAACTTTATTATAGAGATGCTCATTGGGAACCCAAAACATCGCAATCATCTTATCTTATCTTAATGTAGGGGTGGCTCAGCATGAGAGCCTTCGCACTTCGACTCATCGTGGATCTTTTGTGCTTTCCCATATTTAGTCCTTAAAGCCATCACCACCTTAGGTCCAGTCAATCGTGCTCATGAGCCTGATGATGTCCCTCGGTGGCATGGCCCTGTAGTCCTCCGGTTTTGGGTATCCCATTCCCGTCAGCATTAATCTTTTTATTTATTTAATACTTTCAGTACAATTTGTGTACATAGGCGGACTTAATGCCAGAGGCATTTTCTACCAGTCAACATTTGGATGATGCAGAGAAAAAGAAGTAGATGTACTATAATAAAAAAAAAATACTGGTTTTACATTAATTTAACATTAAACAAAGAGATATATATATATATATATATATATATATGACAATAATTCTAACACTAACAAGATCAAAATTAAACTTGATATAACCTACAAAATGCATAAGATACTAATACATACATATTTTAACAAAAATAAATTAATATACATATTATATATAAATATAATATATTCCTCATGAATTCACCGATGTATGACGATTATCAGCAGTCATAGTTAAATAGTCGTAACCAAATGATTTGTGTGGTGAAGCTTTCGTAAATTCTTATGCTGTCATTTACTTTCTCTCCTTAGCCCAATGGTTGACTGGTAGAGAGCGATGTTTATCGCTAAGTCCGCCATATGTACAAACCGTTTGTAACATTAAATCTTAAATTATTAAATAAAAATAAAATGTAGCACGCATGCCGCCATTATTTTCACGTCCTCCATGTTCGTGTGCGCATATCAAAATGAATCACCCGCGAATGTGTGAACAGTAGTTCGCGGTGGCACTCGTATACGAATGTTTCGTCGAATGACGAGGCGAATAGCGAACACGAATGTGTAAACGCCCCAACACGAATGTTTCGTCGAATGGCGAACACGCATGTGTAAATGCGACATTATAGTTGCGCCATTACGTAGCCGGCAGGGCCCGACAATAGTCGAATGCTCCCGAACATTACTTAAATGAACATTATTACATCATGTTAATGTTATAATGAACTCGTCCTTTGATGCTGAATATGGAAACACTAATTCTAGCACCCAGTACCACACCCTAGGGTTATGCCACTACTACGGTCATTGATCATTCGACCAAATGTTATTGATGTATTGTATTAATTTTGATGAATTTAAGTCTTGTCATTTCGATGTATGGGATGAGGCATCTGAAGACTGTATTAATTATCTGTATTAATTATGAAGGCTGACATTAATTATCAAAAATGAATGGATTCTGCCCTGGTACATTTTGAGTAGAGAGCTTATTACACTATTCAATTTGCAGAGATCCTAATTAGGAAACAGGAAGGTGTCATCGCAGTTAGAACAGATTGGATACGATTTAGGAAGCAAGGAGGGTTCCAACCGCTCTACTTCCTAAATTGTCTACAATTTACAGATACAGTGTTGCCAACTTAGCTCTTTAGAGCTAAATTCATCTTCAAAATAACCTTTGTTTTTTCATTCCTACTTGTATTTGCGCAGACATCTTGAGTATATTTAGAATATATGCACATACAAGGTTAATTTATGTTTTCTTTAAATTAAAATGTTTTGCTTTGGTTTGACGTCAATAAGTGCCTGTTAAGCAGTTAAGGCCTATGTTGAATAAAGATTTTTGAATTTGAATCTTTTAACAATGTGCTAGTTCTAAAATAACGTGTTTAGCTCCATAGCTTTTTTTGGCTCTATTCTTAAACATAAAAACTCACTTTTTAGGACTTTTATGCATAAATAAATTCTTGTATTGCAATTCCTTGTTAAATGTCATTTTTTCCATAATTTCCTGGCCATGGTCTAACGCCGAAGTCGAAAGAGTGTTTAAGAACAAGCTAAAAACATTTTACACAAAAAAAAGATTTCCTACTTACAAAAATTCTCTTTTTATAGATAAAAATTAATGTGTAAACACACGATTAGTATGTATTGTTAGCAAGTTTTTATTTCAAAAAACATTAATTTGAAGAGTAAAATGGTCCATTCCTAATAACTCGTATTAGCATTGACGTATATGACGTCAATGCGTATTAGGCGGAATCTTGGAATAACATTTCGGATTGACAGACTAGTAGTAGTTCATTAGATGAGGTTCATATGTTTATATTTTTGACTTTTGATGCCCAAAAAAAACCTCTAGCCACCAGAAACGAATTATTCCCACCAATTAAGGGTTCTAAAACACGACAACTAGTGGAAAATCCACTAACATGGCAACACTGCAGTCCAATTTAGGATTTAATTTAGTGTAGTGTGATCACTCTTTTTCGACTCTGTAATTAGAATGTTCCTATTTAGAATTTCTACAAATTGAATAGTGTAATCTGCAGGCCAATTATAGATCTTTTATCGTATGACATGGTATAAATTTGAGAAAAAGAAGTCATGAAATGCTGCATTTCGTATTACCGATCTCCAATGATATCATCACTATGGCATAATTTCAATGATGTCTTCATTAAATAATGAACAAATGATCGAAAATCTGACCGGACATTTGCAAAACCATAAGATCGGTAATAGGCCCTCAGCTCTTAACACAATGAAGAGGCAGAATGAATGCAAAATCTGAACAGGCTTCTCTAAAATAATCACAATTGTTGCCAGAATCTAATCCAACCAAGTGTTTTCTTTCAGGGCTAGAGGTTTATTGTCAAAAACAAACTATCACGATCCATTTTGATCTGACTGCAATGCAGCATCAAATTTGGAAATTTTGAGTTACATAATCAGGAGGCGAGTCACATCTAAGTGTAGTTGGTACCCATGTTTGGTCTCGTAGAGGTGTGCATGAAAATCAATCTCATTCTTAAGCCATAATATTTGAAAAAAAAAGAGCATTATCATAGCCGATGTCGTCAGTGCCACCTGTTGATGGAGTGCGTGCAAGAATTACTGAGGTCAAGCAGCGAATTGCCCAAACTAGCTCATAATTACCAATAGTTGCATCAGTTGCGACTTTGTAGGCGAAACAAAAAAATAAGCCTGACTTAAGTGGGTCACATTTCGTTGTATGGGATGAGGCATCTGTACTGTAGTACTCGTAATCTTAATATCTTACCTATATATACTAATACACCGAGGTCACCATTACGATTTGTACGTCGCAACACAATACCCGCGATGCACAATGAAATCCCAGTTAAGATTCCCACAACAAATATAACCTGGAACATATATATGAATAGTATAGTAGTAAAAGTATACATTGTTTTTTAATTTTTCATGCTTTATATATTTTTAAACACTACAATTTTTCGTATATAAGATAGAAAAGATTAATAAATACAAAATAATTGTCATTTTCTAATATTGTAGTAGATAAAGTTAACAATTTCGATGTGGATGTCAAATCTAGGTGAAGTTAAATTCAATCTTCTTTATTTTACTACTATTAGGTCCTTACATATGAAATTAACGTTTTGTCAAACCAAACTAGGAATTCGAAATACTTTATTTCAAATTTAGGCTCATGTAAGTATTTCTGCTTCAACACAACAAAAGACAACAAAAATCAATAATCTTATTTAGCATTGTTTGAAAATGGTTGACAATTTCTTTCAAGGAAAAAATCAACTCTGTTGAGGTAGTGATTCTCGCTCCTGCAAATTTTTTAGTAATGGAATCAAGAAACTACATATAAAATGGTGAAAGAGCAAAGATAACAAGATAGGGTAAAACACCCAATATTCAGCCGCGCACCAGTACTCAGCCTTTGCAGACATTATTTCCATATAAATAGTGTTGAAATTTGTTTATACCTTTAAATTCACGTTTAATCAAATCCATGTCTCCTTACTGGCTAATATGCATATTTACGAACCAATAGAATGTCAGCTTGCCGAGCTACATTCGTTTATTATCACAGCAGGCAAAGACATGGCTAAAAGCGCCGCCATTACAATTTTTTTCTTAACGAAACGTGTTCGAGTTTTTGGTAAGTTTTTGTGTGTATTTTAGGTAATTTGTGGTAGATTGTTATACAGGGCTATAATAAAATGTTTATTTTGTGTTGAACAATACTTTTACATGCATTTTAGTTGTTAAATAGGGTCGTAATTTAGGTGGCCGACTAATGGGTTTCGAATTTTTAAGGTAGATCCAGTACTCAGCCATAAGTGGCTGACTACTAGTTTTTTGTGATTTCTTTATATGCAATTAAAATTAACGGAGCAAATAGTCCCGATTTTCTTCATTACTTTAGGCTTTTCTTATAAGACAAAAAGTGTAATTTACCAGTAGTCAGCCGCCTACAAATGTAATCGTATGTTAGGGGCCGACCAATGAGTCTATAAAATCCAGTAGTCAGCCGTAAATACCGTTACACAAAAGAGAACCTTAAAGCCTCGTTAATTAGAGTAAAATTTATGCACGATCATTGTAGCATGAAAATAATATTTTGTGTTAGAATTCCATCATGTCAAAAGACTAATTTACCAATTTTAAGATAAACAATTAACAGAAGCTATGGCTGCTGTTAGGAATGGGATGAAGATTAGGGAAGCCAGTCTAACTATATATCTGTATTCCAAGGGATTGGGGGCAGCTGGAGAGCGTCCCCCAGCGGACCACTGCAATATGTTCAGATCTATTGTGGCCGATTCCTCCATTTAAAGGTTTCCAAAAATGCTCGCAGCAGTAATATAACCAGAAACCTTTGGAGGCAGAGCCTTAGCATCGTGGGGTGGCAAACTAGGTCCACCCAGAGCTCGAATCCTAGTGTGAATGAGAGCATGAGACTCATAAAGGATGTGAATTGGTGTCTCATTATCCTCACTACAGAATCTGCACGTGGGCAGCACAAGCGCAATGTGTCAAACACATCTAAGCAGGTGTTTGTTGAGTTTGCAGTGACTAGTTAGGGTTTTAGTGAGCTCTTAGTTGGCCTCTGCTCAGCTAAAGGTTTCGCATTGCGACCCTGGGTAAAAACTCCCTAAAGAGTCATGCAATACTCCTGGACACTGAGTCCACTGAAGTCTGGTTTGTGCTTGTACTCCTTGAGGACTCACTTTTTGATCCCCATTGGAATGCCACAAGCTGGTTGTGGTCCGATGTGAGCGTTTTCGGAGCCAACCTTGACCAGTTCGTCGGCAATTTCATTGCCTCTGATGGCTCTGATATTGGAGTGACCCAGCACCCAGCCAATCATTACAGAGTTCCTATTCCCGGTTCATTCAAGGCCTTCGTGCACTCGAAGGTGATTTTGAACTTGCATTTTATAGCAGCAAGCGCCTTGAAAGCAGCCTGGCTGGGGAGCCAGTCGTGTTTTTTAGCTTTCTGCAAGAGATGCCAGCATAAATCTATCTTTTAAATAACCATTTGACCTTGCCTGCTGTATCTTACAAATACAACAAAAAAGATAAAATCGATCAATAGAATTGGAGCTATTTTATCTGGAGAGGAAACGATTTGAGAAACAAAAAGAAGTGAAGGCACGAATATAGAACGACATGTTGATAAAACAAATTAAAAGATTCACGAGCACTCCATTTGGCAGCGCTCCACTCCATTACCCCAAATTTGTGCATTAACTTGTCGTGAATGTTAAAAACTATATAGATCGTGTGGCCTCGCTCCTATGTTTGGATTTCCAAACATTCCAAAATCCAATGCGGCGCGGCTCCAATGGCCGCCGTCCAACTCATCGTGAATGCAGAATTTGGGCGCCGCGTGGCGCCAATCCACGCCATTCGGCTCGTGAGTGTCGAAATTGGAATCCATTTTGAGCTCAGTCGACCGGATGCCGCCGTACCGAACACTAGGTAGGTATGTAATTATAATGTCGGGAAAAGAGTTTATTTTAGAGGTGATTGAAATGTACAGAGAATCACTGTGTCTCTGGAAAACTACCCACAATGATTATCATGACAAAACAAGCGTAATGTCGCCTTAGAAGGATTACTGCAATTGTTCCAGAAAGTCGATCCAAACGCTAACAATGATAAGGACAATTGGGATGATGACTGAATTCTAATTTTTACGTCTCGTCATTAAATATTAATTTTTTTTTTTTTTTGTTTTTGATTGTATCTGCAATCAGTTTCCCAACTATGAGCAAATGTTTTGTAGGATTTATTATGACTTGCTGCGATGCTCCCCAACGGGAGCATCACCTTCAGATTCATTGCCTTTTACTTCAGGCTGTCCTGGTCCAAGATATTGCGTCTCTTTAGCCTTTTGATGCAGTCGGAAATGCTAAGTTGTACAGCAAGAGGGTTGGGATGACTTTCTAGCCTTAATTTATATTTTTTGGAGAAAGATCTGATCTCTTCTGTGACCGTGCTAATATGCAGATGTTCATGCACTTCTGTATTTCTAATGAACCATGGAGCATTAGATATTTGTTTCAGTATGTTGTTCTGAGTTCGCTGAATCTTAGATAAGTTGGAGTTACATCCAGATCCCCAGAGTTGGATGCCATAGCTCCATATTGGCTTTATTATTGTCTTGTAGATCAAGATCTTGTTGTCCAGCGACAATTTGGAATTTCTACCAAGAAGCCAGTGCATCTCCTTGTATTTAATATCCATTTCCTTGCGTTTTGTTTCAATGTGTTTTTGCCATGTCAGGCGCTGGTCCAGGTGCATACCCAAATACTTGACACAGTTCATTTGTGGGAGTTGTGTATCACCCAATTTTACAGGTGGGCACTTCTTCTGTCTTAGGGTGAAGGTTACTTGGACAGACTTTGATGAGCTAGCTTTTATCCTCCACTTTCTTAGCCAATAATTAATGTCATCTAGGCTTCTTTGCAGAGTCTCTTATGCTTTCAGCGGCACTTGTCACACGCCAACACAGCGGTATCATCAGCATAAGTAGCAATTGTTACATCTGAGGTTTGGGGAAGATCCGCCGTGAATAACGTGTACAGCACCGGGCCAAGGACAGATCCCTGTGGCACTCCAGCAAGTATATCGTAAAAGTTTGATGTTACGTCGTCTTCCATGACCTGAAAAATTCTGTCTGATAGGTAGGATGTTGAAGAAAGAATGTGGCAGATGTGATTTGATTTTGCACAATAGACCCTTGTGCCAGACTCTATCAAATGCCTGCTGAACATCAAGGAAGGCAGATGAGCAGTACTGTTTAGTTTCCAGACAGTTCCTGATGACGCGGCAAACTCTGTGTATTTGCTCTATTGTGCCATGTTTAGGCCTGAAACCAAACTGATGTTCTGGGATAGTTGATAGAGATGAAATTCTGTGCAGCAACACCTTTTCGAAGACCTTGGAAATAGTTGGTAGTAGACTGATGGGTCGATAAGATGTGATGTCCTGAGGAGGCTTGCCTGGTTTATGGATCATAATGATTTGCGAGATCTTCCACATCATTGGGTAGTATTCTAATCTTAATATGCCATTAAATATAATAGTTAATAGCACTATAGCCTTTTTTGGAAGTTCTTTGAGGACTTTTTTGTCTATTAGGTCAAAGCCAGGGGCCTTCTTCTCATTCATTGCTTGTATGATCCTTCTGATTTCCTGTGGGGTCACTGGCTTGAGAGGTAGTTCCAGCTGAAAGTCTTGTTTTAGAACATCATCAATCTCTGACTCGTCCAAACCATACTCCTTTTCATTGGGCACAAAGACCTTCGACAGATGTTTAGCAAAAATATTTGCTTTGTCTTGTTTTGTTCTTGCCCATAGATTGCCATTAATGCGAATGGGTGGTTTCGGTATGGTAGGTTGATTTTGGCTTCTACATGCTTTCCACAGTGAATAGTTGGAACCGCTGTGAGCAGCTAAGGATTGTAAGTGCGCTTCTAAGGTGCGATCCTCAGCCTCTTTTAAGGCTAGCTTTAATTTCTTAGCGGTTTGGTTCAATGCACGTTTATCGTCACTGTGTCTGCTAGTATGCCATACCCGCCGCAGTCTCCTCTTTTCCAAGATCATTTCTTTTAAGTTCAAGGGTACAGTCTTGTGCCTAGGGTTACTATTTGCAGGAAATGATGTACAGTTCCAACAGCTCTCCTGAATGAGCCTAGTGAAGTCCATTATAGATTTCTCTATATCATCCTTGGTTTTCAGGGGTATTTTAAGGCTAATTGAATTTTCTAAGCGATCACGAAAGGTTCCCCAGTCTGTCTTATGGTTGTAGAGTCTGGGTTTTTTTTTGCTGATTCAACACAATCGTGGAAATTGTGAGAATCACAGGGATATGGTTGGATGAACCGTCCAGACATGACTCAATTTTGTAGAAAAGTCTGTTTAAGCCCTTCATGATAAAGAAGTCGAGGACATCCTGGAGTCTGCTGAAATCTGTAGGCCAATGTGTAGGCTCAGACGTGGCAATGGTAGTGAGTTTGTTTCTGTCTACGCACTTCTTCAGTTCCCTACCTCTTGTTGAATTCAGTCTCGAGCCCCAGTGAATGTGCTTGCAGTTCCAATCGCCTCCAGCGATGAATCTGGGTCCAAGAGTTTTTACAAAGCTAGTGAGCTGTTCGTCTTTTAATTTATGCTTTGGAGGGCAGTATACTGCTGAAACTTGTATGTCTCCATTAACATCACTGATAGACACTGTTGTCGCTTGAATGAATTCAGTCTCAAGTGGAGGTAACTCACAGTGTTTAATAGATTGCCTGATGATAATAGCTGTCCCACCATGTGCTGTCCCATCTGGGTGATTTGTGGTATATGTATTATAATTCTTGAATTTGACAAGGCTGTTAGATACTAAATGCGTTTCAGATATTAGTAGAATATCAAGTCTATGGATGCTCAGGAGAGACTCAACTTCAGTTTTGTTAGGAGATAAGCCATTTATGTTCCACGTAGCAATTTTAAGTGAATTGATCATTTTTGTAATGTATTCACGAGTGTAGTGATGAGTCCTAGCAGGGAACTCATTTGTTGTAGGATTACATCTAGTTTTTGACTTTGTTGTAAGAACATTTCCTCCAGCTTATTAATGTTGGTGTGCGTTGTTTGTTCATTTAGCTTATCGTTAGGTTTCTGGTGGTTTTGTGGCTTCACGGCATCAGCAAATGTTTGCTTTTGTGAATTGGGACTCGTAAGGACTTCATTCTCACTATTGAGTGTTTTTGGTATAGAGCTCTCAACAGTTTGTCTATGCACTTTGCTCATCCTAGTACTTTGTGGATTGCGGGATTTTCTTGCTAGAATTTCTTTGTATACCTCACATCCCCTATAGTTGGCTGGGTGAGGACCAAGGCATAGGGCACAGGTAGCAGGAGTACTGCGGTCTATTTTTGGACATTCTCTAGTATTGTGTGGTTCAGCACATTTTAGGCACCGGTAGGGTCTCATACAGTAATTCTTTGAGTGTCCGTATTGCTGGCATCTTTGGCATTGTACTAGAGAAGTTCTCTTTTTTGGGTCCTCTATAGTAACTACCTGGTGATATATGACCTTTATCTCTTTCGCAGCCTTGTTGTTAGGTCCTGCCTGCAGGTTTATAAAGAAGGTAGATGTTGGCTTTTTGTCTGGCCCGAATCGAGAGTTGATTATTTCACCAACCACTACATTTCCAGTTTTTTCAAATTCTTCTTTTATTGTACTGTGAGGTGTTGTGTGATGGAGATTTTTTATTACTAGTCTGTAATTCCTACAATCCTTTCTATTAAATGTATGGCCAATCAATCCATGTTCTCTAATCACTGTTAGAAGCTGTTTATATACATTCACATCGTCACTTGCTATTCTGAGCTGGTTTTTATTTATTAATTTATAAGTGAATGTGGATTTCTCTGCAACTGTTACAAGAAGATCTGTTAACTTACTTACATCTTCAATACCATAGAGCATGATTGGCGGTGGTTTGCTAATTCTCTTTTCTCTAACTGGATTTTTCTGTGAATGGTCAGTGCCCTCCACAGGTAATTGCGAAAAACGATTTGTGGTCTCAATACCCTCTTCCCGGTGATGGTGGATTAGTCAGTTTTCTCTTTTTAGTGTTTCTGGCAGTAGGTACTCTTTGCCAGGTTGGGTGACTGATATCATCTTTTTCTGTCAACCCAGTTACTTTTGCATCACTTTCTCTATCGCGAGTTATATTTATTGGTGTGTTTCCCAAGGAAGAAGATCTAGGCCGCATTTGGAACAAGCTGGGATGGAAGGCTTGTTGAACAAGTTTTTTAGTTTGGTTTATGCTGCCAAATATTAAAATACCGTGGAAAAAGATGCAGTCCTGTGAAATTAGAATTAAAATCGACTAAGAAATACATTGGATACAAGCATTTTAAGTTGTTAATTTGAAGGCGATTAGACAGAGATCCGACATCAACCGTGACGTCATAGTTGAGTATGGCCATATAAACTCCTTGTAAATTGCCGTTTTGCTAGAAAGAGATGGAAAAAATCTTTAATACCTACCTTAAATCTTGGTTGTTTTTATAATTATTCGAAAACTGATTTTTTCTTTCTGTTTATTATATGAATGAGCTTCTATTAAAGCAAAAAAAAAATTTTAATCATCTAGCCTAATAATACAAATATGGAGTGGCTTCACGCCGAGCAGTTCTCGTGAGTGTGGTAAGAATTTGTTCGTCGTTTACTGGTGTGGAGCGCTGCCAAATGGAGTTCCCGTGAATGGCCACCTTAAGGCAAGGGCAGAAGAAGAAAAACTCAAAGAATATTGGATGTGTCAACTGCTCTGCATGGTTTATTTCAATGAATTTGCTGGGTACATATGTATATAAAAAATATATAACAAATTAATTTCTATGCCAAATATAAAAGAATGAGTGAGAGGCTGACTACAGTGTCAGTATGGCTGACTTGTGGCGAAATGAGGCTGACTACTGGTGAAAAGTGCCATAATTCATTTAATGTTGATTTTTTATATAATTCTATTGTTAATTTATTTAGTAAATTTATAAACAAACTTATGGTAAAAAATTACTGTTTTGATTTATAGTTTAATCTTTCAAATACAGTTGAATCAAATTTTAGTTCTCAATAAAAGGCTGACTATTGGGTGTTTTAACCTACTTCATTTGATCAATTAATGTCTAATGTCAAACACTTTTTTAAAGTTTTGCTCTTTCCATATAAAAAAAGACATTTTAAGGATTTTGTATGCCATCAATTTACCAGTTATACTTGACAAAAAGCAGAAATATTAATTTGGTGGATAGCGACAATAAGGTATTATAAATACCTTATTGCTATCTTGTTGGCACCAAATTAAATAATTCCCACAGGAACAAAGAGGCAAATCTGCGGGTATTCTACTTGGATCCCCTATTTCAATACCCCAGGGGATCGAAAAACACTTGCTATTCCACATCGATCCCCTAATCAAGGGTATCGAAGAGGAATAATATTATTGCTTCCACAAGAATCCCCTGTTAGTAAAATTAATAACATTAAGGCCCTTTCATCATGATGACACATGATATTCAAACACAACTCTCTCTTTCTCCCTGGGAGTATTAAGAAAGCTTGAACGCTGGATTCATGTAAGAATCAAGTCCGTAATCATTGCCTGACCTTAAATTCTTGCTTTGTTCCCACTAGTACCACCGAATAGTACCACCGGCGGTACTAGTGAGAAATTTAGTTCTCTTTAGTACCACAATTAATCTTAGAATAGAATATAGAATAGAATAGAGAATAGATTTAAGTACAAAAATGTCAGCAACCGATCCCCACAGTAGTCCATACAACATAACACTGTGAAAATAACTAAAGAAAATCAAGCCATTTCAACATCGGATTGTCTTATTTTTTACAGCATAAAAACAGTACAATAGCTGTATGTTATCAGCAGCTGAATTGATAAATTAATTGCATTTATTTGAAATGAATATCTAATGTCGCAACAATGTCACTGAGATAATTCATATATGCCGGAATGAATCATATAAATAGACCTTTATGTGTAAAAAAGATGTCATTGCCGAAGGGTATCCTAAAGGAATAGCAAGTGCATTAGAATCCCCTGGGGGATCATAGTGGAATAGCAAGTTCTTTTCGATCCCCTGGGGGATTGAAATTGGGGATCCAAGTGGAATACCCCCAAATCTGTGGACAGAAAGCAAGTATATCAATAAGAATACATTTCATTTACCTGCAAAATATAGTAGCAGACATATTCAAATCCTGGACAGTGACCACCACAGGCACCAATGATTGGCACTTCTGGACTTACAGATGGGACAGGAGACCTAGTTACACTATGAGACTCATCACATACTGGAAGAGAAAATGCTGATGCACATTGTGGAAACATATATGTTTCAGAAGAAACATGAGAAGGAATTTTATCACCTTTCTCATACTTTCGCCATGTCCCTGTACCATGAGGAGCTTGGTAAACTGGAGAAGGCGAGCCATATTCTCTCACTGTTCCATTATGATAGTGTGGAATCTGAAAATTTTAAATAATAACATTAGAACTATCTAAAGCTATTTGGAGCCAATTAAAAAAGGGCTTAATTAAGTAATGTTTGAAACAAATATACATACATGATAAGCATTATCAGAGTTAGAGCTCTCTGTTCCTGGTATTTGGTATCCAGGCATATTGATATCTTCAGTCCATGGATATTTTACTCTTTGCTGTGAGGCCGACGAAAATTGTTGCTTGGTACGGGGGACAATTGTCGTTTGATAGGGATGAATACTCCTCTGCATAAACTGTTGCTTATACATCGTTTTCTCTGATAAGAAAAAAAGTAATACAATATTTGTATTGCTTCTGAACTATGTACGAAATATAATTGAATGCAAATTTTGCTACCTACCTTCTTAACTTAATCTTGTACAACGAAACATTTTCACCTACAAAAACATTGTGGATTTTCATAAAATAAAAACTACATGTCGCAGTCTTGCAGACGAGTAATTGTGTGTCATGGGTTTTATTATAAAAACATTGTTCCAGCGTCACGTTAGGTGTTATCATCAAAAATAAAAATTATTAATCATAAAAACGAACTCATGGCTCATCATGGGCACCACAGAACACAATACCCAGTATCTCTATATATATAGTTTGTGACTTGTGACAATACCCCAAGGGGCACAAACACGGCACAAAAAGTACAAATCAATCAACAAAACTCCACAACAAAGAGAATAGTAATATACTACCACAAACTGTGAACCACAGATTAACCACAAACTATCTACTTGTTACTACTAAGGCGCGTTCTGGGGCCTTACCATGAGCTTTTATAAAACCATCCATAATCCGTGCAGTTCTGCAGGCCGTAAACAGGATTGCTTAAAATCGTACTATGAGCCCTGTTTAGGTGAACGGCTTATAGATTGCTTGAGTCGTAAGGTGAACGGTTATTTGTCTCTGGTCTGCTTTAATGTTAAAACGAGATAGCGTTATACAACTGTTGTATCTGACATCTCTTTTCTTCGGAAGCGATCGAAAACCATTGAAAGATTAAAAACCGGTTGAACCGGTAAAAGAGAATATCTCAACATATTTACAATTAATTGTTATTTTTGTTGTTCGTTTTAACGTTTTTTATTCTTAAGATATGAGTTATTATATTTTATAGTTGTCTTTATTTTATTACATCTTTACTCTAAATTCTCCAAGAATTTTCCAAGCTGGAAGTAAATGTTCATAGCTTGTTATGAACGTACTTAACCTATGTACAATAATTTATTTTAAGTGGCAGAAAATTTTAAAGAATTACAGATCTTCGAAGTTTTGTATAAAATACACCTACCCATTGTACTTTCACGATCCATGTCAAGAAAGCAGTCTTACAAGGGCATTACCATCCTTCCGAAAAACGAAAACTGAGCAAAAATCTCGATTCTGGGGAAATCCAAAAGGGAAACACCACCAAACAAAAAAGAATTTTAGACAACGACCAATCGTGTTCTAAAATACAGATGTTTTGTTTGTATTTTCTTCTTTAAACAATCGATAGAAAAGTGTGTCGGCAGTTTTTTGTGTTGATTCTTCATTGTACAAAGTGTTTGCAAGTAATTTACATCGTCGTGCTTTGTACAGCGATAAGAACTAAGAATATCTACCTTTTTTTTTTTTTTACCCAGTTAAAAAGATGTTCAGAGGCGCGTTCAGCGCCTCTGGGTGTAGTTGTCCGGTTGTTTTTTAACTCGCTCAAAGGCGTTGAACGGATTGCAGCAACCAAATCTTTTATCTCCCTCTTTCACATGATTTTTTATTTCTCTCTCTTTCTAGTAGATGACATTATAGAATAATAACCGCCAATATCATCCAATCGCGTAAGAGTATTTCAGTCATAAACGTCAGAGCGTTTTACAACCATCAAATTCGATGGTTGTTCGGTTGTAACTCGCGCCGACACTCAAAGGTCTTGAACGGGCCGGTTGTTTCACCCGGTTGTCACGCTCGAATGCATTGAACGGGGTTAGAGCGAAAAGTTGTACTTCGCGCGAAGGCGCTGAACGCGCCTCTGAACGCGCCTCTGTGAAGTGAACCACAGAACTAGTGTGAACCCACAGATTAAGAAAACTATGGTGCGTTCCGAATTGCGATAAAAGCGATAATATCGCGAATCTGCCCTGCGAGCATGGACTTGTCGATCGACATCTTAGAGCATTCATACGGGAGACGGCAAGGCTGGGCGATATGATCCCCTCTGCCCATATGACCATACACGTTATATAAAACTAGTTGACGCGCGGCCGTTACCATTTAGTGTCGTTTTCGTGTCGCAGTACGAGCTCCAAAAAAATGGTTCATTGTGCAGGCGATTCAGCTACTCAAATCTTCGAGATTATGGCGTTTCCTATCACATGTGAGTATAAAATATACATTACCGTATTTCATTTGTTTACAATTTTGAAGTATTTTTTATGCCGTTACGATAGAAAAATACATTGGTACGATGGTAGCTCAACACAATACACGGGCATTATATTATCTGTGACACGGGCATTTGTTTAGTGCTGGGACAACGTGAGTGAATGATGCATTCATATTTTTATTTATCATTCATGCACTCCGGAGTTTGTTTATTGTTTAACCGGATATAAGATTAAAATATAAATTCAAGTGGAATTTAATTGAACAAAAAAATATCAAGAAAAATTACTTATTATTTTGCTTCAACTTTGCTTTGTAGTTTTAAAAAACTTTTTCTATACAATATACTTACTCTAAACAATTTTTCGACTGCGTCTCACTTGATTTTAAGCCTATTAAATAATCTTTATTAATATTTTACAAAATGCAATGTAAGTCAACTCCTAGAGACGGCATCATCACTCGTTTTTACTCCAGATAGAAAAATGTAATATAATGTCCTCTAAATCTTATGTTGTAGTTGAGGTCATAAGTCAAAAATTTTTGGAAGGCTGAAAAGATGCAAAATGTTTATAAACTCTCAAGTATATATTATTCAACTGTACTTCTATTTAATTTTACACGTTGACTGCCAGACAGCAGACAAAATAGAAAAACTATTGTTTGCGGTCACCGTTAACCGCGTTTTCGTTTCGTTTCCGCGTTGCATTTCGGTTTCATGCCACCTGCTTTATGCAGCAAGTTGTTGGGGACATCAGTAAAGAGCACAAAAGAAGTGATTGTCGTCATCGTCGTCATTAGAGAATTTTTTTATAATGCAACATAATTATTAAAATCACACAATAAAGCTTTTTCTTCTTATTTTAGTGAACTTTGTTTTGATTGCACTCCGGAGTGTCGTTCTGTTATTTGTTTACTGAATTTTCATGGTACCTTTATTTTACTTTGACCATGACTGACGTATTTTAATGTAAATAAACCATTACATTTATCATAGTGTCTGGTATTTTACCAGTCCAGCCCTTTCATTTGATACCCATATTAAGAGAGTTGTGAAAAAATACGTAATCCACCATTTTGTGGCGGCGGCCATCTTGGATCGATAGTCAGCAAACATAGCTAAGAACACTACCGACTAATTCACCTTTCAAACAAAAAAAAAACAAAATCATAATCCGTTCATCCGCTCGGGAGCTACGATGCCACAGACACACACACTCACACACACACACACACACACAGACACGTCAAACTTAAAATCAGAAATCAACGCGGGCAAAGTCGTGAGCAGAGAGCTAAAGTCTATTCCTCGAGAGCTGATAAAAATTATGATTACGCATCGGAGCGCTTACTGTGTTTCTTTAACTGAAAATATAAATTCGTCCTCGAAATTGCTGTATTTGACACAAAAAACTAATTAAAGCATTTTAATAATAATTAGCGGGCCTCGCTTTGTACTAATTTAAGAAACCCTGTCTTCATTGTATTTTTATCAACTCTAGCCGAACAGGGTATAGTAATAAAAATACAATCTATTGTAACATTTCAATCATTCACTCACGACGACCCAAATAGTTACTCATTCTTTGTGTCACATCACTAGGGACATTCTTTGTGGTGGGGCGATTGCGTAGATACACGTTAATTTGTTGATGTGTGTGTGTTTCTTCATTGTAGGGTAATATTTTCATAGTGTGTGTTCGTAAATATAAGAACAACGTCTCTGTAAGTGTATTCTACATTTTCGTAGTGTGCGTGCGTGTTTACCTCGCCTCCCACCTCCCACGAAAAGTGGCAGAAAAATTTACACTGCGATTTATTGCGTACCGCATCCATAGGTTAAATGATCTAAGATCGACATACATCGATCGACAAAAGCATCTGTCCTTTTTACTCCTTAGGAATATCTGTCAAATTTATCGATTTTTGTCGAGTATGGCGATCTTAGCTGTCAAATTTTGTTTATCGAGAGTTCCATGCTCGCACTGCCGACCAAATTAAATCGTCACAAAATATAAGGGCTATTGAATCAGTAGGTTATGTTGTGACTTTGGTCGGATTCGCAATATCATCACTTTTATCGTTTTACGGAACGCAGGGCTAGTTGCTACAGGAGCGCGTTCAGAGAACAACCGGCCCGTTCAAAATCTTAGTGTCAGAGCGAGTTACAATATAATACAACCGAACAACAATCGAATTTGATGGTTATAAAACGCTCTGACGTTTATTATCGAAATACTATTACGTGATTAGATGATATTGAAGGCCATAATTAAAAATGTCGTCTTACAGAAAGAGAGAGAAATAAAAATTAATGTGAAAGAGGGAGATAAAAAATTTGGTTGCTGCAATCCGTTCAACGCTGGGCGATTCCAATTCAATTCAATTTTTATGTTATGTGGCTTCTGTCAGAGTTGACAATTTTGCCAATGTCGAGTAGCGAAAACACAAATTTAAAGGTTCTAGCGGTGGTATTAAAATACTTGGCCGGTTGGGCTACCTGTGGACAAAGCAAATCAAACATTGAATTGTTAGCAGCAATTTGAAGATATGAATTAAATTTTGTTTTGAAGATTAATTGTTGGATGTGAATTATGTTAAAAGAGGTAAGAGGTAGAGTATAATGTGGAATAAATTTGCTGTAGAGTATATAGGAGAAAACATGTAGTAACATGTGTATTATAGGTGACTGTTACCCTCGCAGAGAGTAATTATGTTCCTTGCTGTTACCACTTACCATCAGGTGGACAGTTTGCTTGCTTGCCAACTTAGTAGCAATAATAAAAAAAAATATTTTTAAGGGCAGTCCACAGACTAAGTATAGTCGGGCCCACAGAATAATAAAGCTGAACGCACATACAGTGCAACCCAATGACTTAACAAATACATGGACCGGCCCTACCTACAGAATCAGCGTGACTACCTACAAAACTTTGGCACATAAAATGGCTACCTTTACTAGTGATGTACTCAGTATTAGTTGTGCAATATCGATAAATTTAAGTTTAAACAAATTCATCAATCCACTTATCTACGACATATCTAGGGAAATAGATCTTAGCTGAACAGCCCTCCTAGACAAGATGCATTTCGATAATCGCTAACGCAATCGCTAGTAGGAAAATATATGGGATTTGAAATAAGCCCTCGCTTAGCTTTCGAGCGCAATTGTCAAATCTCATACATTGTCCATTTAGCGATTGCGTTAGCGACCTACATTGTAATAATTTGATTGAAAAGTCGTGTTTCAGAAATATTTAGGCAGTTTCAAATTGTGGAACTACGCAAATTCTAAGAAAAACTTATTAAAGATCACTATTTAACTTAAGCGGTACAAAGTTCGCCGAGTCAGCTAGTATGACTATAAAGTTACACCAATAGACGTGTATTTTCTTTGTATAAATAAGTGCGAGAAAATGTTATTGTAAAATAAATAGGAATAGTTTTTTTTTGTAAAAAATTATTTAAAGGAGGCGATAAGTACTTACTTTCAAGTAGGTAGGATAATTTGGGTGTAATTTAAATATTTTTTTAAAGTTTTGTACGGTAAGTTACTAATCAAAGTTTATGACAAACTTTGTCGTAGGAACCTTATATGTTCAATTATTATGAAAAATGGAGGTTTTAAAAAACTAAAATTAATTGACAATGATAATAATTCATCAATTATTAAGCTTTCCAATGATATTACTTTAGTCACTGCATGTGAGCTAGGCTTAGGCACGTAAGTCTGTCTGTTTAATATTATATATCGATAGACTAATTAAATTTTCTCTTTAGGTATCTTCACTAACGCCCATTAATAATGTATGTAAATTATCAAAAATATAAAAATTCTTACACAATTAAAGAAAAATATTACTGCTGAACGCTTCTTCAAGTAAATTGGCAAATGAAATCAGAATATGAAACCTTAACTACATATTCCTAATTATATTTTTCACAATTTTGTTTACTTATTAGTGAAGAGTTAATTGCGGTGTATTTTTGTTTTTTCTCGCATTGCATTGTATAATATTGCAAGAAGGCATTCTGTAGTCTTTTATTGTGGCGCACTGTTAAAATATTACTGTAAATTACTTCGAGATTATGGAAAATAGTCAAAATCCGAAGCAAAATTCACACGTTCGTTCGGCACTGAATATGGCGGACTGGTCACGGTAGGCAATTTTTGTGACGTCACAGAAAATACATGCCACAGACGAAACAGTATGCATCTCTTTCTACAAATGTATTTTCACTTTTGTAAGAAAGAAACAAAACGATATTTGATAGATTCGTGTCAAGATATCAAAGAACAGTTTAACGGGGCATCTCCATATGTCTATCTCAATGGTGCAACCAAGATCTTGTGGCGCGTGGCCGAAATCGGAACTAACGTTGTCATCTTGTACAATCACTTTCTGGGAGGTTTACAGTTTGTTGTGATTTTTGTAATCTAAATTAAAAACATGCCTAAAGTGATACGTAGTAGTGCCAGAGAGGTTGTGCTTAAAGTAAAGGAGTTTTTTTGAAGGAAAATCATGCAGCGCAATGTCATCACATCGGTTTGCACATCGACTCTGCGCTGAATTGGCGAGTTCAAATAGCTACCGTCTGCAAACGTGTTAACGGAACGCTACGATCTCTCTATCGCCTCAAGAACCTACTGCCGTCTAAAACCAAAGCGATGCTAGTCCAAACCCTAATTTTTCCCATAATCGACTATGGAGATGTGTGCTATCTTGACCTCAATGTAGATTTGCTGTATAGAGTTGATCGTTTGTTGAACAGCTGCATTCGTTTCGTGTTCAACCTTAGAAAGTATGATCACGTGTCTGCCCATCGCCAACTTCTATGCTGGATGCCCATCCGACAACGTCGAAAGATGAGGGCTTTAACCACTCTTTACTCTTTACTCCATTCCCCAAATGCCCCAACTTATCTCACATCCCATTTTCAGTACTTATGTACATCTCATGATAGAAATCTCCGCTCTTCGTCAAATCGACTTCTCAAATGTCCTTCCCATCACACAGATATATTTCACTCCTCCTTCTTTGTGCAAGCAATTCTCTTTTGGAACATGCTCCCACCCGATATTAGAATGTCCACTAGTCCTTATGCCTTCAAGAAGCGGCTACGCAAATGGCTTTCGAAGAATTCTTAGAACGATTAAATAGCAGATTTCTTAAGTTCTCCCTTTGTTGATGATTGTATATATATTATATCAATATATATATATATATATATATATATATATATATATATATATATATATATTTATTTATTTATTTATATAATGTTAGTAAGTATATACGTATTTATTTATAATAGTAATTATGATAATATGTAGGCTTTATATATATAGTATAGTTTGTATGCGCGTTTAATATATATATTATAATATAGTTCACATAGATTATATATGCGTAGGTATTTGTTATTTCAATGACATGAATCCGATATGTTGTACATCTACCTTGATAGTCTCTTAACTACCCTAAGGTCGACTGGCAGAAAATGCCTAATGGCATTAAGTCCGCCTTTGTACACTCTATGTAGGTACATAAAGCATTAAATAAATAAATAAATAAATCTACGTGCCACAAGATCTTGGTCAGCTCAGAACAATCACTACAGCATAGAAGGAAGATTAAAACAAGAATTTATTGTGTGCTATAATAATATAATATAATAATATCTTTATTTCATATCACAAATAAATATACAACAAGACACGCAAAAAATATTGGACAAGGACAATTGTTTGTGCGAGATTGATGCCTATGCTAGGTAAAGTACCTGTGTTACAGGACATCAATCTCCCACCACTTCGAACCACCATGGGCTCAGTAGACAGACATACAGTGACAATCAACAAAGATAATACAGAACAAAGATAGAACATAATAACAACATTAGAATATAAATGAACCTACAGTAATAGCTTTATTATTGTAGTAAAAAAGTGAGTATGGGTGTTGTGTGTGTTTGCGTGCGTGTGCATGTATGTTTAATTGTGTGCTATTTGTCTCTTTCTAACATACGGCACAAAACTGTGTAAATGTAAGAGATGAGTAATATTTGACTTTTGGCATATCACAATCACAAGGTGGTCACTAGACGAATTGATTGAATTGTCATTTTGGTTAAAAATTAAAATTGGTTAAAAATATAACACGGCTAAATTCTATAGTACCTTGTATCGAAGATAGACCATCCGAGTTTGAACTATTTGAATTGTTCGTATAATATTTGTTTGTGCATCCCGTGGCTAGTAATATTTTGATTATATTTTATTAATATTTAAGTGATTAGAAAGCAAGAATTCTTTAGGTATTTACAAATAGTGTGTGTTTGTGCACTCCGTAACACAATGTCTTGTGTAGTTTGGGGCTGCAAGTCTCATTCGTCGCGAAAGGAAAATAATCAAAATTAATTGACCTTAAATTGCCATGTTTTCTCATATTGTTACTTGAATGTGAGCTGATAAGTACACTTTGTTGTGAATATAAACTCCATGTCTATATATCATAGAGTAACATAGGCACAACATTTGAAAAATAAATTGAACGAACGACTCGATTCGATTGTTTCGCCCAAGATGGTCGTTTTATACTATTTTACCTTTTATTAATTAATATTAGTTTCCCAACATGGTAGCAGAGCTATTGGTAATTAGATTTAACTAAGTTTGTTTTGTGTTGCGAAGTGTAGAGTCATATTAAAATCATGGCAAGTGTTGTTGCGGCGGCTATTGAAAAATGAAATGGCTTGTCAAACTATTCCCAATGGAAATTTTTAATGAAGATGACTCTCATCCACGAAGATCTGTGGGAATGTATCGAGTCAAAAGGTACAGCAGATGTGGATAGCAAAAAACAACAGAAGGCCTTGGCCAGGATTTGTCTCAGTTTGAATCCGGTGGCGTTTGTACATGTACGTAATGCGAGTACAGCATATGAGGCGTGGACGAGCTTGGAAAGAGCCTATGAAGACAAGGGCCTTACACGAAGGCTGAGCTTGTTAAGGACGCTCTTTGGCCTGAAACTGGATAGATTTCCAGGTATGGAGGAATATCTAACCAGAGTATGTGAAATAGCTTAACAGTGGTGTCGATTCAGACACACAATTTAATTAAACTAAACTAATTTGACAGGTCTAAAAATAAAGCCGTCACTTTTAATCCTTTAGAGAAAAAGAAAGATGGTGATAGTTTTAATCCTGTCGAATTAGTTTAGATAAATTAAGTTGTGCCTCTGAATCGACACCATTTGATGGATATAAAATGTCCATTGTAGGATGAGTTTCTGGCGGTCATCATGCTTAGTGGACTGACATCTAACTATGACCCACTAATAATGGCGTTAGAAAATTCCGATATAAAACTAACGAGTGAGCTTGTGAAAATGAAACTGTTGCAGGAGAGTACTCGCAAGATCGCGTGTACTGACAATGAGCCTAGCGAAACAGTTCTAGTATCGAAGCGCCTGCCTAAAGAGAGAGTGATAGAATGTTTCAAGTGTAAGAAAACTGGGCATATTGCAAAGGACTGCCGCAATAAGCTAGAGAAGAAACCAGTTTCTTCATCGGCAGCGAGAGCTACGTTGGTGTCAGTTCTGTCATCGACTGTGAAACAAGAAGCATTTTATGTTGACTCGGGTGCAAGTTGTCACATGTTTAATAATATTGACTATTTTACTGACAATGTACAGGACTGTCATGTAGAAGTACAAGTTGCGAATGGTAAAAATGTATGTAGTTTATCCCGCGGTAATACAAACTATTTAGTTAAAACGGGTTTGCAAAAATTACGTGACGTATTGTTTATTCCGAAGTTGTCATGTAATTTGTTGTCAGTCAACGCATTGACACTTGACGGTTATAAATTAATATTTACGAAAGATTTTTGTAACATTTTATTAGATAATAAGATTGTAGCTACTGCAAATAGAGAAAATGGTTTGTACAAATTAAAATTATTTTCTGGTCAAAGTGAATTTCTCGGATTGTCTCGGATGTAAATAGGAATGTTTCTGCTTTACCTGTGTTGAGCAGTGGGCGTGCTGATCAAGGCACGTGGCATCGTCGGCTGGGATACCTGAACGCTAGGAGTATGGGACTGCTTAAGCGAGGGATGGGGGACGGTATCAGTTACGGTGATGATTACGAACCGTGCATTAGTTGCATTGAAGGTAAGACTCCCCGACTACCTTTTCCAAAGAAGTCTTTACGTCGTGCTAGTGATATCCTAGGGTTGGTGCACACTGAAATATGTGGGCCTATGCAAAACAATTCGATAGGCGGTGCTAGGTATATGTTGACGTTTATAGACGACTTTAGTAGGAAAACGTTTTGTTTTTGTATAAAAACTAAAGATCAGGTCTTACAGTGTTTTAAAGAATTAAAGGCGCTAGTAGAGAGTCAAACCGGTAAGAAAATTAAGGCTTTGAGAAGCGATGGAGGCGGTGAATACGTGAATAAGCAGTTCAAAGATTATTTGCGATCGAACGGTATTAAGCATGAGGTTACAGTGCCTTACTGACCGCAGCAAAACGGAGTGGCAGAACGAGCGAACCGGACTATTGTGGAAGCGGTGAGGTGTATGCTTCGTGAGGCCGGTCTTGGAAACGAGTACTGGGCTGAAGCTGTCAAAACTGCCGTATATATTAAGAATCGCTCTGCAACAAAGGCTGTACGTGGTGCCGTAACCCTGAAGAGAAGTGTACTGGTCATAAGGTAAACTTAAACCATTTGAGAATATTTGGATGATTGGCATATGCCGTTGTAAATATTAGATGTAAGTTAGATTTAAAGACAAAGATGTACATATTCGTAGGTTATTGTGACGAGTCTAAAGGGTATCGCCTTGTCGATCCTGAATCGAAGTTTTTAAAAATAGCACGAAATGTGGTGTTCCTGGAAAATAAATTCTTTAAAGACATTAAGCCGTCTTTTGTCCCGGAATGTCTTCCAATGCAGCTCACGATTTTAAACAATACAGACACGGTACAAGTTTCTGAGGTTGTTGACAGATCGCAACAAGACCAGACAACTGGTAGTTTAGAGCAAACTGTGAGTTCAGATGTAAGTGCTTCTGAGGAGAACGACAGTTCTCATGGGTACGTTCCGAACAGGTCGTCATTCGATTCCGAAGACTCGCGTAACTTTAGCGATTTTGGGGATGCGTTCCTTTCAGTTTTTTTAACAGGAAAGAAGTTTGATGAGGACGACGACCCGAAAACAGTTCATGAAGCTCTGAGCGGACCTGATTCTGTACAGTGGAAAGCTGCGATGGATGAAGAATACAAGTCTTTCCTCGACAACAAGTGTTGGACACTTGAGGACTTACCAAAAGGTAAGAAAACTGTTAAGTCTAAGTGGATTTTTAAACGAAAGCGGGGCCTGAATGGCGAAGTTTTGCGGTACAAAACTCGTCTGGTAGCAAAGGGCTACACACAGAAGTACGGAGTAGATTACTTCGAGACGTTCTCGCCTGTTGTAAGATATTCTACGTTGCGTATGTTGTTGGCATTAGCTGCTGAATACAACATGGATATTGACCACATGGATGTGAAAACGGCTTTTCTGAATGGTGATTTAAAAGAATCGGTTTTCATGGAAGCTCCAGAAGGGTATAGCAATGTAAATAGTAGTAATAAGGTAAATCGTTTACACAAGTCGGTGTATGGCTTAAAACAGGCGCCAAGAGCGTGGAATGAGAAAATTAATAACGTTCTCACTCAGAAATTAAATTTTAAAAGGTTTTCATCAGAACCGTGTGTATATATAAGGTCACAGAACGGTGCATTAGTGTTGATAGCGCTATATGTTGATGACGTCTTTCTTTTTAGTAACTGTCAGCAGACTAAAAAGGTTGTGAAGGAACTGCTAATGAAGCAGTTTGTCATGACAGACCTAGGTCCAATAGAACATGTGTTAGGTATGCATGTTTACAAGAAAGATGGTAAAGTGGTTCTGGAGCAATCTAGCTACATAAAGAAGGTCTTAGAAAAGTACGGTATGTTAGATTGCAAGCCTGTGAGCACGCCTATGGAAGCTGGCCTCTATAAACTTGCCAAAGCTACAGAGGTGTGTAACTTAGACTACAGGAATTTAATTGGCTGTCTCTTGTATATAGCTGTGTGCAGTCGACCTGATATCGCGCACACCGTCGGAGTCCTGAGTCAGTTCAACAGCTGTTATTCTGAAGCTCACTGGAAGGCGGTGAAGAGGGTCTTGCGGTATCTAAGGGGTACGGTAGATTACCGTCTTACTTTTCAAAAGTCTGGACTACAGGTTAGTGGTTATGTAGATGCAGATTGGGCAGGGAGTGCGGATCGACGATCATACACTGGTTTTCTGTTTAAGATGGGCGAGTCTCTGATTTCGTGGGAGAGTCGTAAACAAAAAACCATTGCATTGTCTAGTACTGAAGCGGAGTACATGGCACTCTCTGACGCCTGTAAGGAGGCGTTGTTTGTTAATTCCTTTTTGAAGGAATGTCTAATCAGTCGTAGCGAACCGATAGTGTTGTTTAACGACAACCAGTCGGCACAGAAGTTGTGTGTTAACGCTAGGTTTCACGCAAGAACGAAGCATATAGATATTAGGCATCACTTCGTTAGGGAATTGGTTGAGGAAGGCACTGTAGTCGTCAGGTACTTACCCTCTGACCAGATGCTAGCTGATTTCTTGACTAAGCCTGTAAATACTGCTGTTTTTAAGCGATGTGTAAATAGTATAGGGTTTAGTTAGTAAGTTAGTGTACTGGTTAGGTTAGGTAGGTTAGGTACTCTAGGCTAGTGTTTTCTATGTTTGTCTTTATTTTTATATAGTAATTTGTGTTTAAGGCGGTGTGTTGTGAATATAAACTCCATGTCTATATATCATAGAGTAACATAGGCACAACATTTGAAAAATAAATTGAACGAACGACTTAATTCGATTGTTTCGCCCAAGATGGTCGTTTTATTCTATTTTACCTTTTATTAATTAATATTAGTTTCCCAACATACTTATATACATATGAAATATCGCTGAATCATTTTGTAGAAAAACAATACGTAATATTAACTTCACTTTTATGTTTTAGCGATTTTTAGAAAATTACTTTGAGGTTTTCTTGATCATGCGTAGTGTTGTAAAATTTTGTCGATATTTTTATTTTACAGATTTCCTAAAGACAATGTATAAAAAACATATGGATAATGTGTATTGTCAGACGAAATTGGAGTCCAAGAAAGCATAGTCAAATTTGCTCCAGATATTTTCCATCAGCCGGCTTATTCACTAACTCAACTGACAAGTGGAAATGACTATTAACCATCTATAAACATGGCGTTTTTTATCTGTGGCTTACCAAAAAGCCTTTTTTGGTATTCACTAACACCGGTGTCTAACGAAAAATCACTCGGCTCGCTGATAATCACTAGGGTTGTATTGATAATCACCGAACGTCAAATTTCATCGATATTTCACCTAATTGGTATTCTGTATCGTTCAGTGTCTAACGTTTGACGTTTTGAATGCCTTATAGTGAAAGTCACCGTAGGTTCGATTAATCACTATTGGTAAGCAGTGTTTTATTTTAATCCACTCTAATTATCAAGCTTAAAAGTAGGACTATCAACTTTTTTAAGGTAGTGAATTGTTAATTTGGTTCAATTAAATCAAAACTAGTATGTTACATCGATATTCTATATGGAATTTTGAAATTATATCTTTTTTGAAAATATATTTTTCGAAACATCATATTTTTGTGATACTTTGACGAGTATGATTTTATCATTATAACAAATTGACGCATTTAGGGCTTTGAGGAGTCAAATCTTCATTTAGCTCCGTACGCAGATAATTGAGAATTTATATGGACACTTTGTAATTTTACAAAATTCATTAGAGGAGAGAAGAAAGGTGTCCAGCAGGCGTAGCACGAACCGTGGATAAAACGGGATAAGAGTAGGTGTATATTGGGCATTCTAAAACAGTTTTCATCAAAACACCGCAAACGAACGCAGTGAGATTTGAGCTACGCTTCGCTGCGCTCTAGCTCCGCAAATCTCACTGCGTTCGTTTACGGTGATTTGATGAAAACAGTTTAAGATTGCCCAATATACATTATATAGGGTTAAATGGAAAAGAAGATTTTTTATTTCATTTCATTTCATAATGTTTCTATTGTGTTGTGTTGTTTGACTGTAAACAGTATACTTTTGATTGATTGCGATTTACTAGACACATTTTCAAGGTTTTCTATCTCAGAATATTAAGCCATTCAACTAGGTAGCAGTGCAATAACAACAGAAATTAAACAGGTTGAGGTTTCGTAGCTTCAGAACTCAACTCTCGGATAAGTACCGTTCTACACTCTGCCTGCCATACAGTTTCAAAGCATTCCCACGAAATTCATTTATCAGCAATAAATTTATTGCACATTATTCATATATCCAGTTACGAGTGCTTACTCAAATAATAAGGCTTCTTTCACACGTTAATACTTTTATTTGTTTATTAAATTACTTCAATTAAATATATTCTTTATTATAAAACAAAGTATAAAATTGTTGATTTTTACAAAATATTTAAAAGGGCGGGCTAATCCCTGAAAGATGTGTTCCAGTCATCACACGAATAAAAAATAGAAAATAAATATTCCAATAATTTAAAAAATGAAAATATAAAAAATATTAAGAACATTTTAACTACCTACCTTGGCTGACTAAGGTCTTAACATCCTAATTAAATAGGGTAGTGCGGTGGGAACGTGTATGAGATGCTGCCGATGAATACCACCTATGTATTATTACAATAATTTTCATAAACTTCTATGGTTCTGTCCTCATGTCGTATCAATATCGTTATGCTATAAATACATTCGGTTCGCCTAATAGAACGATATACCTATTGTTTATCTGTTTTAAATAGTAGTATCGAAAAATGAAAATTAGAAATCGTATCCGTTATTATAAAGAAGACTTTTTAATTTGGAGATAATATTCGTTAGTAATTGTAAATATGTATGTACATGTATAATTTAAATAAATATAATAAACCCGAAATGAAAAAAAATTTGGAGCATGCAGCCTTACACGAGATTTCTGCATCAGCAGAATTAAACGGTTACCAACTATTTTGCTGTATATGCACAGTATTGTATTGCAAGTTTGTGGAAATAAACGACAAACAATTAATTTGCTGATTATTTCCGCGTCATATTGCACATTGGTAGAATTATGGGTAAATATCAAATTTTGCTAAATATCATGAAAGTCAGAGGTGCAAAACGTTATTAAGTTTTATATTTCGAGTATGGAACCGACTTTTTGAAAGTAAACTACCAAACTATAATCTTCTCTTAGATGTTGTGATGCTGAATAACGATCTACTACTACCTCGAAAATAAAAATCCAATACACGTAATTGCGTCAGTTCGTTGTTTTGTTTCTTTCTTGCTACGTAAGTACTTTTTTTTTTATATAGCTGACGAAGTTCAGCCGATGATCGGACCGTTTTTGGATCATACGCAACTGCGGATCAAAAATTTTGTTGCAGACCTGAGAACTGCTCCACTCACACGTCCCGGGTACCATAGTACCCAGAGCGCTTCGCGTCTCCTTTGCCTAAAACGCGCGGTGTGATAAAAAAATCACGAAAAAAAAAATATTTTCTCTAAATAAAGTGTCAGTTCTTTAGTGTTTGAAAAACGAACACTGACCATGGAAGTGGAAGTGAATGCATTAGGATTCTCGATAACGTATAGACATCATATCCGTGAATGCATATTTGTTTTCTTATAATATTTTGTGTGGATATGATTTGGACGGAAATTAATAATTTTATGATTATATATATAATATTTTATAATATTACTTACTTATTTAACAATATAAAAATTAATGAGCATTCTTTTTTAGATTAGTCATGTTAAATAAAAATGATTATAAAGATAAGGTATAGGTTGAGAACCTCAGTAAAATTATTACTTGCATTGCACTTTTCTTATATAAAATCCGGAAAAACTGTAGTCACAGTACACTCCAGTGCTATCTCTGACCACTAACAGTGCTTCAGTACCTCCTCATCAAAAAATCTCAAGACCAAGACAGCTGAAAAATGTTCGTAAGTTTTTATACTTTATTGCTATACTTTATATCTATTCTTTAATTGTCTATAAGTGGTTGATCATCTTCATGCTTCAACAAATTGAGCCGTTGGACCAGGCTGTATATGACGTGACCTCTCCAAGTGCTGTCTTCACGAGGGACCATCAAGCCCAGCAGTGGCATGCTGATTGACTGATGATGATGAAATTTTTTTTATCTTATGAATTGAAGATGTGAATCTTCAACTCGTTTTCTTGTAACCACTCTTAATACTAATATAACATTTACTATTTTCAGGTCGGATAGCAAGCAAAACAAAAGGTCAGCCAAGAAGAGCTGTGAATCTGACCTTTTCTTTGATACCGACGACGAAGACATCAGGTACTTTTATTGCTATATTTACATATATCTAAATTTCAAGTGTTTAATGTGTACAATAATCGTGTATCCTTTTTCTATCTCCCTAGTCCAAAGAAGAGAAGCAAGGCGATAAAGTGCCTATCGAAGGCGAAGAGTGCAGAAGTGAAGAATACATCGTCGTCCAATACTTCTGAGTGGTTGTTCGACTCAGAGTCGGACAGCGAGGTTTCGCGGCCGCCAAACCTGCCAAACAAGACCACCAGTATCCTGACACGCCGAGTACCTGGTGGTGTAACGCGTCGGACTGCACAGCTCGACGGCGACTTGCTAGTGGAGCTACGCCTCTACAACCAGAAGGAGGTATCTAATCTCAGCGGCCTTGACCGGTGCGAGCGCGCTATCGTTTGGGTACGCTTGCAAGGCGAAGTAGAATCTCCAGAATTTTACGCATTAAAAAAATTTGTAAAATTAGCTAAGGCAAAGTTTACCACAGAGGGGATATTTTATAAAGATAAAGTTAAAAAATAGGTTCTCTTTTGTTTCTCTCTGCGTAAATTATGTTTTAGCTGGTTTACTTATTGTTTATCGTTAGCAAACTCAAAGATTAGGTACTTACATACTTAAGCCTTTATTACTTTAACTTTGAGAATTTGTACTGTCCAAATCATAATGTCGAGGTCTACTTTCTGTTCAGTTTGTGACGTATCCGTAAATAACAAAGTTTTCTCTGCACATTTGAAAAGTATTTTACATAAGAACAACAGTTCGGTCGTTGATAGTGAGGGGGTTGAAAAAGTTCATAGCGCTTTTCGTAATCGTATAGCATCGTACCGTGTTCGATATGAAGATGAGGGTCATGATAGTGCGCGTGTTCGCCCGCCCGCCGAGTTTTTATGGCACTTGCGCTCTCGCGTACGCCTATTGCTCATAGCGAAAATTCAAGCTCACACTAATGTTAAAGCTAATTTTGAACTTTTCTGTGAATTCTTTCTGCTTAGTAAGTATGATTCGATTTCAATCAAGTCATTTGCAACGGAAAACTTCACCTTGCATCAAAACTTCAATTTTGAAGATATGTTTTCAAAAATTATTCACTTAATTTGTAAAAAAATTGAAGAATTTGAAGAAAGAGATAGTGGGTGGGCCTATTTACAAAGCCTATATCTAGAAGTAAATATAAACAAATATAACCCGTTAAGAGGCTCCAGTTTTATAGAATTACCAAAGTCCATAAAATGTAAACGAGCATGTATCAACATTCAAAATTCTGATAATTATTGTTTTTTATGGTGTGTCATGGCAGCACTATTTCCTATAAACAGAAACGCACATCGAACGTCAGCTTACCCACACTTTAAAAATGTACTCAATATCAAAAATATGATTTTTCCAGTTGGGTTTGCGGACATCAAAGTTTTTGAAAAGAATAATCCTCGCATAAGTATTAATATTTACGGCATTCAAAAGAATGGTAACATTGTTGGACCTTTATACAAAAGCGAGATTCGCAAAGATCATCACATTAATATGCTTTTCCTGGAAAACAGAAAACGCACCCATTACTGTCTTATTAAAGATTTATCTAAATTACTTCGTCTTCAATTAACTAAACATCATTCTAAAATATATTTATGCGAGGATTGTATGATATTCTTTGATAGTAATGATAAACTGAAAGCTCATGTTTGTGGTGGTGTATCGACAATATTACCCGGTGATGGAACACGAATTCAATTTAATCATTACGAGCGAATGCATGACATGCCCTTCGTCTTATACGCAGATTTTGAATCATTATTAAAACCAACTGAACTCGATTCTGGATCAGGCTGTACAAAGATATTGCAAAAACACGTACCATCAGCATTTGCTTATTACGTTGTGTGTTCTTATGATAAGTCGCGTAATAAATATGTATCTTATCGAGGTCCAGCCTGTGTAGAAAAGTTTTTAGAAAGTCTATTATTGGATATAACCGATATTTATAACGTTTTGCAGTCGCCAGTGGCTATTTGTTTAACAAATGAAGACAAAGCGAACTTTGCTCGGGCTACAAATTGTTTTCTTTGTGATAAAATATTGTTTGACGATAAAGTTAAAGATCATTGCCATCTTACAGGACGGTATCGTGGTGCAGCTCATTCTTATTGCAATATTAGATATCGTTTGCCTAAGTTTGTTCCTATATTTTTTCATAATTTAGCGGGTTATGACAGTCATCTTTTTATACGACAGTTGGGAAAACTATCAGGAAAAATACAAGTAATAGCAAAAAATAAGGAAAACTACATATCTTTTACAAAATTTTTTCAAATTAATGATAAAGATATCATACCTGTTCGATTTGTTGATTCTTTTAAATTTTTAGGCACAAGTCTAGAGAAACTTGTCGCAAACTTAAAAAATGACGACTTTAAACATCTGCGGCGTTATTTTCCTTCTCGTGAGCATTTTGCTTTAATAAAACGAAAAGGGGTGTATCCATATGAATACATGACTACTTGGAGTTCATACGAAGAAAAAGTACTTCCGCCTCAGGAGTTCTTTTTCAGCAAATTACGCAATAGTAATATATCTAAAGTAGATTATGATCATGCAAAAAAAGTCTGGCAAACGTTTGAATTATCGAATCTCGGTGAATACACAGACTTGTATCTTAAGTCAGATGTTCTTTTATTAGCTGACGTTTTTGAAAGTTTTCGCCAGACATGTAAGATGAATTATAAATTAGATCCAGCCTTTTATGTTACAGCACCGAGTCTCAGTTTTGATGCCATGCTATTAAAAACAGATGTTAAATTAGAATTAATACACGACCTGGAAATAATAAGAATGATTCAAAAAGGTATTCGCGTTGGAATATGTTTATGTTCGACAAGGTATTCAAAAGCCAATAACAAGTATTTAAAAACTTACGATCCAAGAAAAAGTAATAACTTTCTAATTTATATCGATTGTAATAATCTCTATGGATATGCAATGTGTGCTTATTTGCCTCATTCCAATTTTAAGTTATTGAATGACTTGGAAATCGCTGGAATAGATTTTATAAATGTGCAAACTAACGGAGACACTGGTTATATACTAGAAGTAGATTTAGAATACCCCGAACATTTGCATAATGATCATAACGATTTTCCATTCTGTGCTCAAAAATTTACTCCGCCAGGTTCTAAAACTTCAAAATTGATTCCAAATTTATACGATAAATATTTCTATGTCATACATTTTGCTCATCTGCAAACATGTATAAAACATGGTTTGTTGTTAAAAAAAATACATAGAGTTATTCAATTTAATCAGAGTCCTTATTTAAAGCAGTATATTGACATGAATACTGAATTACGAAAAAAAGCTAAATCTACATTTGAACAAGATTTCTTCAAACTTCTTAACAACAGTATATTTGGCAAGACGTTAGAAGACACAGAAAAGAGGGTTAATGTGAAATTAGTCAATAAGTGGAATGATGATAGTAACAAAACAAAGAAAAGTTTCTGTGCAGAGCAAATGATAGTTCGACCAAATTTTCATAGTGTTACAATTTTCACTGAAAACTTGGTAGCCATTCAAATGAAGCCTGAAACAATCACTTTGGATAAACCTATATACATTGGTTTTTCCGTTTTGGAAATATCTAAGAGTCACATGTTTGATTTTCATTATTCTATTATGAAGCCTTTTTATAAGGAAAAGTTAAAACTTTGTTATACGGATACTGATAGTTTTTTGTATTCAATAGAAAGTAAAGATTTTTATGCTGATTTAAAATCAAATTTTCTTCCCTATTTCGACACTAGTAATTATTCTGTAAATAACGTATACGACATTCCTAGTTGGAACAAAAAGGTGCCAGGTCTCTTTAAAGATGAGCTAGGAGGAAGTTTGATTTCGAAGTTTGTAGGATTAAGGTCCAAGTTATACTGTATTAAAACGGCAGAAGATGAATTAAAAAAAGCAAAAGGCATACAGAAGCAAGTATTGGACACTAGTAATTATTCTGTAAATAACGTATACGACATTCCTAGTTGGAACAAAAAGGTGCCAGGTCTCTTTAAAGATGAGCTAGGAGGAAGTTTGATTTCGAAGTTTGTAGGATTAAGGTCCAAGTTATACTGTATTAAAACGGCAGAAGATGAATTAAAAAAAGCAAAAGGCATACAGAAGCAAGTATTAAAAGATGTACAATATAAAGATTATTACAAGGTATTAAATGAAAATACATTTTTGAAGAAAAAAAATATCATATTTAAATCTCTTAAGCACGAAATATTTACTCAAGAACAGAACAAAATAGCTTTGTCAGGTAATGACGATAAACGTATCATATTAAAAAACAAAATTTCTACTTTATCATGGGGTCACTGGGATAGTTTAGTTTAATATCATTAGTTTTTCTTTAGAAGCACCGTATTGTATAGTTTATTATTATTTTAATGGTAATCATGAACCAAATTGTAAGTTGAGAAATATGTTACCCCATCATCTATTTATTTATTTATTATATGGCTTAAGTAATGAATAAGTTAATAGAAAAAAACATACATGAAATTGTATAGTATGTACCGACACGGCACTTTATATTGTAAAGTTATTTAATTTTAATATTGTTATCCATCAGTTATTTGTTTAATAGTATTATACATTGTTTTTTAATGGTAAATAGGTAAATTAATTACCTAGTTTTAATCAAATACTTAATGTTGTATTGTAACGATGAAAATATATAACGTTATAAACCAGCTACCATGTTTTTTTTTTATTTCATAATCCATAAAATATAAAACTATTAATAAAATAGCACACGCAATGAACAATTCGAAACTGGTTGGGACATGTTATTGCTGATTTAGGTATTCCAACTTATAGTTCATTAGTAATTTGTCCAATTGCGATTCCGTGCGAATGCTTTGTTGTTATGTCAGCATTATATTTACACTATAAATAGCTATTAAAGTCGAATGTTTTTAAAATTTGTTTCACACATAATTAATCAAGTGACAACTACGGTCACCCAAATACATCATGGTAAGTCGTATAAATTATTTTTCTTCAAACTCTTTTCTTGTGTAGTGGTTAGATCACTAGTTAATGTTTATTTGTATATTTGATTTAGTTGGAAGATAATGTTGTTGTTAAAACCTTATGGTTGTGATGCTGTTATCGTGATTCTCATATTCTATCGGCTCCGTATAAGATAGTCAGCCTCCTTGTGGATCCTAGATATACTCTTCTACCTCCGCCACTATATCAATCATTTCTTCGATGTGAAATTATTTTTGTTGCATAATAAATTAAATTTCAGAATACCCAAGAAATCTCGCAGTCGCTACTCATAAGCAAGGAGGCAACAGAAGATTATCCTCCTTGCTTTGAGCAAAATGCGCAAGATATGTTGGAGGGCTTCTCTGAAGAATTTCCACATTGGAATGCTAAAGATTCACCGCTGCATGCCAAGGTGGTTAAAAGTCTTTTTAATAAAAAGAAGCCCATGAAGAGGAGAAGCAAGTTACTGCAGAATACGAAGGGGAACGAACCTTCTTATTTAATTAAAACAATACCTACTAAAGGGCGGCGATTAATTAAATTAGAAATATTAGATCTGGAATCAACCAGCAATGATCCATTAATAAAAACACAATATGTGGTAACCGAGCATATTGATCCAATAATGGATCAAGCAGAAAATATTATAACTAATATCTCTAAGAAAATATGTGGTTACAGTTATAGTTTTTAAATAACTATTGCTGACCTAAAACATTTGTAGATGTATATTAAAATTCTCTAATGTGCTAGATGCGTACCTACTATCTTTAGTCACGTGTACACTCACGGAGATACATTATTTCAACAACATTATTCTTCTGAAAAATTATAGTAATGCTTATAAATTTTACTAACTAAGACTTATGTTATTTTAAATAGTTATGTTAGTTTAAGTCTTGTATTGTTTTCAATAAATATTATTTAAAAATAAAAAGACTTGTATGAAAATATTTGTTTTTATTTTAACACCTCTATAATGTAATCAAATATTTTGAAAAACATTCATTCAGAATTACCTCTATAAATAAATCTAAGATAAAATTTATTAGAATTCAAATACATAGTTTAAAATAATCGTAATAAAATTAAAAATATAGTTTTATTTATTAAAGAACGCAGTGTATTACTTTGTTAAAGTAGGGATGCAAGTAATTAAACAATGTTTATTTTTAAGCATCGATTCCTTACTCATATCATTTTTTATTGCACGATTCGAGAGGGGTGAGAGCTCTTTCTTCTCTCTCCATTCTTCTCGATGCTTTAACATTGTGTGTTCTAGACACGTCCAATAACTTAATATAATGAGTGGTAACAGTATCCAAATTCTTCTACTCCTTGCTATTGTTACCGCCGTCGAATGCTTAGTCTATATGGTGGAGTGAGTGCACTTACAAGTAAATATACTGCTAGTTCTCTTATTATTACGAACGCAAAGTGTTATATCCATTTTGTTAAAAGCCACGAATCAAAACGGACAAGTTGCTATGAAGTTCCTCAAACAAAAGGAAACGTTAAAATTAGATTATAATATCTGTCCTGCATCATTATGTGAAGCAAAGCGACATGGCAACTTATTGCCGAGCACTATACGATGTATTGTTTGTGGACCATCAAATTGCGGCAAGACAAACTTAGTAATAGGTTTGTTATTACATGAGAATGGTGCACGTTTTCGTAACTTATATGTATATTCTAAATCATTATACCAACTAAAATATGTGTTCTTAGAAAAAGTATTAGATTTAGTTGCAGACATATCTTATAGTAAATATAACCATAATAATGATATCATAAGCCCACACGAAGCTTTGCCAAACTCCATTATAATATTCGACGACGTAGCTTGTGAAAACCAAAATAGCATTCGGGATTATTTTGCTATGGGTCGACATAAGAATATTGATTGTTTTTACATTAACCAAACATACAGTAAAGTACCTAAACAACTTATAAGGGACAATTCTAACCTCATTATTTTATTTAAACAAGACGATGTAAATTTAAAACACGTTTACGATGAGCATGTAGGTTCAGATATGTCGTGGTCTCAGTTCCGTGAAATGTGCTCAACTATTTGGAATAAACCATTTAATTATGTTGTGATCAATAAAGACTGCGAAAGAAATAAAGGATGTTATAGGATGGCATTCGATACTTTTGTAGTAGTAGATTAATATACATAAGTTATTGTTTCATCAATACACAATCACTATTACTCTGGATTTTGCATTGAACGGAATCCTTGTCAAAATGGAAAAGCAACTTAAAAAACAAATTGTAAAAGCTGCAGCTGCTGTAAAAAGAAAGGTTGAAATGATAAAGGATATGAAAAATACAAATGATGCCACTCTGGAATCCATATTCAAACCTATAACCGATCCACTGAAACAAATAGCCATTAAGAACAATGAAATTTCTCATGAAGATGAGGATGAGTTTGAACATTATACAATAAAAAAAAATAAACATAATGACAGCGAGGCAACAAATTTTTCTGATGACGATTTTAATGAAGAAGAGGAACAACAGTTCTATAAAAAATTTAATTCCGAAAAAACCCTTGTCGTATCACCTTCTGACAACAATAATATGAGTGATGCTTCCTTTAAGTCCTTTCAATCATCACCAAATGTTTCACTTAATAGTTTATCGTGGTGTGCTTCACCCGACGCAAATATCCCTTTTGGAATAAAAAATGAACGAGGAAAACTTATGCTCGGCCAAACACGTGTTTTCGACGACGGAAAAATTATAAAAATTGGAAATCGAAGTTTAAACAAAACTCTTGGATTAAAAGAATTACTATTTGAAAAGACACCAAATTTGGATGTTATCACAGATGAAGATTTGCAAAATTATAAAGAGCTTCTAATAGAAACGAATGCACATAGGCGTAATTGTGATCCACGCAAGCCAATTAATAGTAACAAAGGGTTTAAGTACATGCATATTATTAAACCACTGTTTAAGTTCTCTAGAAATAAGTATGACAGCACAGAAAGTCTTACGGTAGGAAAAGGAATAAATCTTTTAAAAAGTGTAAAGAAAGATATAGATTACGTTTATTGGGATGATCCAAATGAATTAGTAGATCGATTGAAATTACTGTTTGCATCTCGTGATGCTGGCAATACCGGCTTAGATAATGAAATTATTGCGATTATAGAAGAGCTGTACGAAGCAGGCATCATTAAAAACACCAAATATAAGGAACCTAATTTTAAAAAACTGATCAGTAGTTATACAGCAAACACCGCATAGATACGGAAATGAATGTAGATAAATTTGGTCATCACGTTCATAAACGTTTACGATTAGAGAAATATATTGGAAATCTCAACGATACATTAGTGAAGTCAGAAACAGGTGAATATGATTTAAAATCATCAAGATTAAAAGGGCTTATATCGCCAGGCAATGATGACGAAGCCGCCAATAAAGCTTACGTGGATGAAAAGACACACGAACTAAGAACTAATATTTTAAGTGATGTAAATATTCGTTTAAATGATTTTGAAAGTTCAATACTTAATAAGCTAGCCACCTTGTTTTACACAAGGACAGAAATTGATCACATGCTTCAAGAGAAACCAGATAATAATGAGCAAACAAGACATAGTGAATGAGCTTCACAAAGCAGCAAGAATGAATTTTTCCCGGCGATGTACGATCATAAAAGGAATAGATGATTTATGGCAAGCCGACCTCATAGATTTGCAAAAATATTCACAGTTTAATAAAGGGTATAAATATATTCTTATCGTAATTGACACTTTATCAAAATATGTATGGATCAGACCTTTAAAATCAAAAGCGAAAAATTATGTTACAGATGCAATGCAAAGTATTTTAACTACATCATTACGAAAACCTAAAAATTTACAAACTGATTTAGGCACAGAATTCTACAATGATAATTTTAAACAATTAATGAAAAAGTATAATATTAATCATTATTCAACATATTCTATTAAAAAAGCATCTATAGTAGAAAGAGTTATAAGAACAATTAAATCTCACCTTTACAAACTATTTAGTTTGAACGGAAATTACCAATGGTATAAAAATATTTTAAAGGACGTTGTAGAACACTACAATAACACTTTGCATAGAATAACAAAATTTAAGCCTGTGGAAGTTAACAAAGTAAATGAGCTTATAGTCAAAGGTTATATTATGAATTCTCAAAAGAATAAAACAAGTCGGGGATATACATTTCGTGTTGGTGATTATGTTCGCATAAGTAGATATAAAGCAGATTTTTACAAAGGCTATACGCCAAACTGGTCCACCGAAATATTTCGTATAGTAAAAGTTAATCACACTAACCCAACAACTTATCAAATAGAGGACAGACGCAATCAAAGAATCCTCGGCTCATTTTATGCATACGAGTTACAAAAAACTAAGTTTCCAGACCTATACCTCATTGAAAAGGTTATAAAAAGAAAAGGAAACAAATTGTTTGTAAAATGGTTAGGATTAAGTAATAGCGAAAATAGTTGGGTTGATAAGAATAAATTGGTTTTATGATATAAAATAGCTCAAGATATCTTTATTGATTCACTTTTTGTTTATCAATGAAGAAAGGAAGTGGTATCATAAACAGCTTAATAAATAAGATTCCGTTTGAGTTACATTTACCGGGCTACCAATATTGCGGACCCGGCACAAAGCTTCAGAAACGATTACTTAAGGGTCAGCGAGGAATTAATAAATTGGATAACGCTTGTATGCACCACGATATTGCTTACATAAACAACGACGCTAACGTAAGGCACAAAGCTGATCTAGATCTATTAAATATGGCTCAAAGAAGATTGAAATCAAAAGACGCTGGAAAGAAAGAAAAAATTGCTTCATGGATAGTAAAAAATGCTATGAAGGCCAAATTAAGAGCTGGTGCAGGTGCTCGGTCGTTTATGACGGCTGTGAAAAAACTCAAATCTAAATTAAAAAAAATAAAATCTAAAGACACAAATTCTACTATTAAATATGCGGTCGCCGCTGCAAAAAAACTATTTAGAAATAAAAATAAAATGAGTTTACCTCGTTGTATTCCTATTCCAAAATGTGGAGGACTGTTACCGTTAATTCCTATTTTCGCGGGATTATCAGCTTTAGGTTCACTGGCTGGTGGAGCAGCTGGCATAGCAAAAGCGGTTAATGATTCAAAAGCAGCTCAAAAAGCTCTTCAAGAATCGGAACGACATAATAAGATGATGGAGGCGGTTGCTCTCGGAAAAGGATTATATATTAGACCTTATAAAAAGGGTGCAGGTCTATATTTGAAACCCTCAAAAAACTAATAAAGCGGCTACCTAGGCGGGCATTAACTAATTGGGATATATTAGAACATGCTAGTGATATTCCATTTTTTCGTGGTGTTTTCATGAGGGATACGTTGCCCTCAAAACCTAGGAAGATAGAATGCGGTATTATAAATTTAGATACTTCAAATAACATTGGAACACATTGGGTAGCCTACGTGAAAGAAAATAAGTATGCTGAATATTTTGATAGTTTTGGTAATCTGAAACCTCCGTTAGAACTACTTGATTACTTAAGAAATGTTTCTTTAAATTATAACTATGAGCAATATCAAACATTTGACTCTGTTAATTGCGGCCACCTTTGTATAAAATTTTTAAAGGAGTATTGGAAAACACATTTATATAAAGCTTGAAATAAAATTCTTTATCAGTAGTAAAATGTCTTTCACTGTGTCTATAACTGGAAAAGGATCCTCTCTGATAACAAACTACTCACCTACTTTGGAATTAAGTGGATACTATGAGTGTGGATTGTTGTATTTTTCAACATTTAATTCTATACCCAACATAGATAAAAGAAATAATAAATTCTACTATGACGATAACGAAGTAATCGAAATACCTGAAGGAGCTTATGAACTTCAAGATATCTGTGATTATTTAAAGACATACATTAGAAATGCAATGTTAAAATTAACTTGTAATAATAATACTTTAAAAACTACAATTTTTTGTACTAAAGATGTTCATTTCAACAAAAGTGACTCACTTGGAAGGATTTTAGGTTTTGGTGGAGAAACAATAAAGGCATTAAAAAGGACCGAATCTCTGTATCCTGTCAGTATATTGCCAACAACCATTGTGCGCATCGAATGCGACGTAGTTAGTGGGTCATTCGTGAACGGATCTGCAAGTCATATTATTCACGAGTTTGTTCCTAACGTACCACCTGGTTATCGGATCATTGAAGTGCCGAAAAATCTAATATATTTTCCTGTAAATAAAAGTTCTATAAGTGCAATAACTATACAATTATTAGACGCCGAGAATAAACAAATCAATTTACGAGACGAAGAAGTACAACTGTATCTACATTTTCGTAAAAATGATAAATTTCAATAAAAATCATGACACAGCTTGCATTCAAGTTAGTACTAGAAGATCACCTCATAAAAGCACACCGCTTCACATAAAAAAGAAGCTCACCAAAAACAATAAGGAATTTTTGAAGTTGATTGGCTTGTTAAAATGAATATTTTAAATATATCTCAATCAACATCATACGACAATAGTATTGAAAGTTTCGAATATCATTCTTATAAACCGTACGTAACAAGTTTCAACAAGAATGATGAAATAAGAATACCTATTAATCAACAAGATCTATGTCTGTTACCCTCACTCAGCACTTTGTATATTGAGGGTAAAGCCAATGTTTATAATAGTTCGACTAAAGAAAAAATATCAAATGTGTATTTTATCAACAATCCAATACTATATTTATTTCAAGATATTCGATATGAGTTAAACGGAATAGAAATAGAAAAAATAAAAAATGCTGGCATAACTACAACAATAAAATCGTACCTCTCGTTAAATGATAATGAATCTAAATGCTCACGTGTATGGGGATGGTCAACTTCTGGTACAAACAATCTTAACGGAGGAATTTTTTCGGCTTCTGTGCCGTTGAAGAAAATTTTAGGTTTTGCAGAAGATTATGAAAAAGTTATAATTAACTCCAAACATGAATTGGTGCTATTAAGAAGCAATACGAATCTCAATGCTTTGAAATTAAATGTCGGAGAGGTGGTCGAAGATATAACTATTAGCAAAGTTGTTTGGCGAGTTCCGCACGTTAAAGTATCAGATCGTGAAAGAATCAATTTGTTGAAACATCTAGAAAAGGACAGGCCTATTACACTAGCATTTCGAAATTGGGATTTGTATGAATATCCATTATTACCGAAGACACGTAAACACACTTGGTCTATCAAAACTTCGTCACAGATAGAGAAACCAAGATTCGTTATTATAGCCTTGCAAACCAATCGCAAACACAATGCGGAAATGTCAATGGCAGAGTTCGATCACTGCAATGTACGAGATGTAAAAGTATATTTAAATTCATCGTATTACCCTTATGAAGGATTGAATGTCAGTTTCTCAGAGGATAAATTTAATTTATTATACGAACAATATGCAAGATTCCAACAGTCTTATCATGGACGGCGACCAGAGCCGTTGATGAGCTTGAAGGAATTCAGAGACGTTGCCCCATTATTTGTTATTGATTGTTCTCACCAACAAGAAATGATAAAGGGATCAATCGATGTCAGAGTGGAGATTGAAACAGACCAAGAAATCCCGGATCAGACAGCAGCATATTGCTTGATTTTAAATGACTGCATTTTTGAGTACAAACCTCTGAGCAATATTGTGAAGAAAATATCTTAACTAAATAAAGTGCAATCAAAAGGTATTTGAAAGAACAAACTTCAACTTTATGTTAAACAGTGGAATACAACGAAACAATGAGTGCTGATAAGAGTTCGATACTTTTTGTTGATGTTCAAGGATTCAAAGACTGCAAAAATAATTTTATTATTAAGGAATTTGCGTTAGCCACAAAAGAGTTTACGCAAGTCTTTTTAATAAAACCTCCATATTCGTATCTAAAATTATCTGCCGAAGAAAAAAGAGCAGTCAATTGGATTGAACGCAACAGAGGAATATACTGGAGTCAAGGCAATATAGATTTCAGAGAATTTAAGAGATTAATTATTCCAATTTTAAAGGACCAAACCATAATAATGAAAGGTGTTGAAAAGCAAAAATGGATTAAAGATTTGTGTTCTGACTGCTTTTTGATAAATGTTGAAGGCAAAGGTTGTCCTAATTTTGCAACATTGCGCAATAGTTATGCTAAAGGTGGAGCTAACTTCAATTGTATAACTCATAAAAAAGAGTGCGCTCTAAGGAATGTTTTATTCATAAAAAAGTGGTACTTAAGCACATGTAATTTATGACTTCAGTAAATTGTACTTGAATGAAAATTTGTATTTAAAGTATTGTTCTAGTTTAGCTATGATGATATTTGTTACTTGCTTTATAATAAAAAAATATTTTTAACAAAAATTTCTGCGTTTTATTAATGAAAACAAATATGGTGATTCAATATACTCGCATAACTCTTTATTTATCAAAAATTACAATTTAATGGTATGAATAATTTAACCCTGTATAATGTATATTGGGCAATCTCAAACTGTTTTCATCAAATCACCGTAAACGAACGCAGTGAGATTTGCGGAGCGTAGCGGAGCTAGAGCGCAGCGAAGCGTAGCTCAAATCTCACTCCGTTCGTTTGCGGTGTTTTGATGAAAACTGTTTTAGAATGCCCAATATACACCTACTGATAAGAGACAAATAACATGTTTCTTCTCGCTCTCTCATATTACGATGAAGCGAGACGGGACGAGGGTTAGTCACTTTCTCTGCTATAGTTCACGCGCCGTGTTGATCACAGAAGATCGCTCGAGCGCGGCGACACTTCACGATCAACGAGTAGATGCGAGCGCCGGCCGATAACAGAGATAGCGCTATGCGGATAAAAGAGAAGGCAGTCGCTGCACTTCTCAGGTCATTTCGATTGATAACCGCGCACTCAGCCCTAATAGATTCCACGCACACATTTGCGCGTGTACAAACGTCATTTGCTTATGTAGCAGTAATAGGTAATTGATTTGCGAACGTTGTATGGAGTGTCCGGGCCTACTGATGAAGGACTTCGACATTTGGTGTAACTGAAAAAAGTAAGTAGATATAGGTATTTAAATGCAATTATATGGAACATTCACATTATGACAATTCTGTAAAATATTCTTACCATTGTGGTTTCGCTAGGGAATTGAAAATATGTATAGGTAAGTCTTAGGTAAGTTTTTTTTTTCAAGAACAGCAGTTTTTATTTCAATATATCATGCACTCTGAAGCCCAATTCACGTAATCATCATTCACCTAGATTGAAAGTTGACCATATTGAAATTGTATTGTGAATTGATCAAAAATTGGTATTCTTCTAACTAAATATTAGAATTAAATCACGTTAAGATTTTAATGTCATCTCGATATAATCTCATAATAGTCAATTTTTGAACGTATTTCGTTTCTAAGTTGCCACAGATTATACCACAAGAATTTGCGTCGTAATGTTGGCACTACGCTAATAATTTTGTATAGCCTACGCTAATAACTGGCTGAAAAGACTTATGTTCGGACCAGAAAAGCGTTAAAACCTAGAAAAAGAATTTAAAATTAAAAAATAATAATGGTGTCGATTCTGAAGCACAACTTATTAAACTAAACTAATTTGACAAGATTAAAACTATTGCCATCTCTGTTTTTCTTTAAAGGATTAAAAGTGTCGGCTTTATTTTTAGTGCTGTCAAATTAGTTTAGTTTAGTAAGTTGTGCTTCAGAATCGACACCAATAATTAATTTAGAATAAAATCCAATAAAAGGAGGTAAACCCCCCTAAAGCAGATTAAACTAAACTAAATTTAGTTTTAGTGCTATCAAATTGTGTTTTTTGTTATTTTCGAACAAAAAACACGATTTGACAGTACTAAAACTAAATTTAGTTTAGTCTATTCCAATTAATGCCAACAGAATTAACGAGAGCCTTTTTAAACTCTCGCTCACATAGGCTGAAGGCATCTGCAGCAAGGCGACGATTGCGTTGGGTACGTTGTCGGTTGTCGTTTCCTGCCCCCCTAGACAAGATATCTTTCGATAATCGCTAAATGGACAATGTATAAGATTTGACAATTGCGCTCGAAAGCTAAGCGAGGGCTTATGTAAATCGCATACATTTTCCTTCTAGCGATTGCGTTAGCGATTATCGAAATGATTATCGAAATCCCAAATTCACAGAAAACCACAAAAACTACTTTGTGATAACTTCAATACAATCTAATGTCAGTATGGTTACGATCAACTTTCAAACTCAATTTTGACATTTAAATAGTTTTCAGAATACCAATTTTCGGTCAGAATCCAAGTCATTTTTTAGCAGAATGCCGATTTTAGTGTAAATCAAGTCTCGGTTGCATTACAATCAAATTGCATTCTTTGACAGATCAACGTCAAACTTTTAGTGTACGAGAATGCCATTGTTGATGCAAATGATATCGAGACTAGATCGGAACTGTATTTTTACAAAATTTTAGTTACGTGAATTGGGCTTCTGATCGTCGTCGATAAATAATCATAAATGTCAACAGTGATCGGCGGAAATGTTTGCTCATCTCCCTATCTCATCGTATCTTAACAAAGTAACGTCACCGGCTTGGATATGCTCGCTGTTTCAACAAAATTTCAAGATGGCGGTTGTATCGTAAGTATTTTGACGGTTCATCGTGATAAAATGCTTTATGATATCCTCTTTTTGGTGTTCATGCTAGGGGGGGCTGGGTATTTGATGCTAAGTTTTCGTGGCAAAAGTGTTGATGTGGAACACACGAAACTAGTCTAAAAATGTTGAAAACGGTGCTTATCTGGAACGCTTCTTTGATAGTCTTATATTTCTGTGGGTTCAATGACAGAATTAACGAGCCAATTTAAGAAGTTACTGATTTCTTGTGGGGAAAGTCCGGTAACTAAGGCTACTAAAATTAGTCGGGTAATGCACAGTGACGTGTTGTGATTTATCGATATCCACTAGGGAACTTTCGTTGTACACCATAGATATAGAATGGAATAGATGGGCTATAAAAGCCGTCAAACGTGAGGAAAAGAGATAAACTTATACACATTGCCAAAGGAAAGAAGAAGACGGCATCATTTTTTTTTGTCTTTGTCACCGTATATAGGTGAAACTGGTAGTGGGGATTGTTTATCACCAGCGTCTGGTGCTAAACAAATACGTGGATGAAATTTGTTGTGTGAGGTATAGCTCACTGTGCAATTATTTAACAGTTTAATTAGTGTAATTGTGAACTATTTGAACATTTAAATCATGGTGCACTGCTCCGCTTTAGGTTGTAATAGTGATAGTGCTAGAAAACAGGAAAATATAACCTTTACAGGTAAGACCTAAATTGTGTCAATATTAAGCGCCAAAACTATTTTTTAAATTATAAATACTAGTTATATTGCAATATTTTATCCTTCTACTATGGTTCTCAATCATATTATGGGATTAAATATGAAATTTCAAACTAAATAAGGTTACTATTAACCTAATAAGTTAAGAATGTCGCCATTCAATAAGGTCACCTATACAACCAACGCGTATAACATTTTGCCGGGTTATAATGATACCAGTTACGCTACGACTATTTTTCCTTGATTCGTAGGTAATTTGTTACGTTAAAGGGAACTCACATATTAGTTTCTGTGTTACATTAATATTGACATATTTAAGTATAAAATTTTGAGCATTTTAGATAACAAAGGTGATTCTTTTGAAGTGAAACTTTCTATTTGCTTGTTTGTCTGTATTTAACAGATTTCCTTCGGAGATAATTACTCGAAACAGTTGGGTTAAAGCTACTGGTCGATTGAATTGGCAGCCAACCAAGCATACCCGAATGTGTTCTAAGCATTTTGAACAACAGTGGATTCAGAAAAACAAAAAAGGCACTTTTCTTGGGAGTGGTGCTATTCCTAACTTTTTTTACAGGTCAGTAACTTATACATATTATATCTACAAAGTAAATACCCTATCAAGCCGAAACCTATATTTATTTTTCACAGACCCAACTATTTGTATAAGGGATTTCAAAATTAATTTTACAGTTTTGGATTAATGACACCAAAATTTTTATAAGAGTATGTTAACATGGGTAGGTACCAAATTCTTTTCTACTATTTTGAAATGGCCAAAAATATTATTAATGATTTGATTTTGGACATTTCCTATTTATATAACAAGTTGTACAGATACACTCCTATTTATATAACAAGTTGTACAGATACTGACCATTAGTACAGATACAGTTTACAAATTTCTTAATTATTATTTTTAATGTTGTAAAATTAGCACCTGCTTTTATTTTTAACCTGTATACATATTGTTTCAGGACGCATCGGTGTTGGATTTCGGTTCAAATTTGAATACGCCCCGAAAGAGAAAAATGCGGCTTCAAATGCTGCGTTTGAAACAATCAGCGAGGACATCAAGTAAAAAACTACGGGTAGTGCGTGAATCGCTTAGACGATTGGGAAAAAAAGTAGCCAAACTTGAAAATGTGTTAAGTGATTTGAAGTGTAAGTTAATGATGCAAAATGAGCGGCTGGACATTTTAGATACTGTAGGAGAAACCAATAGAGATTTTCTGAAAATATTATTAAGTACATACATAAAATGCAGCGAGAAATAAAATGTCACAAATGTGTGGAATCACTGATAGCCTCTGAACCATATAATAGTCTGCAGTCAAAGAGGTAGTTACCACGTGCGAAGTTGCTGAAAAAACATATCGTAGAAATAAACCTTTTGGAAATAAAATTACGATGCATTCCCTTTTGCACCAATGCTTAGAAAAATTGTTAAATCATTTTTTTTACTGAAGAGTTTACGCATAATCACTACCCGCTTTTGATGACATGTATTTGTAAAAAATATTTAAATACGCGAATTCATTGCTAATACGCTGTATTCGATGACAATAACGGAGTTATTGAAATCTAATTTTAGAAAATGTTTATTTAAAATTTAATATTTATACATTTTCTAAATCTTCACAAATATTTAGTAAATGTATAAATATTGGATTTTAAATAAATTGCAGAGATAAAGAAAAAACAATGATATTGCCCGCTGTATTCTTAATCGAGCGTCGATCTTCGCAAGGTACTTAGCTGGCAAAAGCTGGAAGTGAGTGGTCGCTCAGTGGCGAGCACTTGGAGAGGCCTATGTCCAGCAGTGGACGCGTGTGGGCTGATGATGATGATTCCTACTATTTTTTCTTATATTTGTAAAGATGTTTACATAATAGCTTAAATAATTAAGTAAAATGTTTTAAAACTAAATATACTCGAGTAAATCCGAAAGGTGTAGTTTTATTTAAAAGTGTAAATAACTTTAGACTGCGAAGCTTGAATGAAGAATACAATAAAAAAATTCGCAACTTCCTCCCACTTTTATTTTTTGAGACATATTGTTGAGCGAAGGGCGCTCATTAAAATGTCTCAATAAAAATACGTAGATCAACCAACCTTTTTACCACTATAAACATAAAGTAGGGTAAAACTTAAAGCAACACTGGTATACCCATCTACTTTAGGCAGGTATGACGTCATCTATGTCTGTCCCTTACGGGTATACGGTCACGTCCTATCTATTCTATCCTTTATCTAAGTTGTACACCGATAGACCACGTGATTCAAATGCCTTACAGAATAGCGATTAGTAGTTTTGATGGGTTGCCCACTTTGGACGGTGGACAACTATAAACAGTTGGTCACTTCGAACTGTCAAATTAGCGAATAAGGCTGCTGATTAATTTTGTATGTACTTAGTAGTAAAACTATGAAGTGGAGACGTCATGACGTAAGTCAAGTTATTTAATGAAAGGAAATCTTTAAACTAAAATATTATTTATGAAAATAAAAACGTATTTAATTTCTTAACTGTTTCTTTAAGGAATCCTTGACACGGATGCCAAAAACAACCAGTTCAGATGATTTTTTCTAAGAATTAAAATATTAGAGAAAGAAAAGAACTTGAAAGAGTCAAAAAGGTAAAATATCAAAACGCCGCCTTCGGAAAATTTACATTCTAACTAAACCCGGCCGCACATCAAGCGTAATAAATCTATCAAAAAATGTCTTAACAATAAATTATGGTCAAATGTTAATGTTTTTAGTTTAATTTCCAAGCATATGTACAAATAGTAGTTTTAGCATTCACGAATTTATCCAAGGTTCAAAATCTATGAGGGTTAAATTTTCGGGTAAGTAATTTTTTTGCTTTTTTTTTGCTTTAATAGAAGCTCATTCATTTAATAAACATAAAGAAAAAATCGGTTTTCGAATAACTATAAAAACAACCGAGATATAAGGTATTAAAGATTTTTCTCCATCTCTTTCTAGCAAAACGGCAATTTACAAGGAGTCAATATGGCCCTACTCAACAATGACGTCACAGTTGATGTCGGATCTCTCTGTCTAATCGCCTTCAAATTAACAACTTAAAATGCTTGTATCTAAGGTATTTCTAAGCCCATTTTAATTCTAATTGCACAGGACTGCGTCTTTTTCTACGGTATTTTAATATTTAATGACGAGACGTAAAAATTTGAATTCAGTCATCATCCCAATTATCGACGTTGAAACTAGGCGAGTGATGAGCACGACATCACTGGGAGAAGAATTGACAAGCGAGAATTCGTGACGACCTACAAAATTTCGAAACATCTTGCATATACGTGTCTCTGTCTAACTTCTATTAGCAGCGCCTAATGTCAAAGTGAGTGAAATATATTAAGTTCAGTAGCTATTTTTGCTAGGTTTCTATGCTTTAGTTAATCTTCTGAGTTGGTCAGACTGTATATGTCTGTGACGTTTGGCATTTGTCTATAGTTTGATTTTTATTTCGACGGAATTCTGACAGATGTCATCCATAGACAAATCAGATATAAACTTAGACTATGGATACCAAAGGACACGAAATACCTACGAAAAAGGCGTGTTGGTGCTCTAAGATAGCGGAAAAAACTTGGGACGCCACATCCAAGATTCCACACTTATTATGTTTTTCTTTATACAATTCATTAAAAAAATAAAAAACATAGAACTGTAAAATGCACTCAGGAATAATGCTCACTGACTGATATTTTAGCACAACAACAAACCTGGTGCTTTGTAATGGCGGACTGAACTGGACGCTTTATTTTTGACATATTAATATATTGCGAGTCCATTGGTGTACTTAGTCTGAGGATATAAATAACCTTTTTGGCTTCAAATTTTTTAAATATTTAATAACAAAAAATATGAAACAGTATGAGATCAAGTAATGACATTGTAAATAGTGTTTGTTTTGTGCACTCAATGCACACTAGCCAGCTAGAATGTAAATTTTTGAGTGCTAAATGGAAAACAGAGTAAAACAACATATTTCTCGAATAAAAATATTTATTAACTACAATCATAATATCATAACATCACTTATATCATCATTGTCGTCATGATTATCAACTCGGATTATAAAATAATCACACATACTATCCAGCAGATCATTAAGAGGGGACATTTTATCCACTTCTTAAATAATATGGTTTATGCATTCTTGCCATTCTTCAGTTGTGATATTTATATGCCCTCCAATATACAGGTTTACTTTTTAATTTGGTAAAATGCTCTCCGTTTTTAGGAAGTCGTTCCTCAGAAAAATGTATGGAGATGACATTAGCCGCGGAAAAAGTAGCGTGACGTTGTCGTAAGCTAATGTCATTTCCATACATTTTTTCTGCGGAACGACTGCGGAAAAGTTAGCGTATGGCATTTGTCTAGGGCCTCAGGTCCGTGCCCCTACTTGGTTACTTAGGGTTTTTCGAACGGTCCCTTAGGCGAATGTTAGACGTTTAATTTTTATCACGATAATTGGATCATGATTCATGATCGCGATATTTATTCATAGTGTAGTCTATCATATTGATGGATTGCGATATGGATCACAGAATTTCTAGATATTTTGTAATCCAACTCCTTGATATGTATCGCGATATTTCTTGATCGTGTAGCTCTGTCATCAATATTTATCGTGATCCCGCGTTTTCCATTTAATCGTAACCTTTTTTTCACGCTAATATCAAATGTTAACCATGTTTTGCTTTTCTTCTAAGAAATGTGAACATTTTTAGTCGCGCTATTTTTTACAAAGAGAACCTAACCTCAAAATGGAATGCATTACGTTAGCATACGATGCCAGCCCTGCTAGCGTCAAAATCTAATGAAACGCGATGATGCTAAAAATGTTGAAAATGCTGCAAATCTGTGCTTAAGTGGAACACGCGATACGTATATTTTCTGTATCTACACAACCACAGATTAGAAAGATACTGACAGTGATTATGCATGTCATCTGTGATACTGCTGCGATCCGCGTTTGAGATCCATCAATAAATACTGAATTGGAATTTAATGAATATCGTGATAAATATTGAACATCTATCGTACGCCTTAGTAGCACAAAATACATATGCTTATTAGTCTGTGCGTTCTATGTTGTCATTGTTACTTGTTCGCTTTTTTTTTTCAGTGTTGTTTATTTTCTGAATGACAAATATTATCCTATTAATCTTAATCCTAAAATAACTATTAAGAAGAGACAGTTGTTCTTCGTCACTGAAATAAATTGTGGAATGTTTCACCATCGAAGCTATAGTAAAATAGTTTAATGCTTTAAAATATTTTTGTCTACTAGGAGCCGTGCATTATTAAATCATTTACAAGTACGGATTAGTTTGTACGAGCTACAGATTTAGCTATATTTTCATTATTTTTTAATTAACAAAAAAGTTATGAGAAATGTGAACTGTACTATGAACCTTTCAGAAAATATAGAAAATCTGAAACCAACCGCAAACAATTTTTGTAGAGACTTTATTCGTGGTTGTTGTACTCGAGAAAATTGCAGATTTATACACGAAGTACCACCGATTCCGTACCTTAAAGAAATATTCCATTTCTGTCACGATTTCCAAAATAAGGGATGCTTTAGGAGTAACTGTAAATTTATACATAGCACTGTACAGGACGAAGAAAAGTTTTATTTTACTGGAGTATTCCCTAAGGATCCACGAAATGATATTGTGTGTCAGGCGTATGTGCGAGGAGGATGTTCCAATCAAGATTGTAATCTAGTTCATCCGCCAGATGTTGTTCAAAATGAAGTTGTTCCATTCATTGCATCTGTGCCACCGCCCCCATTCAATAGGCCACCCCCTGCTATAAGAGATGAAGATTCTCCTCCAGAAGCCAAATTTAGACGATACACATATGAAGAATGTAGTCTAGAAAAGCAAGTATTATCTGAGTCACATCTATGCTCCAATTGTGAAGCTTTAGAACACAAAGTAAAGTTATTACATGACAATATTAGTGTTTTGCTGAAAAAAGTAGCAGATTTGACTGAAAAAAATGTCCAGTTAACATCTATGAATGAATTTTTATTGGAACAAACTGCTTCTGTTCGCAGTGATCAATCTTGTGTGATTACTTCAAGACATGGCACATCTGCCCCAGTGTCGCTTGCTACTGTCAGAATGACACCTGTAGTTAGTCTAGCTGGAGCTTTGCCCACATTGGTACCAGCTGCAGCAACACCAAATATAGCTTTAGCACCTGCTGCCTCTCGAGCTCAGCTGCTTACTCCAGCTCCCCAAATATTAACTGTCAGTACTACACAACAACTTGTTGGTAATTCTGGAGCTCTGATTGTTACAAGTGCTGGGGCACAACAACTTATGCAAGTTAGTGATTCTGGCACACTGATGGGTGGAGGACAAACTGTAGTGGCTGTTACACCTGCACAACTGACATTAGCTCCCACTGCACCACAACTAATAAGTAATCCATCTCAAACAACAGTACAGCAACTTGTACAGCAATCTGCTCTTCAACAACAAGTTGTACCACAGCATCAGGCTCCTCAATTTGCAGCACAACAAACAGCAGTTCAACATTTGGCAGCACAGCAATCTGCACAGCATTTAGCAGCCCAACAATCGGCTCAACACCTAGCAGCTCAGCAGTCAGCTCAACATTTGGCAGCCCAGCAATCAGCCCAGCATTTAGCTGCTCAACAGTCAGTGCAACATTTGGCTGTGCAGCAATCTGCACAGCACTTAGCACAACAATCTGCACAGCATTTGGCTGCAGCCCAGCAATCAGCTCAACAATTAGCAGCAGCAGCACAGCAGTCAGCGCAACAGATTGTGGCTCAACAATCAGCACAACAGCTAGCAGCTCAACAATCTGCTCAACAGCAACTTGTACCATCTGCCCAACAAATGGTACATCAGACCTCTACACAACAAATTACAATCTCCAGCACTAGCCAGCCAATTGCATTGCCTAATTCACAGGCACAGCCCATTACATTCCCTATTATATCTCAAAGCATATTGCCTCACTAAAGATCGAGCTTAACATTTGTCATGCTATTTTAAGTTATTTTATTTAAATTAGCCATAAGTAGATGATAAGCAATACTTTTTTCAGTCTTTTTTTTATATAGAAAAATACAGTAATGAGCTTATTAGTGTCAATAGATTGTTACCTGACAGCCAGATTTGCACTGTCAATATTCATGTCCGTCTTGCTTTTGACATACTGAAATAAAAATGACAACTAAGTTTTCTATACCTGAGTTTTGTTTTTCATCCGTAGCCTTTGGTTTGTCCAACTAGTTATACTATTAGACAACATAACAAAATTGACATTAAATCCCAAACTTTTATACTGCTCAATATAACTTTTTTTTTACTTGGAATGGACTTACTCTCGATCCCAATCCAGCCTTGAGGCAAGGATGAGATCTATGTTAGGACGAGTTTGCCCAGAAAATGCCTATTCACCCTTGCTCTAAAACTTTCCAGATTGTATGAACTCGGGAATATAGACGCCGGCAGAGAAAGACGTAGCGCTTTGTGCGACCAGCGGGAATGTCAACTAACTAGCTGCAAGCGCGCTATGTCGGTTATTACGTACGAGACAAGAAAGCAGAGTACGTAATGACCAATGCGCGCGTGTATCATACGACGTTTTTCAACACACTTGTGAGGAAAATAAAAGATCTTGTGGTATTAATGTTTTTCTGAAAATTACTGCGCTTTTTTATCAATCTTCCACTGCATGAAAGTATCGTATGCCGCCAAGTATTTATCCTTTGACTTTGGCGGCAACAAACTATTACTCGCGCTTTGCGCCTCCATAATTATTTCCAGCGGAGTTAATAATATGGATTCTTCTTCACTTGGACTCGACATATTTGTAGATAATCAATTATCAATTAAAACAAAAAGTCAAAAAATTTCAATAGCGGGAAAATGGCGCGCGCCTTTTTTTTTCGCGCGCTGCCCGGGCATGGCTAAACTCTTCATATAGCCAACAAAAAAGGGCCAAACAGCCAAAATTAAAAACTAAATAAACCTATATTTATAGAATATTTTAGTTTAAAAAAAAACAAGTTTGTGTGAATTTTTAATAATTTATTCTAGTTATAGTTATTCATTATTGTTTTTAAATGTTTGTGTTTAAATGTCGTTGTTAATTTAATATTTAAGTAACCAGTAGTAGGCTGTTCATTTGTTTCCAATTGGCAGTCGCATAAAGTCGTGTTAAAAAAAAGTTAAATTAAAAACTAAAATATTCGGTTTATTTACATTTGAATTTTTGCTGTTTGGCCCTTTTTTGTTGGCTGTATGAAGAGTTTAGCCATGCCCGGGCAGCGCGCGAAAAAAAAGGCGCGCGGGCGCGGCTTGTTTTCCCGCTATTGAAATTTTTTGCCTTTTTGTTGTAATTGATAATTGATTATCTACAAATATGTCGAGTCCAAGTGAAGAAGAATCCATATTATTAACTCCGCCGGAAATAATTATGGGGGCGCAAAGCGCGAGTAATAGTTTGTTGCCGCCAAAGTCAAAGGATAAATACTTGGCGGCGTACGATACTTTCATGCAGTGGAAGATTGATAAAAAAGCGCAGTCATTTTCAGAAAAATATTAATACCACAAGATCTTTTATTTTCCTCACAAGTGTGTTGAAAAACGTCGTATGATACACGCGCGCATTGGCCATTACGTACTCTGCTTTCTTATCGAGCTCGCCTGCGGCTCGCGCACAATATCGCCTCGTACGCAATGACCGACATAGTGCGCTCGTATCATAATGTAACTATTACCAAATCCTTTTTTTTCTCGGGGGGAAATGCGTAACCGCACCGTACCCGCCTAATAAACCGTTAAAATCTTTTGAATATTTGTGAATAGGTTTAACAAATTTAACAATTGTTTCACATAAAAATGTTTATTTATTTATTTGACACACCATCAACAATATCACAATATTCATACAACAAAAAGATATGAGCATAATTATAAGATCATGTGAATTGCCTTTAGTCTATACAACACTCAATAATTTAAATGGTACAAACCATCTCATTTACCACATTTACACTTAAACAATTACATTACAAACTAGAGAATTACAAAGTTGGGAAAACAAAAAAAGTTCTAAATAAAAAACGGTAAAATAAATTAGATTTGCACTACAATATAAATTAAATGTTAAACATATATCTATACTAATATTATTAAGAGGAAAGAATTGATTGTGTTGAATTGTTTGTTTGTATTGAATAGGCTTCGAAACTACTGAACCGATTTTGATGAAAGTTGGTATAGGGATAGTTCGAGACCAGGGGAAGGACATAGGGTAATTTTCCTACGGGAAAATATAAAATTCCCACGGGAAAACAAAAATAACGAGGACGAAGTCGCGAGCGGAAAGCTAGTCTAGTATATTTTGAGACCGGAGTTACAATATTTACTCTGGTCAGCAGATTGAGTGTTCCAGTTAAATGACCAGAACTTTCTCACTATAGACTTCACAATTTTTTTATCTTCACCATGAAGATTTCACAATTATTTCCTAAATTGTTCCTTGATTTCGTAAAATTATTATTACCTTTAAAAAATGAGCTCTCACACCACACGCACATACCTGCCTCGCCGTCGCCCTGCGTGCTAGATGGTATATTTTAGACGCTCTTCCTGATTCCCTTCCAATGTTTCTTCTCCGTATAAATGTAGGTGATGATGCACGATACGTGAATAGAATACGCGTAGATCGCGGCTGATCGGTACTTCGACGATAGATTCGCGTTTGGGGAGTTGAGATACTCGACCCAAGTTACTGATCGGAAGTCCGGAAACGAAGTGACGAGACGTCAGTCCCAATAATGATAGGAATAGGGTAGGTAGGGAAATACTGATAATTATTTACCCTTAATATAAAATGTTGATTGCAGTCCGTTCCGCGCATATTTACGCACCAATAGGTATGAATAAAAGACAATTTATGTAAAAAAACATAAATCAAGAAACTGTATGTATGTAGGGCACATAAAAAATGACAACACTAAACAAAACCAAAAATTACGTCGAAAACAAAACTGAATTACGGGACAAATGTTTTGTATGGCCTACAGAAATTTGTTCCGGTCTGGGCGTATGTGCATGTGATATTCTGTTTGTAACTGCACCCACGACACAGGAGAAAATCCTAGTGTGGGGCGACGTTTTTTAAAAAAAAAGAAAAAGAAAGAAAGAAGAAAAGAAAACTGAATCAAATAAAACTTATTTCAAAAAATCGGGAATCGTCATTCATTATGTCTTGCCTCAATTTTTCTAAATAACTACGATTTTTTATTATATAATGTTACCTATTCGATTCGCTGGGTGCATAGTAGATACTAGGCTATGTCATCTATCGCAGCGCTCATGTTGGCCAAAAGTAGAAATAATGTTAGCTCTGTCATCCGTCGTCTATAAACGCAATTACCTACATTTTACACTTGCAATTAAATGAATATTGACGAATGATAAATGAATATATTACATCTATTAAATAAAACTCAATCAAACTGATGGAGATGAATTGTTTACCTAATACCTTTATAGTAAGTACATTATGATACGAGCGCGCTACGAGTATGTCGGTTATTGCGTACGAGGCGATATTGTGCGCGAGCCGCAGGCGAGCGCGACAAGAAATCAGTACGTAATGACCAATGCGCGCGTGTATCATACGACGTTTCAGAATGAAAATATATTTATTTACAACAACTTGCACTTCTGAAACACATTTTTGCTGCTTGGGAGTGTAAACAAGATGTAATTGGTATATTTTGTGACCTATCAAAAGCTTTTGATTGCGTTGGTCACCAAACTCTTTTAAATAAACTCAAACATTATGGCGTCTCTGAAGAAGCAATGAGATTTATTGAGTCTTATTTATCCAATAGGGTTCAGAAAGTTGTTATTAACAAAACTGAGTCTGTTGGTGCTCCTATAGTTATGGGCGTGCCACAAGGATCGATATTGGGACCCTTGCTTTTCTTAATTTATATTAATGACCTCCCACACTTCACTAAGAATCTGTGCGATACAGTACTATTTGCAGATGATACTTCTTTAATATTTAAGGTTGATAGAGGAAATGGAAATACTGACGTTGTAAATAGTACTCTCTCTAAAGTATTGCATTGGTTCACTATAAATAATTTATCTTTAAATTCACGTAAAACTAAATGTATTAAATTCTCATTGCCAAATGTAAGAAAAGTGGATACCATAGTGGAAATGAATAATGAAATTTTTGAATTCATCGACTTTACTAAATTTTTGGGTATAACACTAGATTCTAGATTGCAGTGGGATCCACATATTGAGTCCTTGGCTAACAGACTTAGTTCTGCAGCATATGCAGTTAAAAAAATAAGACAACTTACTGATGTTGAAACGGCAAGATTGATTTACTTTAGTTATTTTCATAGTGTCATGTCATATGGAATACTACTGTGGGGATCGGCTGCTAGTATTGAAAGTATTTTTGTACTTCAAAAAAGAGCGGTTCGCGCTATTTTTAATTTACGAGCAAGAGATTCTTTATGGGACTTATTTAGAGAAATTAATATATTGACTTTAGCAGGACAGTACATTTATGAAAATTTGATTTATGTCTATAAGAATTATAATACATTTGAAACCAATTTCCAAATTCATCATCTAAACACAAGATACAAAAATAAACATGCCGTTCCAACATTCAGGCTTCAAAAAACTAGAGGCTCGTTTATGGGGAAATGTATAACCTTTTATAATAAGCTTCCACAAAGTGTTACCGACTTGCCTTTTCATAAGTTTAAAGCGCATGTAAAAAAGACTCTTATGAGTAAAGGATATTATAAAGTCAACGATTATTTGAATGATGCCAATGCCTGGTGTTAATTTTTCAGATAATGAATCGTCTTGTTATGTATAACCATTTGTTTAAACAAATATTATTTTTGGTAATAAGTAGTAAGAAGAGAACTGACACATCTAATCTTGTAATGGAAGTTGAGCTCAAACTTCTGCTGTGAGGTCAGCTTCCAATTGACGACTCTGTAACAATACAGGGAGAAAAAAATAAGGTAGAAGGCCCAGTACTCGTCAGGTTTTGAACTTTGCTGACTTTGCAGCTGTGTTACAGTAAACCTTGTAGACTTAATAATCTAAAACTTCGATAGCTTGCTAAAATATTTATTGTAGTTGTCAGAGGTAAAAGTGGTTTTTAGATAAACTAAATAAATAATTTATTGTAATATAAAAAAGTAAAAAGGAGCCAATTGTACCAGTAGTCGGCAAGTTTGTCCTAGTAACCGTCATGTTGACCCAAAAGTCGTTTTCACACTACCTTGAACTTTATTGCTATACGTTAAAGATTACATTATAATCATTACGAAAAAAAAAATATATTCGTTTTCAAATTCAAATTCAAATTCAATATCCTTTATTCAATTGGGATTTTACAATCACTTTTGAACGTCAAAGAAGCTACGCCATTGGTTCACAAGTCTACGGCGGGAGACCTTGTACTGGAAAGAACCAGCAAGAAAACCAGCAAGGGCTATTTTTTTCTCCCTGTATTGTTACAGAGTCGTCAATTGGAAGCAGAACTCAAAAGTAAAGATTGTGTTCAACTTCCATTACAAGATTAGATGTGTCAGTGTACATTATACATTTAAATCTATAAATTAAGTCTACAATTAAGACCAAGCATTGACATCATTCAGATAATCATTGACTTTATAATATCCTTTACTCATTAGAGTCTTTTTTACATGCGCTTTAAACTTATGAAATGTATGTCAGTAACACTCTGTGGAACTTTATTGTAAAAAGATATACATTTCCCCATAAATGAGCCTCTAGTTTTTTGGAGCCTGTACGTTGGAACGGCAAGTTTATTTTTATTTCTTGTATTTAAGTTATGAAATTTAAAATTGGTATCGAATGTGTTATAATTTTTATAAACATAAATCAAATTTTCATAAATATACTGTCCTGCTAAAGTCAATATATTAATTTCTTTAAATAAATCACGTAGAGAATCCCTTGTTCGTAAATTATAAATAGCCCGCACGGCTCTTTTTTGAAGTACAAAAATACTTTCTATACTAGCGGCTGATCCCCACAGTAATAGCCCATATGACATGACACTGTGAAAATAACTAAAGTAAATCAGTCTTGCCGTTTCAACATCAGTAAGTTGTCTCATTTTTTTTACAGCATATGCCGCAGAACTGAGTCTGTTTGCTAAAGACGCAATATGTGGATCCCACTGCAAAGTCGAATCTAGTGTTATACCCAAAAATTTAGTAAAATCGACGAATTCAACAGTATGATTATTCATTTCTACAATATTGTCCACTTTCCTAACATTTGGCAATGAAAACTTAATACATTTAGTTTTACTCGAGTTTAATGATAAATTATTCACAGTGAACCAATGCAATACTTTAGAAAGAGTACTATTTACAACGTCAGTATTTCCGTTTCCTCTGTCAATCTTAAATATTAAAGAAGTGTCATCTGCAAATAGTACTGTATCGCACAGATTATTGGTGAAGTGTGGGAGGTCATTAATATAAATTAAGAAGAGCAGAGGTCCCAGTATTGATCCTTGAGGCACGCCCATAATGATAGGTGCACCAGAAGACTCAGTTCTGTTAATTACAACTTTTTGGACCCTATTGGACAAATAAGACTCAATAAGCTTAATTGCCTCTTCAGACACACCATAATGCTTGAGCTTATTTAGAAGAGTCTGATGATCAACGCAGTCAAAAGCCTTTGACAGGTCACAAAATATACCAATCACATCCTGTTTACACTCCCAGGCGGCAAAAATGTGTTTAAGAAGTGCAACTCCAGCCTCTGTAGTGCAACGACCCTTAGTAAAGCCAAATTGGTTCATATGTAGGATTTTATTGATTGTGAAATAATCTGACAGCTGATTAGAAATAATTTTTTCAAATATTTTGCTAAGTGCTGGTAGAATCGAAATTGGTCTATAATTTGCAGGATCATTTTTATTTCCAGATTTAAATAAAGGTATTAACTTGCTATATTTCATTAGATCAGGAAAGATACCTTCATCAATACATTTGTTGAAAATGAACGCTAGTTGCGGAGCAAGTTCTTTTATTATAGATTTGATTAAGTGGGTCGAAATACCCCAAAGGTCTTCAGTTTTTTTGGTACTGATCATGCGGAATGTTTTTAGAATAGTGTCGGCGTCAATGTGACCAAAGTTGAAGCCTATGCTGCACTTCTCTACACTTTGTTCTAAGAGGGCTACAGCCGCATTGGGGCACGAGTTGAGACTACTTGTAGTTTCTATAGGTATGTGGTAGAAGAAATCTTCAAACGCATTTGCAACTGCAATATCCGATTTTATTGCTTTATTATTAACTTCTAGTGAGAAAGAATTTACACGGCTTTTGGGTTTCCCTGATTCCTGGTTAATGATGTTCCAGGTGGTCTTTACTTTGTTTTTAGATAAGCTAATTTTATTACTTATGTACATCGCTTTTGCAGACATGCACACTTTCTTAAATGTTTTAGAATAATTTCTTACATAATCTAAGAAAGCGGGATCACTGGAGTTTATTTTTAAAGCATAAAGTTCAAATAATTTCCTACGGCTTTTGTATATGCCTGGCGTCGCCCAATCACTAAATTTCTTTCTCTCATGTTTGATTTTAATTACTTTTTTTTTAAATATATTGTTACATTCATCTTTAACTACATTAAATAAATTATTATAAAGATTATTCGCGTTGCTCCTCTCGGTTGGTGAATCTGCAATTTGATTAACAACATTTCTTTTAAATTTTTCTATACCGCGTTTTGTTATGGGTCTACAAGTAATCTCACGTTCAGAACAAACATGATGGTGTTCAAACGAAGCTAATTGCCCACTATGGTCAGAGTTTATACAATTAATAATAAATTTATCTTGTACATCACAGTTACAGAAAATGTTGTCTAAACAAGTAGCGGATGTAGCTGTAATTCGGGTTGGCTCTTGAAAAACATGATTCAGATTAAATGATTTAAATAAGTTAATAAATCTACTACATAATTGTGATTCCACTAAAATATTTATATGAAAATCACCACAGACAACAATTTTTTTAGTTTTCCTAGATACTATTCTTAGTGCGTCTTCCATAGCAGACTCAAACTCTGAATAGTTTCCAGAGGGGGGCCTGTATACACATATTACAATGAAATTATCAAGTTCCACGCATGATAACTCAATTATTCGTTCGACTGAAAGAGAAACTATGTCTTTTCGTTCCTTAAACTGTATGTCATTATGTAAAATTATAAGGGATCCGCCTCTAATAGCACTTTTCCTAGTGAATGAACTCGCAATTTTATAGTTATCTAAACTTGTTGACAATTCATAATTTTTGAGCCAATGCTCAGTGACACAAAATACATCAATCTTTTCATAATCTAAATATAGGCTAATTTCTAAATCTTTCCCAGAAAAGCCTTGAATATTTTGATGAACAATCCGCAAATACTTAGGCTTTCCTTTGGTCAATACCCGGCAAGAGGCTACCTCTATTGTCTTATTATTTAATTTAAATTACTTGGAACTTGTTCCAAAACATTACATTGAGTATGTTGCTCAATAGAAGCATTGTCAATGTGAGAATTAATAGCCAAGTTTTTGGCTAAATTAGAAAAATAAAAGCTTAGCGATACAGCTAATTGTTTTTTTGAATATGTTGATAGATTTAATCTATCTTTTGTCAAGTATGACTTATTAGAAATGCATGTCAACTTGTTTATGTCAATAATATGAAATTTATTAGAATAACATGTCAATATGTCTAGAGTCAAATTAAATTTATATCTCATGCCATTCTCATATTCAGACAATTTATGGTGGTAAGGAAATGTGTACATAATTATTTTATTTACATCCAAATATTCCAACTTTGAATAAAAAGTTTTTAATTCAAATTTGCTTAAGTTACCCCTATTACCCATAAGTATTATAAGATTATCTTCGTTGTTAAACTTATAATTACAAATTTTAGCAATCACATCTTCATAACTAGAGCCAGGCATACAGTGATTTATAACACTTAGTCCCAATTGGTTGGATAATAAGTGACCCATATCTTTGCCTATTTCATCACAAAAAAACAATACATTTAGATACAGATGGCCTTGTCTTGTCAGCCACTAGTGACTGGCAAACCACATTGAGCGCAGAAGATGTGTGACTGGGTACATATTCTATACTATCAATATTATGAATTATGTTACTATCCAATGTTAAATTATTATGACCATTATCTATAGACTGCTTATCCAGAAGGGATTGATAACGGTCTTCATTAAATTGGCAGAGTGAGGCTAACTCTGTCACTGATTTGATGTGCTCCTTGATTTGGTTTTGAGCACTATTATAGTTTTCTGTCATATTTGCCAATGAACTTTGTAATTTACTAATGTTATTATTTAGTTCTTTTATGTCCCTGTCATACTTACTTCTGCTCTCTTTCAGTTTTTTATCAAAAATTTCTAATGATTCAAATAGACAAGCACGCTCTTTTCGCAACTTAATGTTAGATTTAAATGCGTTATTCTTTTTAATAAGGTATTGATTTTTTTTAATCAATTTACAAATTTTCCGATATTTCCGAAGTTTCTTTTTACTTTGGAAATGATTTGGCAAAAGGTTCTCTGTTGCAGTTGAAAAGGGCTGTGCAAGATTTTGGCAACTAGGAGATTGCATAAGTTCCTCATATAAACTATGTGTGTGTGTGTTTTCCATGTCCCGCTTTAATAGGCTAGTTGACTCTTTTTTAAAGTAGGGCTTAAAATGTTCATAATTGTTGTATTAGACCATAGCCATTGATTTACTACCAAACGTAGATAACGCATGAACGATCGAAAAGTAGGCCGGTGAAGTACTGCTCAATCGCGACCACAAATTATATTTCTGTACCCCTAGTATGAGTTTTCTCAAAACCGATCGAGTGATCGTCGTCGAGTAAACGATAACGTTGATCGTCATCGAGTCAATTGGTAGTATGAGTTTACAATTCGATCGCGCGTCTTCACCATATCGAGCTCACGATCACTCGATTGAACGAACTTCATATTGCTTATTCTCTATCTCTTTCACTGTATATGTGCCAAAAAGAGACACGTAGCATTCATTCATAACTCGACGTTTCACTAAAATTCGGTGATACCACTTTTGGTATATTTTTACTTTTTTAGTAGATTTAAAGCATGGAAATTAAGCATTTAGTTCGTAATTCCGTAAAGAATTCTTGCAGTTTTTGGAGATTTTACTAATATGAAAAATATAGATATAAGGGCCTACGTTGCCCGAGGACAAAACGGACAAATAAATAAATCAAAAATAGGGTACATCAGTGCAAAATACTCTAGGAGGTGATTATAACTTTACACGCTAAAAAAATCTATTAAAATATAAATGTATTACTTCTTCCGCAGATTTTATTACACGAATGTAATATGGACTTAATTTATTTTAATAATGTTTAAGTAGATATTTTCTAAACTTTTAGTAGAAAAGCAGAAAAAAGGGGCCACACCGTTTTGAGGTTATGTTATGATGTGAATTTTTAATTTTATTTGTTGATAATGCAAAAACAGACAAAAAGTAAGTTTAATTATTGGTGGTGTGTTCATGCATTCTTTTATTTATTTAAATATGATGGGTTATTTGTATCTAATACAACCAATTATTCTTATTTTATAGGTTTAACTCATAAATATGAACCGTACTAGTGCATCGTACGCAATTCAAGAAAATAATTGAATATGTTTAGAATTATATATAAAAAGAGAAATCGAAGATCTCTAGAAACTGCTGAAGATATCTAAGGCAGGTCAACTACCACTCAAAAGACCAAGTTGCCGGCGGCAATATGGAATTAACAGGGAGGAGGATTTGGAATCCTTCAAGCGAACATAAAAAGCTGTTACTATAAAGATAAATTCAAGATGAAGAAGCAGAACCATTTTTCGTGCAATAGGAGGAAATACTCAATATTAATCAAATAAATAACTTGGATTTCAAAGTGTGTGTTTACAAAGATATTTAACTTTAGTCATAATAGGTAGTTGTCCTTTTATCAAAATAGAAACATTTCATATTTGAAAAGTTTAAATTGTATTACATTATTTAAATGGGTGAATCTTGGCACTACCATGATTTTGGATCCAACACGACCTCACTTCAAAACAGTGTGAACGGCAAATGGGACTTGTTTATGGGTGTCCTGTGGTACTTTGATGTAGTCTTCCTTTTTAAAGTATAGAGGTCGGACCACAATCATTCCCATAAAAGCCAAATCAAAAACCAAACCTACTTTTCCACTGATCCTGGTTTGATGAGCCTATTTTTAAGCAACAATGTTACTTTCTCAAGAATTTGTCCTACTACTTACTTTCTCATTATTCAGTTAATTTAAGGAAATATTCCTTTGTATTTGCTTTGTATACAATAGTGTAAAATGGAAAATTTTCTATTCTATTCTTTCAGTAGAGGCGTTGTCCTTAGCGATTTCATCAATTTCATGTAAATGGAAAATATTATATTGATAATATTTAAATTAAAGTTATATGTTTCCAGTCTTTATAAAATTAAACATAAATTATTTACTCTGGTTTTTTATTTCATTATGAAAACCCGTGAAATTAAGAGACCCTTGCCCAGCAGTGATATGTATGTTTATGATCCATGATGTAGATTGGAAACCATGAAACACTGGTAGTATAGTAATTGTTTTTATGAACTTCATAAAAGAGAAGATTCTCATTCACCCCATTTGCTTTTTATACATATATTTTATTATTGAGTAATATGCAATATTAAACACATTAACCACTATTCCCATATGGTATGGTAAAATCTCAGTGAAATCTTCATTATTCTTGAAGTCAGTAACAGGATTATGAAATTTATACAATAAAAGTTAGATTTACTTACTTTTTAATGAATCTTTATTTTTTAATGATACAATCAACCATTTATAATTTATAAATTACATTTCCGAATTAAAATATAATGCCACTATTAATAACTTACACAGAGGACATAACATTCTTCAATTAACATAAAGCCACCTTTGTGGTTTAAATATTCGAAGCAATAGCCATCTACAATTTACCTACTCCTCAAAAATTAATAGTATTAATGCTTTAGTTACATTTTTTCTTCATAAAGATAAGTAGTTACCAATATTATTTTTCATATACAATAGGTTCCATGTCTGATCCTCTGATTTCTTAAACATGATGAAAATTATCTACTTTCATAAAGATTCAGCACATAAAATACCTATTATGTCAATTTTTAATATCTTGCACATACCTAGTTGGTATATAATTTTCTTTAAACTTACAGGAACCACTGGATTTGTGAATCTTTAGCATACTATGGCAATTTAATAAAGCACTTCCATAAGTGTGAAGTTTATAATCATAAGCAGGTAATCTTGAGTTCGGTGCTTGCTTATACCATTTGTACATTGACAAATGAATTCAATGAATTGACATGTTTTGTATAGTTATGTAAATGTTCTATTTCATTTTATGGAGTAAATATGCTGAGTGGTAGCCATCTTCATAACCCATACAAACCATATAAATGAAAGCTGAAACAAAAATTAACAGTAATTAGCTACATTTCTTCATATAGGTACCTATGTAACAACAAATGTAACTGAATACACACAAATAGCTCAATGTATGATTAAAAATGTTATTTATTTTTGTCATCAAGATAAAAAGAATCCTACTTTTATTAAATAATTATGTAGTATGGGGCATAACACAGCACCAAATCTTATAAATGGAAACATGTAGCTAGGTATGTAACCTTCTCATAATTATTCTTATAGAGAGAAATGATTTAATGAATTATTACAATAAATATCTTACCAACTTATGCGCCATACTGTCCTTCAGCAAGAAATTTTATCAATTTGTTTACTATATTTTTGGTCACTAGGGTTAGGATGATTTATTAGAAAATGCAGCGAGTTAGTTTTATTTATTGTCTTGTCTTTATCAAAATGTCTTGTCAAGTCTTTCTTCTCAAATATCAGCAAAGCATTTACAACACCTACAACAAAGCACCCTCTACATTAGTAATAAAATAAAGTTAACACAGAGAAACATAACCTCTTATGGTCTTACCTTTTATTACATATTTACGACCGTTGTTTAACTCCCGGTGTTCTTGAAAATATCAGCCGGTTTTGTCAAACTCTTCCACTAATGTTATTGCCAAAGAAATATTAATTTGGCTTTTAAAACTAGCTATCACATTACCTCTCACTGAATTTTTTGTATCGACACCACAAATTATATCGACACTCGATACGAAATTTCGTCTCGAAATACTTCGTGAGAACTGTCAAAACAGCAACTTATACTGCCAAAATGCACTTTTCGAGCGCCAACGATAGACGATTTCGTAAATCGAGGCCTCGAATTGACTCATACTGCCAATATTAGTTCCTGCTATTGGACGCTAGGGGCGCTACTAGTCAATGTATGGAGAGGAGACGATACGATTGATCGAGCTCGATGACGATGAAAACTCATACTAGGGGTACTGTACCCCTAGTATGAGTTTTCATCGTCGTCATCATCATCGTCGTCGTCATCGTCAAATTCAGTGAGAGGTAATGTGATAGCTAGTTTTAAAAGCCAAATTAATATTTCTTTGGCAATAACATTAGTGGAAGAGTTTGACAAAACCGGCTGATATTTTCAAGAACACCGGGAGTTAAACAACGGTCGTAAATATGTAATAAAAGGTAAGACCATAAGAGGTTATGTTTCTCTGTGTTAACTTTATTTTATTACTAATGTAGAGGGTGCTTTGTTGTAGGTGTTGTAAATGCTTTGCTGATATTTGAGAAGAAAGACTTGACAAGACATTTTGATAAAGACAAGACAATAAATAAAACTAACTCGCTGCATTTTCTAATAAATCATCCTAACCCTAGTGACCAAAAATATAGTAAACAAATTGATAAAATTTCTTGCTGAAGGACAGTATGGCGCATAAGTTGGTAAGATATTTATTGTAATAATTCATTAAATCATTTCTCTCTATAAGAATAATTATGAGAAGGTTACATACCTAGCTACATGTTTCCATTTATAAGATTTGGTGCTGTGTTATGCCCCATACTACATAATTATTTAATAAAAGTAGGATTCTTTTTATCCTTATGACAAAAATAAATAACATTTTTAATCATACATTGAGCTATTTGTGTGTATTCAGTTACATTTGTTGTTACATAGGTACCTATATGAAGAAATGTAGCTAATTACTGTTAATTTTTGTTTCAGCTTTCATTTATATGGTTTGTATGGGTTATGAAGATGGCTACCACTCAGCATATTTACTCCATAAAATGAAATAGAACATTTACATAACTATACAAAACATGTCAATTCATTGAATTCATTTGTCAATGTACAAATGGTATAAGCAAGCACCGAACTCAAGATTACCTGCTTATGATTATAAACTTCACACTTATGGAAGTGCTTTATTAAATTGCCATAGTATGCTAAAGATTCACAAATCCAGTGGTTCCTGTAAGTTTAAAGAAAATTATATACCAACTAGGTATGTGCAAGATATTAAAAATTGACATAATAGGTATTTTATGTGCCGAATCTTTATGAAAGTAGATAATTTTCATCATGTTTAAGAAATCAGAGGATCAGACATGGAACCTATTGTATATGAAAAATAATATTGGTAACTACTTATCTTTATGAAGAAAAAATGTAACTAAAGAATTAATACTATTAATTTTTGAGGTGTAGGTAAATTGTAGATGGCTATTGCTTCGAATATTTAAACCACAAAGGTGGCTTTATGTTAATTGAAGAATGTTATGTCCTCTGTGTAAGTTATTAAAAGTGACATTATATTTTAATTCGGAAATGTAATTTATAAATTATAAATGGTTGATTGTATCATTAAAAAATAAAGATTCATTAAAAAGTAAGTAAATCTAACTTTTATTGTATAAATTTCATAATCCTGTTACTGACTTCAAGAATAATGAAGATTTCACTGAGATTTTACCATACCATATGGGAATAGTGGTTAATGTGTTTAATATTGCATATTACTCAATAATAAAATATATGTATAAAAAGCAAATGGTGTGAATGAGAATCTTCTCTTTTATGAAGTTCATAAAAACAATTACTATACTACCAGTGTTTCATGGTTTCCAATCTACATCATGGATCATAAACATACATATCACTGCTGGGCAAGGGTCTCTTAATTTCACGGGTTTTCATAATGAAATAAAAAACCAGAGTAAATAATTTATGTTTAATTTTACAAAGACTGGAAACATATAACTTTAATTTAAATATTATCAATATAATATTTTCCATTTACATGAAATTGATGAAATCGCTAAGGACAACGCCTCTACTGAAAGAATAGAATAGAAAATTTTCCATTTTACACTATTGTATACAAAGCAAATACAAAGGAATATTTCCTTAAATTAACTGAATAATGAAAAAGTAAGTAGTAGGACGAATTCTTGAAAAAGTAACATTGTTGCTTAAAAATAGGCTCATCAAACCAGGATCAGTGGAAAAGTAGGTTTGCTTTTTGATTTGGCTTTTATGGGAATGATTGTGGTCCGACCTCTATACTTTAAAAAGGAAGACTACATCAAAGTACCACAGGACACCCATAAACAAGTCCCATTTGCCGTTTCACACTGTTTTGAAGTGAGGTCGTGTTGGATCCAAAATCATGGTAGTGCCAAGATTCACCCATTTAAATAATGTAATACAATTTAAACTTTTCAAATATGAAATGTTTCTATTTTGATAAAAGGACAACTACCTATTATGACTAAAGTTAAATATCTTTGTAAACACACACTTTGAAATCCAAGTTATTTATTTGATTAATATTGAGTATTTCCTCCTATTGCACGAAAAATGGTTCTGCTTCTTCATCTTGAATTTATCTTTATAGTAACAGCTTTTTATGTTCGCTTGAAGGATTCCAAATCCTCCTCCCTGTTAATTCCATATTGCCGCCGGCAACTTGGTCTTTTGAGTGGTAGTTGACCTGCCTTAGATATCTTCAGCAGTTTCTAGAGATCTTCGATTTCTCTTTTTATATATAATTCTAAACATATTCAATTATTTTCTTGAATTGCGTACGATGCACTAGTACGGTTCATATTTATGAGTTAAACCTATAAAATAAGAATAATTGGTTGTATTAGATACAAATAACCCATCATATTTAAATAAATAAAAGAATGCATGAACACACCACCAATAATTAAACTTACTTTTTGTCTGTTTTTGCATTATCAACAAATAAAATTAAAAATTTACATCATAACATAACCTCAAAACGGTGTGGCCCCTTTTTTCTGCTTTTCTACTAAAAGTTTAGAAAATATCTACTTAAACATTATTAAAATAAATTAAGTCCATATTACATTCGTGTAATAAAATCTGCGGAAGAAGTAATACATTTATATTTTAATAGATTTTTTTAGCGTGTAAAGTTATAATCACCTCCTAGAGTATTTTGCACTGATGTACCCTATTTTTGATTTATTTATTTGTCCGTTTTGTCCTCGGGCAACGTAGGCCCTTATATCTATATTTTTCATATTAGTAAAATCTCCAAAAACTGCAAGAATTCTTTACGGAATTACGAACTAAATGCTTAATTTCCATGCTTTAAATCTACTAAAAAAGTAAAAATATACCAAAAGTGGTATCACCGAATTTTAGTGAAACGTCGAGTTATGAATGAATGCTACGTGTCTCTTTTTGGCACATATACAGTGAAAGAGATAGAGAATAAGCAATATGAAGTTCGTTCAATCGAGTGATCGTGAGCTCGATATGGTGAAGACGCGCGATCGAATTGTAAACTCATACTGCCAATTGACTCGATGACGATCAACGTTATCGTTTACTCGACGACGATCACTCGATCGGTTTTGAGAAAACTCATACTAGGGGTACAGATCGCGACTCGTGCAGTTCCTTTCCATAGTGAGTGATTAGCTGTCGGCACGTAAACATGCCGAAGTGCGCATTCAAAAATTGTGGTAACAATAGCCAGAAACGGCAGAAAAAAGACGGGATTTCATATTTTGCGTTAGTAAACTCATTACACATCTTATCATGTATTCAAATATTCGATTTATACGTAAAAACCATTAAAAAACAATTATTTTAATCATAAACATGTCGCTTCGCGTCAGTGTCAGTACATCACAATCGTCTCGCTCGCACGGGCATCGTATTACGATGTGCTATCTCATTCATGCGTTGGAGTGACAACGCGATAAGCAATTTCAAGCATTATGTTTGAGAGTATAAAGTTGATATTCTCTTGTAGCAATTACTGAAACGACGTTTGCTCTGTGGCTAGGTATGAAATGATGTAACTTCCCACGGTTGTACTTAAAATAGTTGCCGTAATAATGCAGAATAAGGTTGAATATACGGTACTTTCTTTATGGTAATTTTCATTCGGGCGTGCATATTCAAGTATATATCAGCGAGTACAAATGTATAGTCGATTAGGTGACAGATTTCAAGCGCGTTTTTGTATGAAGCGCTCTATCTACGTTTGGTAGTATATCAATGACCATAGCACATGAATATTATTTTTTTCGATGGCTAAAAAGTGCAAAAAATCTATTTTAAATTAAGATTTTCAATTTTGGACCGAAAACACGGTCAGCCATGATAGTCTGTTCATTATCTGTGGCAATGACGTCAGTCTTATAGTAAACAAAGCAAGCGAAATAACCTCACAAAAACAATGCTTTCTATTAAATATCACAAAATATAGTAAAACTGTATATGGAACGGGACAATAGAACAGTAATATAGAAATACCTCTTCAAAGACTCCAGGAAATCTGTGGATTAGACGTACCCAGTGATATAGACATGCGAAATATTTGGTTAACACTCGCTTAAAGAAATCCTGTAACTATCTACTGAAACTCAAATGTATTTTTGCGAAAATCACATTAATGTAAGTACTATAACTGAATAACTCAATCTGTGTAGGTACTTCAGTTTCAACTTAAACAAAATAGAAGTTTTTAGGTTGTATGTAAAATCAAATCTGTATGTAAATTAATTAAATTTTTATCTTTCAGTTAGAATGAAAACTGACTGCAGCCGACCAACCAAATTTTAACTTGACCAGAAAACTGAGAGAAAACTTGACCATTTACGCCTTTTTGATTTAATCTAAGTTATACACTGACACTAGATGATGTTTCAAGGAAAAGAATATATACTTATGTCCAATTGAATAATGATGTAATTGAATATTAATTAAAAAGTATGTAATACAAACAAAAATATCACAGTTTCATAATGAATATATTTATCTAAACAACTTTTACTTGAATTTACTGAGTACCTAATTAAAATTTGTTGCTTTCAGTGGTTACTTAATGAGAACTATTGTGTACTAACCTGTTCTCCTCTTGACAACGAGATTGATAAGGCAGTAAAAGTTGTGCAACATAATACAAAGCAGTGCATGCTCAGCCACAACATCAAAATGTGACCCGTCAACTAGAACAACATTATGTCAACAAAATAACTCAAGTATTCATATACCAAAGCACCATAGAAGTAAATAGGTCCAGTTTGGTAAAACTGAAAGATGTTATATCTTCACTGATTAAACCTGCTGGCCACCATGGCTGGTAAATTTCAGAACAGCTTAGGCAAGAATATGCAAGTTATCCATTTTAAAGCCGTATACAAATATATTAAATGTGATTGCTGTGTTGTCAGCCTGTGCTCTTCTTAATTTACAAGACCCTTCTTATTAAATAAATAATATAAAGAATTTTTTTTCTTTACTTTATACATAACTAACATCTAAAGATGACATAATAAATTTTTGTACTACATTAGTCATTATGTTCTTCACAAAAAAAAATGTTCTATGTTTATTTGACAATAATGACTTGTAAAGGTTTAAGTTGAATCAAAATATTTTAATTTGAAATGCATGTGTTTTATTGTTCTGTTACACCTTAAAAGATTTATAATATTTTATAGGTTTGTTGCTCATTTTTATCATTGTTACTCAAATATAGTATATGTTCCAAAAGTACAAATAGGTTGAATAGAGTTAGATCTATTAATTTGTATATATTGCCTTAAGGTCGCAGGTAATAAAAGTCAAAATAATAGAAAAGTGATTTATTATGAAGTAATACTTTCATATAATTTAGAAAAAATGTAGTATAGTTTCCAAAATGACACTATTTGATCAATAAGTTTTTTGACATTCAGATTGTTAGAACAAATACCTATTATAGCTAATATTGTCACCTTTTGAGTGTTTTCAAAATGACATACTGCTAGCAACACAAAAGTATATAAGTTTTGTTTGCTTTAGCACAAAACATCTGCATCTATACTTGAGTTAAGCATACTGTTCACAGTTTTCTGTCTTTGATAATTAACATTATCTTCAGTAAAAGAGCATGACAATTTTGTATTAATCTAATTTTATGGATACCGTTTGTTGAATAGACTATTACAGGGTATTAATCAGAAATGAGGTCACATTTTGCAAATTTCAACCCAAATCTTCATCTTTCAACTTTTATCCACATTTCATTATACTCGTAGGTGTCTGCAAGATTTCCCACCAAAAATTTTCCCAACAAAAGAACCATCATGTGTTATGCACTGGCTGACTTTATAGCACATGGAAGCTGTTATTGTTTATAACGAAGCTCGAGCTAAAGAGCACTTCTGTATTGATGATTCGTGGTTTAGTTTTCTATGCACTTTATTCTTTCTTCATTGAAGAGGTCTTTTATTTTTTAAGAAATATGTCACAATCTGTGTCTGTGAATGTATATATATTTTTCCTCCCAGTAATTTTCTTCATGCTTGACAAATGAACAACTGCCAATCTTTCTCTTTTTATGTTCATTTACAAATTCTTGCAGTACTACACTGGTATTTGACACATGATCCTGATGTTTTCTTTTCAACATTTCTCTTGAAGTAAATATTTTAAGTGTTTATTTGACTTTTGAGAGACAGAATTCTATCCAATAGCATTCAACTACTGTACAAAATAGCTCCTCACTGTGATGGTGCAACCACACCAAAAATGCATGTTTGCAACTCTCTTCTGCCGCGTGACAATCTTGACAAGTACACTTGTAACCGTTCTTCATTATAACAGTATTGAAACTGTACTTATATTGTTTAGAGCGATACACAAAGAATCTCCTGACCATCAATCTGTCTATTTTCGGAAGATTTGTACTATCTGCTCTCACAAATCCAACATCAATGGTTGATTTTGCTATTAATACAAATAATTTACGATATTTACAAATATAATAACGGAGACTTGGGACGATTTTTTGCCAGTTTTAGGAAAGAATAGTGCAAATCGACGAGTTGTTGAATCAAATTTGACATTTCTTTGTTTACTATATGATTGACGTCACGGCCCTGACCACAGGATATCAAAGCGTTTACGGCGTGAGATAAAAAAAGATTATTTCTAGCATTTTCAAATTAAAATTTTACAGCAATCATTCATTGTTATTTATTAAAATCGGTATATTGTGGAACCTTATGCCAAATACTGTTAGAAATAAACAATATTTTAATAAATTTTGATATGAGTCAACTACCCTATTGTTCGAGTTGAATAATTTTTTGGCTTGCATCACTCAATTCACATTCTAGTTCTGTGATCTTATTCAGAGCTGTTTCATACAAATCATGACATTGAACAAGACTGTTGACATTGTCTAGTAATTGGTGACGCTCCTCAAGCACTTCTTGATACTTTATATCCAACACAGGGCTACGTTCCAAAACATCACCCGAGTGCACTCGGTCACCCGAAGTATGTCCTAAAACATTTCGGGTGCACTCGAGAGTGTTGGAGTGGGGTGTCCTAAAACGCTACGGACTGCACTCGATCGAGTAGAATCTCACCCGCATAATATAGCAAGGTGTAATTTCACTCGATTGGATTTGGCGGGAAATTGTGTGGATTTTAAAGTTGTGTGTGATCGTGATTACAAAGATTTCATATTCACACACAATTTGTGCATCTCGAAGAGCGAGGATGCGCTTCGTAACGTCGACAATAAGTTAATTTTAAATTCCAAAGACTATAGGTATCGTAAGTGACACGATTGTAAAATTGGCCTTCATTTCCGCTGAAGCTAGGTTAGGCCGCGATTTAACAGAATTCATATTCTGTTGGTTTTAGCATTTTCGTAGATGAAACAGAGGAATGTAATCCATGCATTAAAGCGAACGGACGCGCCGATGAATTATATATTTTCTTATTTTTGTATATTTGGTTATGTAAACAAAGCAGACAACACTCTTGCCGTTCTAAAACAACCAACTCTCCGACCACCCTAACCGGCCACTCTCCCCCCACCACCTACTCACTCCGGGTGATGTTTTGGAACGTAGCCCAGTGAGTTTATTTTTGAGCACTGTATTCCTGTCAATAATTTTTTTAATCTCCTCCTCACTTTCCTCACGTTCATGAAGCAGTTGATCACGAGTATCCTTCAATATCTTGATTTCATTAACGGCTTTTCTGAGTTTTACCTCAGTGTTTTGGGCAGCAGCCTTACGTGTCAACATTTTGATTTCTCAGATTCCAAATGCAATCTAAAAAAGTCAAAATCCTTTTAATAGAGAGTATAAACTGGCAAACAAAATTAGAATCCAAGGTTTCATAGAAAACTGAAAAGAAATAGGTATTTGAAAGAGAAAGAGAACATTTTCAATAAGGAGCAAAGTTAAAAGAGAAAAAAAAAAAGATACTAGAATTTACATATAGCGAATAAAACGAGAGGAAAAAAAATAGTTTATACTTTAACGATTTATAGTTTATACTTTATAGTTTATACGTTTTATTTTTCATATAGGTACTTACGTTATAATAAAATAATGTAATATTTATTTGTATTTTATACATATTATAGTCATAAAGAAAGCAGATCCCAGACTAATAATTTACTTTAAATAAATTTCTTTAAAGGGTTTGCGAAAACCAAAGAGTATATTCAATATTATATAGAAATTTTCTTTTTTAAGTCTGACAAACTGATGATCATTATGATGAATCATATACGGCCTTCCTCCATATTTGTTTTAAAGGCCGGAAAACTGCCACATCCATCGGTTGGAGTATTTGCAGCGGAGCGGGCGTGGCAGGAGGACTCTCAAGCCGCCCCGCTCCGACGTAGGCGGTTAGGTAGGAAGAGGCGCGCCTTCTAAGGTGCGCACCTACTACCCTAAACAGCCAGGAAGGATTCAGGTCCAACCAACCCACAACCGGCTGGGAGATATTACATCACCTTGCTGGTTGCCCGTCTGGGGGGTCACAACCGAGTAACCCCTTCCTTGGCAAGTCCCAGCTCGTTTATACCACTGGGCCTGTTCCCAAGGGGTGTGTTCGGGAAATGGCTAGTTCGATCCCGAACATGCCTTCACCGGGGGTAGAGAGGTACCGCAGGGTGGTTTCGCCAGGTATGGGGTTGTTACCCGAGTCCTACGGCATATCCAAAGGACAGCCTTGTCAGCTACAGTCCCTTGTGAATTGTAAAGAGATTCCCTCGTCCTAAAAAAGTGTGTCGCATTAGGATAGAAGGGCCCATTAAGATATAGAGATCAGGGTGATGTTTTTTCCCGGCAAAATTGCTCAGTGGTTGCCTATGAGAGCAGTGGCCATACAAGAGATGTTATTTTTTACCCATGGGTAAAAAAGCATTCGTTACATATTTATAAAAAAACCTTCTGTCCAGTAGAATCCACCATCTCGATCCACCAGTTGATCAAATAGCACGCTGAAGTTCACTAAGATCCAACATTGATCTTGCTGGATCCTATGATACTTATTCTTTTTAATGCTCCACTAGTGGATCGAACAGCACACGTCAAACGGCCTCAGAAGGTCCAACTCCCCAAAAAATGGATCGGACTAGCCAAAGGCCCCAAGTGCCCGGCGGTCCCGGAGGCCGTGTCGGCTGTGACGATCGTCGACCCAGGGCTGGGACCTGGGGTGCGAAGAATCCCCGGGCGGAGAAAACCCCCAATCAAACGACCTTGGCCCTGGCAACGTATAACGCGCGTACACTGCGGACCGAGGAACAGCTGCTGGAATTACAGGAGGAATTGGGCAGGATTTGTTGGAGTATTGTGGGACTATTCGTAGTCCGATGAGATGGTGATAACACGATGGTCCTTAAATCTGGCAACCTGCTCTATTTCCGGGAGGGCGAAGACCTGTCCCAAGGTTGTGTCGGGTTCATTGTCCATAAGTCTCTCGTGAACAACAAGGTACAGATCGAAAGTGTGTCAAATAGGATGGCATACCTTATATTCAGAATCACCAAACGGTATTCGCTGAAGGTACAAGTCTACGCCCCGACCTCAACCCACCCCGACGAGGAAGTGAAAGCTATATATGAGAACATTTCTCGAGCAATAGGTACATGCTTCCAAGACTCACTACACCGTTGTCATGGGAGACTTCAACGCAAGGCTAGGCAAGCGGGGCGATCATGAGTTGAAAGTGGGGCAATTTCGAGCTGGAATCCGGAAATACCGAGGTCAAATGCTAGCCGATTACATGGACAGAGAGGGACTCTATATCATGAAATCTTTCTTCAAAAAACGGCTGCATCGAAAGTGTACCTGGAAAAGTCCGGATGGCGTGACAAAAATGAGATTGACTTAATCATGTTGATTAAGACCAGTATATTCAATGACGTCTCAGTAATCAATTCGTTTAACATGGGGAGCGATCACCGAACGGTAAGAGGCGCATTGAATCTTAACATAAAAGCGGAAAGGTATCGCTCCGTGCCGAAGCCATCCAAAACCAAAACCCCGAGCGCTTTCAACTCGAATTGCAAAATCGCTTTGATTGTCTAGAGGACTGCACGGACGTGGACATTTAACATGACAGGATTCTGGAAGCTGTCTTTGAGGCGGGTGCACAGTTTGGAAAACCCAGCCGTACTTAGCTAAGAAGTAAGATCTCGGAGCCGAGAGCTAAGCTGATGGAGGTATGGTGTGTAATGGGTCTACAGTCTTCTGAAAATGCTCGTCGGTATAAAACGATTCTCAGTAATAAATCTAGTTTTAAAACTATGTAGTTTTAAGATGAGCTTTAATTATTGAAGTTTCTTAAAACGAGATTCATTGATCGTTGTTCATCTGAGTAATTGCTTATTATAGAAGTGCCTTGTACGCTCAAGTAAAGATTTGATCTTTGATTACTTAAGTATGGTCGAAACCACTCTTGAGAAAATAAATTCATATTATGTTACCAAATAAGGTTGATATTTACGCCAAAATCTGATGCTGGGCAAGTGTCCAGCTGTGGGCTGGTGCTGGATGAGTGTGTCCATCAATGGGGCTGGTGCTGGGAAAGATTTCCAGCAATGGGATGGTGCTGGGCAAAATTGTTCAGCTGTGGGCTGGTGCTTGGCATGATTCCTAGCAGTGGGATGGTGCTGGACAAGATTATCCAGTAGTGGGCCGGTGCTGGGCAAGATTGTTCAGCAGTGGGCTGGTGCTGGGAAATATTGTTTAGTACTGGGTTGTTGCTGGGCATGATTCCCAACAGTGGGATGTTGCTGGACAAGATTGCCCAGTAGTGGACTTGTGCTGGGCAAGATTGTTCAGCTGTGGGCTGGTGCTGGGCATGATTCTCAACACTGGGATGGCGCTGGACAAGATTGTCCAGTAGTGAGCTGGTGCTGGGTAAGATTGTTCAGAAGTGGGCTGGTGCTGGGAAAGATTGTCCAGCAGTGGACTATTGCGTTCTGTAATACGGGCCTTAATGTCTGACTCGCGACATACTCTGATTTAATACGAAACGTATTAAAGAGGCCATCGAGCAGAACAAAGGCTCCAAAGTGTTCGCAAGAGATCTGTCAACCGGTCAGAGTATGCTGAAGACAGAGGACGGCAGAGTCATTACACCCCGACCTGAACTTATGGTCGAGATCGAACGCTTCTATGGACAGCTTTACGCATCATCACAGGCACCTGTTATTCTGGCCACAGATCCTAGAGCCAAATTGACTCGGCACTACACCGAAGACATCCCGAACGTCAGCCTGTACGGGATTAGTGTAGCTCTCAAACAGTCTAAAAACAAGGCGCCGCGTGATGATAGAGTTACAGCCTAACTCCTAAAGCGGACGGACTATCAGTCCGGAAAGCGCTGCAGCGGCTATTCAACTCCGTCATACTCGAGGGCAAAACGCCTAAGGCATGGCATAGGGGCATGGTGGCACTGTTCTTCATAAAGGGCGACAGGGCCCAGTTGAAGAACCATAGACCCATCACGCTCCTGAGTCATGTTTACAATCTGTTCTCGAGGGTCATTACGAATCATCTCGCAAGTAGGTTCGACGACTTCCAGCCTCCCGATAAAGCCGGATTCCGAAATGGCTATAGTACCATATATTAAAACTTTTGACATTAATAAGGACACTGGCAGTTTTATACTTGTTTACTTGACATGTATTTCATACTTCTACTCTGAATTTTGATAGCTCGTGTATATTTATCCAATGAGACTCTTCCTCAAATATAATTTTCAACAAATAATCTGCGTTTTTCACTGCACCATAGACCACATCCATACGCTGCGGCAGGTTATACAGAAGACCGAGGAGTATAATCTGCCACTATGCTTGGCTAAGAACTAGAGTTACAAGTCACTCCAAGGGCAATGGAGAGGGCTATGCTCGGGGTTTCTCCACGTGATCACATCACAAATGATGAAATCCGTAGAAGAACTAGAGTCACCGACATAGCCCAAAGAATTGCAAACCTTAAGTGGCAGTAGGCAGGACACATTGCTCGTAGAACTGACGGCCGTTGGGCCGAAAGGTCCTCGAGTGGCGGCCGCATACCGGGAGACGATCTGGTGAAGGTCGCGGGAAGCCACTGGATGCGGGAGGCGCAGGACCAATCGGTATGGAGATCATTGGAAGAGGCCTATGTCCAACAGTGGGCTTCTCGTGGCTGAAATGATGATGATGATGAAGCAAACTGCCTATCTCACGAGTCATTGAAAAGTTCAATACCTGCTCGACCAAAGCATAGAACAGTTAAATATTTTTGTAAAAAATATTTAACTGTTCTAGGTCTAGGTCCCATAAAAACGTAGTCTATAAATATTACTGAACCATATAAAAATGTAATCATAATAATGAAACTATTATACTGATATAACTATAACTAATATAAAATTTCAAGAAATTATTCGAATTTAAAAAAAACTGTACATATAGTATAAAAATGTAATCATAATAATGAAACTATTATACTGATATAACTATAACTAATATAAAATTTCAAGAAATTATTCGAATTTAAAAAAAACTGTACATATAGAGATACCTACTTTTTATCCAATAATAAAATAAATTGATTCAAACGAATATCGTATTCTATGTACAATTGTAACGAACGTCCCCATATCTGTCGTTATCTAAGTATAAGATTTTTATAATGTCAAAGGAAAATTAAACTTTTTTTTTTTTTCTCTTTATTTAAGGGTTTTATCGCTGAGCGATAATGACACCCTGTTTAGAATAAACAAAGTATTACATGAGAAAGAACAAATAATCGTATACATAAAATCAATATTACATAACATGTGTTTGTTGGTCTGAGGAGCCTGAGCTGCTCAGATGAACCTGTGCTATTTTATATAAGGTTGTAGCCTGTTCTGACGATGGAAAAGATAATATACTATTACACGTCCCCACATTACTAATATTAACATGTAAAGACCGCCGCAAATCCGCACTACGGGCACACTCCATTGTAATATGTTGAACATCTTCTATTACGTCACATGTTTCACAATTAGGAGATGGAACTTTTTTCATGAGATATCCAAATTTGTTCGATGGAATGTGCCCGGAGCGCAGCCTCATTGCTGTCACAATACATTGCCGATTTAATTTACAATGATCAATCCAAGTGCCTTTTGCTGGTATGCAGGGTTGTATCGTTTTATACCAGATGCCTTTTTCCAGTGACCTTTTGTCAAAATATTCTTGCCAGAGTTTCAAACAATCATCTTTAATAATTTTACGGTAATCTGAGTATAATGGAGTGATAAATAATGGTATACCATCGCCAATTGCTTGTTTTGCTAAATTATCTACCCTTTCGTTTTCTATAAGTTGGATATGAGATGGAATCCACTGTAATATGACTATTTTAGAATGTAATTGAAGCTCATGTAAAAGTTGTAAAATTGTGTAGGCTATCGGATTACCTCGCAAAGACGAGGTACACCGAGCCAAATGCTGGATGGAACTTTTGGAATCTGTTAAAATTACAAATTTATCTTTGTTAATAGAGCGAATATATGACAATGCTTCAGCAATGGCAATTAACTCAATATGCATTATACTGATTCTTGAACTAATACTGAGCTTTACATGTACGTCATATTCAGGGTCAAGAAAAGCTGCACCTCCTCCAGTACTATCTTTTGAACCATCAGTATAGATTTTGTGATAATCGAAATATTCTTTATTAATCATCCGGGTGCTTTCTTGCCTAAGGAAGTCACTGTCAAGGTAACGTTTTGCCCTAGTAATTAGCGGAACAATTATTCTACAATTTTGATTTATATCAATATTAGCAACCCAGGTGTCCAAAGAAAACATTTCAAGAACTGTTGCAGAATGTATGGGGAAATCCTTCATTATATTATGAACCAACAATATTAAAGGTGGCTTTCGTATTCTAAAATATCTGTTATTATTTGGTGAGTTAAAAGATTCACAAATTATGATACTATGTTTGTCCGAAATAGATTTGACTTTTAGATAAAACTTTCCAGCGAGATATTTTCTACGAATATACAATGGCGGCAAAGCAAGTTCATTCTCCATAACATGGATGGGAGTGCTACGTATGAATCCACCTATTACCCTCATAGCTAAATTTTGAACACGATCTAATTTTACTAAATTGCATTTATAACTACAGTCATAAATAAAACTTGCGTAGTCTATTCTACTGCGAATTAATGATATATATAACTGTCGTAAATGTTTTGGATGAACACCCCATCCTGCTCCCGCCAAAATTTTTAGAATCTTTAAAAATTTCGATACCTTCTCAACAGTCTCGTTAATATGCTTACCCCATCGTAACGATTGATCAAGCCACAACCCCAGATATTTAACGTTGTTTACAACAGGTAAGTTATTGCCATTTATTTTTAAGTTTACTGTTTGTCTGCAGATACCTCTTCTAAATATACAAACTTTTGATTTGTTCGGTGAGATTTCTAAACCTAATTTTCTTAACTTATCATTAATAGCATCTAGAGCAGATTGCATATCTTTCACAATATTTTTAATATCTTTATCAGATTTAAACAATACAAAATCATCAGCGTATTGTGATATATCGACATTTTGAAAAGTATTACATATATTGAAAGTAGCGACATTGAAATGCAAAGGCGAAAGTGGATCTCTTTGGGCAAGACCGCATCCAGTGTTTCGACGATATTCACAATCATCAACTAATATTTTGAGATGTCGTGTTTTGAGAAAATTCCATAAGTACATACAAATCCTCTCACCTACGTCTAGTTGATCTAATATTTCTAACAATTTATAGATATCTATATTATTGTATGCACTGTTAACATCTATAAAACAGCCAATGGATGTGTAATTTTTACAAAATCCTAACTGAATGTTGCTGGTTAGCCTATTTAGATTATCCAGACATGAACGACCTTTACGGAATCCAGTCGTTTTATCAGAAAATATATTTTTATTTTCCAAGTACCATTCGAGCCTTTTATTTAAAATAGAATGAAAAATTTTACACATACAAGTTATTAATGAAATCGAACTTCATGCTGAAGTAGTATTTGTTTCACGGCCGGATTTTGGAATGGCAATAATTGAAATATTTCGCCCTTGTTCTGGTACAATCCCATAAGTATATATTTTATTGTAAATATTAACTAACCACGATTTTCCTATATCTGGAAGATTTCTTATCATTGAGAATGAAATATCATCGAAACCCGGTGCTGTATCTTTGTTTTTAATTGCTATTCTCTAACTCATAAATAGTTATAGGAGATTCTAGTTTTGTGTTTTTAAAATAAAATTCAGGCTTATGTGGCATAACATAATCTGGGGCCATATCACAGAGCAACCGTTTAGCCATATCTGGAGATATTCTTTGTCTATTACTTTTATAGCCTTTAACCCATCTCATGCGTTGCCACATTGCCTGGACAGAAGTAGTATTGTCCACAGATGTACAAAATTCTTGCCAGGCCTTACACTTTGCATTACGTATTAATCGTTGTGATTCGCGTATTTTGCTTTTCAGTGTTTCATAATTTTGTGGAATAGGGTTACGTCTGAACTTAGCCAGTGCCAGACGTCTATCGGCTACTGATTTAGATAAATCACTGTTCCAATAAGGTTTTGGTTTGAACTTATCACTAACATTTTGAGGTATTGTCCTGATTGGGATGTTGGCGGAAGCCGCATTCTGTATAACATTTCAAACATATCATACTGTGTTTGAGTATCTTGAGAGATAGATACGTTATCTAAATTGTTCTCTATAAATGATTTGTAACCAATCCAATTAGCTTTACTGAAGTCCCTTTTTTTAAAACTTAAGCCAGATACATTTATTTCAGTTGTTAATTTAATAATTAAATGATCACTGCCTAAAGATTCGGTAGTTACGTTCCATTTAAATTTTAAAGCTAAATCTGAGGATATACACGAAATATCTGGTGATGACTGTTGCAAACGGCTATTAACAATTTTGATGCGTGTGGGACTACAGTCATTGAGTGAAACAAAATTATTTTCCAACATCGAATCGAATAATTGTAATCCTCTTGAGTCTGTCTTGTATGACCAATTACAGTGATGTCCATTAAAATCACCTAATATTATGGTTTTGCAATTGGCAACTGTTAGGTTAATCCCAAGGAGAGACGATAACTTAGCATTCCACGCGGGTGCTCGGTCTATCGCGTTGCAGAGAAGAGAGCCAAGAGCGGTGCCTGGGGCTTATGACCCAGGTGCAGGTTTAAGTAGCTACTTTATAATGCATTAACATTCACCTTCACCACCCCGGCTCCTCTCTCTGCCTAACCATAATTAATAATTATTTAATACGATTCCGTAAGTGAAGAAACTTAAACGTAAACAAATGGTCACAGCACTCACAGCAGTTCACTGGTTTTCAAAACTCAATGCCCTAACCGTCAAACGTTCGAATCACGAAATCACAGATTAGAGAGAATATATCTCAAGCAGCAGACTAAGTTTCTGACTGCCAGCGCCACCCGCGGCGCCGCCGGTGAGAACTAAAAGTTGCCATTTGCAAGTTCCCTAACAGACGGCCTTCCTGATTTCGGAATGACCCCATTCCGACCCGTCTCGGCCATTCGAACGTTAGACGTGTCCACACGATATCTTTTTATCACATACATAATTGTAACTGTCGTTCTAATCTAATTAAAATGAGACAATAAAGTAAAAGGTGAAAAATCTCAGAGGCTATTTAATTTTCTCCTACAAAATAATTCCCCAATCTAGACTTAAAGAAAAAATCGATATTAATAATCTAACTAAGCATGATTAACTCTCCTATCCTAATCTACACTATTATTATAAAGAGGAAAGATTTGTATGTATGCATGTAGTGAACAAACTCAAAAACTACTGGACCGATTTCAAATCTCTTTCACCATTAGAATACTACATTGATTGACCCTGATTAACATAGGCCACAAAACCATGTTTCCTACGGGAAAATACAAAACTGTCACGGGAAAACAAAAACAATGCGGGCGAAGCCGCGTAAAGTAAAGCTAGTTTTAGATGATTACGACAAAATAGTTTGTCCTTTCTTGGACATTATTATACGGTAGATAATACTAGTCATTACTGAGCATAGGTACATAATTATAAGACTGCCAATAATGAATTATTACAGAATTGTCATTGGTAGGTACTCCGTGATTAAAATTATTTGATATCCTAAAATATTATTTTATATCGTCGAATCAGCGGAATATAATTATCAAAATAGCATGACAAATCCCTCTGTCCAATGAACCAGAGTCGACTGTTTCTCTGCCAATATTTATCCGAAACCACCCATTCTGGACATCCCCTAGCTGACAAGAAAAAAATGGGCGCAAGAAACCTATTAGCTCTAGCAGGAATGTACAGGCATATACAAAACACCATGTCGATACCATACACAGCAACATTTGTATAGGCAAATAAATAGTTACATACATTATAACGAATAATATCTACATATTAACACAAGGCATTAGCATCACTCAAATAATCGTTGAGTTCATAATAAGTAACCATTATTTAATTGTTGGAACGGTAAGTTTACCTTTATCCCTTATACATAAATGGGATTTTTTTGGAAATTGGTATCAAATGTATTATAATATTTTATAAACATAAATCAAATTTTCATAAATTCACTGTCCCTGCTCGTAAATTATAAATAGCGCGAACCGCTCTTTTTGAAGTATAAAAATACCCTCTATACTAGCAGACGATCCCCATAGTGGTATTCCACGACATGACACTGTGAAAACAACCAAAGTAAATCAATCTTGCCGTTTCATCATCTAAGTCTGTTTGCCAAGGACTCAATATGTGGATCCCACTGCAATCTAGATTCTAGTACAAAATATAGTGAAATCGATGCATTCACCAATTTTGATTATTCATTTACACAATAGTATCTACTATTTTTGAATAAATAAGACTCAATAAATCTAATTGTTTCTTCAGAAACTCCATAATGCTTGAGTTTATATAAAAGTTTGGTTGGACCAACGTAGTCAAAACCCTTTGATAGGTCACAAAATATACCAATTAATACATCTTGTTTACACTACCAAGCAGCAAAAATGTTTTCAAGAGCTGCAACTCCAGCATCTGTAGTGCAACGACCTTAGGCAATGCCAAATTGGTTCATATGTAAAATGTGTGTTACTTGAGAAATGATCAATTCACTGATTACATTTTTTTTATTTTTCCTAAGAGCTGGTAGAATCGAAATCGATCGATAATTTAAAGAATCATTTTCATTTCACCCAAATAGGGGTATTAACTTGCCATTCTTCACGAGATCGGGGAAGGCAGATCATCGAAACCCTTTTTTGAATATAAAAGCAAGTTGCGGGGCAAGTTCTTTTAGTGCAGATTCAATTATATTGGTCGAAATACCCCTAAGGTCTTCAGTTTTTTTTTCTAAAAAATATTTTCATAGCAGTGTAAGCATCAGCGTGACAAAAATGAAAATATTGGTTCACCCCTTCTACACTTTGTCCCAAAAGAGCTACAGCCTCATTGGGACACGAGTTCAGACTACTTGTAGTTTCTATGAGTACTTATATATGAGAAAAAAGTCCTGAAACGCGTTGGTAACTGCATTGTCTGATTTAATCGTTTATTGTTATTGATTACTAATGAGAAAGAATTCACAGTGCTTTTGGGTCTACCCGTCTCTCGGTTATAATGACATTCCAGGTGGTTTTTATTTTAGTTTTACATAAACTGATTTTACTTACTTATGTATACATAGGTATTTTACTTATGTAAGTAGCTTTTGTGGACATGCACACTTATAATTTCTGACAAAATTCACGAAGAAGGGCTCATTGGTGGTTACTTTTAATAATTATTATTTTAAAAAAACTTTTTTTTTAATACATGCTTTTAGTACTCATCAATAAGAATCAAACGAGCCCAAACTCGATGCGGTTGTGTCGTTTTATTGCGTTATTCTTATGTCATCATAATATTGCACTGTCACGCGTTATACAAATACGCGTGCAAAACTTCAGCACAATCGGAAACCGGGAAACGGATCAAATCCAACTTGTAAGATTTTAATACAGACACCAGGACAGGTGAAATTAAATAAAAATAAAAGTCTGCAATGAGTATAATTCAAATAGTTTTCTACGACTTTTATATACTATACCTGGCGGAGCCCAATCACACAATTTTTTTCATTTTCGACTTTGATTACTTTTTTTTGATAAATCATTGCATTCATCTTTAACTACATGAAATAACTTATTATACAGATTATTGGCGTTCATCTTCCTGAATGCCAAATTTGTAGTTTAACTTATAACATTTCTTGTGAATTCCTTTATGCCGCGTTTATTTTTTTTTTATAGGTCTACAAATAATCTCACGTATAGAACAAATACTCGTATGATGGTGCTCATTCGAGGCTAGTCGTCCGCTATGATCAGAGTTAATACAATTTCTACTTAACTTATACATTACAATTACAGAAGATGCTGTCTAAGCAAGTATCAGATGCTTCTGTAATTCGGGTTGGTTTTTGAATTACATAATTCATGTTAAATGATTTGAATAAGTAAATGAATCTACTAGATAGTACTTCATAGACCTATTAATTGACGAAAAAATCAATAAGTAAAAGCAGAAGGGAAATATCAAGTAAAATTATAACAATTAAATTTTAAAAAAGGATCTAGATATTTGTGATTCCTTTAAAATATTTATATTAAAATCCCCACAAACAAGATTTTTCATTTTTTTTTGCATGTTATTCTTAAGGCATCTTCCAAAGTGGACTCCAACTCTGAATAATTTCTAGAGGGGGGGTCTGTACCTACACACAAATTATATTGGAATGATCAAGTACACACGAGGTAACTCAATAGTTCGTTCAGCAGAGATTACAACTGTCTTTTCCTTATTCTCCCCTGTCAAGATTAAAAGAAAAAGAGAACACCGTGACGTGACGATAATAAAATTAAATTAGATCATTATAACTTAAAAATTGGTGCGACAATCCCTACGCAATGACCATTAAGATTTATAACCACATACCATTACTGAGAAATACAAGAAACAATAGTAGATTATGCACCAAGGGATTAAAGCAGTGTCTAACGTCACGGGCGCCATATTGAACCCCGAGCGTAACGAGGGACTCTAGAGTTAACTCCTGAGCGTAGCGAGGGAGTTAAAATTTAACTCCTGAGCGAAGCGAGGGAGTTATGTAGAGTCCTAAGTGAAGCGAGGGGATCAAGTCGTCTAAGACGAAGACACTGCTTTATTCCAGAGGTGAATACTCTACTTTTCATACTATCTGCGAGACAATAAATATAGGGCTTTATAACCTATTACTTATGTGGTAATTTTCATCATAAACACTGTTATATTATCATTATGACTATAACTATGGTTAAAATTGTCACATTATCATGAAAACCATAAAAAAAAGATTTGTTATTCTCAAGCACAAACACGTCACGCAATAGTTTTATCTTAAGTAAAGCTTGAAACATTATAAAAACTTAAAACATATTAATTATAATATGTATAATAAGTATGAACTTAGTCTACCCACCGATTATACGATTATACGATACGATCAGCTGCTGGACCCTGTCAATGACCTTTAGTAGCACGCAGGACGAATGTTAATTTGTTAACAATAAAATGTTATCAAATTTTCTTTTGTGACTCAACTTCGTGATATACTTACTCGTATTTACTTTTAGAACACCAATTACTTATTAGACACAACTATCGAAATAAATCTCAAATAGTCGACAGCCTATTGAATTGACCCCAAATAAAAAAAAAGCTGAAGCACCTGGACTTTTACTTACGTTTTTTAACTTTATTAATAATACACTGAATAGACTTCTAAAAAGACTGTATTGATGCCACAAAGCACATTTCACAAAGCACTTAACGTAAGCAACAAGACATTCCAATTTTGAAATAGGTTCATAATGGCGTTGGCGGCAAAATTTTAGCGATGCAAACAATATGCAACGGAATATAGTTACTGCACATTATGGAACAAATTGTAGAAACATTGTTTATTTTTAAATATGCCGCGTAATGTTTAAAAATGAAAGCTTTTAGCTCGTTAGTGTTCTTGCTTTACTTTGCTTTTTATTCGTTTGTATCGATAGCTTATGGTGGCCGTCAAAAGATGGCGCTTTTAGCATAAAAACTATTTTATTTAATAAAAAATAAAGTGAAGTGTTATTGTTTATTTTAGTTTGCACTATTATGTAGGTAAATATTTTATAATTTTGGTAAAGAAATTATGTATTAAGATTTTATAAAAACATTATTTACACAGGTAGAACGTCTATTTGTCTCTAGTACGCTACTGCTGTATGGGCGTAGAACCTTTGCCTTCCTAAGCTAGCATCTAAGCTAAATTTTCATACAAATTTTATGTTCCAAATTTAAAACACTTTAATCCCTTGGGAGTTTCATACAACATTATATCCCCGGGGATATAATGGCTTGCTTTACGTTGAAGTTAAGAGGGTTATAATTGTACATTGTCGAGCAGGTGGTATGAAAAACAATTTAATGCACTTTTAAAGAAGTACCTCTGTGACAAATGTTATTACAACTTAGACGATTTTTTTAAGGATAAATTTATTTTGAATTTTATAATTTATGTTAAACAGGAATTCATATTAAATGTGATGTATTGTTCTATATTTTAATGAAATTATATTTTAATGGAATGACACTATAATAAAATGAAATTTCCAATTATTGTATATTTTCATGAAATTATATAATACTTTTTTTTATCATAATTATAAAATAAATTAAAATTAGGATTAGGTACTTATCATTAAAAAGTACAATAATTAAATAATGTATGCCATCCTCAACAAATTGCTATGCCCTTGCAAGGGCGTCACATATCCATGTACCTAAGTAACCATTTGTACTCAAAATACCTAAATGCATTATGTGCTTTGCAATTAAATATTTGCAAATAAATGCATTATGTGCTTTGCTATTATTATTTAATTGGATGTCATTTTGCAAAACTTATATGGGATCCATCTCCGATTGCAGATTTTTTTAGTGAACGAACTCACAATCTTATCTAAACTATCATTAACAAAACTAACTATTATCCTATTATATAAACTAATCAACAATTCATGTTTTTTTTATGCTCTGTAATACAAAGTAAATCCTTTTAAAGTAAGTCTTTACCAGAAAATCTTTAAATATATTTTGATGGACAATCCCTAAATATCGATGCTTATTTTTGGTCAATACCCGGCCAGAGATTACCTCTATTGTCTGATTATCAAATTTAGATTACTTGGAACTTGTTTCAAGACATCATGTTGCTCAATAAAAGCATTGTCAACGTGAGATTTAATAGCCAAGTTCTTGGCTAAGCTATATTTTATAGCCATGGTTTTTTTTTAAAGAACATTGATAAATATAATCTATCTTCTTTCAAATAAGCTTTGTCTCGGACACATGTCAGTTTATTAAAATCAATAGCATGGATTTTTTCCGAATAATTTGTCATTAAATCTAATATCAAATTAAGTTTATACCTAATAATATTTTTATTTTGTGTTAAATGATTTATGATACGGAAGGGAAAACACTCTACATGCAATATCATGGAAATGTGAGCCAGGCATAAAATAATTTATTTAATCCCAATTTATTATTCAATAGCTGGCTCTTACCTTTGTCAATATCATCACAAAAAATTAACTTTTTTTTTTGCCTCGACAGTGACCTCTCTGAACATTAAAACTTTATTGGTCATTGACTAGTGGTTGACAGACATTGTTTTTAATATGGGCGGAGGATGTATGATGGGTGCATTGTTACTGTTTTCTGACACTACATTCTGCTATTGAATCATTCCCACTTGAGGCCAAAAATTGTTTGTCAAGCAAAGATTGATAGTGGTCCTCGTTATGCTAACAGAGTGTGCCTATAGCAATAGACTGGATGTGCATTTTAATATCATTTTGTGCAGCGTGATAGTTTTCATAAGTAGCTGAGAATGAATGGTGTAAATTATTTACGCTATTATTGATGTGTTCAATGTTCCTATCATACATACTCCTGCTGTGTCTCAATTTGCTTTTACAAGCGTCATCATATGTATTGTATCTATTATGTGATGTGATGTGATTGAGTGCTGCAGCTGATGTCGCTCCTCAAGTGCTTCCTTATATTTTGTCATCCAACTCGCAGAGTTCACACATCGACCGAGTTCGTAGATAAATGAATATAACTTTGAGTGAATACTTGTACAGACTTATCTGCACACAAAAAGACAATATTATTAAATATTATTAAAATACAAAGTTTGAATATATGTTATTATTATTTAACATAATAATATATTGTATAGTTTATATTATTTACGAGTATTTGGATATTATAAGACAGTTTAGTTCACATGTATTGTAAGTACCGCTTGAGCTCCGGCCTACCTTTCACATAAAATATGAGCACCGTTTGCTCTTCGGCATCCTTCACATATACATGATGACATTACTTGCATTTACATTGACCACAGTTAGTTCACATGTATTGTGAGCACCGCTTGAGCACCATTTGCTCTTCGGCATCATTTACATATACATGATTACATTACCTGCATTTACATTGACCACACAATTAGTTCACATGTATTGTGAGCACCGCTTGAGCACCGTTTGCTCTTCGGCATCCTTCACATATACATGATTATATCACCTGTATTTGCATTGATCAAACAAAACAATATCTGCTATATCTAGATATATTAAGGTGAGAACCGCTTGTGTTTCGACATCCCTTTCACAATTATGTGAGCATCGCTTGCACTTCGGTTCGGTATACCTTTTCACATATACATAATTAGGTATATCACCTGCATTTACTTTGATCACACAAACAATATTTTCCATATCTAGATATATTGAGGTGAGAAGCGCTTGTGCTTCGGCATCCCTTTCACGACTATGTGAGCACCGCTTGCACTTCGCTATACCTTTTGCCTCTATTAATTATTCTTTAATATCGCATACATGTACAAGGTACTTATGGTGATCCTTTCCTTAATAATAATTAAGGAGAGGCGTAGTTCTTATTTCAAATTATTTATGTTTTATCAATCTCCTATTATATATTTCCATTTCTATATAACTTATCCTGTAATACAAGTAATGGTAAGGAATTTGGTGGAGGATTCTTTGGAATGTCATTGTCTATAAATATAAGTCAAAATTGGTTGGGTCAATACACAAATCAGCTAAGTAATTAATCAATTGTTATTTTGGGCAGTTGTCATTAGTCTTAATCTAAATCTCATCACTGCTACTTTCCGTGGCTTCATCACTTTCACTATCAACATTAATTTCATTAAATGTAATCCACTGTTTGAGCTGATCACTCAGCTGAATATATGCTTTTATAAGTACGTTTTCTGAAACCTGGTATACTAGTAATCTCGTATCTGTAATTATTCAAGATTGTTGTAAATTGAAATGGACCTTGATACTTTTGATCTAGTTTTCATACTTTTCTCATCAGTGGGTAAACAGTGATTTGGTGTCATGACTAGGTTACCTTTAGTTAAAAACTTTGTTGGGGATCCACACATAGTAAGTTCACGGCCTGCATGAATTTCACATAACAGTAGATATAAACATCTATATCACAACATTATTTAAATTTTACAGATCTAATCATGCATAAATTTTATAAGTAAACCGTAAAAGAAAATAATTGCTGAAAGTAACCGAGGAAACACCCTGACTCCAAGGCCCCATACAACCCTTTGGAGATTATGGGTGTGAGTGCATGTATATTGTAATCATAAGAGAGCCAAAAATAAACCATACGTGGAATTCATACAAAACATGCGTTATTTTTGTATGAAAATTTGTAGTAGTATGTATTAACTTCTTCTTTTAATTTGTATGTATTTATTAACTAGGTAAGTATAGGAAATAAATTATATTTTATTAATATAGACTTGCATTAAAAAATTATCTATTCATTATGCATGTTTATGGTTATCTGTATGTTTCTGTAGTCAGTCACTACCATCACAAAGTTTTTTTTCACCCAATGGTTTTCTATAAGATATTGCGTAGTACGGAAAAGACCACTTTTTCTTGCATTCAACATGGAACCTCTTGGCCTTCATCTCTCCTGAAAGTAGGTGATGAAAATACCGAAGGAGGAAGCAAACTTCACCTGAACTCCTCAGCAATTGAGGGACTGGCTATCTTACCTCTAGTTATCGAAACACAGCAATACTATTAACATCGCCATTATGGCGGCAAACTTGGTGAGACGGTGGTAGCTAGCCAGGCGGGCTCAGAAGAAGCCCTACCACCAACCAAACTGAGCACAAAAAATTCTGCCCCTATGAGGAATCGAACCCCAGACCTCCCGATCAACACCCGGTGGTCTCAACCACTAGACCATGGAGGCGGCGAATTATTCCGTTTAAGATATCAATTTAAATTACTATCACTATAACTACGCTTAGTTTACATAAAGTTGAGTTGATATTACTGATTCTTATATTTAAATAGGGTGGATATAATAAATTATTTTGAACTGTAATTATAAAAATCATTAAGATCATATGAGTATTTCTCAGAAAGCCAATATTTTAATTTTCTTATGTATAGAATACACCTTTGCATTTTTTTAAAATATCAAATTATATCAATAATATATTTTATAGCCATAATGCCTAGCAATGGGCTGCCCAATGCCCATATGCCCAATGTACATTATAAATATATGTATGCGTTCCTACAGAAACAAACTGTAACCTAAACCTATTATTAAAAGAGTGGAATAGAAATTCATACATGGGTATAGCTGTCATTTCCACTGGTTCGATCATGATCAAACAACAAAATGTTCTTATCATAAAAGTTGGTGATATGAGGGTAGATAGGTAATGAATAGGCAGGTAATAATAAATACCTAGTAGGTAATAAAAGTTGTCAGTATAATCAGTCGCGAAAGTTATGTATGTACTATGTACACAGGCAGGTAAACAATATGTGATTCAAATGGCGTATGGGAATTGTTCTGCTATGTCATTATGATTAAATACACTAATAATAGTGTTTTACTTTATCATTATTATTTGCAATTGCTGACTTACCGATGGGCGTTGATTAACTCACTTGTCACTTCTGATTGTTACGTTAATCCCAAGGAGAGACGATAACTTAGCATTCCACGCGGGTGCTCGGTCTATCGCGTTGCAGAGAAGAGAGCCAAGAGCGGTGCCTGGGGCTTATGACCCAGGTGCAGGTTTAAGTAGCTACTTTATAATGCATTAACATTCACCTTCACCACCCCGGCTCCTCTCTCTGCCTAACCATAATTAATAATTATTTAATACGATTCCGTAAGTGAAGAAACTTAAACGTAAACAAATGGTCACAGCACTCACAGCAGTTCACTGGTTTTCAAAACTCAATGCCCTAACCGTCAAACATTCGAATCACGAAATCACAGATTAGAGAGAATATATCTCAAGCAGCAGACTAAGTTTCTGACTGCCAGCGCCACCCGCGGCGCCGCCGGTGAGAACTAAAAGTTGCCATTTGCAAGTTCCCTAACACAACTGAAAAAATTTGATCCCAATCTCTTTGTGTTGTGCGAACACTAGATGGACAATAAATAGATAAAATATTTTCAATGTCTTGGCAATTAAATACTTTGACAAAACAGACATCAATGCCTGGATTCACATTCTGTACTGTACATTGTATTGCTCTTATAGAGTGATGGGTTAAAATTGCAACTCCTCCATAGCCATCGCTTCGATCTGACCGGTATATATTATAACCTGATAGAGTTAAGTTGTCTTCTAATTCAAGCCAAGTTTCACTTAAAGCAGCTATGTGAATTTTATCCTGCGTCAAATACTGACTTAGTAAAAGTGATTTAGGTCTGATGCTTTGTGCGTTCCATTGCATTATATTCAGTCGAGCAATTTTATTAATGTTAGCCATTTATAATTTTTTTAATACTGGTGACATTCGACAAGTATTTAAAAATATTTTAATGGTCCACTCAGCAATTGACTTCAAACATACTTGTATTTTATTTTCTAATGACTTTTTTGAAATAATTATATTTTTTAATTTTTGTAGTAGTTCCATTAGCGATGAGTTATGCTTATCTTTGTCTTTCGTATTTTCTTCTTGATGGTACTCGTTTTCAGATTTAGTTGTTTGATCATCCGATATGTGTGATGTGTCTGAACTGTAGTTAGAAAAATCTGCATGGTACTGTTCATTGTTGTTTTGTTTATGTTGCTTTTTGTGTCGTTTATTTAGATCTTTTTTTGCACAGCTCACTTTTATTCTACTTTTAGATGCCTTGATGAAAGGGTTTACTTTGTCTGCATATGTAGTTTGATTAGAATTAATTGTCTCTAGTCGGTAACTGTTATCCTTTATCTTCTCATTGCGGTTAACTATAGTTGGAAGTATAGGAGACGGTGGCATACATAGTAAAACTGCTTTTCGGTAGGAACAATTATGCTCGGACATAAGTTCTCGAATCTTTTTTTCTCTAAGATAGTGAAGGCAAATTTTGTCTAAAGCCATATGGTTTTTCAAACAATTACTGCATTTAAAGGTAATTACATCACAGTTGGCATGATTATTAATGGTTAAACAAACTTACCTTTGTGATGTTTGACCATAATTATACGAGACGTTGCATCCGAAGCAGACAATTTTTTTAGCAGGGCACATCTTATGCGTGTGGCCATATTTCCAACATCTAGAGCATTGCGTCACAGGAAATGTATATTTCTCAACTTTTACTCGCATACCATATATGTATATGTAAGTAGGTAATGAAGCTCCTTCAAAACAAATGCGTATTGTTTCACTGGATACCCATCCACTTGAATTACTCTCTTGTGTATTTAAATCCATTTCTCTGTTTCTGCGATTAAGACGTTTTGCGTTAATTATCGTCATATCACAGGAAACATTCTCTAAAAAATCATCCATTGATAAATCCATATCTATGTTTTTGACAATCCCGTATGAAACATTTACATCTAAGGTTTTTTGGCATCGCCATCCCATTTCTATAAAAGTGGTACAAGTCATGAACTTTTTAACGTGTATCTCTCTGTTAAATGTTAAAAGTAATTTATATGGATTTACATATTTGACTTTTAGGATACCGGAAATATGTTCATCCCGTAATAATTTTGCTAAAGAGAACTGCTTAGGAAAATGTTCTTTACTTGTTACACATACTTCTATGTTGTTTTCGGTATCACTTGCATTCACGTGTGTAGTACTCTTTACAATTTTTTTGCCTCTCCCGGTAACCGTAGACCAACTACCTGACGAATCCTCATCTCTAATTCTTTTTCTGTTCGATATGTTGTCCTCACGTTCCATAGTCATCACTTGTGATGACTCCTCGACACTAGATATGGTGCACTCAGATTCATTTAAACGCGGATCCCGTGGTGTTGTAAGTGTATTGTTCGAGTCTATATAACATTGCTCGTCCATCGTAAATAATAATTACAGCAAAAGAAATGCGCGCGGCAACAGCGAGCGGCGATCGGCCGCTCGCTATTGTTTAGTTAGAACCGGTTAAGTAAGTCGCTCGCTGCTTCGTTTACGCGGCTAGCTAGTACAAAGCGCGAACGCACACTCGAAAATTAAACTTAATACCGAGAAATAAGGTAACAATGACGGGTTAAGGTACTTTTGTTAATGCTCGCCCCAGTATCCGTCAGAACTACATAAATTTTGACGAGTATTAGGCAAAACAGGCATAAGCGAACACCAATGAATGTCACATGCAATAAAAAAATTAATTCTCAAGATTTAGCACTAATTAATAGGTATAGTGTTAGAAAATGTATTATACTATTATTAAAAAACAAACACACTTACCGTATAAATATCTGAAGCGGTATATTATGTAAAAAATAGGAGCCGGTTGTTGCTCAGTTTAGTTGCCAAACTATACCTATTACAGATTTTTTTCTGAGCGCACACTTTTAGCACCTCGAATTTTTGACACAATTACAATTTTAATGCAGTGTTGCAAATATAATAAAACATTATAGTACTGTGATTGTATTTCAATCACAATTCTATCATTTACGGTTGGTAGAAATTTTATAAGCCCCTTTTAAAGTGTACCTGACGAGTATTGGGACACTGACGAGTACACCAGCGTTTACCTTAGCCCTTGCTGGTTCTTTCCAGTACAAGGTCTCCCGCCGTAGACTTGAACCAATGGCGTAGCTGCTTTGACGTTCAAAAGAGATTGTAACAATCCAATTTGAATAAAAGATATTGAATTTGAATTTGATATAATAATAATGATGTAGTGATATATATACATTTAAATACATATACATACATTTAATATGTACTTACATATAATACATGCATATAATATACATATATACCTAATACATATAATAAAGATAAGGATTGTTTTATAAAATATGCGGTCTCAGTACATATTCTTGAATAAGTCTTCTGTATTATCATAACATCTAGTCATCAACCATTCACGCAAAAGTGTCTTAGCCTTATATAAAGAATACTTCGTAATGTCACACTGTTTTATGACTCTGTTATATATAAATACGATTCTCCGCGACAAGGCCAAATCGGTTTGCAAATTTGGACGCTGTGGCGGGTACAATTAATTTAAACACGCGTTTTTGTTGCAACGCTTCATGCTGATCTGTTATTAAAAGTCTTTTATGAGCCTTCAGAACCAATTTCAGGACGTATAGTTGACGTACAGTCAGAACCTGACTATCTTTATAAAGTTTGACAGTGGGGTATCGGAACGGCTTTTGCAACATTACTTTTAGTACCGACCGCTGTGCTCGTTCCAACTCGATAATAGAAGTTTTAGCAGCACCTCCCCAGCAGGAGATACAGTACTCGAGCAATGATTGACAGAGGGCGTAGTAAACAGTTTTCAGGGTTTCTTGGGATCCCGCATTCCTTAGTTGACGCATTATGTGCACAATTTTTCGTATTCGACCCGACAGTAAAGAAATGTGCTGTTTGAAATTAAGATTTTGGTCTACCTGAATGCCTAGATATTTGATAACATTTGTGCCCTGTATAGTATTGCAGTCGCAGACGTTTTGGTTGTCCGAGCACAGATGTATCTTCAGTTCTTTTTGCAGTGGAGGGGCTGTTTTTAGAGTTTTATGAAAGCACAAAAACTTTGTTTTATCGGTATTCAAAGTAAGCAAGTTATTTTGAAGCCAAATAGCAATTTCAGACAGTCCATGTTCTGCGATAGAAAATACTTCAGCCCAGGTTTTCCCGTGGTATATAATGGCAGTATCATCTGCATAACATATTATTTCAGTATTTGATGACTGAAGTTCATTAATGTCATTTAGATACAATAGGAAGAGTGACTCTTTTGCATCATTTGTATTAGGTACGTGGAGTAGACCTACAGGCTCCTTAATTAAGGTAGATAGATGACATATTGTCATGATTTTCTAAAATTATAAGTATTGCTATCGATTCTATACTACTTATCGCTGCACCTTATTGAAATATAGCTCAATAAATTAACGCAATCATTAATCGGAGTTGTTCCAATAAAATAAATAATGCCTAGTTAATGTTACTTAATAAGAAATAATTAAAATGGCAACACGGAGGATGGTTAGGCGTTGAACGGTAGGAAAAAGAAAACTATTTAAGTAAGAAGAGGGTAGGTTATAATCGGGGCAAGCAGCTGACAGGAGTTAGACGGGACACGGATTCATTCTGACCGCGGCAGCCGAAGTGAAGATACGAGGAGGAACAGGCAGTACCTACGGAGCGTGGCGAAGTGTTCCAATAAGCTTATAATAGTCAGAAGTGTCTAATCCACACCCACAGAATTTACTTGTGCATGTAAGTACTACAAATGTTTTCCCTTGATACAGTTATGAAAGTAATGTTGAGCGAGTAATTTTTAGTAAGAAGTCATAATATAAAAAAAACAGCATTTGAAACCGAGCTAAGCAGTTAATTAAAATAAGTGAAGTGTTTGTTCTATTGGTATTTGATCAAAGCAAACACGACTTTTTAAAAACCTTGATATTAAGCATGTGTTTGAACTTAAGCACGATGTACAATTTCATCTGAAATGCTTAAAAGTATTAATGTAATTCGGCTTCGTGCATTCAATACAATATTTTCAATAAAAATTAGTCACAGGTAACATTCCACTGAATGAAATTTACAGATTTGTTTTCCATTTTATCAATTATTATCATTGATTAAAACCACGTGGTGAAATAAGACTTGTGTGCTCGGTGTCTAAAAAAAAGGATGTTCCGTGATTCAATATAATGATGTGTTCTTTGTTTTTTTTACTTTTTATAATATTTTTTTAAATAAAAGGCCACGTGGTGATATCGGGTTTAATAGGTTGTTAACATTTGAAGGTTCGGTATCATTTTCTAAATTAAAAGAAAAACCTAGTGCAGTGATCTGATTTAGCGAATTCCACTATTTTTTCTCTCTCGCTAATGATTTTTTTTCTTTTCTTTTTCTTCAAAATTTTCTCAATTATTATTGATTTAAGCAACGTGGAATAGGATTTGCGTGCTCAATGTGATAAAAAAGGGCACGTGGTGATATGAGACTTAGTAGGTTATTAGGACGTGTAGGCTAATGACGATTATTCAAATAATAAAAAAACCGTTATGATTTGATTAAGCGAATTCCACTGTTTTTCCCCTATTTTGGAATTTGACTTTTTTCCAATATGAATTTTGGTTAAAATATCGAATTAAAAAAAAAGTACCACGTGTGTGATAAGCGTTAGTTACTTTTTCCTCTCTTTGGACTTTGCAAAAAAAAAATTTTTTTTTACTGAATGTATTATTTTTGTTATGATATCAATTCGATCGTGAGGTGTGTCAACCGAAGAATTGACAATAATCAAAATTGTGAGACTACATGAAAATGTTAAACATAAAAAAAAAATTATTAATAACTTGTTAAAAATTTTTTGCCTATAAAATAATAAAAAAATTATGTAGTTGAAAACAAAATATATTTTGGATATTGAAAAAATTCGGAATAAAAAAAAAATGATGGAAAAAATACTTGAATTAAAAAAAAAAGTTAGTAAAATAATGAAAAAATTATTTAACGAAAAAAATATGTTGGGAGCTTAAAAAAAATTATCGGTCTAAAAAAATGTTTATGATAAAAAAATATAATGGAAAGTATTATTTAATAACAAAAAAAAATTGTATTTATTTGTGGATAACATTTTCGGAGTAAAAAAATATATATTAAAAAAAAAATTTTTTTAGGTTCCAAAAATTAAAAAAAAAAATTTTTTGTTATACAATTTTTAGGAAATGAAATTTAAAAAAAAAATTTTTTTCTTTTTGATATTTAATTTTGATGTTTTAGTTTTGTACACGCGAGAGTGCGTGTGTGCGTCATTAATGAGATTTGAACACGTGAGCGTGTGTGGTTGACGTGAGAGTGCGTCATTGATGAGATTTGAACACGTGAGCGTGTGTGGTTGACGTGAGAGTGCGTCATTGATGAGATTTGAACACGTGAGCGTGTGTGGTTGACGTGAGAATGCGTCATTGATGAGATTTGAACACGTGAGCGTGTGTGGTGTAGTGAGAGTGCGCCAATGATGAGATTCTAACACGTGAGCGTGTGTGGTTGACGTGAGAGTGCGTCGTTGATGAGATTTGAACACATGAGAGTAAATATGCTTAAAGAGAATGGTCATTGATGTGATTGGATCCATCAGCCTGCGTCGGTTATCTTTAATTTGTTAATACGAGTATATCATGATCACAGCTTGTGTAATTTGTCTTTTCGACACATGAAGACATGAACGTATTTACAAGTAAGACGTGAAAAAAAAGTGTCTTAGATTTTCGCTGATAAAACTGTCTGTGTACATGCGTAATAAGTGATTATATTTTGATCATGAATTAATATGCTGCATTGATTTCATTGTTCACAAGTGCGACTGCGAATCCAAGGTCCAGGGTTTAACCATATAGGGCAAAAGATTGTTGGTTTAATAAAAAGAAAATACTAAGTATGGGTGTAAATTACACCTTTACCTAACCTTTCGCCGAGAAGCGTTTTTAATATTTGCAATATAAATACTCGACATGATATTAAAAATGATTAATTTAGTATATAGGTATATATTTTGTTTTTAGAGATAAAACTAAATAGTACGGTTACCTACCGTGGTTATTGTTCATATTTTTCTCATTGTATGTTATTTGTTGTAGATAATCATGTCGACGTCAAGTGGAACAAATGGGAATAGACGTGCATTGTTACGAAGAAACGTTATATACAGTTCAAGCTCAGAATCAGAGAGTGAACCAATCGTAATACGACGCAAACGTAATGTGGAGCCTGATCCTAAAGATAAAAACAACGATGTGCCTGAAAAACAAAAGCGATTTACGGACATCTCTTTGAATATGTCTGATTTGATTAATGCGCTTGGATCAAAATGCAATAGCAATACACACATGACGTCACAACAGGTAATCAATTCGATTCCAGAATTTGATCCAGAAAACAAAGGCCAAAATATAGAAATTTGGCTACACAAAGTAAATGAATATGCTCAAATTTATCAATGGCAGGATAGACAAACATCACATTTTGCAACACAAAAAGCTTGTTGGTATGGCTAAAAAATGGATTCACTCCTTACCAAGCTTAGATTTTACATGGAATGAATGGCAAGAAAAGCTGAAGAGAGCCTTCCCAGTAGATGACAATTTCGCTATTCTTTTAGAAGAAATGTTCGATAGAAAATCCAAACCTGATGAAAGTCTACGTATATATTTTTATGATAAATTAATGTTGATCAATAGATGTCAAATTACAGGCAAGAAAGCAGTTGATTGCATTATTCATGGGATTAGCGATATCTCCATTAAAAATAGTGCTCAAGCTTTAAGATGTCAAGAGCCAGAAGAATTACTCAAATACCTTATTATACAACAACCACAACAAACATTTTCTCAGACATACAGAAAGAGAGGACTACCTTATTATAAATATCAGAACTTAAATACTAATAGAGTTAAAAAGTGTTTTAAATGTTTAAGAGAAGGTCATTTTGCCAATCAATGTATAGAAAATATTAAATGTTATAATTGTAAAGAAGAAGGCCATCGATTGTCTGATTGCCCGAAACCTGTTCGTAAATGTAATTTTTGTAAATCAATGGGGCATATTGAAATAAATTGCAATCGAAAACCTTCTTCACAAAACTATTTTAAATCTAAGGGTGAAAAAGTATTAAATATCGATTCTAATCATAATGATGATAAATTTACTAAAAGCGTTCTAATTAATAATAAAGATTTTGTTGCTTACATTGACTTTGGAAGTGATTGTTCCTTGCTTAGATTTAGAGAAGCAAATAATCTCGGACTATCTAGAGATACTAAAGATTTACCTATTATCAGAGGTTTTGGTAATAGTTGTATAATACCACATTATAAATCACAGGTCACTCTTAATGTAGATAACGTTGAGTCTAAAGTAGTAGTATATATAGTTGATGATAGTTTTCTCCAAGCACCAGCTTTAATTGGTCAAAATTTTACTGAGTTACCCAATATCCTTGTCGTTAAGAGTTTTAGAAATTTAACATTTTTAAACCAACCCTCTTTTGATTCAGAAAGAGAAAAAATTAAATTAGTGACAGTTGAATCAGTTCAATTAACAAATATTCATTTAGTAGCAGTTGTAGACTCCGAAGAGTTTACAGGTGACATTTATATCGAAGGACAGTCATGTTATAAGCCGGGGCATGAATATTATGTTCATCAAGGTGTATACAAATTAATTAATGGGAACGGAAGTATTTTGATTTCAAATATTTCAAAAAATATAATGACTATTAAAAGCGCAACATCTGTAGCTAGAGCTATTCCAATTACCGAAAAAGATTCATTAAGTGTCAGGCGTATTAATACAAACATTGATACTCTTGCACCACTAAATACTGAGGATATAAAGATTGGATCACATATTTGCAGTAAAGACCAAGACAAACTCTTAAGTTACTGCAAGAATATCGGGATTGTTTTGCAACTTCGCTTAGTGAGATAGGTTGTTTACCTCAAGAGTTCGAAATGAGTATTAAGTTAACTGACGAAAAGCCAATAGTTTACAGACCATATAGATTGTCTTATTCCGAGAGGGCAAAAGTTCGTGAAATGGTAACCGAACTTGCTAGTAATGGCATCATACGTGAATCTAATTCAGACTATGCGAGTCCAATCATAATGGTTAGAAAAAAAAACTGGTGAACAAAGGCTTTGTGTAGATTTTCGAGCCCTTAATGCTAAAACAGTTAAAGATAGGTATCCTTTACCTTTGATTGAAGATCAAGTAGCAAATTTAAGTGGTAACAGGTTCTTTACAACACTTGATATGGCATCAGGATATTACCAAGTTCCACTAGCAGAAAAAGACAAACATCTGACAGCATTCGTAACACCTGACGGCCACTATGAATTTAACCGGATGCCGTTTGGTCTTGCTAATGCTCCTGCAGTATTTCAAAAGGCAGTTAATAGAATCTTAGGAACAAAAAGATTTAATTCTGTCCTTGCTTATATGGATGATTTGCTCATTCCTACACAGACAATTAACGAAGCATTTAAGCAACTTGAAGAAGTGTTGAAATTATTAAGAGAATACGGATTGACACTGAAACTTTCAAAATGCTTTTTCTTCACTGAGACCATCGAATATTTGGGGTATGAAGTTTCTGCTCAAGGTATAAGACCGAATGAATGCAAAATAATTGCTATTACAGAATTCCCGAATCCTCAAAACATTCATGAAGTTCGACAATTTTTAGGTTTAGCTAGTTACTTTCGCAAGTTTGTTAAAGGATTTGGAGAAATAGCTCGTCCTCTAACGAACTTGCTAAAGAAAAATACTGAATGGCAATGGTCAGAATCCGAATCAAACGCAGTCCTAATGCTTAAAAAGATTCTGACTAGTAGACCTGTGCTAGCTTTATATGATCCTGCATTGGATACAGAATTACATACCGATGCAAGCTCTCTAGGCATTGGGGGTATTTTAATGCAGTGGCAAGAAAACTCTAGGTTAGTTAAACCTGTAGCATACTTTAGCAGGCAAACGTCTTCAGAAGAAAAGTATTATCATTCCTATGAACTTGAATCACTAGCTGTCGTTTGTTCTTTAAATAAATTCCGAGTATATTTGTTGGGAAAACGCTTCAAAATTTTTACTGATTGTAAAGCATTAAGACTTACATTCTCGAAAAAGGACATTATACCCCGAATAGCAAGGTGGGTATTACAGACGGAGGAATACGATTTTGAAATAGAATATCGACCTGGGGAAAAAATGGCTCATGTGGACGCCTTAAGTCACAACCCAGTTGAAAAAAGCAATGAAAATTGCTTACCAGAAAATATAATATCTGTTTTAAATATCTAACACAGTGATTGGCTTCACACTTTGCAACTTGGAGATCCTGAAATTAATCGTATTGTCAAAATGTTGAAACCTGATTTAGAAGATGATTATAAGGAAATTAAAAAAAAACTATTGCTTCAAAAATAATATTCTTTATAAAAGGATTAATGACAACCCCGATGAGCTACGAATTGTAAAGGAGCGAGATGGCAAATCTGTCGACAAAATCACGACGAAATTGGTCATTTCGGCATCAAAAAAACGACAGAAAGGATTCAGAGTCGTTATTGGTTTCCAAAAATGACAAAATTTATAAAAAAATACGTTGGCGCATGCTTAGAGTGTGCTTACAATAAAGATAATACACCTTCAAAACAAGGTCATATTTATCCAATTGACAAATACAACACCCCGTTTCACACCTTACACATTGATCATGTGGGACCATTTATCAAGAGTAAACGTGGTAATGTGTATATTTTATCCATTGTTGACGGGTTCTCTAAGTATGTTTTTATCAAGCCTGTAAAAGACACAAAAAGTTCAACTACAATCAAAACGCTACAAAATATTTTTCAAGATTTTGGCATTCCAGAACGATTAATATCCGACAGAGGGTCGGCATTCACATCAGCCCAATTCAAGCATTTCTGCCAAGAAAACAATATCAAACATGTTTTAAATGCTGTTGCATGCCCTCGCGCAAACGGGCAGGTAGAAAGGTTTAACCAAACCATCCTACGAGCGTTAGCAACGCAAAACTCAGGTAACGATGAGAAAGACTGGGATACAAAAATTTTACAAATACAAATTGGAATTAACAGTACAATAAATTCATCAACAGGAAAATCTGCATCAGAGGTGCTATTCGGTACTCGACTAAAGTGTCAATCTGATAGCATGCTGAAAGAGTTTTACAATGAACCCACGCGAAAAGAAAACGATTTATTAGAAATCAGAGAAAAGGCAGAACAAAATATAAAGCAAAGCCAAGAAAACATGAAAAATATTCACAATTCAAAAACGCCTCCAGCAAAAACATATAAGTTAAATGATTTAGTCCGGATTACTAAAGTGTCATTTTCTGAAAATATAGGAAAGAGTAAAAAATTACTCCCTAAGTTCATCGGTCCATACAAAATCACAAAAATTCTAGGCAACGATAGATATGAGGTGTCCAGTGTACCTGGTTTTTCAAAGAAGAAAAAATATTGCACGGTTGTTGCTGCCGATCGAATACGCCCTTGGATCAATATCAGAGCACTCGAAGTAAATAATGATGAATCCCCTACTTTTACAGATTCTGATACAGATTAGGAATAATTATAATAAACATTAATGTGTCCGAATGTCATGATTATGGTTAGATGATATGATATAATTTTTAACAATATGTATTTAGGTACACTAACATAATATTTACATCCTAGAGAGGCGAAGCCTCAATGTACGAGTACATAACAATGTATAAAAAATATAATCCAAATAAATGTTGTAATAATAAATCATGATTTATTTTTCTCATTATAGAAATTTTATTTATTGTTCTTGAATTTCATTTATCTCTTGATGTTGAGCGTGACCGAACGCCAGGAGGCTGTTCGTTGGCGGATGGCCGAATGTCATGATTTTCTAAAATTATAAGTATTGCTATCGATTCTATACTACTTATCGCTGCACCTTATTGAAATATAGCTCAATAAATTAACGCAATCATTAATCGGAGTTGTTCCAATAAAATAAATAATGCCTAGTTAATGTTACTTAATAAGAAATAATTAAAATGGCAACACGGAGGATGGTTAGGCGTTGAACGGTAGGAAAAAGAAAACTATTTAAGTAAGAAGAGGGTAGGTTATAATCGGGGCAAGCAGCTGACAGGAGTTAGACGGGACACGGATTCATTCTGACCGCGGCAGCCGAAGTGAAGATACGAGGAGGAACAGGCAGTACCTACGGAGCGTGGCGAAGTGTTCCAATAAGCTTATAATAATATGTCTTTAATCACCCTCCAAAGGCGTTTAGGATTTCTTTGATTTTTTTGGAGTTCAGCTTCTTCGTGCTGTTTTTTCAATTTGTGCAAAAGATTGGTGAGAAAGTTACGGTAACGTTTGTATGATATTTGAATGATCTCATTATTTGGATATTTTTTAGATTGAGTATGTAGTTTATCGCGGTGCTTCATACATTTTATTAGGCCAGTGGAAATCCATGGTTTTATATTGAATTTGCTTCGGCTAATTGTGACTACCTTTGAATGTAAATTAATAACTGATGCCAAGTTATTTGTAAAAGCCTCAGCAGGCGGCGTCTACATTGTTAGCACCTATGACGCTAGTCCAGTCAGTTTGCGAGAGATCCCTCTCGATAGCATCAATGTCGTACTTATATTGGTAGCGTTTAGATAAACTTCGTGCTGGAGCGTGAAGTGCCAGACCCGCAATAACTATTCGGTGATCGGTGATACTTGAATCACAAACGATGCCAATTTTATGCATCGACGATCTGACAAACATGTGATCTAGGCATGCATGTCCTCGTGTCGGGAGGGTGACTGCGGGCATCAGTCCGTACTCTGCCATAAGACAAAGGTATCTGGAACTGAGAGTATTTCCATCAGTGACCAGAATATCTATGTTAATGTCACCAGCAACCACCAATCGGGAACTATTGTTGTATGATACTAATTGTGTTTCTAAGTCCGATAAGAAAACATCTATATTTCTAAAGGACGGTGACCTATAAACACCGAATATTGTGACAGTATTCGTTATGTCTATTAACAAGCAGTCCGCCTCCCTAAAATTGGGTTCTGTAACTGAGGCATTCCACTTATTATTCACATAGGCTATAACTCCACTGTTCTGATTTATAATTTTATTGGTTCTATATAGTACATCATATAGAACCAATAAAATTATAAATCAGAACAGTGGAGTTCAGATCAGAACATATCCAGAAATGAAAGGGATAAGTGAAGAGTCATTAATGCGACATTCTACCAAAATAATAACATCGAAGTTTTCACCTGATCGATAATAATTTACCAGAAAATCCTCAAAGTTCCTTTGTACACTCCGTATGTTTAGACTTAGAATCACTGTTCACTTATATTTTTTCACTTATATTGTGGCAATTGTTCACAAGTTCACTTATATTGTGGCAATTTATATTTATCGAATCTATTTCATCAAATTGATGTTGCATAATAATTTAATAAAAAAAAATATGTAAATATAGTTAAATATCAATTTTTTGCCACGATTGTTCATGAACTGGTTTGGTAAGAGTAGACTTGGTGTACTTTTAAAAGAGACAGTGAGACGCATTGTTTTGGTGATATGAAGTATAAATAATAATAATACAATATACTCAATAATATAACGTATGATTGAAATAAATAAATATAATAACATAATAAAAATAACAATGAAAAAACAGGCCATATACCACGTTTACAAGAAGCATGCAATAGAATAGTTTGGTCTTAGAGTTAGATTTATTCTTCAGGAGGTTTTTCGGACGAATGGAAAATACGGTGGAGTTCTTCCAGATTTTTAATGTGAATAGCATTTTCCTTGATGTTGGCGTACGTAGATTTTACCCTGATTGCACCAACAGTAGTCGTGTTTGTGCTCTTTCGAAAGTGCTTTGGTTGCCCGAAATAACTGTATTTTCTTTGGTTAGCCTTTCATTGAATAAAATTTTAGAAGTTTCCGTCAGTCCTATGTCCTCGCCAGAAAGCCCACGTCGAGACTTAGACGCTTTTAAAAGATCGTTTCGCCTTGTACGTCTCAGAATACGGGCAACCACTGTACGTGGAAATACTTGGATGTCGTCAGGTCCGCCGCGCGCTGAGCTCGATCGGCGCGGCCCTACACGCATGACCCCAGTCGACATCACACTCCTTCAGATCAACTCCCATCCTTCAACACACTTGTGAGGAAAATAAAAGATCTTGTGGTATTAATATTTTTCTGAAAATGACTGCGCTTTTTTATCAATCTTCCACTGCATGAAAGTATCGTATGCCGCCAAGTATTTATCCTTTGACTTTGGCGGCAACAAACTATTACTCGCGCTTTGCGCCTCCGTTATTATTTCCGGCGGAGTTAATAATATGGATTCTTCTTCACTTGGACTCGACATATTTGTAGATAATCAATTATCAATTACAACAAAAAATAAAAAAATTGAAATAGCGGGAAAATACCGCGCACCTTTTTTTTCGCGCGCTGCCTGGGCATGGCTAAACTCTTCATACAGCCAACAAAAAAGGGCCAAACAGCCAAAATTCAAAACTAAATAAACCGAATATTTTAGTTTTTAAAAAACAAGTTTGTGTGAATTTTTAATAATTTATTTTAGTTATTAATTATTGTTTTTGAATGTTTGTCTTTAAAATATTATGTCGTTGTTAATTTAATATTTAAGTAACCAGTAGTAGGCATAAAGTCGTGTTAAAAAAAAGTGTATTAAGCGACAAATTCAAGAATGCGTACTGGACTGGACATACATTTACTTTGCAATCTTGAACAAATTAGAATTTGTCGTGTTAAGATTACCGCACTTGTGCGATTATGTAAAGTGAAAAGCACTCGTGTTTAATATACTGAATAACGGGTCTAAATGCAAGGTAATAAGATCCACTTTACGAGCAAGTGTGTTGAAAAAAACATTTTGTAACGTGTCAAAGTAATAGATGCTTGTCTTATGATGCCAGCTAGAATTATTGAACTTTGTCTTTGTTTTTTCGTTCTTAATTCCTCTACATCCCGGACATGTTTTACACACTTACGACAGCGAAGCTCTTGGCCTTTATCTCACCATGTGAAGTGACGATAAGGCTGAAGGTGGAAACGAGTTTCAGCTGGACTCCTCAACAACAGAGGAACAGACTATCTTATCTTACCTCTAATTGTCGGAACAACAATGCTATTAATATTGTTATTATGGCGACAAACTTAATAGGTAAGATGGTGATAGATAGCTAAGCGGGCTCAGAAGCCCTATCACCAACCAAACCGGGCATAAAAATTGTTTACCCCCACGGGGAATCGAACCCCAGACCTCCTGATCAATATCCGGTGGTCTCAACCACTAGACCACGGAGGCGGTTAAACGATGTCCAGTCCAGCAGACAGATACCAACAGTTTTCCTTTAGAGATTTGTGGTTGAAATTTTATATTGCGAGTGATACTCTCAAACCCGGTCTTTGGAATAATACGATATTTAATTCAATCTACAAATGATATTTAATTTATAAGCGATGCAGAACAATTAAATATGATTACTATTATTTAATGAAACCTAAAGTCTTCTTCTTATTTTACAGTACAATTACAACTGAGAAGGAAGTAAACAATCCCTGTCATAACCAAAATAAAACACACTTGGAATTAATTTTACTTACTTCACTTAATTTGAATGATCAAAAATGATTTCACAACCCTTTGTCCACCCAAATCAAGGTATCACAGTAATTTTGTAATATGAATTAAAAGGTTGTTTTTGATTTTAATATTTTGCATAATGTCGCGATTAAATATCAAAGCACCAGAGCTAACAAAGTTGCGGACGCTAGGTGGCGCTGAAGTCGTGCACACAGCCAATATCACATTGCCTTCCTTTTGTTTTTTAAATGACCTAAATAAGACTATCTTTAGAAATTCGAAGGCCCCAGAATTTTGCCCTTTTCTTGGTTAATAAATCAACAAATACAAGTTTGGGCTGGCTGCGGGCGGGCACCAAAATGTTAGTGGGGCTCTTCAATATGAGACTAAAAGAAACTGATGCTTGCAAATTCTGTGAACAGGAGCGTGAACCAATGCTTTTTGGGAACCCCTTATCACAAAAGAAACCGACAACTGGGGAGACACATTCTCGACCCAGACGATATAAAAACAATCCAAGGTGGGAATATCTTATCATTCTTAGACAGTGTCCAGCTATAGGAGAACATGTAAGGCCTAATAAGTCTTATTTGGAGGCTAGTCACAATAGATCTTTGTAAGTCGCAGTGACGCAAATAGCCCCGAATTAACAAATCATAATAATAATACAAGTTTGGTTTTGTTGAGCGGTGGTGCCAACCTTCGAGGGCGTTGGTGGTCCTATGCCGTTGTTCGGCACAGCTTACTTTGTTTCTAGTTTGGGATACCCATGTCTTTCAAAGTAAGCTCGAAAACGTCGCATTTCAATAGTCTGGTGCAGTTTTAATATACTTTCATATTGAAGGAATGAAAATGCTACTTATAATATTGCATTTGCAATAACAAAACGTATACCTATTCGAAGTTGCTAAAAATATCGCCGTTATTTAGAAAAATTGAGGCAAACAATATTCTCGGTTATTTGAAAAAACTTTTATTTCTGCAACTGCTTCTAAAACAATGATTCTGTTTATTTTGGTTTGTTAAGTGTTATAATTTTTTATGTGGAGGGTACAGTGTTTTTGATTTATGTTAAAAAAGCCTTATGTTTGTGAATCTACTGGATAATTACTTTTTTAACTCAAATTGTCTTTTATTAATTTAATACCTGTTAATACCTATGTTTCTTAAAAATCCTTTGAATTATTCCCAATATAACTGTGAAAAGCAGAAGAGTATAGGTGTGCATGTAAGTACTATGTAGCTTCGATAGTACTTCGATAGTTCATGTAATTTTTACCATTTTGCTCTTTTACCGTTGTGCGCTTTTGACGCTTTGCTCTTCTATCATTTTATGATCGCTTACTATTTAGCTCTATTACCATTCCGCGCCTAAAGGCTCTTGATTGTGTAACAAAAATCTATCACGATTCAATTCAATATCCTTTACTCAATTGGGATTTTACAATCGCTTTTGAACGTCAGAGAAGCTACGTCATTGGTTCACAAGTCTACGGCGGGAGACCTTGTACTGGAAAGAACCAGCAAGAAAACCAGCAAGGGCTATTTTTTTCTTCCTGTATTGTTACAGAGTCGTCAATTGGAAGCAGAACTAAAAGTAAAAGATTGAGATCAACTTCCATTACAAGATTAGATGTGTCAGTGTACATTATATATTTAAATCTATGGCTTAAGTCTACAATTAAGACCAAGCATTGACATCATTCAGATAATCATTGACTTTATAATATCCTTTACTCATTAGAGTCTTTTTTACATGAGCGTTAAACTTATGAAAAGGTAAGTCAGTAACACTCTGTGGAACTTTGTTGTAAAAAGTTATTATACATTTCCATTCCATCCATTTATTTTTATTTCTTGTATTTATGAAATTTAAAATCGGTATCCATGTGTTATAATTTTTATAAACATCAAATTTTCATAAATATACTGTCCTGCTAACGACATTATATTAATTTCTTTAAATAAATCACGTAGAGAATTCCTTGTTCGTAAATTATAAATAGCTCGCACGGCTCTTTTTTGAAGTACAAAAATACTTTCTATACTAGCTGGGCTGGGCTGATCCCCATAGAGTAGCCCATATGACATGACTCTGTGAAAATAACTAAAGTAAATCAGTCTTGCCGTTTCAACATCAGTAAGTTGTGTCATTTTTTTTCTCCATATGCCGCAGAACAGTCTGTTTGTCAATGTCAAGGACGCAATATGTGGATTCTACTGCAAATTCGAATCTAGTGTTATACCCCAAAATTTTGTAAAATCGACGAATTCAACAGTATGATTATTCATTTTCACAATATTGTCCACTTTCCTAACATTTGGCAATGAAAACATAAATTAGTTTTACTCGAGTTTAATGATAAATTATTCACAGTGAACCAATGCGATACTTTAGAGAGAGTACTACACTCGGCGTCAAAAAAATCGCACCTTTTAAAAATCTTGTTCAAAAATTCCTAAACCTTATTTAGAGGATAGTGTTGGGTATCATTAGAAAGGTTACAGAAAGGAGTATCAAAAAACAATTAAATTTAAACACTTGTTTAATTATAATGATACAAAAAACATTAAAATGAAAAAAATAATAAAAATCCTAATTAAGTCCTAAATAACAATCGATGATTTACAAAAAAAAATTTACAAAAAGTGTCTTAAAAGTAACTTAAAATCTAGTGTTACCCCCCCTTGCCCTGATGACGGTTTCCATGCGGTCCCTCATGGACCTCACCAACTTCAGGAGCTCTTCTTGAGGGACAAGATCCCCCATTCCTCAATTACCGCGTCTTGGAGTTCCTGTAGAGTCGAAGGAGCTGGATCCCGAGATCGAACCTTAATTCCGTTTAAGATGGTCCCAGAGGTGCTCTATCGGATTCAGATCCTGGCTTCTCGCTGGCCACTGCATCACAGAAATTTGGGACCTGCGCAGAAAGTCGCTCACGATGGCTGCAATGTGAGCGCGAGCGTTGTCGTGCATTAATGTGAACCCCTCGCCAAAAAATTCGGCAAAGGGCACTTCCAGGATCTCTGTGACATAGTGGCGAGCAGTCAGCGACCCTTGTCCGCGAGCACCTCCCGTCCGGGAGACGCAGACAAGGTCGGTTTTGCCGGCAGCCGACATACTACCCCAGAACATGCAGGATCCGCCTCCATATTCCACCGTCTCCTGGCTTGGGCGAAACGTTCACCCTGCCTCCGGTATACCCTTCTCCGTCGGTCGTTGCAGAAAAGACACACTCGCGTCTCGTCTGAGAAGAGAACAGCTCCCCACTGCTCAAGGGTCCAATCGACGTGGTCACGAGCAAACTGTAAGCGGGTTCGCCGGTGCGCTGCAGTCAATTTTGGACTTGTAGCAGCTCTGTGGGCTGCTATCTTCTTCTCCTTCAGTCTTCTTTTAATCGTAGAGACGCTCACGGTGCGTCTGCGAGCTGCTGTTGCAACTGAACAGCGTTTGAGAAGCGATTTCTCAAAGAGTACGACAGAACGAACCAGTCGTCTCTTTCCGAAGTGCAGCGACGTCTACCGGACCCATGTCTCCGGATATAGCCACCGTTCTCTAAAAAGCGCTGGTATAGTTACTCTTCGAACCGAAAAACGGCTTAGATTCAGTTGCCGGGCGACATCACACTGCCGCATCCCTGATTGCAGTAGAGCAACCACTTGAGCGGCCTCATCAGTTGTGGTATCCATCTTCCAGGTGTTTTTCTTTGGTAATGTACAGATGTGTCCTCTTCAAAGGTTGAATAGCGAATGACCCACATTGACCCCGTATTGACCCTTTTATACCCACAAAGGAAGCGCAACTAACGACTCTCCCGGGTAGCAAAATTTCAATTCAATACCCGATCGATCGTTTGTCTTTCTAGAAAGTTCCGTCGCATTCCCGATTATGTTTGTCTTTATGAGCATGTTCTATCTCTGTCTGTCAGCACGTTTAGAAGTTTCTAGATGCATCTCGATCTATCTTTTATCTCTGGAAGGTGCCCACTATTGTTGTCTCTTTCGTATCGTGCTATCTCACTCACTCCTATTGAAAATTTAGTCATATATCGAAGTGTGGTTCAAAGGCCCATAAGGGGTCCTGAAAACACCTGAAAACGGGTTTTCAGGTTATGGTGTAGTTCGATAGAGGGTAGCCTGAAACGGACTGAAAACATGTTTCAGGCGCCTGAAAACAACGGCAACTTGGGTAAAATTTCGATATTCTAGTATGTGATAGAGCACCTCCTGAAACGCGCTGAACTGCGTTTTTAGACTGCTGAAAACGCTTCTAAGGCCAAGAAAACCACGCCGGAAGTTTCTTATACCATCGGCGCAACACTACCCCCCTCTAAAACATGATCGTCCCGAGCATCGTTAGAACCGTGATACCTGGCCAGTCGATCAACATGGATAATCTTGCTTGGACTGCGCTGATTCCGTTGTATGCGGTAAGTGACGTCGTTGATTCTGGTGACAACCTTATACGGGCCTTCCCAATCTGGAGACAATTTCGGGGATTTCTCTTTACGTCGCATCGGATTGTGCAACCACACCAACGAACCTTCTTCAAATCTCGCATGATTAGAATTCCGGTCACATCGCGACTTCATTTTTACACTAGCCTGAAGTCCATGCTCACGAATGTGATGGTGATCATCTCCCATTCGGTCTCTGAAATCGCTTACGTACTCCCTGATGCATTTATCCGGGGTATCCAGAGGTCGTATCTTGACTGTCGAGCAGCTCGTACACTTCTTACACCAGTCCTCGACATCTTCACGGCAGTGAATCCAATAGAATCTTTGCCGAATTCTCATAAAGGTCTTTTTCACTCCAACGTGTACACCGGATGTTCCGTCGTGATAACGTCGCAGAACTTGAATGACCTTCTTCCTTGGGACTATTATTTGTAAGTGCGCACTCTTACAATTTGCTGACTTCCATCTTCTGCAAAGTACCCCATTATGCATGACTAAGCTTTCCCATTGAGCCCAGTAGCCTTTCGTAACTGTACTCATCAGAGCTACTTCACGCCACCTTGGCTTGGGTACTCCCGCCTGGATCCAATCAAAAATGGGTTTGATGTCACGGTCCTCTTGTTGAGCTCGCTGCATGACTTCATCACTCAACTCTTCACTAACAGTATTGGTTCTCAACATCCTAACGTAGTCTCTGGCCTCTTGTCTCTGACAATGTTTACAGTCATCCTGGCTAGGTCTTCGGGAAAGGGCATCAGCGTTTCCATGTGATTTCCCTTCGTGGATCCTCCTCGCTGGTTCCGTCTGAGCTTTAGGCACAGGACGTTCTTCCGTCACCCCAGGTGTGGGTGTTCTCGGGGCGATGACAGTGAGAACGCCATCTGAAGACAACTTCGACTCCACGGTCTCTGGGTCACAATCATCAGGCAGTGCATACCGCTGCTTGAATTGGCGGGAAACTAACACGTGACCATCCTTTCTCTCTTTGTGTTCACCTTCAATCACCACGTACCGGTCAGCAGTCTTCACAAATATCTCCTCCCGATCAAAATGGGAAACGTCCAAATTTATTTGGAACTCGTTCCTATCAGATTTTATTGTGGGTCCGACATCGCGGGCTACTGCTGCGAGGTTCCTCCAAGGCCGAATGTACCTTCGGAGATGTATCGACGGCTGGTCGAGGTCGTCGCTCGCCCGCGAGATCAAAACTGGAACATTTTGACCAACAGCTAGCATTCGTCCCGAAGCCCTGACCTTTACTCGCTGCAGCTCCGGCTCAACGGAGCCTGTTCGCCACGCCGTCGGGCCTATGTCTTGCCTCTTGTTCCTTTTCGGGCAACTAGACTGTAAATGTCCGCGTTCTCCACAGTGGTAACATCTCGGTCCCAATTCGCGGCGGGGTGCAGCCGGTTCCTTGGTGGAAACTTCCCGTAACCTATATGTCCTAGAGTCCTGACGTACAGCTTCTACCTCCAGGGCATGGGCAACTGCGTCCTTCAGACTCCCATGGTGACCCAACCTGACAGCAGCTCTCACTTCCAAGTCCCGAATCCCGTCAATAAAGGTCTGCACCAGCATGCTGTCCACGAATGAGGCCGATGCAGATTGATATGCCTTCCTGACCAACTTTTCTATCTCCAGGGCCCACTGTTGTAATGATTCATTACGACCCTGGGTTCTGTCCTTCAGCTGGGCTCTGAAGACGTACTCTAAATGGCTGTCACCGTAACGGGCTTCCAAAGCTTCTAAAAGGCGGTCATAAGTCCTGTCGTTTCCAAGAGCCTCCAGGACTGTGAGAGCTCCTTCTCGCAGCGCCAACGTCAGTGCCGTTTTGGCCTGCTCCTTATTCCATCCATTAGCCTTGGAAACGGATTCGAACTGGAGCTTGTATGCGGTCCATGACGAGGTACCATCAAACGGAGGCGCTTTAAATCTCCCACCCACTGGTGCTGGTGCCTCTACTCCACCGGCCACTCCGTTAATTACTTTTATTTCGAGCTTCTTCATGTCATTACTTATGGCCTGAAGGCGGTTCTCATGTTCCTCAATCTTTTCATTGGAATCATGAAGGCGAGTCTCGAACTTGGTCTCCAAATTAGAGAGATCCTCACGTACCTCCGACAGTTCCGTCTTCCATTGCTTTGCGGCCTCTTGAACTTCTCGGAGGACACTCAGTTGTTCATCCTGCTTCTTGGACTGCTCCTCCCGAAGGGCACACAGTTGTTCCGCCTGTTGTTTTGCTTGTTCTTCCTGCCTCTTAGCCTGCTCCTCCCGGAGGGTGCACAATTGTCTGGCCTGCTCGTCCCGGAGGGCGGACAGTTGCTCTGCCTGTTGTTTGGCTTGTTCTTCCTGCCACTTGCTTTGTCCTTTGATCAGGAGCAGGATTGTATTTAAATCTACTTGTGGCGTCGGCGGAGTCGCTGTGGAGGTACTTGCAGCACCCGCATCGGCTTCGGCAGCAGACTGGCTTCGCGTCTGAATCCTCTCCGGCTCCTTATCTCGCGGCGTAATCGGCATTTTCTATCCCACTTCTGACACCAAATGTTACGTTTGTGGGGTGGGTGTTCAATAGAAAATCGCGAAACACCGACAATTACAGATAAGATTTAATTAAGCACCAATTAAGCAACTTTACTTAACACTAAAAACTACTTTACAAACACTAAAAACTTTACAGTAACACTATGGACACAAATCACTTCACTTAAGTCGTTACTAAGCACTGAACACACAGAATTCTTCACTATGAAGCGCTTCCAAGTCACTTTGTATCGCTTGATCCGCTCGGTTCGCTCTCTTGAAAAGAAGTGTCCGGCTGCATTCGCCTACGCGCTTATATAGTAGGGCCGACGAACATTCAGGGCATTCGAGAATGTTCCATTCTCGAATATTCCGTACCCAATCGATTATTTATCTTCTCTTCTCGAAAGTTCCGTGGTACCCTTCGCGCTTATGTAGTAGGACCGGTGAACTTCCGAGACATTCGAGAAGGTTCTATTCTAGAAGATTCTGTACCCGATCGATCGTTTGTCTTCTAGAAAGTTCCGTATATGCCCTCGCGCTTCTTCAGTAGAACCGGTGAACTTCTGAGACATTCGAGAAGGTTCTATTCTAGAACATTCAATACCCGATCGATCGTTTGTCTTTCTAGAAAGTTCCGTCGCATTCACGATTATGTTTGTCTTTATGAGCATGTTCTATCTCTGTCTGTCAGCACGTTTAGAAGTTTCTAGATGCATCTCATCTATCTTTTATCTCTGGAAGGTGCCCACTATTGTTGTCTCTTTCGTATCGTGCTATCTCACTCACTCCTGTTGATAATTTAGTCATATATCGAAGTGTGGTTTTCAGGTTATGGTGTGGTTCGATAGAGGGTAGCCTGAAACGGACTGAAAACATGTTTCAGGCGCCTGAAAACAACGGCAACTTGGGTAAAATTTCGATATTCTAGTATGTGATAGAGCACCTCCTGAAACGCGCTGAACTGCGTTTTTAGACTGCTGAAAACGCTTCTAAGGCCAAGAAAACCACGCCGGAAGTTTCTTATACCATCGGCGCAACAATATTAAAGAAGTATCATCTGCAAATAGTACTGTATCGCACAGATTATTGGTGAAGTGTGTGAGGTCATTAATATAAATTAAGAAGAACAGAGGTCCCAGTATTGATCCTTGAGGCACGCCCATAATAATAGGTGCACCAGAAGATTCAGTTCTATTAATTACAACTTTTTGGACTCTATTGGACAAAAAACACAATAAGTTTAATTGCCTCTTCAGACACACTATAATGCTTGAGTTTATTTAGAAGAGTCTGATGATCAACGCAGTCAAAAGCCTTTGACAGGCCACAAAATATACCGATCACATCCTGTTTACACTCCCAGGCGGCAAAAATGTGTTTGAGAAGTGCAACTCCAGCCTCTGTAGTGCAACGACCCTTAGTAAAGCCAAATTGGTTCATATGTAGGATTTTATTAATTGTGAAATGATCTGATAACTGATTAGAAATAATCTTTTCAAATATTTTGCTAAGTGCTGGTAGAATCGAAATAGGTTTATAATTTGGAGGATCATTTTTATTTTCAGATTTAAATAAAGGTATTTACTTGCTATACTTCATGAGATCAGGAAAGATACCTTCATCAATACATTTATTAAAAATGAACGCTAGAATGAAGCAAACCAATCGGGACAAAGTAATGGGCATTTGCACTAGCGTCTTTATTTCGATCTATCCAAAAATCAATTAGATTGTCGCGTATTTGCCCTTTATTGTTAGCTGGTAGGTAGGTATTGAACTAATTGGGAACCTCTGCAACGATTGGTTAGGACACCAATATCCGGGGCAATTAATGTATTTGTGACCTGACCTTTCCCCTTCAATAATTTACGACGGAGATACGAGATTATATTATATGACATAACTTTTATAACGCCTAAATGAAGTTGTATACGAGTTTCCAGTTAAGTAATCGACGACACGGTTAGCGCAGAGGTCGAATGATCGCCTACTGCGCAACGGGTCGCGGGTTCGATTCCTGTACGGGACAAATATTTTGTATGACCTACAGAAATTTGTTTCGGTCTGGATATTCGGTGCATGTGATATTCTATGTTTGTAACTGCACCCACGACACAGGAGATAATCCAAGTGTGGGGCGACGTTTTTTTTTAATTTTTCGAGGTTCATCATCATCATCATCATCACAGCCCATATACGTCCCCACCGAGGGGCTCGAGCCTACCCTATGTTAGGGTGATTAGGCCCCTTTTCGAGGTTGACCAGTTTAAAATCTCTTGCAACTGGTTATGTAACTTTAGTTACGAACGTGGACGAAGGGTTCTTGCAACTGGTTATGTAACTTTGGTTACGAACGTGGACGAAGGGGTTTTTTTGCTTAAGTTACCGCACTTAAAAGAATATTAACTGTCTTATAGTACCGAAATAAAATGAAAAATCCGATTCCTTAGTAAACTTATTATTTTATTTTTACAAAATAAAATTACACATCATTGTTTTTATATAAAACTACAAGAGAACAATAAATTAATGAAAAATAAGGCACTATGTGCACATAAAAATAATTATTTAATAAATACATTCATTCTATTATACCTACGTAAACAATATAAATAAAATTATATTATGGTAACACACACACACACACACACTTCGCCTCTTAAATAAATACATAACAAATGTACTAAAATACTAAGTATAAAATATACTATAATCTTAATCCAGTGATTGAAATTTTGGTTCAATATATTTTATATGCAATATATAATTTAATATAAGTACTTAGTTGAAAAAAATATTGCGACGTCTCGTGCGTGGCCTACAACTAACAAGCATTCAGCTGTCCTGTATAATAAATAAGATTCTCAGTTTTGTTCTATAATATACCTACATTAATTTTGGTGGCAAATATTAATAAAAAAAACATAATCGTGTGATAGTCCGCCTAGTTATAATTAATAAAGATCTATTTAACTACTCAGTCTTTGCTAATCGTGTCATTTATGAACATTTTTTTACTCGAAACAATAAAACACTGAATATAGATATTGAAAAATTCCCAAACATATTATGGAAATTTTTCAAATATAATCTGTGATAATTATTGCGAGTAATGACTGACTATTATTCATTAATACAAATTTAATAGATTATTCTTTGTGTTTCATAGAGCCCTGATGGCTTTCGCAAAATGATGACAAAATCTATATTAGTCAAATGATCTCAATAATGGTCATTGTCTGTCACAATTTCTCATTCATCTTATCAAAAAAGGTAATTACTTTTCCTCAGCACATATAGGATCAACTATAATATCTACATTCTCACTTTGACACTGTAAATATGAAGGTAGTCGACCTTGTCTTTCGCCCTTGATTTTGTGTATTTTTGACCGATGACCTTGTAGTATTTTTCTGGAAATAAATGAAACCAATATAAATAATATGGATAAAATGAAATACTATTTTGAACATAACTGAACAAATATTAAGCAGTGCTTTCTCATCTTCACGGCCGGACACGCATCTAAAAGGCCTATCTATCTATGTCCTGCTTTGTCCGGATGCCTGGCAACTCTAGGCTCACAAGGATGTTAAAAATTAAAATAATAAAATTTAATGCAATAAAATGTAGTCTGAAACTAACTGTTTCAAATTACGCGCTAAAATAGGCCTATAGTTCTGATGACGTCACTCCTGTCTGTCATTCATTCGTCGCTAACATTCAAATATCACAGGGAAAGTTTCCATTAGTTTCGAATTAGTTTTTTAAATGGACTATCCATCAACATCTTAGGGCCGACACTGTGTTAAGCGTACGCACGCGCGTGTTCCTAAAAAAGTGATACGTCGCTTGGACACGCGCGGGAGAACGTCACGGGGAGGCGGGCCCCGCGCCCACGCGACGTAGCCCGTCTGTACGCGACAGGTCACGTCACGTGGGCACGCGCGGGGCCCGTCGACGGGAGCACGCGCGGGCTAGTTCAGTAACGTGATACGGACCGCACGCGCGTACAAAATGACGTTCGACACAGAAAGGGTGATTATAGAGGTAGTGTCACCCCGTCATATAAAGACCGATAGAATCTAGGTTATTCTCTGGCTGAGCCACAAAAAAAAAAGCTGTGGAAGAGAGATTGTTTGAGTATGCTGCTATAATGTCCAGAGTTTTTCGCTTGCGCGTTTCAGAGATGTGGCTCTTTGGACGGATCTCAAAATCGAAAAGACATATGACAATCAACAGTATGCGTTTCAAAGTCATCATTTTCTCAACGTCGCTTTGTTTTCGAGATCCAATTGGCTAAGTTGCAGCAACTTTGCTGCAGGTGAGCTCTGAAACTTATCCGACAAACTCTAACTGCCTCCTATCTATATCAGCAAACAGATTTTTGCTAAGTCGTTTAGTTTTCGAGATCAGTGTGGCTCAGCTGGGGTAACGTTACCCCAGCTGAGCCACACAACCCCCTTATACGCGAGCCCGATGAACACTGAAACTTGTCCGATAAACTCCGACAAACTGCCGCCTATCTATATCAGCAAACAGATTTTCGCTGTCTTTTCGTTTTCGAGATCCGTGTCGCTCAGTTCAGGAAACGTTACCCCAGCTGAGTCACACATATCTCTGAAACGCGCAAGCGACAAACTCTGAAACTTACTGGCAAACTCCAAAAATTCTGGAGATTATAACGGCATACTCAAACAATCTATTTTCCACAATTTTTTTTTGTAGCTCAGCTGGGTCAGCCACAAACCTAGATTCAATAAAAGGGCTAACTGGTAGTCGTTTTTTTTGTGCTTGTCGTTTCGCTAAGTAATAATATATTATGTCCTCCATCGACACGACTGTACATGCAAACTGTTAAAATTGTACTGTTGACACTGCGTAGGGCGGGTCTACGCGACGGGCCCCGCGACGTGGCGGACGGCAGTTTCGGCCCTTAGGCCGTTTGTCCACCGCTGCCGTCACCGGGACGTCACCGAGAACGAGCTGACGGCGCCGAGGTAGCCACACATACAATTACTATGACCGCCTGTCCACTGCACACCCGTCGCACTATATTGATTTCGACCAAAAATAATCTCGTTCTCGTTGTCGTCCCGTTGACGGCGTTGATGGACAAACGGCCTTATAGTTAGAACAATGTTATTTTGCTTTGAAAAAAAGGCGTATGGATTCATGTTTTGTACCAATGTGTACATCAACTTCAAAGAAGTTAACAAATAAATTGTTTTTAAGTGGACCTTCTGATCTAAAGTTGAAAAAAATGGCTGTAACACGATAACCTTCCCTTCGTACTTTCTGCTCTAAATGATACATGAAAGCTTTACTGTGATTTGATACTTAACCTAACGCAGTATTTCAGTTCCTTTCATTTCTACACTCGAAAACTCGGCACTTTCAATAAAAAGTTACTACCATGTCAACACTAACTCTTGGTAGGCTTCTGGAGTCTATTTTTATAAAACCAACTACAATTTTTTTACAGAAAAGGGAAGTAATTCTTGTACAAATAATGTTTACCTTTACATCTGACGGGACATAACACACGTGTGACGTCACTAGTCGTTGATTGGTAGATTAAGATGCGTTCCGTTTTGCGTATTTTTATTTCGCAATTATTCATGAAAAATAAACTTAAATAAAAACGTTGCCATCATTCTTGGTTTACGTTTTTAAAACGTTTTATATCAACAAAATTGACTGTCCGATACAAATTTGTATAATTAAAACTATAATTGGCGTAACTAATTAGTATTTTTGTATTAAATAAAAAAATATTATTATAAAACTATTTTATTAATATATACAGGGTGTCCCAGAAGCCGGCGTCAAGCCGAAAGCAGGTGATAGACTAACTCATATATGTTATCAGAAAAATATAAAAAAAATCTAAGTCACCTATTGTAGTGCTTTTTCTTGCTAAATTGTAGTAATATAGGGAAATCTTAAAGTTGAAGGAAAAAAAACAAACTTATTCCTTTAGTCCGATACAAAATGAAAAGCTTTATTCTGGTAGGTACATGGTTGTAATTCACTTATGCATAATGTTACTGAAGTTAACAAAATCCCTCAATGCAAAGCACTTAACTTAATGTTTAATTAATACAAGCCAAGGGCAGGATGGTTCAGGTCTGTTTGATCAATCTCGGCAGGTAAAAATCAGGTGCAAATTGGGTACAAAACTACAAAATGAGGGGCAATAAAGTACACGAACAAATAGTTATAGGTTTCCTTTTTTTTATAAAAGAAATTAGTAGCCTTCCCCGGAGCGGTTGTTAGTAGAGCGTACCTTCTGCTAGATGCTAAGTTTCCGCGATCACGGGTCAGAGATATAATATTCCAATTCCTTAGATTATTTTTTTCTCTCTATATATGTACAATTCCACAGAATTCCTCCTTGTGTTAGGTTAGTTTGTTATGGTTTCTAGCTATAAGGTCAAGCAGCGGAGCCCTACGGCCTCCGGTAACTGCCCTGGAGATTCATAGCACAGTGTTAGGTTAAAAATATAATTAAATATGCCTATGATCTTAGGGTCAGTGGGTCTAACACTGAGTTCTGAAGGAATCCCAGTCAATACATTTGAACTTCATGTAATAAACATAGCAAATGAATTATAAAACATAATTTTTAATAAATTGACAAATTGTCTTATTGGTTAGTGAATAAAAAGGACATATGGAGGGGAGAGCACCTATTTTGTGTATAATCACTGCTATTAATAAAAAGAAAACAGCTTAATTTGTGAGTTATTTGCCAAAGAAGGATGTGAAACTTAATATTGTAAAAATTTAGAATTTAACAGGAAATTCGCAAGTGTTACTCAATATATGCCTTAATCCCACTAAGATGCCGCTTACTATCAGGTTTTTTTAATGAAATAGGGGATGAAAAAGGCGAATTTTGGAAATGTAACATGTTTGATTTAATAATCAATTTACCCACAAATAAAAATAAAATTAACAAAATCTGCTTTAAATCATGAAATATAATAAGTTAATTAGATACCTTATTGATTTTTTGCACTTATTGATACAATAAATCCATTTAATTTAATGAATCGCGTGCCGGCGAGTAAATATAGTATTTTTTCCTTAGCTTTACTCTTCAAGCTGAAAACAAAAAGAACTGACTTGTCAGGATTCAGGGTGGATTTTCAAATTAAATTCACACGGAAAACGAGAGAAATACCTATGGATTTTCTTCGCGGAAATAAATATATAAAAACTTTATGATCTTCAAATCAATAACAAACTACTTCGGTCGATGTCTCACAGACTACTCATAACATAGACGATAGACGCGTTCTAAAAACCAACGCTCCACTTGCGCACAGAATTGCGTTTATGTGGAAGCGACGGAGCCGAGGTCCGTTTGCCGAATGTTAAGCGCCGTATTGGCGACGGAACCTCTCCTAAAACCAAATTCATTTCATAACACTCGTAAGACTCTTAACTTGCTTCAAGATGTGTCAAGTCAACATACGGATCTTTCGAAATTCTACAATATGCAATAAAACAAAACGTAATGAAAAATTAACCATAAACAAATTGTGAATGCTTTCCAAATTCTATTTGAAGATTCAATAATTATATGATCTGTAAGCATTAAGTGTACTTTATTACGATATGTCTCTAAAAATGATCGAAACAAACGGTCTAAATGTCAAATTCCGAATTTTGAGAAAATCAACCCACCTAAATGGAAGCACGGGATTTTGGGCGAAAAAAAACTATCTTTGTAAATAAGGCCAGGATAAACGCGAGATTTATTTTGTTTATGCAAAAAGTGAATAATGACCAAAGATAATTGCAAATGTCACTGACGTGACGTGAAACGACGTTGACGTTGACACTTGACATTGACATTGTGAAATTCATTGACAAAGTTATTGTAATTACGATTTTAGTTGTGAAATTTGTGTTAAAACTACAGTGAAAGCAAAGTGTTTTTGCAAAATTAGTGTTTTATGAAATTTTAAGAAAAAACGGTGTTACACTATTAAAAAAAAATCTAGCATTAAAAAAAATGGATAAAATTTACACCCTGAGACGGTTTTTTCACTGTTGTTGCTACAATTCTTGACTTTTCTAAACATTTTCTTTTGTTTTGTAATCCTGAATAATGTTTCTGTATACTCTAATTTAAAATTTAAAGCCAGCTGCTCCAAATTAGAAGAATATGCCATTTTTATCTAAATTAAATATTCAAAATTAATTTTTCGCATAGCTTTAAGCTGTACTGAAAAAAAAATGTACTATGCGAGTTTGCCAAGTAATTGCAAAAGTTGGCGCATTCAATAAGGATTCCAAAATGGTATGATACTTGGTAGATAATTTCTACGATTGCAGACAATATTTTTTTTTCCAAAAACAGGCAGTTTTGAACAAATTTTTCTTACGTACTTAAAATTTATTCTAATGTACCCATGGTTTGCTTTAAGGCCGTAACTTTAACATTCTAGTTTGAGTGAGACCTGGAGAGTCATTTTACGAAGTGTGAGGGAGACAGATAGTGAAATAAATTAAATACACAAAAATTGTTTAACATAATTTATTTAAATGTCAAGATTTACAACAGGTGTTCAAACTGTCTTCCTTCAGCTCTAATGCAGGCTCGACATCTTAAAAAAGATCGGGCTATCAAGCGGGCGAATCTTCCATTATTAACAAAATCATTTGCTTCTATTATTCTTTGTCGTAGGTCAGTCACAGTTTCGATTGGCTTTGCGTGAACTTTTTCTTTCACCGCTCCCCAGTAAAAGAAATCTAATGGATTTAAATCTGGGGAAAGGGCTGGCCACGAGATAGTACCAGATCGTCCTATCCATCTGCCTGGGTATTCCTCATCGAGATATTCTCTTACTGAGCTGGCATAGTGAGCTGGGCAACCAACTTGTTGAAACCACATATCTCTTAGAATGTTAAGTGGCACATCTTCCAGTAGATTTGGTAAATCATTTTGTAAAAAATGTAAATAAACTTCACCAGTCAAGGCGTCTGGCAGCTCAAAAGGACCTATTATTTGTCCATTTAAAATTCCGGTCCACATATTCACATTAAATCGATATTGTGATCTATCTTGCCTCATCAAATGAGGATTTTCGATATGCCACTCGTGTAAGTTGTGTAAGTTCATGTAACCATTTTTTTTAAATGTCGACTCATCTGACCACAAAATTTTTTCGAAGAATCGCGGATCTTCTCTGTGTTTTTGTAGCATTGTTTGAAAAAAAGCAACACGGGGTCGATGGTCCCGGGGTAGTAGAGTTTGTACTCGCTGTACGTGGTACGGGTGTAGCTGATTTCTTTGCAAAATCCGATGGGCTGTACTTTTGGGTACTCCTGTGCTTCTCTCTATTCCACGTACAGAAATACTCCGATCTTCTTCGACAATGTCTAGTACAACGTCCTCGTAAGGGGGACGAAATCTTCTTTCACTATGTACTTGGTTCGGCAGTCGGCCCTCTGAGAAGAGTAATCGGTGCACATTTGTAAAGACTCGATGATCCGAAAAACGAGCTGCATTTGGGTACCTCTCACGATAAAGTCTAGCTGCAGCGTTGGCATTGCATCTACATTCCCCATAAATTAAATGCATGTTGGCGTATTCTTGTGTCGTGTTATGTCGTTGTGTCGTTAAGAATTATCTTAAAAGTTATTCTCTTTAAACGCCTTAGATATCCTACATCAGAGTTGTACAATGAATTTCAGACTCTCTCAGTCAGACAACTATTTATTAAGGCTGCTATTTTAAAGCAGCATGTTATACGGCGTAACTATAACTCGGATCGTAGAGCACATACTGTTTATAAGGTTCCTGCTTGCAGAACTGCCTTCGCTAGATGTTTTTCTAAATTTTTATGTCCACTTCTATTCAATCGCATCAATAAACATGTGAAGTTTGAAGGCTTAACTAAGTATATATGCGAAAAGACACTTAAAAAATATCTTCAATTGTATGATTATGATGGGACTGAAAGTTTATTTAAAATTATTGTATGAATATGGGTACACATACTCAAGTAAGATATCTTTTTAATTTAGTATTATTGAGAAATTGTCCCGACGGATCTAAGCCATCCCTGGACCCACTCAAATACCTTTTTTTTTTTTCACTCTCTTTTAATTTCCAATTCGAGTCAATTTGTAACTTTTTTGCGAGACTTAGATAAGTTTGTACACCTTATATAAATACGAGTACAACTCTTAGAACTTTACCGGAATCCAGTCGAATATGTATCATATAAAATTTAACTAGGGTGACTTAGGTTTGTCTACTCATTTCATATTTTCAATTTTTTTAAAATATATATTTTGTGTTTAAAATAATGTATAATATAATATAAAAGTAATAAATATATATTCAATATGGTAGGGATTATAAATATTTACACAAATTAACTTTCATTATGATTTTTTTTGATATATTAAATAAATATATTTTATATACATCATGCAATTATATCGAAATATATATTTAAAAACTACTATCTTCCTGAGCTCAATCAATTTTAGTCTTATAGTTAATTATTTTTACTTGCGTTTCGTAACTTTGTCACATCACATTGGTCTACATTGTACTGTGTCAACTTGAAACCAATTTGTTTTGTTTTGTAAGTAAAACTCAACATAGTATGAGCTGTTTTAAAAACGTACCTACTTTACTGACAGGACGAGGATCATTACTTTGCCGTAACACAGTTAATAACTAGCGCGGAAAGTAAAGGATTATTGTTTTTGTACCTACATTAGAAGTATGCAGCTTAAAACTTATCGTTGTACTTTTTATTAATGTGGATACTATTGTGAAAATTAATGCACAATAAATTTGTTTGTTTGTTTTGTTTGTGTACGCAGACATGGTGGCACTACACAATTACACAATCAACGATAGTCCGGAGCAAAGCAAAGGTCGTCGGTAGAGAATCTAAACAGTCCGAATCCAAATCACAAGCAATCAAGTCCAATAAACGAAGCAGAAAGTGGTAAGCACGAAATCAACACGAACGAATACAAAAAGATGCGCAGTAAGCGAAGGAGCGAAACGTACTGATGTGTATTGTTTGTGCGTTAGCGAATAATTGGCGTCACTATCTGTCAAATAGTCATTTTACGAAGTGGATGTGAGACTCGCCGTCTCTGTCACGTTAGCGTCACTATCTGTCTCGCTCATACTTCGAATCTCTCCGTCTCTGTCACGTTAGCGTCACTATCTGTCTCTCTCACACTTCGTAAAATGACTCTCCCGGTCTCACTCAAACTAGAATGTTAAAGTTACAGCCTTAAAGCAAACCATGGGTACATTAGAATAAATTTTAAGTACGTAAGAAAAATTTGTTCAAAACTGCCTGTTTTTGGAAAAAAAAATTGTCTGCAATCGTAGAAATTATCTACCAAGTATCATACCATTTGGGAATCCTTATTGAATGCGCCAACTTTTGCAGTTACATGCCAAACTCGCATAGTACATTTTTTTTCAGTACAGCTTGTTAAAGCTATGCGAAAAATTAATTTTGAATATTTAATTTATATAAAAATGGCATATTCTTCTAATTTGGAGCAGCTGGCTTTAAATTTTAGATTAGAGTATACAGAAACATTATTCAGGATTACAAAAGAAAAGAAAATGTTTAGAAAAGTCAAGATTTGTAGCAACAAGAGTGAAAAAACCGTCACAGGGTGTAAATTATATCGATTTTTTTAAACGTTAGATTTTTTTTAAATAGGTGACTTAGATTTTTTTTTATATTTTTCTGATAACATATATGAATTAGTCTACCGCCTGCTTTCGGCTTGACGTCGGCTTCTGGGACACCCTGTATGTAGGTACAATTAAATTTGGATAGTATTATAATATAATGAAAGGATGTAAAATTTGGTAATTATAGTTAGTAATAACTACTAACATAGCTTGCAAGTTCCATTGTTACTAACAAATATTGGATCGTTGTAATCTGAGAATAAATAAATAATAATAATTATTATTATTAATCACATATCGTTCATAAATATTACATTTGCATCTTCCCTAGAGGCTTTTCATGTGAGGGGTCGGCCACAATAGATCTGTACAAGTCGCAGTGACCCGCTGCAGGCGTAGCACGGGCTGCCAAGACATTTGTGATAAGACTCAGTGACACGTATCCCTTGAGGAGCGTCAAGAAATTTTATCATGTCAGTCACACTAAGGCTGCGTTCCGAAAATCAATAAGAGTCACTATTAGCACGCTCAAACGCGTCCCGAAATGTTGTGAGCGCGCTAATGTTAGCCGGCATGAAGAACCACATAATGTCATCGTTAACGTCATATAGAACTTACGGCGCTAATGCTCTGGAGTGAAATCACTTTATACGAACTGTCAGTCTGACGTTCGATAACTGTGTTTTCGGTTCTAAATAAATGTACCTGGAGACCTATTTTTGAATTACGTATGCGATTTAGAAATCACCGCTGACTAAATAGTCAGCGATGACTTTGAAGTCACGAATTCCCAAACATCCTATTTTTGAAAGTCGAACGCAGAGCTGCCAACATAGATAAAGTACACACATACGTAAGGGTTCGGTTCCACGCAGAATGTAGCAGTTTTTGGTATATACCGGTTATTATACGGCTAAAAATACATTACAACTAGGCCAAAATATAAGAAAATACTGGTCTAAGTTTGTTTGTGACACAAATTTAAAAGATTTTAAACTTATACACGGTTATTTTTTATCACCCTGGAAAATGTTAGGGACGCTTCAGACACATCCAATATTATATAAAAAAAAAAAAAAAATGAAATAAAATATAAAAAAAAATATAAAAAAATATCTAAAAATGCTGCTCTTAACTAGTGCAGCATTTTTTGTATTTTTAAATAATTAAAATAAAATTAAGTAAGTGAGTTATTTTTTTTTTATTATATTTAAATCATTCTAATACCATGTGAAACGTCTCTTAAATTTTCCAGGGTGATAAAAAAATAATCGTGTATAATTACTTATTTGGGAAATTTTAAATTCAACTCAAAATCAACACACATCAACTTCAGACTTGTCAATTTGTTCTCTAAACAAAACACAGATAACGTTTCTACAGTTATGTATGATTTGTTTACGAGTGGGTGAGGGCACTCGTAATGAAATCACATCCGTGACTAAGGTAGTCACATACGTGATATTCAAAAATAAGAATTATTGAGAATCGGTGATTATTAGTCACATCGGTGATTTCGAAGTCGCATACGTAATTCAAAAATAGCTCTCCTGTTCTTCCGGACGAAATCGTAAGCATGCTGATAGCATTTTCAGTGTTCTCTTTAATTTGGACAAGGCGATTATAACAGTTAGCACTGTGAGCGCTGTTATCGGACCGCAGCCTCAATACGCGCCACCGTGCTACTCTATAAGACATAGATAGTATGTCACTGAAATTGTGAGATAATGCGTGACTCAAGTCCCGTCTTGGCAGCCCGTGCTACGCCTGCTGGAGGTCGCCCCAAAATAAAACAACAACAACACACAAAGCGGGCCGGTATGAACAGGCACAGCAGGGCGGTAAAATCAAATATATGTAAGTGGATGAATGTTCGGAAAAAATAGCAGCTCGGTTTTGCCTACCTACACACTAGACAGTGCAACAGGGGGACGGTTTGAATCAGTACAGTCAGGCGGTACAATCGAATATATGCAGATAAATGTTTGAGGAAAAAACCGCACAGCTAGCGGCCCGGTCAGGCTTTGTTGTTCAATAAATACAAAATAAATAGACAAAAGCCTGTATAGTGTTCAAGAGTGCCTCAACCTCAAACCATAAATTTTTAAAATAAGAATTAATATAATTATTGTAATTTAAATAGTTTCTGACCAATTGAATTTTTTAGCGTAATTAATTATACTATTATTTCTCTGACAATTTGTAATGTAATTAAAAATGTATATATTTTTACAGTTAACGAGCCGAATGAAGCCGAACAAGTGCAGTAATTGCTTTAAGTCAGCTTTGCTGTTCGACAAATACTGCCGAACCGACAATGCCGGCCCGCTTGTGTGTGTAGCAGCCCTAAAAGAAAGATAAAAAGAAAACCATACATAGTACAATTAACTCGCTATGAAAAATAATGATTAAGTGTAAAACATTTATTCGAATGCTTCCGTGAACTAGTAGTTAAAAGAGTTGGGCTCTTGACCCTGAAGTCACGGGTGCAATTTCCACAGAGGGCTCTTAGTGAAGAAATCACTTTTCGCGTTTTACTGTGCGTCAAATTTTTGTAAAATTATGGTCAAGAGTAATGTAATTTATATTTAAACTTACTTAGTATTAAACTTTTTGCAGCAAACATCACATTCAACAGTTCCTTGCCGGAGGTGTACGTCTTTAATATGCCTTTTCATGTCATGCTGGTAAGAGAATGCTCTTTCGCAGTATGAACACTGAAAGTTAAAATTAATAAGTATAATAATTATATTGCAGAACTCAGAAATATCACATTTCTGAGATATAATAAAAAAAGAAGTATAACATGAAATATTTATATGGATAACTTGACAAGAATTAATGGACAATTATTGACAGGAATTATTTATATGCCGATGACTTGCAGCTTTATACCCAAGCGGGTATTGATAATGTAAATAATGCCATTGATACAATCAATGAGGATCTAAAATCTATTAAGAGCTGGTCTGAGCAGTTTGGGATCCTTATTAATGCAACAACAAAATGCCAAGTAATAATTATCGGTGGTTCCAGGATTATGTCAAGTATAGATCCAGATAACCTTAGCGCTGTTGTTTTCGATAACAAGACCATCCCCTTCAGTAATACCGTGAAGGATTTAGGCTTATACCTGGATTCCAGCTTTAGTTGGCGACCCCAGACTGCCAACATTTGTAAAAAAATAACAGGTATTTTACGGACTCTTTATCGCCTGAAGAACTTTCTTCATTCAGAGACTAAGAAAATGCTTGTACAGACTTTGATACATATTTCCCATAATTGACTATGGTCACAGTTTAATGGCGGCTGTACACTCTCGACGAGTGCTCTCGTCAAGTCTCGCCGAGAGGTCTCGCCCGAGAGACCTGTCAGCGAGTGCTTACCATGTACACTCTCGTCTATTCACTTGCGGTTTTGATCACCGAGAGGATGGACGCGTTAGAAGTCGCTTCCACTGTTTCGCTATGCACTATTAATTATTATATGTATGTACACGAATATCATACAAAAAGAATTCAAAAAGAGTGGCGTTAAAGAAGATGGTGGATGGTCGCTATGCATCGAATAATAATAATAAAAACCGACTTCAAAAACACTGAAAAGTTAAAAATAATATAAGAATAGGTACAGACAACATCACGCTTCTATATTGAAGTCGGTGACAAATTTTAACACTTTCTAGGAGATCATCGTTTGGCACCGACTTCAATATAGAAGTGAGATGTTGTCTGTACCTATTCTTATATTATTTTTAACTTCTCAGTGTTTTTGAAGTAGGTTTTTATTTTTTATATAATATTTTTAACTTTTTAGTGAATGCAAACTTTTTAGTGAAAGAAACCCGAATTTAATACCAGCTCACCTTCAGTGAGCTGGTATTAAATTAGCGTTTCCCTCGATTTTCATGGGATCCCATGATCAGATCCTGACTTTGGTGACCATGGGACCACCCTTGGGGTTTACTCTATCGAATTCAAAAAGAATTTTGAAAATCGGTCCACAATTGGCGGCGTAATCGCGTAACATACACACAAAAAAAAACATACGCATCGAATTGAGAACCTCCTCCTTTTTTGAAGTCGGATAAAAATATGGTTACAGAGATGATTATAAGAAGCTAATCCAACATATTTTGTCATTTTTCGACGTGCAAATACTTATTGCGATGTGAAATATTATGATTAGTACGACTCAATTCACGTGTGTTCAGAGCGGTTGCTGGCTGTGCACTGCACTGGCGAGAGTGTACATCAATGCTCTCGCCGTTCCTCGCGAGACATGCCGAGACCCTTTGACTCGGGCACAAAAAACCGACACGGGAGCGAGAGCGGGCGAGTAAGCACGAGACATCCCGAGGCGAGGCGAGAGCTACCATGTACACTCTCGCACTCGGCCTATCTCGGGGTGTCTCGGCGAGAGTGTACAGCCGCCATAACAATCATAAAGTTACGAAACGAACGTGTTTGCACAGAGCAACGGCGGGGAACTCACGGAGAAGCGGGCGGCGCGGTCCGTGGCCTACAACAAACTCGCCGAGTTTGTTTACTCGAACGGTGAGGGTTGAAGGAAACGACTGTGTGTGACTGTGTGATACGCGAGCGAAATTTGCATTGGTTTTTTACGTGAATTGTTTATTACATTATTTATAATGGTGAATTGTTTATTACACTATTTATAACAAAACCAAAATTAGGATCTGATGATGGGATCTCATGAAAATCGAGGAAATCCCTTAAATTTTCAGGTGTGTCTTGTGTGTATGTTACGCGACTACTCCGCCAATTGTGGACCGATTTTCAAAATTCTTTTTGTATTTGATAGAGTATACTCCTGGGGTAGTCTCAAGGTCACCAAAGTCAGGATCTGATGATGAGATCCTATGAAAATCGAGGGAAACGCTAATTTAATTCGGTGAGCTGGTATTAAATTAGGGCTTCTTTCAGTAAAAAGATTTCATTCACTAAAAAGTTAAAAATAAAAAATATTTTACAAAAAATGAAAACCGACTTCAAAAACACTGAAAAGTTAAAAATAATATAAGAATAGATACAGACAACATCACACTTTTATATTGAAATCGGTGACAAATTTTAAGACTTTCTAGGATATCATTGTTTGGCACCGACTTCAATATAGAAGTGTGATGTTGTCTGTACGTAATCTTATATTATTTTTATCTTTTAAGTGTTTTTGAAGTCGGTTTTTATTTTTTGTATACACTATTTACAGTGGTGGACACATAATTAAAGACACTTGTAGGACATTAAGTTTTTGAAGTTTTCTTACCCTATATTTTTTTATTATAATGCAATAGGAGCTTGCAATACTATTTAAATTATTGTAATGGTTATCGTGAAATGTTTGAAATGAAATAAAGAGAACAAACACAGTGTATTTTAACTTTATATTCAGTGTAACTTTTTGCAAGCAGTATGAACTAATATAGAGACTTGGCCAACTAAATAAGGACATGCAAATTAAGTCGCTATTAAAAATAAATATTGTAAATATTGAAACGAACTTGATTATTGTATATTTCAGATGTATTTTAAAAACATAAAACAACGTTATTAATATTTTGTCGCATGTCCTTTAGCAGCAATGACAGCCTGACACCGCCTAGGCGTTGAAGAGATCAAATTATTGCACGTTTAAATTGAAATCTGCTCCTATGCTTTTTTAAATGCCATGTAAAGTTGATCCCGTTACTTTTACGTTTTTTTGCCACTATTTTGTTTATACGGTACCACAAGATTTCGATCGGGTTAATGTCGGGACTGTACGGTATCCAATCTTAAGCTGTTAGTGATTGGCTCCTAAGAAATTCTTTGGCCACTGCTGAAGTGTGCTTGGGATCGTTATTGTGTTGAAAGTCCATATCACCGGCAAATGATCATCGGCATAAGGCAACATGGTTTCTCCTAAAATATTCTTATACTTATTGAAAATTATCTATGTTACCCTCTATTTTTTTTAATAGGTCCCACACTGTGACCAGAAAAACATCCCCAAACTTTGATATTACCCCATTCATGTTTGACTGTTTTCTTTGTGTACTTTGGATCCATTTCTTTTTTTGGAGGATGCCTCACGTAAACTTTTCCATCAGAGTTAACCATATTCATTGGAAAAAACATAATTCTCCACTGTCGTTCTGTCCAGTGTGCATATTTTTTGCCAAATTGTAATCTTGTTCTGATATTTTCTTTCTTCTAAAGTGGGACTTTCTTCAAAACAGAGGGCCTATTACCGATCGCGGTTAAATATAATGACTACCAAAAATACTTCGATACCCTAAGCTCTCATATCACAAAAAATACTGAACAACAAAAACAAAAATTTACCATTACAATAGTACTAGCAATTTTAGTAACGACTACACATTAAATTGTATTCTAAGACCAAATTTAGTAAATGATCACCAAATTTTAGCGAGCAAATTAATACACCATACTACCTAAATAAACCACTATGATTGCCATAACATGCATCCATATTATCAAGTAATGAGTATTGAGTTACATAGGTGGAATGACTTGTTATGTTTATAGGTAAAAGCTAAGAAAGCAATAATTGTTCAGTAAATGACTATAGTAGACTGATTATTCATAAGAATATTAAATTACTTACTATAAGTAAAATAATTCTAAATAAATATAGTTTTAGTTACCGAGTGGAGAGACTTGTTATTTTTGTATGTAAAAGTTAAGAAAGCATTAATGTGTAGTGTATGATTGCAGTAGAATGATTGTTTTTAAGAATTTGAAACTACTATTTATAAGTAACCATCTTTTTAGTTTTTTTTAATTTAATAAAAGGTAGGTAAAAATTATTGGTATTCCAGGAGTTTTAGTTTTTAACCTGATAGGCATTTGATTGAATAAACGCTTCTGTTTTTGGCAGTGGTAATTCAATTTAGGGAATATAAGTATAATATCGGTTTAGTAAACATCTTACAATATATTTGTAAAGGATCAAATTTTAGGAGATTATTTACTGTGTTTGGGAGAAATAATGATTAACATAGCATAATTATTATTATCTTTACTAGGATAATGAGATGTTAAATATTTGCTTGACATTTTAGATTAAAATTCGGTTAAAATACTGGTGGTCATATAACATTTTTGGGTTTACAATGATTAGTTTGGAGTCATGTGTTTTATTGGGATAGCAAGATGTTATAATTTGGGTTATAATAAATTTAGGAAAAAAAGGAATTTACATTTTTGGGCTCCTTACCTATTTTTGGGTCACCAATGATATGTTTGGAGACATTGTCTTTAATTAGATAGTAATATGTTATACTTTTGGCTTTCACATGAAAATGGTGTTTTAATTTTGGTGATCGTTTACTATTTTCGGCAGTAAAAATCGTTTTTTTTTGGCGTTATATTTTACTATATTTGGTGATCAGTTAAACATAAGCCTTACCGATCTCATCGTTTTGCAAATGATATCATATGATATCATAGTGCAAAACGAAAAATACGATTTCCGGTCAGATTTTTGATCATTTGTTCATTATTTAATGATGAAATCATTGAAATTATGCCATAGTGATGTTATCATTGGAGATCGGTAATACAAAATGAAGCATTTCATGACTTCTTTTTCTCAAATTTATACCATGTCATACGATGAAAGATCCATAATTGGCCTGCAAGTCTGCCTCACATAATCGACTTCTAACCATTCTTGCAGACACTCCTCTGGACCCCTCTGCACCAAATACTTCTAAACGAATAACTTCTCATCCTTTGGAAGGCCAACAATGCTATTCTTGAGTCTTCTCGCGGGGTTGTTTTTCTTGGTCTAGGTTTCCTAGGCACATTTATCCGTAGTATTAAACTTATTTAAATGCCGGATAGCTTTCATAACCATATCTTTAGAGCATCGCAAGTGATCTACAATTTTCCTGTGACACCAATCTTTGTCATAAAAATTGAGAATTATCTTCCTAGTAGAAGGTTCGCAACATTTGCTGTTCCCATACTAATTCAGTTTAAATTTCTCAATCAAACATAAAGCAATGTTAAAACTAAGCTAGTTCTTACGTATCACGAAAATTCGCGGCAAAATGGAAAAAATAAAAGTGCTCCTTTTATTTTTATTTAAAATTTACAACATGAAACACGCACTGTCTTTAATTAGCTGGCCAGCGGCAAATGCATCGAACAAGTTTGTGTTACATTTGAAAACGGAATTAATCTAAACTATTGCTAATATTATTTTTTTTTTGCTGTCCTCATTTTAAAAATATGACGTCAGTGTAGTGTAAAATAACAATTCAAATGGAATTGATACCTATATTGTACCTATATTTGTATCTAAATATAATTTATTTTGTTGTATGTGGTCAACATCAAGGGTGTCTTTAAAAAGTTACATTTTGCATCTATGCACTATTAGAGTTTAGTGCAATAATAATAAATACTTCCTAGTTAATTCTCATCTATATTTGAATAAACTTTAAAATAAATGTGTCGCCGCCACCTATCTTCCCGTGGATGTCGAAAAAAACGACTAAAATAGTATAGTGTAATTTAAAATATAGTTTATAGTTAATTCTGGACTATGAATAAACTCTATAATACATGTAGCGCCACTACCTAGGTATCTTTCCGTGGATGTCGTAAGAGACGACAAAAAAGTTTAATGCATTTTTTTACTTTGTAGACATTTTTATACCTTTAAAATATGGTGAACTTGGGTAGGTATTCGATATCTGTACTTTAATTCACCTACGAGTACCGATCACCTACCTGACATAGCTACCTAACATACCTAAATATGTAAATGTAGTGAGGTATATGGGTACGTCTTGTAAATAATTTACCTTATAATCGCAGTTAAATTATTTTTCTTTTTTGACAACCCTTAGGCCTCGTTTACGGAGACGCGGGGCGTTGCGCGACGCGGCCCGCACAGAATTCAAACATATGGCGTTGTATGAGTGCGTTTACGGAGAAGCGATTTTACACGCCTTGCCACGCTTGAAATGGCGCGTTTTTTACGGCCGAGCCCGCGGATGGCACCGCCGCGTCTAACGCGGCGTTTATCGCGGCGGCGCACGCAGCGACAATTCTCGATGAAGCGATGCCCGCCGCGTGCTTCGCTACACGCTTGAGGATGCGCCGCGGGAGGCGCGGCGGGCATCGCGGCGGTCGCCGCCACGCTTCCCGTCTCGCCCCTCTATGAACAACATCGTATATTGCCATATGTTTGTGTTTACGCGTGCGATTATGCGTGCCGCTTCACGCGCCGCCCCACCGTAAACAGAAAAAACGTCTGACGCACCGCGAGACGCCACGCCACACGCGACGCGCGACGCCCCGCGTCTCCGTAAACAAGGCCTTACACATTTGCGAGTGACAGCGTAAGTGCCCACGCTGCCGGCGGCATCGTCCGACATCAAACGCGTTTCTAAACTGTATGATTGTTAAACTGTGCTATGGTGATGTGTGCTATCTGGACCTAAATGCAAATCTACTGAATAAACTTGACCGACTTCTAAACTGCATTTGATTCGTTTTTAATTTAAAAAAGTTTGATCATGTTTCTGAACATCGACTACGTTTGAATTGGTTGTCTATACGGCAACGTCATGAGAACTTTGACAAGCGCTCCACGTACAGAGGCGGATACAGAACGGCGACAGCTGTAGCGCGTTCAGAGCCTCAGTGTTGTTGTTCGGTTGTTTTTTAACTCGCTCAGAGGTGTTGAACGCCTTGCACCAACAATAGTACATTGTTACCCTAGGGGTGAAAGTAACTTATTTAGTCCCGAGACGGTGTTTGGCGCCCGAGCGTAGCGAGGGCACCAATAGTTCGAGGGACTAAATAAGTCTTTAACCCGAGGTAAACACTGTGCTTTTCATTACGAATACAAGGAAAGTAAAAATAAAAGAATGAATTAGCTATAGAAAAAACATGTTAATTTTATTTTACATAAATCAACAACTTCTGCTTTAGCCCGCTTTCTCTTATAAAATCAGGCGTTAACTCCATACCTGAATCAGATGACATCATTGAGATAATTATTAACACAATGTTATACAAAATAATTAACCGTTAATACAAATCTCTGCTATATCACAGAATATATAATAGTAGGCTATAAGGAACTATTAAAAAAACTCTTCAAATGGAAAAACAAATGAAGATCGCATTGCCGCTTTCCCGTTTTTTTTTTGCTGTTGCCGGCCAACTGTTCAGACATTTTTTTTATTATCATAATTTTAAAAATGGTAAATATTTTGCCCAAATCTATGTTATTTTAAAGAAATAGTTGAAAATAAATTATAATAAAGTAAGTTAAAAAATATGTTCTTAACATTAAGTTATTTCAATTTTATATCGCGCTTAATTGAGTGGCTGTATGGAAAGTCGGAACATGGTTCAATAAAAATGTGAAAAAAGAACTAGTTTCTTTTTAAATTTTGACAGCAGCTGTCAGTTGAAAGTGATTCTCCCTAGGGCTGAAAAGTATTACTTTCAACCCTCTCCTCAGGCAACTTCAGACCTACTTTCAGAGTACGAGTAATGAAAAATCTTTTATGTCCCCCTTTCACATGAATTTTTATTCCTCTCTGTTTCTGGCAGATGACGTTATAGATTATAGCCCCCAATATCATCCAATCACGTAAGAGTATTTCAGTAATAAACGTCAGAGCGTTTTGCAACCATCAAATTCGATGTTTGTTCGGTTGCTCCGAAACTCTAAGGCAGGGATCGGCAAGTAGTTATTTGTGGGGTCCGGACAGGGGCGGAATGTCATTTAGGCGCGGGGGGTAGGTATATTTTACAATATTGGGTGGTCCGAGGTTCGACCATCGGCGGTCCGTATTTGGAACGCGGTCCGCCTGTTGCTGACCGCTGCTCTAAGGTCTCGAACGGGCTGGTTGTTTCACTCGTGCGTCACGCTCGAAGGCATTGAACGGGGTTTGAGCGAAAAGTTGTATTTCGCGGGAAGGCGCTGAACGCGCTCCTGTATTCTAAACCCATCACCATATTGACAATTCATAGAATAATTTATCTTTTGATAGGTGGTTTTCGGCCTTATGGGCTGACATAAATGATAGAAATTCAACTAGCTCTTTGTATTTGTATATTTTTCTTTTGCTAAAACACAGTCTATGAGTTTATAGTTACCTTATATGGTCGCGTTGTGCTGTGAACATGTCGCATATGTTTTGCCAAATTACTGGCAGTTGTTGTCGATTTAGGACATTGACTGCATTTAAAAGGTTTGTCTGCCATGTGGGATCTTTTATGCACTTTCAGCAAATCCATTGTGCGACCCTGGTATGGGCATTCATCACATTTAAATGGAAATATATTTTCATGCGTACTCCTGAAATAATAGATTGTCATAATTTTAGTTTAAAAAATTATGTAATATTAAATTAAATCAAGTCAGTCAATGTATGGAAGTCAGCCAACTCCTATCCAGATTTATAGTGTTATTAATATTATTTTATTGTCAAAGCTATATTTATCTTAAGAATGAAACTTGGGTGTAAAAAAACTTCTTTTTTACTGGAAACTTAAAACGAATGTTGAATAACATACATGTGGACTAGAAGGTTGGCATTGGAATGTGCAGTTTTGCCACAGATATCACATAGAAACCTTTTTTTTGTTGCTTCTTCAGGAGGCTTTGTTTCTTTTGCTTTTTCAACACAGCATTTGGTCAAGTGATAATTGTAATCTCCCTGTTGGGCAAGTCATAAAATAAAATTAGATATAATTTTGTGATATCACTAAGGAAATTAATTTCTCTCATCAACTTTTCATGTTCTAATTTACCGATCCATTAAATTCCTTTTTACATATTGGACAATTCCACAAGGAGGTTTCTGAGAAGGCAGGGGAAGGTATATTGTAGGTTTCATCACTATCATATTTATAAATTTTCTCAGGCTTACATACATTTGTTTCTGTAAAAATGTAATAAGTTGTATTAAGATCAGTTTTGCATTTTAATATGAACTCTTTATTGAAAATAAATAAATACAAACATCATTTACAAAATACAATTGTATGTTCTTAGACAGGCTTATCTCTGAAAGACATTTTTTCTAGGCAACCCTAGCTGATGAAACAGAGTTTAAGAGGGACTAGAGTAACCCAAAAACAATATTGTTTGCAAGTATATACCTGTTTTTATTGAAATTTCTTCCAAATCTTTATTGTTTCTCTGGCATAATTCTCTGAATACAATACATCCATTCAATAAGTGAAGACATTGTTGACACATTTGATTGGAATGATTTGAAGACTCACTTATCTATAACACACCAAAAGTTTCTTTGATAAATGATAAGTTTACTTTAGTTCCAATTATAATCTTTTAATTTATAAAACATGACCTAGATTTTTTACAATGCAATTGTTCCTAATCCTTAGTGTTGAAGTAGTCTATAACAAAAAAATGTTTGTCTTAAGGGCCCGGTCTTGTAATAATCGGTGTTCTAGCAGAATTGTCAGAAAAGTAAATTTTTTTTTAATTATTAAAATGTAATAAAGGAAATACATTTAACGTCAATTTAGAGTGTAGGACTTGAAGTTTTCATGACACATTCTTCATGTCTTTAGAGTTTACGGGACATTTGCAGTTACTTTTGGATTTTGGGATGTTAGAAAGCGATATTCGAAATTTGAAAAATCCAAGATGGCCGCCGGCGCGAAATGTCAAAATTTCCAAAACGGCTCCGATGGCGCTGGTTTTTGGGACGCGTGATCGTTTCGCCCCCGGGGATCGGGTGCTTCTGTCGAAATGTGAAAAAACAAAATGGCCGCGTCGCCATCTTGGATCGAAAAACCCGTTTCGCCCCGTGTTTGCGCGTGATTTTCGGGATTTTGCCCGAGTTTTCTGATGGCTTCGCCCGAGAGTGTCCTCGAGTTTCCGAAAATGGCCATTGGTAGGCCAAAAACAAAATGGCGGCGGCGCCGGCGGCCATCTTGGAACGCTCAAATTTTTGTCATTTTTGAACCGCATTTTCGCCAAGATGGCGGCCTCGGAGTGGGGTCAAATGTTCTGGGCGGGGTTAGAACTCGGCGCGAAGTGTTGCTAGGTTGGAAAAATTTTCTACCATTTTTGGTAGTTTTTCCTCTGGAGGCCCAAATAGTCGAAAATCGAAATAACGACTTTTCGCAATTTTCAACCTCATGCGCCTATAGAGCGTCGGGGCCTCTATGACTTTCTGGTATTTTTATTTCTCGCAACTGGCAACACTGGCCGCCAAGGAGGATTGAATTTTTTCGTCGACCCGATTTGACCCGAATTGATCTCCCCGTTCCAGATGTGCTGGCAACGTGGGGTAAACGTCATCCTGCTCCGTATATGACGTAGTTACCGGGAAAAATCCGAAACTTTGACATTTCGACATGGCGGCTCCGCTGGCGGCCATTTTGTAAAGGGTTGCAATTTCGAAAAATAAAATCGCGATTTTGACGCGGTTGCCGGCGTTTTTCGACTGACAACACCGGATGGCCTTTTGTAGGGCTGGCTAAGGGGAATCAAACCGTGGGGTAATTTTCCCCGATTTTGGGGTAATTTCCCCGTTTTGGGGGAGTAATCTATAATAATAATAATAATATTTTATTTGACAGAATATTGTAACAATTGGTGTTCTAAAGATATAATTCCACATATTCTACTGGTAGTCACTTCAGTGTGCAAATACAATTATAAATTTTTATGTCAATGAAAATTTAAATGGAGAAATACATGAGAAATGTCAGCAATAAGAAATTATATCAATATTATCAGAGAATGTCAAAACCAAATTATGTAATTACAACAATGTCAACAATTAAAACAGGACATGATCTGAAACAATGTCAACATAAATCTAAGATATGTCATTCAAGTATTCCTTAACTGAATAGTACATTTTGTTCATTAAGAATGTTAAAAGTGCTCTGTGAAATTTTGTATACGTCAGATCTTTTATATCATTAGGTAGTTTATTATATACCCGTATTGCCATGCAGTAACAGTTATTAGAAAATATTTTCAATCTCTGAGAAGGAACAAACAAATCGTTTACTCTACGTCCTCTGTAATGTTGGTCACTATTTAGTAAGAACAACTGCAAGTGTTTTTTTACAAAAATACATATTTCTGCTATATACAAGCATGGGAGTGGCAAGATATTTAGCATTTGAAATAAAGGCTTACAGCTATCCAAATTACTTGCACCACACATAGACCTCACACATTTCTTTTGTATTATAAATGCTCGAGGCATTTCAACAGAGTTACCCCACAATATTAGACCATAGCGCAACGAGGAAGATACATATCCGTGATATGCTATGATTGCTGCTTCTCTTGATGCTACTTGGCTTATTCTTTTTAAGGCAAATACAAATCGGTCTAATTTTTTTACTAGATTGTCTATATGTGTTTTCCAGTCACAGTGTTGGTCAATTGTTAAACCCAAAAATTTTGTCTGATTTACTTCTTTAATTTTTTCATTATTAAATTGTATGCCAAGTTTAGATTCACTATTATTTTTGGTTTTAAATTTAATGAATTTCGTTTTATCTATGTTTATATTTAAATTGTTATTTTTCAACCACTTAAGTACTTGTCCGAAATTGTAATTAGCAATATCCTTGATCTTATTAATATTATCAGATTTAATCAGCAAAGTCACATCATCGGCGAATAATATACATGGCTGATCTATAATATCCGGCAAATCATTAATAAAGAATAAGAATAGTAACGGAGCCATTATGCTACCTTGCGGCACACCGCATCTATTGTATGTGTATTGAGAATGATAGGTTTTCTTTAGATTGTTCTTAGTGGCAGATACTTCTACACGTTGCTGTCGGTCTTTTAGATAACTATCTATCCACTGTAAGGCTGCTCCTTTTATTCCATATCTATTTAGTTTGATTAGCATCAAATCGTGAGATACATAGTCGAACGCTTTACTCATATCCAAGAATATTGCTAGAGTGTGTATTTTTGAATCAAGAGATTGTGTTATCTGTTTGATAAGTTGAAAGCAAGCAAGAGTAGTAGATGAGCTTTTTCTGAATCCGTATTGTTCTGATTTTAGTAATTTACATGAACTGACAAAACATGAACTGGGAAAACGTAAATTTCGATTTTTTCATATAGCGGGGTGGAACAGACGTCGCTGATCATTTCTACCACCATTTGGGGCCGGTGATATGGCAACACTGGCAGCTGGGGCGGTTTTTGTTGTCAGCGATGACCCGAATTTGACGATTTTTTGACGGGGTTTGATTAGGGCTAGGAGCCAGCTGGTAACACCTATCGATAGGAAATATAGTCAAGTATTTTTTAAAAATTTGACATTTTAACTTTTCAAGATGGCGGCGGCGCTGGCGGTCTTTTTTAAAAAATTTGCGCTTTTTGCTATTTCGGTGCAGTTTTCAGCCGAGGCATGGTAATATGGGTATCAAATGAAAGAATTTTGTGAGTACTACACGACGCAAGTAACGTCACCTCTATGAATTCAAAATGGCCGCTATTAAAAAAATGTCGGATCACATTTCTTTTGTAACCATAGCGACATGGGTATCAAATGAAAGGGCTTTAAGAGTGAAACAAAACCAAGTAAATGATTTTTGTCTAAATCCAATATGGCCGCCGCTTTCAAAATGGCGGATTGCATTTCTTTTGCCACCCATGCAATATGGGTATCAAATGAAAGGGATTTGGGGGTAGAACACGATAAAGTGAGTGACAATACTCCAAAATTAAAATGGCCGCCGCTCCGAAATGTCAAATTGCTTTACTTTTGCCACCTATGCAATATGGGTATCAAATGAAAGGGGCTTGATAGTAAAACACGACACAGTGAGTGACATTGCTCCAAAATCAATATGGCCGCCGCTCCGAAATGTCAAATCGATTTTCTTTTGCCACCTATGCAATATGGGTATCAAATGAAAGGGTTTTATTAGTAGAACACGATACAGTGAGTGACATTGCTTCAAACTCAAAATGGCCGCCGCTCCGAAATGTCAAATCGCTTTTCTGTCTCCACCTATGTAATATGGGTATCAAATGTAAGGATTTTAAGTGTAGAATACGATTCAGAATGTGACGTTTCTCCAAATTCAATATGGCCGCCACTCCGAAATGTCAAATCGCTTTTCCTTCTCCACCTATGTAATATGGGTATCAAATGTAAGGGTTTTATTAGTAGAACACGATACAGTGAGTGACATTGCTTCAAAATCAATATGGCCGCCGCTCCGAAATGTCAAACCGCTTTTGGTAGAGAGATTGCTAACCTATTCGCGGGTCAGTTCTCTTCTGTATATAGCAACGAATCCACTACATAGTACACTGCACGGCGATCTGGATTATGTAGGAACGTCTTAGTACGATTTATTTTACTGAGCGCACTGTTCTTAACAAGATAAAGAAATTAGATGCATCAAAAGGTGCAGGTCCAGATTGTATCCCCGCAGTTTTCGTAAGGCGTTGCGCCACAGTTTTGGCTTATCCGCTTTCTCTAAGGCGCAGGCCAGACAGAGGCGGCGCGGCGCGCATCAGTCGCACCCGGTGGCGCACTCGCAGCGCGCTGCAGGCGCGCCCGTGGGCGCGAACAGCGCTTGTATGCTACGTTGCGCCAGCGAGTGAGTACGTTGCTGCCATTAAAGAGTTTGCTTTTGATCGAACAACATGTTTTCCTCTGACGACGAAGACATGTTAGCCCTGGTGCAACTCGCCAATTTGCAAAGGAGAAGAAGAAGGAGAAGAAACTTCCGGTCCCGCGCAAAACTCACTATAGACTGAGGTACGCGGCTGCGCGCCAGCAGTGCGACGGCCGGCGCGCCCGTCTTTGCAACCGTAGCGCGCCATCTGGAAGCTTGTCGAATGATCTTTCATACTAATTGTATGAAAACGGGCGGGCACAAAACAGATAGAAGCGGTGCGCCGATGGCGCGCCACAGGTGCGCCTCGCCCGCGCCTTTTCTATCTGGCCCACGCCTAATATTTAATCGCTCTGTCAAGGAAGGTTGCTTTCCCGACGAATGGAAGAAAGCAAGAGTTATTCCACTGCACAAGAAAGAGGATCCAAGTAATGTTGCGAATTATCGTCCAATTACCATTTTTCCCAATAATTTGAATCTCTCGTTTGTCCTGTCATAACAAGTCATATGAGTAACTTTTTATCACCACAGCAACACGGCTTTGAATCAGAGCGTTATTACGCTCGATCTGGTGTGCCTCAAGGGCCTCATCCTAGACCAATTTTGTTTTTAATATTCATTTACGATATTGGTCTAAGTATCCATCACTGCAAATATTTATTTTAAGCAGATGACCAAAAATTGTACATAACTATAAAATCTCCCAACGATGCCAAGGAAATTCAGGTCGATCTCAATCGAATACAGCTGTGGTGTGTCAATAATACTATGGCGCTTAACGCAAATAAGTGCTTTCATGTACGATACAGCAAGAAAAAGGTCCCATTACAGTCAGAATACTTCATCAATGACTCGCAACTGCATAGGGTTGAAGAGATCAAAGATCTCGGCGTCATGATGGATGCGAAGCTCTGTTTCACGTCTCACGTGGACTGTATTGTGGGGAAGGCGGCTCGGTTGCTGGGATTCCTCAGGCGCAGCACTACACAATTCCATAAACCTCAGACGAAAATTGCACTATTTAATTCGTTGGTACGAAGTTGTTTAGAATATGGCAGTGTAATTTGGTCCCTTTTCTACAGTACTCATTCACAACGAGTTAAAAGTATCCAGCGGACATTTACTCGTCGTCTCGCGTTTTCATCTCGGGGTATAAGCGCTCGTGCGTGCTATGAACAACGGTTGAAATTCTTTAATATGGAATCCTTAACAAATCGGAGGAAAATGCATGATCTCGTGTTTCTATATAAAACAATTCATGGCATAATACAGTCAAACAGTATGGCAAGCTCTATCTCTCTATCCGTGCCTAGAAGAGTTCCCAGAAAGCCAATAATAAGCACCTTTCACATTCCTCTGGTCCGAAATAATATCGGCGCTAACTCGCCAATTAGGAAGATGTCAATATTATTAAAACGCGCTTTTTTAGCCTTAAAACAATCTTTAATTAATTGTGATAAGTATACCGAAAAATCACGACGATATCGTAAGAATATAATTTTTTATGAATTTTTCAATTTGGGAGTTCCGATTACTGCTTGACCGCGCTCGCATAATCGCTGTGAAGTCACAACGACGGTCGCCTGCTTGGACGCCTACCGGCCGGCGGCGGCGGCTAATTACGATTGCGACGAGACGAGTGACACACGTGGGCAGCGTCTTCGTTGTCATTTAATTCTACATGTTAGTGTTACATTCATTCGTTTATTTAAATAATAGTGTACTTAATTAACTAAAATGCAGGCAGGATTTTCACGTGGACAATTATTTCACAAACCGCGCAAAATATATCAGTGCGGAAATCCAAGGACAGAAACTTGCGAAGCAAGTACACATTATGGTATTTATAGTAAGTAGACCTACTTATAACTACCTACGTATTTTAGTTTTTACCTTTACCTGGGTACCTAAAATACCCAGCGCAGCGAACTCAACGCTGCTCTGGGAGGCGGAGGCCTCTCGCTCCGAGCATAGCCGTAGCAATGCTCCGTGGTGAGGCGGAATGGGGGCCTGTTGTTTCCTTCTGCGAGTAAGTTATCTCGCAGGAGGCTGCGGAGAGGGTGGCAGATCCTCAAGCCGCTCCCCACCACTGCAGACGGATAGGCAGGCGAAGGCGAGCATTCAAGTCTAATGACACTGTGCACGCAGCCGTATAGTTTCTCCGTCTGGGGAATTGTCCTTGTGTTCTCAGACAATCCCCCTCTTGGCGATAGCTCGGCCATTATGGTCGAAATAGCCAGGGCGCGTGAGTAGTGTTGTCGCATTATGGACGTTACCACGCGCGCCCATAAGAACAGGGAGAACACCGGGGGGTTTAGAGGGACGCATTTCCCTCGAAAACCAACCTACCTAAAATACGTAGGTAGGTACTCTCTTATCACCTTATCAGTGAGGTGTGAACTCAAACAAAATTGTTATTATTCAAATTCAATACTGGTTTAACGATTGATAATAGGTATTTACAAGTAGGTTCTACCTACTTTACTGTAGCAGGGTCGTCTGCTTAGGTACCTTCTTCTTACCTATTTCTGCCGCAAAGCAGCAGTGCTTGCATTGCTGTGTTCCGGTTTGAAGGGTAAGATATGGCAGTGAAATTACTGGGTACTGTGACTTTACATCTTGTGTCACAAGTTGGCAACCAACCTATTTAAAAGAAGTTGTAAAGAAAACAATAAACTTTTATAGTATATTAATAGATACTTATATAGTTTATTGTGTTTTATGTCGTAGGATGATTTACACAAAAAATCCTAAATCAATAGGTACTGAGCAGTTTTGTAAACAGACATTGCTCCCTCTTGCGTCTCGCGGATACGGGAAAAACGGCAAATGTATGGCGCAACGTAGTTCGCGGGCACAGCTAGTATTCTTATAAACTGAGGAAGTAAAATAAGTTATGGGCATAGCACGCTTGCCCCCACAGTCACACACTCAGTATTTCCATACATTTACAATCACATTAACATTTATTTTTAAATAAATAGATAGCTTTTCCAAAAATATTTTAAGCAACATAAAAATAATTTTATGGATAAAATATGTATAACAGATATTCTACAACACCATTTTCTCAATAAACAATACAACGCTAATTTGTTACAATCCCACATTTTTTTGGACGAATACTAAAGATCAGGAACAAAATTATCATAAAATGGTAACAAATTCTCTAAAAAAACCTTTATTTATCAAAATAAATGTGCAGTTAAGCTCGTTAAAAGTGTTTTATTTCAAAGAACTAAAAACTATGGAAAAGTTATAATTCAAAGTATTAAGGCATCCTTCTTTGTCATAACTAGACCCCGTTATCGGAGGTGCAATTTGGTAGCTTGACGTTTTTAGAGATGGGTAAAATAAAAATATTTATGATGACGATATCAATACTTTTTCTTAACAATTATTGATTGCGGCAGAAAGTTAATGTTTTTAATTTCTCGTAATTCGTCTTCAAGCCGCTGTAATAGGAATATAATGTTTTAATTTATACAAATATTTAAAAATATTCTAAACGAGACAATTTTTATTTTTCAACTTATTGAAAAAATGCTCGATGTAATAAATGGCGAACGCGTATTATGGCGATTTGATATAGAGTATAAGGTTTTTACCATAAAACACTCATTTCAGACTAAGATGAGTCGAAAGCTAGTTTGGAAAATAATAAAATATTGTATTGTTTTTTTCTGTGAACTGCTATGCCAAATTGAAATAAAAAAATACAATATTCATGTTTTTTAGCACTGACCTTCTTGGTAAATGTACATACAGTACATACAGTTTAGTTAGTGAAATATTATTATTGATAAACATTAAAAATTATGATATACTTATACCTATACATTTTAATCATGTCAGTTGTAACGAAATAAACATTTAATTTTTGTCTAAGATTTCATTACGGTAGAGAAAAAGTATTGATATTATATTTCAAAACTATTTTACCCATCTCTAAGAAAATACAGCTACCAAATTGCACCTCCGATAGCGGGGTGTAGTCATAACATATGTTTATACTTATATTATAAGCAAAAAATAATAAGTATACTTTTAAAGTGATCTTCGCAACAATGTCTAGTTGATTTGGTAGATAACTTTTCTTGCCTTCTCATAAGGTTACACCACTTGTTTCTCATTTTTTTGTCATTTGGGACATAAAAAAAGTACTTTTCAGGAGTGCTAATTGTTGTGTTAGTACACAACGGCACTATACAATATTTGTATGGTTTCCTTTTATTCATTTCATCAACTATATATGAATACTATATATAAGAACTATTGCTTGTGAAATAAAAAAAAGGAAATTGAAAAACCTCTCTATTTGTAGAAATGGCACTATAAAAACTAACACAATTGGAAAATTTCTAAAAATACAAAAAACAATAAATATATCTGAAACCGTGATATTTTCACTAAGGTCAAAATTTGTGGTAAGGGAAGCCATGATGAAGTCCATCTATAGTTACAGGTTTATCCATTGTTTTAGGGACATCCTATATATAGATAATTCTCAAACCAATCTGGACTTACGGCATCCAGTTGTGGGGTACTGCTAGTAATAGTAAAATAGAGAATCTTGATTCCATTCCAGAATAAAATACTAAGAGCTATGCTAATCATACCCTCATACATGAGCAAGAAATACATACACCAGAACCTGAAAATTCATACAGTTAAGCAGGAGGTTGTCAAGTATAGCGAGGCATATCAGAAACGAATATCCACTCATGTGAACGCTTTGGCATTGGAGCTCAAAAGAAATGGAAGTGTATCACACTCCCGATTAAAGCGGCATAGTGTCCCTAAGTTAGTAAAAAGATTAGCTGACAAAAGATGATAAGAACTGATTTAATGGTTCTAACTGCAAAAATAACAACCTATCCCTCAAATAAAATGGCTTATTGTGCTCGCACAGATCGCCAAGTTAAGAATGGACATTAATTACAAAATATATATAATTAATGTTAAATAAGTAAAATAAAATTGATTGTAAATGAAAATTTGAATGAGAAATTTGACAGTGAAAGATTTCTAGAATACTTGATGTGGTTCTACATAAGATCTCAAAACTTTTGATGGCAAATGAGTGTGAACCGTGGTAGCATTTTTACAATGAATGTTTTCAATGGAATTTATAATAATTAAGTAGTTAACACCAGTTGCATTGAATATTATACAATTTATGATATTTGAACAATTTAAATTGTAATATACATATACCTGTTACTACTTCAACTATCACTCATACCTAGTGGGCTAATACAGAACATCAATAACTACTCATAGCCAGCTCTCAATGTATTACAATAATGTATACAATGTAAGCATCATTATCGAGGGGACAATGCAACATCTTGGATGCTGCCTCATTGATGGTGGTCAAGTTTTAGACTTCCTATCAAATAAAGAACACTACTTACACCATAACAATCATTGAGCTTAAATTTATGCTGAATTTAGGATTATAACATACCGTTACACCTGAAAAATTCTTTATTTCTTCTGGGAGACAGGGGTAAAGAATATTGTTGAAAATAGGTATATTTCCTGCTGCTTTATTACATATTCTACATTTAATTTTTTTCTTTCGGAGTGCTAGCCTGAAAATTGATTTAATTGCAATATATTTTAACACATTCAAAAATTTGTAGTCTTTTTTTAAATGTTTGTTTTAAATGTTTTTAGAAGACAGTACACATGCCATATGATAATTGATAATATATGAAAATGATTAGATCTTATACATACACTGTCTTATTTTTCTTCTTCTTTTTTTGTAATGCATTGGTAAATAGCATTGATTTAAGTAACAATAGGGATGCCATCAATATTCGCAATGTTGTGCTGTGAAAAATAGTTATCAAATGGTAAACTGGATTACTGGAATCTGCAGACTTTGAGCATGTCAGCGCGGCTTTTCCCCACAAATTATTTTCCGGAGCGCGATCAGAGCCACAAATTATAAGCTGTAAGTAATGGCAAGTGGCAAGGGGGTTTTTACAACAACATTTTGCCAGCGTCACGTCAGCTTTTTTTGAAACAAAAACGAAAAATAACTAAGTAGGTACATTCAATTCAAGCTATTAAAGTTCCCTTGACACTTGACAGGTCGATTTTTTCCGTTTCATGCATACTAGGTTCCGTGATTAAAAATATAATTTACCTCTTTAGGTTATTTTTATCCAAAATGCATTAATTAATTCCACATTAAATAAAAACTAGAATATCAGTCTAGTTAAATGAAATTATAATTCTGAAAAAAATATTTGTTTATAGTTTAGAAATAAAATATTTGTGTAAAGTATAAGTTTCGATTCACGAGTTTACGACTCAATTAAATACTTAAATAAAAAAATATTTTATGTATCAAAATTATGAATAATTATATTTAATTGGACTGATATTAATGTTTTTATTTAATGTGGAATTAATTGTTGATAAAAATAACCGAAGGAGATATTATATTTTTAAAACATAATATTTTTAATCACGGAAACTAGTATGCATGAAACGGAAAAGTTCGACCCTGTCAAGAGAACCTAAAGGCGTATGTAGATGTTCAATATTTATCACGATATTTATCAAAATCCATTTCTGAATTTATTGATGGATCTCAGACGACCCTTTCAATAAGAATCGCGTCAGTATCACAGAGTACATAATCACTGTCAGTATCTCTCTAAAGCCGGGTCCGCTGCGCCATGTTTTCATGTTTGTAAACACGAAAACATTGTTTAGTTAACCGATTAGGGACGTGGTTTAACAGTTTTGTTAGAAAAATACGATAACATGTTTTCCGCGACGAATGGATAACATCCCCCGCGTTCGCCTGCGGGAGGGGAAGCTAAGCATTTTTTGTTAGCGCTCACTAGAGGAACACGTATCGCTTGAAGGCTCTTTGGTTTATTTTTGAGTGAAATAAAGACAATATTTCGTTTTTAATACAACTAATAAGAGAGAGACCGGTGCTGTGGGATGTTACATTAATAGATTATACCGAACCTATCATAAATTTTTAGTTCTTGATAAATAATGACAAAAACATTTTAAAAACAGGCGCCATGTTTTGTTAACATGTTTTGTTAGAAAATTGGCGCAGCGGACTGGCTGTTTTTCTTAACATGTTTTGCTAACATGTTTTGTTAACATGTTTTGTTAAAAAATTGGCGCTGCGGACCCGGCTTAATCTGTGCATGTGTAGATACCATGAAGATACCTATAGCTATTAACTTCATGGTAGATACGGAAAATATACTTAAGGCGTGTTCCATTTAAGCGCAGATTTGCCTCATTTTCAAAATTTTTAGCATCATCGCGTTTCATTAGATTTTGACGCTGGCAGGGCTAGCATCACATGTTCATGAAGATACCTATAGCTATTAACTTCATGGTAGATACGGAAAATATGTATACTTAAGGCGTGTTCCACTTAAGCGCAGATTTGCCGCATTTTCAAAATTTTTAGCATCATCGCGTTTCATTAGATTTTGACGCTAGCAGGGCTAGCATCACATGTTAACGTAATGCGTTCCATTTTGAGATTAGGTTATCTTTGTGAAAAATAGCGCAACTTAAAATGTTAACATTTTTTAGAAGAAAAGCAAAACATGGTTAATATTTAATATTAGCGTGAAAAATGGTGACGATTAAATGAAAAACGCGGGATCGTGATAAATATTGGCTACACGATCAATAAATATCGCGATAAATATCAAGGAGTTGGATTTCAAAACATCTAGAAATTCTGTGATCCGTATCGCGATCCATCAATCATAGACTACACGATCAATAAATATCGCGATCAATAATTATATGATCGTGATAATTATTGAACGTCTAGCATACGTCTTAGCTTGTATAGACTATACTAGTCGGGCCACTTTAATGCCGGCTCCAAACATTCGTCCAACACTCCAACTGTTCGTCCAACCTTCCACGTGTAGAGAGATAGTTTGTGTATGTTGGATGGTGTTGGTTCGTGTTGGCTCGCGATCGGTCCGATGGCGGCAAATTGTACCCAGATCAATGGAGTTTGCCAACTCGCACGAACATACCCTCCACACATCAGTGTTGTCTGTTTACTCGGGCGAGTCAGACATATCTGACACGCAGCGCTCCCGTTATAAATTAATTTGCGATTAAACTTTAGCATGACTGAGTGGAGTAATGACACCGTACTCTTGTTTTTGGAGTTATATGAAGGCGAACCGGTGCTATGGAATCCGAAGCATCGTCGTCACAAAGATAAAATAGCCCTACACGATGCTTGGTTGAGGATTTCGGAGTCTCTTAATAAACCAGTGGACGAATTTAACTTCATTTACTAATTACTATACTTATTAATATTATAAAGAGGAAAGATTTGATTGTTTGTTTGTTTGTATTGAATAGGCTCCGAAACTACTAGGCCGATTTCAAAAATTCTTTCACATTGAGAATCCTACATTATCCCTGATGAACATAGGCTATAAAATTATTTTCCTTCCGGAAAATATAAAATTCCCACGGGAAAACAAACATACCGCGGGCGAAGCTGCGAGCGGAAAGCTAGTAATTAATAAAAATGTTAATAATTACTCTATTATTATTTTAATTCTTAATTCATATACTTTTTTTCTATAACAATATCTTAAACATCCGCATTCGCATTCGCATCCACGGATTTGAGCCTTCACAAATCCGCATCCGCATTCACATCCGCGGATGTGAAAAAATCGGCATCCGCAACATCCCTGGTTTGCATATTCGTTTATGGAACGTTTTTTTTTGTTTTACGTCGGCTATACACTTGTAAAAAATAATAACATGCACTCATTAGGTATAGCGCAGAAGCACCTATCAGTTCAACGTCCTCCATAGTGAATGAGGTTGGCTAGTGGCCTATTGATGTGTGGAGAGTCTGTTTGATCGATCGTGAGTTGGACGATGTTGGTGTCAATGTTGGAGTGTTGGAGTGTTGGACTATAGTTTGGAGCCGGCATAAAAGTTCACATTTAACAGTTCTGACCAACAAGGTCAAAGTGAAGTGACTTTTTGATCGTTTATCGATTAATTGAATGAATCGATACGATATCCATACATTTGTGAATCATCAACAGCTCATATACTTACGTCCCCACCGAGGGGCTCGAGCCTACCCTAAACTAGGACGATTAGGCCTTAGTCAACCACGTTGGCCAAGTGCGGGTTGGTCGACTTCACACACAACCTGTAAAAAAATTCTTTCTTCACAGGTGTGTGCAGGTTTCCTCACGATGTTTTCCTTCACCGTAAAAGCGTCGAATAAACGTACATATGAATTCAAAATTTGAAAACACATTGGTACGTGGCGGGGTTCGAACCGCTACCTCCCGATTGGAAGGCGACAACCTTACGCACTACGCCATCGACGCTTTTCTGTATAAAAATGACTAATAAAGATATTTAATTTATTATTTTCTAGGTACTTTTATCTATTCTACTATGATTATCCTATTTTTGCTATATTTTGCTGGCAGTGCTGCAAATGTTGCAATGGTTTATGCATGTTATATTTTTATTGTTATGTTATATTTTTATTGTTCTGTTATATTAATAAAAAGGACAATACAATGTGTATACTTCGTTATTTGTACCCGAGAAACTATAAACTGCGTGCACACAGAAGTAGGAATGAGAAGCAGAATAAGGATTTTTTTTGCAAACAAGATTATTATTTCTAAATGTGAGAAACAAAATGAACTCAACAAATCATAATGGAATCGAAAGGAAATATGAGAATTGAAGAGAGAAGTGCACCCCTAAATCACGTTAACTCGCGTAAGTGTAGGGTATATTCATAGTCAAAATGGGGTGTTTAATTTTTAGAAATTTTATTACTTGATACATATTTAAGAGGCATTTGGTTGTACTCGCACCATCTTACAATCAGACTAATGTCCTCCTGGAAAGATATGAAGTCATTTTCATTTAACATCATACTACGGTTGGAATTGTTTTTTAGACGAGACATTCATTTTTAATTTGGAGTATAATATCGTTAATTAAGATCCCAAGCAAAAGAGGAAGAGTGAGAATATTTTTATTTTGTTAGGACAGGGAAATTCGTGATTTTACTTCTCCTTATTTTAAATGGCAATACTAAAGCTAGTGCATTGTGCAGTTTCTTGTGGGTAGATTTGTTATTAATTAGGTCGATAGCATACAACTACGTATAGTCACAGATTACATATACAGTTGTATATTGTGAAGTGACTGTGCGTGGTAGGTGTACTCTATTTACTATTCTTTTTAACCCGGCTTTCTCATTAAATTCAAATTTTAACGTAAATCCGTAAATGGTGGCCCTCTTTTGCCTGTAGCGCATGTGAGAGATCGTGTTGCTGAAACATTTGGACTAGGAAAGAAGACTGCTACTCAAATAGTAATTAAAAGAGAAATATGGACACTCAGGCTCAGAAGAGCGATTTAACATTCACCCAAAAAAGGGAGAGAGATAGAGAAAAAAGTCATCGGTGTGGATAATTTTGATACTACTGCATTTCATAACCACTTTTATAGGTAATATTTAAGGAAAGAATTCTCTATAAGAAAAAACTATTAATTTCTTTAAAAGCTTTTGGCTTATTTTATAGAGGCAAACATTATTTTAAAACTTACCTATCTTATTAATATAAGATAGGTATGAATAGCCTATTTGCTTCCTTTTGTTGTTAATTTTGAACAGTAATTTTAAAATACACATATATCCATGAGCGCCGCCATAACATAACTAATCACCAAACTACAGTCTGATTTTTAATTCGACGGAATTCTGACAGATGGCATCCATAGACAAATCAGATATAAATAACCTTTTCTGCTTAGAATTTTTTAAATATTTAATAACAAAAATATTAAACAGAATTAGATCAATCAATGACATAGTAAATAGTGTTTGTTTTGTGTACTCAATGAACACTAGCTAGAATGTAAATTTTTAAGTGCTAAATGGACAAAAAAAGAGTAAAGAACATATTTCTCAAATAAAAATATTTATTAATTATCATCACTTATATATCATCATTGTCGTCATCATCATCAACTCGAATCATAAAATAATCACACACACTATCCAGCAGATCATTAAGAGGGCACATTTAATCTTCTTCTTTAATAATATGGTTTATGCATTCTTGCCATTTTTCAGCTGTGATATTATACGCCCTCCAATATTAATTGTTTCACTTTGCGCAACTCGGACCGCGGTGCATGACGCGGCGTAAATAGTTTTTTAATTTTAGATTTGACATCTTGTTATATTGGCTCTTAGAAGAAGCAAACATTTTACAAACGAAGAGGTTTTTTCTAAGAAACGGTTGGCAACCTATGGATTATTGAACAGGGATCCCAGTAATAGAAAAATAATTTCCTTGACAATTATTTTAACTTCAATAATATGATATTAAACAGTGTAATTACCATTTTAAAATTATCAGTAATTTTTTAAGTCTGTAACGTTTGAATGTTCCGATGCTCCTTTGCCAAATCGGCGTAGAGTTGAGAGCCGCACGCGGAACGTACCTCTCAGGTATCGAAATTAGTGGTCTATGTCGATTCTGTCTTGTCTTTTTTGATCTGTACTGTTAATAAAATGTAATGTGTGCCAATAAATTAAATAAAATATATAAAAACATTAAACTTGCGTCCCAACTAGTGGCCAACCACAAATATTGCTTGTGTTGTTTATATTCGTGCATAAATTATGCCGCGACAACGCCAATCGCGTCATCAATCTTTGATCGACGAGACAAATGGAGATACATCTGTATCCATCTCCCCAAGTAAAATGGCTGAGATAATGGCATCACTGCAAAAACAGCAAACTGTTTGCGCAAAGCTTTCGAGCGCATCCTAGATCGGGTTCTCGACCGCCATTCGTCAAGCCCACTGCCTTCATCCTCCTTCGTGCCTGCTCAACCTGCACCCGGTAACTTCACCGCATGCACGGCTCGCTACAGCGGCGCACCGGATGAAAATCTTGATGCGTTCATCGACGCTATAGAGTCATATAAAGATTGTGCCAACGTCGACGAAGCAAATGCCATTCGCGGACTCTCCATGCTTTTAACATATAACGCCGCCGTATGGTGGCAAGGTGTGAAATCCTTCATCACGGCATGGCTTGATGCTTTGCAACACTTGCGATCAGCTTTTGGTGAAAACCGTCCACCGCACCGCTTATACAGGGAATTGTTTACTAACCCACAACAAAAGCATGACAGAACTGAAATTTTTGTTGCTAAATGTCGTTCCATAATGGCACGCATTCCAAAAGACGATTCGACAGAAAAGGTGCAAATCGATATGGTTTATGGACTCCTACACCACCGTGTTCGCGAGCGACTTCGTCGCGAAGAATGCGACACATTTGAGAATTTACTAAAAAAGGTCAGACAAATTGAGGATTCCACGGAGGAAGTTCGATGTGAAACACACATGATGCATACAAAACGAATGCCGCCTTCATCGAGTGTCGTGCCACCTGTGCCGTCGCTGCGACCATCGTATGCGCCGCCACGAACTCCGAGTGCCGCCGCCGCCGCCGCTTCGACAACACCGACGTCGCCAATATACAGCAACGGGAACACAAGGCATCGATCTACACGAAACCGTCCCTCTCAATTAGCTGTTAACGTTAACTCGACTAGCAAGAGACGATACTGTGTATATTGCAAAAAATATGGACACATACGTGATGAGTGCCGTCGGATATCCACAATGTCAAAACCAAAGACTGACTTAATAAATGTGAATGAAAGCATACCTACATGCTACTCGTGTGGTGAAAAAGTGACAGTTAGCCTCTTCCCCTTATTGATGAGTTGTTACAGCTTACAAAAAGGAATTGTCACATGTCAACTATTGATCTCCGTGCTGGCTATTGGCAAGTATTTGTTGCTCCGGAAGACCGGGACAAAACTGCCTTTGTCACACCGTTCGGAACGTTCAGATTCAAGCGGATGCCGTTCGGACTCAAGAACGCACCTTCAACGTTCCAACGGTTAATCGATCGTTTCCGTTCAGGGTCTTCTTTACGTGACGCTTTTAGCGTATTTAGATGACTCGTTATAACCCCTGGCAGTTTCCAGGATCATCTCCGTGACCTGCAAAAGGTATTTGACCGACTGCGTCAATTTAGTCTTCGTGCCAATCGAGCCAAGTGTTTTTTCGCTCGTCCAGAGGTTACTTACCTAGGTCATGTCCTGACATCCCATGGAATTCATACCACCACCAAAGTTGACGCCATTCTGAAAAGAATAGAACCAATTAATGTTAAACATTTAAAATCCTTCTTACAGACCTGTTCCTGGTATAGAAAATTCATACCAAACTTCTCTAGCGTCGCTCAGCCATTAACCAAGCTTACCCGGAAAAATGAGAATTGGAGATGGGAAGATGAGCAACAGCGTGCATTTGACGACCTGAAAATAAAACTTACAAGTGCTCCTATATTAATTCAAGCTGACTACACTAAACCATTTCTACTTCTTACGGATGCAAGTAATTACGCTCTCGGAGCTGCTCTATTGCAAGGTGAAGGTAATGAAGAGAGACCGATAGAGTATGCCAGCCGACTGCTAAGTGATGCCGAGAAAAATTATACTACTACAGAACGCGAGGCCGTAGCAGTGGTTTGGGCTGTTGAAAAGTTTAGAGGATATATTGATGGACATATCTGTATAGTGAAGAGCGATCACCAACCTTTAAAATGGTTGTTAACTCTCAAATCTCCAAGCGGACGACTCATTAGATGGGCTCTTAAACTTCAATCATTCGATCTTAAGTTTGAATATGCTCCAGGTAAAGTAAATGTTTTAGCTGACACCTTAAGTCGTCCCACTTGTGAAGCTAATACCGATTGTGAAGTCTGTTATGTTACAGTGGATCTCCCTCATGCTAACCCAGGTGAACTTCGAGCTTTACAATTAGAGGATCCCGAAATATTAAAAATTATAAAAGATTTAGAAAATTCAGATGAACTTACCTCAAACCGATGGTTGGACCGTGGATATCTGATGTCTAATGGTGTCCTCTTCCGCTATAATCCTGATGTTGACTCCGAAGAAGCTCAGTACGTGGTACCCTGCTCCCTGAAAGAAAAAATATTACAAGAACACCATGATTCGCCCACTGCTGGTCATCAAGGTGTCGAACGAACCCTTCACCGACTTCGTAAGAAATATTATTTTCTAGGTATGCGTAAATATGTGACCGATTACCTTAAAAATTGTATTGATTGTCTTAGGTACAAGGCTAGTAATCAAAAGCCTTTAGGCCTGTTACAAACTCCGGTTTTACAACAACGAGGCGAAGTACTCGCAATAGATTTGTTTGGACCTCTGCCAGAAGGAGACAATGGTGAGCGTTGGGTGTTGCTGATAGAGGATGTCGCTACCAGGTGGGTTGAACTTTATGCTCTTACAGAGGCCACCGCCGAAAACTGCTCCCGTTTGTTGTTAGAAGAATACTTTCTGCGCTACGGTGTACCAAGGCGTATTGTTTCCGACAATGGTGTGCAATTTATATCTGCTATCATGCAGCAATGCATGTTTCTTTTAGGTGTGAAACAGGACCTTATACCTCTCTATCATTCGGAAGCTAATCCAGCGGAACGAAAAAACCGCGATCTTAAGTTACAATTGTCTCTCCTTGTAAAAAGTGAACATAGGGATTGGCCAAAATATCTTGCTCAAGTTCGCTTCTCTATGAATAGTGCAGTATGTAGTACGATAGGTAAAACTCCTGCATACCTTATGTTAGCCCGTGAGATGCGTACACCCTTCGATGTACATCATGACATTCGTAGTATTCTAAGCAAAGAGAATAGGCTAGTTGACTCTTTTTTAAAGTAGGGCTTAAAATGTTCATAATTGTTGTATTAGACCATAGCACATGAATATTATTTTTTTCGATGGCTAAAAAGTGCAAAAAATCTATTTTAAATTAAGATTTTCAATTTTGGACCGAAAACACGGTCAGCCATGATAGTCTGTTCATTATCTGTGGCAATGACGTCAGTCTTATAGTAAACAAAGCAAGCGAAATAACCTCACAAAAACAATGCTTTCTATTAAATATCACAAAATATAGTAAAACTGTATATGGAACGGGACAATAGAACAGTAATATAGAAATACCTCTTCAAAGACTCCAGGAAATCTGTGGATTAGACGTACCCAGTGATATAGACATGCGAAATATTTGGTTAACACTCGCTTAAAGAAATCCTGTAACTATCTACTGAAACTCAAATGTATTTTTGCGAAAATCACATTAATGTAAGTACTATAACTGAATAACTCAATCTGTGTAGGTACTTCAGTTTCAACTTAAACAAAATAGAAGTTTTTAGGTTGTATGTAAAATCAAATCTGTATGTAAATTAATTAAATTTTTATCTTTCAGTTAGAATGAAAACTGACTGCAGCCGACCAACCAAATTTTAACTTGACCAGAAAACTGAGAGAAAACTTGACCATTTACGCCTTTTTGATTTAATCTAAGTTATACACTGACACTAGATGATGTTTCAAGGAAAAGAATATATACTTATGTCCAATTGAATAATGATGTAATTGAATATTAATTAAAAAGTATGTAATACAAACAAAAATATCACAGTTTCATAATGAATATATTTATCTAAACAACTTTTACTTGAATTTACTGAGTACCTAATTAAAATTTGTTGCTTTCAGTGGTTACTTAATGAGAACTATTGTGTACTAACCTGTTCTCCTCTTGACAACGAGATTGATAAGGCAGTAAAAGTTGTGCAACATAATACAAAGCAGTGCATGCTCAGCCACAACATCAAAATGTGACCCGTCAACTAGAACAACATTATGTCAACAAAATAACTCAAGTATTCATATACCAAAGCACCATAGAAGTAAATAGGTCCAGTTTGGTAAAACTGAAAGATGTTATATCTTCACTGATTAAACCTGCTGGCCACCATGGCTGGTAAATTTCAGAACAGCTTAGGCAAGAATATGCAAGTTATCCATTTTAAAGCCGTATACAAATATATTAAATGTGATTGCTGTGTTGTCAGCCTGTGCTCTTCTTAATTTACAAGACCCTTCTTATTAAATAAATAATATAAAGAATTTTTTTTCTTTACTTTATACATAACTAACATCTAAAGATGACATAATAAATTTTTGTACTACATTAGTCATTATGTTCTTCACAAAAAAAAATGTTCTATGTTTATTTGACAATAATGACTTGTAAAGGTTTAAGTTGAATCAAAATATTTTAATTTGAAATGCATGTGTTTTATTGTTCTGTTACACCTTAAAAGATTTATAATATTTTATAGGTTTGTTGCTCATTTTTATCATTGTTACTCAAATATAGTATATGTTCCAAAAGTACAAATAGGTTGAATAGAGTTAGATCTATTAATTTGTATATATTGCCTTAAGGTCGCAGGTAATAAAAGTCAAAATAATAGAAAAGTGATTTATTATGAAGTAATACTTTCATATAATTTAGAAAAAATGTAGTATAGTTTCCAAAATGACACTATTTGATCAATAAGTTTTTTGACATTCAGATTGTTAGAACAAATACCTATTATAGCTAATATTGTCACCTTTTGAGTGTTTTCAAAATGACATACTGCTAGCAACACAAAAGTATATAAGTTTTGTTTGCTTTAGCACAAAACATCTGCATCTATACTTGAGTTAAGCATACTGTTCACAGTTTTCTGTCTTTGATAATTAACATTATCTTCAGTAAAAGAGCATGACAATTTTGTATTAATCTAATTTTATGGATACCGTTTGTTGAATAGACTATTACAGGGTATTAATCAGAAATGAGGTCACATTTTGCAAATTTCAACCCAAATCTTCATCTTTCAACTTTTATCCACATTTCATTATACTCGTAGGTGTCTGCAAGATTTCCCACCAAAAATTTTCCCAACAAAAGAACCATCATGTGTTATGCACTGGCTGACTTTATAGCACATGGAAGCTGTTATTGTTTATAACGAAGCTCGAGCTAAAGAGCACTTCTGTATTGATGATTCGTGGTTTAGTTTTCTATGCACTTTATTCTTTCTTCATTGAAGAGGTCTTTTATTTTTTAAGAAATATGTCACAATCTGTGTCTGTGAATGTATATATATTTTTCCTCCCAGTAATTTTCTTCATGCTTGACAAATGAACAACTGCCAATCTTTCTCTTTTTATGTTCATTTACAAATTCTTGCAGTACTACACTGGTATTTGACACATGATCCTGATGTTTTCTTTTCAACATTTCTCTTGAAGTAAATATTTTAAGTGTTTATTTGACTTTTGAGAGACAGAATTCTATCCAATAGCATTCAACTGCTGTACAAAATAGCTCCTCACTGTGATGGTGCAACCACACCAAAAATGCATGTTTGCAACTCTCTTCTGCCGCGTGACAATCTTGACAAGTACACTTGTAACCGTTCTTCATTATAACAGTATTGAAACTGTACTTATATTGTTTAGAGCGATACACAAAGAATCTCCTGACCATCAATCTGTCTATTTTCGGAAGATTTGTACTATCTGCTCTCACAAATCCAACATCAATGGTTGATTTTGCTATTAATACAAATAATTTACGATATTTACAAATATAATAACGGAGACTTGGGACGATTTTTTGCCAGTTTTAGGAAAGAATAGTGCAAATCGACGAGTTGTTGAATCAAATTTGACATTTCTTTGTTTACTATATGATTGACGTCACGGCCCTGACCACAGGATATCAAAGCGTTTACGGCGTGAGATAAAAAAAGATTATTTCTAGCATTTTCAAATTAAAATTTTACAGCAATCATTCATTGTTATTTATTAAAATCGGTATATTGTGGAACCTTATGCCAAATACTGTTAGAAATAAACAATATTTTAATAAATTTTGATATGAGTCAACTACCCTATTTTGTGCCTCAAGTAACTCCATATTTACAGTCATTTGTTAATTCTTTGCAGGATATAAGGGATAGAGTTGAGAAAGTCCAGGATCAACGAAAGCAAATAGCAGATGGTAGTCGTAGATCTGCTCCCAAATTCAATCTAGGAGACTTGGTTTTAATCAAAACACACGAACTTAGTAATGCTTCTAAAGGCGTTACTCGTAAATTCATGCTCAACGCGATGGTCCCTATTGTATTAAACATATAGTCACACCTACCACCTTTGTACTTACTGATATGACAGGTGACACAGTTCTTGGAAAATATCATGCCTCTGACTTAACTCCTTTTTCACAAACTGATACGGCTATCACACCTGTTATGCTTAAGAAACGTAGAGGTAGACCGCGCTGTGCTAGAGATGTTCAGTCTAGCAATGTTATGGATCCCAAGCTGGACACGGGGCGTGCTTCCAACTTGGAGGGGGAGAGTGTAACGTTTGAATGTTCCGATGCTCCTTTGCCAAATCGGCGTAGAGTTGAGAGCCGCACGCGGTACGTACTCTATGTCGATTCTGTCTTGTCTTTTTTGATCTGTACTGTTAATAAAATGTAATGTGTGCCAAGAAATAAAATAAAATATATAAAAACATTAAAAGTCTTAGTTTTTCTAATTGAAACCTTAAATTCCATAAAGGTTTATTTTTTATTTTGCTAAAGTGCTCTCCCTTTTTAGGAAGAGTTTTTCAATGTTGGCAACACTTCTGAAATGTCAGAATTCCGTCGAATTAAAAATCAGACTTTATTAGGTAATGGATATGAAGAATATTTCTAAATGACAGTTCATAGTGAAAAACCGAAAATAGCGAGTAGGGGTGCTAGTTAGGTTCCTACTTTAATATATTATTATTGTTTGGTTTTACTGTATACACCGTGTTATGTTACTACTCTAGGAATTTCAATAGGTTATTTCAGAACATTACATTGAAGAAAATTCGAGAATCGAGAGTTTACAGTCAATCCCATAGTGTAAACATTGTTCTTTTTGATGATCTGCTGAAGAAACTCTTTAAATTTTAGAGTAATAAATAATTTACGGTGTATATTACACTTAGTTACTCGAATGTTACCCGAGAAATAAAACGAATGATTCAAACAATTGGTTCAATTGCATAGGGAACATCCCTAGCATAAAAAAAGAAAATTTGCTTCCTCTATGACCCTCAGACTAAGGAAAAAAGAATAGACATGAAATACCTACGAAAAAAACGTGCATACCTAAATGTGAATCTGGCACAAAGATGGCGGCTTGCTTGCTCATGCGGCAGCCTAACACACTGCACTTACCCATAATAAATGCAGTATTATGCAAGTTCAACACTTTAAACAAGCACAATTTTCGCCTAATAACAAAATTTTCTTCAAAACACTGAAACAAACAAGTCGCGATGACAACTGATGTACTTGTTGTTGATTGTGAGTACTGCGACAAAACATGGCGACCGGCCGCAGTGAGATATTCTGCGACGTCGCCAAGATAATGTTGCCATTTTTGGTAATGATAAAACTACTGTTGTCCTTTTTTACTTATGATTATTAAGTTATAAGTTAAAAAGAGATGCCAATATGTCAGAAACTATACCGTCGAAATACATCACATTCCTATAACTACGTTCGTTATGCCGAGTCCTCTTTTTTTCTATAGTCTGAGCTATGACCTTGTGATGACGTCAAATTTCCGTCGATTTAAATTATGTATTTAATTTAGGAAAGCTTTTTAATAAAGATAAGTATTAAATTAGTTTTCATTTTCATTTCGGTAATCAATTTAATATGTAGCAATTAAAACTAGTGCGATTTTATCATTCGTAAAATAAATAATATTGTGTGATCGTCATTACAAGGCTACCAGTGAATAGCTTTGATGAACTGTCAAATGTGGCCTTTTAAAGTGGCCCAACTATATAAATGGTTAACTATGTATTTTTATAATTTTACCTTCGATTTTGAATTTTTGAATTTATTTTACCGTGAATTTTACCATTAGAGCCTTCGCGCGAAGTACAACTTTTCGCTCTAACCGCGCGTTCAATGCCTTCGAGCGTAACGGCCTGGTGAAACAACCGGCCCGTTCTAGACCTTAGAGTGTCAGAGCGAGTTACAACCGAACAACCGTTGAATTTGATGGTTGTAAAACGCTCTGACTTATCTTTTTTTTAGGTTGTATCTTGCCGATCAAGATCAAGCAAAGGGCAAAATATTACTAATCCTTACTATGAAATTAACAGTCAATATCCATTTTTCTGCTTAAAAATAATTACAACACATAGAAATCACTATATTTCCCTTGTATTAGGCTTAAAAGAGTTCAAAGTAGTATTATTTAATTAAATAATAAATAATTACCGTAGTTTTGATATCGACATTGACATATTTGACATCGACTTTGACATAAAATCTGTCAGTGTTTTTCACCCTACGCTCGTATTGGTTGTTTGGTTGCATCACTCGAAGCTTCTGAACGGGCACAGAGTGTACTAACCGCCTGTCAGAGCGATTTTTACCCCGAGGCTCTGAACTGGTCGGTTGCTGTCAGAGTACACTCGGAGTGCACTCGAGTGTAGGTTCAGGGACCCGATTCTCAAGCCATAGAGATAATGTCGAATTCGACATATGTCTAAATTAAATGGCGGATGTCGAATATTTCTCAGTTTCCGTATTCTCAAAATGTCACGTTAGAGATATGTCTATGCCTAGCGTTCGACATGTCACGAGTGGTAGATAGCAATCGACATTTGAAAAGTCGAGTACGAGCTACAGTAATTGGTTATTTCTGTGTCTGTTTTACATAATTTGTTGGAACTTTTTTTACGATTTTAGTTTATGTATGTATTTTAATTGCTAACACATTTAATTAATATGAATAATCGATGATTATTATAACAACTGTTGTTAATGTATAGTAGAAGAAGCTCGGTTTTTAGTGGAATTACCATTACATATATGCATTTAAGAACTTTCGCTTATCTAAAGAAAGTAGGTGTATATTGGGCATTCTAAAACACATTCAACGTGATCTCACCTCCGTTCGATCACTGTCGTTGAATGTGTTCTAGAATTCCCAATCACTATTGAGCAAATGTGGATCGGTTTAACATGTTGTGCAAATTCTGTTCTAGAACGCCCAATCACCATTCTGTTCTAGAATTCCCAATCACTATTGAGCAAATGTGGATCGGTTTAACATGTTGTGCAAATTCTGTTCCAGAATTCCCAGTCACCATTCTGGAATGCCCATGAATTATTTTTTTGATCTCACGTCCGTTCGATCACTCTATTGATCTCACGTCCGTTCGATCACTGTCGTTGAAAGTGTTCTAGAGTGTCCATGAATTATTTTTTGATCTCACGTCCGTTCGATCACTATCGTAGAACGTGTTCTAAAATGACAAGAATCATTACTCTATTGATCTCTCGTCCGTTCGATCGCTGTCTAATTACTAACCACTCATCACTCCATTGATCTCTCGTCCGTTCGATCAATATATCGTTGATGGTGTTCTAAAATGACAAGAATCATCACTCTATTGATCTCTCGTCCGTTCGATCGCTGTCTAATTACTAACCACTCATCACTCCATCGATCTCATACTATCCGTTCGATTACTGTCTAATTACTAACAACTCATCACTCCATTGATCTCACGTCCGTTCGATCACTATATCGTTGAAAGTGTTCTAAAATGACAAGAATCATCACTCTATTGATCTCTCGTCCGTTCGATCGCTGTCTAATTACTAACCACTCATCACTCCATCGATCTCATATTATCCGTTCGATCACTGTCTAATTACTAACCACTCATCACTCCATTGATCTCACGTCCGTTCGATCACTATATCGTTGAAAGTGTTCTAAAATGACAAGAATCATCACTCTTTTGATCTCTCGTCCGTTCGATCGCTGTCTAATTACTAACCACTCATCACTCCATTGATCTCACGTCCTTTCGATCACTCCATTGATCTCTCGTCCGTTCGATCACTATTTATCAATAAATAAACAATCTAAGTATTAATATTTCTGCGTTTTATTTATAAAATAAAGTTGTGAAGAAATGAAAACACGATTTCGATTCAACATATAGCTTTTTATTTTTTGCAATCCATTAATTACAGATTCTATGTATTCTTACTTGTTATAATTATACATTGCAATATATTAATATTATTAAGGGTGTGAATATAATGTATCCCAGACGAATGAACACGTTACTAACTAATGTTATGCGTTACAATCACTAGAGAATTTTCATTCAAAATATTATATAATGTGCCATGAGTCACTTAAATACCATGGTTATATGTATTATTTTTTTGGTAATTTATTAACAATAATAGAAACTAAAACATGTATCTCATTCATTCATGGGCGCCGGCAGAAATAATTTCCAGGTGGTGCAGATTTTAGTTTTCTTACAATCTTGAAGAATTTTACAGAAGAGCTTTATAAATCCCTTACCTTGATTCGCTCATTTCTTCTTTAAAAGACAGATTTTCTGAAACACATAAAAATCATTTTCTCTGTTACAACTACACCCAAAAATAATAAAAGGCCTCAGTAAAGAAGAATTTCTTAGAGCTGCAAAAGACATTGAAAATTTGTATGGCGATCTTTTACCTAATTTTATTTCAGAAATCACGACTTGGTTTGAAATGTGTAAATATCCACAGCCAGCGGCAAATAATATCAGTGGACTAGTCAATATCTCATAGACTACATCGACGAGGCAAAAGATTTCTTTCCTTCGGTAGCAGAAGCGATCAAGATTGGCCTTAGTCTACCCGTCACAACATGCACAATAGAAAGATCTTTTAGCACACTGAGAAGAGTTAAAACTTGGAATAGGTCCACAACAGGTGACGAGCGACTGTCTGGATAAGTGTCGACCGAGGCAAGATAACCAAGGACAATAAAGATAACTTTATAGAAAACGTCATTAATAAGTTCGGTCAAAAACCCCGCTGGCTGCAGTTGCTTTTTAAATGAGAATTGTGTAATTACTGCCTACTAATTATTGTGAATAAAAAAATGATTTCCAACAGACGGCTTTTTATTTCAATAATTCCTGTTGATCCCGAGATTCCCAAGGGGTGCAAGTGCACCCCCTGGCACCCCCCTGCCGGCGCCCATGCATTCATTAGCATTTGTAATGGAGATCATTTTGTACGTCACAAATTTCTAATTTACTAAAGCAATGACAATCATCGTTCTAGGCAGGTTGCTCGTATCCGTCGCCCACGAATAATATTTTGCGGTAAAACGGTCCAAAAGTATGTAATCGATAAGTAGTTCCTCTATTCACCACTAGATGGGTCTTTTACTATAACTAATTTAAATTTGACTCGATATATTATATTTTTGATTTTATTACACGTTTTATTTGTAATAATGCTTTTTTAAAGTTCAATAAGCTATTAAAATCAATTTCAGGTAAGGAAATATGATAATTCGTTATTTAGCTGTTGATCGTTAGAAAAAATAGTTCCTCTACTTGCTACTAGATGGTATTTTAAAGATAACTAATTTAAGATATATTTTATTCTGATTTTATTACATGTTTTATTTGTGATAATGGTTTTTCAAAGTTCAATAAGCTATCAAAAACAATTTCGATAAAGAAACATGATAATTCGTTATGTAGCTGTTGAACGCTATCAAAATCAATTTCAGATAAGAAATATGATAATTCGTTAAAGGCTGATTTCACCACAGTAATTAAACGCGATCAGTTCAAGTTAAACTCGGCTTATGCTCTAAACTAAATTCCTCTACCAAGTTTGCGGTTCACTGGCCTAAAGTAATCGTCGTTCATGTTGAACTTGGTTCAGTTTCTGAACGGCCGATTCTCGACGTTTTGAGTATATAAACGCGTTTCAGAACGGTCATTGTCCTGATTTTTGGAAGTAATTAATTATTGTGTTAAAGAAAGAAACGATCTTGTTGTTTGAGATTTGTTTTTAAAACACACATGAGAGGAGCCTTGGCACTAGTTTTTGACGAAAATTTTGATGTTAATATGACATTAAGAAAATGTTAAGAAATAAGAAGAATATTTTCTTAGAAAACATCTCACTGAAATAGTTTAATTTTAGTAATAAAAGCAATCATTCATTCGTTCATTCTTTGTCAAAGATAAAATAGGTTTTAATAAACGAGTTCAAGTCGAAGCCGGTGAAATCGGTGCGATGATATGATTGCATACAATTGTTTTAACCATATAAAATATTGTGCCTTTGAAAAATGTTATTTGTATAAGAAAATGGTTATTAGAGAATCAAATATCAATGTATGATTCTTTCAATAAATAAATTAGTGTACATTCAAATTATTTTTCATTTACCTACCTGAATACCTTGAATTGGATAATAAAAAGACATAATTAATTTCCCTCAAGTTTAATTATTAAAAAGACATTCTTATTTAATATACCCTTAATTAATATAGTAAAAAACGTTTTTACATTTGTACATAATATCAAAAATTATAATTATGTAAGTATAAAGGTATTATATTTAAATGTATCTCTCTATAGGTTTATAAGTAACAAGAAATATTAATCATAAAACCTACATGAGAACTTTAATTTACAAAAATAAGATGATTCATAGCTTTAAAAACTATAGCTATAACCACATATTTTTTTTTATATATTGTTTATGAGACTTTCTGCCTGGTCCATAATCTGGTCCATATCTTCCGACACCACATATTGTGCAGACAGAAGGGAATCCTCTGACGAGTCACCTTCACCTAGCGCTTCATGCTCGAGGTCTATTATCTCAATTTTGATGAGACGTTGTCCTTTCTTCGGCGGACTTTTTATTACAAAAGACTGCTGCGTGCTGTGTAGGTGCTTGAGAAAGGACGATTTTTTCTTACGTTTCCTCTTCTGCGTGTTATTTATCGCCTTTCGGATTTTAAGCTCTAACGGCGTTTCTTCGTGTCGTGGTTCTACAACCCGTGGAGGGAACATCTGTGTCCATCCTTCTAGCGGGTCCTGCGCGTCTTGAAAGACCGGAGATGGTGAGCGTAAGTCTTCGACGAGATTTTCGGTGTTCCCTGACATATTCTGAAATAAGTAATGAGTCATAATATGTTAAAGCGAACAAAATCCTATAATTAATTAGTAAATACATTCAATTTATGTTTAAAAAGTAACTTACCACTTTGATATTCTTATGAAAATAAATTTAGATTTGCAATTGACACGAATATTTATACCTTTGCTTTGTGATCGTGTGAGTATGTAAACCTATAGCTGACACAGCTCCTGGTGTCGCTACCTTATTATGTAATGGTCTGATTTTTGTGTAAGTGGAAACGTATTGCCGACAAAGCGGCAAACACGTACCACGATGCATATAGAATCAGACAAGTTAGGACTTGTTTTGTGGCTATGAAATAAGATGGTCAAAGGTAATTAGATTCAGAATAAAACAACAACTTACATACATATTATTTATTTTAAGTAGATATTATTTACCTCTTAGTACTAAAATATACATTATTAAAAACAAACTTTCTTGTTATAATTAAGTAGGTACGTGCCTACATTTTTATTTATTTATTTAATAACTATAACTACAAGGATACATAATATATATTTTGGGTTGTACAGTAATACAAAAATCCGCATTGATTTACTAAACACTGCCATTCACCATCTATGTAAACGTTACAAAATAAACTACATTTATGAAACTAATCAATAATCATACATATTTATTTATTTATTTAAATGGCTCAACTACAGAATACAATTTACTACATTGTCAACAAGGTAATATATAATTGGTCTCACATTAAAATTGAATTCCGGTGATTGTTGCGCACAGCATTCAAATGAAATAGTTATATTTAAAAGAGGAAAAGAAACAGTACCTAACTTTACAATAAATCTAGGTTATACTCCTATACTTTTATCAATCAATTACGGTTTACAACTACAATAAAACTGGGTAACATTTATTCTACAATTATAGTAGATACTATACTACAATTTTCATTCAAAATATTATACATAATGTGCCAAAAGTCACTTAAATACCATGGCTATATGTATTATTTTTTTGTAGTTTATTAACAATAATAGAAACTAAAACATGTACCTCATTCATTAGCATTTGTCATGGAGATCATTTTGTACGTCACAAATTTCCAATTTACTAAAGCAATGACAATCATCGTTCTAGGCAGGTTGCTCGTGCCCGTCGCCCACGAATAATATTTTGCGGTAACGGTTTACTTTTATACATAAATTAGATGGAATCTGTTATTTAGGGGTTACAAAACAAGATTAAATTGTATTTCATTATTACCATTAATTTGTAATTTATGATAAATAAAGAGTTATACGTGTATATTGAATCATCATATTCGTTTTCGCTATTAAGTTTCATTAATAAAACGCAGAAATTTTTGTTAAACATATATTTTTTTTTATTATAAAGCAAGTGAACAAATATCATAATACCTAAACTTGAACAATACTTTTTCAAGTACAATTACTAAAGTCATAAATTAAATGTGCTTAAGTACCACTTTTTTATGAATAAAACATTCCTTAGAGCGCACTCTTTTTTATGACTTAAACAATTGAAGGTAACTCCACCTTTAGCATAACTATTACGCAATGTTGTGAAATTAGGACAACCTTTGCCTTCAACATTTATCAAAAAGCAGTCAGAACATAAATCTTTAATCCATTTTTGCTTTTCAACACCTTTCATTATTATAGTTTGGTCCTTTAAAATTGGAATAACTAATCTCTTAAATTCTCTGAAATCTATATTGCCTTGACTCCAGTATATTCCTCTGTTGCGTTCAATCCAATTCACTGCTTTTTTTTCTTCAGCAGATAATTTTAGATAGGAATATGGAGGTTTTATTAAAAAGACTTGCGTAAACTCTTTTGTGGCTAACGCAAATTCCTTAATAAAAAAAATATTTTTGCAGTCTTTGAATCCTTGTACATCAACAAAAAGTATCGAACTCTTATCAGCACTCATTGTTTTGTTGTATTCTATTAATTTATAATAAGTATTTTTTTATTCATATATTTATTTCATTTATTTGTTTAGTAAATTAATTATAATGATTATACGATAACATTGAAGTTATGTCTAAAATATAATAATCACCTTAATACAAAAAATATTATAAAATATAATAAAAATAGTCCCACTACCTACTAAGTATTGGTTTGTTAATGCTAAAAAATTATCCCTCACCCGTGAATTTTTTTGCAGAGCTTCAGCGTCTCCTTAAGTGGAATCAGTTCTGGAGCATCGAAATCTGTTTGATATTTCAATGACATTACCGCCTGATGTTTAAAATATAATAATCACCTTAATACAAAAAATATTATAAAATATAATAAAAATAGTCCCACTACCTACTAAGTATTGGTTTGTTAATGCTAAAAAAAATTCCCTCACCCGTGAATTTTTTTTGCAGAGCTTCAGCGTCTCCTTAAGTGGAATCAGTTCTGGAGCATCGAAATCTGTTTGATATTTCAATGAGATTACCGCCTGTTCCCAGCGATCTTTGGGCTCTACCTTCAATATCTCTTTGGTGTTGTATACCTTTATTTCGATGTAAACATCACCGTCTCTGTGGGCGGTGCGGCGCAGGACTCCGTCGGCGACACGCCGCGACAAAGACGATTGCAAGGGCTGAGTCTCACTGCCTCGTCGCGAGCCACCGCCTCTTCCTCACTATCTGAGTCAATTCGCCACCCAGTTGACTTTGTAGCAGCCGATTTTTTTGATGTTGGCGCCTTCCTTTTTACTGCTTTGACAGATTTCGGCTCTTTCTTGGTACTAAAAAAGAAAATTAAGAAAACTAATTATTAAACGGTTAACGATACTACATATATCCTAATATAACTCTTAAAATTTAATGTAAGTACATAAATCAAGATTACATTTTGAAAAAACTAGTCATAAAAGTGTAAAGGACAAAAAATATATAAGTAATTGTTGTAAATGTAACTCATTACTTATATAAATGACTAGCTGTGCCCGCGAACTACGTTTCGCCATCATATTTTTTCCCGTTTTGCAACATTTCTCATTGATGCTCGGCTCCTATTAGCCGTAGCGTGATATTATACAGCCTAAAGCCTTCCTCGATTGAAGGACTATCCAACACAAAAAGAATTTTTCAATTTGAATCAGTAGTTCCTGAGATTAGCGCGTTCAAACAAACTCTTCAGCTTTATATAAAATATATATAATATATAATCTTTAAAAAGTTAAAACTCTAGTTTGTTATCTAAGACTAAAATGCAAGTGTGTTTAATTAATACTTACGTTACTTTGGAAGTAGTTTCCTTTTCGCCGTCCGAATCGACGAAATCTTCCACGACCTGTTTTCTGACGCCCTTGCTGCGCTTATGGTTAGAGTATTCTGAGTCCGACCTGGAAGTAATTATTACAAACATTAGATAACGCTAAAAATTGTATTTAAGATAAAATAATATTTACTTTTTATGTTTGAAATTTAAATAGAACTTTTTATATTTGAAACTTAAATAAAACAGACTTAAATAGCAGTAAATATTATGCAAACGTTACCATCTCGTTTGAGTTATATATGTCTTGACAGATATATCATGATGGTAAAGATATAAGAGCAAGATTTAAAACTATTGACGCAAACACGATAGTAACCTTAGCACATTTACAAACATACCTTTATCGGATAAGTTAGTATTCACCACTTTAGAGAATAATTTAGTAAAATAACAACTTACGAACATTATTGTAATAGCTCGGATCCTCGTTTTGCTTGTGTGAGTTGTACGGTGAGCTTGCGGTTGATGAGCAGCGTAAACTCCTCAGTTGAGATTGTGATGAATAGCGACGGTTCTCTCACGTTCACGAATAAAGTTGCACAGATGGAGACTTGAACTGAAGGGTGATGGATCAACACAGTAATGTTTTTTGGAACGATCTCAGGCTTAAATAGCTCTTTTTTGCTGAATATTCAGTTATATCGTAGTCAGAAGTTAAGAACATTCTATTATCTCTATATATAATAAAATCGTAGGGGTACAAAAATCTGTAATTGCGAAATATTAAGAAAAAAAATACACAGGTCGCCTTAAAATCATTAGCAGAACACGATAGAATAGTTTTTTAAAAAATTGTTTGTTTGTTGGTTTGTTTGTTTGTTTGTTTGTTTGTTTGTTTGTTTGTTTGTCTGTTTGTCCGGAAAGATCTCCGAAACTACTGGACAGAATTTGATATGGCTTACACCACAATGCTTAGAATTTTCCGGAAGAACATTTAGGCATAATTTCGTTTGTTTAAATTCACTTTTTATTTTTAGTGAAAAAATACCATATAAAATTTTCGAATTGGCTTTAGGTAGAAAAACAACATGGCGCACGTGAAATTATTTTGACAAGTCTGTCACATAGTACAGAGAGAAGGTATTTTCTTCCACGAAGGAAAGGCAATGGAACTACGCCATACAGCCTGATCTTAAGTAATTGGATTTCGAAAATTAAGGCAGGAATGAAGTGTTTCACATAGTACAAATAAAATTTAATATTTTCTGTTAATGGCTGTGCCCAACTGGATTTCGCCAACCAAATTGTCTTTTTCTTATGTCGTACCGTGGTGGTAAGGCAAAAAGATCAAGCCATACAACCAATGTATAAAGCATTTTTTATGATAATACTTATCGAGTGACCATAAAATTTGTAGATTGGTTTAATTCTTGACTAATTTTCACAAAATCGGTACAATTTTTGAAATATTTGAAATGTTGAAAAATTAAGATACTCTTTTCAAGGTATTTTGAAAGGTGTTATATGTTTTTACATTAGGACTAAGGAATCAAACTCTTTCATTCATTTAAAACTATTAAAAGTAATAGATTAATATTGATAATTAAAAAAAATATCTGACTGCAATGTTCTGGGTTACGCGTAGAGGGACGGGACGGGACTCTTGATCCTAATGTCTAAAATGACGGATCACATTTTTTTGGATCAACCCATGGAACATGGATATCGAACGAAGAACCTAAAGAGTAGAACACATTGAACCTAGCCACGTTGACTTAATTTGACATGACTGCCGATAAAGTTCGTTTCCAAACCCAGCGATATGCATATCAAATGAAAGGCCTTGATGAGTAGAGCACTATAAACATAGGAAAATCGCCCTAAATTCAACATGGCCGCCGCTCAAACAAAACGGATAAAAGTTCGTTTCCAAACCCAGCAATATGGGTATCAAATGAAAGGCATCGATGAGTAGAGCACTATGAACCTAGCAACATTGATATAAATTCAACATGGCCGCCGCTCAAAAAAGGTGGATAAAAGTTAGTTTCCAAACCTAGCAATATAGGTATCAAATGAAAGGCCTTGAAGAGTAGAGCATTAGGTACCTAGGAAAATCGACCTAAATTCAAAATGGCCGCCGTTCAAAAAAAAAAGGATAAAAGTTCGTTTTCAAACCCAGTAATATGGGTATCAAATGAAAGGCCCTGATGAGTAGAGCACTATAAACCTAGCAACATTGACATAAATTCAACATAGCCGCCGCTCTAAAAAGAAGAATAATAGTTCGTTTCCAAATCTAGCAATATGGGTATCAACTGAAAGGCCTAAAAGAGTAGAGCATTATGAACTAAGGAAAATTGCCCTAAATTAAACATGGCCGCCGCTCAAAAAATGGATAAAAGTTCGTTTTCAAACCCAGCAATATGGGTATCAAATAAAAGGCTTTGATAAGTAGAGCACTATGAACCTAGCAACATTGACATAAATTCAACATGGCCGCCGCTCAAAAAAAAGGATAAAAGTTCGTTTCCAAACCTAGCAATATGGGTATCAAATGAAAAGCCTAAAAGAGTAGAGCATTGTGAACTTAGGAAAATTGCTATAAATTCAACATGGCCGCCGCTCAAAAAATGGATAATAGTTCGTTTCCAAACCCAGCAATATGGGTCTCAAATGAAAGGCCTTGATGAGTAGAGCACTATGAACCTAGCAACATTTACATAAATTCAACATGGCCGCCACTCAAAAAAGGTGGATAAAAGTTAGTTTCCAAACCTAGCAATATGGGTATCAAATGAAAGGCCTTGAAGAGTAGAGCATTAGGTACCTACGAAAATCTACCTAAATTAAACATGGCCGCCGCTCAAAAAAAGGATATATGTTCGTTTTCAAACCGAGCAATGTGGGTACCAAATGAAAGGCCTTGATGAGTAGAGCACTATGAACCTAGCAACACATAAATAAATTCAACATGGCCGCCGCTCAATAAAGGTGGATAAAAGTTCGTTTTCTAATCTAGCAATATAGGTATCAAATGAAAGGTCTTCAAGAGTAGAGCAATGTTGACGTAAATTCGACATGGCCACCGCTCAAAAAAGGTGGATAAAAGTTCGTTTCCAAACCTAGCAATATAGGTATCAAATGAAAGGCCTTGAAGAGTAGAGCACTATGAACCTAGGAAAATAGCACAAAATTCAATATGGCCGCTGCTCAAAAAAAACTGATAAAAGTTCGTTTCTAAGCCCAGCTATATGGGTATCATATGAAAGGCCTTGACCAGTAGAGCACTATGAACGTAGCAACATTGACGTAAATTCAACATGGCCGCCGCACAAAAAAGACGGATAACAGTTGCTTTTCAAACCCAGCAATAGGGGTATTAAATGAAAGTAGGCCCTGAAGGGTACCTAGAGCAGCCATGCTCTAAGTGTGTTCCGCGGAACCCTAGGGCTCCACACTACCCCTATAAGGGGTTCCGCAATAATTTAGAAAAATCAAAACACCCTCTCTGGTCGTACTTTTATTATGCTTATTAATAAAGAATACACGTTTAAAAACTATTGTTTTATTTTAGGGTTCCGTCAAGTATTTCGCTTTCCAAAAGGGTTCCGTCACCAAAAAAGTTGAGAACCGCTTCGGGGCCTATTGGATGTTCGATGTTAGATGTTACCTGTGTTTAGTGTCCTTCGAGACCGTGATAATGCAACGATCGTGAACTAACTAACGATAACTCCAAGTTTGTGTGTTGGATGTTAGTCATCACGGCGAGTTTGCTAACCGAACTATGCCAGCAACACTATATCGCACAGTACACGTTACAAAAACGGAAGCCTCAATACATTTTAAGGCTAACCGCATAAATACGTTTTTTCGCATTCGTTTTTTGAATGCGGGCATCCAAATGCATCAAATCTATACAAAATACTCATTGACTGCTTCACACGTTCGTTTTTATTACGAACGGAACACGTTCTGTACGTACGTTTAGGTAGAATGGTAGAAATCCCGAATGAGAAGAAACGAACGTCTGCGCTACGTTCACGAAACTCCGTGTCTGTATTCCGTGATCGGATATCGAATACGGAAAACGTATTTGTACAGTAACCCCCCCATTCATGCTATACATTAACTCTACGAAAACCGCCAGTATTACGAGCGGCATAAGAACGGTTCAAAGGTCAAACAGTATAGCTTGACAAGGAGCTTACTGTACAACCAGTAAAAATTGGTCAAGTTGTCATATCCAAAAAATATATTTTGTTGGTGTTACCAACACCCATTATAAAATCTAAACTTTATTCGTATACAGTTCTAATTTATAAACAATTGTTTATTTTAATTCGAAACATGAATACGATAAAGATTATTCTTGCAACTGTGTAGTTCTTTCTACTGAAGAAGAATTTATTAATATCAATAATGTCTCTAAAACAATAATAATACTTATTGTTTATAGCATTGATTTACTACCAAACGTTTGGTAGTAAATCAATGGTTTATAGTAATATGTAATGTATTTAATTTTGTGGACTGTTAGAAAAAGAGCATTACGAACCTACGAAAATTGTCCTAATTTCGAAATGGCCGATGCTCAAGAAAGGCAGAATAAAGTTGAATCATTATGGAATAAAATGGAGGAAAAAGCTAAACACTGTGTGTATTTTGATGGCGAAACGAAGTTCGCGGGCACAGCTAGTTGTAACATAAAATAAAAATAAACTACAAATCAGAGTCAGATATGTAAATACTGTCTTTCTAGCCCATTTTCGGTCACAGCACTCAATGAGAGTTGCTTAGATGTTGACAATCATTTAAAATTTGAAAGCCATGTGGTCAACGCTGTCAAACAATGTTTTTATAGGTTGAGGGTATTGTACCGGGTGCAAAGATATTTGAGTGTGGACCTGAGAATTCACTTATGCGAAACATTGATCTTGTCCAAATTGAACTATGCAGACACTGTCATAGGCGAATGTCTTCTAGCAAGATCAAAGAAGCTCACGCAGAGAGTTCAGAATGCCTGTGCCAGATACTGTTTCCCGATACCTCGTAGGGGCCACGTTACTCCTTACCTAAACAGAAATGATATGTTGAATATGACTAATCGCCGTCAATTACACTTTGCATCTTTACTCTTCGGTATAATAAAAAACAGGACTCCGTCATATTTATATAGAAAATTATGTTTTAGTAAGCGACAAGATAGGATTAAAGACCTTTTAATGTTCCCTAAGCATGGCACCTCCGCGTTTTGAGGTAGTTTTAGATATTTGTCAACAAAGTGTTGGAACAATATTCCTCCGCCTATTAAACAGTGTGCCACCGTAAAAACTTTTAAAGTAAAGCTTCGGAATTATTTGTTAAGCGAACAAAAGATTTTATAATTTACTAGCTTCTGCCAGCGACTTCGTCTGCGTGGACTTCAGAATTGGGTCTAAAGCTTCGCTCGTTAACAATTTTAAATTTTCCCTCGGGAACTATGTACTTAAGGAATCGGGATAAAAGGTTATAAAAGGTTAAAGCCTATGTTCTTTTCCATGTCAAAGGCTACATGCATGTCAAATTTCATCCAAATCCGTTCAGCCGTTTTTGCGTGATTTAGTAACAAACATCCACACTTTCACATTTATAATGTTAAGTAGGATTTTCAGAGGAATGTGCCCCATGTCGCAATTGCAGTAGCCATGTTGCAAGCGTTTAGTTTGTAAGTTGTCATGTCAGTTTGTATATAAATATTGTGTAGTTATGTGTATATTGTGTGGTGAATTATTTTTGTTTTATGTCTTTACTTATGTTGACTGCTTATGTTTACCATTCCAGCGCTTTTCTATTGATGTTACATCGGTAAAAGGTTTACACAGAATATCAGTGTCGTGGCACTCTTTGTTACGAGTGTCACGGCGTACGCTGAGTGTAGACCTTTTTGGTACATTACCTACTTATATTTTGAATTTAGTGTATAAGACCTGTTGTATCCTAATGTATCAAATAAAAGTTCTATCTATCTATCTAGATGTGTAGGAGGAATTATACTCGCATAGTCCTATAGAACAAGATTAGACCTATCAAACTTAGTGGTTTGCTCTACAATTTTATGATATTTAGTAATCATATACAGAACGCATACACTACCGCACCATCGAGTCCAAAAAAAAATAAAATGTTTTCAATGAAATAAACTTTTTTGAAAGAAATATTTTGATATTAATCATGTAATGGTTTACGATCTCTGATAGTAGAACGTCAGCACTTTAATTAATTTATCACTAATTTATTGACTGAAAAACAAATGTTTCATATTGCATTCCAGTTATGAAATCCATCTATTCAAATTCGCCGACAAAGGTGCGGGCCGACACAGACTCAATGTTACTATGTAGCGTTTAGTAAGGTCTAATGCACTTATTTTGAGAAACTCGGTTTTGCAATGGCACGTGACCTCGGTGTTCCAGTTCCAGTTTTACTTTAGTTTTAAGCAACATTGCGTCAAAACTTAGACCCGAGCCGTCATGTAAAATGCAGGATCTAAGCTATAGATCTAAGCTATAATTAAACAAAGTTTTTGACAGCTTTCAAAAACGGCAGCAAGTAAAATAACGTCTGTAAAAGTAAAATATTTTTTTCAAATTAAATGTTTTCCAAATACATTGACCATGAGAATAATCAGATTCGGAAATGGCTTCATTAACCAAAGTGCTATAAAAGCATTTTCTTGGCGGTAAATTTAATTCTTCAAAACAACTGCAATTTATCATATATTCATAAGAGTACACACCTTTGCGTTTAAGTAAGTTGAAATGATTTGCTTTTGAAAAAGATCGAGACAAATGCAAAACATCACTGTTGTTTATGTTTCCCACGAGCTTTTCTAAGCTAGTGCCCAAAAACTTGAAACAATCGACAAATCGAACTGCCATATATTCCTGACACCCTGTTCAAAAAAACTTCGTGAACGATACCTATGTAGTTTTCCTTAATTTTCGCTATCACTTTGATTTTGCCCGTCATGATTCCCAGTTGACGTATAAACAAGTGACAATCATAACCTGATAAGTTATGAAAAAATACTGGTATGAACTTAGGCAAACAAAACTGTAAAATGCAATAAGAATGCGCCGCGCCACGATATTTCCCTGTCATGTGACAATGATCTCGAACTTTATCATCTTACAATAAGTGTTCGTGAGTATAGAAAGCAATATTGTGAATTTGATAACTTTCTTGCTCGTCAGGTGTTATGGAAATATTTTGTCTTACATTTTTTGTATTCTTGTTACATCTTCATAAAGGTATTTATAAAATTTGCAACGCAGTCCTGACCCCGATAAGATACGTATTTATTTTGAGAGCTATCATAAGAACAAACAATGTAATATGCGGAAGGTATGTGCTTTTGTAGAGTAATTGTTTTATTTTATTGCAGCTTATCACTACTAGATGTGGGCTCTAATAACGATTCAAAATCAGCATATATGACGAATGGCATAGTTTGCATTCTTTCGAAATGTTTAAACTGGATTAGAGTTCCTTGTCCAGGCATAAAAGTCCTAACACCGCTACATATATGTTTATTTAGATTCTGTTGAGTATAAAAAAATCAAGCACTCGTCCCAAAAATATTTTACCGTGATGTTTTGTTAGCTGAGGTCTTAGTAACCTATTCAAATTTTTTATCAAACAAAAATGTTTATATTTACCTTTTTTCTAATAGTAGCAGTTTGACAGCTAGCGTCGGGTTGGTTTTTTCTTTTTGTTTTGCGTGTTATAAAGAGGGCCTACAATATTGCTGTTTGCAAGACCATACACATTAACACTAATGTTTCGATTATTTTTCTCAAATATCATTATGTCCGTAAATCCGACTGGAAATGTCATACTCTGAATATTGAGAATATTTTCAAAAGGATACGAGGATATTCGATGTGCATTATTACTTGTTGGAAATAAAGAGGCCATTATACACCATAAGAAACAGAATGTGTCATTATTTTGAATATTAATACAGGCGTGTTTTAACTTAAAATGTTTCGGCAATTCAATAAACCGTGCGGCTCTCAATGGATTAAGTATTTATAGACTCAATGTTACTATGTAGCGTCTAATAAGGGGCCTAATTCCGCTAATTTTAACGTCGATGTCGCGTCGTGATAGCGTTTTAATAAAACTGCTTTGTCGCCCTTATGCGCATTTTCTAGTGCAATTTATTTCTACTACAATTTCTTGATAAGTCAATAGTGACATATGTTATAGTTACGTTATCAAGATGCCTAATGCATTCACTTCCACTTACAATCTTACATGGTCAGTGTTCGTTTTTCAAACACTAAAGTAAAGAACTGACACTTTATTTAGAGAAAATATTTTTTTTTCGTGATTTTTTTATCACACCGCGCGTTTTAGGCAAAGGAGATGCGAAGCGCTCTGGGTACTATGGTACCCGGGACGGTTTACATAATTTGCGCTTGTGGACCATAGTCCCGCGGACGTGTGAGTGGAGCAGTTCTCAGGTCTGCAACAAAATTTTTGATCCGCAGTTGCGTATGATCCAAAAACGGTCCGATCATCGGCTGAACTTCGTCAGCTATATAAAAAAAAGTATTTACGTAGCAAGAAAGAAACAAAACGACGAACTGACGCAATTACGTGTATTGGATTTTTATTTTCGATGTAGTAGTAGATCGTTATTAAGCATCACAACATCTAAGAGAAGATTATAGTTTGGTAGTTTACTTTCAAAAAGTCGGTCCCATACTCAAAATATAAAACCTAATAACGTTTTGCACCTCTAACTTTCATGATATTTAGCAAAATTTGATATTTACCCATAATTCTACCAATGTGCAATATGACGCGGAAATAATCAGCAAATTAATTGTTTGTCGTTTATTTCCACAAACTTGCAATACAATACTGTGCATATACAGCAAAATAGTTGTTTACCGTTTAATTCTGCTGATGCAGAAATCTCGTGTAAGGCTGCATGCTCCAATTTTTTTTTCATTTCGGGTTTATTATATTTATTTAAATTATACATGTACATACATATTTACAATTACTAACGAATATTATTAATTAAAAAGTCTTCTTTATAATAACGGATGCGATTTCTAATTTTCATTTTTCGATACTACTATTTAAAACAGATAAACAATAGGTATATCGTTCTATTAGGCGAACCGAATGTATCTATAGCATAACGATATTGATACGACATGACGACAGAACCATAGAAGTTTAAGAAAATTATTGTAATAATACATAGGTGGTATTCATCGGCAGCATCTCATACACGTTCCCACCGCACTACCCTATTTAATTAGGATGTTAAGACCTTAGTCAGCCATGTTGACCCAAGGTAGGTAGTTAAAATGTTCTTAATATTTTTTATATTTTCATTTTTAAATTATTGGAATATTTATTTTCTATTTTTTATTCGTGTGATGACTGGAACACATCTTTCAGTCACAAAAATCATCAATTTTATACTTTGTTTTATAATAAAGAATATATTTAATTGAAGTAATTTAATAAACAAATAAAAGTATTAACGTGTGAAAGAAGCCTCATTATTTGAGTAAGCACTCGTAACTGGATATATGAATAATGTGCAATAAATTTATTGCTGATAAATGAATTTCGTGGGAATGCTTTGAAACTGTATGGCAGGCTTATTATATATAAACCGTGTATTTATCTTTGCAATCAGAGCGTGTCTTGGTGGCGATCTAAAAACACAAGTGTTTTTCTCTGAAATAAGGGTTCACGTTTGACGAAGGCAGAGTGTATAACGGTACAGATACTTATTCGGAATTGAGTCCTGAAGCCAGGAAACCTCAACCAGTTTAAGTTCTGTTGTTATTGCACTGCTACCTAGTTAATTGCCTTAATATTCTGAGATAGAAAACCTTGAAAATGTGTCTAGTAAATCGCAATCAAGCAACGCCAAAAGTATACTGTTTACAGTCAAACAACACAAGTGTTTTCATCTGAAATAAGGGTTCACGTTTGACGAAGGCAGAGTGTAGAACGGTACAGATACTTATTCGGAATTGAGTCCTGAAGCCAGGAAACCTCAACCTGTTTAATTTCTGTTGTTAATGCACTGCTACCTAGTTAAATGCCTTAATATTTTAAGAAAGAAAACCTTGAAAACGTGTCTAGTAGACTGAATTCAAGTATGCCGAATAAATCGATTGCGATCCACCCACACAAGTGTTTTCCTTTGAAATAAGGGTACACGTTTAACGAAGGCATAGTGTATAACCGTACAGATACTTATTCGATTATTGAGACCTGAAGCCAGGAAACCTCAACCAGTTTAAGTTCTGTTGTTATTGCACTGCTACCTAGTTGAATGCCTTAATATTCTGAGATAGAAAACCTTGAAAATGTGTCAAGTAAATCGCAATCAAGCAAAACCAAAAGTATACTGTTTACAGTCAAACAACACAAGTGTTTTCCTTTGGGATGAAGTTTTGGCTGGGTTAGTGTATATAATATACGGAGAAACTTGTAAGGGGAACCAGTACTGACACTCAGGAAGCCCACATACAGTTTAAGCTCTGTAATTATTACGCTCTTCCCTTGCTAAAATCTAGCCTGAGGTTGAAGACCACGAAAACGTGCCTAGTAGACTGAAAACGTGTGTACTGAAAAACGAAATATACTGAAAAATGAAATGAAATATACTGAAAAATGAAATGATATGAAATATACTGAAAAATGAAATGATATGAAATATACTGAAAAATGAAATTAAATATACTGAAAAATGAAATGCAATATGTTGAAACAATGAAATTAAATATACTGAAAAATTCAATGAAATATACTGAAAAATGAAATGAAATAGGTATACTGAAAAATGAAATTAAATATACTGAAAAATGAAATGAAATATACTGAAATATGAAATATGGGGTGCAGGAAAGGAGCCTCCCAGTGTGGCGCATTTCATATACGTCCGGCGCACCCCGGGCAACAGACTGCGTGGATGACGACTCGGTAACGCAGATTGGCTGATCCTTTCACTACGGCTCGATGGCAAGTAAAAACTTACTTACCTGCCCACCCCAAGCGTATCCTAATACCTGCACACGCGAAAACCTGCAAAGCTACAGACAACATAATATCCGTGGCGGAGTACTGTATCTGAATCGACACGGAAGAATAGAAACATTATGAAATGAAATGAAATAAAAAATCTTCTTTTCCATTTAACCCTATATAATGTATATTGGGCAATCTTAAACTGTTTTCATCAAATCACCGTAAACGAACGCAGTGAGATTTGCGGAGCTAGAGCGCAGCGAAGCGTAGCTCAAATCTCACTCAAATTTGCACAACATGTTAAACCGATCCACATTTGCTCAATAGTGATTGGGAATTCTAGAACAGAATGGTGATTGGGCGTTCTAGAACAGAATTTGCACAACATGTTAAACCGATCCACATTTGCTCAATAGTGATTGGGAATTCTAGAACACATTCAACGACAGTGATCGAACGGAGGTGAGATCACGTTGAATGTGTTTTAGAATGCCCAATATACACCTACTAAAGAATTAGTTAACATTGTAATATATTTAGTCAATCCAAGTCTTATTGACTTCTCCCAAACAATTTAAATCCTCTGCTATACATTTCCACTTTTGTTCAGATTTTTGTAGTAAAGGTCCCCGAAAATTTGGCTTTACAAAGTTCTTCAACCTTTAACTGACAAAGCCACGAATTCTGTGCTGAAGTGGGGTATTGTTTTTTATAGTCCATTATAGATTTATTACTGCATATCTAATAATTCTGTTTTCTAAAAATATTCAAAAATGTTACAAATACAAAACACCATACGCTTCGTAAAGCCGCGTTGACATGCTCAAAGTCTGCTTTGAGAAAGTAACTTTGATGACAACTTGGACGCTACTTTTTTTGTTTTTTTTTTGATCGTATAAATCAACAAAACGTAACCATTCATTTTTATGGGTGTGGTTGCGTGCATGCAAACAAAAAAACCCATTCAAATCGTTTGCACTGCTCACGGACGTAAGCATTAAGATCAATTTTTGACCGAGCTTTCGATCTTTGAGTCTGTCAAATGTCAATATGATCGATCAATGTTATTTGAAAAGAAAAATTGAAGGGCGACGTGTATTGTCCCTCCCAGTATCTTTACAGAGCACTTCTGTATCTATTGTAGATATACCTAATGAAAAAAATAATTCGAAGAAATTAAATTCCGCGGGAAACTAACGTTAACTTTGTCATTGACAGTTCTAGAGACAGTGCACTCCTCTTTTCTGTCATACCGCTTACAAATGCCATATTATGAGCAATTTTGAACCGACTTTTTGCACGCAAAACGCGCACACGAGCGCTGATATCAAATTTCGGACCGCACCCTCATAGTCATTCGACATACATCTCTATTGCCAGCGAGAATACGATTTTTTCATATCATAGACAATTTTGAGAGATTATTAGTAGCATAGATATAGAATGAAATAGATGGGCTATAAAAGCCGTCAAACATGAGGAAAAGAGATAAACTTATACACATTGCCAAAGGAAAGAAGAAGATGACATCATTTTTTTTTGTCCTTGTTACCGTATATAGGTGAAACTGGTAGTGGGGATTGTTTATCACCAGCGTCTGGTGCTAAACAAATACGTGGAAGAAATTTGTTTTGTGAATTATAGCTTACTGTGTAATTATTTAACACTTTAATTAGTGTAATTGTGAACTATTTGAACATTTAAATCATGGTGCACTGCTCCGTTTTAGTTTGTAATAGTGATAGTGCTAGAAAACAGGAAAATATAACCTTTTACAGGTAAGACCTAAATTGTGTCAATAAAAAGCGCCAAAACTATTTTTTAAATTATAAATACAAATTATATTGCAATATTTTATCCTTCTACTATGGTTCTCAATCATATTATGGGATTAAACATGAAATTTCAAACTAAATAGTAAGGTTATTGTTAACCTAACAAGCTAGGAATGTCGCCATACAATATGGCCACGTATACAGCCAACGCGTATAACATTTTGCCGGGTTATAATGATACCAGTTACGCTACGACTACTTTTCCTTGATTCGTAGGTAATTTGTTACGTGAAAGGGAACTCACATATTAGTTTCTGTGTTACATTAATATTGACATATTTAAGTATAAAATTTTGAGCATTTTAAATAACAAAGGTAATTCTTTTGAAGTGAGACTTTCCATTTGCTTGTTTGTCTGTATTTAACAGATTTCCTTCGGGGAAACTCCTTTTATTTTTAACCTGTATACATATTGTTTCAGGACGCATCGGTGTTGGATTTCGGTTCAAATTTGAATACGCCCCGAAAGAGAAAAATGCGGCTTCAAATGCTGGGTTTGAAACAATCAGCGAGGTCATCAAATAAGAAACTACGGCCAGTGCGTCAATCGCTTAGACGATTGGGAAAAAAAGTAGTCACACTTGAAAATGTGTAAAGTGATTTGAAGTGTAAGTTAATGATGCAAAATTAGTAGTTGGACATTTTAGATACTGTAGGAGGAACCAATAGAGATTTTCTGAAAAGATTTTTAGGAGTTGACAAAAGAAAGTATTCTGAACCTTTAAGGAAATTCGCGCTGTGCTTACACTTTTTAAGTTCAAAGGCATATGAGTTTGTACGTAAGCAATTTAATACGTGTTTACCATACCCAAAAACAGCTGGTGAGTGGCGAGGAGTAGACAGCCTCTAGAAAATGTTTGTGATTTATTAGCAATTTTGTGCCATAGCTAGTAATCTGGCTTAATCCAAATGAAATAAGTCATATCTCTACTTTGTCTGAATATTTAACAAGAACACATAGGATGTAGATATAGCTCTATGCACCGAACAGGTGTTTCTAATTAATTATATAGGTACTTGACAGAACATAATCTTCCTCAGAGATCTACAAATTGGTCTTGTCCTGCGCTATTTCCAAGTTGCCGCCAGCGGGGGCGAGGTTGGGGGTGGCAACACGGGCAACTAAGAATAACCAGCTATCTACATCGGCATCTTGCGTTCTTTGCCAGATCTTTTTTCCACATTGTGAGCAAGCTTACCAACTTTGGGCTTTTAGCACCATATTGAGTGCGGTATCAGTAGTTCAATTCTTGAACTTAACCAGCCCAAGTGAATTTTTACCTGTATTGTAGTGAATTTTATCTCTGTAAGCCGAAGTACTTTATTCGATGACAATAACGGTGCTATTGAAATATAATTTTAGAAAATGTTTATTTAAAATTTAATATTATACATTTTCTAAATCTTCACAAATATTTAGTAAATGTGTAAATATTGGATTTTAAATAAACTGCAGAGATAAAGAAAAAACAATGATTATTGCCCGCTGTATTCTTAATCGAGCGACGATCTTCGCAAGGTACCTAGCTGGCAAAAGCTGGAAGCGAGTGGTCGCGGATCGTGCTCAGTGGCGAACACTTGGAGAGGCCTAGCGCGTCCAGCAGTGGACGCGTGTGGATGATGATGATGATTCCTAATATTTTTTCTTATATTTGTAAAGATGTTTACATAATAGCTTAAATAAATAATAGTAAAATGTTTTAAAACGAAATATACTCGAGTAAATCCGAAAAGTGTAGTTTTATTTAAAAGTGTAAATAACTTTAGACTGCGGCAAAGGTTGAATGAAGAATTCAATAAAAAAAATCGCAACTTCCTCCCACTTTTATTTTTTGAGACATATTATTGAGCGAGGGGCGCTCATTAAAATGTCTCAAAAAAAAATACGTAGATCAATCAACCCTACTTTATGTTTATAGTGGTAAAAGCCACTATAAACATAAAGTAGGGTAAAACTTAAAGCAACACTGGTATACCCATCTACTTTAGGCAGGTATGACGTCATCTATGTCTGTCCCTTACGGGTATACGGTCACGTCCTATCTATTCATTCTTTATCTAAGATTAGTAGAGATGCAATGTAATAGAGATATGTCGAATTAGAGATATCTCTAAAAACTGAGAATCGGCCCCCTAAACGCAGCTCTGACTGACGCGATCCGTATTGAACGTGTAGGGTCTACTGATATCTATCAATAAATATTGATTTGAAAGGTAAACATTGTTTATTGTACGTCTATCATACGCCTAAGCCTGAGCTGCGTTCAGAACCTACGCTCGAGTGCACTCCGAGTGCACTCTGACAGCAACCAACCCGTTCAGAGCCTCCGGGTAAAAAACGCTCTAACAGGCGGTTAGTACACTCTGTGCCCGTTCAGAAGCTTCGAGTGATGCAACCAAACAACCAACTCGAGCGTAGGGTGAAAAACACTCTGACAGATTTTATGTCAATGTCGATGTCAAAAATACGCTAATTATTTATTATTTTATTAAATAACACTACTTTGAACTCTTTTAAGCTTAATACTAGGGAAATATAGTGATTTGTATGTGTTGTACTTATTCTTAAGCAGAAAAATGGATATTTACTGTTAATTTCATAGTAAGGATTAGTAATATTCTTCCCTTTGCTTGATCTTGATCGACAAGATACAAACTAAAAAAAAAGATAGCAACCGACCCGTTCTGAACCTCGGAGCGAGTGTGAAAAACACTCTCGGTTGCATTACTCTGACCCTCGGAACGCAACTCTGAGCTGCGTTCAGAACCTACGCTCGAGTGCACTCCGAGTGCACCCTGACAGCAACCGACCCGTTCAGAGCCTCGGGGTAAAAAACGCTCTGACAGGCGGTTAGTACACTCTGTGCCCGTTCAGAAGCTTCGAGTGATGCAACCAAACAACCGACTCGAGCGTAGGGTGAAAAACACTCTGACAGATTTTATGTCAAAGTCGATGTCAAAAATATGCTAATTATTTATTATTTTATTAAATAACATTACTTTGAACTCTTTTAAGCCTAATACAAGGGAAATATAGTGATTTCTATGTGTTGTAATTATTTTTAAGCAGAAAAATGGATATTGACTGTTAATTTCATAGTAAGGATTAGTAATATTTTGCCCTTTGCTTGATCTTGATCAGCAAGATACAAACTAAAAAAAAAGATTGCAACCGACCTGGGGCCTTACCATGAGCTTTTATAAAACCATCCATAATCCGTGCAGTTCTTAAGCAGGCCTTAAACAGGATTGCTTAAAATCGTACTATGAGCCCTGTTTAGGTGAACGGCTTATAGATTGCTTGAGTCGTAAGGTGAACGGTTATTTGTCTCTGGTCTGCCTTAATGTTAAAACGAGATAGCGCTATACAACTGTTGTATCTGACATCTCTTTTCTTCGGAAGCGTTCGAAAACCATTGAAAGATTAAAAACCGGTTGAACCGGTAAAAGAGAATATCTCAACATATTTACAATTATTTGTTATTTTTGTTGTTCGTTCTAACGTTTTTTATTCTTAAGATATGAGTTATTATAATGTATAGTTGTCTTTATTTTATTACATCTTTACTCTACATTCTCCAAGAATTTTCCAAGTTATTGATAGTGGAAGGAAATGTTCATAGCTTGTTATGAACGTACTTAACCTATGTACTTACATGTCTGTGACTTGCATTAATTTATTGTGGCAGAAAATTTTAAAGAATTAAAGATCTTCGAAGTTTTGTATAAAATACACCTACCCATTGTACTTTCACGATCTATGTCAAGAAAGCAGTCTTACAAGGGCACTACCATCCTTCTGAAAAACGAAAACTGAGCAAAAATCTCGATTCTGGGGAAATCCAAAAGGGAAACACCACCAAACAAAAAAGAATTTTAGACAACGACCAATCGTGTTCTAAAATACAGATGTTTTTCTTCTTTAAACAATCGATAGAAAAGTGTGTCGGCAGTTTATTGTGTTGATTCTTCATTATACAAAGTGTTTGCAAGTAATTTACATCGTCGTGCTTTGTACAGCGATAAGAACTAAAAATATCTACCTATCACTTCCAGAGATTTCTCTGATTACTTCTGAATGAAATCAATTTGAATTTTATCTGGGTTCGTCAATGTTATGTTTGCATGACTTGGAAAACGTCTGGTAAAATACATATAATCAGTATATAGGTTTTAATAAGTCTGCACAAGCGAGAAGTGGAAAAAGATATGGAAAGCATTGCACAATTTATGTTTAGTAAATGAATAATAATTATGATGTTACTCTTCAATACCCACCAGCTTTAGTCATCTCATTACCATGAATACTGAAAAGCAATCCATATGTGGGGCTAAATTATTGAAATGTTTAAAACCAAATAGGTATATGTGAATAAATCCAAAAAGTGTAAATTAATTTGAATGTGTAGTACTCATGCGAATAAAAGACAGTTATTGTGAAGAAATAAATCTTTGAATCTTAAAAACCTGAATTTTATTTGCTTTATTGAAGAAACTCACTCAGAGACAGCTAAATTTGAAGAAGTACCTATATTTGTCATAGGATATCTGGTGAACAACCCAGAAGCGAACAACAAATTTCATTTTTGGCTGCTGCTCATGTCTGCCACAATAGATGGATCTTGCGCTGCAGTAGACGTTTGCTTAAATGCTTCTTGGATTAATCAAGATTAGCTTCGTTGCATAGTGTGAATACAGAGGCGAAAATCTGGGCCAAGAAAGATTGGGAATAACCTGAAATGATTGTTTTATTTTAAGACTAACATTCTAGTATTTTTTTGTTTCTTGTGTTTATAATATAATAATAATAATAATTTTTATTGCACTAAATAGGTACAGTACAGTGTTGTAAATACATAATTTCCATTGTGCATAGGCAAATTGAGTCAATTCCATTTACAGGGGTTCCCAAACTAGGCAGTGCCTGTATCTTGTGCAACCATTTACTGCTTACTTGGTCTTGCGACCCGAATTCCCAATACTTACTGAAAGAAACAGCACATAAAAAGACATACCTAACGAAGACTAATCAAAAAATTAAACTAAAGAAAAATAAAATAATAATTAAATTTGAATTTAAATAAAAAATTAAATGAGACATGACAAAAACCCCATTGCATGTGTTAGTAATAATTAATAACACTACAAACTTAGAAACATCGACTGAGAAGAGATTCGGTTTCAATATATGAATTAGTAAGCAACCATTTAGTTAAAATCTGCTTTGCTTCTGAGACTGAACAGTTCCTTAAGTCACAAGCCCTTACCGTTGCATTATAGACACGTGCTCTAACTGAGTCGCCAAATCTAGTAGCAAAGTGTGAATTTACAGGCGGAACTGGGATTTTAAAAGTACATTTAGCCAAAAGTGTCCGGTAGTTATCCGAATTAATAAGCCGTTTGTGCGCTATCAGACAGGTTTTTAATATAAATAGTTGGCGAATCGTCAAAACTTGAGCTTCCCTGTAAAGTTCTGTTGTTGGGTATGTAAATGGTTTTTTTAGAGTGATTTTGAGCAGAGATCTGTTTGCTCGTTCAGCCTGCAATAATGTCGTCTTAGCAGCACCTCCCCAGACTGAGATACAGAGAGTTTGATTTCATTGTTTTGACCCTAACTTTTTATTATATTTTGGAAAAATGTTATTCGTTTTATTTTTACCAATAATAATAAAGCTTTATTATCTAGCGTATTTAAATTTTCTAAATGAGAGGCTGATTTGTCCAAGTAAATGATTCGTGATTAGACCCTAGATGATTTGTATCAACACATACAGTGATGTTGCAGTTAAGCATTTTTTTGCCCGAGCATTTCTCACGAGTTAATTTCTTTCTCTCAATCGATCATCAGTTGACCCTGGTGAGGTTAACTGATGATCGACAAGACTAAGCACACACCCTTGTAGGTAGCATAAGAAAGCTAATAAGTGTTATGGTGAAATGATATATCCACTTTCAAGAATTGAAAGCTTAATTTCACTGAATGCCCTCATTTCTGTGTCTTATTGAGTGTGAACATTATATGCTAACAACAATGTGCATATACTTAGATCTGTCTGCAATGCACATCTGAAATATTTTTTTTATTTAATATATTGTTTTTTTCTATGTAATACATAGAAAGCTATCACTTCAAGTTTTATATTAATTATATCATTTCCCATAGCACAAAAATTGTTGAGAAGGTATTAATGAACCGTCATATTAATTATTTTGTAAACTGAGTTTTAACCATTTATTACTATTTTTCAACTTTAGGAAGTAGTAGGTACAATTATTTTTTTTTGCCACAAAATTAAATTCACATCTGCAGAAAGAAATTTTGTTTTTGGAACAAGAAGTGCCTTTTTGCCTCAAACTCACTTTCGCATTTATAATATTAGTTAGGATGGTAAGATATTATGTGTAGGTTTGGTAAAAGCTATAGAAGCATTTTGCAAAGTTAATGCTTATCCTTAATAATTTGGTGTAATGCCACCACCACTTCAACTCACCGCTGGGCACAGGTTTCTCCACAGATGAGGAGGAATGAACCTACTACACCATTATGGGAACATAGTAGGTAAGGTAGTAAGTTCACAATTTGAATCGTATTAGCCTTTATTATACACACCTTAACTCATACACATTACATTCTTTTAGCATATTTTTGGAAACCATATTTATTTCTTATTTGCACATTGTTAATGGCATCAATTTCTTGTGATAAAACAGGAAACCTATCTGTTGAGCAACATTTTGGGGTTCCCCAGTTGAATTTTGGTATGATCCATGTGCATAAAGATAAACAGCTGTTAAAACCCTGTAACAGAAAAGGTTGTTTTTGCTAAGCTGTGAATTAAAGGTTGCTACAAAAAATGATCCGAAGTGACCTTTGTTTCTAAATTTTAGTCATTTGAACTTAATTTTCACTATCGGTTGAAAGTACAGTAAAAATTCCTAACCAACTCTGGAGGTAACCAAACATGGTTAGAATGAAAAATGTTAACTACATTATGCTTAACATTAGATAAAGTAGAACAAAATAAAATTCATGTAAGTAACGGCAAGGGTTTTTAATATAATCAATAAACAACTAACATCTATCTATTATAATATAGTATAATAACACAAAGTTGCTATCTCTGTTTGTACGCTTAAATCTTTAAACTACGTAAAGGATTTCAATGCAGTTTTCGGCAATAGATCACCCTATCTATTCATGAGGAAGGTTTGTATGTAATAATATTTTATAATATTATTAATCACTCCAAACTGCCCCACATTAGTATCTACATTGCACCCGTGCGAAGTCGGGGCGGGTCACTAGTTGCTTAATAAATTCATTAAATCTTTAAACTACGCAAAGGATTTCAATGCAGTTTTCGGCAATAGATCACCCTATCTATTCATGAGGAAGGTTTGTATGTAATAATATTTTATAATATTATTAATCACTCCAAACTGCCCCACATTAGTATCTACATTGCACCCGTGCGAAGTCGGGGCGGGTCGCTAGTTGCTTAATAAATTCATTTTCACAGAGTAGGTACTTTTTTTATACTGAAATTCATTTTCCTCTGAATCAAAGGTAGGTTTGATTGTTCTGAGGGTATCATTAGCTTCTCTCGATGTCACTTGTTTTAACTCCGTGCGGTGTTCACTCTCCAAAAATTCAAATATTTCATTATCGTCACATCACATCTCAAGCAATATTTCAACTTTCAAGAGTAATAAACACTGTGAAAACTATATAAAATTTAAAAACACTCGGCGTGACTCGGCTACTAATTATACGAAAATTAGGGAGTTAAAATTAGAGAAAAAGTCATTACAGCCATTTGAAAACATCTTAAATAAAGTTAGTTTTAACAATTATCTTATGAAAATTCCACCAAATTGGGCCAAATCCACTTAACAATCTTGTTACAGCCGCTGAAGAGCAACTTTTTAAAGATTGCTTTATTTGACATTTAAGACGTTCAAAAGCAGTTTTCAAACTGTCAAATGGGCGGTCATGGTACGAAAGTTCATACATAAAAAAAGGTGAACGGTTTCGTGACGTCATTTTAAGCAGGCCTGCAAACGCGCTGCTTTAAGCCGGTCATGGTACGGAAATAGACAGCAATACTGTTTAAGGCCTGCGATAAGAGCTCATGGTAAGGCCCCAGGCCCCCGATTCTCAAGCCATAGACATAATGTCGAATTCGACATATGTCGAAATTAAATGGCGGATGTCGAATATTTCACAGTTTCCGTATTCTCAAAATGTCACGATAGAGAAATTGTCTATGCCTAGTGGTAGATAGCAATCGACATTTTTTTCATATCATAGAGATTTTTAGTAGAGATGCAAAGTATTAGAGATATGTCGAATTAGAGATATCTCTAAAAAACTGAGAATCGGGCCCCCGTTCTGAACCTCGGAGCGAGTGTGAAAAACACTCTCGGTTGCATTACTCTCAGGCGTTGGAATCACCCATAGAACTAGCGGGTCGTTAGTGGAGCGGCTCCAAGACGGTTTCCGCCATTTTTTTCGACGCCATTTTGCTTTTGGTCTCGGGTTTGACATTTGTGCATGTGACATTTTATTCGTCATTTGATGTTCGTTCGATGTTTGTAACGTCTAACGGCTTTTATGATTTCTATTTTCTAGATTAACCACCAAACTATTATTTTTTCTTGTTTCATAGTTCGAGCTTACTACAGATTTTCGTCTTCACCATCTTCATCTTCTGATCTTCGGTTGTGTTGCAGGAACGGCGTGTGGGTGCGTGCAAGGCAGTTCAAGAGTTTCATCACTTTGATTATTTCTGTGAAGCCCTGATTTCGGTAAACCTTCAGCATTTGTTTAACTGTTATAACTGAAACTAAAGTCGTGATTCCTTCGCCTCTTTAATCTAACCAAAACATCCAAATATTGGGTAGCAATATGTATTTAAAGTTAGAGCTTTCTGCGTAATGTTCAGTAAAATCAGGTACAGGATTCACGCCTTAATGTGTTATGAAACAACTTATATACATTTTGCAGATCATGGGTTACCGCAAATGTTCCATTCCTGGATGCACTTAACGATAAACGATAAACGATAGCCTTTTATTTTTGTGAAGGAACTACTCCTGCTGCCACATTGAAAAATATTTTAAGAGTATGTGATAAGATAACAATATTTTCTGAAAATAGCCCTTTTAAAACCTTTGATGTTTTGACAAAAATTGTTTTGTTGTTTTTAGGATGTTGTCAAGGCAATAAAAGGAACTGGATTGTCTCCAATTGCGCTTGTATGTGACCAGGGATCTACATTCCGCACATGCTTGAATAGTTTTCAATCCGATAATAGGCGTGAAAGTTTACCGAATGAGATACCTGAAGGTTAGTATTAAAAAATTCCGTAAGTTACCGTCTCTGTGGTTTATTAGTTAAGACCACTCAGAATGAATGTATGAATCTGAAGGTCTGGAGTTCATTTCCCGTGGAGTCTGAAGTTTTTCTACTTCGTTTTATTAAAATAAATATATAAAAAAATATATAAAATATATAAATCTTTTCATGTCTTCTGCATATATAAAATGTAACTATTACTGACAGATCTATCAACATGCAGCTCAAACCACTGAACAGATTGCGATCCGATTTGGTACGCAGATAGTTATTATGACGTAGGCATCTGCTCAGAAAGGATTTTCTAAAATAGCTAGTTACTTTAAAAAAGGACAATTCAATTAGAGACTTTATTGTATATATTAAATTATAAGTAACATTTATAATTCTAAATCAATGAATAAGTCAAAATAATGTTTAATGCTAAAATAAATATATTTACAGATCACAAAATCAACATTAATGGAAATAAATTATATGTCATTTATGATCCACCACATCTTATAAAGGGCATCCGCAATAATTTACTAAATAAAGATCTATCATTTTGTGGCAAAACTGCTCGATGGAATGACATTATAGAAGTATATAAAGCGGATTGCCAGCTTGGTGATATAAGAATGTTGCACAAAATTACATATGACCACATTCAACCAACAACATCACAAAAAATGAAGGTAAATTTTGTTGCTTTGTAATTATCAACTGTGACAGTTTATCAAATTAGTCACTGTATATATTTTTAAAACTAATCTGGAAATGTACATAATTTTCTTCCAATGTTCCTGTGAAAATAGATAAATATTCACCAAATTTTGTTTAATAAAATACTTTTCAAATTTTTTATTTCGATATGGTAATAAAATATAAATAAACTGTGTTTTTTAATATTGTAGAAATGTTACTATTTCACTTTCAATCGTATAACTCTGAAAGTAAACATTCATACCAATAAGAGCTATACTTTCATAAGGGCTAACTTTTCAGTCGTCGGATAACATTTAACTGTCGAATAAATATGGCAGCTTGACAGATTTTTTATATAAAAGTTGTCAAACTGTCTTAGTTATTCATCTGATAAAAGTTAACTGATGATTGAAAAATCAACCCTAACTTTATTTAACTTTTGTTTTAAATACACCCAGGGACAAATTTAGAGGAACGATAAAAATTCACTTCTAATTTTGATAAAGCTGTGTATTTCAGCATACGAAACCATGTTTCGTTTTACCAGCTTTCTAGCCATCGGACCATTCTTCTCGAGGTCACAAATAGGGAAATTTTGTAATTATCCGTTATGGCCTTGGTCATGAATCCTGGATAACAATCAAACATGCATTAAAGGTCAATCACACATTGATATGATGTTGTAAAAGTAGCTTGAATCTATGTAAAAAGTGTAGTGTTCCTCTAAATTTGTCCCTGAATGTATTTGTTAATATTTTGTGTATTAGAAAGAATAAATGATTTTGATTTGAGAGATTTTTAAATAAGAAAGTAAATTTAATTTATATAGAATTCTTTTATTTATAATTGGTGCTTAGTCTTAGGGTAAAAAAAATATTTTGATTGAGCGTTTGAGAACTATAACATTAATTTTGCATCAGTGACAGTTGATACCTTTTTTTTTCAGGTCAAAATATGCACTCAAGTTCTAAGTGAACGCGTGAGTGCTATGTTAAACTACACTTCGAGATACGGTCAGTTTTGTGAATTATCAACTTAATTAAATAATATTAGAAAATAAACAAATAGTATAAATAAGTATGAAATAAAAATTAAAAACACATTGGTACACGGCGGTCTCGAACCCGGAGCTCCCGATTGGAAGGCAAGCACCGAATCCACAGCGACGCTCCTACGGTGAAGGAAAACATCGTGAGGCAACCTGCATATATCTGCGAAGAAATTCAATGGTGTATGTGAAGTCGACCAATCCGCACTGGGCCAGCGTGGTTGACTGAGGCCTAATCACCCTAACATAGGATAGGCTCGAGCCCCTCGGTGGGGACGTATATGAGCTGTGATGATGAAAAATTAAAATAAACCCCAACTCAAAAAACTCCAAAAAGTAAAAAATAAAATGTGTTGGTTAGCCCTTTAACATTGATATATCCAGTAATATTTTGATTCAAGTGTCGTCGTCGTCACGTCAGGGGACCACTGTATCTATTTATTAATTTTTTTTCCGATGGAATACTTAAGCCATTACTAGATATATTAATTGGAGTTGTTTTTTACTTTTTTGGAGATTGTTGTGAATCTAAACACTGACATAGGTAGTGGGTGGGGATCCCAGAATTTTATTTTGATGCGTATTTTTTTAAACAAAAAAAACGCATCAAAATAAAATTGGTCTATTCTTTTGGGAGCTATGATTACAAATTTTATTACTGTTACTATGATGCACACGTATTATCACAGATAAACATGTTAATCTTATAAAACCCCTCTTTTTCCATTGGGGATTAATAAAATAAGGTGTTTTATATTTATTTACTAAGTTATATAAATAAAATGTTTCAGAGACCCATTCTGATGGTACTCCCGTCTCGCGGACCATGAAGAATACGGCGGATGCAGTCTTGTTCTTCGATCGACTGTTCGATAGCGTCAACGGGTCCCGTCGCGGCGCCGCCGACGCAGGGAAGATGCGCGGTCCTGTCAAGGACTCCCGGAGTGGTAACAAACACGTATCGTTCTGGAAAGAGGCTATTGGTATCCTCGAAAATTGTTATTTTTTCGAATCTTCCTCGAAAGTGTGTTCATGTGTGTCAGTGTGTACATCACTAAAAAGTGTGTTCCTTCACTCAGGAATTGGATTGTAACCCTTAAGAGTTTTGTAGATATCTGGAATGATTTAAAAAGTATGGAGGTGACTCACTTTTACACGCGAAATGTCAATCAGGATCCTTTAGAAATTTTTTTCGGTCGGATACGCGCATTAAATCATCGGTCTAATCAGCCAGATGCATATTCATTTCAATGCTCGTTTAAATCACTCCTGATAACTAATACTTTGGGTCCTCATTCCCCTCATTCTAATTGCGAGGATGACATAGGTGCCCTTCTGTTTACTCTTCAAAAGCATAATGATAACAATGAACAAATTTCTGTCACAGATTCATGCATGGAGCCATCGAGCAGTGTGGTGACAACGGAGGCGGCGGGTCCAGATGTGCAGGCGACAGCGGCTACACCGTCCACTTCTTCTGGACACGCTGGAACAGATTTGTTCCAACGTGTCCGGATGGAGAGGACAAGCGTCCAAGCGTCTGCATTTACAGCAGGCTATGTATCCAGGAGACTTCTTGCGAAATTCAAATGCCAATCTTGCGAACGCTCTTTTTTGACTAGTGATATATCTGATTTGCATACATGGATTAGTCTCAGAGAACGTAAAAGTTTGATGAGACGTAATCTCAAATATCCCAATTCCTCATTTGTCATGCTTTTTAGAACTCTAATAGAAATAATTAATAAGTACATGGACAAAAATCCTCACCAACCTAACATACTGAGCAATATTAAAAACGAGTTTTTAAGATCAGTTAATAATATCGATTGGTTTGGATGTCCTCAGCATCATAGTGATGTTTTAAATAATTTCATTACTATTGTTTGTAGAGTCCAAATTCATAATTTTTGTACAATAATAAACAAAATTTTAAAGGGATCTTTTTCAGAATCCCGTATTAATACTAACTTTAGTATGCATCGATTGGCACTTGAAAAGCGCAAAAAGTTTACTGGAAAAAAAATAAAGTGTATAAAATGATTAACTTATTTTATTTTAACAGGAGTACGAGACTACAGGTATGGTGAGGTGAAAACTAAGGTGCAGCGGAGACAGGTAATTTATTTTTGCTTATGTGATGCCATAAACATTTAAAACATACACCACAGCCTTACATTTTTATATGCCTATTTATCTTTGTTCTCAGATCCGCAAAGAAGACTTGGCGGTGGCTGCAAGACGGAGGCTGGTGGAGCCCTTAAATTTTTTTATTATATTGTATTTTAGTGTCACTTTAAATTTTCTTTTTCACTCTTATAAAACCATGTATGTAAAATATGAATTGTAATTGAATGGCAATTTAAAAGAGGAGACAAAAAAATTAGACCTTCCGAGTTTCTTGCCTGTTCTTCTCGAGAAGGCTCTCCCAATTTCCGAACAGGTGTAGTCATAGAAATAGAAAATTCAATAAATTTTTTATCACAAATTGTTTGTTTCTTTTTAAAATCAATGTAAGGATTGGTAGGTAACGAAGGAAATAAAAGTACACTAGGGTTGAACCTGCATATCGATAATTTTCAGTACCTATATCGATAATAAGCAGTCGATAGTTTTGCAGCACTATCATTACGGAGCTGTCATTTCACTACGAAACGGCCGCTAGAGGGGTTGATTCCTATCTGTAACAGTAATATAACAGAGGCGCGTTCAGCGCCTCTGGGTGTAGTTGTCCGGTTGTTTTTTAACTCGCTCAAAGGCGTTGAACGGATTGCAGCAACCAAATCTTTTATCTCCCTCTTTCACATGATTTTTATTTCTCTCTCTTTCTAGAAGATGACATTATAGAATATGGCCGCCAATATCATCCAATCACGTAAGAGTATTTCAGTCATAAACGTCAGAGCGTTTTACAACCATCGAATTTGATGGTTGTAAAACGCTCTGACGTTTCTTACTGAAATACTCTTACGTGATTGGATGATATTGGCGGCCATATTCTATAATGTCATCTACTAGAAAGAGAGAGAAATAAAAGATCATGTGAAAGAGGGAGATAAAAGATTTGGTTGCTGCAATCCGTTCAACGCCTTTGAGCGAGTTAAAAAACAACCGGACAACTACACCCAGAGGCGCTGAACGCGCCTCAGTAATATAATTTGTGATTACTCTGACCCTCGGAACGCAACTCAGAGGTTCTATGTTTGTTTGTTGTGCTGTCAAAAATCAAAAAATTCAATGAATTTGTGACAAATATTTATATAAAATTATTCAATGAATTTGTTTGATCGATGAATATAAATTGTGGATCGAATTAACAATAACACTGCATTAACCTTTACCATTACTTACTTTGCTACATGGTACTTTAAAATGAAAATATTTTCTTTTCTTGGCGGAAAATATTTTGATAGATGTTTGTGTTCGGCTACATTCGCAGTGACAACGAAATAAATGATTTTTGAAAATACAATAAATGATACAAAGTATAGAAAAATCACAAAGATGTCAATCTTTGTAACCAAGTCTATCTTGTCAAAGCTTAGTAATAAAATTGAGTATCCCTCCTGCAGTATAGTTAAAGAAGATGAGCTTTATACGACCGAGCCTTGGTCGAGTATTGCTGACATCAGGCTAGTGCTTACATTTTGTTTGTTTCTTTCATGAACATTGTGTGGATCTAATTAGATATTCTAGTGAGAAACCTGTCTAATTAATTAAAATATATTAAAATGAATCAATTTTCTGTTTCAGTAAAACGGGTGGGTCTTTGGCTCACAGTTTTCTTTGTAGAATATGTGCTAAGAATGGATGTGTATCAATTAATGAGAAAATCAATGGTTATGTCATTATGACTGCCATAGGCAGTATTACAAATGTTACTGTAAGTATTATTATTATTATTGTTATTTTTTTATAGTAGAGATTATTTTCTGGACCTCATTTGTCGGGATTTGTGATAATCTCAATAGTCAACCATGATCCAAAAGCTATCTAATAACTACCTCAATAATCTACTGATTTGGCACAATTTGCACTTAAAACTTTAATTTGGTATTTCTTTAGTATCTCGCGGCAGGCGGAGGAGGGTGGGGGTTGAGGGGAGGTGGGGGTTGATGAGGAAAGTCCCCCTTAAAGGGAGATGTGGAAAGCTTCTTCTGAGTTTAGGTTTATGAAAAGTGCTTAAAGCTTGTCCTAGACTAAATTTATAGCCTGAAACAAAGACAACAATCAATATAAATTGTAAAAATGAGACAAAACTGTGTCTGAGGTGAGGTGTTCAAATTTGGTTCTGAGTAGTCATAAAAAAATAACAACCTAACCAACTGTGTTTTAAGTGTTATGTGGTTCTGGGTGGTCATAAAAAAATCAAACAACCTATCCGCAACTCTGTTTGAGGTGCCCTGAGTCGGTTCTGGGTGGTCTTAATAAAAATTAACTTGACCAACTATATTTGAGGTACTGCAGTCTCAGTTCTTGGTGATGAAACAAAAATTCCTTCATTATTTGTTTTATTTTTAAATACATATGATATAATTTTTCTGAAACTGAAGAAACTGACCTCAAAAATTTAAATTATTAAAAAATGACACGTTTCTGCACAAAAGGCTTTTTTTAGATTATGATTTGGGCCATCAATGCCTATCGAAACTAGCCTGATACTAGTCCAGCAGGATACTATTAAAGCCAACCCTTTAATTTTCCTTAAATAGCTGTTAAACTAACTTTAACTGTATTTTGTTGTATTGAATAAATAAGTGAGAGGGCAAGTTTACTTTCAGTCGTGTCAGAGTTGAGAAAAGTTTATTTCATACTAGTGGGCCCAGCAGACCCTATCCTGCACAATTGCAGTGCGGTCCAATTGTACTTTTAAACCTTCCCTTGACCTATTCTAACACAGAAAATTTCATAAGAATCTAGAGCCATTTTTGAGTTTATATATAAGATTAGCTTTCCGCTCACAGCTTCGTCCACAGCTTCATCATCTCAACCGCACGACGCCCACTCCTGGGCATAGGCCTCCCCCATGGATCTCCACAATGGTCGGTCCTGTGTTGCCCGCATCCAGCGGATTCCCTTTTTGCCAGATCGTTGGTCCACCTATCCACTGAGCGTCGTCCGGATCGTGGTCGCCACTCAAGAACTGTTTTGCCCCGATGGCCACTCCTTCTTTTTGCTATGTGTCCCGCCCACTTCAGCTGAGCAATCCTTCGAGCAATGTCGGTTACTTTAGTTCTCCTGCGGATCTCTTCATTTCGGATCCGATCACGCAGGGAGACCCCAAGCATTGCTCTCTCAATTGCCTGCTGAGCAACCTTGAGGCTTCGGACGAGACCCATAGTGAATGGCCATGTTTCGCTTCCGTAGGTCATCACTGGCAACACACCTAAATAAAACACCTTTCTTTAAAACTATTATGTTCACTTACTGGTGCCCTTTTCTTAACGATTGTCTTTTTTTGAATCACCTCACAATGCATGCTCACTAAATAATTATATACCCTCACTAAGTCAATAATTGTAACTGTCATTCATACATAACACACCTTCCCCCCCAAAACAACACTTATTTTTTTTTTTTTTTACTTTACACTATACTTAAAACTACTTTTAAATGTTTGTTTTACAGTTAATTATCACTTTCAATAATATCATTATCACTACTATCGTCTTGTAGGTCATAAGCCAAGCGTTTTGATGCTGGTGACGCTGGTGACGATGGTGAAAATGATCTTCCTCGTTTGGATTTTCCTCTACTTGCTTGTGGACTCTCATATATCTCTATGTCCTGTGGCCCTGATACTCCAATAATACTGGCCCATTTACTGGGTGATGGTATGGATACAACTTCAGAGTTGTTCCCATCATTTAAACCTCTCTTGTGGTTTTTCTTCACTATCCCCACATGTTTGTATTTGATTAATATGTCTCTGTACTATCTTATTATTACATTTAACCACATATCTACATAGTCCAATTCTTTTCATTACAACTCCTTTTACCCATTTAGGGCCCCTCTGTATAATTTCTCACATAAACAGACCAGTAGTCAACATTCTCAGTTTTACTTTTTCATTCTTTCTTCGGATTTCTGCTTGATCATCCTGATTGCAAGATAAAGGATTGAGTCTATCAAATTTTGTCCTAAATCTTCTGTTGTTTAATAATTCTGCTGGAGTTTTCTCATTTAAGCTATTGGGTGTTGTTCTTATGTTATACAGTATCATTGGTAACTTTATATGTAAAGGCAAAGAGCTGTGTTTTCTTAATTTGTTCTTTACAGTCTGAACTGTTCTTTCAGCTTGACCATTGGAGGCTGGGTGATAAGGAGGTACCAAAATCTGTCTAATGTCATTTGTTTTTAAAAAAAATTTGAATTGTTCTGAGGTAAAACTTCTGCCATTATCACTGACTATAGTATCAGGTAATCCCTGTTCAGCAAAAATATTTCTCAATATTTTTATAAGCGAAGAACTACTTAAGTCCGGTACGACTTTCACATCAGGCCATTTGGAAAATGCATCAATCAATATTAAATATGTTTTTCCTTGGAATGGACCTGCATAATCTAGATGTAACCTAGACCAAGGTTTTTCTGGTTTCAACCAATGATGTGTTACTTGAGGTGGCATATTTCTATGCTCTGCACAATTTACACAATTCTTTACTAATTTCTCAATATCCTTGTCTAGTGAAGGCCACCAAAAATAACTTCTCACTATTGCTTTCGTTATCACTATACCATCATGGTTTTTATGTAATTCCTTTAATATATCAGATTGCATTTTATCTGGAATCACAACTCTATTCCCCCACAATAAGCAATTTTTGAAAAGGGATAGCTGATCTCTTCGTTGCCAAAATATTTTGTATTCCTTTGCAACTACTGATGGCCATCCATTGCGTACCCAGTATGCTATTTTATTTAGTATTGGATCCCTCTTGGTAAATTTTATAACTACCCTTGTAGTAAAATCCAGTTGTACTGGAGTCTCTTCTAACAACAAAACTCCAGAAAACTCATTTTCCTTTGTATTTTCTGGTAAGGGCCATCTGCTGAGTGCATCAGCATTTCCAATTTTCTTCCCTTTAACATATTCTATATCATAGTCATAAGAATTCAGTAACAAAGCCCATCTCAGCATTCTTGGAGAGATGATAGTAGGAATAGCTTTTTTGGGTTCAAAGATACCCAATAAAGGTTTGTGATCTGTTCTAATAATCACTTTTCTACCACTTATATATTGATGGAATTTCTTTAGTCCAAATATTATAGCTGCCGCTTCCTTATCAATTTGTGCATAATTCCCTTCATGACTGTTCATTGTTCGCGATGCAAACAAAATTGGTCTGATGCTTTTATCTTGCATCTCATGCTCTAGTACTGCTCCTAAGCCATATTGGGATGCATCACATGTGAGAATTAACTTTTTATTTATATCATAATGCACAAGTGTATCTTTACTTGATAACAATTTCTTTAATTTTTCAAAACTTTCTTGATGTTTATTATTCCACTGCCACTTTCCTTTTTTGTCCAGTAAGCGATACAATGGTTCAGCAACAGTTGCTTTTGTTTTAAAAATCTATCATAAAAATTTAGCAATCCTAAGAATGCTTGTAATTCTTTTACATTGCGGGGAGCTGGTGTTGCTTCAATATCCTGAATCTTTTCCCTACAAGGATGCACGCCATGTCTATCGATTTGAAATCGAAAAATTTTATACAGTCTACCCCAAATCTACATTTTTCTTTATTAACCCTTAGGCCTGCTTGTTGTAATCTTTGTAATACTAAGCTCAGCCTTTTATTATGTTGTCTGCTGGAGTTCCCAGCCAGAACTATATCGTCTAACAGAACAGCTACTCCAGGTATACCTGCTAGCAATGATGACATTAATCTTTGAAATATGCCTGGACATGCTTTAATACCAAAAGGTAATCTTTTTACCTTATAAAGACCCTTAGGTGTATTTAACGTGAACAATTTAGCTGTATCATCATCAACCAACACTTGTGTATACGCCTGATCTAAATCTATTTTTGTGAAATACATCCCCTCCCCTTAACTCCGCAAAAGCTTCATTTAGTGTTGGTAAGGGATATGTATCTGTATTAATTGCTCTGTTCACAGTGGATCTGTAGTCTCCACACAATCTTACTTTTCCATTAGGCTTTAACACAGGCACTATTGGTGTAGCCCACTCTGAATGTGGTATGGGTTCCAAGACATCTTCTGCAACCAATCTGTCAATTTCCTTGATTACTCTATCTTTTAGAGCAAATGGTATGCATCTACTTTTGAGAAATTTTGGTGTAATTCCTTGTTTTGCATGGATACTGACCACAGGACCTGTATATTTCCCTAGACCATTTTGAAACACATCTTTGAATGTCATCAGAATATTTTTTATTTCTTTAGTATCTAAGCAATCTGATTTTAAATTGTATACTCCTTGTAGAAAAATATTTAATTCATCAAACCAATTCCGTCCTATGAGACTTGGTCCACCCCCTCTGGCAACATATAATGGTAGTTGTTTAATTAATCCTTTCCACTTAACTCCCACATCAATCTGTCCCAACAGATCTAGTTTGTTTTCTGTCCATGTTTTTAGCCCTATGTCTACTCCCTTTAAATATGGTAATCTACCATTCCATATTGTTCTTGCTGTAGCTTCACTGATCAATGAAAATGCACACCCTGAATCAACCTCCATATCTAATCGGCTTCCATTAATTTGCAATGTAATGACAAATGGTTCAATGCGCACAATATTAATATCTTCATAAATTGTATTACAGTTAGAGCTATCTTTATTTGTCTCACGATTTTTCTTTATATAACATACTGCCTCGATATGCCCAATTCTTCCACAATAATTACATTTACTCCATCGAAATCTACATTCACCCCTGTGAACCTTGCCACATCGAAAACACGTATCTCTATCCCTAGCCTTTTTCTCATTCAAATTTTGGAATTTATTAATGTCCATTGGCGTTTCGAAATCCACATTACTAGTACTTGGCTGTGGTATGATCATGTTAGCATCTATATTTGCTGTTTCAAGAGATAATGCTACAGGCTTGATCAAAAGACAATGAATTTTGTTGTAATAATTTTTTCTGTATCTCTTTATCATAAATACCACACACAAGTCTGTCACGTAATGTTCTATCCAAATCTTGAAAATTGCAATTTAAACTTAATTTTCGCAGCTGTGCTATATAATCTCTCATTTTTTCACCTTCATTTTGACATCTTGTATATGGAATTTATAAGACTGAATAATTTCATTTGGTGTAGGATAAAAATGGTTGTCCAACTTTAACTTAATATATGAAAAAGTAACCTTACTTACATGATCTGGGGAGATTAATGAAATAATTAAATCATATAAATCAGGGCCACAAACCGCAAGTAAATTAGCTTTTTCTTAGAGTCATCTGTTATCTCATTTGCCTCTAAGCAATATGTAAATCTTTCAATATAATTTTTCCAGCATCCATTTGTTATATCAAATTCACCAAACTTAATACCCATTGCTACCACTTTAACAATTTATTTTATCACTTTAAACAATAAATTTCACGTATTTTTCCTCGTCGCCACTATTATGTTCACTTACTGGTGCCCTTTTCTTAACGATTGTCTTTTTTTGATTCACCTCACAATGCATGCTCACTAAATAATTATATACCCTCACTAAGTCAATAATTGTAACTGTCATTCATACATAACAAAAACAATATTTTACAAAACTAGTTTTGATTTGATGTATGTCGTATGGGCGAATATTCGAAACTTGTGTAACTTAGGAATATTGTGGTAATTATACTTTTTGAGTATAAAAATCTCTTGTCACAGTGTTTGTTCGGGACAAACATCGAATCTACTTAACCAATTTTGATAAAATTTGAATTAGTGTATGTAATTTAACAGTAACGTAACTTAACAGATAGGATAGCAAATTTTTATCTCGATTGATGACCTCAATATTTATTATTGCAAATTAAACGGTTCCTAATTACTTGTAAATTCCATAAGTTTCATACAGATGGCGGTATGAGTTAATTTATCGATACAATAGTTTATGTAGATGGAGTAACTATATCTAGGTTGGGTAACTAACCAATACATGGCGGTGTGTACTATAATTACTAAGCCACAGCACAGCGTGGCCGGGTCAGCTAGTCTAATATACCAGGTCAGAGCGGGTGTAACTGAACACCCCAATAACATTTAAGGGGCATATACTCTACTTCTCATGGATACATACCCTTAAATGTGATTGTTGTTCAGTTACACCTTGTATAAAAATCTTGTGTCACAGTTTGTTATCGAACTCCTTCAAAACAGCTTCACCGATTTTTATGAATTGAATATAGGTCGTAGGCTATTTTTTATGCACCTAGATATTGAATGCTGGGCTTTATTAAAGCGAAACGTAGTTTGCGTTAATAGTTACTTGCATTCAAATAGGTATTGAGAATTTAGATCAGAAAAGATCTAGATCCATATAGGTTAACTACCAGGATGGGCTAAACATTTGGTGGAAAAATCAAAGTATGGAAAAGAGTATTCCATTCTCAAAATCGAGTGGTCCATGCGGGCAAAACTGTTTGCGGATGTCTTTTTCTTGTTAATATACACGGTTATTTTTTTATCACCCTGGAAAATTTAAGGGACGCTTCACGACAATCATGGTATTAGAATGATTTAAATATAAATAAAAAAATAACCCCCCTCCTTAATTTTATATAATTTTTTTTAAAAATACAAAAAATGCTGCACTAGTTGTGAGCAGCATTTTTAGAGATTTTTTTATTTTTTATTATTTTTTTTTATATTTTTTATTTTATTTTTTTTATATAATATTGGATGTGTCCTGAAGCGTCCCTAAAATTTTCCAGGGTGATAAAAAAATAACCGTGTATAACTGATTCTTGATAAGTACCTAATTGAATACTTTAAGTAAAAAGTAAGTTATTTACCATTTTTTACAATGCATTTAGTAAATAATATTTTTTAGATCAATGCTGAGGACTCTTTGCCGAAATATATTTGCAATGAATGTCTGGAAATGTTAAGAGTTGCAATAAATTTCAAGGTCAAGTGTGAAGAAGGAGATAGAAAGTTTAGAAGAATGTTATATCCACTGGGTACTTGTTTTATTAAATTTGTAACAAAAGTTAGTTTATGTAAAAATAATTCGTTTATTTCCGACTCTTAAACACTATTCCTTCCCTACATTCTTAGTCTATTAATATTAAGGTATTATTATAATAAAGTTATTCTTAATTTTTACTATTTTATTCGATTTTTTTTATGTAATGTGAATAAATTGGCATTTCTTGCAGGTGATCCATCTTTTAGTTCATACCCATATTCAAAGCATGACTTTCAATTAATATTAAATAAAATGAAACATAAAAAACAAAGAATGGAAAAAGAAAGGGAAAAAATCCGACAAAAGAAGCAAGAACAAACCAAAGGAAAATTAGCGGGAAAAGTAAAACAATTCAGATGCTCTCCTTGTGACGTGACTTTTCTGAACAAGGCTAGTTATTTTGTAGCTTAATGAATAGGCCTGTTATGTCGGGTATTTTAAATTACTTTTCTATTTATTTACGACTGTTCATATCATATACCAAATTGGTGACTAAACTCTTACTTGTGAAAATTTGCGTTATGTTAATCTGCAAGTTCTAGCTTGCCTTGTGTAAATAAAACAATAAGTACTTTTTTAAAGTGTGTTGAATACTTCCAATTTTGCAAGATGATTTAGCAACTGGTCAATGATCTTAAATTAATATTTCTTGTCTTGCTTGCTCAGCTCTACATCCTGCCCCCTAACCGTGATCGCCCAAAACATTATTAAAACCGCACTGAGGGGTAGACAGCGCTTAACGCAGAGCGGTGTCTCTAATATTGTTTTAACCGTGCAATAAGCGAATATTGTTAGGCCTCTGGTCTTAAAATGCATGTCACTTTAAAATGCATACCACCTTGAACAATAAAAGAAACTTAATATTGCTTAAAGAAGCTAAACATTTTTTTTTTATTAATTGACTCTTTATTTTTGCGGGCACCAAAATTAATCTACGTACGTTATCTAGGTCAAACAGTCTGAATCAATCTTGCATTTTTGGCTTCTCAAAATAGCATTAGCACGACCATTTCCATTTTTGGCTTGTGTATTCTTAACGATTTGACAATTTATTGCACAAGCAATCTCGAATAATTAGATTTACTAATTAGTGTAATGCAAATTCTTTATAATAAAATAGAATGACAAATAAATAATATTTAATTGCACAGGACCAACTTGTTGCTCACCAAAGAGAGCGCCAGTGCATGCGGCGAGCGTGCGACATCTGTGGGCAGCTAGTGCTCAATATTAGGCAACACATGAGGCATATTCATAAGCAGAAAATTCTCCACAAGTGTCCGACATGCGGCAAGGGATTCCCCGTTATCGCACGATTGAAAACCCATATGTGTGTATGAATCTGTCTACATTGGTCAGTTGGTCAGTCTGAGGTGCGATTTTGTAACTCATCGATTAATCGGTAATCGTAATTGAACCCGATGACTCGACAATAAGAAATGGAATTCTGTTACTTCTCGATTTCGATTGGATCGTTATTGTAATCCAGAAACGAATGATAAAGATAAAAATAAGTTCATATTTTTTTAAGCTCCTCTCTGTAACTACTGCTTTCTTCTATTATGATAAGTTAAAATATTGATAATTCGTCAAAACTTCTATTATAAACCATCCATAATTAACCCTACTGCTGGGCTTTTCACCCATAATCAATCCCACTGCTGGAAAATCTTGTCCAGCACCAGCTCACTATTGGACGAACTTGCTCAGTACTAGCCCACTGCTGGACAATCTTGCCCAGCACCAGCCCACTGCGCAATAATCCTGCCCGACACCAGCTCACTGCTGGACTATCTTCCCCAGTACCAGCCCACTGGCGGGAATGTTTGCTCAGCATCAGCCCACTACTGGCAGCTTGTCGAGATCCAGCCCTATTGATGGGCACACATCCAACACCAGCCCACTGCTGGGCGAGAGTGCCCAGCACTAGATTATGTAGTAAATAATTACGAAAAAATAAAGAAAAAGGCAAGTAAAATACTAGGGTACATGATCTAAATCGTATTAAACACAAGTTAACTCGGGAGTCACCTCTTTCATTTAATGATTAATCATTTAACTATTGATTACAAAATCCTTATAAAATATCATTTTGTATAATCATTCACTAATATGCCGAGTTACAAAATACCAAACGTATTCGATTATCGGTTTCAATCGAACAGAACAGTCAAATTTATGCGATTTTGAGTTACAAAATCGCATCAAGACGAGCTAGCGAAAGCACAGGACCACCTTTTCTAAAAATGTCTAGTTTCAAACATGTAGCTAATATGTAACTGTTCAATTGTTGTCTAGTGATAAAAATCCAGTAAACTAAAATACCAGTAGGTATTTAAATCTAAAAATCAAGCTTAGGAAACTTAAGTAGTATGCTGGCACTTTTTGTCTTTAATGAAGAGAATGTGACTGCACGCCACCTAAGAGTATCCCAAGCTAAGATAAGGTAGGTGAAATTGCCCATAGGGGTACTTATCAGCTGTTGATATCTCTGTATTGCAGGGTGGTTCACACAAACACATTCAACTTCTTCTGCGACATGTGCCCGTACAAGTGCAAGCTCAAGCACTACTTGGTGACGCACATGCGGACACACACGGGGGAGAAACCTTACAAGTGCACGGAGTGTCCCTCTACTTTTGTCAACGTCTCCAACCTTAACAAGCACAAGCTAATACACCAAGAAAAACAGTATAAGGTAATCTGTGACGTTTTGATCATTTAGGTTGAATTCGTAAAAAACCGAAAGGCTGCCTGGTAGAGAGTGTCTTCGGCTATTCGCTATGAAGTGTATTTTTGGGGTACAGTAAAGCGATTGCAACGAATGCCGTGGCAAACTACATTACCTTGAGATTTGATATTTGTTTGTTTTTGAAATTGATCATAATTGGTGCTGCATTGTGAACTACAAGAATACTACAAACAGTCGGTGTTAATTCTATTACTTCTCCCAAGGAAATTATATCAAGGAAGTAAAAAAGTATCAAAATGAGCGATGTTATCCAACTTTAAAATATTAATAATTCGATTTTAAATCGATTCGATGGATTAATCGATTTTAAAAATCGGTAATGTTTGTTATTACGCCCAAATCGCGAGGCAGCGCTGGATTGCGACGCCACTCGGGCGGCCGCAGTGTATGCGGTGAAATAGTCACCAATCGGAGTCGGCTTTGAGCAGCCATGCTATTGGCCATGGTTTTTTCGCTGATTAGCGACCCGGTATCTGTAATTATTTATTGTGTGTCTTAGAAGTCTATCTAGGACCCCTTGTTTAGTTGAGATTTACAAGTGTGTATGTGGAATAATCATTATCCGAATTATTGCTAAAAGTGGCCACTTTGAGCAATAATTCGGATTATGATTATTCTAATACATACATTTAATATATGCCTGAATAGCTCAAAAAATCTGAAATATCTGTATTGATTTCTTGACTGATCTATTTTTTGTAGAAACGTCTTTAATTTATCATAATTAATAAAAAACGAATGGCGGCGCTAGTAGTAGGTACTGTGCCCTCTTAACACCATCACGGCCTAATACTGAACAGGTAAAAAGGGTGTTTTTTAATTTAATATAATCAGTATCATTGTAAATCTAAGATGGCCGTGTCGCTGCAAAATGGCGGATTTCTTATTTTTCACAAACCCCTCAATATAAGTATCAAATGAAAGGGCTTTGATTTGTAGAATACTGTACCTACACTATGACAAAAAAATGATAGTTAAAAAGTAAGTTAAACGGTTTTATTGAAAATAAAGATAATAATGATCTAGTAATGTAATAAAACCTAAAAAATAATTATTAAAAAAATAATACAATTTTGCACGTTGACAATCAGATAGCAAGTAAACATCATGACAGTAGAAAAATAAAAATAATGTGAGTATGTGTGAGGCCGCGAACTTTTCAATCCACCCTTGTAACATGAGTATTATATGTATGTATTTGTAGTAATATCATACATTATAAACCTCTTTCACTGATTAAATTGAAGTATTTCTATCTATCTGTCCAAAGCGTACCTACTTGTAAAATTAATTACTCCTTCCGTTTTTTTTTGTAACGGGGTGGAATACTTTATGGATTTAGCTGCCGGATAATGACTCCTAGTCTAGTGTGTGGTAATGGTAACCTCCTATAACTCTAGAATACGCACGTAACTGAACTGGGTTGAACTATGGATTACAACTTCCCTGTGATCTTTTTACAATAGCAATCAAATACATTAATGATGTAAAAGCGCACGCAAAAAGCATATCTCGAGCTGGTGAGCGATCATCGTTCCACGTATTACCTCTTTTAATACTTAGGATCACACCGCGAAATACAGAGTTCAGATACGTCAAGTAACTACTCAAAACAGTGCGAGCATGGACTTGTCGATCGACATATATCGATCGACAAAAGCATCTGTCCTTTTCACTTCTTAGGAATATCTGTAAAATTTATCAATTTTTGTCGAGTATGTCGATCTTAGCTGTCAAATTTTGTTTATCGAGAGTTCCATGCTCGGACCGCAGTATCGATGAAACATTCGACGATTTTGGCGAAGCTAAGGGCCAAGTCAAATCTGACATAATTCGCGTGACTTCCATCGCGTAACCCTACCTACAACACAAAATTTAATAATATATCAACATTTCAGATCCTCCACATTTAACTGAAGATGCGTTCTTCATCAAGAGTTTAAAAGTAAGTTACTTCTATAAATAAACTTTATTATTAACGAAATCCTTTCTATTCTCAGTGTGCACACTGTGATAAAACATTCCGAACGATGTCAACAATGAGGGAGCACCACGGTGTTACGCATATGAATATCAAACACACGTGCAGTTACTGCGGACGGGACTTTTGCTACAGGTATGTCTATCGTTAAACACTGCTTTGGTGGTCAAAGCATGCATACGTCCTTTTCAAGCATATTTCCAGTTAACTGAATATAAGTGGTTAGTATTTGTTTCCGAACAATTGTAGTCAATTTTACTTGTATTTGCATACATCTTAATTATGATTGGGGTGTATGTGCATACAAGGTTTTAATAGTAAATTAATAATAATCTTATTTATTTATTTTTATTTTATTTTTACATTTTGGGATAGCTAACAGCTTCTTAAAATAAAATTAACACCGGCTTATAATGTCTTAAAGCTATTGATAAGCTACCGCATATAGGCATCTTTAATTACATTAGTCGCTGCCCTAGGCTCGCAGGCCTGTGTCGCAGTAACTAAGATCGAGTGGGTTCACACCGATATAATAAGTACTTAGAGTAGCTCCAGTTCTATGTAAAAGTGCAACCAATTATATGTAAAAGTGGGCAAAATATTTAAAGGTCTAATATACAGGGCGTCCCACGGCGACGCCACACTAGGGAATGTACTTTAAGAACTGTAGATAGAAAATTTTACTGAAACAAGAATTTTAATTTTAATTACCTCTAAAACTTGAGGATGACAAAAGAAATAGTACTTTAGTAATGCATAGTGAGATAACGCTCAGTACTAACAAACGTTTTTATTTCAACAACCGCCTGCCTGAATTGGAGATGAACCCACCACATCCACGAAATGCAGGATGGTATTTCGAAGAATTAAAAGAATAACATCCTGCATTTTTATGATACCGTTCGCTAGAGCCACCCATAAGAAACAACTAACTCTAATACACATCATCTCTTAAAGGTGTCGAAAACCATAGAATAATTTTTTAAATGGCCATAAAACCATGTGAAAATATGATAAAATTTGCAGAATTTTCATTTAAACTTGTTAAAGAAATTACGTTAGAGTTAATCGACACTAATTCACGGTAATCGTACCGTGACCAAATTTTTCACTTCCTTTGTTTTGTTTCTATCTTCTTATATATGGAAATGCTGGCCAAGTGCGAGTTGGACTCGCGCGCCGAGGGTTCCGTACCAACTTAACTAAGTTCTTTACTATGTACATATTTACAGATTTTCTCCTTAATATGTACTATAAAACCTTGCTTCTTGCCAAATTTCATGATTAACGGGAAGTACCCTATAGGGTTTTGATTCCCTTGTAAAATCGTCTTGACAGACAGATGGACAACTAAGTGATCCGTTTTTTCCTTTTGAGGTAAGGAACCCTTAAAATGAACTGCCTTTCGTTAGTCTCGCTAAAAATAAAAAATGGCTTGAGCGATTTGATTTGTTTGTGCTTTCGTTCGCTTTAATATACATGGATGGTTTAAAAAAAATAATAGAGAAAATCTTAAACAAAAGCCAAAAAATAATCTTAAGTTAATTGTATGGACAATGACAGGCTACTTTCCGATTGTTTATTTAGATCTGTCATCTGTCAAAACTCACGGAGTCCGCTAGTTTTAAATAAAATATGTCAATCTAAATACAATAGCCGATCCAATTTTGACATCCACGTCTGCCATGATTGCCTGACCGGATTATACTAACGCACTCGCCTAGTAAGCGTGTAAAGGCGGTTTCGGCAAAAGATGTACCCAAAAAAACTTCGTCATATTTTTTTTATTTTCATATTTTTTTCAAATGGGAGTTTTACGGAATTGACAGAACATGTTCTTACCAAAAAAAAAATGTAATTATCCACTGAAATACCCTCAAAAACTAAATTGTTAAGACATTTAATGAAAAATTAAGCACTAAATTGTTCCAGTCCGTGACGCATAATATATGCCAATAGAAAATTATTTAAGCACATTTTTAGCAAAATAAACGTTTCTTTATCAGAATCAAGTCTATTATAGTTAGGTAAGGATCATCAAATGCAATTATTTACATTAAAAATATTATTCAGGACATACGAAAAATCAGTTACGAAATATCGTAATTCAGTTCAATTCCGTTACTCAATGGACATTTTGCAATACCTAATATTTTTCCTTTGGTGTGCTGAAATATTATTTTATTTTATATTGAATAAAAACAAACAACATATTATTATATGTTATACATTACGTATGTCACAAGAACTAAATAATTACAAAAAGCCTTTAGTTTTCACCAACAACTAGCTAAAGGACATTTCATTGGAGTAGGTAATATATATCAAAAAAAAATCTTTTTAAAATGCGTACAGTAAGCTCCCATTCAAGCTATACATTTACACTGCGAAAACCGCCACTATTACGAGCGATATAAGAACGGTCCAAAGGTCAAACAGTATAGCTTGATAAGGAGCTTACTGTACGTTCGGCAGATGGACTTTTGGTTTGAAGGACTGTACTCAAAATCCGTCAACGCGCTGCGCCACGGCCCGTCACTAATGTGCTATAGTTGGGTCATTATAATAGGCCACATTTGACAGTTCATCAAAGCTATTCACTGGTAGTCTTGTAATGGCGATCTCACAATATTATTTATTTTTCGAATGATAAAATCGCACTTGTTTTAATAGGCTAGATGACTAAAAAATTTTTTTGCTTTAATAGAAGCTCATTCATATTATAAACAGAAAGAAAAAATCGGTTTTTGAATAACTATAAAAACAACCGAGATATAAGGTATTAAAGATCCTTTGTTCGCATAAGGCATTCTCGTTCGCATTCTCGTTCGCATTCTCAAAAGGACAGATTCGCATATGGACAGATTGTCAAAAAGACAAAAGTACATGTAAGTAGAAAAGAAAAAACAAAGATTTTTTTCGGAAATTTTCGGAAAATCATTCGATTTAGGGTCTAAAATCGCATTTTTATTCTTAAAATAAATCTTTTCCTTCTGAAAAAAAAATTATAAATAAATAATAATAATTAATAACAAAAAAACTAATAAAAAAAATAAAAGAACAAATTTGTAAAAAGTAAAATCACGTTTTTGATCTCAACTTATGTTTTTTCTTCTGAAAAGATAATTAAAAAAAGAATAACTCGTAAAAAACAAATTTATGAAAAAATAACGCTCTACACCAGGATCGAACCACTGTCACATAGATTTAAAGTCGAAATGTAATGCATAGACCAATCCTGACCTATATAAAGTAGTGAATTAAAAGATATCGTTTTTATCTAGTGCGACATTAATGTGATAGATAGACGGAAAATTTTCAGGCGATGTAAAAAAGTTTAAAAAAGTACTTTAAAAATATTTTAATAATTACAAGTTTATCCGAGGACATGTTCGGAAGCGCGTTCAAACATACAAAATAGATTTTTTTAGAGCACATAGATAATATTTTACTTTTATTAAAAATGAATTTAAGTTTTAATAAGAAATTCAGTAAAAGTACTTAGGCAATATATTATTAATCAATGTATTACGGTAAAAGTACTTAATGCTACAGGGAGTAAACGGAAACTTCATTATTATTGGGGGTACGGAATTTTCATATTTACGAAATAGATACGATTAATTCGAAAATTTAAACAATTGCCAATAACTGCGAAATATATAGATTCATGTATTTTTTTGTGAAAAAACCATACAATCAAATATTTTTATGTAAAAACCAAACATTTGCTTCACAAATATGAAGACATTGAATAAAGAAATGCTGAAAACAGCAAATGACTAAAGTTTTAATAAAATCTCTTTCTACGTGACAAAACAGGCCTTCTTTCATACATAAGTCAATTATTTTGCCCATCTGTAGCTGCAAGCTTAACTACTCGTACCTTGAGCCCGAACATATCGCTGGAAAACCTTTTCCAAAATTCCTCTTTTTAAAGCACTTGCACAAAATGAGCTGATTGATGGGTACACTCACTTTCATAGGTTGATCCTTTAATCAATTAATAAAAAACAAACATCCCTAATTTCTACTGTGTGAGGGTGTGTGCAACTGTACCATTTCTGTCTTTTTGAGAATCTGTCCATATGAGAATCTGTCCTTTTGAGAATCTGTCTTTTTAAGAATCTGTCCTTATGCGAATAATCCTTAAAGATTTTTCTCCATCTCTTTCTAGCAAAACGGCAATTTACAAGGAGCTTATATGGCCGTATTCAACAATGACGTCACGGTTGATGTCGGATCTCTCTGTCTAATCGCCTTCAAATTAACAACTTAAAATGCTTGTATCTAATGTGTTTTTAATTCTAATTTCACAGGACTGCATCTTTTTCCATGGTATTTTATTATTTAATGACGAGACGTAAAAATTAGAATTCAGTCATCATCCCAATTGCCTTATATTAAATTGAGTATCGAAATGAAAATGAAGACTTTTTAACACTTATCTATACTTACTAATATTATAAAGCTGAAGAGTTTGTTTGTTTGGTTGATCGCGTTAATCTCAGGAACTACTGATTCAAATTGAAAAAATATTTTTGTGTTGGATAGTCCATTTATCGAGGAAGGCTTTAGGCGCATAACACATTGCACCGGACACCGCTCCGGTGCGCGGCGCTGCGGTTTTTAATGTTGACTTAAGAATCTTAATTTGTATACAAAAACCGCAGGGTATAACACACTCACACCGCATGTCCTTGCGGTTGTGCGGCGCGCGCGACGTCACCGCACTCCCGGACGGTGAAGCGGTGCGGTCCGCGGGGTATGCCACACTGCGCCGCAGTATCGTACGGATTTTTGCGTAGAAAGGACGTGCATACGCGTAATAGATTTCGACATATATAATGCGGTGATGCGGTGTGTAGTGCATCGCAACTCCGGACGGTGATACGGAGCAAACCGTACGGTGGCACGGTTCCGTGCTGCCGCAGCCGCATGCGGTTTTTGTCCCACCGTACACCGCAGCGGGATGCGGCGGCAATGTGTTAAGCGCCTTAGGCTATACAGGGTGTCCCAGAAACCGATGTCAAGCCGAAAGCAGGTGATAAACTAACTCATATATGTTATCAGAAAAATATAAAAAAAATCTGTCACCTATTAAAAAAAAAAACTAGCATTAAAAAAAATGGATAAAATTTACACCCTGTGACGGTTTTTTCACTGTTGTTGCTAAAATTCTTGACTTTTCTAAACATTTTCTTTTGTTTTGTAATCCTGAATAATGTTTCTGTATACTCTTATCTAAAATTTAAAGCCAGCTGCTCCAAATTAGAAGAATATGCCATTTTTATCAAAATTAAATATTCAAAATTAATTTTTTGCATAGCTTTAACAAGCTGTACTGAAAAAAAAAATGTACTATGCGAGTTTGGCAAGTAACTGCAAAAGATGGCGCATTCAATAAGGATTCCAAAATGGTATGATACTTGGTAGATAATTTCTACGATTGCAGACAATATTTTTTTTCCAAAAACAGGCAGTTTTGAACAAATTTTTCTTACGTACTTAAAATTTATTCTAATGTACCCATGTGGTATGCTTTAAGGCCGTAACTTTAACATTCTAGTTTGAGTGAGACCTGGAGAGTCATTTTACGAAGTGTGACAGAGACAGATAGTGAAATAAATTAAATACATAAAAATTGTTTAACATAATTTATTTAAATGTCAAGATTTACAACAGGTGTTCAAACTGTCTTCCTTCAGCTCTAATGCAGGCTCGACATCTTCTTAAAAAAGATCGGGCTATCAAGCGGGCGAATCTTCCATTATTAACAAAATCATTTGCTTCTATTATTCTTTGCCGTAGGTCAGTCACAGTTTCGATTGGCTTTGCGTAAACTTTTTCTTTCACCGCGCCCCAGTAAAAGAAATCTAATGGATTTAAATCTGGGGAACGGGCTGGCCACGAGATAGTACCAGATCGTCCTATCCATCTGCCTGGGTATTCCTCATCGAGATATTCTCTTATTGAGCTGGCATAGTGAGCTGGGCAACCATCTTGTTGAAACCACATATCTCTTAGAATGTTAAGTGGCACATCTTCCAGTAGATTTGGTAAATCATTTTGTAAAAAATGTAAATAAACTTCACCAGTCAATGCGTCTGGCAGCTCAAAAGGACCTATTATTTGTCCATTTAAAATTCCGGTCCACATATTCACTTTAAATCGATATTGTGATCTATCTTGCCTCATCAAATGAGGATTTTTGATATGCCACTCGTGTAAGTTGTGTAGGTTCATGTAACCATCTTTTTTAAATGTCGACTCATCTGACCACAAAATTTTTTCGAAGAATCGCGGATCTTCTCTGTGTTTTTGTAGCATTGTTTGACAAAAAGCAACACGGGGTCGATGGTCCCGGGGTAGTAGAGTTTGTACTCGCTGTACGTGGTACGGGTGTAAAATCCAATGGGCTGTACTTTTGGGTACTCCTGTGCTTCTCTCTATTCCACGTACAGAAATACTCCGATCTTCTTCGACAATGTCTAGTACAACGTCCTCGTAAGGGGGACGAAATCTTCTTTCACTATGTACTTGGTTCGGCAGTCGGCCCTCTGAGAAGAGTAATCGGTGCACATTTGTAAAGACTCGATGATCCGGAAAACGAGCTGCATTTGGGTACCTATCACGATAAAGTCTAGCTGCAGCGTTGGCATTGCATCTACATTCCCCATAAATTAAATGCATGTTGGCGTATTCTTGTGTCATGTACGCAGATATGGTGGCACTACACAATTACACAATCAACGATAAGTATTCCGGAGCAAAGCAAAGGTCGTCGGTAGAGAAACTAAACAGTCCGAATCCAAATCACAAGCAATCAAGTCCAATAAACGAAGCAGAAAGTGGTAAGCACGAAATCAACACGAACGAATACAAAAAGATGCGCAGTAAGCGAAGGAGCGAAACGTACTGATGTGTATTGTTTGTGCGTTAGCGAATAATTGGCGTCACTATCTGTCTCACTTCCACTTCGTAAAATAGTCATTTTACGAAGTGGATGTGAAACTCGCCGTCTCTGTCACGTTAGCGTCACTATCTGTCTCTCTCACACTTCGTAAAATGACTCTCCCGGTGTCACTCAAACTAGAATGTTAAAGTTACAGCCTTAAAGCAATCCATGGGTACATTAGAATAAATGTTAAGTACGTAAGAAAAAAAAAATTGTCTGCAATCGTAGAAATTATCTACCAAGTATCATACCATTTTGGAATCCTTATTGCATGCGCCAACTTTTGCAGTTACTTGCCAAACTCGCATAGTACATTTTTTTTTCAGTACAGCTTGTTAAAGCTATGCGAAAAATTAATTTTGAATATTTAATTTAGATAAAAATGGCATATTCTTCTAATTTGGAGCAGCTGACTTTAAATTTTAGATTAGAGTATACAGAAACATTATTCAGGATTACAATACAAAAGAAAATGTTTAGAAAAGTCAAGATTTGTAGCAACAAGAGTGAAAAAACCGTCACAGGGTGTAAATTATATCGATTTTTTTAAATGTTAGTTTTTTTTTAAATAGGTGACTTAGATTTTTTTTTATATTTTTCTGATAACATATATGAGTTAGTCTACCGTCTGCTTTCGGCTTGACGGCGGCTTCTGGGACATCCTGTATAACATCAAGCTACGACTAATAGAAGCCGAGCATGAATGAAAAATGTTGTAAAAACGGGAAAAAAATTTATGGCGAACCGTAGTTCGCGGGCACAGCTAGTCCTTTATAAAAAGCTTTCCTAAATTAAATAAATAATTTAAATCGACGGAAACTTGACGTCATCACAAGGTTATAGTCGAAAGCCAATTTTGTTTTATGCTAGGGATGTTCCCTATGCAATTGAACCAATTGTTTGAATCAATCGTTTCATTTCTCGGGTAACATTCGAGTAATTAAGTGGAATATACACCGTAATTTATTGATTAAACTAAAATTTAAAGAGTTTCTTCAGCAGACCATCGAAAAGAAAAACGTTTACACTATGGGATCAACTGTAAATTCTCGATTTTTGTTCAATTTGATAGTCTGACTGAATAACCTATTGAAATAGAGTATTAACAAAACATGGTGTATACAATAAAACCAAACAATAATAATACATAAGTAGGTACCTAATTAGCAAAACTGCCCGTAAATGGCATCCAAGCGCTTGTAAATGGTATCCAAGCATTTGTAAAGGCTTTGAGCTTGTGGGGGCTTGGCAAGCCTTCACAAGCGTGTAGAAATGTAGCAAGAGAGTAAACTATGCAGAATGACAGGTGCGGTGCTCCGGTTCTCTGGTCCAGCTTACTAGGGTTGACAATATGTTTGAGTTTGGTATTTTTTACATTTTCTATGGGTTATTGAAAACACGTAGTATAGGTATGGACTATGCGTATTGAAACAAAGAAAGAAAGAAAACATTTATTGACCACAAACAATAAAATACAGGAAAAAACAGATACACATAATGGCCAATTAGGACCCAACATCAGCATAAGCTGCATCAGACATGTCTGATGCAGCGCTGGTATTCTGGTATTACTCTAACGAAATAAAGTGCTAATCTGAATAATTTTGATTGATAATTCGATTTCGAAGTTTGTCCGTATGAATTGATGTGGACGTACCAGACCAGTATTCATTAATGTCAAATTATACAAAAAGTATTTTTTCACTGCTGTTGGTGTTGGGGCGAACAATGTATTAAAATATTTTTTTTTAGATTTAACAAAAGATTGATGGAAAATATATTTTGAGTATGTATAGTAAGCGCCACGTCAAGCTATACTGTTTGACCTTTGGATGGATCGCTCTTATGTCCCTCGTAATAGTGGCAGTTCTCGTAGTTCAAATGTAGGTAAAGCTTGACATGGCGCTTACTGTACGTAAGTACATATCTGTTAAAGGTTAATAATAATTCCTCAATATCCCTACGTGCGAATTCAGATCGGACCTCCGGAAGCACGAAATAAGGACCCACAATCGTACGAAACGCGCGTACAAAGGCGCCGAGCCGACGTACAAGCAGTTGGAGCGACTGGCGAAGGCACAAGACGCTGCCGATCCCGTAGATAAGTGGCGTGCGCAGGAGCTGATACTGCAGCAGCCGCCGCCTGCGCAAGCTGCCTTCGCCGACCAGGGCAAGCAATTCCTGCAGGCAGGTCAAGCCTATTTCCCCGACGTCACCGGCTTGATCAACCAACCCCAGATGGGTATGACAACGACTATATATTTATTATAATGTTACTTGCTTCCCTTCTACAGCAGTTTTAGTGTAAAATATTTAAAAAAAATCCGCCTTTCAAATTCCACTTTTATAAGTCATATACTAGAATTATGTTACTTATATCAAATGAAAAATAAAAGACGTTAATAAAAAAGTAAGTTGGCAGATTTTTAATTTTAGCTTCTGAAAAAATATAAAACATTATTTGCCAAAATATTAACAACATTGAATTAACCATATTTTTAATTCTTTGAATTTTTTTAATAACATCATCTGTTATAAACTTAGTAGATACATACATCATGAATCACTCCCTACGGTCGTGATTCAGTCGTTAGAATCCTTCACTTGCTCGTGATTTATTATGGCCCTCGCTTTAAATCCGTCCTTTATTCACTAGTTGCATAATATACTATTTTACCATTGATACTCGACAAAGGGCTCGCGATTCTTCAAAAACAGTGATTAAAACGCTCTTTGTTTCACTGAGTCAATAAAAAAAATTGAATTTGGAACATGCGCGAATATACGGATTATAGTAAGAAAAAAGGAAAACGTGCAAAGAGATTGCACACTCGCTATAAAAACGTACTAAAAACCACCAAAACGAAATAACTGTTTCAGAAACTGTTCTAATTTCACAATTAATTTCAAATTCTTTTGTTTTCTATTGTTCTTTTATTTTTTTTCTTTATTGTTTATAAAATGTACTTACTTACAAAGTATTTGATGACAATCACTAAACCCGAAAAGGTTTGTCTTGACGTCAGACATTCCCGCTCGTCACTTTAGTTATACAAAAACTAGGATGTTAACATAAATAGGTATTACGTTAATTTATTATTGTAAAACTTTAGAAAAGAAAATTTAGAAGAATAAAAAACTAAGAATATAGAAAAAACTTTAGCAAATTTAATATATATATATATGTACCTATTACTCATAATACAATTTGATTCATAATCACAGAGTAATTATTTTCTCGCAGTCAACGATAAAAAGTAGAGTACTTAACACGTGAAAAAAAATCATCTCGGCTCTTGTATCCCTTGATCCGCTTAGGATTCTATTCTAGAATCCTTTGCCCCTCTCGGGGTACTACTTAGTGCTTCGAAAAGAATTCACCTTTTTTTTCACTTGTTGGGTAATTACCTACTATTAAACATTAACTGAAAAAGATCACTATAGATTTTTTTATTTTGTTTCAGCTCCACAGACTGTAGAAATTTTGTAAGTTGCCATGTTACTAAGAAAGATTATCATTTGGATCTAATTGCTGATTTATATTAATCAATCATTTTTATTTTTAGCCCAGGATTGGGAATGAAAAAAGACGAAGTCAACATGTACGAAGCACATCAGCAAACTATCGGATACTTTTAATTGAAGTGCCAGTTAATGTTTCAAGACGTACCTAATAATAAACAACCTATGTATTATGCGTATATCATGTATATAACTTAAATAATAGAGTGCTTAAATTGTTTATGTTTGAATAAAATATATTTTCATAAATTCGTTGTTGACCTATCGAACTTTTTTCATATTGAGGCCTGCCCTACATTTTTTCACCAAATAGCAATTTTTGGACTGAATATCATTGTCTTCAGTTAGGCAGTAAATGTACGGATTTAGTTCTTTAGCTCACTAAGCACATATTAGGGATACTTAAAAGTGAGATAAATGGCTGAGACTAGACTTGTGCAGAGTATAATCACCGAGAAGAAAAGAGATAAATATGTATCTTTTGGAGCTGCTGATATATATCACTCTTTTATATCACTATATTACTTTTATATCAGTCTCTAGCTCAGCTGAGTAATTCATGCCAACTTCAACATATTTACCTACGTCAATTCATAACATAGACGTAGGTAAATATGTAAATCTGGCCCTGGATAAAAGTCATAATAACCCAAAAAACAAGAATTAAATTTTAAGGAACTTAAATAGTGAAATATCATAAGTGTATCTAGCAGAGTCGCGTTTCGGTCTTCAGAGACTTCGCGCTAGCTAGGCACAACCACGGTAATAGTTTTGGAAGTACCTACCAAAAACCGCAAAACAAAGATATTTTAAAATTGCAAATAAACAACTAAAAGCGCACCTAGGCTCTAGGTAATTGTGCTTTTACCCCAATTAGACTCCCAAGGCACTGACCGCACCCTATGCTATAAGAAATAGGTACCTACGTTCGTGATTAAACGTACATATACCCTATCTTATTTGCGGCGGGGGAATCTTTTACAGATTCGTAAGGGGCTATTAAGCTGACTAGGCCACCCACTTTGACATGCCATAGGACTCTGGTATAACAGCGGCTATTCCGCCGATGTCCCCCTACTCCCTACCTGGCATCGGTGGATCTCCCTACGGTGGAGGCACGTTCGGGCTCGGAAGGTCAATTCATCGAACGCAAACGTACCTTCCCTACATTGCGAATCTGGTATTTTGAGAATCTGGTATTCTGCGAATAAAGCAATTAATGTGTCGCGCTCTGACAATGTAGAAAATACTGACAATTTTAAGGTTCGTATTAGTATTTTCGAAACTGGATACTATGATCCTCATTTATATCCACAGAATTATTTTTAACTACACTCGCGAGCAAAAGTTTGGAATCAGTTACTTGAAATTGGTTCCGCGTGATCTTGCTTATTAAATAAATTTTTAATAATCATAAAAATGACATCATGTCGAAGGTGCAACTGTCCACTTTTTTTTTTTTTTTTTTTTTTTTATTGCTAACGGTGGCAGACGAGCCAGTGGCCCACCTGATGTTAAGTGGTAACCACCGCTCATGGACATCTGCAATGCCAGGGGCACAGTTCTGTCACTGCCTACCTGGAGAGAAATGCTCTTCTTAAGCCTCGTTTGAAGAAGGACATATCGTAGCGCTCAGGAAACACCGCAGCTGGGAGTTCGTTCCAGAGCCTACACGTACGTGGAAGGAATGAACGCTGAAACCGAACTGTACTAGACGAGATTGGTTCCAGGTAATATGGATGAACTCTACTGCGATGGCGGGTGGTGCGATGGTAAAAAGGTGAAGAGGGCACCATTGCAAACAGTTCCTCAGAGCACTCTCCGTTAAAGAGACGATAGAGCACGCAGAGAGAACCAAAGTCTCTCCTTTGCTCCAGCGTCTCCATTGAGGCCGTGATATTGGGATCACCGACGATGCGGAATGCACGCCTTTGCAGAGAGTCAAGAGGGTCGAGCTGATATTTGGGAGCTCCCGCCCAGAGGTGCGAACAGTACTCCATATGCGGCCGAATTTGTGCTTTATAGAGCATTAGCCGCTGGCTTGGAGTGAAGTACCGCTTGGCTCTGTTCAGGACGCCCAGCTTTTTGCTCGCCAATTTGGCTTTGTCCTCCAAATGACTCCCAAACTGCACTTTAGCAGAAATTTCCACACCGAGGATTCCAATACCATCGGACATACGAAGAGTAACTCCCTGGAACTGAGGCACTACGATAAATGGGTCCTTCTTCGCAGTGAATGCGCACACTTGTGTCTTCGTGGGGTTGAACTGAACCAAGTTCTTTGCACCCCATTCGGAGACTCGCCCTAGAGAGTCTTCGACTTCAGACACAAGTTGTAACCGCCTTTCTAGCAACGAACTCCGAGGGACATTCTGGTGGTCGGTATACCGCGCATCACCCGTACTGTCATCCGCATAGCAATGTATGTTCTCAATTGACAACATGTCATTGATATGCAGAATGAACAGGGTTGGGGAGAGCACCGAACCTTGTGGAACACGTCGACGACGACCTTAATGCTCCTACCATCCAGGAAGCTGGCTATCCATTTGCAGAGTCCCTCGGGGATTCCATATGATGGTAACTTCGTGAGAAGAGCTCTATGCCAGACCCTATCAAACGCCTTAGCGATATCGAGTCCAACGGCGAGAGCCTCACCTTTGCCCTCCAAGGTTTCCGCCCAACGGTGGGTCAGATAAACTAAAAGGTCACCAGCTGAACGGCCGTGACGGAAGCCGTATTGTCGGTCGCTAATCAGCTGGTGTTCTTCTAGGTAGCGTAGGAGGCGGGAGTTGATGACCCGCTCCATAATCTTGGAGAGCAAGGACGTTATCGCTATTGGCCTGTAATTTGACGGGTCGGATCGGTCACCCTTTTTGGGAATTGGGTGGACGTGAGCAATCTTCCACGAAGATGGAACCCTATTGTTCTGATAGGAAAGGCGGTAAAGGCGCGTTAGTACGGGGGTCAGCTCAGGGGCGCACGTCTTCAGCACCACTGCTGGGATGCCATCCGGCCCACTCGACTTATGGACGTTCAGGAGCTTAAGCTCCCGCCTGACCGCACGTTGTGTAATACGGATTTCAGGCAGAGAACTTTCACACCGAGAGATGGTGGGTGGTGTGGCTCCCCCATCGTCCATTGTCGAGTTAGAGGCAAAGAGTTCAACCAGGAGATTGGCCTTCTCTTTTGCGCTGTGGGCCAGGCTGCTATCAGCTCTACGCAGTGGTGGGAGATTGGACTGGCAGAAATTACGTTGCGCAGCTTTGGCCAGCGACCAAAAAGCACGACTCCCACTGGGATTTGAATCGATATAAAATTAATTCATATTGAGCCCGTAATTGTGGAGTTATCCCGGATTAAGTGAAGGAGGTAGGAAAACAAGGAAATAGGGAAAAATAATGAATAAATAAAACAACAAAAATTATTAAATAAAAATTTAATTTAGGTATCTTTAAAAATAAGTGTCAATATTTTGTGTTCCCTCCCCTCGCCCTAATAACTGCTCCAAGACAATTCTTCATAGACCTGATCAGCTTCTGAATTGATTCTTGTGGAATACCTTCCCACTCCTCAATCAACGCTGATTTCAGCTCATTCAGACATGAAGGAGCAGGAGTTCTGGAACGAACCTTCCTCTTCAGTTCATCCCACACGTGCTCAATGGGATTCAAGTCAGGGCTGAGTGCTGGCCAGTCCAATGTGGCAATACCGACTTCTTCGAGGTATTCCGTTGTTACACGGGCAGTGTGACAAAGAGCGTTATCGTGCATAAGGAGGAAGTCATCACCGATGTATCCCGAATAGGGAACGACATGTTCCAGGAGAATATCGGAAATGTACCGGTCCGAAGTTAGACCGCCTCCTCGTCCCCCGCCAGGCACGAAAACAAGCTCGGTTTTACCATCGAAGGAAATGCCGGCCCACATCATACAAGAGCCGCCCCCATAAGCCACTGTTTCAGCGACACAGCACTGTGCAAATCGCTCCCCAGGCCGCCTGTAGACCCGTCCTCTTCTGTCGCTACCGTGCAAACACATCCTGCTTTCGTCGGAGAACAGGACTTGCCTCCCTTGCTCAACCTCCCAATCAAGATGGGTGCGAGCAAACTGAAGGCGTGCTTGTCGGTGAGCTGCCGTGAGTTTCGGGCCTGTGGCAGGCCTTTTTGGAGTCAGATTCGTTTGCTTGAGTCGTCGACGAACTGTCCACTTGCTGGCTGCTACCCCACGAACATCTCGGAGCTCCTGTTGGACGTCCACATCAGTCAAATGCCGATTTCGGAGAGAGGTTGACACGATAAAACGGTCATCCCTCTCCGATGTGAACCGGCGCCGTCCAGATCTTGGTCTCGGGATAAAGCCACCAGTCTCCCGAAAGCGCTTATAAACTTTCGAAACACAGGATTGGCTTATGTGGAGCCGACGAGCGACAACCCGCTGGCTGAGCCCTTCTTGCAATAGGGCTACGATTTGTGCTGCTTCTGTAGGTGTTGTCTCCATTGTCGTCAAGGTAAAGGGTCAAAAGTGGCGGAGATGTGTACCGGTCAACGTGTGAAAGTCGACTGATAAAGAAAATCCGATAACAGGTGCTTTTATAGGGGGTCAATAGGTCGCAACTCGTGACGTATGAAACAATTGAAACACGTCTTTTTCGATACACCTTCACTTAATGCGGAATGGCTCCATAAATACTGGCTTGTTTTTAATGAATTCGGTATCAGTTTAAAAGTAAAGAGTTGAACCTTCAAAATGATGTCATTTTTACGATTATTAAAAAAGTATTAACTACTCAAGATAATGCGCAACCAATTTCAAGTAACTGATTCCAAACTTTTGCTCGCGAGTGTAGTTGTGCCCGCATATTAGGTGTCTTCATAAATAAAGCTCAACACTGTAGGTAGTTCCTGACCCTGTTGACGGTATCGTGGGTCGGTGTCAAGTTTGAAGCGCCTCCCCACGTTGACACCGGACCCTGATTGCTCAGTGGGTAATGAATGCCTAATGGTGGCAAAATAAAACTGAAGACTGAACGTATAACTTATTTTTTTTACTGACTCAAATTCAAGCCCCCCTAGACAAATGCCACACGCTTACTTTTCCGCAGTCGTTCCTCAGAAAAAGTGAATAGAGATATATATAATATAATGTCATTTCCATACATTTTTTCTGCGGAACGACTGCGGAAAAGTTTGCGTGTGGCATTTGTCTAGGGCCTCTGATCTGGTCTGGTCTGACTCGCGACATACGCCGATTTAATACGTTCCGTATCAAATCGGCGTATGTCGCGCTCGCGAGTCGCTGGCAAGTATGAACTATGGAGCGGAACAAGGAACGAATCGTGTCGCACGCAGGTTCAACGACTTCCAGCCTCCCGAATAAGCCGGATTCCGAAAAGGCTAAAGTACCATAGACCATATCCATACTATTCCATACGCTGCGGCAGGTTATACAGGAGACCGAGGAGTAGGTATACTCTGCCACTATGTTTGGCATTTGTACGCTATGAGAAAGCCTGCGATTCTGTCGACACTAGGGGCCTAATTCCCCTAATCTTAACGTCGTTGTCGTGTCTTGATAGCCTTTCAATAAAACTGCTTTTGTTACTTTTACACGCATTTCCTGTTGCAATTTATTCGTAGTACAATTTCTTGATAAGTCAATAGTGACAAATGTTTTAGTTAGTAATCGGTTGACCAACAATAACTCTCAAAAAGCGATACTGTTGAAGCGTTATCGACATGCCACAAATGCGTAAACGCTAGCAGAAGAAGGCCCCTGAGATCACTCGAGGTGCCAAATAGATTATTGGTGCATTCAAAGTAGGTATTTGAGCTTTTGGACTGGATAGGACTCGGCATCAACATAAACGGCGAGTACATCACTCACCTTATCTTATCTTATCTTAATGTAGGGGTGGCTCAGCATGAGAGCCTTCGCACTTCGACCCATCGTGGATCTTTTGTGCTTCCCCATATTTAGTCCTTAAAGCCATCACTACCTTAGGTCCAGTCAATCGTGCTCATGAGCCTGATGATGTCCCTTGGTGGCATGGCCCTGTAGTCCTCCGGTTTTGGGTATCCCATTCCCGTCAGCTTTAATCTCCTGCAGGCAAGAGCATCACAATGGCTCAGAAGGTGCTCCATGCTCTCCTCTTCTTCTTTGCGGGCCCTACAAATTTTGGAACTGGTATGTCCCATCCGGGTAAGCATGATCCTAGTGCCAAAATGGCCGGTTAAGGCACCTGCCATTAGACGGGTCTGGGATCTGCTTGAGCTCAGTGTAAATTTGAGCCAGTTATCCATGCCCATAAAGAGCTTGGCGTGTGTCATTCCTTTACGGTTGGCCCATTCCTCTTGGTGCCTTCTTTGTGTTTGAGCTCTTAGGCCTGTCCCGACTGTTTTTGGAGTGATTCAGACAAATGGTTCGGGTCCCACCATTGGTGTTTCCGAACCCTTTCTTGCCAGATAGTCAGCCTTTTCGTTTCCAGTGAAACCTTTGTGGCCTGGTATCCAGACTAGGCGAACCGTGTTTGCTTTACTCAATTTGTTTAGTACTTCGATCGCGTTCATCACTAGTTTGGATTCCACCTTGTGTGACAAGAGCGCTTTAAGCGTTGCTTGACTATCACTGAGAATGTAGATATTCAAGCCTTTACGACCCCTGTCCAGATTCTCTTGTGCACAGGCTAGGATAGCGTATGTTTCGGCTTAAAGCACAGTTGCCAGCTTGCCCATGCTGACCGATATCTCCGTTTTGTTGCAGTATATGCGTGCTCCTGTACCGGATTTCATTTTTGATCCATCCGTGTACCATATCATGCTGTTCCCCCGAGGGGGTGCCAGCCCCTTATCCCACTCTTCCCTTGTTGGAATATAAACCTCAAAGAGTCGCCTAAATACGTATTTAGGTGTCATTCTGTCGCTGGTCATGCCCAGCAATGGAATCTCTTCCTTAGGTTTTAGTCCCGTGTGTCTTGTACGTGGCCAGTTCACGTTCCACAGTCCCATGGTGTTGAGTCTGTATAGTGCACTCATGGCCTCTCTGTGTATGGCAATATGCAGTGGTTCGAGATTGAGAAATCTCTCTAGGGTCGCCGTAGGAGTAGATTTGAAAGCCCCCGTTACAGCCATACAGGCCAGGCTTTGGAATCTTCCTAGGAGTCCCTTACATGTGACCAGCTCTGTTCTGGGCCACCAGACTGTACTTCCGTAAGTGACGATCGGAAGTATCATTATTTTATAGATCCAATAGAGGATCTTGGGCTTGAGGCCCCAGGTTTTACCAAAGGTAGAGCGGCACATATTGAAGGCCCTTGTGGCCTTCTCAATAGTGAGCCCTACATGTACTTTCCACGTAAGTTCTTTATCTAGGGCAACTCCTAGATATTTCACCTCAGAGGACCATGGTATTTCCGTACCGTACAGTTTGTGATTTCTCATGCTGTTGAGCTTCCTCTTTGACTCACCTTCGTTTTGTTGATGATATCGTAGTCATGGCTGAGTTCGTAGAGGATCTAGGCACAATGCTCGCAGACCTCTAGAGTTTCCCAACAAGTGGGTCTTAAAATGTACATGAACAAGACTAAAATAATGTCGAATTCCCGTGTAGTACCCACTCCTGTGAATGTTGAAGGCTCTACGCTGGAAGTTGTTGACGAATATGTTTACCTGGGGCAAATAGTTCAGCTCGCTAAGTCCAACTTCCAGAAAGAGGTAAATCGACGAATCCTACTCGGCTGGGCAGCTTTCGGGAAGCTACGCAGCATTCTCGGCCCATCTGCCGCAGTGTCTCAAGACGAGTCTTCAATTCGTGCGTGTTGCCAGTGATGACGTACGGAATTGAGACGTGGGTGCTTACAATGGGTCTCATAAGAAGGCTCAAAGTCACTCAAAGGACAATGGGGCTATGCTTGGGGTTTTTCTACGTGATCACATCAGTTTTAGTTTCCCAACAACAAGCTTGCATCATGTTTGTTTTAAGCTTGCATGATGTTTGTTTTTTCAATAACGCAATGTACATACAATATTGTACCAACAAACTAGTCGCTTTTTAAAGTTTGTTGGGGCAATATTTTATGTACATTGCAACATTGTATACTGCCGAAAAAAACAAAAATTACGCAAGTTTGTCAATGGGAACTAGAAAGTTTGATTCAAACTTGCACGACAAGCCATTGCTATCTGGGCCACAAGGTGGGCCGACGATCTGGTGAAGGTCGCGGGAAGCCGCTGGATGCGGGAGGCGCAAGACCGATCTTCGCCTTTTGGCGGAAATGATTAAATTAACTCTATGGGGTTGATGGTGCTGATGGAGTTCACCGTTTTGTTGAGGTCTTGGTTGGTGATTCTGTCTCGAAGAGAGCTTTCACCACTCTTTCCCGTTTACCCGTAGATTAGCGTACCGTTCATTATGGTTCGGACGGGGGCACGTTGGAAACAAAAGGGTATGCGCGCGCGCTCCTTACCAGTGCGCCGTAGGTAGGCTGGCAAGTGAATCGGTCGGGGAGTGCACTACTAAGTTTAATGAATATGAAACCTATCGCATACCCCTAAAATAATGTCTTACAGTCTGATTTTTAATTCGACGGAATTCTGACATTTCAGAAATGTTGCCAACAATGAAAAATTCTCACTAAAAAGAGAGAGCATTTCAGCAAAATAAAAAATTAATCTTTCTTGAATTTAAGGTTTAAATTCGAAAAACTAAGACTTAAAAAATTACTGATGATTTTAAAATGGTAATGAGATTGTTCAATATCATTTCATTGAAGTTACAATAATTGTCAAGGAAATTATTTTTCTATTACTGGAATCCCTGTTCAGTCTTTCCTTCTACGGTTTTTTCAAAACGATTCTTTGGATTCTTAGGAAGCTATCTTTATAAGAAAGTAAATGAAAAGATAGCAATTTATCCCCTGACAAAGTCTTGCTGCAAAAAAATTACTACTGCTTGGCTCAAATCCCAGAATTATGATGAGACTGAGAACCTCCTGAAAATTCTATCCTAAACTATAAATTATATTTTTTTTTCATTAACTATATCTAGTACGAGGTTTTGTCAATATATTACACAATGAAATCAAACACACACACACACAAAAATATATACACACACACACACTCTAACACAGACTTAATAGATCTAACTGTAAAACGGTGTTGGGTGGGCCATGTGCAAAGTGTACTCACTTTGCATTATGATTATGACTCACATGGACGCACGCTACTTACCTGTTTCCACCTGGTCCGTGGCGGGAGAGGCTGGTAATCTGTAATACAGGAGACCTATTTTTGAATTACGTATGCGATTTAGAAATCACCGCTGACTAAATAGTCAGCGATGACTTTGAAGTCACGAATTCCTAAATATCCTATTTTTGAAAGTAGAACGCAGAGCTGCCAACATAGATAAAGTACACACATACGTAAGGGTTCGGTTTCACGCAGAATGTAGCCGTTTTCGGTATATACCGGTTATTATACGGCTAAAAATTCATTGCAACTAGGCCAAAATATAAGAAAATACTGGTCTAAGTTTGTTTGTGACACAAATTTAAAAGATTTTAAACTTATACACGGTTATTTTTTATCACCCTGGAAAATGTTAGGGACGCTTCAGGACACATCCAATATTATATAAAAAAAATGAAATAAAAAATAAAGAAAATATATAAAAAAACTAAAAAAATCTCTAAAAATGCTGCTCTCAACTAGTGCAGCATTTTTTGTATTAAAAAAAAAATAAGTGTTAGGTATTTGTTTATTTATATTTAAGTAAATCATTCTAATACCATGTCGTGAAGCGTCCCTTAAATTTTCCAGGGTGATAAAAAATAACCGTGTATATTTACTTATTTGACAAATTTTTAAAATTTTAAATCCAACTCAAAATCAACACACATCAACTTCAAACTTGTCAATATGTTCTCTAAACAAAACACAGATAACGTTGAAATCACATCCGTGACTAAGGTAGTCACAAGTGATATTAAAAAATAAGAATTATTGAAAATCGGCGATTATTAGTCACATCGGTGATTTCGAAGTCGCATACGTAATTCAAAAATAGCTCTCCAGGTCTCATAGTACAGACACAAGTCTCTCTCACATATTAATGTAAACCGCTACTGTAGATTTTAATTATATTGCAACCTACCTATTGTGAGAGAAGAAATAAATATTATTATTATTTTTTTTAATAATCCATAGGTAGACCTTATTTAGAAAAACCTCTTCGTTTGTAAAATTTTTGCTTATTCTAAGAGCCAATATAACAAGATGTCAAATCTAAAATTAAAAAAACTATTTACGCCGCGTCAGGGACCGTGGTACGATTTGCGCAAAGTGAAACAATTAATATTAGAAGGTATAAATAATATCACGGCTGAAAAATGGCAGGAATGCATCAACTATATTATTAAAAAGAAGAGGATAAAATCGGATTATAAAAGAATCACACACACTATCCATCAGATCATTAAGAGGGCACCTTAATGATCTGATGGATAGTGTGTGTGATTCTTTTATAATCCGAGTTGATGATGATGACGACAATGATGATGATATATGTGATGATGATTGATAAATATTTTTATTAGAGAAATATGTTGTTTTACACTGTTTTTTCCATTTAGCACTTTAAAAATTACATTCTAGCTAGTGTGCATTGAGTGCACAAAACAAATACCTACTATTTACAATGTCAATACTTGATCACAGGTAATACAATATATAAATCTGTTTCATATTTTTTGTAATTAAATATTTAAAAAAATTCTAAGCAGAAAAGGCTATTGATATCTGATGTCTATGGTTGACATCTGTCAGAATTCCGTCGAATTAGACTGTAGCATAAATATAGGTCAGTGGCTATTATTATAGATAGGAAAAAGGTGTGATTAACGAAAAATCATGTGTAAAAATAAACATTTATTGCATTCATAAATGAATAAAGCACTTCATTATTAACATTATTCTGGATATATTTATTATAACTATATCTATAGTTATAGAGGTACTACTACCTCTACAATCGAAGCACTAATTAGAACTACTTAAGGCCAGGCCAGTTCATATTCTGACAAAAAGGTTGCTGTTTGAGTTTCCAGTGCGAAGAAATGATGTCAAATTTGACTATACAAGAAATATTATTGAAGATACGATAACCGAAGAGAACATTAAAAAATTATATGATTTCACGTCAACGGGAAGTAACCAATAGTGTACCCTTGTGAAATCGTAAAATCTTCGAAAATATGTGAATTTGCGGGCATATTTATCCAAAGACTTTACTAACGCCAAAACATTTAAGATCTTGTATTGCTCGCTAGTTCGTAGTGGCTTGGAGTATGCGTCTCAAGTGTGGAACCCGAGGTACAAAGTATACATAAATCGGTTAGAAAATATTCAAAAAAAGTTTTTACGTTATCTGTGTTACCGCACAGGTGTACCATGGGACTCTTACAAATATGCCCAGATATGCAAAAAATTTCATTTTCTTACATTGCAGGATCGACGTTCTATTGCCGATGTAATTTTTCTTAATAAAATTGCATCCAGTAAAATAGATTGTCCCGAGCTTCTCTCATTGTTACAATTTAGAATCCCCTCAAGGCATCTTCGTAGTTTTAAACCATTTTATGAACCTACCTCGAATACTCACTACAGAAGAAATTCATTTCTTCTAATATAATATATGATTAGTGTCTGTTTGACTAAGCGTCAAACTATTACTCTGTCTTTACTTGTGTAGATCTATAATTAGTTTATTGTTGTATAATTTTGTTACTATATTAGTCATAATAACTGTTGATCTACCATTAAAACAAAAATAAAAATAAAATAAAATATATTTTGATCGCGGTGACTTACAAGTACTTATGATGTTTTCACAGCTGAAAGAGGCCGTACAACCGAGTACTTTATACTCGTAAGTATATAAAACAAAGTCGTGTTCACAGATTTAGAGTAGGCTAGATACCACATGTTCATTAAATAGTATGAGAACCGAGCGTGCCTCCGTATCCCCACTCACTATGACGTCACGCGAGTCATTTAGTGATGTACACACAAAAAAGAATCGTTTCAATCGCAACGCGCGATGCGCCGCGCTCGCTCAGTGAGCCAACAGACTTCGACGAGAGACGATGCGCGTTTAAAAACTATCTGTGTGCCAAATTTCATCCAAATCCGTCATACACATTAACAAACATTGAGACACAGACACACTAACAAACATTCACATGTACCTATAATAAAATTGATAGGATGTAACAAAATGTGTTTGATCCCTAAATTACCTGTAATAGCTTCCTTTTTCTGGTTAAATCAGAAAATGACGTATTTTCATTTGTTGTTCTTTGGTGGTAAACTTTCTGTAAAATAGAATATTATTTCTTTTTTAGCGCACTTGATTCAGACTTGACCAAGTAGGGTCATTAAAGAATAGAATAGAATCTCAAAATTACTAATAAATGTCATAATTATCAGTAGCAGGTATATGTTATTAGTCATTAGCATACAACACTTATCCACTTACTTCTTCATTTTGTGTCGTATTCAGCACCAAAATTTTCGGATATGCTGTTCCGGATAATCGTCTTAACTTTTTGCTGATTACATAGTCCTCTTTATTGAAGTGGATTGAGCAAATTGTACTGTGTGGTGAAGGAAACCAATTTCTATTACCTGTCGCTTCAATCCATTTATTTTTTACAATGGGATCGCTTGGAAAACTGAAAACAGTCATTCCCTATCTATACTTAATTCGAAAATGCATTTTCATTGGTCTCTCAATTATCATTCTGTTCTTAAACCGAATTGATGGCTCGATTGCTTGAATCGATTTGAAAGTAACCATTGTACATCACTAATCGCAAAATTTGACAGACGAATGATAAAAGCCCTTGTACCACGAAACTTGTTTACTTTGAAGTGATTCTGTCGTTTAAAATTCATTGCGTACGGCCAGAACACCCGATGGTGGTCTTTCAAAGCCAAACCCGCAATGTAAAATAAATATATCAACATTCCCAAATACGAATTTATCGCAGTAGTATCACGCGAATATCACAACAAATCATAAATAATTGATTTTAAAATGAATTACAGCTATTTGTGAAACAAAGTTACTTACCGATGATAGGATACATCTCCATTGACACGATTTACTACTTTTGAAGAGTTTTTACAGTTTACAATTTGCGCAATTTGGCATTTTTACGTTTTCAACCACAGGACTCGTCAACGTTACGTAAGAATGCCAACTAAAGTAGAAGCGCGGTGAGTTTGAGCATTGCTCAAACTCGGGGCGTCTCGGGGCACGCTGCGCCGGGCAACAGGTGGTATCTAGCCTACTCTAAATCTGTGGTCGTGTTAGTTACACTATTTATAACTCAAGAACGGCTAAACCCGATTTGGCTGAAAATTGGTCGGGAGGTAGCTTAGAACCAGGAGACGGATATAGGATAGCTTTTATCACAGAAATCGCCCGTTAAAGGGAAAAGACGTCTTATTGAATGTGACGTATTAAGTTTAGTGACGAAATACGTAAAGTGACGAGCTGTCAACAGAACCAAAAAGGTGGGTGGAAGTCTGTATAGGGAATCAATAATCGCTGAACCGATTTAGATGAAATTTGCTATGGAGATAGTTTGAGTTGTGGGGAAGGATAAAGAATAGTTTTTATCTCCGAAATATATTTTTTGAATTTAAGGGAATTTTGGGGAATTTGTAAAGGGAATAAAAAAGGATTTCCACGCGGACGAAGTCGCGGGCAAAAGCTAGTTTGAAATAAATTTTAGTTTAATATTTTTCGTTTTTCGTTTCGTTTTGCGTTTCCGTGAGGTATGGAACCCTTAAAAATGGCTTGTAACACCTTGAAAAATTCATATCAAATATAAGCTTCCATGTAGGCTATTTCGTAATTTTCAATGACATCGCAGCAGACAAGGGTAGCTTATTAGGTATTAACGCTCTAACACAACAGCCGGTACGAATATACCGGGTATAAATGACGGTGTCCCTTTTCTTTTAACAGTGAGTTCAGACCAATGTTAATCAGGACTCGACGCAAAATGTCCTAAACGCATAATGACATACTCTCAAAATGTCTTAAACGCAAAATGACATACTCAAAATGACTCTTTCGCAAAACGACCTAAACGTGAACTGATCTAAACGTACAATGGCTTAAACGCAAAATGATCCGTTAATTTGCGCGCCACACGCAAAATGCAAATTGACCTAAACGCAAAATGAACGTTGACAGTGCGTTGACGTTCGATGACCCAAAAGCTGATTCCACGCGCAGTATGATAGAAATGTTATACGATTTACATTGTTAAGTAAATGACCATGTCTCCGAGTTTGTAAACGACCTGAAGTGGCTACCCATCCGTTTCCGTAGGAATACTCGAATACTTTGTTTCCTCTTTAATGTCCTCTCTTCAATCCCATGTATCCTTCATACCTTCGACAGAGCTTTTCTTTCGCTAACTTTTCTAAGGCTCTCTGTAGATCCCACGTTAAATCTCTTCTAAGGCTCTCTGTAGATCCCACGTTAAATCTCTTCTAAGTGTTCCTTCCTGTAATTCCACCTTCCATTCCAATTCATTTACGGCCCATGCAGTGAGACTTTGAAATTCGCTTCCACCTAACATACAGGACTGCCAAACTATTTGCTCGTTCAAACGGCGTTTAAGGGAGTTCTATCTGCCCAAGTCCTAACGTTAATCGTTAAAGTTTAAATTAAATATTTGTGTTGCTGGTTAACATATGTTATTATTATTTTATTACCGTTCTCACTATTATTATATATTTATTCTTCTGTTATATACGCATACCATTATTACAATACAATTTCTCCTTTCGCGGGTCTGCTGGAAGAAATTTCAGTTTTGAAATAAGCAGTACCTTTGTACATCTTTTCTTCTGTGTTGTTTCTATATATGTTAATTTCTGCGTGCGTGCATAAATTGTTAAATAAAAATAATAAAAAAATTGTGTAAGTATTTATTATGGTTTTTTGACAGAATATGATTTGTAAACGTTAAATTGGTTATATTACACCTCAAAATTTAGAAAAAAATAATAAAAAATTCGGAAAATATATGAATTTTCCGGGAGAAAATTTCAGTGATTATCAAATTAGGATCATGGTCTAAACGTCACTTATACCCTGTATAGCCGGTTAATAAATAATCTAAAGTACGTTTTTTATTTCTATGCAAAAAATATTGTTATACTTTGACATTCGACATTGACGTGAGGGTGTCGATAACATTTTTTGTTTCGGTCTCTTTTTTTTAATTAGGACTTCATTACCATTGAATATCATATTGCATGTTCACGTGTTGACAGTGGCCAGGCAAAATGTAAATGAATTAAAAATAATTTATTTGCTTTGATGTGCCGGGGTGGAACAGCATCACCCCAACACTTCCCATGGGTTTTGTAAGAACAAATCGAGGGAATGGGTAGCAGCATTCCTAGTGGATATATCACCTGGGACTACGCTCACCACCCCACCTGCTAAACGTCGCGAGTATAGCATTTACCTCCTTTGGAATATAATTTTGGATAAAGAGATCGAAAGTCAAAGTTACAAAAATATGTATGACTTTATTGACGCGATGCCATTGCAGATTTCAAGTTGCAATAGCACTGCAGATAAGAAGTTGATACATTTAGTGTACATTCTGTATCAAAATAAATAAACAAAACTCAAAATAACACAGTTCAAACTAACGATTGAAAACAATAAACTTAGTTATTTTATATATTACACTAGAAAACACCTTAATGCAAAGCAAATGTAACACTCGAGCATGCAAATAGGAGTAGGAGACGCATTTTTGAAACAATAGAATTTAAATTCGTATTCGAAATCGTAAGATTCGCATACGAATTTCCAAATTCACTATTTTTGAATATTCATTCATTCCGTGAATACTGTAACGAGTGGTCCTACCCACTCGTTTTCGATTTCTACTGGTAGAATATACTCAACTTATACATGTTCCATTTTACATGCGATTCATCATTGGTTTTTAAAATTAATGACTTATTGTCATGTTATTACGTATCGAAATTTATTTTTTGTAAGGGTAACGGTTTCTAATATAGAATTTCATATTAATGACAATAGTTGACAGTCGAGTGATTCAAAAATCCCTAAAATTGGGAACAGTAGAAAATAATTTCGCACTGGAGACGCATTTTTGAATCATTAGAAATGAATCTTGATATCGAACACGAATACAAATCACGTGCGAAATTATTTTCCACTGTTTCCAATTTTAAAGATTTTTGAATCACTCGAATTCCGTATTGTCATTTAAAAGAAATTCCATATTAGAAAACGTTAACGCAGAAAAAATACAATCCGGTACGCAACAATATGGCAAAAACTCATTATTAAAAAAAATAGTGATGAAACGCACGTAAAACGGAACGTATACATGTTCCGTATATTCTACTAGTAGAAATCAAAAACGAATGATTAGGACCACTCGCTGCAGAATTCGCGGAGTAAATATTCTTAAATAGTGAATTTGGAAATTCGTATGCGAATCTTACGATTTCGAATGCGAATTTGAATTCTATTGTTTCAAAAAGGTGGCTCATGATTTGTATTCATGTTCGAATTCGAGATTCATTTCTAATGATTCAAAAATGCGTCTCCTGAACCCAATCAATTATCAAAATTTTTTGCACATCTGAATATGGCCAGTAGTAAAAAATAATTTTAATTTTTTTAAGGAAACAATTTATGGAGCCCACATTACATTTTCATTAACTATTTTGCTTTCAACAAGTACATCTTTAAAAAATTGGTATTTTTAATAAAATAATCCTTTAAAAAACAAGCACATAAAACAAATCTACCATTCGATAATTTAAATTTTGGTATGGTTTAACACCATTGTTTCTTTTTTTTGCATGGAATTAAAAAAACTTACTTCAGCCTCCCTAGCATGAACACGCAATGTAGATATATGATAAACGATAACATATCATAATAATATCGACAGCGGAATATGTACCGATTTTGCGAGCATGACCATTGTAGCGATATGTAATGATATAATTTCAGTACGTGCAATCACAGGCAGTCGGCGCGCTTCTCTAGCGGACACGAGTTCACGGTAAGACAAGAACAAAGTTTTTTGCTATTTCCACTAAAAAAAATTGAGTTACATTACTTTTGAATACTCGAAAATGGTCTACAATATGTTCTTACTAGTTTTGTGTTATTATTTTGCAATAAATGGACGTTTTATTTGTGTAATAGGTTGGCGTTTATTATTTCGGTTTTAAGGTTATGAGTCGATTGAAAAAAAAATGCTTGTGGGCAAAAAGGGTAGGGTGTTCGCGCATTAATTTGGAATGCTCTTGGAGCCATCTAGTGGCAAGAAGCGGACGCATCAAAAGCTACGCAACTGCAGTCGCTGCAACGTCACGACGACGTCACACATCGTCTGACAGCGTGACACAGCCTCGCACCAATTAGCGATCTCCAGATGCGACCGTTAATTTTTATATTTAAAACCATTGGCTAATCATTGTTCCCAACCCACTATTCCTCGATTTTTGTAGTTTAACGCTCACTTCAATTATACGCAAGTACACCGCAACACGCATTTTTATCTTCCACGACTCCTACCAGAGATAGCCTAAATTTTAGCAGCATTTTGCAAACGGGTGCAACATTTGGACCTTCTTCGCCAAATAATACGCAAAACCAGCGACTTCGGAAATAACGACGAGGCCATTTCGGAGGTTTACGCAGCTGGAAGATCTTGAAGTCAAGACTTATCTATCTACGCGCAAAAAGAAATTTCGGGTGTCTGTAAAACCAGTACGCAGTCTGGAGGGACCAATCCTGTCTATTCCTATCCTTTATATCTCGGTTTCTATTTTGTGCTAACGCTGGTGAATACGCACAATCACCACTTTCGTACGTAAAACCGTGAGTACTGTTATTTCATAAGCCGCCATAATGTCTGTAGAATATTCTCGCCCTAAGTCCCCTAATGTGCTATGCGCAGAAGGCAATAGCCTAATTCGCGATCTCACTAGAAAGCGTGGTATCATTAAAGGTAGATTACTAAATTCGCAAATTATCTGCAAACATTAGTAGATTCTCATGATGACTCCTCCGCGCCACCACTTTATTTTCTGAATTCACAGAAATTCAGAATAATAAAGAGGAAAATTTTTCTGATAGTGAATTGTCCGACCAGTTAGACCAAAGGGAACTGTTTGAGAATTCATATTACACAACTATGGCACAAGCTGAATATATTATGCTTAATGATAGGGAGATCACTGATAGTTCTAACATGTCGCACAATATTTCCAAACTGCAGTCAGTTAAGTTGCCCACCATCGCTATGCCTACCTTTGATGGTTTTTATGAAAAGTGGTTGGAGTTTAGAGACACATTTTTGTCGTTAGTGCATAATTCGCAACAGATCACTAACATACAAAAATTTCATTATTTAAAGTCGTCGTTGAGTGGCAGTGCAGAACTAGTCATCGACTCCATAGAATTCTCTTCCGATAAATATATTGTCGCATGGGAATTGTTATTAGCGCGATATAACAGTTGCCGACTTTTAATATCTAACCATGTTAAGGCACTTTTCAGTATTACCCCCTTATATAAAGAATCGCCATCTTTGATTAGGAATCTCATTGACAACGTATTAAAGAATTTACGCGCTTTAAAAATACTAGGCGAGCCTACGGATTTCTGGGATACTCATTATTTATATAATAGTGTCAAATTTTGGCGATGGACAACCATGAGTCCCACGAGTACCTCGGAGCTTTGGAGTTTGCATCGCAAAATCATGTGATTTTTGTTTCTCTTGCTCCACACATCGTATGCAACCGCTTGATACGTGTGTCTATGGACCATTAAAAACTTACTTTGAGCAGGCAGTTTCTGTGTTCCAACGAACACATGTTGGACGCATTATTTCCCAGTATAAAGTAGCAAGACTATTTGGTGAAGCATATATGTAAAAGGTTTTTCGTCTACCGGCATATGGCCCACGAATAGGAACGTATTTGACGATTCTGATTATTTGCCGTCAAATTTGACTGACCGACCTGCTCCTTCCTGTGTTCGAGTGGATACTGAGGCTGATACGATATATCATGAGCCAACTGGCAGACCTGATTCTTTCAGTGTTCCAGTGGATACTGAGGCTCATCTTATTTCTCGTGAGCTTGAGACGAATTTTAATGTTAGCAATGAAATTGAAATGCGTACGCGCGAGATTTGTGAATCTACTGATTCTGACCGCACTATTTCACCATCTGTTCTGGACAAAATCATAAAAAGAAATTATACCTGCAAATCTCCAACGCCGATAGCAGATGATGGACTAGTGACTTAAAATCCCATTGGCTCCTTAAATATTGATATAAGCTGTTAACAAATTATGAATGAGCAAATTATAATTGCAGCATCTCATGTGACTCCAATGGATATTCGGCCATCACCTAAAATAAAACCAAACAAAACCGCTCGGAGACGTAAAACACAGAAAGCGGAAATATTGACAAGCACTCCCATAAAAGACCAGCAAAGGGAAAAAGAGGCAAAAAAAAGAGATTTAATAAAAAAAGTTGATGCAGCGAAAAGGAATCTAAAGGGATCAAAACATTCAAAACCTACTACGAGTGAACAAAGGTCGATAACGGAGAGAAAAATCACCATAATAAAAAAGTTAATGCGGAGTACCGGTGCTTGGTATGCAGCGAGCTTTACAGAGAGCCACCAGCAGAAGACTGGATTAAATGTGATGATTGCGAGATGTGGGCTCATGAGGCTTGCACGTCATACTCTGGCAGAGGTGTCTGTGACATGTGTCACGAATAAGTTAAGTATGATTGAGACTGCAAAATATGTCAGAAGACTGATTATGATTATGGTTGTGAACCCTAACTGTTATGATTGTTATGTAGAGACACAGTAAGCCAAAAGTGCAATGTTAGCACAATTCTTCCAGCGACCAGTTAGTCACTGATCTACTGGCGCGCGGGACGGTTGCTTACGGCACTCGTAAGCGTGTTCAACTTACCGTGTCTTTATAACTCTTATATGGTGTGAGCCAATAAATGTAGTGAACTCAAACAGTGTTTTATAATATTTTCCATACAAACCAAAAATAACAATCAACAACAAACAGTGATATAACAGTTATGAAACAGTTCTAGTCATTGATTGACGTTGATCTCATTTAATTTAGTCCCTACACGCTTTGCCCAAAAGGCCTACCTGCTTTAGGCCCCCTCTACAGGCAAAACGGGTAAATCGAATGGTAATGTTTCTTGTTATTTTTTAGTAATTTATTTTATAGTCCTGAATAACTAAACATTTCAAAATGTACAAATAAAAGTTCAATTTATATCTATAAATTGATTTTTTTATCATCAACCTTAGCTTACCCGTTTTGGGCTTCTCTCCCCTAACCTAAAAGATGTTTAACATAGGTGTTGTAACGTAAATCTATACTAATATTATAAAGAGGAAAGATTTTTTGAATTGAATAGGCTTTGAAACTACAGATATGAAAAATTCTTTCAGATATAGAATCCTGCATTATCCCTGATGAAAATAGGCTACAAAATTATTTTCCTATGGGAAAATATAAAATTCCCAGGGGAAAATAATAATAACGCGGGCAAAGCAGTGACAGAAAAGCTAGTATAAGAATAAATACAAAAGGTTTTGAAAAAAGCCTTTCGTTTTTAAATAAACTCTAACCCTTTTAAATAGCTCCGTAAACCAATAATTGACTATTTCACGCATCATCGTCCTCTCCTCTCTCCTAATATCTTTTTCTTCTGTAGCCAGTAAACGTAGCCTGATGAAGGACCGCGATATATTTTTTTTACATAACAAAATTGACAAACAAGCATACTGCCCACCTGATGGTAAGTGATCACAGTCACCTATAGTCATGTAGCTCTTGTGAGATTCGCAGCAAATCTGCAACCCCCACAAGAACCACGGTGTACGTGGCCAACGGCGCCCAGTAATTTCACTGCCATATCTTTCCCTTCAAACCGGAACACAGCAATGCAAGGACTGCTGCTTTACAGCAGAAATTGGTAAAACGGAGATACCCAAGCAGGCAACCCTGATACAGAGTCTCCCTCCGGTGGATATTTTGTGTAACTAAAAAAAGATAGCTCATATAGGTATTTAAATGCAATAATATGGAACATTTAGGTACTTTATGACAATTCTGTAAAATATTCTTACCGTTGTGGTTTTGTCAGAGAATTGAAAATATTCATAGGTAATTATATTTTTCAAGAACAGCAGTTTTTATACACTTAATGCTACATGTCATGCACTCCGATCGTCGTCGATAAATTATCATATCTAAATGTCAAAAACTGATATTTCAAACGTTATTTATATCGACCAATATTTGGTCATGCTCGACAATATCAACAAGTGATCGGCGGACATGCTCGCTCATTTCTTTATCATATCGTATAAGTGACGTCACCGGCTTGGCTCGTCACTCGCTGTTTCCATAAAATTTGAAGATGGCGGTTATATCTAACGTATTTTGACAGTTCATCGTGATAAAATGCTGTATTATATCGTCTTTTTGGTGTTCATGCTAGGGGGTAGTATGCTATAATGAACTAGCTTGGCCTTAACTGATATTTCACTCAAAAGTATCCAATAGCTTGCTGAGCTTCGTAGATTTTTACTTCGTCTTTTTTCATTCCTAAATCTGGGCTGGAAAATAAGATAAATATTCATTTATAAAAATTATTTAAGACAGACAAAAATTCTTACAGCTTTTCTTGTAAAAAACTACTTACAAACTTATTTCCACAGTATGTTGAACTGAAACAAAATAATTAGTATGTATAAATAATTTGAAAAATATCGTGTTATTATTGTTACGTAACCTAGACAAGCTGTTGCAAAGAAAGTGTCACGACGCGGGGTAGCGCTGGGTGACATGTAACGAACTCGCTCGCTCGTATGAGAGTAAAAGAGACAGCAAAGCTAAGGCCATAATGATGGCGGTCGAGCGTAGATTGCAGTTCTGAAACCATTTCTATTTGTTTTAATCAAAATATAAGTAACTACTCAATTATACACACCTTAAATACAAAACTAATATTTACACGAACAGTGTTTCTAACGGTTTAACACATATTTTACGCAATATTAGCGGCACATTCGGTTACGACTCTCGTTCGCCCGCGATCGGCTAAGCCAGCTGGTGCCAATTGGCACCAGCTTAAGCGTGTCTAGGTTACGTATAATTCAATGGTTATTTTAAAATTAATTTTGAAAGACAGTCGAAAAAATTACGAGATTTAGAAGAGTTTATTCATTACAAGGGTTCATGAGAATATGCTGCAAATAAATTTAATTAAAAGCAATTTAGCTAAAAAACATATTTAATTCCAACTAAAAGGGTACCAGTGTGCGTCGTTCGGTGTCTATATATTTTGTCATGTTCACAACGAGATCGTTCGAAAAGTACTTTTGACGACGATAACACGCACGTATACGTTCAGTCGGTTCACCGGTAGGTGCAGTACGAACGAGTTCATGTTTTCATAGCGCGTCGGTCAACCGAGACGGTCGGTACGCAGCGCGTAGCCCCGTGCGCATCCATATGGTCAGTCTAGCACTATAAGGTTTTATGAATTTTCATATAAATGACGATCGTGACCGACGTACGTACAGTAGTACGTCAGCTGTATAACGAGTAAAATAAAAAAATGGTACAGTGTTCCTATCGAATTTGCCATGAATAAAACGAAATCTCGCTTGTCCCGTTCACTGTATCTTTGTTAATTAAAATTTTTTAAGCCGATTAGCAGCGCTTCCGTAACAAAATTTTACAGTGATCTAGTCAACAATAGGCCTTTTTTTTTTGAGGCGGGGGAATCTCTTTACGATTCAACAAGGGGCTGAAAGCTGACAAAGCCGCCCCAAGGATATGCCATTGGACTCGGGTTACCTGGGTAACCCCATACCTGGCTAAACCACCCTCCAGAGCAACTTCTACCTCCGTAGAGACACACTCGGGATCGGCGTTAGCCATTCCCCGAGTGCGCCCCCTGGATTGTAGGCCTGACGCAAGCGCCAGGTCTTACCTCTACGGGGGGGTCGACAAGTGCAATAATTCGACCCCCCAGACGGGCAGGCCAGGGGTAGAAAAGTGTCTCCCGACCGGTTGTCGGCCGGCCGGGCCATTTCATCCCCAGCTTGCTTAGGGGAGTTGGTGGCGCGCGTCCAGGAACGCGCGCCTCCTCCTACCCAACCGCCTGCGCCGGAGCGGTGCGGCGAGAGGGTCAACCTTTTGCGCCCGCTCCGCTGCCTCCTTCTGCGAGATCACTTCCTAGTCAACAATAGGCCTATCCTAACTGTACTATAGGTTAAAACTTGGGTATTTCAAACTGGAGCGAAATCTTTATAACAAAGTTATATGTAAATTGCCATACCCATTTGAGGTTGGTGGATCAAGCCGGTGACGTCAGTGAAGAAGGCCTGTCCTGTCTGCAGGAACTCCTTGCCCTGCTCTATGGTATGGTAGGTGGCTTGTACGGGCGGCGGCTGCTGCAGCATCAGTTCCTGTGCGCGCCACTTCTCCATAGGGTCCACTGAATCCTGTGTCTTCGCCAGCCTCTCCACCTGTTTGTACGTTGGTTCGGCGCCTTTGTACTCACGCTTGGAACGATTGTGATTCCTTATTTCGTGCTTCCGGAGGTCTGATCTGAATGAATACGTCAATATCATATCAATAAGCGCTTTAGTAGTAAGCGTTTGAGAAAAATATAAATATATAGATCACAATATTGTGCCCAAGAATCCCAAAGGCACGGACCACGAGTCTGTGGAGTTTCAAATAACAAAAAAAAAAATCATATCAATGCGAAATATTTATGAAATAATTTCAAGATGTTGCAGTGAGATGTCTTTTCTATTTGGAAGGATAAACTTTCCTGTTTTTAACCGACTTCAAAAAAGGAGGAGGTTCTCAATTCGATGCGTATGTTTTTTTTTTGTGTGTATGTTACGCGATTACGCCGCCAATTGTAGACCGATTTTCAAAATTCTTTTTGTATTCGATAGAGTATACTCCTAAGGTGGTCCGAAGGTCACCAAAGTCAGGATCTGATGATGGAATCTCATGAAAATCAAGGGAAACGCTAATTAAATAACAGCTCACTGAAGGTGAGCTGTTATTTAATTAGGGTTTCTTTCACTAAAAGATTTCAGTCATTATAAACTTAAAAATAAAAAATATTTTACAAATAATAAAAACCGACTTCAAAAACACTGAAAAGTTAAAAATAATGTAAGAATAGATACAGACAACATCACACTATCATATTGAAGTCGGTGATAAATTTTAAGACTTTCTAGGAAAGCATCGTTTGGCACCGACTTCAATATAGAAGTGTGATGTTGTCTGTACCTATTCTTATATTATTTTTAACTTTTCAGTGTTTTTGAAGTCAGTTTTTATTTTTTGTAAAATATTTTTTTTACTTACATGCTTTTATTTAGGTTGCACTGTATGTATGTATGCTCTGTATGTGTGTACGTTCGGGTCAAATCTTGCGAGTTGAATATTTTGCATGCATATGTATATCGCGCGACAATGCAATATTATGATGACATGGGGTTGATTTGATGCTGGAGCTGGAAGTTGGCCATAGGAACTCCGCAATATAACGACACAATCCCATCGAGTTTGGGCTCGTTTGATTCGTCTTGATCTTGATGAGTACTTTGGTCCTAGATAATATTCGTATGCAACCGCACTTTTTTTTGTACAACCTTTCCCAGTATGGGTATCAAATCAAAAACAATCAAAACCAAGATGGCCGCCGTCACAAAAGGATAGATTATTTTTTTGTACAACCCCCACATTATGGGTATCAAATGAAACTGCTTGCTTTGTAAAATACAGTACACCATAAAAAAACTTATTCCCAAGATGGCCGCCATTCCAAAATGAAAAAATACAAAATGAATTAATAGTAAAAAATTTAAAAAACAAGCTTTTATTTTATTTATTTATTTATACTTTACTCATTTTGGTACAAAGGTGGACTTAATGCCTGAAGCATTTTCTTCCAGTCAATGCAATGCATTGATTGCCGATGCCTAAAAGAATCAGTTTTCTTCTTCAAAATGTCTTTGCAATTTATTTTTGAACCTAAGCTTGCTTGGGGCGTTCCTAACCTCTAGAAGTCTAGAGGGAGGGCGTTCTATAAAAGAATAGATTGGACAAAACAAAAAGGACAAGTGAATAATATCAGTGATGATACCATTCAAGGTAGAATCATAGACGAAGAATAATATAGACTGCCAATGTCATACAACTATAAGAAAGGTCCTATTCCCGCCTTATATCTAGATGGCGCTGACTAAGGTTGCTAACTTAAATTTTGTTGATAATTTATACTGAATCGTGCCTGAAAATTAATAAAAAGTTGTTTCAATAACAGTAAATCACAAATAATTCTACAATATTCCGCCAGAACAAGTCGGTGCCAAACGATGATCCCCTAGAAAGTCTTAAAATTTGTCACCGACTTCAATATAGAAGTGTGATGTTGTCTGTACCTATTCTTATATTATTTTAAACTTTCAGTGTTTTTAAAGTCGGTTTTTATTTTTTGTAAAATACTTTTTATTTTTAACTTTTTAGTGAATGAAATCTTTTTAGTGAAAGGAATAACAGCTCGCCTTCGGTAAGCTGGTATTCTTTCATCAGATCACTAAAGTTAGGATCATCAGATCTTGGGGCCACCCCAGGAGTATACTCTATCGAATACAAAAGGAATTTTGAAAATCGGGCCACAATTGGCGGAGTAATCGCGTAACATACACACAAAACACGATGGACACACCTAAAACTTTAAGTTTCCCTCAATTTTTATGGGATTCAATCATCAGATCCCAACTTTGGTGACCATGGGACCACCTTTGGAGTATCCTCTATCGAATACAAAAAGAATCATCAAAATCGGTTCATAAACGACCTAAGTAAACTTACGACGAAGTTATCCGCGCGCGAACAAACAAAAAAAAAGTCGGACTCGCCCATGAAGGGTTCCGTAGGATTTATGACGTATTGAAAAAACTACTTACTACGTAGATCTCGTTGAAACCAGTTTTCGGTGGTTTCGGTTAATGTACATCATATATTTATTTTAGTTTTATCATTCTCTTATTTTAGAAGTTACAGGGGGACACACATTTTACCACTTTGGATGTGTCTCTCGAGCAAACTATTCAGTTAAGAAAAAAAAATGATATTAGAAACCTCAATATGATTTTTGAAGACCTATCCATAAATTCCCCACACGTATGGGTTTGATGAAAAAAAAATTTTGAGTTTCAGTTCTATGTATGGGGAACCCCCAAAATTTATTGCTTTTTTCTATTTTTGTGTGAAAATCTTAATGCGGTTCACAGAATACATCTACTTACCAAGTTTCAACAGTGTAGTTCTAATAGTTTCGGAGAAAAGTGGCTGTGACATACGGACGGACAGACAGACAGACAGACATGACGAATCAATAAGGGTTCCGTTTTTTGCCATTTGGCTATGGAACCCTAAAAAACATATAGTATACGGTCGAATTGAGAAACCTCCTCCTTTTTAGGGTTCCGTAGTAAACAAGGAACGTAGTAAACAAATAATGTGGTATGGGCATAAGAATAAACAAGTATAGAAGCGAAACTCCCGGCCGTCGAGCGCTCAAGGCCACGTTATTCACCTACCGTTTGATTTCCGTTGAACGGAATCGCCAGTTAAGGCGCGCACCGCATCCCGCACGTACGTGACTCCTTCCCGCGCGCCGCTATCTACCTAGTCGCCGCGATGCCGACTTATTGTTGCGTTTATGGGTGCAAAAATAATGCCATAATAACCCCAAATTTAAAGTTTTACAATTTGCCCGAAGATAAAGAAAGGTAAGTACAAAGGTATATCTACTTGTTTTATTCAATCCTCTCTAAGCAACTGCGAAGATGACTTGGATATATTTCTTTTGAGCAAAGACGACGGCACAGAACCTTTTTTGCAAACCATATGACATCGGAGATTTCGCCGCTTACTGTTCCGACATGCGATTACAGGTCTGAGGGCCTATTACCGATCTCATGGTTTTGCAAATGATATCATATGATATCATAGTGCAAGACGAAAAATACGATTTCCGGTCAGATTTTTAATCATTTGTTTATTATTTAATGATGACATCATTGAAATTATGCCATAGTGATGATATCATTGGAGATCAGTAATACGAAATGCAGTATTTCATGACTTCTTTTTCTCAAATTTATACCATGTCATACGATGAAAGATCCATAATTGGCCCTCAGATTTGCCTACACAAAACGCACTTTCCTACGTTTGTGGGTATCTACTCAAAAAATGCTCGCTTAAACATGAATGCCCAGCTTTCAATAAATACAGAGATTACAAGGGAGAAAATACAGAAAATTCTCAACTATTTATTCATTTTAAAGCATTCAATCGGACAAAAATTTTCGGAAGTTTAACTGTTCCTCCGGCACATTTTGTAAACTATATTGAGAAACTCGAGAATATATTCGTAAATAGCTTCAAAAAATTTATTTTTACCGATGGTGCTGGTTCGGTCTTGCTAGATACAATGAAAAAAATTGTGTTTCAGGTACCTTGTGAATATTTTCCTATTGATTACCTGATTAAGCTTTATATAAGAATGCGTATTTACTACGCGCTGAAGTTTAATAACCGAAACTTCAAATCATCTACAAAAACGCCATCTTTTATAAATATCAGACATTTGTAAATATTTCTGTTGAATTGAAACCTTTTAAATAAAAATGATTGAATATTTTAAAATTATTTTTATTATACCTACCCTAGATACAGATACAGTTTTATTCGTAATATTCATTACATGTCAAAGCTAATACAATATAATGTATCGAGTTTCTAAAGCTGTCATTGTAGTGCAATTTTGAAACTCTGTAAGTATGGGATTTTTTTTTTGTCAAGTCGGGAATAATTTGAATTATGAGAAACTTTGGTACTGCTATATAGGTATATTTTTATCGACCTTTGTTACTGTTCCATATAAAATTTAAATACAATCAATACTTGATTAAAATTATGAAACAACAGATTTTTTTTCAAGTGAAAATGTTGGTCTGATAGTAAAAAGTGAGCTTAGGTTTTATCCATTAGTACATTCATAACTTCAGCTCTTGGACTATAAACGTAGGTACGATACCTAAATTACAAACCATTTTTGTACATCGAAATTCGAAACATTTTAATGATTTTGTTCTCTAAGATGTAGGGATTAAGCTCAATTAATCAAAAATAGGCAGGTTCTTATAACTACGGAATCAAAAAAACTAAAAATGTGGGTACTATTGCTAAAGATAGTCGCTCGCTCGCTACACTTGAAGTACAAAATCAATAAGACTCGGTGTATACTCAGTTTCTCATTTAATGTAAAATATGGAGGTACCTATATAAAAAATATTGTAGTGGTCACCATACGTCCATGTGGTGACCCTAGCGGCGCCCGCAGACTACTGCGGGGCGTTACAGGAGGAAGGGCGCTGTAGGTATGCAAATAGCGGCATTTGGTGCACCCACAAAGGAGATTCGCTTCTATACTTGTTTATTCTTATGGTATGGGTATGTATATTAATCATGCCAAAAACGTGGTGGAAAAAAACATTGAAAAAATATATTTTTTAGTGTAGCTCCCATACAAGTAAAGTGGGAGTAATTTTTTTTTCTCAACTAACCCATAGTGTGGGATGTTGTTGAATAGGTCTTTAAAAATTATGTAAGGTTCAGAACACCATTTTTCGATTTAGGGATCCGTTTCTGAAATATTTGGTTTTAAAGTGCTAATTTTCGTTAGAGGTTATACATGGACACGTGAAAAAATTACAACAGTAGTATAGGTATATAACGAAGTTTAAAGGAAAGCTATCAGAGTTGAGTACTAAGTACAAACTAAAAAGTTATAGACGACTAACTTATAAAATGTACTCGGAAAAGTAAAATTTCATTGAAAATTAGTAAGTACTTACTGAATATAAATTTACGAACCACGTGAAGTTAAGGTAATTTAAAATCATTGCAGCTATAATAATAATGCCTAATTTAATAGCAACGTATTTAGTAATTTGTGGCAACGTGTTGTAAGGTGTGAGTGTGAGTGAACTCAAAGTTGGCATTTGCAACTACGGAACCCTACACTGCGCGTGGCCCGACACGCACTTAGCCGGTTCTTTTTAGAAGTCGGTTGAAAAAAGTTTTAATTTTTGCCACTCCTAAATTTTTTAGGAGCACAAAAATAAAGAAAAGAGTTTTTGTGTTTTGCAACGCGAACATGCTTTATTTTACAACTGCACAAAGCTTTACTTACTATTTGCAAACTTTAACTTCTACATAAAAACAAAATGCTAGCCAGAAATCACAGAACAATCATCTGTCAATACCATACTAGGTAAAATTTAACGCTTTCTGGGGTCCGCGAGAAATTCACTCTTCTCAGGCGACGCTATCAATTACTTGTTCCCGAACGCACAATGAGAGAGAATGTCTGGCAGAAAGTGTCAAAAATGTATAAAGCGCCATCTATCGTGCTCTTGTATAACTACATAAATCTGTGATCACTGCTGTGCATCCTAGGAACGTGTGTGCTTTGTTGCTTTTAAAAATATCGACAAATTTTAGATTTGATACAGCTCGCTCCATCTATTGCTCGTGGTTATAACTAATTTTAGAAATGTTAGACATTGACAATCCTTTCTTTATATCATCCTTGGTAGAATGAAGGGTTCTGTTATGAGAGCTACACAAATTCTGAAAATGTGTGATGAGGTAAGAGGGTGTGTTAGGGTTATGAAGTAAGGAGTATAAAGTAATTAAGGTTCTCATCTGCCTACGCTGCCGAATAGGTAACCATTTTAAACGTATTCGAAACGCCGAAACCTGATCATATTTCCTTCAATTAAAGACGAATCGAATGCAGTTATTTAGAAGTCGGTCAAGTATGTTGAGTATATCTGGATTCAGGTCGAAATAGCACACAGCACCATAGTCTATTAGAGGAAAAAATAAAGAACATTTGTACAAGCATTTTTTGATATCAGTAGGCAGAAAGTTTTTCAGTCGGTAGAGAGATCTTAGAGTTCCGGTAACCCTTTGACAAACGTCGGTTACCTGCGGTTTCCAGTTGAGCGCTGAATCTATATGCAAGCCCAAGTCCTTGACACAGTTGCGCAAACTTCACCATCAAAAATTACAGAATGAAGGTTCTGATGCTCCAGTCTAGATATGAACTTGCCCACCATTATCGTTGAATTAACGTGGACTCCAAATCACGCGGACCAATCCTAATACTTACGGGATCTTGATTGATTAAAGCAATGGCATCATTTATACTATCAACATCTGTTTGTGTATAAAGTTGCAAATCGTCAGCATACAGGTAATACGCACATCGAATATGATGGGTGATAAAGTTTATAAAAACTTAAAAAGAAGTGGAGATAAAATGCCACCTTGAGGAACCCCTGTGTCAAGGTTACTCCATGAGGAAGACAACTCTTCCCAAATGACAGACTGCTGTTGTCGCCGAAGATATAAAGATAACCACTCAGTCACCTTGGGTGAGACCTTAAGATGAGATAACATTGATAGTAAAATATAATGGTGGACAGCGATAAACGCATTCGTAAAGTCGACAAGAATGAGTAATTCTTGTCTTCAATTCCAGGCCTAATGTCCCCGGGACACCTTAAGGAGAGCAGAAGGGGTGCGTTTCATTTCTTATAATTACAAATGATCTAATTTCAAAGGAAATAATATTCATTGGATATAATTCTTACTTGGTCTAACGACACTTCCTATAACAACTTTTCGTATATTATTCATTTGATATAATACTCATATTCCATAACAACTTTTGCATAAAGCTACTTGCTATAATAATCATAATTATTCTATATTTTCATTAGATGTAATTTTTACATTGTTTACTAAATAATTTTCTGTAAAAATGTCATAAATTGATCTTAATTAATATTTAGCAAAGTAATTCATTCATGCTTCTAGTGACAAAAACGACTCGCTACAAAACCGACTCCACGTAGTCTTGTTTGTCCTACCCCTAGTGTAATTCAAACCCGCGTAGGCGCGGAGGGGCGAGGCGGCCCTCCGTGTAAAATTTAACAACAAAACAATATTTTTTTTAGAATTAACAATATGAAGATTAAGTTAATAGGTATTGTATTATTGTTTATGTACATTCTCACCACGACGAAGCGTCGGTGGCGCTGTGGCCTCGGCACTGGACAGTGCTCCGAGTAAAATCGGGAGGCCCGAGATCGATCCTGCCATGTACCAATGTGTTTTTCGTTTCACGAATTTCATATGTACATTTATCTGACGCTCCTACGGTGAAGGAAAACATCGCGAGGAAACCTGCATACACCTGGGAAGTAATTTAAAGGTGTATGTGAAGTCAACCAAATCCGCATTGGGCACTGGGCCAGCGTGGTATGACTCAGGCCTAATCGCCCTAACTAGTTAGGGTAGGCTCGTGCCTCTCGGTGGGGATATATATGAGCTATGATTATGATTTTCATGACAAGCTTTTATATTATCATAAAAATGTATCATGTAATAAATTAAAGTTTATTTACCTCTTTTTAACCCCCGACGCAAAAAGACGGGTGTTATAAGTTTGACCTGTCTGTGTGTGTGTGTCTGTCTGTGGCACCGTAGCTCCTGAATTAATGAACCGATTTGAGTGCGGTTTTTTTTAATCGAAAGCCTTGTTCATCGAGGTGGTTCTTAGGTATGTTTTATGAAAATAGGATTAGCAGTTCAAGAGCTACATGCACTTTGCCAAGACGAGGTAGCTATTTTTTATTAGCTGCTTTTCTGTCTGTGGCACCGTAGCTCCTGAATTAATGAACCAATTTGTATACAGCTTTTTTTAATCGAAAGCCTTGTTCATCGCGGTGGTTCTTAGGTATGTTTTATGAAAATCGGATTAGCAGTTCAAGAGTTACAAGCACTTTGCCAAGACGAGGTAACTATTTTTTATTAGCTGCTTTTCTGTCTGTGGTACCGTAGCTCCTGAATTAATGAACCAATTTAAGTACGGTTTTTTTAATCGAAAGCCTTGTTCATCGCGGTGGTTCTTAGGTATGTTTTATAAAAATCGGATTAGCAGTTCATCAAGAGCTACAAGCACTTTGCCGAGGCGAGGTAGCTATTTTTTATTAGCTGCGTTTTTAGTCAGTTGGTATCTATTGGAATTAATTAGAAATTTGAAAAGAATGAAATAAAAAATAAAATTAATAATTTTAAAAAACCCCCGACCCAAATATCACTCTAAAAAGTAAAAAAATAATATTTTTTAACTCCTTTTTATAACTTGATTAAAAGTAAGTACCTATTTATATTTTTAAGATGAGAATCACCGCGTCAGGGGACCGCTAAATTCTTACTCAATGAAGTTTAATATACCCAAAATACATATAAAGAAATAATTTGAAATCGTTCATTAAACGTAGTAATTGATAGATGATTGATTAATTTTACTTCTTCATAATATATATGTATAGCGGTCCCCGTCGAGGTGATTCTCATCTTAAAAATATAAATAGGTACTTACTTTTAATCAAGTTATAAAAGGGAGTTAAAAAATATTAATTTTTTACTTTTTAGAGTGAATTCTTGGGTCGGGGGTTTTTTTAAATTTTTTAGGGCATTAAAATAAAAGCTTGTTTTTAAAAATCTTCTTCACTATTATTTTTTTTACAGTTATGTTATTATTTTTACTACAGAGATTATACCACTTCTGATTTAAGCTCTGCGGATATGTTTGTCATCAGTTTATTATTTAGCATAATTTATTTATAGGAAAACAGGTATTAAGGTAACCACTTGATGCAAAAATGTTAATTTGAATGTTTAACATACTTGTAGCAAAAATCCCGCCCACAGTAACCACATGTATGTTTTATATTCATATGCGTAACATCATGGTGCTCTCTCAGAGCTGTCTTTGACCGGAAAGCTTTATCACATAGTGTGCACTGAAAAAAAGAAATAATAAGTTAATCAGAAATGGCATTAGGATGTAGAATTAACTTGTCATAATATTTTTTTGTACACAGCATAAAATGTTCATAGCCCGAGCGCAGTCTCAGTTTTCTTACCTTAAACTGTTTTTCCTGGTGTGTCAACTTATGTTTATTTAAGTTGGAGGGGTTGACAAAGGTAGCGGAACATTGTGCGCATTTGTAAGGTTTCTCCCCTGTGTGAGTCCGCATGTGCATCACCAAATAGTACTTTTGCTTGCATTTGTATGGGCACAGGTCGCAGAAGAAATTGAATGTATTCATGTGAATCAGCCTATAACACAGACATATGATGACACATTGCTGACTAGTGTCATTTCCACAAGTCCTCTATGAAAAAATATATATAGCTGCAGACAGATAGATGCGAATTCCGCGCCGAACACGGGACGTGCGCTGGCGTTTAGATCGATCGCTCGGCTGGTCAAATTGACGAGAGTTCCAGCGTATTTTTGGTAACATACCATATAATGGTATGTTACCCAAAATACGCTAAATACTTATATTTACTTATAACCAGAGATTTAAATCGTTAGATGCGCCTTGCGCTTCCAAAAAGTGACTACATTTTATGTCTGTGTGCGTTACATGACAAATTCACACAACAACGCGACGCGCCATAATACTTTGACACATAAAATCGCTAACGGTGTATTATGCAAGGGGTCAAACTACAAAACAATGACACGTATATCGATCTCGCTCACGCACGTATTGTTCGGTTTCGCTCGTACAAACACGTACCGGACGCCAAATTAAGTTAGTGATTTATTTGGGAAATGATGGAAATAATTAATAAACAGGTAGTTACGCATAAAATGAAATTGCCTTAGATTTGTTGGTATTCCTCGAGTTATTTAAACACTTTCTAAAGGCACAAGAAGTCATATTTTATTATTTTACACTTGAAATTAGGGAAAAGAAAAAATGCATTTGACGTCCAACGCTCGGTGCTTTCAGACTACGACGAAATGAGTGAGCTCACTCTTCCCAACGTTGACACATTTTCGAGCGCCTTATATATGGGAAGGGCGCATCTAACGATTTAAATCTCTGCTTATAACCATAAAATTATTGTGAATTTAATTGCTTATGCTCGTATATCGTTTTCTTGTATTTCGCGTCGTTTTCCGCGTTAATTTCTTTGTAATTCAATAGTCGCGCCCACTGGCGTAACTATACCATCTGAGGCCGCTGGCAAATTCTTTGGACGAGGTCCTCCCAGTAAAATTGATCGATGTCTTTGTTTTGAATGTATGAATTGAAATCTTAATGATTAGTTTGAATTTATATATGGTCTTTAGTTGTGTCTCTATAATTTCCAAGTACTTATATAACTTTATACAAATCATTACAGACGGCGCGAACGCACGTTTCTCTTTCCGCACGGAAATCGCATCTGTTTGACGGCTGTTTAAAATTGTTTTTTATTAGGCTATGATTTTTTTAGTTTTGCAAGTCACCCTTTATTAATAACATGTAGAATGTAAATAATCTAATACATTATGGTGTTTTTCATATCAATACTTATGGTTAACAGTTAATATCACATTAATGCTGTTGATCTATTGTAGCATTGTGTTGACATGTATTTGGTTGCAATAAACATTATTATTATTATTAATGAAAAGAGAGTATTCATTCTTAATCAATTTTAAAGAAATTTTTGGATGAAGTGTAAATGTGCATATTTTTATTGAATAAATAAGAATGAATATATTTGATAAAATATTTGATATCTGTATAATTGTATATTTAATGAGAGACAGATTTAAAATAAAGTTTACATGTGATTTTTCAGTCGAGCGATAATTGGGAATTCTTTGCCACAGGTAGTACACTTGTGAAGAATTTTGTGCTTATGAATATGCCTCTTGTGCTGTCCAATACTCAATACCAGCTGCCCGCAGATGTCGCACGCTCGCCGCATGCACTGGCGCTCTCTTTGGTGAGCGACCAGCTGCTCCTGTGAAAAAAAATTGCTTCAACAAACATACTATCAACAAGATTTCGGATTTTAAGTTTATTTAACCAATACGATAAAAATTCACCGCTGGCAGGATTCGAACCAGCATCTTTGCAGTATACCGTGTGGACACAATGACCAATTAGGCCACCAAGGGTTTATCTAACCCAAGTGAAATTTAACTGTATTGATCTTTTACTTCGTTGAGCCACCAACTTTACTCATTGTTCAACTACATATCATCTACATATTATCAGGTTTGAATCCCACCTATGGTAAAAATTTGTTTTGTATTACTTTATTTATTTATCAATTTATTTAGCACTAGCTTCTACCCGCGACTTCGTCCATATGGAATTGGTAATTTATGTAGCTTATTTTTTATCCAATCTCCTTCCCTCAACTCCATACCAAATTTTATCTCAATCAGTTCAGCAGTTATTGATACCCCATACAAACTTCCACCCCCCTTTTCACCCCCTTAAAGGAAGATTTCCGCAATAAAAACTAATCTATGTCCTTTCCTGGGACTCAAACTATCTTTATACCAAATTTCATCTAAATTAGTTTATCGGTTTAAGTGTGAAGAGGTCACAGACAGACACACTTTCGCATTTATAACATTAGTATGGATTTATAAGGAAAATGCACAGTTGCAATTATAAAATACCCAATTAAATGCTGTGAAATTGTCTTGCCTTGTTTGGATAAGTCAAGTCACAAGAAGAGCATTTGAAGTGTTTTACTTTCATGAGTAATTTTTCTTGTTTTAGCTCTTTTTTCTTTTGTCGAAGTTTTTCCCTCTCATTTTCCAATCTTTGTTTTTTTCGTTTCATTTTACTTAAAATTGATTGAAAATCATGCTTTGAATATGGATATGAATAAAAACATGGGTCCCCTGCAATGAGATGAATTTTAAAGTTATTACAATCAACATCATAAAATTAACAAACTTCTCTTATGTTACAAAGTTATAAATAAAAAAATACCCATTGGATGCAACATTCTTCTAAACTTTCGATCTCCTTCTTCACATTTTATTTTGAAATCAATTGCAACTCGTAACCTTTCCAGGCAATCATTACAAATATATTTGGGTAAAGAATCCTCAGTATTGATCTAAAAATATTAATTACTGTATTATTTATGAGATGTTTGCAAATGGCTTATACACGGTGTTTCATAATAACCAATAAATAATCAATGCGTTATCGAAAACTAATTATTTAAAGGTGTTTACACGTAATATCATTCAACCCAAAATTTTCATGTATATCATAGTATCATCATGTCTATGATTTACATGAAAATTTTGGTTTGAATGACATTATGGGTAAACACAATTTAATAATTAGTTTTAGATAACGCATTGATTATTTATTGGTTATTATGAAACACCGTGTATAATCTGTATGATAGATATTAAATATTCTTAAAGGAGTTTGATTAAATTTGCATGGATAGGATAGCCTTGTTTTTTTTTTAATGGCCACTGTAATATTACATCTTAATACTTCTATGTGCCTCCCTGGTTGGGAAGTCCTGCTATAGAAGATTACAATGGAGATGGACAGTACATATATTAAGAGAGAAAAGATAAAATGAACCAAAGCCATTCCAGAATAGTGTATGGGAGAATGACTTCAAGAAAGTGGCAGGCAAGTTTTGGATTCAAGTTGCAAGAAACAAAACAGAGTAAAAAGTTTTAGAGGAGGCCTTTGTTGAAATACAAGCTGTTGCTTTTGTTTAACCAGTTGTTGATATAATTTACACAGAATTACAAAAGTATCATTACACATTTTTTAAAATATTATATCAATAAAGTAAATCTCTGTAAAGCAGACAGCAATAAAGGCTTATTTTGTTTTATTTATATTACCAATTAGGTACCTAGTTTTTGTTCTTGCTATTTTCAACAAAGTGATATGATTTTATTTGTAATACAATAATATTGGCAGACTTACAGTGACATTTGTAATGCAGCCTATGGCAGTCAAAATGTCAAAACCATTAATTCTCTCATTTATTGATATAGATCCATTCCTAGCACATATCCTGCAAATTAAACTTGTCGCTAAAGTCCCACTTGTTTTACTGAAATAAAATAAATCTTTAATAGAAAATGTTATATTATAATTATTATGACAAATGCAAAAATTGGAAGGCTCAATTGGTTCCCAATCATAGAAAATACATTTTAATTTAAAAACATTAAATAACTATATCAAACCATTCAAATGTGTATATTTAGTAGAATTTTACACTCAAGGTGAATAGATATTTTACACACAAGTATCCACCGAAGCATTGGTGGTACTGTGGATTCGGCACTGGCCTTCTAAACGGGAGGTCCAGGGTTCGATACTGTACCCAGGTTATGTCCTGGGGTACCAATGTTTTTCGTTTTTGAATTTAATATGTACATTTGTCCGACGCTCCTACGGTGAAGGAAAACATTGTGAGGCAACCTGCATACATCTGTGAAGAAATTCAAAGGTGTTTGTGAAGTCGACTAATCAGCACAGGGCCAGTGTGGTTGACTAAGGCTTAACACCTTAACTTAGGGTAGGCTCGAGGCCGTCTGTGGGGACATATATGAGCTGTGATGATAAGTATCCACGAATAAAATAATTAATCAACATTCATAATATATAATTTGTCATGACAATGATGACAACTAACCAGATATCAGCAATGCTTGACCAAGGCTCGTCCGCATAGAGTTCATCTTCTTTAACTACACTGTACGAGGGATACTCAACTTTACTATTAAATTTCGACAACATAGACTTTGTTACAAAGACTGCCATCTTTGTGATTTTTCTATCCCTACATTACTATTTGTATTTATTTTTAATCACATAAGTCAGTCTCAATAAAAGAGGACAATTAAAGAAACTTAAAAGCAACTTTTAAAGAATATATTTATTACACATTTTTGTAAATGTTTAACAGTTTAGTTTAGAGAGAGAGAAGTTAAATTAGTCCAAATTGGACAGGCAAAGGTTTAAAACCATACAGCCAGTTCTTATTCTAGTTGTCTGAGTACATAGTAAAAAGTCTTCATTATTAATTCTTAATATTTGTAGTTAATAAGGCAATTATTGCCAATTCTTGAATATTTTCAAATGTTTTAAATTTCTCCGACAGTGGAGACAATAAAATCATAAATGGAGGTAAAATTTTCTTTGCTTGTCAGTAATTCTTGAAGTGAAGGCGGGATATTTTCATGATTTTCCAGTAACTTGCTAATAAATAATAGTCGTTGTACATTGAAAGCCGGGCACTTGAAAAAAATATGTTCCAAAGTTTGATCTTCCTGTAAATTGCAATCTGTACAAATGGGAGATGAAATTATTTTTAGACGGTGAAGATGAGTTTTGAATTTACAATGTCCAAGTCGCAATCGTGTTATTATTGTATAAAATTTTCTATTTAAATAGTTTGTTCCTAATGTAAACCAAGGCTTTCTGCCTACATCTTTATTAATATTGGCATACCATGCTCCTTTAGACTGGATGATTTGGTTTCTTTGAACTGTCCATTCATTATTAAGTGTCGGTCGGTAATCAGGTAAAAGGTCTTGCCAGGGTCTTAAAATATATGTACAATTTTGTCTGCCAAACGTATTTGACATTTTCGCAAGATAATCTGCGTTTTCATTGCCTGTCACTCCCACGTGTGCAGGTGTCCAAATCAATTTAATGTTTTTTCCAGCCAAAGTCATCCTTTTTATCATTTCCTTTATTTCTAGAAGGAGGTAATTTGTTTCACGAAAGCCAGTGTGTGATAAAGCTTTGAGCACTGACATGCTATCAGATACTAAAATAAAATCATTTTTATTAGAACACAATATGTCAGATTGTATATAATGTAATGCCAATAAAAGGGCTGCACACTCTGCTGAGAAAATTGTCATATTTTCAGGTAATCTAAATCCTTTACCATACTTGATGTTTTTGTGGTAATATGCAGCAGCTACTCCGGCATCTGATTTAGATCCGTCAGTGTAAATGAATTGATGATTTGGCCATTTAGCTAGCTCCTCATAAACATCTTCCTTTGTTTTAAAACTGTGATTTATTATTATGTCAATCAAAAGGAAATTTGCTTCGAAAGAAGTACAATAACATGCCCAATTATCCTTTTTGTAAATATCATTTCTATTTACATATGCTGATAGGTCATTATAATCAAGAAGGATGAAAGGTAATTTTATGGAAGTATTAAAGTTTGAAAGCAGGTGGTCATTTATCTTGACCAAAAGAGGGTGGTTGGTAATAGAATGTAGTTTTAGAATAAATTTGAATTTTAAATATTTAAATCTTAATAATAGGGGTGGAATATTACATTCTATTTGTAAAGAAACAATAGGAGTGCTACACATAGCACCTGTAATTAATCTAAGATTTTTGTTTTGTACTTTTTCCAATTTATCAACTAAAGAAACGTCTGAGGCATAACAATGAAAACTATATTCGAAATGGGATCTGACTATGGATTTGTATAACATAAGTAATATTTTTGGATCAGCTCCCCAATATGTTTTGACAAGTACTTTTAAAATATTGTGAGCTCGTAGAGCCTTATCTGCTAAGCTACAAACATGTGCTTTCCAAGATAAATTTTTTGTAAAGATGACGCCAAGGAATTTCACATCATCGCTAACTGGCAATAAATTTCCATCATAATGGATATTAATAGGCAAATATCGGGATTTAGTAAAAACTATAACTTTAGTTTTATTTTGATTTACAAGTAATTTTAAATAATCAAAATAACTTTTTAACTTTTCTAAAGCATTATTTAGTGTTCTTTCAACTAATTGTATGTTGGTTCCTGAGCAGTACACTACAAGGTCATCAGCATACTGAAGACAAGAAACATCATTTCCTAAAATACTACTTAACTTATTTATATACAAAATGAACAACAACGGACTTAAAATTCCACCTTGACATACGCCCTTATGTGATGGTTGAGGTCCATACAACTTATTTCTATATTTTACATACACATTTCTATGGCTAAGGAAATTAAAAATCCATTTTAATAATTTTACAGGTAAACCAAGTGAAGATAACTCATCTACAAGCACATTGTGATCTACGTTATTAAAAGCACCTGTGATGTCAAAGAATATACCAGCAAGAAACTTCTTATTAATCAGAGCTCTATGTACATCAAGATTTAAATGATTCAAACTTTCAACAGCAGAACGATTACGCCTAAAGCCAAATTGACTATAGGGTAAAAGTTTATTAGACTCTATAAAGTATTCAAGTCTTTGTTTTATTAATTGTTCAAACAATTTTGCTACACAAGAGGTCAGTGCAATGGGTCTGTAAGAATTATGATTATTGCTAGCTTTACCAGGCTTAAGTATAGGTACAAGGCAGTCTGTTTTCCAAGTTTTAGGGATACACATAAAGCTCCATAAGAGGTTAAATACTTTCAAAGCTATGTCAAGACTAAATGTGTTCATGTTCTTGAACATTTTATATGAAATATTATCCAAGCCAAATGTAGTGTCCTTCCGTGAATAAATAGCACCCAAAAACTCTGACATGGCGAAGGGCTTCATGAAAAAATTTTCTTCGTTAGAAATGTTGCTATTGTTTGTTAAATCTAATATAGGTTGTTGATTGTATGAGGTGGAAGAGTATTGGTCTAAAAAACTTTGTATCCAAGTATCATCTGTAGTATTACCTGGATTACTATAGGTTTTATTAAACTTTCTTATGTTGTTCCAAATAATTGAAAGAGGAGTTTGTCGGTTAAATGAATTACATAATTCTGTCCATGATTCATATCTTACTTTATTTATAATAAGTTTTTTAGAAGCTTGTGTTTTCTTGAATTCTAAATAATTTTGTAATGATGGATTATTTTTAAATTTTATATAGGATAACTTACATTTGGCAACGGCCTGTGCACAAATGTCATTCCACCAGGGCAAACTTATTTTTTTTTTATATTGAATGTTATTGGAAGACTGTGACCTATTTGTAATATTTACTCTAATACTATTTGCTTCTGAGACTCCTTCAAGAATGATATTGCAAAATTGTTCATAACAAGCTTCTGCATTACATGTATTCAAATTAAAATTCTGTAGTTTTTCAGAGACTATTTGTTGATATTTTTTCCAATCAACATATTTATAATTGGGATGTGAAAAGTTATTACTAACATTACTGTTTGTATTTGCAGGACTACATAAGAGAGTTGTAACAACAGGAAAATGATAACTACACAAAGAGTCATCGTGTACATACCAATTGCATCTTAGTGCCAGTGAAGGCGAAATTATTGTAAGATCTAATGCATTTGGTTGCCATATATGAGAACCAACAGTGGTAGTTGTACCATCATTCAATAAACACAAATTATTGTCATTTATAACATCTAGCATTACTTTACCACGTGTGTTTGTAGATGTGCATCCCCACATGGTGTGGTGAGCATTAAAGTCTCCAGCTAAAAATAAAGGCCCAGGAATGGATTTAATTAGACGATCAAGATGGGTATAGTTGAAGTTGCAAGGAGAAGCAGACGTGGGACTGTAGAAGCTAACTATAGACAAGAACTGATTATTAAATTTTATTCTTATTGCAATATTTTGTAAACAATTGTCAAAATTAGTATGTAATTTATTGTAAATTATGTTGTTTCTAATTAAAATAGCTACACCATTGTGTTTAGAACCTATATCTAATCTTTCTATTTTGTAACCTTTTATATGAAATGTATTAGTATTTTGTAACCATGTCTCAGAAATAATGGCAATATGTATATCATTTTCATATAAAAAATGTGAAAACAGATGTTTGTGACTTAGCAAACTCTGAGCATTCCATTGTACAATATTGAGCTTATCCATTTTTATCCATAGGGATTGACTTTTTAGTATTTAAGGTGTCGAGTATTAATGTTTTAATGGACTCTGTTGTAATTGGAGCATCTGCATTCATTTTTTGCGAATTTATTTTCACGATTGTGGATATAATAAGATTTAAAATCTGATCTGATAGTAAAATCTGTTGAATATTAGTGTCTGATTTGTTTTTTGTTAAAGAGGGGAAATTTTTATTGTTAACCATATCAGCATATGAAGTTTTGTTTTTATATTTTAAATTATTTTTTTCTATTTCTTGTTTTCGTTTAGGGCACTCGGAAGAAATGGATATGTGATTTCCACCACAGTGTAAACAAATTGCTTCTTTTGCTGTTTTACTACATTGCTTGTAATTATGATTTTCACAGCATATGGAGCATTTTTGTGCGTTCTTGCAATATTTTCCTATGTGCCCATATCGTAGGCAACGTAGGCACTGGCTGACAGGTGGTATGTACGGGCTTACCTCAAAGAACCAGCTGTTTATATCGACGCTATCGGGAAGTGTAGGACAGGAAAATGTTATCGCTACCGTCAGGGTTGGCAGGAGGACAGGTGTATCATCGTCGTCACGAGCGCGGCGCATCAGTCGACGCACCGACACAACATCTTTGGAGCTGGAAATGCCAGAATATATTTTATAATTAGACATGTATGTGGGCACACCACGAATGACTCCCGTTACTTCAGTCAATGAAGCTGGGATAGTGGCTCTTAGTTCCAATTCTTTTATTGTTTTGGTATTGTTTAATGCCATATTAGCCAATCCAGGACGTTCAAAGATTGCCGCTATTTTATATCTATTTATTCTCTTGAAACGCTTAATGCCTTTGTTGTAACGTTTCAACACTGAGCCTAAAGACATAAGATCACGATCACCAATAGGCGTCGCTTCTTTTGTACTTTCATAAATTACTAAATACTCGAAATTTCCACCATCTTCAGGATACTGTCGAACATAGTTCTCGGTTTTGTAAGGCTTATACTTATCCGTGTCCAAGTTAGAATCTTCAGAGTCGGATTCAGTGGGAACAGGGTCGCCATCTAATTTCGGTTTTTTCCTCTTCCCCATTTCTTATTTACATATATAACTTGTTTTTAATCTATTATATTTATACTTAAATACACTTTTATACAAAATATATACAATTAAATCGCAAAGCAAAACAATTTTTAAAAAAGTGCGCCTTTTCTTTACGAAGGTTCCCGCCTTTTTTTCAATTATTCTTAACAGTTTAGATTTGATGGAAATAGAAAATATGAAAAACGCAAAGTAAATACAACCCTGCGTTCCGTAAAACGATAAAAGTGATAATATCGCGAATCCGACCAAAGTCACAACATAACCTACTGATTCAATAGCCCTTATATTTTGTGACGATTTAATTTGGTCGGATTCGCGATATTATCGCTTTTATCGCAATTCGGAACGCATCACTATGTCAAAATATTGTCAGTCAACTGTCAATGTCAAGTAAATCACAGCCCAGAGTTGCGTTCCGAGCGTAGAAAGAGTATACAATTCGTCTAAGGTTCCGAGGGTCAGAGTTGCGTTCCGAGGGTCAGAGTAATGCAACCGAGAGTGTTTTTCACACTCGCTCCGAGGTTCAGAACGGGTCGGTTGCTATCTTTTTTTTAGTTTGTATCTTGCCGATCAAGATCAAGCAAAGGGCAAAATATTACTAATCCTTACTATGAAATTAACAGTCAATATCCATTTTTCTGCTTAAAAATAATTACAACACATAGAAATCACTATATTTCTCTAGTATTAGGCTTAAAAGAGTTCAAAGTAGTATTATTTAATTAAATAATAAATAATTAGCGTGTTTTTGACATCGACATTGACATAAAATCTGTCAGTGTTTTTCAACCTACGCTCGAGTTGGTTGTTTGGTTGCATCACTCGAAGCTTCTGAACGGGCACAGAGTGTACTAACCGCCTGTCAGAGCGTTTTTACCCCGAGGCTCTGAACGGGTTGGTTGCTGTCAGAGTGCACTCGGAGTGCACTCGAGCGTAGGTTCTGAACGCAGCTCAGAGTAATGCAACCGAGAGTGTTTTTCACACTCGCTCCGAGGTTCAGAACGGGTCGGTTGCTATCTTTTTTTTAGTTTGTATCTTGCCGATCAAGATCAAGCAAAGGGCAAAATATTACTAATCCTTACTATGAAATTAACAGTCAATATCCATTTTTCTGCTTAAAAATAATTACAACACATAGAAATCACTATATTTCCCTAGTATTAGGCTTAAAAGAGTTCAAAGTAGTATTATTTAATTAAATAATAAATAATTAGCGTGTTTTTGACATCGACATTGACATAAAATCTGTCAGAGTGTTTTTCAACCTACGCTCGAGTTGGTTGTTTGGTTGCATCACTCGAAGCTTCTGAACGGGCACAGAGTGTACTAACCGCCTGTCAGAGCGTTTTTACCCCGAGGCTCTGAACGGGTTGGTTGCTGTCAGAGTGCACTCGGAGTGCACTCGAGCGTAGGTTCTGAACGCAGCTCAGAGTAATGCAACCGAGAGTGTTTTTCACACTCGCTCCGAGGTTCAGAACGGGTCGGTTGCTATCTTTTTTTTTAGTTTGAATCTTGCCGATCAAGATCAAACAAAGGGCAAAATATTACTAATCCTTACTATAAAATTAACAGTCAATGGTATCAATTCTGTTGGCATTAATTGGAATAGACTAAACTAAATTTAGTTTTAGTGCTGTCAAATCGTGTTTTTGTTCGAAAATTTTTAATGAAAACACAATTTGACAGCACATCACATCACATCACACACAGCTCATATACGACCCCACCGAGGGGTTCGAGCCTACTCTATGTTAGGGTGATTAGGCCTTAGTCAACCACGCTGGCCCAGTGCGGATTGGTCGACTTCACATACAACATTGAATTTCTTCGCAGATGTATGCAGGTTGCCTCACGATGTTTTCCTTCACCGTAGGAGCGTCAGACAAATGTACATATGAAATTCGAAACGAAAAACACATTGGTACATGGCGGGTCTCGAACCCCGACCTCCCGATTGGAAGGCAAGTGCCGAGTCCACAGCGCCACCGACGCAAAAAAAAATTGACAGCACTAAAACTAAATTTAGTTTAGTTAAATCGAATTAGTGCCAACAGAATTGCCACTAATGTCCATTTTTTCTGCTTAAAAATAATTACAACACATAGAAATCAGTATATTTCCCTTGTATTACACTTAAAAGAGTTCAAAGTAGTGTTATGTAATAAAATAATAAATAATTTGCGTATTTTTGACATCGACTTTGACATAAAATCTGTGTTTGAGTGTTTTTCACCCTACGCTCGAGTTGGTTGTTTGGTTGCATCACTCGAAGCTTCTGAACGGGCACAGAGTGTACTATCCGTCCGTCAGAACGTTTTTTACCCCGAGGCTCTGAACGGGTCGGTTGCTGTCAGAGTGCACTCGGAGTGCACTCGACTTAGATCATTTAACCCAGGGTTTCTTAAACTTTTTGTAGTCACGGACCACTTTCACAATTTAAACAATTCCACGGACCACTATCACAATTGAAAAAAAAATTGGAAATGAAAAAAGCCTTTTTATATTAATAAAACTACTAAGTTAATGAGAAGGGTGCTGCCTCAATGAGAACGTTATATTGTGGGATTGTCTTCGACAAGGCAAGGCGCATGTCATGTTTACGTTGAGTTTATTACACACTTTCCTAGTAAATATGTTTACAGACTGACCTACTGCGGACCCCTGATATACATGTTACGGACCCCTAAGGGGTCCGTGGACCCCACTTTAAGAAACCCTGATTTAACCTATGGATGCGGTACGCAACAAATCGCAGTGTAAATTTTTCTGCCACTTTTCGCGGGAGACGAGGTAAACACGCACGCACACTAGGAAAATGTAGAATACACTTACAGAGACGTTGTTCTTATGTTTACGAACACACACTATGAAAATATTACCCTTCAATGAAGAAACACACACATCGACAAATTAACGTGTATCTACGCAATCGCCCCACCACAAAGAATTAATGTCCCTAGTGATGTGACACAATGAATGAGTAACTATTTGGGTCATCATGAGTGAATGATTGAAATGTTACAATAAATTGTATTTTTATTACTATACCCTGTCGGTCGGCTAGAGTTGATAAAAATACAATGAAGACAGGGTTTCTTAAATTAGTACAAAGCGAGGCGCGCTAATTATTATTAAAATGCTTTAATTAGATTTTTATGTCTAATACAGCAATTTTACTTGCTGTTTAGCTGATCGACTGAAATATATATATATTTTCAGTCATAGGCGTAGGTATAATGTTTTGATAAGGAGGGGAGGGGGGGGGGGGGATTTATATTTTCAGTTAAAGAAACACAATCATAATTTTTATCAGCTCTCGGGGAACAGATTTTAGCTCTGTACTCAAATTAGCTCTCTGCTCACAACTTTGTCCGCGTTGATTTCTGATTTTAAGTTTGACGTGTCTGTGTGTGTGTGTGTGTCTGTGGCATCGTAGCTCCTGAGCGGATGAACGGATTTTGATTTTATTTTTTTTTGTTTGAAAGGTGAATTAGTCGGGAGTGTTCTTAGCTATGTTTGCTGACTATCGATCCAAGATGGCCGCCGCCACAAAATGGTGGATTACGTATTTTTTCACAACTCTCTTAATATGGGTATCAAATGAAAGGGCTTGACTGGTAGAATACCACACACTATGATAAATGTAACTGGTTTATTTACATTAAAATACGTCAAGTAATTTGTCATGGTCAAAGTAAAATAAAGGTACCATGAAAAGTCAGTAAACAAATAACAGAACGACACTCCGGAGTGCAATCAAAACAATGACTAGTGTGACTTGACTTGCGCCACGCTTCTATCTGAACACGTTGAAACAAGTTAGCGTGGGGTGGAGTTATACCGGGAATGTCTTAGATGTTTTACGTGAGAATTGTTAATATACCAAGAACTAATTTCTGATTTTATTATATATCTGCATAGTTATAAACATGTTTAATAGGTGGGTACTTTTTCGTTTAGCTTTGCTCGTAGGGTCGTAATTTGCTATCTCGTGCAAGTAAAAAGCACGAGATAGCAACTTACTGCCATACAAACAAAATTAGTATTTTAGAAAACCTTTCATTTGCGATAGGGCCCAACGTGTTATAACGCTTGGGACGATACCGGGCATTTTCCTTTAAGTTGCACCAATAAATGTGAGTTAAAGTAAACATAAAATTCCTTGCTACACGTATGTGGCCTTAGTTCTACCATTTTAGCTTAGTAAATGTTTACTACTATAAAAGTTTTTATTTAGATATAGTAAGACATGTTATTCGTTTGTCATAACGTGAGGTTCACAGTGTTTTTGTTTACATTGGCCGTAAGAACTTAAAAGCCACTAAAATAAGTAGAAAAAGCCTTATTGTGTGATTTTAATAATTATGTTGCATTATTAAAATTTTCTCTGATGACGACGATGACGACAATCACTTGCTTTGTGCTCTTTACTGATGTCCCGACAACTTGCTGCATAGAGCAGGTGGCATGAAACCCCCCCCCCCAACTTGGGGGGGTGAGAGGGACTCGCCTTGGGCGAGTGCGCGCCGACGAGGTTGTGGTAGTTTCCGAAAGGGTTCTCATGACCTCGTCCGGCAGCGAGACGACTCTCGTCGCCGGATCCTCTTCGTCTGATGACGGTGAGGATGTGGTGGCGGCTGTCGCGCTCGCGCCAAGGCGCATGTGAGGGGCATAGTTGGGTTTTAGTCGGTAGGCCGCGGCATTGCACTCCCTGGTGGACATACCATCCCGTCTGCCAGGGGCCGTGGAGAGTCCGACATAACCTCGCGCCTCCCAAGCGCGAAGTATGCGTAACGCATTTCCCAACTATAAAAAAAAAAAAAAGGTGGCATGAAACCGCAATGCAACGCGGAAACGAAACGAAAACGCGGTTAACGGTGACCGCAAACAATAGTTTTTCTATTTTGTCTGCTGTTTGGCAGTCAACGTATAAAATTAAATAGAAGTACAGTTGAATAAAATATACTTGAGAGTTTATGAAAATTCTGCATCTTTTCAGCCTTTCAAAAAAAAACTAAAAGTACAAAAAATAACTAATTTTTTTGTACTTATGACCTCAACTACAACATAAAATTAGGAGGACATTATATGACATTTTTCTATCTGGAGTAAACACGAGTGATGATGCCATCTCTAGGGGTTAATTTACATTGCATTTTGTAAAATACCAATAAAGGTTATTTAATAGGCTTAAAATCAATTGAGACGCAGTCGAAAAATTGTTTAGAATAAGTATATTGTAGAGAAAAATTTTTTTAGTCTACAAAGCAAAGTTGAAGCAAATTAATAAGTAATATTTTCTTGATATTATTTTGTTCAATAGGGTAGTTGACACATATCAAAATTTATTAAAATATTGTTTATTTCTAACAGTATTTGGCATAAGGTTCCACAATATACCGATTTTAATAAATAACAATGAATGATTGCTGTAAAATTTTAATTTGAAAATGCTAGAAATAATCTTTTTTTATCTCACGCCATAAACGCTTTGATATCCTGTGGTCAGGGCCGTGACGTCAATCATATAGTAAACAAAGAAATGTCAAATTTGATTCAACAACTCGTCGATTTGCACTATTCTTTCCTAAAACTGGCAAAAAATCGTCCAAGTCTCCGTTATTATATTTGTAAATATCGTAAATTATTTGTATTAATAGCAAAATCAACCATTGATGTTGGATTTGTGAGAGCAGATAGTACAAATCTTCCGAAAATAGACAGATTGATGATCAGGAGATTCTTTGTGTATCGCTCTAAACAATATAAGTACAGTTTCAATACTGTTATAATGAAGAACGGTTACAAGTGTACTTGTCAAGATTGTCACGCGGCAGAAGAGAGTTGCAAACATGCATTTTTGGTGTGGTTGCACCATCACAGTGAGGAGCTATTTTGTACAGCAGTTGAATGCTATTGGATAGAATTCTATCTCTCAAAAGTCAAATAAACACTAAAAATATTTACTTCAAGAGAAATGTTGAAAAGAAAACATCAGGATCATGTGTCAAATACCAGTGTAGTACTGCAAGAATTTGTAAATGAACATAAAAAGAGAAAGATTGGCAGTTGTTCATTAGTCAAGCATGAAGAAAATTACTAGGAGGAAAAATATATATACATTCACAGACACAGATTGTGACATATTTCTTAAAAAATAAAAGACCTCTTCAATGAAGAAAGAATAAAGTGCATAGAAAACTAAACCACGAATCATCAATACAGAAGTGCTCTTTAATTCGAGCTTCGTTATAAACAATAACAGCTTCCATGTGCTATAAAGTCAGCCAGTGCATAACACATGATGGTTCTTTTGTTGGGAAGATTTTTGGTGGGAAATCTTGCAGACACCTACGAGTATAATGAAATGTGGATAAAAGTTGAAAGATGAAGATTTGGGTTGAAATTTGCAAAATGTGACCTCATTTCTGATTAATACCCTGTAATAGTCTATTCAACAAACGGTATCCATAAAATGAGATTAATACAAAATTGTCATGCTCTTTTACTGAAGATAATGTTAATTATCAAAGACGGAAAACTGTGAACAGTATGCTTAACTCAAGTATAGATGCAGATGTTTTGTGCCAAAGCAAACAAAACTTATATACTTTTGTGTTGCTAGCAGTATGTCATTTTGAAAACACTCAAAAGGTGACAATATTAGCTATAATAGGTATTTGTTCTAACAATCTGAATGTCAAAAAACTTATTGATCAAATAGTGTCATTTTGGAAACTATACTACATTTTTCCTAAATTATATGAAAGTATTACTTCATAATAAATCACTTTACTATTATTTTGACTTTTATTACCTGCGACCTTAAGGCAATATATACAAATTAATAAATTTGATCTAACTCTATTCAACCTATTTGTACTTTTGGAACATATACTATATTTGAGTAACAATGATAAAAATGAGCAACAAACCTATAAAATATTTTAAATCTTTTAAGGTGTAACAGAAAAATAAAACACATGAATTTCAAATTAAAATATTTTGATTCAACTTAAACCTTTACAAGTCATTATTGTCAAATAAACATAGAACATTTTTTTTTGTGAAGAACATAATGACTAATGTAGTACAAAAATTTATTATGTCATCTTTAGATGTTAGTTATGTATAAAGTAAAGAAAAAAAATTCTTTATATTATTTATTTAATAAGAAGGGTCTTGTAAATTAAGAAGAGCACAGGCTGACAACACAGCAATCACATTTAATATATTTGTATACGGCTTTAAAATGGATAACTTGCGTAAGCTGTTCTGAAATTTACCAGCCATGGTGGCCAGCAGGTTTAATCAGTGAAGATATAACATCTTTCAGTTTTACCAAACTGGACCTATTTACTTCTATGGTGCTTTGGTATATGAATACTTGAGTTATTTTGTTGACATAATGTTGTTCTAGTTGACGGGTCACATTTTGATGTTGTGGCTGAGCATGCACTGCTTTGTATTATGTTGCACAACTTTTACTGCCTTATCAATCTCGTTGTCAAGAGGAGAACAGGTTAGTACACAATAGTTCTCATTAAGTAACCACTGAAAGCAACAAATTTTAATTAGATACTCAGTAAATTCAAGTAAAAGTTGTTTAGATAAATATATTCATTATGAAACTTTGATATTTTTGTTTGTATTACATACTTTTTAATTAATATTCAATTACATCATTATTCAATTGGACATAAGTACATATTCTTTTCCTTGAAACATCATCTAGTGTCAGTGTATAACTTAGATTAAATCAAAAAGGCGTAAATGGTCAAGTTTTCTCTCAGTTATCTGGTCAAGTTAAAATTTGGTTGGTCGGCTGCAGTCAGTTTTCATTCTAACTGAAAGATAAAAATTTAATTAATTTACATACAGATTTGATTTTACATACAACCTAAAAACTTCTATTTTGTTTAAGTTGAAACTGAAGTACCTACACAGATTGAGTTATTCAGTTATAGTACTTACATTAATGTTATTTTCGCAAAAATACATTTGAGTTTCAGTAGATAGTTACAGGATTTCTTTAAGCGAGTGTTAACCAAATATTTCGCATGTCTATATCACTGGGTACGTCTAATCCACAGATTTCCTGGAGTCTTTGAAGAGGTATTTCTATATTACTGTTCTATTGTCCCGTTCCATATACAGTTTTACTATATTTTGTGATATTTAATAGAAAGCATTGTTTTTGTGAGGTTATTTCGCCCCCGTGCTTTGTTTACTATAAGACTGACGTCATTGCCACAGATAATGAACAGACTATCATGGCTGACCGTGTTTTCGGTCCAAAATTGAAAATCTTAATTTAAAATAGATTTTTTGCACTTTATAGCCATCGAAAAAAATAATATTCATGTGCTATGGTCTAATACAACAATTATGAACATTTTAAGCCCTACTTTAAAAAAGGGTCAACTAGCCTATTAAATTCCACTTGTATTTCTATTTTAATCTTATATCTCGTTAAACAATAAACAAACTCCGGAGGGAATGAATGATAAATAAAAATATGAATCAGCATCATTCACTCACGCTGTCCCAGCACTACGCAAATGCCCGTGTCACAGATAATATAATGCCCGTGTATTGTGTTGAGCTACCATCGTACCATTGTATTTTTCTATTGTAACGGCATAAAAAATACTTCAAAATTGTAAACAAATGAAACACGGTAATGTATATTTTATACTTAGATGTGATAGGAAACGCTATAATCTCGAAGATTTGAGTAGCCGGATCGCCTTTTGCAAGAGGAAACTGCACAATTAACCATTTTTTGGAGCTCTTAGTGCGACACGAAAACAACACCAAATGGCAGCGGCCTCGCGTCAACTAGTTTGATATAACGTGTATGGTCATATGGTCAGCGTAAATTGGCAGAGGGGTTCGCCCAGCCTTGCCGTCTCCCGTATGAATGCTCTAAGGCACTCGAGCGTAGGTTCTGAACGCAGCTCTGAGTTGCGTTCCGAGGGTCGGAGTAATGCAACCGAGAGTGTTTTTCACACTCGCTCAGAGGTTCAGAACGGGTCGGTTGCTATCTTTTTTTTTAGTTTGTATCTTGCCGATCAAGATCAAGCAAAGGGCAAAATATTACTAATCCTTACTATGAAATTAACACTCAATATCCATTTTTCTGCTTAAAAATAATTACAACACATAGAAATCACTATATTTCCCTTGTATTAGGCTTAAAAGAGTACAAAGTAGTGTTATTTAATAATATAATAAATAATTAGCGTATTTTTGACATCGACTTTGACATAAAATCTGTCAGAGTGTTTTTCACCCCACGCTCAAAATGGTTGTTTGGTTGCATCACTCGAAGCTTCGGAACGGGCACAGAGTGTACTAACCGCCTGTCAGAGCGTTTTTTACCCAGAGGCTCTGAACCATTGCTTCATGCTCTGAACGGGTCGGTTGCTGTCAGAGTGCACTTGGAGTGCACTCGAGTGTAGGTTCTGAACGCAGCTCCGGCCTCAGACCTCAGATTAAGTACACCAATGGATTCGCAATGAAATAATTGTTGGAATAGACTAAACTAAATTTAGTTTTAGTGCCATCAAATCGTGTTTTTTGTTCGAAAATTTTAACTGAAAACACAATTTGACAGCACTAAAACTAAATTTAGTTTAGTTTAATCGAATTAGTGCCAACAGAATTGCCACCAATATGTCTCAAATAGTTCAGTCCGCCATTACAAAGCACCGTTTTTGTTGTTGTGGAAAGTGTGGAATTTTGGATGCGGCGTCCCAAGTTTTTTCCGCCATCTTAGAGCACCAACAAAAATGGCACGCTTTTTTCGTAGGTATTTCATGTTCATTGGTATCCATAGTCTAAGGCCCTGGCAAACATCTTGAACAATTTCACATATAAAAATACATGCGCAGTGAGGTTCCGTAATGGTATGGCTTTTCATAATACAACATACATCGTAACATTCCTTATTGTATCACAATAAATGTTTTTTAAATCACCAAAATCGGTCCATCCGATGTAAAGTTATAAACCAATTTGCATCAACTGATTTTATAAAATCCGCCGCTGCCTACGGACAGGCTGTGACGTCAGTCGACACTATCCGCCGCCGCCGCGCGCCGCACTATGAGATGAAAGCGTAAGTTGCGTTTCAAAAATCTGCAACTTTTTTCTACTACATCTACGCATTCAAAATTTTGCATACAGAATCTCCAATATATAAGCTATGAAATGATACTAGAATCTGTATATACAGGGTGTCCCAGAAGCCGACGTCAAGCCGAAAGCAGGTGATAGACTAACTCATACATAGATATAGAATGAAATAGATGGGCTATAAAAGCCGTCAAACATGAGGAAAAGAGATAAACTTATACACATTGCCAAAGGAAAGAAGAAGATGCCATCATTTTTTTTGTCCTTGTCACCGTATATAGGTGAAACTGGTAGTGGGGATTGTTTATCACCAGCGTCTGGTGCTAAACAAATACGTGGAAGAATTTTGTTGTGTGAATTATAGCTTACTGTGTAATTATTTAACACTTTAATTAGTGTAATTGTGAACTATTTGAACATTTAAATCATGGTGCACTGCTCCGTTTTAGGTTGTAATAGTGATAGTGCTAGAAAACAGGAAAATATAACCTTTTACAGGTAAGACCTAAATTGTGTCAATAAAAAGCTCCAAAACTATTTTTTAAATTATAAATACAAGTTATATTGCAATATTTTATCATTCTACTATGGTTCTCAATCATATTATGGGATTAAACATGAAATTTCAAACAAAGTAGTAAGGTTACTGTTAACCTAACAAGCTAGGAATGTCGCCATACAATATGGCCACGTATACAGCCAACGCGTATAACATTTTGCCGGGTTATAATGATACCAGTTACGCTACGACTATTTTTCCTTGATTCGTAGGTAATTTGTTACGTGAAAGGGAACTCACATATTAGTTTCTGTGTTACATTAATATTGACATATTTAAGTATAAAATTTTGAGCATTTTAGATAAAAAAGTTAATTCTTTTGAAGTGAGACTTTCCATTTACTTGTTTGTCTGTATTTAACAGATTTCCTTCGGAGATAACTACTCGAAACCAGTTGGGTTAAAGCTACTGGTCGATTGAATTGGCAGCCAACCAAGCATACCCGAATGTGTTCTAAGGATTTTGAACAACAGTGGATTCAGAAAAACAAAAAAGGCACTTTTCTTAGGAGTGGTGCTATTCCTAAACTTTTTTTACAGATCAGTAACTTATACATATTATATCTACAAGGTACATACCCTATCAAGCCAAAACCTAAATTTATTTTTCACAAACCCAACTATTTTTATGGGGGATTTCGAATTTTATTTTACAGTTTTGGATTAACATGGGTAGGGTAGGTACCAAATCCTTTTCTACTATTTTGATATCATCATCATCATCACCACAGCTCATATACGTCCCCACCGAGGGGTTCGAGCCTACCCTATGTTAGGGTGATTAGGCCTTAGTCAACCACGCTGGCCCAGTGCGGATTGGTCGACTTCACATACATCATTGAATTTCTTCGCAGATGTATGCAGGTTGCCTCACGATGTTTTCCTTCACCGTAGGAGCGTCGGATAAATGTACATATGAAATTCGAAACGAAAAACACATTGGTACATGGCGGGTCTCGAACCCTGACCACCCGATTGGAAGGCAAGTGCCGAGTCCACAGCGCCACCGACGCTCCGACCAAACAAATTATTAATGGCCAAACATATTATTAATGGTTTGATTTTGGTCATTTTCTATTAATATAACAAGTCTGACCATTAGTACAGATACAGTTTAAAAATTTATTAATTAATATTTTTACTGTTGTAAAATTAGAACCTGCTTTTATTTTTAACCTGTATACATATTGTTTCAGGACGCATCGGTGTTGGATTTCGGTTCAAATTTGAATACGCCCCGAAAGAGAAAAATGCGGCTTCAAATGCTGGGTTTGAAACAATCAGCGAGAAATTAAATAGACAATGTTTATTTTATATTATACATTTTCTAAATCTTCACAAATATTTAGTAAATGTGTAAATATTGGATTTTAAATAAACTGCAGAGATAAAGAAAAAACAATGATTATTGCCCGCTGTATTCTTAATCGAGCGACGATCTTCGCAAGGTACCTAGCTGGCAAAAGCTGGAAGCGAGTGGTCGCGGATCGTGCTCAGTGGCGAGCACTTGGAGAGGCCTATGTCCAGCAGTGGACGCGTGTGGATGATGATGATGATTCCTAATATTTTTTCTTATATTTGTAAAAAATGTTTACATAATAGCTTAAATAAATAATAGTAAAATGTTTTAAAACGAAATATACTCGAGTAAATCCGAAAAGTGTAGTTTTATTTAAAAGTGTAAATAACTTTAGACTGCGGCGAAGGTAGAATGAAGAATTCAATAAAAAAAAAATCGCAACTTCCTCCCACTTTTATTTTTTTGAGACATATTATTGAGCGAGGGGCGCTCATTAAAATGTTTCAAAAAAAATACGTAGATCAATCAACCCTACTTTATGTTTATAGTGGTAAAAGCCACTATAAACATAAAGTAGGGTAAAACTTAAAGCAACACTGGTATACCCATCTACTTTAGGCAGGTATGACGTCATCTATGTCTGTCCCTTACGGGTATGCGGTCACGTCCTATCTATTCATTCTTTATCTAAGAACTCATATATGCTATCAGAAAAATATAAAAAAAAATTTAAGTCAACTATTTTAAAAAAAGTCTAGCATTTAAAAAAATGGATAAAATTTACACCCTGTGACGGTTTTTTCACTGTTGTTGCTACAATTCTTGACTTTTCTAAACATTTTCTTTTGTTTTGTAATCCTGAATAATGTTTCTGTATACTCTAATCTAAAATTTAAAGCCAGCTGCTTCAAATTAGAAGAATATGCCATTTTTATCTAAATTAAATATTCAAAATTAATTTTTCGCATAGCTTTAACAAGCTGTACTGAAAAAAAAATACTATGCGAGTTTGGCAAGTAACTGCAAAAGTTGGCGCATTCAATAAGGATTCCAAAATGGTATGATACTTGGTAGATAATTTCTACGATTGCAGACAATATTTTTTTTCCAAAAACAGGCAGTTTTGAACAAATTTTTCTTACGTACTTAAAATTTATTCTAATGTACCCATGGTTTGCTTTAAGGCCGTAACTTTAACATTCTAGTTTGAGTAAGACCTGGAGAGTCATTTTACGAAGTGTGACAGAGACAGATAGTGAAATAAATTAAATACACAAAAATTGTTTAACATAATTTATTTAAATGTCAAGATTTACAACAGTGTTCAAACTGTCTTCCTTCAGCTCTAATGCAGGCTCGACATCTTCTTAAAAAAGATCGGGCTATCAAGCGGGCGAATCTTCCATTATTAACAAAATCATTTGCTTCTATTATTCTTTGCCGTAGGTCAGTCACAGTTTCGATTGGCTTTGCGTAAACTTTTTCTTTCACCGCTCCCCAGTAAAAGAAATCTAATGGATTTAAATCTGGGGAACGGGCTGGCCACGAGATAGTACCAGATTGTCCTATCCATCTGTCTGGGTATTCCTCATCGAGATATTCTCTTACTGAGCTGGTATAGTGAGCTGGGCAACCATCTTGTTGAAACCACATATCTCTTAGAATGTTAAGTGGCACATCTTCCAGTAGATTTGGTAAATCATTTTGTAAAAAATGTAAATAAACTTTACCAGTCAAGGCGTCTGGCAGCTCAAAAGGACCTATTATTTGTCCATTTAAAATTCCGGTCCACATATTCACTTTAAATCGATATTGTGATCTATCTTGCCTCATCAAATGAGGATTTTCGATATGCCACTCGTGTAAGTTGTGTAGGTTCATGTAACCATCTTTTTTAAATGTCTACTCATATGACCACAAATTTTCGAAGAATCGCGGATCTTCTCTGTGTTTTTGTAGCATTGTTTGACAAAAAGCAACACGGGGTCGATGGCCCTGGGGTAGTAGAGTTTGTACTCGCTGTACGTGGTACGGGTGTAGCTGATTTCTTTGCAAAATCTGATGGGCTGTACTTTTGGGTACTCCTGTGCTTCTCTCTATTCCACGTACAGAAATACTCCGATCTTCTTCGACAATATCTAGTACCACGTCCTCGTAAGGGGGACGAAATCTTCTTTCACTATGTACTTGGTTCGGCAGTCGGCCCTCTGAGAAGAATAATCGGTGCACATTTGTAAAGACTCGATGATCCGGAAAACGAGCTGCATTTGGGTACTTCTCACGATAAAGTCTAGCTGCAGCGTTGGCATTGCATCTACATTCCCCATAAATTAAATGCATGTTGGCGTATTCTTGTGTCGTGTACGCAGACATGGTGGCACTACACAATTACACAATCAACGATAAGTAGTCCGAAGCAAAGCAAAGGTCGTCGGTAGAGAAACTAAACAGTCCGAATCCAAATCACAAGCAATCAAGTCCAATAAACGAAGCAGAAAGTGATAAGCACGAAATCAACACGAACGAATACAAAAAGATGCGCAGTAAGCGAAGGAGCGAAATGTACTGATGTGTATTGTTTGTGCGTTAGCGAATAATTGGCGTCACTATCTGTCTCACTTCCACTTCGTAAAATAGTCATTTTACGAAGTGGATGTGAGACTCGCCGTCTCTGTCACGTTAGCGTCACTATCTGTCTCGCTCATACTTCGAATCTCTCCGTCTCTGTCACGTTAGCGTCACTATCTGTCTCTCTCACACTTCGTAAAATGACTCTCCCGGTCTCACTCAAACTAGAATGTTAAAGTTACAGCCTTAAAGCAAACCATGGGTACATGAGAATAAATTTTAAGTACGTAAGAAAAATTTGTTCAAAACTGCCTGATTTTGGAAAAAAAAAATATTGTCTGCAATCGTAGAAATTATCTACCAAGTATCATACCATTTTGGAATCCTTATTGAATGCGCCAACTTTTGCAGTTACTTGCCAAACTCGCATAGTACATTTTTTTCAGTACAGCTTGTTAAAGCTATGCGAAAAATTAATTTTGAATATTTAATTTAGATAAAAATGGCATATTCTTCTAATTTGGAGCAGCTGGCTTTACATTTTAGATTAGAGTATACAGAAACATTATTCAGGATTACAAAACAAAAGAAAATGTTTAGAAAAGTTAAGATTTGTAGAAACAAGAGTGAAAAAACCGTCACAGGATGTAAATTATATCGGTTTTTTTAAATGTTAGATTTATTTTTTAAATAGGTGACAGATTTTTTTAAATATTTTTCTGATAACATAATATACACGGTTATTTTTTTATCACCCTGGAAAATTTTAGGGATGCTTCAGGACACATCCAATATTATATAAAAAATAAAAAAAATGAAAAAAAAAAATATAAAAAAATATAAAAAAAATAAAAAAATCTCTAAAAATGCTGCTCTCAACTAGTGCAGCATTTTTTGTATTTTTTAAAAAATTAATATAAAATTAAGGAGGGGGGTTATTTTTTTTATTTATATTTAAATCATTCTAATACCATGTCGTGAAGCGTCCCTTAAATTTTCCAGGGTGATAAAAAAATAACCGTGTATATGAGTTAGTCTACCGCCTGCTTTCGGCTTGACGTCGGCTTCTGGGACATCCTGTATTTAATTTATTATTACACATAAAAACATACAAAATAAAAAATCGCTACTTTTCTATACAAAATTACTTTTTCCGTTTCATTGTTTGCTTATTACGAGAATATGAAGGTAAATAAAGGAAATAATTATATAATATTGTTATTATATCACTAAATGACGTGATAGTTGACTAAAATACACTATAAGAGCATGGACCTACAAGAATCTTTTATTCAGGTCATTCATTATTCAGGAGACATGTTTCCCTCAAAATTTATAAAGTTAAATATAATATTACCTCAAAGTTTATCGTTGTTTGTATTCACTTTGCCCCGATGAACCAACACATCCCCATTTGCTAAACCTGAGACGTATTTGAGAACGTCTGTAAACACCTTTTATCATCAAAACACGGCTAATAGTATGAGCTGAAATTCTGTAAGTATAGACGTTCCGGCAAACGACCTTGCAACAATGATGCGTTGAATTAGATGAACAGACTAAGAAACGTGTTCAGTGATATCTAAAAAGTAAAAAATAAATTAAATGAAAAAAAACCTTTTTAAAAACAATCTTTTATTTAAATGCGCTAAAAAGAAAAAATAAACTTTTACACTAAAACTTTTACTTATAACGTTATTTCACATTTACCACAATTTTAAATTAAATAATTTACACATAAGTAAATCTAGCGACAGTATTTTATGTCATATAAATTGTGTTAAATGTGAAATAACGTTATAAGTAAAAGTTTTAGTGTAAAAGTTTATTTTTTCTTTTTAGCGCATTTAAATAAAAGCTTGTTTTTAAAAAGGTTTTTTTACATTTAATTTTTTTATTTTTTTTAAAACATGGATATTCTTTTTGTGGTTTATCGAGTCGCTGATTACGAAAACAGCAACAATTTTAAATTCTAACGTGGCAGACACAGATTTAGAGTAGGCTCTAAATCTGTGGTGGCAGACGTGAAATATCATCACTCATATAAGGGTTCTATATATTTTTTCATTTTAGGTATGCCATCTCGATTGTCGTCAATCGGGTACCTACCTAGGCGAGCGCGGGCGGCGCGGCGAGACGAGAGGAGTAGTTATCAGGAATAATTCTGCATCTATAATTAGTACAGTTCAAGGTGCTGCTGGAAGTTTGTTGCCTTACCCCGAATTCGACGCGAGCGAAGCCGCGGGCAAAAGCTAGTATCTAATAAAATGATCCATCATACCATATACCTACATATAGACGCACGCACAGCCGTAACCGCTAATGGTAGAAACGTGAAATATGGACAGTTGTTCTAATCCAAAATGCGGACGCACACTAAAAAGGGATTTAAAAAAAATTAACCCTGAAGGGGTGAAATAGGGATTGAAAGTTTGTAAGTATGGATTTTTTTTAAATTAACAAAAAATTTTTATAAAACGAGATTCATGCTCTTAAGAACATTTAATTGAACACGTGTTTCATGGTTAGGATGCAAAATAGGGGTTGAAAGTTTGTATGTTTTGTAAAAATAGTGATATTCATTCAGTTAATACTAGACAAAAGAATATGTTAGTTTAAACTTTACCAAATACCAGGCTCCAAAAAATCAATAATTCTTTTAGAGGCCTGTGTATACGTTTCTACAATAAAATCCCATGTTGTATACAAGAACTTAGCTTAAACAAATTTAAAGATGCAATCAAAGATGTACTTATTAAAAAAGTAGATTGTACAACAAGGGCATAAAATGACTTGTTCATGCCAGTGTTTTACACTCTGCTTTTCACTTAGATTGCGAGAAAATTAAACAATTACTTCAAAATATAAACGACAATTTAATGAAAATTATATAAAAACTCAAAATAATATGAACAACGTTGAAAAATTAAAGAATTTTAATAATAGCCAATTCCCGCCAGTAAACTTTTTTTAAATTTTTACATGGCGATGGCTTAGGTACCTACATATTTCATTCTGCCAAGTAATAAAAATAATTCGATGCGTTTTAATAATAACCGGTTACTATTTTTATCTGGGGGGTTATTGTCTAAGAAAAAATCTATCGCGATCGCTTACAATTTGACGCTCGCAGTCCATCCATTACTCCTTTATAAAAGGAAGTCGGCACAGAGTCTTATGTTCACGGCGCAATGGCTGTCAAATTATAAGCGATCGTGATAGATTTTTTCTTAGACAATAACCCACCAGGTTTCATGACTTTTGAGGTAGAAAACACAAGATAAATAAATAAAAGCAAATAAATAAATTATCGCAAGTTATTCTGTGAAGTTTTATTGAGCGTTGTTGGCTGTTGGGCCTAAGAATATTTGTCTAAAAGAAAATTTTACTATATGTTCTCTAGAACATAAAAAGCCATTTTATGCAGCCTATAAACGACATAAAGACGAACTTTGCGAGCACGAGAAGTGAAAAGCATATTATAAAGTGTCTGATTACATGACAGACAAAAAAGCTTGGGTTTGAACTCCCATTACTAATATTTAAAAATGTACTACGCTGTGTTTCAAAGAAACTTTCAGCGATAGCAATTTATAAGCTAAGTTCACGCACTTCTCTCAGAGATAGATTTAAAGAGATTGGTATTATACACTCATTTGCAAAGGTTTTGATTTTCATTCATCTTTAAAAAGATACAATACAAAAAAGGTTTCAATCATTTGTACACGTTACTGGCCGGTTTTAAAAATGCCGTGGTATTTAAAAAAGTACGTTCTAAATTCAAATTTTCATTTGATGCTCATTTTTACAGAAAACCCCTTTTTTATCCTACATTTTTGGCGCGAAGTTCCAGAAGTTAACATCGACTTTCATAACTTTTATTCAATTTTCATCGATTAATTTCATATCCTTGACTGTGAAAGCTTTATTTATTGCTGTTTGGCTGTATCAAAAATGGTAGATAAAGTGGTAAAAGCTACCAAAATTATCGCGCTGCTTGAAGAGGGTTGCAGCCAATGCTTCGTGGCTAGGAGGCTAAATGTTAGTCGCTCGACGGTCCAAAGGACCTGGCAGCGATATCAGGAGACTGGTTCCGTCGAGAGAAGGCCTGGTTCTGGAAGAAAACCATGTACCCAACCACGGGATGATCATTTTTTTGTGAGTCGCGCATTGAGAAATCGCAAATCTTCGTATGTGGATCTTAAGAACAACCTCCAAGAAGTAAGAAATGTGCATATTAGTCTATGGACGGTCAGGAGGAGGCTTCTCGCTGCCAATATACGCAGTCACCGCCCGGCCCGCGGCCCCAAATTACTCCGTGAGCACCGAGTTCACAGGCTTAGGTTCGCTAGAAATTGTGAATCATGGACTCAAGAAGATTGGAATAGGGTTTTGTTCTCTGATGAAGCCAGGATATCTCTGTTCGGTGAAGATCGACGTCGGCGAGTGCTAAGAAGACAAGGAGAACGCTTTGCAGAGGCATGTTTCGAAGAAATCACACCTTATGGTGGGGGCTCTGTTATGTTTTGGGCAGGAATAAATTTAATGGATCGTACAGAGTTAGTCTTCATTGAAAACGGATCACTGACTGGGCATTGATACATAGAGCTAAATTCAACATGGCCGCCGCTCAAAAAAAAAGGATTAAAGTTCGTTTTCAAACCCAGCAATATGGGTATCAAATGAAAGGCCTTGATGAGTAGAGCACTATGAATCTAGCAACATTGACATAAATTCAACATAGCCGCCGCTCTAAAAAGAAGAATAATAGTTCGTTTCCACACCTAGCAATATGGGTATCAACAGAAAGGCCTAAAAGAGTAGAGCATTATGAACTAAGGAAAATTGCCCTAAATTAAACATGGCCGCCGCTCAAAAAATGGATAAACGTTCGTTTTCAAACCCGGCAATATGGGTATCAAATAAAAGGCTTTGATAAGTAGAGCACTATGAACCTAGCAACTTTGACATAAATTCAACATGGCCGCCGCTCAAAAAAGAAGGATAAAAGTTCGTTTCCAAACCTAGCAATATGGATATCAAATGAAAAGCCTAAAAGAGTAGAGCATTATGAACTTAGGAAAATTGCTATAAATTCAACATGGCCGCCGCATTTTCAAACCCAGCAATAGGGGTATTAAATGAAAGTAGGCCCTGAAGGGTACCTAGAGCAGCCATGCTCTAAGTGTGTTCCGCGGAACCCTAGGGCTCCACAATACCCCTATAAGGGTTCCGCAATAATTTAGAAAAATCAAAACACCCTCTCTGGTCGTACTTTTATTATGCTTATTAATAAAGAATACACTTTTAAAAACTATTGTTTTATTTTAGGGTTCCGTCAAGTATTTCTTTCCAAAAGGGTTCCGTCACCAAAAAAGTTTGAGAACCGCTTCGGGGCCTATTGGATGTTCGATGTTAGATGTTACCTGTGTTTAGTGTCCTTCGAGACCGTGATAATGCAACGATCGTGAACTAACTAACGATAACTCCAAGTTTGTGTGTTGGATGTTAGTCATCACGGCCAGTTTGCTAACCGAACTATGCCAGCAACACTATATCGCACAGAACACGTTACAAAAACGGAAGTCTCAATACATTTAAAGGCTAACCGCATAAATACGTTTTTCGCATTCGTTTTCTGAATGCGGGCATCCGAATGCATCAAATCTATACAAAATACTCATTGACTGCCGCACACGTTCGTTTTTATTACGAACGGAACACGTTCTGTACGTACGTTTAGGTAGAATGGTAGAAATCCCGAATGAGAAGAAACGAACGTCTGCGCTACGTTCACGAAACTCCGTGTCTGTATTCCGTGATCGGATATCGAATACGGAAAACGTATTTGTACAGTAACCCCCCATTCATGCTATACATTAACTCTACGAAAACCGCCAGTATTACGAGCGACATAAGAACGGTTCAAAGGTCAAACAGAATAGCTTGACAAGGAGCTTACTGTACGACCAGTCAAAATTGGCCAAGTTGTCATATCCAAAAAATATATTTTGTTGGTGTTACCAACACCCATTATAAAATCTAAACTTTATTCGTATACAGTTCTACTTTATTAACAATTGTTTATTTTAATTCGAAACATGAATACGATAAAGATTATTCTTGCAACTGTGTAGTTCTTTCTACTGAAGAAGAATTTATTAATATCAATAATGTCTCTAAAACAAAAATTATACTTAGTGTTTGTAGTAATATGTAATGTATTTAATTTTGTGGACTGTTAGAAAAAGAGCATTACGAACCTACGAAAATTGTCCTAATTTCGAAATGGCCGATGCTCAAGAAAGGCAGAATAAAGTTGAATCATTATGGAATAAAATGGAGGAAAACACTAAACACTGTGTTTAAGTATTTTGATGGCGAAACGTAGTTCGCGGGCACAGCTAGTTTACAATAAAATCAATATGAATGTCCAAATGTAGTTTAGTGTCAAAGATCATTCCCAAGTCCCTGATTGAATCAACACTCTGGAGCATCTCATCACATAAAGTATAAGTAAAATTACTTATGTTTTTCCTCCTTGTAAATTTTATAGATTTACATTTACTAACATTTAAGCTGAGCTTATTGACTTCACAATATCTCGTTAGGTTATCCAGATCATGCTGTAATTTTAAATGGTCATCAGAATGGTCAATGTCCAGATAGATTTTTAAGTCATCAGCATATAGTAAGAAATTACTATGTTCGAAACATTTATTAATATCGTTTATAAATAAAACAAATAATAATGGACCAAGAATCGATCCTTGGGGCACCCCGGAATCGATTGGAACAAAACCAGATTCAAAGCCTTTGATGACCACTTTTTGTGTCCTATTAGTGATATAAGACTTAAACCATCGCCACAAGCTCCCACGTATTCCATTGTATGCCAACTTGTCCAGTAACAATTTATGATCTACCCTATCGAAAGCCTTCCGAAAGTCGGTATATACAGTGTCTACTTGTTTATTACTATCTATACTTGAGTGTGTTGAGTATATTAACAAATTTGTAATAGTTGACCTACGTTGTACAAAACCGTGCTGTTCGGGAATGATAATACTATGTAGGGATGGATATATATTGTTGTGCACTAATCTTTCGAAAAGCTTCGACAGAGCAGGAAGAATAGATTTTGGGCGGTAATTCTCAACATTGGTCTTGTCTCCACCCTTAAAAACTGGAATTACACGGGCTTTTTTCCAAATGGTAGGAAATGTTCCTTCCCTTAAACACAAATTATATAAGTAGCAAATTGGTTTGTATATGCATGAAGCGATTGATTTCAAAAAAATAGGAGGTATGTTATCTAAACCAGGCCCTTTTGTTTTATCCATGCTGCGCAGTTCTCTTAAAACTATGTCCTCATGAAACTGAATATCAGATAGTATAAGATGAGAGTCGTGATTTGAATCAACTATATCAACAAAATCAAAATTATTACTAACACAAGAGGGTTGAAAATTTGATTTAAAAAATATTGAGAACAAATTACATATATCACCTGGACATTCAGCAGTTAAGTCTTTATAAGTAATTTTATTAGGAAAATCATTTTTATTATTATTGATATAAGATCAAAAGTATTTGATATTGCATTGAATGCTATCCTCAACCAAATTCATGTAATTTTTATAACACTTTTTAGACTCAACACGGAATCGATTTCTATAAATACAAAAAGTTTCGTAATCAGAATAGTTATTGTATGTCTTCCATTTAACCCATGCCCTGTTTTTATTTTTAAAAATATGAATTAAGGCGCGGGTAAACGAGATAGGAAATTTTTTAGGGTTGCTTTTCTTAATTATTTGTGGGACATGTTTTTTAATAATATAATAAATTTTATCATAGAAATTTGACACAGCACTTTCAGCATCAAGCCCATAAAAAACCTCCTCCCAATTAATTTTGGAAATGTCATTCTGAACTAATGAGTAATCAACCCTGCTAAAATCATGGAGTATTTGAGGTCGAACAATTGGTGATGAGGTATTATTTGCAAATGGAATCAAAGAAAAGAAGGGAGGGTGATTAGGATCTCGTTGAACTAGAGGAACAGGTACGGCCGATGTTTTTAAATCCTTAATATTAGTTAATAATAAATCTAATATTCGATTATTAATGTTTCTCAAATTATTATATTGGTAACAATTAAAACGACTTAAAAAATTTATTAAATACTTATTGGAAGGACAATAACTGCTATTCAAAATAGGCTTTAAGAATGACCCGGAATCACCCCATTCCATTGTCGGTAAATTATAGTCTCCTATTATAATAAATTTATTGATATCTGGCATTTCCAGAATATAACTGAGTGATTCAAAGTGTGCTAAGTATACCTCATGATTTAATTTAGGCGCAATATATGTAGCACTAACTAAGCAGCAGTAGTTACGATTGCGTATTTCAATAATAATATGCTCAACAAGTGGTGACGGCACGGGAGCGAAACCCGAGACGGTGCGTTGTGTAGCTGCGAGCTCGCGCAACACAGCCACAACCACACCTACCACCGCCATGTTTACGCCCGCTTTTTACACAATTTCTATCACATCTAAATACACGATAACGGCTGTAGATAAACTCATTATCTCTTATATTTTCATGTAGCCAAGTCTCAGTGAGAATTATTATGTCATAGTTATGCGCCAAGATATTCATATAAACAGTATGTAACTTTGTCCTTATACCTCGACAATTTTGATAAAAAATAGACAACGTGTGTTTATCCATTGGGTTTCAAGATACTATAGAGTAGTATTGCGTTTATTACATGAGAAAAGGATTCAGAATATGTATAACTTAACTTGGCAATATCAAAATAATATTGACTATTTTTGAAAATGTATTTGAGTAATATTAAACTATAATAGCTAATTAAACTATATAACTAATTAAATTATAATAGGCTTCAAAATTATTTTACGGGAAAATATAAAATTCCCACGGGAAAACAATAATAACGCGGGCGAAGCCGAAAACGGAAAGCTAGTGGAACATAAAATAGAAAAATATAAACTAGTAATTAATAGGTATTAGGTTATGTTGGTTAGCTTAACGATATAAGCATTCTCTAAAAGTGTTTTTAATTTGCCAAATTCTTAACTATTACACGTCGATTTCACCGATTCAGCCTCTTAGGTGATTTAATGAGGTGAGGTTAATCAGATGAGGTGATTTAATCTTGGGATTTCACACATCCTGTGATATGACATTCCTCATTTTTATACTATCCACTATACTAATAATAATATAATGGATGTATGAAATCAAGACGTCGAATTTTAGTGATCGTTTCCTAATTTAATTATAGCCGAAGTCATAAAATAGAACGTACATAAAACGTTAATATAAGCTTATTTATGAATTGATTTCACAGACGTTTGATCAAAGGCACGTTTTCGTAGTAATCTTGCGACATGTACGAGTACGTGAATATATTGTGAAAAGCGAGCGCACACGTCTTTGGGGTGAGGCGCGTGTGTATGACACTTCACGTTTGTTTCTCGTTTCTTACGTTTATGCCGAACACGAGTGGGCGGCTCTGATGGATTGTCTTGAACAACAAACAGGCCAATTGACTGAGGCGTCATCTTTGACGCCTCAGTCAATTGGCCAACACATTGTTAAATCACTCCGTAATAAAAGTTTAGTTTTACCCGTGTAAACTTTGCTTGTTTAGTTAATAATTATTAGAATTGCATAAATAAACATATAAAATACATAAATCACGTCAAACAGTGCAGTAACAAGTGAAATAACTAATTCAGTGCGAGTGACAATAACAATTTTCTCCCAACATAACCTCGTGTGCCGCGCTCACCGATCCAGGCAAATCGCGCGGTTAAATAAGCGCATCAAGGTGCACTTTTGCTGGTGCAGAACGAGCGTCGCTGTGTTCACGTCACTAGCTACTCTTTGGCAAAGACTAACTACACAGTACGGACACTTTGAAATACACTTCCTGCTTTGCATCACTGAGACAATCGCAATATGAAGACGTGTGCTGGCTGTAAAATTTCAACAAAAGACGTGAGTGCATTGCGCTGCACTAGTTCTTCGTGTGAGAAATACTTCTGTTCTCTATTTGCTAATATAAGCATTATCACATTGACACCCGACCGAAAAAAGTCCTGGAAGTGTCCTGAGTGTTGCGCTGCTCAAAAGAAAGGTGGAGTTAATAGTCACACACCTATAAGAACTGGACTAGAATCTCAAAACGTCACAATGCGTAAAAAATTGGATGCTACTTCGATAGATAACATTGACACGGACAACTTCAAGGCGCTGACCGAACAGCTCTCCGTGCTGACTGGTAAGTTGGACGAAGTAACTAAATCATTAAATCACACCCAGGAGCGCATGGAAGAGCTTATGGTTGCCATGCAAGCCAAAGACGCTCGTATCATGTACTTGGAAAAGCGCGATGAGGAAGTCACCATCCTAAAATCGACAGTAACTGAACTACAGCTCGAGTTAAATTCAATGGCTCAAGCCAAGGTGCAAAACGAAATTGAGAACAGAGCCCTGTTGTACTTAGTGAGTCTCTCATTAATATAAACTTTAAGTGAGGTATCAGGGAAATCGAGATCGGCACTATTGATGTTCCTTCGAACCTTTGAAGCTTTGAGAAACTGTTCACGCTTGGATCTGCGCAGTAGACGCACAACCACTGGGCGAGGCAACCTCACTTTGTCTTCAGACGTGGCAACAGGTGGTCTCCGAGGTCCAACACGAGAGATCCAATCCACGTCATTTCCATCCAGTTCTACACCCAATTTCTGTGCAACTTGTTGAATAATATGTGGCAAGCTCTCCGATGGCGATTCCGGTAGTCAGTCATCGCATTTTTGTGTGCATTCAGAAGAAAATTCGTAATCGATGACTCATCGATGTGTTCTGGTAAATGCGGCCAATATCCACATTCTAAATTCAAATCACTTTTAGTTCCCGTGGGATTTACTTTGAAAATCTATTTTGGTCCCTTATTACGAGGAACCAATTAGTTATTTACGAATTGATGTGTTAAATAGTAGATTGTTAACCAAGGGAGCAAAGAACTATTTTTAATCCGAGAGTGTTTTTTGAATCCGAGCGGAGCGAAGGATTCAAAGGTGCAGCGGATGCCTTTGCCAGGTACTTTGGCTCAGTGTTCCAACAAGAAAAGCCGCGTCTTGCTTGACGTGGCGGCGGCTGCTCGTGCGGCGGCGTACTCCTCGGTGGACTCCAGGTCTGTCTCCATCTCTTCCGTTAGTGAAGCCGATCTTAGAGAGGCTATTCGGCGTCTTAAACCCCGTTCGTCAGCTGGACCAGACGGTATCCCAGTATTTTTGGCTAGGGATTGCGCGTCTGTGTTACGGAGTCCTTTGTTGCATATTTTCAACCTCTCGCTGAGCCAAGCAAGGCGCTGGAAAAACATCAAGAGTGACACCTGTTCCTAAGGGAGGTTCCGAATCAGATGTGACTTCTTTTAGGCCGATTGCAGTCCTCCCAGCATTCGGTAAAGTTTTCGAGATGATCCTTAACCGCCACATCAGCTTGCAGGTATCTGATCGTTTGCACACCAGTCAGCATGGCTTCCGAAAAGCTCACTCTACCACCACAAATCTCGTTGCCCTGTCGGACTACGTTTGTAAGGAGATGGATGCGGGACGCCAAGTAGACGCCGCATATTTCGATTTCAAAAAGGCTTTTGACTTAGTCGATAATGACATTCTACTTGAGAAACTAGCGAAAGCGGGCTTTACGCCAAATCTCTTATGCCTCTTTGCTAGCTATTTGTGTGACAGGCGACAGTTTGTTAGAGTGGGGGGATTTGAGTCGATGGATTACTACGCGCAGTCAGGCGTGAGTCAGGGTACCTTGGGACCAACATTATTTCTGTTGATGATAAATGACCTACCTAACAAAATTCGTACTGCTGAGTGCCTGCTTTTCGCTGACGATCTGAAGCTCTTCCGTGGTGTGAGCGCTTTGGCGGATAGTACAGCGTTGCAGGAGGGCATTGATGCTGCAGCTTAGTGGAGTAATGTGAATAGATTGCCGTTTAATGCAACAAAGTGCAAGGTGATATCTTTTTCACGAAAGCGTTCACCACTTCAGACCGCATATCAATTAAATGACACTTCTATGGAGAGCGTTGTTGAGATACGAGACTTAGGTTTAGTTTTAGATAGTAAGTTTGACCACCATAAGCATGTGACCGCCATTTGTAAGCAGGCTAGTAAAACTTTAGGTTTTATTATAAGAATATGCAAACAGTTCCATATCGGGGTAGCCAGGCAGAGTGCTCTACAATGCCTACGTTCGCAGTAAACTGGAGTTTGGAGCAATCGTCTGGCATCCTTGTGAGACTAAAATATTCCCTGATGGTCAAAAAAAATTCAGCGCAAATTCGCTCGTTGGCTACATAGGGAAGCTTATGGATACTATCCATACCTTTACCCCTTCTTGTTTGTTTCTGGGGTGTTCGGGTTGGACACACTGAGATTAAGAAGACAGTGGCTCTTATTGGTCCATTACTTGGCCATTATTCACCACCGAGTTGACAGTCCGGCGGTGTTGGCGGGCATCGGGCTGTTGGTGCCGACGCGGTTGCCGCGGGATGCGGCGGGGGCGATGGTGGCGCCGCGTCGCCGACCGCGCCTGTTGCAGCGGCCGTCCGCTCGAGCGCGCTATGCCATGGACGCGCCCACTCCGCGCGCTATGTCCCTACTGCACTTGTTCACTCAGCACGAGAATACCGACTTATTCGCGGATCGCTTTGCCCATTTATGCAACGCAGCTAGAATGTTTCTGACATGCAACAGTCCATAATGGTTTCAGTTATTTGTATGAATTGTTCTATTTTTGACATTTTTTATTTACATTTTTTTAAAATTTGGTTTTGACATATTGTTCAGTATTATTTTATTTTACATTTTACTTATTTGACATTATTTTATATGACATTTTACTTATTTGACATTATTTTATTTGACATTTTATTTTAGTTCATATTCTATTTTATTCCTCATTTTGTTTTATTTTGTTTGAAAATTTGCTGCTCTTTTTATGTAAGCTATGGGTCATTGTTTTGTTTTTGACATATTTATATTAACACGTTTTTAATTGTTTTATATTAATTTGATTTTGTCAATTTTGATTGATGTTGTTTTGTTTAACATTTTTGCTTTAATTGACATTCTGTTCTGTTTCGTTCAACATTTTGTTAAATTTTTTTTTATTGTAAAATTTATCGTGTTTTAATGTATAAGTAATTGATTTGCGCTGTGAAACTTATATTGTATTAAATAAATAAATCTCTATCTCGTAGGGGTACAAAAATCTGTAATTGCGAAATATTCAGAAAAGAAATACACAGGTCGCCTTAAAATCATTAGCAGAACACGATAGAATAGTTTTAAAAAAAAATTTTTGTTTAAGTATTTGTTTGTTTGTTTGTCTGTTTATCCGGAAAGATCTCCGAAACTACTGGACAGAATTTGATATGGCTTACACCACAATGCTTAGGAATTGCCGGAAGAACATTTAGGCATAATTTCATTTGTTTAAATTCACTTTTTATTTTTAGAGAAAAAATACCATATACAATTTTGGATGTTATGTAGAAAATCAACATGGCGCACGTGAAATTATTTTGACAAGTCTGATAGTGCAAAGAAAAATTTAATCTTTTCTGTTAATGGCTGAGGCGCGTTCAGCGCCTTCGCGCGAAGTACAACTTTTCGCTCTAACCCCGTTCAATGCCTTTGAGCGTGACAACCGGGTGAAACAACCGCCCGTTCAAGACCTTAGAGTGTCGGCGCGAGTTACAACCGAACAACCATCGAATTTGATGGTTGTAAAACGCTCTGACGTTTATAACTGAAATACTCTTACGTGATTGGATGGTATTGGCGGCCATATTCTATAATGTCATCTACTAGAAAGAGAGAGAAATAAAAAATCATGTGAAAGAGGGAGATAAGAGATTTGGTTGCTGCAATCCGTTCAACGCCTTTGAGCGAGTTAAAAAACAACCGGACAACTACACCCAGAGGCGCTGAACGCGCCTCTGTGCTTATCTGGATTTCGCCAACCAAGAAGTTTAAATTGTCTTTTTCTTATGTAGTACCGTGGTGGTAAGGCAAAAGGATCAAGCCATACAACCAATGTATAAAGCATTTTTTATGACAATATCACGTAGGTTGGTTTATATCTTGACCAACTTTCACAAAATCGGTACAATTTTTGAAATGTTTAAAATATTGAAAAGTGACGATACCCATTTCAATGTATTTTGAAAGGTGAAACAACAAACTCTTTCATTAATTTAAAACTATTAAAGTAATTGATTAATACTGATAATACTTAATAAAAAAATATCTGACTGCAATGATTCTAGGTTACGCATAGTTACTCTTGATCCTAATGTCGAACATGGATATCGAACGAAGGACCTAAAAAGTAGAACACATTGAACCTAGCCAAGTTGATCTAATTCGACATGACTGCCGATAAAAGTTCGTTTCCAAACCCAGCAATATGGATATCAAATGAAAGGCCTTCATGAGTAGAGCACTATGAAACCAGCAACATTTTTTTTTTTTAAACGTCGCCCCACACTAGGATTTTCTCCTGTGTCGTGGGTGCAGTTACAAACATAGAATATCACATGCAAATACGCCCAGACCGGAACAAATTTCTGTAGGCCATACAAAACATTTGTCCCGTACGGGAATCGAACCCGCGACCCGTTGCGCAGTAGGTGATCACTCGACCTCTGCGCTAAACGTGTCGTCATTGACATAAATTCAACATGGCCGCGGCTCAAAAAAACGGATAAAAGTTATTTTCCAAACCCTGCAATATGGGTATCAAATCAAAGGCCTTGATGAATAAAGCACTATGAACTAGCAACATTGACATAAATTCAACATGGCCGCCGTTAAAAAAAAAGGATAAAAGTTCGTTTTCAAACCCAGCAATATGGGTATCAAATGAAAGGCCTTGATGAGTAGAGCACTATGAACCTAGCACCATTGACATAAATTCAACATAGCCGCTGCTCAAAAAAGGTGGATAAAAGTTCGTTTCAAAACCTAGCAATATGAGTATCAAATGAAAGGCCTTAAAGAGCTACTCTCTTTAAGGCCTTTCATTTGATACTCATTCAACACTATGAACCTAGGAAAATCGCACAAAATTCAATATGGCCAATGCTAAAAAAACTGATAAAAGTTCGTTTCCAAACCCAGCAATATGGGTATCAAATGAAAGACTTTGATCAGTAGAGCACTATGAACATAGCAACATTGACGTAAATTCAACATGGCCGCCGCTCAAAAAAGGCGGATAAAAGTTCCTTTTCAAACCCAGCAATATGGGTATTAAATGAAAGGCCCTGAAGAGTACCTAGAACCTACGAAAATTGTCCTAATTTCGAAATGGCCACTGCTCAAGAAAGGCAGAATAAAGTAGAATCATTATGGAAAAAAATGGAGGAAAAAACTAAACACCGTGTTAAGCATTTTGATGGCGAAACGTAGTTTGCGGGCACAGCTAGTAATAAATAAATAAACAGGAATGGCACAGTAATTCACTTGAGCTTAATATCTATGAGAAAATAACTGAGACTTGTGAGTAAGAATACACTTTTATTTATTTACATACATTTAGTTAGGGACAATCAAACAATAGAAAGAAAAACTACGAATACTTACATATACTTAGAGCTTATATTTACATTTGAACAATTACCTATGAAAGTTGATTGTTAATATTTTTACTACTGCCTGTAGATTTAACATGAATGAGTATTCCAAAGAGTTGTAGATTTGGCTAAATCTTGAAATAGGCCAAAAAAGACATGATTCTGAAAAAGATGTTGCTTTTCTTGCATTTTTCCAAAGGATGAAATCGTCATAAAATATGCTTTCATACGAGTATGCTGTTCACAGGATTTTGTAGGTAAAAGACTTTGTATCACATTTTTAGCGTCCGATAAAATACTCGTACTTTCATCGTCATTAATTGAGGGCGACACACATAATTTTATATGCAATCATCAAATTTTATATGCAATCACCAACGAAATATAAAAGAAGAATGAATTTCGCGCCATTTCGCTTTTTCACAAACTTCTTTTTTTAAATTAAGCCCGCGCACTTCTTTCATGTTATGCTGTCAGTAACTATTTCATACAATGTTCGCGATCGATCTCTTTGGTGATTGAAACTTTTACTCACAATAGGTATCCACATTCTAAATTCAAATCAAATTGAGAGATTAAAAAGGTATTTTGGTCCCTGTTTATGGGGAACCAAGTAACTAGGGCTGCATCCGATACCGATACCGATGCCGATATATCGGCGATATTTTGGATTTGCCGATATATCGGCATCGGCGATATTTTTATTGCCGATAACATGACACTTTTTAAATTTCGCGCTTTAAAAAAGTAATGTAAACGCGCATCTTGTTTGATCTGGGGCCTTACCATGATCGCTTATAGCAAGGTTAAAACAATATTGAAACAGAGACACCGCTCTTGCGGCGTATAGCGCCATCCCGCTTTTAGTGCGGTTTTAATATTGTTTTGGGCGATCATGGTTAGGGGACTGGTTCGTTGCAAACGAGGCACGGACTATCTATGCTCGGGGAATCCCCGCGTTTTATTCAGTGTGTTGTCTCTCTCACCCGCTTTGCCCCCGCGTATCCCATTTCGCTAGACACTTTTGTTGGCTTTTAACTGCTTTCGCGCGTAATATTTTTTCAATACTAAATAAAATACAGAATTACATATCGTAGTAACTAATGAGTTTGTGTGTATCGTTTATTTTATAACTCGTTGGTTGAATTAAATAAACAGCAAGATCATGTCAACTTCAAAACACAAAAGTGATATATGGAATCATTTTGAAATTTCCACACATGATAATTCCAAAGCAATATGTTTGTATTGCAAAAAAAAGTCCTGTGGCATCAATTCTAAAAATTACAATACATCAAACTTGTGGATTCACATGAAGAGGCACCATTCAAGCGAATTGGACACCGCTTTAGCGTCAAAATCCAGAAAACAAAGTGTGATGACGACAATGGTCCACAACCTAAGAGACAAGCAACTCTGACAGAAATAATTTCCACCGCAGGTCTTATACAGACAGACTTTTTAACATCAATATGATTTTTTAACAAAAATCTTATTAATGTTAATTTTAATTATTAACAGTTATTGATTTTATTTTAAATAATTATTAGCTATTACCCTTAATTCTTAATTTTAATAATCTTATTCAAAGTCTGTAACTGTTTATATATTTTAATAGAAATTAAAAATATTAAACCGAAATTGTGTTTTTAATATCATCATCATCATCATCACAGCTCATATACGTCCCCACCGAGGGGCTCGAGCCTACCCATGTTAGGGTGATTAGGCCTTAGTCAACCACGCTGGCCCAGTGCGGATTGGTCGACTTCACATACACCATTGAATATATTTTACCGTATACCGTTTTTAATATATTTTACCTTAATTTAATTTTAAATCACTAAGCGTTTGTATCGGTATCGGTATCGGTATCGACGATATTTTTATAAGAGTATCGGTATCGGTATCGTATCGGCAAAAAGGCGTATCGATGCATCCCTACAAATAACTATTTTCGAATAGATGTGATAAAAAATAAATTTTAGAAAGAAAGGTACGTGTTTCTAGTGTTTGTTTTAATGTGCTTCTTAAGTTGAGGAATATTAGCCATCGAAGTAAGCGCCAGCTGAAGCAAGCAACGCAACACCAACCGATTTTACAGAGAAGCAGGTTTATTCAATTACTTTTTCGTATTAGGTGATTTACCACCATCCCACCTACGTCCTACATTATACACATAAACACCTATTTACACAGACGCCGAGGTTTAATAGGAAACACAGGACTGTGACTCGTCGAACATTATTGTTAAAGTGAGATATTGTCCGTTCCGTTCAATTCATCATTCACGGGGCGCGGCGCTGCCATGCCATTGTAGATGAGACAGACAGGTCTCAAGGTCATTTGTCATACCTATATTAAATGTTTGCGAATGATAGCATTTAGGATCTTTATTGAAGGACTGTAATTAAGCGGTGACGTGGAAAGATTTATACCTGTCAGCTTTAATGAAGGCCTGTCGTTTTTAAGCGGGTTCTGTAATGTTTTAAACCCACTTGTATAAGGTCAGTCGGGGCAAGTGCGCTATAATTTTTTCATAGATGATTTCGATCCACAATAAAATATTTAAATGATGACTTATGAGTGAACATTTAGCAAGTTGACAAAATTTGGTATTTTGAAATTGCAACAAATGTCGATTCAATCAAATCTATCAATAATTTTACAATATTTTATCGAAAGTTGGAAAACATATGGGGCAAGTGAGCCTGTATGAAAAAAAGTGCTAAAGAATTACGTTACAAGAAAAACAATTGGTATACTCTATTGATCATTGCCAACTAAACGCATTAATCTTGTTTCTTTTTTAATAATCTAGTCCGATAGGCAACAACAGCTGTCTTAATAAATTTGGGGCAAGTGCGCCATAGATTTGTCATTAGGGGCGCTAAACATTTTAAAGTTATTTTTCTTATTATAATAATTCAAACTGCTCTATATAAATAAAAATGTTTGCGGATAGTTTGGCTGGAATAATAGTATTTTTAATAATAAACAAAATTAGCATTTTTTTGTTACTTTTATTGGTGAAAAAAAAAATACAAAAATAGGTAATAATTTATTTATTTATTTATTATTGCACACACATACAATATAGGAAAACACATTTAAATCAATGAGCAAAAGGTACTGCATATTTCTGTTAAAAATTTCTTCCTGCAGACCCGAGTCAGTGACAGGTGATTTTAATGGGTAAGACTTTGTGTGTATATACTTAAATATACATACCAAAAATTTTTACATAGATATTATATAAATAAATATAACTGAATAAAATACATAGCATATAAATAAGACTGTATTAAAATATAATTATATATATAAATATATACTTGTAATTGTTATACAATAATACATAATATACCTACAGGTACATACACATATACACAAAATACATATGTCTAATATGATGGCTATTATGGTACGTTAGATACATTGTTTCAGATAATGATCCTTAAGAGATGTCTTGAAAGCAGAATTATAAGCAGATATTTTAGTACAATCTCTAATGTTGGCAGGTAACTGATTCCATAGGCGTGCAGCAGAAACAGTAAATGACTCAGAGTAGGTGTATGTACTTCGGTTCGGAATAAGGAGAAGCGTGCGTAATCGAGTTCTACTAAGCCTGTCAGCAGAACGTAAAAAACTAAAACGTTCTCTAAGGTATTGCGGGGCCAAAGGATTATGCAGAACATTGAAAAGTAGACAGAGAACGTGGTAGTTTCTGCGCTGTCTTATCGGGAGCCACTTCAATAGGGATCGAAATTTGGAGACATGGTCGAATTTACGGAGGCCGAAAATGAATCTTATGCACAAATTTTGCAATCGTTCCAATTTATTTAGGAGATCCTCATTTGCATCCAAAAAACATGCGTCGGCGTAATCAATAATAGGTAAAATTAAAGTTTGAGTAAGAGAGTTTTTAGTTTTCAAAGGCAAAAAATATTGGAGTCGCTTAAGGGTATGAAAAGAAAAATGAACTTTCTTAGAAATGAGATCCACGTGTTTACTCCAGGAAAGATGTTTATCAAAAATTACACCGAGGTTTTTAGCGCTATCAACATAAGGAATAATTGACGAGTTGAGACATACATGCGAAACACTGGAAAAATCAATTTGATCCCTTGTAAACCTACTCCCAATAATAATTGCCTGTGACTTAGAAGGGTTGATCAGCAGCCCATGGCTGCTGGCCCATTCGTATATAATGTTAAGGTCACGATTAATACTATCGATTGCACTTACTGTATCAGATACAGAGAAGTGTTTATATAATTGCAAGTCGTCCGCGTATAGGTGAAATTTGGAGGATAAAGAATTTGTGATAGTATTAATAAACACTGAAAACAGAAGAGGAGAAAGAACAGCTCCCTGGGGTACTCCAGCAGAAAGTGGACACCAATCGGAAAAAGAATTATCCAGAGTAATACATTGACTTCTGTCGCGCAAATAAGAGTCGAACCAAGCAATCACTGATGAGGAAACATTAAGGGAGCGGAGGGTGCTGAGAAGAATATCGAAATCAACACAATTAAAAGCACTGCTGAAATCGAGAAGAATGAGGATTGTAAGTAGCTTGTCGTCCATAGCCTGACGAATATCATCAGAGACTTTTACAAGTGCAGACACCGTACTGTGGCCAGGACGGAAACCGGACTGGAACATATTAAGCATAGCATTCTTAGAAAGGTATGAGGAAAGTTGTTTGTGAACGATATGCTCAATGACCTTGGACAAAAACGGGAGTATAGATATAGGACGGTATTGAGATAAGGAACTCGGATTCGGAGTTTTAGGAAGCGGGATAACGTGTGCTCTCTTCCATACAGCGGGGTAAGAACATGTTTGCAGAGAGAAATTAAAAATAAAAGTTATAATTGGCAGGAGTTCATCCAATAATCCTATAATCATGCGAGAACACACGTTATCCTCTCCCTTAGCATAATTTTGATGTTTCATGTCCAGATAGGCCAATTATGGATCTTTCATCGTATGACATGGTATAAATTTGAGAAAAAGAAGTAATGAATTGCTGCATTCGTATTACCGATCTCCAATGATATCATCACTATGGCATAATTTCAATGATGTCATCATTAAATAATGAAAAAATTATCAAAAATCTGACCGGAAATCGTATTTTTCGTTTTGCACTATGATATCATTTGCAATACCATGAGATCGGTAATAGACCCTCAGATCGGACAGCGTCAATTGCCTGACATGAAGTCTCTCTAGCTAGACCAAGAAGGGTTTTGGGTTTTTTTTTTGGTAATTACGAGCCATCTGAAAAAAGGACTCCTCCTAACTACTCATCTGAGTGTGGACCTTACGGCAGTTTTCCAGCTTCTTATTGAGTGGTCAGTGGCCAACCTAGTTTCAGAGTTAAGACCTATCTAACGACACCTCACATAATGACCTAAGCAAGTAAAAAAATCATCATCACATTACGTACCCTAAAAAAAATATGATTTTACTTGACCACTTTGTCGGTGTAATTAATATGTGTATACGTGCCAAATAACAGTTATCTAAAACTTGAATCTCTTAGTTAAGCTGCGGACGGACGGATGGACGGACCTAAATACGAGGTATCTATCACTACCCAATGGCACTCATTCACCGTCTCCATCATGTGACCCTAAGCACTTTAGTTAGTAAGTTTTCAAAAAACATTATCTGCATCATAAAAGTTGGCGACTTCTGACTCGGGGCAAGTGCGCCATACTACCAACAATTTGGGCGCACTTACCCCACTCGAATATTTTGAGGTCAAGATTTTAAACTGTATAAAAAAACATTAATTTCACGAATTAGGAGTAATACAGATTTGAAGAAAAACATCTAACCTTTGTACTCACCTCTTTGGTTTGCCGCAATTCATTAAATAATTAAAGAATTGCATGAATATAAGATGTCGTTAGTTGTAATATCTGTACTTTTCGATATTTTTATGGGTGGCGCGCTTACCCCGTTGGCGCACTTGCCCCGCCTGACCTTATATCTACCTCATTTTGATATGGCGGCGTTCATTATAGCATGTAATTAATGGTTAAACAAACTTACCTTTGTGATGTTTGACCATAATTATACGAGACGTTGCATCCGAAGAGATTTATATATTAACCAGGTAGTCCACTTTCCAATGTACCGGGCACCAAGCACAATTTTAGAGCGAAGACATAAAAATAAAAAGATAGGTAGGTAGTTTTAGTATTATTCACCCGCTTGCGCGATGTTACGCCGTTTGACTCATTCCTTTAGAGCAAAATTTCTCAAAAACATTGGGTATTTATTTGCAACACAGCAAATAATGGGTAGGGAGGGAGTATAAATCTCTTCGGATGCAACGTCTCGTATAATTATGGTCAAACATCACAAAGGTAAGTTTGTTTAACCATTAATTATACTACGACGTTGCATCCTCGAGATTTATGTATTAACCAGGTAGGATGTTTAGAGTATTTTGAGAAATTTTTAATTAGAAGAGAAAAAAAAAGAAAGTTTGTCGTTAATTCGGTATAAGTTGACTTTTTTTATAATTTATAACAAAATCTAAATCAGAAAACTAAAGAGTTTTATTACGCATGATAGACTCTTGATAGAATCTTAATAAGAATTTCCAAGGCACAGAAAATCATCGAAATAATTTATAATAGTAAACTAAGACTTCTAAGATGAGCTAATATGGGTTTAAAAAGCTTAGTGAAAATGTATGAAGCTAAAGCAATTGCAAAGGGAAGACATTAAAATTCATAAGATAATGTTTCGACGATTGATGCGTAGTGACTAAAAAATAGACATCTTATAAATCGATGAACGCCATATAACAGAATTTAGACATCAGCTTAATAGCCGTTCGAATGTCTTCCATTTTAAAAGGCAACTCTGAACCAATAGGGTAGTTGACTCATATCAAAATTTATTAAAATATTGTTTATTTCTAACAGTATTTGGCATAAGGTTCCACAATATACCGATTTTAATAAATAACAATGAATGATTACTGTAAAATTTTAATTTGAAAATGCTAGAAATAATCTTTTTTTATCTCACGCCGTAAACGCTTTGATATCCTGTGGTCAGGGCCGTGACGTCACTCATATAGTAAACAAAGAAATGTCAAATTCAACAACACGTCGATTTGCACTATTCTTTCCTAAAACTGGCAAAAAATCGTCCAAATCTCCGTTATTATATGTGTAAATATCGTAAATTATTTGTATTAATAGCAAAATCAACCATTGATGTTGGATTTGTGAGAGCAGATAGTACAAATCTTCCGAAACCCGACAGATTGATGGTCAGGAGATTCTTTGTGTATCGCTCTAAACAATATAAGTACAGTTTCAATACTGTTATAATGAAGAACAGGTTACAAGTGTACTTGTCAAGATTGTCACGCGACAGAAGAGAGTTGCAAACATGCATTTTTGGTGTGGTTGCATTGCACCATCACAGTGAGGAGCTATTTTGTACAGCAGTTGAATGCTATTGGATAGAATTCTATCTCTCAAAAGTCAAATAAACACTAAAAGTATTTACTTCAAGAGAAATGTTGAAAAGAAAACATCAGGATCATGTGTCAAATACCAGTGTAGTACTGCAAGAATTTGTAAATGAACATAAAAGAGAAAAATTGGCAGTTGTTCATTTGTCAAGCATGAAGAAAATTACTGGGAGGAATATATATACACATTCACAGACACAGATTGTGACATATTTCTTAAAAAATAAAAGACCTCTTCAATGAAGAAAGAATAAAGTGCATAGAAAACTAAACCACGAATCATCAATACAGAAGTGCTCTTTAGTTCGAGCTTCGTTTTAAACAATAACAGCTTCCATGTGCTATAAAGTCAGCCAGTGCATAACACATGATGGTTCTTTTGTTGGGAAGATTTTTGGTGGGAAATCTTGCAGACACCTACGAGTATAATGAAATTTGGATAAAAGTTGAAAGATGAAGATTTGGGTTGAAATTTGCAAAATGTGACCTCATTGCCAATTAATACCCTGTAATAGTCTATTCAACAAACGGTATCCATAAAATTAGATTAATACAAAATTGTCATGCTCTTTTACTGAAGAAAATGTTAATTATCAAAGACGGAAAACTGTGAACAGTATGCTTAACTCAAGTATAGATGCAGATGTTTTGTGCTAAAGCAAAACTTATATACTTTTGTGTTGCTAGTATGTAATTTTGAAAACACTCAAAAGGTGACAATATTAGCTATAATAGGTATTTGTTCTAACAATCTGTATGTCAAAAAACTTATTTATCAAATAGTGCCATTTTGGAAACTATACTACATTTTTCCTATATTATATGAAAGTATTACTTCATAATAAATCACTTTACTATTATTTTGACTTTTATTACCTGCGACCTTAAGGCAATATATACAAATTAATAAATTTGATCTAACTCTATTCAACCTATTTGTACTTTTGGAACCTATTTGTATATTTGAGTAACAATGATAAATATGAGCAACAAACCTATAAAATATTATAAATCTTTTAAGGTGTAACTGAAAAAATAAAACACGTGTATTTCAAATTAAAATATTTTGATCCAACTTAAACCTTTACAAGTCATTATTGTCAAATAAACATAGAACATTTTTTTTAGTGAAGAACATAATGACTAATGTAGTACAAAAATTTATTATGTCATCTTTAGATGTTAGTTATGTATAAAGTAAAGAAAAAATTTTCTTTATATTATTTATTTAATAAGAAGGGTCTTGTAAATTAGGAAGAGCACAGGCTGACAACACAGCAATCACATTTAATATATTTGTATACGGCTTTAAAATGGATAATTTGCATATTCTTGCGTAAGCTGTTCTGAAATTTACCAGCCATGGTGGCCAGCAGGTTTAATCAGTGAAGATATAACATCTTTCAGTTTTACCAAACTGGACCTATTTACTTCTATGGTGCATTGGTATATGAATACTTGAGTTATTTTGTTGACATAATGTTGTTCTAGTTGACGGGTCACATTTTGATGTTGTGGCTGAGCATGTACTACTTTGTATTATGTTGCACAACTTTTACTGCCTTATCAATCTCGTTGTCAAGAGGAGAACAGGTTAGTACACAATAGTTCTCATTAAGTAACCACTGAAAGCAACAAATTTTAATTAGGTACTCAGTAAATTCAAGTAAAAGTTGTTTAGATAAATATATTCATTATGAAACTTTGATATTTTTGTTTGTATTACATACTTTTTAATTAATATTCAATTACATCATTATTCAATTGGACATAAGTACATATTCTTTTCTTTGAAACATCATCTAGTGTAAGTGTATAACTTAGATTAAATCAAAAAGGCGTGAATGGTCAAGTTTTCTCTCAGTTTTCTGGTCAAGTTAAAATTTGTTGGTCGGCTGCAGTCAGTTTTCATTCTAACTTGAATACATTTGAGTTTCAGTAGATAGTTACAGGATTTCTTTAAGCGAGTGTTAACCAAATATTTCGCATGTCTATATCACTGGGTACGTCTAATCCACAGCTTTCCTGGAGTCTTTGAAGAGGTAACTATATTCTTGTTCTATTGTCCCGTTCCATATACAGTTTTACTATATTTTGTGATATTTAATTAATGATTAAACGAACTTACCTGTACGTGAAGTTCAATCATAATTATACGAAGGCTTCGTCCGAAGGGATTAGCAAATAATACTTGTAGTAACGCCTAGTGATACGCCAGTCACGCACTTTATTTGAGGGTATAAATAAAATTTAAAATGAGTCTCACGTCAACAAGGTGGGCGACCTATCCGCTCGCTTCATTTAGTTTAGAGTAGCCGCATCCGGAATATTTCACACAAAAATGGGGACTTGTAGTTGGGAGGGAGGGTTGCTAATCCCTTCGGACGAAGCCTTCGTATAATTATGATTGAACTTCACGTACAGGTAAGTTCGTTTAATCATTAATTATACTCGGCTTCGTCCTCGGGATTAGCAAATAATACTTGTAGACTTTTAGAGATAATAGTGTGAAATATTTTGTTTATTCCTGAATTTTCATTAATTTATGTTAATAAGAATAAACATCAATCATCATTTGAATTACTCGTATTATTAACAATTGTTCTGGCAAAATAATTATTTCCATTAGTATTGACATTACTTATGGTTCTATTATAGAATCGATAGAATGTGCTTGAAGAGCCGCTCCATCCAGCGGTTCGTCTTATTTGATCTAGGCCGACACCTAGGTGATGAGCCGCGGATGTAGCGGCGTGCTGTGCGCGGTAAATATGTTTAGATCAAAAACGCTATCGCGCAGTGTGTTCTTTATTCACTGACTTAAGGTTTGGGAACCGACAGCATTATAAGGCTTTTTAGCACTTATGAAGAGAAGGAAAGATTTCATTACTTTTAATATTAATCTAGGACAATGTTTGTACTTTGTGTGCTGTCAACAGCGCAATGAGAGTGATGAGTTTTTTCGAAAGTTTTTCAAAAGACAATGTTTCATTGGCGTAAAATTGGCTGACATAATTAATAACTATTGAAGTATCCCACATATTTGGGCAAGGGAGGGCGTAACCGAAATATTCCTTTAAAATATCTTCTTACTCTGTCATCTTCTCGTAAATTATTTTCCCCTAAGCAGGGCGAGCGTGGATCTATAGGAGTTAAGCGTGCCATATTGAGCTCCCTCTTCATAATAGTTTGTTGAAATAAATTATTTGTGGAATTGAAGGATTATACAAGTCACAATTATTGTCGTTACAGTAATTGAACCAGCGCCGTAAATAAACATTATATTGTTTAAAAGAACTTTGGAATATAGATGCTAATATCGGCGGTACACTCCACGCCGTCCGCATAAGTTCCCCGCTATACAATGACAGAGAACGGGGTGAAAGCATAAAAATTAAAATCGGCCCAGAAAATGCATCTGGGTCCCTATGCCAGGAGACATAATCAGTGCATTTAGTATTTATTTGACTAGCGAATAAGTCTACTTGAGGTGCCCCATACGATGAGACAATTTCCTGATATGCCCAGTCCGCTAACTCCAATTTTTTTTTTTTTTTTTTTAATACGTCGCCCTACACTAGCATTTTCTCCTGTGTCGTGGGTGCAGTTACAAACATAGAATATCACATGCACATACGCCCAGACCGGAACAAATTTCTGTAGGCCATAAAACATTTGTCCCGTACGGGAATCGAACCCGCGACCCGTTGCGCAGTAGGTGATCACTCGACCTTTGCGCTAAACGTGTCGTCGATTCTATGTCAGGATGTACCCGCCTTGATTCGGCAACTGCCGTTATATTATTTGATAAGCTAATGTAATAAGCCATAACATACAAATTGCGACATTCACACCACTGCCATAGTTGACGAGTGATGTCAGTGAAGTGGGGGAACTGAATACCCCCCATTGTATTGATGTAAGAGATTACTGTAGTGTTGTCGATGCGGAGAAATTTGACAACTAGGTACTTACATTTTTGGCGAACACTTTTAATCTTAGAAAAGCAGCTAGAATTTCTAGGTAGTTAATGTATTGTGTTCTCTCCTGAATGCTCCACAACCCGCTAACCTTCTCTTTGCCACGTACATCCCCGTATTTGAGGCGTCTGAGAAAATTTCCAGATCATGTGTATCATGTTTGATTTTACAAAACGGTATTTGTATTGCGTCATTCCTAGGGATATTTATAAATTTATCATAATTATCATTAATGATGATTTTAAGTTTAATTTTTAGTATAAGGCTAGTGTATTCTACAGCCGGGCAAACTGAGACTAGTAATTCGACTATTTGTGCGAATTGACGTATTTTAACCATTTTTTTTTTTTTTTAATTTCTGATTTTTGATCTGGAAATTTTTAGTCTAGATTAGAACGAAACCTTAAAAATGTACATATATTACTAGGTATCATTAAACTTTTGGCCTCGTTAATTAAAATCAAAGAGAGGTAATTAATTTTTGATTTGTATATTTGGCCAATAATTATCTAAATAATTAGTTGATTTTAGGTCCGCAGAACGGAGTAATCGGACAATTGGTTTTATTGCCTTGATGGTGCAGTACTCAAGCCAAATAGTTCTTGTTCAATTTGAAATCTTAAATCTTTTCTTGAATTAGGGTCAAAAGGCATCTTTTAAATCTATTTTTGTCATGAAACAATTTTTTGTTTTAAATTTTAGCACTGAGCGTAAATTTTCAATTTTTAAATGATCTGCTTTTATAATTTTTTTTTTTTTTTTTTACTCTGCACCCTATTTATTTATCGCCTTTGCAGTCTTAATAATTTCTGACAGGTTTTCGCCTAATGAATGAATAAAAAATGGTTAAGTATTTTGAAGCTGGTCTTTCATATCCTTTTTAAGGGAAGACAATAAAATTCCGTCGTATGACTGAATCCGGTATTGTAAGTCACAGAGAATACGTTCTGTGTCCATCAACATTTTTATTAATTCTGGATCACTGTTATTTTTCGAGGTCAGCGAATTAATAGCTTGGTTCAAGCATGAAATAGCCGTAGAAACTTGTTTTTGCCTAATTTCGATATTTTTATAACGTTTAGCGTTTATATCGGAGATAGCCGCCTTAATTTCGGCATTCAGTACCTACGGGAGCATTAATAAGTTTGCAGTTAGTCGGCGAAAGGTATTTCACATTAATGTGTGTTCCAACTTAACTGCAAAGTCTTTGTGAATGTTGGCTCCAAAAGTATTCGAAATAGTTGGATCCTCGCCCAATATTTCAAGTATTGTGGTGTTTAGCATCGCATTAGCTGACCCAGGCTCGTCGGTATCCGTCACTTGCTCAGGCGCGCCGGCGGTGGTGGCGGTGGTGGCGACCACCACGGGGGTGACCGTCATGACGGCACAGAAGATATAAACGGCGGGCGTAGCCACTTCGGCGGGTTCTGGGTCGAGGTCGACCTGCATCTCCGAACGTGGCTCAGAACCAATAATCCCATCGAGCAGTAGGCCAATTATAAATCTTTCATCATATGACATGGCATAATAAATCATGAAATGCTTCATTTCGTATTACCGATCTCCAATGATATCATTACTATGGCATAATTTCGATGATGTCAATATCATATAACGAACGAATGATCAAAAATCTGACCGAAAATCATAATTTTCGCTTTGCACTATGATATCATATGATATTATTTGAAAACCGTGAGATCGTAATAGGCCTGCAGGTTTGAAAAGTTGTTATTACGTTCTTGCTCTGAAAACCACCGATATCTCCATTAGTCATGAAACAGACCAAAGTACTGTTCGCGAGACTAATTTATAGGGTAGTACAGCTCCAAAGAGAAGTACGCAAACCCGGATATGTAACCATTGCCACTATGAATACACCGATATCTCCATTAGTCATGAAACAGACCAAAGTACTGTTCGCGAGACTAATTTATAGGGTGGTACAGCTCCAAAGAGAAGTACGCAAACCCGGATATGTAACCATTGCCACTATGAATACACCGATATCTCCATTAGTCATGAAACAGACCAAAGTACTGTTCGCGAGACTAATTTATAGGGTGGTACAGCTCCAAAGAGAAGTACGCAAACCCGGAGAGGTTACCATTACCATAAGGTAGTACAGCTCCAAAGAGAAGTTCGCAAACCAGGATAGGTAACCATTAGCACTATGTATATACTGTATTTGTTCTTTAGTATATAATCATAAAAAGTAGGTGCATGTTACGATTGGATAATTATTATTACTGCTAATCAGTTAAGGAACAATCCTAAAATACTGTTCGCAAAATTATTATTGGGTAGTGCAACCCCAAAGAGAGGTACGCAAGCCCAGTTTAGTGAATAATCACTGTAGCAATAACTATTATTTAGTAAACTTTCTTCTTAGAGATATAGTGTCATAAAAATTCATACAAAATAAGCCCACTAGGTAGGTATGAAATAAATCTTATTTAACAGTTTTCGTAAAACTATTTCATTGGATTATAAAACTTCATTTCAGAGGAAACCAGTAAAAAATAAAAACGTGACAAATTTACCATTATAGGTATAATTCGTCATTAACTAATTAAGTTTCTCTAGTACTTATGAGAATATAACAAGATGGCTGACTTATCATACTTCTGCCCGTTATCAAACGAGCATTGTACGGGCAGCAAATAGAAAATGACATTTTCGGCCATAGTCACTAATAAATGCACTTATTCACACAATGACTAACCTTGAGACTCCGCGTACGGCATCTTCGTAACACTTCGAGTTTTTTAAACTTACACAACAGATTTGACAATCCTCCTCACTTTTCCGCTTAGGCATTATAAATAAGCACTACCTCACTTAAAGTAAAAACTTTTAAGACGCGAGAGTGTGATCGTGGCGAGCACTAAAAAGCGAATGAAGCGAGCGGATAGGTCGCCCACCTTGTTGACGTGAGACTCATTTTAAATTTTATTTATACCCTCAAATAAAGTGCGTGACTGGCGTATCACTAGGCGTTACTACAAGTATTATTTGCTAATCCCGAGGACGAAGCCGAGTATAATAGAAAGCATTGTTTTTGTGAGGTTATTTCGCCCCCGTGCTTTGTTTACTATAAGACTGACGTCATTGCCACAGATAATCAACAGACTATCATGGCTGACCGTGTTTTCGGTCCAAAATTGAAAATCTTAATTTAAAATAGATTTTTTGCACTTTTTAGCCATCGAAAAAAATAATATTCATGTGCTATGGTCTAATACAACAATTATGAATATTTTAAGCCCTACTTTAAAAAAGGGTCAACTAGCCTATTCATTAAAAGGTTTGACATTGAGAATAAATCTATTCTAACCATCAGTTTTACGGATTGTAACACCGTTTGTTCTTAAAATTTAATTAAACACAAATTTTGCAAAAAAAACTTTTTCGTTTCACTGTTGTTTTTACATAAAAATCACAACTTTTTTTTTTATTCTTTGTCAATTAGTTTCACAATATCCATTTCAACCCTTTCAACCTCATTTTTGCAGGTGACAATTGCAAGTACCTTTGATCATTGTGCAATTTGTGCATAGACAATATTAAATAAAATAAATTTCGGCATAGTCTACAAATATAGTTTTTTTTTCATATTCAAAATGATTAAATTTGACATTAAATCCGTTTGTTTTGATAATTTTTAGAGACATTTAACAAAACATATTTTAAATTAATAGATCAAATTAAATGAAGACATTTAACACGAGACATATAAATTGATAGTTTATAACAAGAGTTTCGTCGAGTAGAGTTTTTAAAAGCTTTTATATTTTTGTTTATTGTTAATTAATTATGACCTTCTGTCTTTTTCAACCAAACATTTATTACTTTCACTTAGAAGAACTTCAAAAAATTCATATGTTTACTGGTGACGGTGATAAGCGATAAGTCCGTCCTTAACACTTCTTGAATCACAATGAGAATTTCATAGGTTGTGTAACTGGTTGGGGTATTATGGGTGTGATTCCTTTACCAATACCTTGACCTTAGAAAAATCAATCCCTAGTTATAATCGAGGTATATCATATTTTCTGCTTTTCATTTTATTCAAGAAAAAATACGAAATAGTTTCGTTGGAATATATCAAGTGCACGCGACCTTCGAGGTTTTGTTTCCAGTTCGAGATCAAGGCTCAGGACACGCAATACATACTTAGCTATAAATAATAAGGATTCTCCGAATGATTCATCAATTTGTTATAATAATTTAAGTAGATACGCTAATTACCAAGGTACCTTAGGTATTTCTAAATCACTTGAATTTCTTTTTGATTTAGAACAGATAAATTTACTAACTTTTTTGGTAGGTAGGGTTTTTTCAAACACTCACTCTATTTCATAAAAAAAAAACTTGATAGTAAGCGGCATCTTGGTGGATTAATGAACAATATTTATACATTTCATGTTATAAATATTCTAGATTTTCACCATAGAAAGATTCAGATCACTCCTTGGCAAATAACTCACAAAGGCTATTTTCTTTGAATTAATGGTAGTAGTTGTACACAAAATAGGTGCTCTCTCCTCCATATGTTATTTTTATAATCCAACAAATAACAAAATTTTACAATTTATAAAAAATTGTGTTTGTAAAACCCACTGTGAGAGCCCCTGACCATATGATCATAAGCATGTTACTATATACTTATTTATCCCAACACTGTACCATGATCATAGGCATGTTACTATATACTTATTTAACCCAACACTGTACTATGAATCTGCAGGGCAGTTCCCATCAGGCTTGACTGTCTGGTTTTTCAGTGGAGGAACTAAGAAACAACTAGTATAACAAGGAAGAATTCTGTGGAATTACATATCTAAAACATATAAAATCTAAGAAATTGGAGTACAGTATCATTGACCCGTGATCGCAAGAATTTAAAGTCGAAGGTACGATCCATCGTTACGAGGAAGGCTTATCTTAAAAAAAAGAAACAAAACATTTTCATTTGGTGTATTCCATTGCCCAGTTGTGTACCCAATTTTTAGCTTTATTAGTTTGATACCGAGATTGATAAAAAAATCCGAACCATTCTGCCCTTTGTGTAGATTTCTGTATTTATTATAATATAGGTAGGTATCTGATTCTCTTTAATTTAACTTACAACTCTAAGGATATGATTGTATCTGACTATTATTATGATGGCTGGCTTGATTGTATTGTTCTCTTATGCTTATGCATAAGAGAACTGTATAAAGCTTATTATTTCAATAAGTCAAGGATTAAATTTGTTTTCTTTTCCCAAATTTAAATTTACAACCAAATTTTGACAAATAGCAAGAAAAGAGCATTACAGGTAGGAAATATTATGTTAGATATAAATTGATCTAATTCGTCATTGCATCATCTTACTGCTCTCATTTGGTATAACTTCTTAATTTCATAACATAATGTCACAATATTTGACTGTGAAAAACGTGAACTTATAGGTAAACATCTTTGAGATTCGGTTTCTTAAAAAGAAATTTGTAATCCGTTTTACCCGTTACAACTCATAAGAGAACTGGATCGATTAAATTTTTTTCGGGTGTGAATAAAATATTTTCATTTGCCAGAATAATTATTAAATTTTTCTTTGGTCGAGACTTCGTTGTCTGATATCGATCTACTACAGGTGCTTTCCTCGTAGACTAATGGTACGAGTGACTCCTTGCCCAACCACGTCTCTGCGTGCGTGGCATTTGACGCGGTGGGGCTTTGTAGTTTCCCTGCTGGCTGACTGAAGGGCTATTAGAAGAAGAAGTACTCGCAGCTGGAACTTTCTTGATTTGGAGTCCCGATATAGCTTATATAATCTCTCAGAGATAGCTTATATAATGTGAATTAACACATCTATTCTTGTAATGGAAGTTGAGCTCAAACTTTTGCTTTGAGGTCAGCTTCCAATTGACGACTCTGTAACAAACCAAAATTGTAAATGGCGATTTAAAAGAGGAGATAAAAAATTTAGACCTTTCGAGTTTCTTGCCTGTTCTTCTCGAGAAGGCTCTCCCAATTTCCGAACAGGTGTAGAATCAACTTTTTTTTTTTTTTTCATTCCTACTTGTATTTGCAGACATCTTGAGTATATTTAGGATGTATGCACATACAAGGTTAATATAATTTCTTTAAATTAGATTGTTTTGCTTTGTTTTGACGTCAATAAGTGCCTGTAAAGGCCTATGTTGAATAAAGATTTTTGAATTTGAATTTGAATTTGATATTTCTGCCGACTTCGATGCTTTAATTTTATTAGTGAGATTCTCGCCAAAGAGAAATGCATCACTTCGTACACGTGCAATACCTTTTTAAACTTTTAATCTAATGAATACATTATTAATTTCCTTCGATTATGCGTGTTTTCATAATGAAGGTCCAATATAAGCTGATTTCTTTGAGTAACACAGCAATGATTTCGGGATTCGATTTGGGTGTTTTAACCAATTGAAAGTTTTCAGGTATGAAGATCTTGCCCTTTAACACTTTCTTTTAATCCTTATTTTAACCTCCGCACAATATATGACCCCAACGTTTAGAGATTTCATCATGGATTTTTGTTCCGAAAAGCTCGTGTTTGCCTTTTGAGGTCCCTATGACCTCTAAAATATTCTCAAGTAAATTGGTTGCTGGAGGGTTAACATCATTTACAAGTACCTGAGAGCTAGTGAATGGTATGGGACACTCGGCTGGTGCTTCTGATGCCATCACCTGTACATTACTAGGTTGTCCCTCATTACAAGTTTCAGTCACATGAACCACTGACTGAACATATGCGATGTATGTGAACACACTGAAGCCAATTCATCCTCTCCATAGTTTTATTTTTTTATTTTATTTAACAAAATGTACCATTATAAACATAAACACCAAACTACGAAGTAGTTTGTCGGCGAATAACATTAGTAATATTCTGCGAGGCGAGTCATATTCTGCGAGGCTATCCTCCACGGCCTGTGTACTAATATATATGACCAAAAAACAAGACTACAATCGCATCGTAGTACTGTGCGCGACTATGACCGCATCATAGTACAAAGGCACACTGTTCTATAAAAAATAAACAAATAATAACATTCCGTTGAAAAAAAATAAGCTAGGTCATGATCATACCATGACAGGAAGTGCTGTGATCGAGACCGTAATCGCGTCATGGTACTAATAAATATGTCCAAAAAACATGACTAAAATCGCATTGTAGTACTGTGTGTGACTATAATCGCATCATAGTTCCAAGGCACACTGTTCTATAAAATATAAAAAAATGATAACATTCTGTTGAAAAAATAAGCTAGGTCATTATCGCATCATGACACGAAGTGCTGTGATCGAGACCGTGATCGCGTCACGGTACCAATAAATCTGACCAAAAAACATGACTACAATCGCATCGTAGTACTGTGCGTGACTATAATCGCATCATAGTTCCAAGGCACACTTTTCTATAAATATAAAGAAATAATAACACTTAAACACGTGTACAAGGCGTGTTTCAAAGTGCCGATTCACGGTTCTTTAGTAATTATGAATTATTTCTTGAATATACATTTATTTGGTACAAAAAATACAACACACAATGTAACAAAAAAATATAAATATATATTCAGATAGATTTTAGGCCAAATAGGCCGCGTATGCAGAGGCACAGAGTGCTTTGACGCTGGTATTCTGCGGATACCATTTTATTTAAGAGGATTGTGAAGCTGTAAATTTTCATACAAAAAGCGATAACGCTTTTCTCCCTCTAAACATAGTCCAATTTTCATAATTTTTGGAAATCTTGTAGATATAATGAAAAACTAGGTTTGTACGTTTTGATTTTGAAGAAATATTGCTCAGAATATAAGTTATTAGCATCTAAATATCTATATTTTCGACTTAAAAACTACCTTGAGCATGTTTGTCTTTTTTTGACTAAATTATACTGAATTACAAAAAAAGCAAAACGTACAAACATAGATTAAGGTATACTGAATCTAATGACACCAAAAGCATCTAATTTCATAAAGGTTTAGGGGGGTAAAACAGTTATCGCCCGAAACAATATTTCAAACAGGAATTGCAGGCAATTTCGACCATTTCTTGCAACTCTCTCTATCGCACGATACGGGTCGGGAGCAGGGGTACAATGTAGTGATAGTGATGTGACATAATGTTATCGTAGTTATTGTCGCCTAGGGAGGAGAAAGTAATATCGATATATCGATCAATAGTGAAAGTTATTACTCAAGTCGGAACTATTAATCTTCACAAATACCTTATACATGAAAAAGTAAATATCTTTTTGAATACGTTTATTGATTTTAGTGTTTTATTTTAAAGATTTTATTTCAATACAAATTTCCTTATTTAAGGGTTAGCAGCCTGTAGCCTGTTAACTTTACTGTAAATTCCCAAAACCAAAAAAGGAAAAAATGTAAGTATGTAAGTAGTTGTTTGTTATAATAAATATGTGCCATAAAGAAACCAACTCAAAATAAATTCGTATTTTGTTTCTTGTGATAGGTATTTGTTATGCAATGTATGAAGTTGAAGCAGCTAAAAACGTGTAATAGACTATGCAAGTAGCGTTATTTTTAATATTATTTTATTTGAATTTTATTTCTCTAAAGCTGGACTCTAAGGTTTTACTCGCGTTACGGAATCTACGATTGTATAAAAAATACAAACGACAAAGTATCTAAATAATATACGAGTATGTAGGGTAGGCAGGGTAGGCATATATGGGAAGAAGGCACCCTTCGTACGGTTTTGAAGTTTTTTTTTCATTTTAACTATAAAATTTAAAGCAGCTGATTACATTTACTAATAAGTATTTTTTAACCGACTTCAAAAAAGGAGTTTCTCAATTCGATGCGTATGTTTTTTTTTGTGTATGTTACGCGATTACGCCGCCAATTGCAGACCGATTTTCAAAATTCTTTTTGTATTCTCAAGATTATACTCCAATGGTGGTCCTACGGTTACCAAAGTTAGGATCTGATCCCATCAAAATGGAGGGAAATCCTTAAATTTTTAGGTGCGTCCGTGTTTTTTTTTATAAAAACGTCGCCCCACACTAGGATTTTCTCCTGTGTCGTGGGTGCAGTTACAAACATAGAATATCACATGCACATACGCCCAGACCAGAACAAATTTCTGTAGGCCATACAAAACATCTGTCCCGTGCGGGATTCGAACCCGCGACCTGTTGCGCAGTAGGCGATCGCTCGACCTCTGCGCTAACCGTGTCAACCGTTTTGTGCTATGTTACGCGATTACTCCACCAATTGTGGACCGATTTTCAAAATTCATTTTGTATTCGGTAGAGTATACTCCTAGGGTGGTCCCTAGGTCACCAAAGTCAGGTTCTGATGATGGGATCCTATGAAAATCGAGGGATACCCTAATTTAATTAGGGTTTCTTTCACTAAAAAGTTAAACAAAAAAAATATTTTACAAAAAATAAAAACTGACTTTAAAACACTGAAAAATTAAAAATAGTGTAAGAATAGGTACAGCCAACATTACGTTTCTATATTGAAGTCGGTGCCAAACGATGATCTCCTAGAAAGTCTTAAAATTTGGCACCGTCTTCAATAATGATGTGTGATGTTGTCTGTACCTATTCTTATATTATTTCTAACTTTTCAGTGTTTTTGTAGTCCGGACGAACCCGACGAATCGAACCCCGCCGGACGGACCTCCCGATCAACATCCGGTGGCCTCAATCACTAGACCACGGAGGTGGTAAAAATTAGAATTCTAAGTCTATTAGTATAACTACCCAAGATTAGTGTATAAAAATGAGAGGTATTTTTTATTTGATGCATAATTATTACTTTATATTTTTTAAATCCCTGCTCCTATTTAGTTTGTATGTAAAAGTATTAATTTATCTATCTAAAATAATAGATTTTTTGTTATTTATTTTTAAGTTAACAAGAGGTCTGTTCTTGTTTAAACAATTGTGTCATTTTATGTTTAGTGTTTATTTTTTTTCATAAAAGGATCCATTATTGATTCACATCTCAAATGAAAATCATTTTAATTCAGTATAACACTCATCTTACAAAAAGTAATTTTCTTTAGACAGGTAAATGTACGATAGATAGGTACTTTCATAACAAATAACAGCTCAGTCCTATAAAGTAGGACTTGGTAGGGATACCAAGTAAGTGCCTACACTATAAATTTCAAAGGAATACTGAAATACTTTACGAAACTTATCTACTAAAATATTATAAAGAAAGAAGATTTGTATTTTTGTTTGTAATGAATAAACTCAAAAACTAGCTCACTGGGAAGTCTCGGCGTTATTATTGTTAAAATGATTTTTAGAAATAAAGCTATTTTTATTTATTATATTTTTTATTTTTAAATACTACTATGCTGATTTAATAAAAATTTTGACGAATAGAATGCTACATTATCACTGAATAATATAAGGTTATAAAATACATTATTTTTCATACGGGAAAACAAAATTCCCTCACGAAAAACGAAAATAACGAAGGCAAAGTTGCGAGCGGAATGGCAGTCAGGAATACCTAAGCAACGCAAAACATTACAAACGGTAAAATAATGATCTCGACTTAGAATAATAACGCATAGAAGGATAGTCCGGTACTGAGCGCGATGATTAAAGTGAAGCAAAAATGACACCGCTGTGTGAAGTTGTTTACGCGCGACACACGCACACTACGATATGACGGGGCTGCCAGTGCGCGCCACCGAGCAGTTGTTTTCCCAAAATGAGGGAACTCATCTTGTGCTCATGTTGTTAAATGAATGTCGCAATTGTCGTACCTAATCTATGTCTTTATGTTTTTATGTAAAGACAGAAATGAAATGAAAGTTGCCAAATCTCTGTTTATATAAGTACTAAAAAGCGTATATTTTAAAATGAAATAATTGTCATGTAAATAAGTAAATTCCTTATTTCTAATAATGAAAGAGGTACGTACCTACCGCGTATAATAATCTTCATTAATCCGTTAATTGTATTTGTTTTCTTAACAAATGTCACTTTGATAATGCTGTTAGGTATGTCCACATTGTCTTTTTCGACTCATATCATAAAAAGTTTATTGTGTTTAAAGAATACTTACAATTTTTTTTGTTCTCGTAGAAAAGTATGTCGAATAAAATAGTTCAGAACATGACTACGCAACCCCGTCACCTGTTTTCTTTTGTGATGGCGGGGACTTCTCCCCTAGAGCCCTCCTGTTGCTACACAATGTAGGAGCTGGATTAAACTCCGTATAAAAATCCGAATGTAGTATGAAAAAAAGGCAAACTCACACTTGACCATTTTTTGATAAGTCCACTATTCGTGTCTTAATTATCGGAGGAGTATGAGGGGGTCAAAAATTTCGTAATTTTTTAGATCCGATGCACTGTTTCCGAGATATAAGCGTTTTTGTTAATACTTTTCTTGAAATATAATTAAAATTGAAATCCTATCCTACTAATATTATTATATAATATTATAAATGTGAAAGTGTGGACGTTTGGAAGTTTGGATGTTTAGATGTTTGGATGTTTGTTACTCAATCACGCAAAAACGGCTAAATGGATTTGCATGAAATTTGGCTTGCATGTAGCCTTTGACATGGAAAAGAATATAGGCTACCTTTTATCCCGATTCCTTAAGTAGTTTCTGAGGGAAAATTGAAAATTGTTTACGAGTTAAGCCGCGGGTAGACAGCTTGGAAATTTGGTATGCATGTCACCTATGCTATGGAAAAGGACATGTAATTAATGATCTCTCAAATAGTTCCCTTGGGAAGATTAACGAGCGAAGCTTTAGACCCAATTCTTAAGTCCACGCAGACGAAGTCGCGGGCAGAAGCTAGTAATATTATAAATGTGAAAGTGTGGATGTTTGGATATTTGGATGGTTGTTATTCAATCAAGCAAAAACGGCTGAACGGATTTCGATAAAATTTGGCATGCATGTAGCCTTTGACATGGAACAAAACATAGGCTACCTTTTATCCCGATTCCTTAAGTAGTTACCCAGGGAAAATAGAAAATTTTTCAAAATTAAAGTCCACGCAGACGGAGTTGCGGGCAGAAGCTAGGTAGTTCCTTCTAAAAACAGTCGAAAATAAGTCCTGGGCTTCTTACAAAATACGGTGAAATTTTTCAAAGTGCCGCACTCCCTTTGCTACACCCTAACCTTTTTTCTTTTTTAGGATCAATATGGCTTGTATTTAAAAATCCCAATCGATTCTCTAGAAAATTCTCTAAAATCATACGCATCGCGTCTCGCTCTTCGATGCGTTGTTTTTTTAACTTCAAATTAAACCTATATTATAAACAGGATAAGTGTCGCCTAGATAAGTAGATACCTAAATATTTTTCATATTAATCATAACCTGTTTAGTCGGTTAAATTGGGACATTTATGTTTCCAAACTGGCAACACAACGATTGAAATGAAAAGTTTAGTATAATTTGTCTTATATGGATAAAATACTAAACAATTTTTAAATCTTTGCTGTGATAATAATGTTATTACACTTTATAATCTTTTCAGATGTCTTGTGATACCATTCAACTGCACAAGTCATCATTATTAATTATTTTACGAAAGATACATTCGAAGCACATTGACCTTGAACACTGCGGAGCTGTCCGGCGTAGTGAGCAGGGTTGGATTCAGACCCTCACAAAATTATTGTCTATGGAAATGAAAAATATACTACTTGTCAAAAATTATACTACGTTCCGTTTTTTTGGCAAAATGAGTCATTGGCAATGGCAAAAGTAAAGTGGAGAGATTCAATCAGTGGCGTAACCCCCCCCCCCCCTCGGTCGAGTGCCGACTAAACGAAAAAAATAGTAAAACACTATGCAAGGAATCCCCGGCTGGAGCTTGTCGCTGGCTGTTTCGATGGTGCCATACATATACATACAGAACATAACTTACCTACTTATATTGTAGGGTAGATACTTTGATTATTTGTTAAATAATAAAAAGGAGAATGATCGAACCAAGAAAAGTTGTCAATCGAGCTGAGGGTAAAATTATGGTACGTTCGCGTAGTATCCTGGCATTACGATACTACATACTACACATCATGAAATAATGGTACAAATAGTATAATTATACTACGAAATCCAACCCTGGTAGTGAGCCATTTATGGCTTAGTTTTAGTTGCTTCAAATTGTGCGCGCCGATTGGGTTTCTATGCGTTATTATTCTAAGGATCTCGAGTTCTCGCGCCGAGGAGTGGCGCGCTGCTGTCGTTGTGTGCGTGAGAATTTGCGCGTGTTGTATTTGTGGTGTAAACGCCAGACGGGAGGCCGAGCGGTGTGAAACAGATAGCATTTTAGAAAATACCTACTCGCGCCGCGCACGATTACTTCACAATCCTTAACACTGTATACAGAATATTCTCTAATTAAACAGTAACGTTAGGCAATGCGCAAACAGCAAGGCTCTTTTTATTGCTCAATAAATTTCAAAATGAAATGAATTAGTGAGCTAAATATGCTTTAAACGAACGAAATGCAAAGATGAGAACGTGTCGATAAAAAGTACAATAAACACTTATAATTTAAACTTACATACTTCCAGCACCATCAAAAATGCTTGCAGCGGCGGCGGCGGTGACGTAAACATGTCTCTACTCGTAGTTTACGAATCTTTTCCTTAATATATTGCTTAGAATACTTACGTTTTCATTTACCCATATTGATATCTATAACAACTACATAACACACTAAAAATAAAGTTATAAAATAATAAAACTTTGATCTTTAATATTTCGATGCTGTGATGCCCGCACAAAGAAAGCGAATGAGTCAAACGGCGTAACATCGCGAAAGCGGGTGAATAATACTAAAACTACCTATCTATCTTTTTATTTTTATGTCTTCGCTCTAAAATTGTGCTTGGTGCCCGGTACATTGGAAAGTGGACTACCTGGTTAATATATAAATCTCGAGGATGCAACGTCGTAGTATAATGGATATTTTCTTTAAAAAATTACAGTTCTAATTAGCAACTGAAGTTAGTAAATTGGGGGACTGATGACTGATATATGTTGCATAAGATTTTCTGTAAAGTTTATACATAGGTCCTACTTTATAATGATTTTGTGAAGAAGCTCAACGAATATGTGCAATTTAGCTATAAATCTGGACATGGTTATATGTCAAATGTTAAGCCGCATTCTTCGTATTTTAAAACTTAATGATTTTATAATTTAAAATGTGAATTACATAATTTTGTGAAATGTAATTTTAAAGAGCTAAATTATAGAGTAATGTTTGTTTATACCAAGCACCATGAGCGTCCCACCAACCAGTATCGAGTCAGTAGGTATTTGAAAACTAATTTTCGTTTTTAAAAACTTCGAGATATCGCAGATTTTAACTAATCAAACAAGTTTACCTTTCCTTATGTCATTCGATAATAGCCTACTTTAAAACAGCATGGGGAGGCAGTGCTAAAACATTGTTACTAACAGTGGAGAGAGCCGACCGAACGGTACTAAAAGTATCTACATTCCGTTCCTTTCTTTACCCCACACACCTATTGTATAAGAATTGGCTAGATGACTAAAAATTTTTTTTTGCTTTAATAGAAGCTCATTCATATAATAAACAGAAAGAAAAAATCGGTTTTCGAATAACTATAAAAACAACCAAGATATAAGGTATTAAAGATTTTTCTCCATCTCTTTCTAGCAAAACGGCAATTTACAAGGAGTTTAAATGGCCGTACTCAACAATGACGTCACGGTTGATGTCGGATCTCTCTGTCTAATCGCCTTCAAATTAACAACTTAAAATGCTTGTATCTAATGTATTTCTATGCCGATTTTAATTCTAATTTCACAAACTGTATCTTTTTCCAAGGTATTTTAATATTTAATGACGAGACGTTAAAATTAGAATTCAGTCATCATCCCAATTGTAAAGTGTTAACTGTTAGACAACTATTGATAATGAGCGGAGTCCTTAAACAGCACTCTTCACTTACCTATAGTACTGAAGTTATTAACAAAAGGCGAAAAGATATTGTTTGCACTCGAAACATGTTTTCCTGAACAATTTTTTTGTGTTTTTGGTACCATTTCTCTATAATAGATTAAACGCCAAACTTTGTATAAGTATATAGTTATTCCTATAAAAGAACCAAGAGATTACTCCACAAAGCATTTCAAGATATGTCGTATGATGATACAGAGAAATTACTAATAGTTCCTAAATAATTTGTATTGCTTGATTTGTCATCTCTGGGTGCTGTGTGATTGTATTGTATGTGCATTATGTAATTTGCTGTGGCTCATTTATATTATTGTTTTGTTTTGCATTTGATGGTCCATATTTTAAACATGTACTTATTCTATTTGCCTGAAACACAGGTAACCCTAGTTCAGGCTCACGTTATATTGTACCTTTTAGCAATTTTGTCTGAACTTGTTATAAGTTATGTTATAAGTTATTAAAATAAAGAATTTGAATTCGAGTATAGTGGAAGACGACCCTAACTTCCCCTGAGCTTTATAGCTCATCGCTCTTGCTCTCTCAGCATTATTGATACGGGCTATTGAGTTTGAGATAATGATGAAGATGATAAGTCTCAAAGGACACGCGTAAAGAGCGCACAGTGCATTGTTTTTGAACCCGAACATATTTTATTGTACGATTATGTATAAGTATATACATATCAAATAAAATATGGCTGGTAGGTACCCAGAATGTGACATTCTATAGGACTGTCGTCATCATTTATCATCCAATAATATATCCTGAAGAAAAAGAAGGGTGTAAAGAAGGTTAAATTGTGCGTTTGTGTTTTGTGTGTATGTAATGTCTACCAAATAAACGAATTTTCTTTCTTTCTTTCTTAATACAAATAGCAACAGAATACGATATATAAGAGTAGGTAGTTTTGTTATTGGTTTGTGAGGTTCCTATTGGCATCAAACTATGTGAGGCGCGAACAAATTCGTTTCTATTGGAAGGCAGATAATTGCATTTCAGCCGCACCGCTGTGCTCACGGGTGAAATGAGCCAGAAAGTGAACAAGTTAATGAAAACGTTAGATTTTCTGAACTACTTTCAGTCCACAGCTTTGCTGGTGCTTGCGGCAGGGCGACGATTGCATCGTGAAAATCGAGCGCTCATTAATTTTTACTAATTCAACACATATTTTAGTATTTTTTGTGTATTCTGGAAAAGAGTAGTCTCCGCATTTTTTTAAATATTTATTACTAGCTGACCGTATGCAACTTTGTTTGCATTATAAATAACTTTTTCCGTAGGAAAATTACTTTATGTCCTACCCCTTTTTTTTTTTTTTTTTTCGAGGGGAATGCGTGACCGCACCGTACTCGCCATTGGCTAGACGACGAGCGTGTGTGGGGCTCTCCCGGCAGAGTGCCAGGCCTACCCACTAAACCCCTCGGTGTTCTTCCTGCCCTTTTGGACGCGCGTGGTAGGGTCCACACTGCGACTACCACTACCAACATTATGTCCTACCCCTGGTCTCGAACTATCTCTATACCAACTATCATCGAAATCGGTTCAGTAGTTTCGAAGCCTATTCAATACAAACAAACAATCAATCAAATCTTTCCTCTTTATAATATTAGTATAGAAGTATAGATGATTAAATTTGAAAAATATGGAATTTTTCTTTTTTAAAAAGTGTTTCGATTAAACTATATTTGCGTCTTTGTCATCAGTAGGTATGGCCATGATAACAATACGAGTAATTATACAATACAATGAGGCACAAAGGGATCGTAATGTATACCGACGGGGTGGGCAGTTGACTGGACATTAAAAATGGACGCACTAATGGTTTGAACGCTTTCAACATGGAAGTTTTGATCTGAAGAATAAACTCCATAGTGACCCAAAAACTAAAATCAACAATTATGAAATACAGGCGACAGTGGAAGCTGATGATACACAATCTACCACTGAGTTAGCAGTAGCTTTCGACGTTAGCATCAAAAGACTATTGGCCTATTTGCGTGTAATTGACAAGGCAATAAGCTTGATACTCGTAAGTAGGAGCCGCTAGAATTGAACGATCGCAGAACAACATTTTTCAAAGACGTCTTCTGACATTATTGTTACTTCTTTTAACCGTCCGTCTCTGGGGACGGACGCAATTTGGAAGAAAACGTAGCCAAGACCCACCACACGCTCCACATGGCGACTACCACGCGCAGCACCGCGTCGTGCAGTGGTTCTCGCGGGTAGCGCTACGATCGCGTTGGGGTATACTTTGATTGTTACAAAACAGATGAACAGATACAAAAACGAGGCATTGAAAAGTATTATCGCTTGCGATGAAAAATTCTGAAAGAATCTTTTTGGCCACGTAAGCAGTCATTGTGTTGATTAGACCGTGTATCAATAAAAGGGATGGTCACTGTTTGGTGGTCTAAGTGCTTGTGTAATTCATCACAACTTATAAAATGGCACAAGCATTACTGCGGATGTGTACTTTGAGAAACTGGATTCAACGATGGACAAGCTCGTAAATCTCGGCAAGCCTGCTCCCGCTTTCTGCACGACAGCACTTAACCTTGCACGGCACAAATATGGTAGTCACTAATGTACAAGAATTAGGTTTGCGATATCCACCGCACTCACCAGACCTTGCGCCGACAGACTTCTACTTATTTCAAAATTTGGACAACTGTTCGGCAGGAAATAGTCCAATACTCGAGAGACCATTGAACGTTTGTTGCACCTAGTGTACCCGTACCTGATTTCTTCAAAAAGGGCATCGAAAAATTACAGAATGAGCGCATACTTTAATTAACGGAAATAAAAAAGAATTTCGAAAATCGACAAATAAATAACGAAGCTACAAGGAAGGAGGAGGAGCTACACAGAAAAAAACCGAACCAAAAAAATTCAAGCTGGACTCGCGCATCAACGGTTCCGTATGAACCTATATAAGTATTAAGATTATTTTTACGTAGGAACTAAATTATGTGTGCTTGTTCGGAGTGAACAACTTTTACTATGGGGTCCCATTGTAAAAGTTGTTCAGATTATTTTTACTATGGGATCACTCTTGAAATCGCGGAAAAAATCAACTGTTCCATACAAATGTTCAACGTCCACTGAAGCTAAGATCGTATTTCACCAATATCAAGCAGGCGGTTATTGTTAACTAACAACCGTTTTGACACTTATTGTATGGATGAAATGTCAAAACCATGTTTGATAGTTAACTAACGCCTGTTTAAATATTGGTGAAACTGGATCTTAATGTATTGAACAGCTGATATTTTTTCGCGATTTCAAGATTGGTCCCATACTAAAAGTTGTTCAGTTTGCTTGTATTAACAAGCACGCAATATTTGGCTCCTGCCACAGAATATACAATAGTATTTCATCTCCTGCTTAAAAAGTAACACTGTATAAGTTACTAATAAGCATGTACATTTTTACGGTTTTCATTTTTTCCATAACATGGCCTTTTGCTAACCTTGCTTGTTGCCAGAGTTCATGGTTCTAATTCAACGGGAAGTACCGTATAGTAATAGGTTTTGATTCCCTTGTGAAATCACAAAATACTCGGGTTGTTTGCTGAAAATTTCAGTTTGATATTGATATTTTCACACGTTCCCGAGAAAAAGGGTATTGACAGACATACAGACAGACAGACTGCAAAGAAGTGGTCCTATAAGAATTTATATCCCCTCCTACTACCCCTAGTACTCGTATATTAATCGTTAATTTCACGGGTAAAGCTAAAGATCTGGTGTTTAGTTTATGTTTGAATTAATTAGTCCATACTTTGGAGAACAAAACAAATGTTTCATAATATCCTACTTACAAAATTTAATAAATCGAGTAAGTAGGTACATCATAATAATATGATTCATACATTATTAAGCACATCATCCCTTATCCGGCGGCACACTAAACGAGGTTATACGTCTTGGTCTTGTTAATCCTACAATGACATCTCTTCTTATGAAGCTGAATAATGGCGTAGTATCATTTTGGTTTTAGGTATACATTACCTTATTATTAAATTCTATTAAAATGTGACTTTATAGTTTCTTATGAATCTATGACATTTAGGTACTTTTTGAATCTGTTAGTATAAGTACACAAAGATTTGTGAAAAGCTTTTAATTAAATGGCTTGTCTATATCGCAACAATATTTCTTCTGAAGAATATCATTGAGGCTGTGCATTACTAAAGAGAATATGAAACTGAACAATAAGTCGCCTAGGGAAACTTAGAAGTTGTGACAGTAAAAATGAATTTAAAAGGAAGTTCAGACAAATTGTGTGCAACGAAACTAGTGCGTGAAAAATTTTAAAAAGAAACGAAAAGTCGCTGCTCCAGAAACGAAGAAAAAGACATTGTTTTCATAAAATTTGTAGCTATATCTCATTATAAATGAACCTAGAGTTTTTAAGAGTAATAAAAAATTCTTTAAACCTAAAAAGCACATTTTCTTAACACTTTTACAGATAAATAGCTCTTTGACTTACGAATTATTCAGAGAAATTCTAATAATAAAATTCTTAATATTAATATTGTTAGAAATCATAAGTAGGTACTTGTTAAAAATCAGTCAAGTGCGAGTTGGATTCACGCGCCGAGTTTTCCGAACAAACTAATGTAAGTATTTTTCTATGTACATAATTTACCATTCATAACTATGTATACAACATATTTACGGTTTTCAGTTTCAGTTTTCATTTTTTCTTAACATGTGCCGTAAGATCTTGCATCTTGCTAATGTCAACGGAAGCACTATAAAGGTTTTGATTCCCTGGTAAAATATGTGATTTAGTACATACGATATAAACAGTCATATCTTTTAATGGCATTGGCTTACAGGTAGGATTTTTCCACGTCTAAAAGAGACAGCAGATCCACGTAGATCCGAGTATTTGATAATAATTTCAGATTGATCTTCTATGCGTTCCCGAGAAAAAGGGGTGCGACAGACAGATGGACCGACAATGAAGTAATCCTATAAGGGTTTATTTTTTTCCTTTTGAGGTATGGAACCCTAAAAACAACATTTAAACATCACTGAATTAAATGTGTCACAAATATTCTAAGCCAAATCGTTCAAGTCTAATAATTATGTGCACAGATACGAGTCGACTCAACAAAATAATACTGAGCAGATGGTCCACTAGTAAGCTTACCTGCTAGGCTCCACTAGAAAGCGTTTCTGCTGGTAATTGTGACTGGAAAGGCTCCATACCTACGAGAATGTTATATCAGAGACTAGGCTCTACTAGAAAGCAATAAGCATGTCTGATGGCAAGCATACTTACCTACCTACTAGTACGTTGCATCGCAGATAAGGCTCCGCTATTAAGCGTATCTGCTGCCAACTGTGACGGCCACGTGGACTGCCACGTGGACCAAGTGCCTCCGACGATGCCTCGTTAAAGTCATAGTCATTCCATCACGCCAGCACCGGCAGCTGCACGCGGCCTTGGCTTTGCCACCGCTCGTTAGCAACATGCTGTCCGCACGAGCACTTCACTCAAAAACCGCGACTAGTATTACTGCATTAGCTCCCCACACATCAGTCGCACAGCACTACGAGGATAACGTCTGCACGATCGATCGCCCCTCACGAAGACCGCATGACCACTTAATTTCATCGAGAAATAATATGCAAACATTCTCAATAAAAGAAGCTCGGCCTAACCTGATCGTTTACTAACTATTACCTAATCTGTGATTACGCTTCCGATCTGTCTGAACGACATTTGCCTTTGTATAAGTGGGATTCATATTCGGGTATTCGTTGTGATTTGCCAGATCCTGATTTGGTACTCTCATATAAGCACTTTTCGGCCTTATTTTCTCAAGAAACAGTGAGATTAAGCCAATCCCACTTCTGATGTTAAAAATCAGAAACAATAGTTGTTTGAAAACATTTAAATACGAGTACGATACTGAGTTAAATGTGACGATGGACATGTTTTAATTTTTAAAAATTTAGGCAGCTACCTTGAATCGAAAACACTTTTGAAGCTTTTCAATTTCTAACGACATAAGATAGGTATTCTTTTTATTTTGAAATGGTTATTTAACGAAATATTTGAAAGAACCTTCAGATATCCAGATGAAAGCTTCCAGTTAGCGAGACCTTTGCGTTGTTTATCAAGAGCTCAAAATATTACTTTGACATGCTTGTGAGCTTGTGTCAAATCCACAGCTTTTAAGCGTCAATATAACATATTTAATTTATCTCGTTATTAACCATGTAGTGATTGTTTTCTTCCTTGGGCATAACTGCCGTAAGTCCTTCGAACGGAGCCTAATATGCTCTTTTAGACTGATTAAGCTTTAAAAAATATGAAAAAATATAAAATTAATATCCGTTATCTGTAATACCTATGTTATTTCAAAATATGAAATTAAATTAAACAAAAACAATTATTATGAAATCTTGTTTATGAGCAATATTCTAAGCCAAACGGTTTCATTACAAAAGACGTATTGAGGAAGTACCGACATAAGAAAACACGAATCTAACCACAAATGTCAAATCACGTACGAATATTGTCTCTGAGTAAAACACTGCTTTCTAGCGTCGACTAGGTTTATCCATACAATAATATAATAACTACCTATCTGCTACCTTCCTACTGCAGTGTTAAATAAACATCGATAGTGTTACGTTTTAGAGATCGACAGGGCAATCCAGGATCAGGCCATTAGAAAATTGTCAGATATTGACAAGGGTCAGACAGTGCAATTATTCCGTGACGAAATAAAACCGTATAACATGGGTAGGTATTTCACGTTGGTAGGTAAATAAGGGACAGCCAGGTGCTACCTTAATTCGTTGTTTAATTGTAATTTGTTTTGTTTGTAAATTTAGATTTGCTTGTTTCTTGATACCAAACAAAATTTGTCGTCACATCTACTATTTGTTACCATGAGATATTAATTAAAATATGAGTTGAATTCATGACATCTAAAACTAATTTTTTAGCACACTGCATTACATTATAGATACCAAAGGGTGCTGTGACATCCAGGGCCGTCTTTCACCTACTAGGATAATGGGTCCCCTATGACCATTATAGCACTATTTAACCGACTTTAAAATTAAATGTAAAAAAAACTTTTTAAAAACAAGCTTTTATTTAAATGCGCTAAAAAGAAAAAATAAACGTTTACACTAAAACTTTTACTTATAACGTCATTTCACATTTGACACAATTTATATGACATCAAAGCTTGTTGCGAGATTTACTTGTGTGTAGTAACTTAAAAGTACTTAAAAGAGTACTTACTCGTATTTACTTAGTTTGAATATTGTAATGTATAAAATTATTCAAATCAAATTATTTATTTTACTTGTTTATCTACAAAAGTAAATCTCGCGACAAGCTTTTATGTCATATAAATTGTGTCAAATGTGAAATGACGTTATAAGTAAAAGTTTTAGTGTAAAAGTTTATTTTTTCTTTTTAGCGCATTTAAATAAAAGCTTGTTTTCAAAAAGTTTTTTTTACATTTAATTTATTTTTTACTTTTTAGTTATCACTGGACACGTTTCTCAGTCTGTTCATCTCATTCAACGCATCATTGTTGCAAGGTCGTTTGCCGGAACGTCTATACAGAATTTCAGCTCAATCGGTTAAAGATATCTACTTCAAAATTGATTTTTTAGCTTTAGAAGTACGCCATATTGTATTAATAGTGACTTCACTTTATTTTTCAAGTTATTCTTAGCAAGACCTTTTATTTGATACCCATACTGTAGGAGTGCATCAAAAATAATTGGTCCGCCATCTTGGGTATGCCGCCATCTTGGATTTAGAATGACGTCACACAGTTAACCGTGCATTTTCATCCAAAGTGTGTGCGTACACAAAATTTAAGCTCAATCGGTTAAAGATATACTTCAATTTTGTTTTTCAAGCTTTAGAAGTCCGCCATGTTGGATTAATAGTGACGTCATATTATTTTTCGAATTACTCGTAGCAAGACCTTTTATTTAATACCCATATTGTAGGGGTGCATTAAAAATAATTGGTCCGCCATCTTGGGTATGCCGACATCTTGGATTTAGAAAGACGTCACACAGTCAACCATGCATTGTCATCCAAACTGAATGTGTATACAAAATTTCAGCTCAATCGGTTAAAGATATCTGCTTCAAAATTGAATTGCAAGATTTCACCCGAACATGCAAGTTAAATAAAAGCTTGTAAAAAAGGAGGAGGTTATCAATTCGACCCGTATTTTGTTTTTTTTTGTGTGTATGTTACGCGATTACGCCGCCAATTGTGGACTGATTTTCAAAATTCTGCTTGTATTCGATAGAGTATAACTCCTGGGGTGGTCCCAAGGTAACCAAAGTCAGGATCTGACGATGAGATTCCATAAAAATCTAAGGAAACCCTTAAATTTTATAGGTTTTATCAACGTGTTTTGTGTATAATAGGGTATTTCACACTATGTAAGAAGAAGTATAAATATGCATGTTTATGATTGATTTCGTAAAAATTAAGCGAGAAACGCCGATATTTATTCATTAAAATGCAATATAAATTAAATATTAATTCAATTTTAAATATCTTATTTTTTAATCTGTTCTTCAAATGTCAAAAACGCCATTCGACATATTGGGTGCCGACGTGACGTCACTCGGATAGTAAACAAACTTGATAATGTTTTGTCGTGCTCTGTGTTATTTGTCCTAAGTTATTATCACGTTTGTGGGACTTATACTTTATTTTATTAAAATTACATAATGGAGGACGGTAAGTCAATATATATCATAGGTACATAGCATAGCTATAAATACATTACAAAATATGCCATTTGTTTTGTGATATTAACATAAAGTTTTCTTTTAATTATTCTATAGTTAGTTTTTCATTTATAAGAGATACAAGTGATCTTTGCAGAAATACAGTCTTGTCTTTGTTAACAATGATTTTGAATCTCTTCTGGCCAGTTTCAATCAAGTGTTTCTCATTTTGATATCATTTGGCATATAAACCCACAATTTTTGTGGTGTTTTTAAAACTCAAATTCTTGCATTCAGACATAAGACACAATGATATAGATTTTAAATAAGCCATTTTTTAAAAAAATCTTTTAACATGGTCTTCCGCAGAGTCGTTCTCACAGAAAGTAATGTAATACCTATGTTGGTCGTACCTATTGTTTGTTTACTAACGGAGTGACGTCACGAATCGAATAGCATGGCGGCTAGCGTTTCCGCGCGAAAATTCAAAATCCTAAATAAAACATTGTTTTTAAGCCACTTTCCGGTTTTAAAATAAATTTTTTACAGGTTCATTACGACCTCAAGATTGATTTAAAATAGTTTCCAAAAAAGGGTGTAATCCCTATTATGTTACTGTAAAAGCCCGAACTACGGTAAATCCTAACATTTTCCAGTAAAACCTAAGTTTTACCAACTCTTAATGGTAATCCAAAAGCATATCCCAAAGTCTAATGGTAAAAGCCCGAAAAATCATCTATTCTTTTTAAAATCCTATCATTTACCAACTCCCGTTGGTAAATCCTATAGGCTTTACCGACAAAACCAAAGATTTACTGATATACGGGCTTTCACAGTAACAGATACACTATAAAATCAATTGATATTAAAATACGAGTAAGTATCATTTGTAGACATCATCAGGTCCAAAATGGCCAATGTTCTTTACTAGCAAAACCTAAGATTTACCAATATATGGACTTTTACAGTAACATAAATATTGTAGGTATATCTATTCAAAAGAAAATAAGAGCCACAGCTACTTTTATTGATTTTCAATAGAATCTTATTGCTTATTTATATTAGAGAAAATTAAATTAATTTATAAATTTATTTGTCGTCAAAAACGTTCGGGACCTTTAAATCAATAAACAAACACAGAGTATTTTAGGCAATGAAATGAGTACCTAATGTTAGTTTGTATATTTGTGTTTATCATACAATTTTACAGGTGGCTGTTATTTTGTTTTGAGTAGTATATATTATATAGTATGTATAATGCGAAAATAGAGTAGCTATCGATTATCGCTTGGTAATCTAGTAGGGGGCCTCAGTCCAACGCGGGGCCCTGGGCACGTGCCCAGTGTGCCCAATGGCAAAGAGGGGCCTGGTGACATCTTTACTTTTAATTAAGTACTAAAACTAGTAATCCTAGTAAACAATTTTTTTCATACCATGCATACATTTTATTTTTAGCATTGGACCGCTTACTGCTTAATATTACCATGAACCACCTTATTGAGAAAATCCAGAAACCAACACCGTGAAAAATCTTCTTTACGCAGATGATGTGGCTCTAATCTCTGATAGTTAACAAGGCATACAAGAAAACCTAGAGCAATGGAGGAAATCGCTTGATTCAAATGGTTTGCGCATAAGTAGAACGTAGACTGGATACGTGGTTCAATCAATCAATTTCAATCCCGATAAATACAAGCTTCCGAACGTCTAGACATCACGCTAGATGGTAAGGCCCTACCTAGAGTAAAAACCTTTAAATATTTAGGCTCTGTCTTCGTAGAAGACGGATCGATTTAACTGTCGACATTACACACAGGGTTACATGTGGGTGGAATAAACGGCGCGTCTTAACTTGAGTTGTCGATTAGAACTAAAGGCAGGGTCTATAAAACCCCTGTAGGTCCGGCAGTGCTCTATGGAGGTTCAACCTGGGCTACGAAGAAAATACACGAACAAAAACTGCACTCTGCGGAAATGCGTAGGTATGCTGCGCTGGGCAGGTGGAGTTACACTTAAAGATACAGTTCAGACGAACAAATAAGGAGTTTTAAAGCCGCACCAATTTCCAAGAAACTTGTCGAGGCCGGACTGAGATGGTATAGGCACGTGTTACGAAGACGGCGAAGACCTGATGACCATGTTGTAGAAAAGTATCTTTCCATGGCTACACCAAAGAGAAGGGCAGGCCACATACGACTTGGAAAGACGAATGTGACCTGTCAGCTGACGACGCTAAACAGCGAAATAAATGTGGCCTCAAGATAAGACCCGGAATAATGGAACAAGGTGAGGACAAAGAAAAAACGTTTTATCTATGCATACAAATTTTTATTATTAGGTAAAGTATCAAATAGAAGTTGACACACACACACACACACACAACAGCTCATATACGTCCCCACCGAGGGGATCGAGCCTACCCTATGCTAGGGTGATTAGGCTTTAGTCAACCACGCTGGCCCAGTGCGAATTGGTCGACTTCACATACACCATTGAATTTCTTCGCAGATGTATGCAGGTTGCCTCACGATGTTTTCCTTCACCGTAGGAGCGTCAGACAAATGTACATTTGAAATTCGAAACGAAAAACACATTGGTGCATGGCAATCTCGAACCCCGGACCTCCCGATTGGAAGGCAAGTGTCGAGTCCAAAGCGCCACCAATATGATAATAGCAAACTAATTATTATTTTCATCCCTTACTCATAGTTATTTTCGTACTTTTTTATTCAAGTAATAATTTATTATTAAGTAAGTAGGTAAAAGTAATACAATTATGACATTTATTTTATAACTCAATTTTGAACATCTACCATATCTACCTACCTTTTTAAACCGGCCCATATGCCGATATTAGTCCATCTGTTAAAATTAATCTTTTTTTTCCTTCTGGCTTCGCATGGTTTGTGTATTTTAGCCAATGTCGGGTTCGAATTTTGATACTATTTATTTCGGATTTTATTTAGGAATTTAGTTCGGATTTCGGATACCTACCCCTCGTGATGGCAGGTCTGCAGGATTTAGTACACCAGGAACATGACGCCATGCGTCTTTTGAACTGGATGCTCTAATTTCTCGAAGTCTCAATAGACTTCGAGAAATTCAACAAACGTACTCCAATCTCCATCACCTTTTATCCAGCATAATACAACGTTGGAGTCTGTCCAATAGAATACAGGGCAATCCCTTAAACTCAGAGCTTCTATTACTGTGTTAGCCAGTCTCGTAGCAAGTGTGGCAGCGATTAGTTCTAGCCTTGGTATAGTAATATTCTTTGCTGGAGTTACTCTCGCCTTTGCCATGACTATACGAACACAAACATTACCATTTACTTCGGAGCGAAGAAATACACAAGCTGCGTAGGCAGCCTGGCTCGCATCACAAAATACATGGAGTGAGTTTTCAAGTTTTGACAAATTGATATGTCGTAACGTATCAATCGCCTCGGTATTGTAATGTGGCCTAGAAGATTCAAATGCTCAGCCGATTTTTTGAATTCTTCCAGTAAAGGCGGTGAAAGCTCTGCATCGCATGAAATTTTCGTAGCCCACGATTTTTGAAGAATCATCTTAGGAATGATTGTGGTGGAACAACATATCCCAATGGGATGAAATATTCTATGCACTATCGAAAGAAGACATCGTTTTGTAATTATATCTTTGATTCCATCTATGGATTTCACATTGCAGCTAAGTTCATCCTTGTCCAAATTCCAAACAATGCCCAAGACCGCAGTGGTGGACGTTTTATCAGAACGTATAGGAGCGGTTATCCAGTAATGCAAATCGAACATACTTTCACGCATGACTTCTATTGCATCTCTTTTAAACTTCTCCATTGCTTCAACTGAAATTATACTCGTCACACAGTTGTCACATAGACGGATTTCATAAGTTTGATGGCGGTTTGTTTGAGTCTGTCATCAACGTGATTTAGGTGATGTGCAATAGTAGCTGCAAGGTGGAATGGACTGGACTTTACACCAAATACGACTTGCTTGTGTCTATAAATGACAGTCGTTTTATTAGTGTCTTCAATGTCTGTCCACCAAAGGAACTTAAGATAGTTACGGTCCTCAGGTTTGAGTGAAATTTGGAGGAAGGCCTTGGCGATGTTGACGGTAACTCCGATAGCTTCTTTTCTAAAATCAATTAATAAATTAGGAATGAGTTCTTTCAAATTAATACCCTTTTCGAGGCAACTATTTAACAAAATACCATCCATATCCTTGGTCGATGATGATTTTGATTTCAGTTTGATCCTTCTTTGTTTCAGAAACAAAACAAGCAGTTGGAGGATAAGTAGAAGATGTGTTAGTTAGACTCAATTGAGAAAATCCTTGTCGAACCATAGTGATGCGTTCTTCAGACTCAACTTCGTTCTTAATAAAACTCATAAGTCTATTTAATTCTTCATTCGAATCATCATTAGCGTGTTCACGTCTCGCTCGCATGCGATTCCATGATTAACCAAGGATATAGTACTGAAGCAAATTTATCTTTGGTGACGTTAAGTGTTTCCAGGGCTTGTAAGTGTGCCTGTAGACTGTCATAGAGACGCGGAAGGCTACATATTTCACCTTTTAATTGAGACCAAACTAAGCTAAGCAGTCCTCGTACGTATGTCTCTATCAACATAATATCGTTACGGCACGAGGATGGCAGCGTACTTGTCTGATGTCACTCCCAACGTCTCTAGTACTCGAAGCTGCGTCGTAAGTCTGTCGTACAACGTAGTCAGGGATAAATGTTGACTCTTCTTCGCCTGTGACAAAACAAGACTTAATAAATCGCGAACATAAACATCAATCAATACATTGTCTCTTGCGAAACGGTCTTTCAGTTGATCAACCGCTTTTCTGTAGCTGATGGCGGGAAACTCTCCACTAAAATCCGAGCGGATGTGTTTTCCTCCATTGATTGCAACAAATATTGAAACTTGTAGTCGTCAATGTAAGGGTCGTTGTGTATCTTTTGAAACTGTCCCCAAAAGCCGATCCAACTACGAATGTTACCATCAAATCTCACTAGCTCTAGTTTTAGCAGATTAAAATTACGTTTGTGGGTAATGGTATTCTGTTTATTGCTACAGTTACTCACTGACTCAAAATCTGTCAATACGCTAGTGCTACATTACTTCTGCTACATACGAATTTTGGGTCTTGCTGATAGGTAACTTTATCAACTTTCCTTTTTACAGCAATCCATTTTATCCGGTATGTATCACTTTCTTTAGACTCGTCATCAATCTCGATTTCTTCTGCGCCATTTTTTTACTAAATGATCAAACATTTTCTGGTCACGTTTCAATTCTTCCATTTTTAGGGTTCCGTAGCCAAATGGCAAAAAACGGAACCCTTATAGATTCATCATGTCTGTCTGTCTGTCTGTCCGTCAGCCACTATTCTCCGAAACTATAGGAACTACACTGTTGAAACTTAGTAAGTAGATGTATTCTGTGAACCGCATTAAGATTTTCACACAAAAATAGAAAAAAGCAATAAATTTTGGGGGTTCCCCATACATAGAACTGAAACTCAATTTTTTTTTCATCAAACCCATACGTGAGGGTTATCTATGGATAGGTCTTCAAAAATCATATTAAGGTTTCTAATATCATTTTTTTCTAAACTGAATAGTTTGCGCGAGAGACATGTCCAAAGTGGAAAAATGTGTGTCTCCCCCCTGTAACTTCTAAAATAAGAGAACGATAAAACTAAAAAAAAATATATGATGTATATTACCATGTTAACTTCCACCAAAAATTAGTTTTAAAAGAGATCTAGTAAGTAGTTTTTGAATACGTCATAAATCCTACGGAACCCTTCATGGGCGAGTCCGAGTCGCGCTTGGCTGGTTTTTTATAATCACGGTCGCCACTTGAAGAAAACGCTAGTATATCGCTACAAATTTATATTATTTTACAGGAAAAAATCTTATATAAAACGATGACTTTTTTTTTGATCCCCTTTTATGGCAATTTGTTAATTATGCCAGCGTCAAGTGAAAGATAGATACGTAACAAAAATTACGAATTTTTTTTAAAGAATTGTTCACCAATGATGACTAATGATTCTGATGATTGTTAAGGAGCTCTGAAACAAAAAGAGATACACTATAACCTAACTACGAAATACTTACACAACTATGTATACACAATAACCTACAGTTTAATATTATTTTTAATAATAAAATCACCAATAATACTAACTACAAATGGATTCAAAGATGAGAGCAAAATGTCAATATGAGAAGGAAATGGATAGGAATGTTCTAAGAGTGAGTCAATGAAAGAAGAACGATCATAATTTGGGCATGAAAAAAATATATGATTTAAGTCTTCTGCCAAACCACATTTACATAGAGAAGAGTCTAAAATCTTTAATTTTTTAAGATGCACTGCTGTGCAACAATGACCAAAACGAAGTCGGCATATTGTGGCGGAAATATATCTATTTACATATAACTTATAAAACCAAGGCTTGGGTGGAATATCTTTCTGGATTTTGGAATAGCGAAAACCTTTATATTTACTACTTGAAGCCCAAAGCCAGTGACCAGGATTTAAATAATTGCTGTTTTGGAATAAGTAAAAGGTCTTGACTGTAATTCATAAAAGGAACAATATCACCACGTAATACTGCAGTCTTAGCAAAGTGATCAGCTTTTTCATTGCCAAATATGCCGCTATGACCAGGAATCCAAGCCAAGACTACAGTATAACCCAGCGACTTGCATAAAAATAATTTCTGCTTTATATGGAACACCAATAAAGAACCTTTACCAGTAAACGGATTAGACTGTAAGGCATAAAGATTACTCAGGGAGTCAGTAAATATAATGGAATATTTTAGCTTATAAAGTAAAACATAATTCACTGCCTCAAGAATTCCTCTACCCTCTCCAGTGAATACAGAAGTTTCCGGAGGACACTTTACCATTTGATGAGTGTTATAGTCCTTGTGATAAATACCGACACCCACACAACCCAAGGGGTCGCACTTAGATGCGTCAGTGTAAATGGAGTGCCAACCAGACCACTTCTCACTCATAATACGGGCAAAGTTCCTAGGAGCAAACTTGTCATCCTTTTCAATGCCAAAATTTGTTAAAATGGTTGGAATATAAACTACCACAGCAAAGTCATGCATAAAAAGCGGGATCTTGAGGCTATTATGGGTAGGATTTTTAAGGCTACAAATCTTTACAAAACTTTTGACTAAACAAGGGACACTTTCATCAGTCCAAGATAAAAAGTTAAAAAATTTAGATAACTCCCTTAGCTTTTCAAAAATTGGATGTACAGTAAATTGCCACCTCTGTATTAAAAACCTATCTGACAAACATTGTCTTCTAAGACACAAAGGGGGATCTACACATTCCACCTGCAAGGCATTTATGGGCGTGGACCTCATAGCTCCAGAAACAATTCTCAGAGCACGAGATTGAATACAATCAAGCCTCTTCATTGAAATTTTACTACAAGGACTTAACAGAAATGAACCATAATCTATCACACTACGTACTAAAGCATTATACACCAATTTTAAAGAATAAGGGTGAGCACCCCACCAAACCCCAGCTAAACATCTCAAAATATTAAGATTTTATTCCACATTTCTTAATTATATAGTCAATATGCTGAACACCCGATAATTTAGAATCTAAATAAACCCCCAAAAATTTAACACTGCTAACGGTTGGAATCCTAACACCATTCAAACAAATATCAACCCTAGGTAGTAACCTTTTACGGGAAAAGATCACTGTAGAACTTTTCTCTGGAACAATTTGGAGGCTGTTATCCAACATCCAGAGAGAGAGGGAAGATAAAGCCTTAGAAACTGAATTGGTACAAGAATCAATAGACGAACCGGACGAGAACACAACAATGTCATCAGCATACTGAAGACACTGACAGTGAGGTGAAACAATTTGACTCTCAAGCTCAGCAGTATACAAATTAAATAACAAAGGACTTAAAACGGAACCTTGCGGGAGGCCCTTATAAATAGTTCTACATTTAACACTGTTATTGTCCGTTCTAACAACAATAGACCGACCCGAAAAACTATTAAATATATAATGAACAAATTTTGGTGGAATTCCTATATGCAATAATTTAAATTTTAAACGTGATAAGCAAACATTATCATAGGCAGAGCTAATATCCAAAAAGGCTGCCACACAGAACCCCTTTCTTGCGAATGATAAACGAATGTCTGAAACCAAAAGCGACAAATTATCTAAACAACTCTTACCCTTACGAAATCCAAATTGGCCATCTGACAATAAACCCTTATGTTCAGCAAACCACTCAAGCCTATTCTTAATTAAGTGCTTAGCTAATTTAGCTAGTGTTACTGACATGGCAATTGGACGATAACTATTTACAGAAGAAGCATCTTTACCAGGCTTTAATATTGGAACTATAATCTGAGTCTTCCAAGAGTCCGGTGGAATGCCCGACTCAACACAAACATTAACCAATGACAAAAAGTATTCAAGAATATTGGGACTAGCATGAATTATAAAAGAATAAGGAATACCGTCTATACCTTTTTAGAAGAGAGAACAAATTTAAGCTCTTCCAATGTAAAGGGATTACAATAAGAGCTAGACACAGAAGAAGACGGCTGAGAATACTCTGGTAAGTCATCAAAGTTGGGAACAAAAGGAGGAGCAAGCTTGTCCATAAACATATCGATCCACTCACCTGAGTCTGGATAAGAAATAGAAGTAGGGGTAAAAGATCGTCGGAATGTTTTAATTTGCTTCCAAACTAAACAGGATGGAGTCTCAGGCGATATAGTTTCACAATACTTCCTCCAACCACTCATTTTCTTTTCTCACAACAATTTTTTAGCTTCCAGAGCAATATCAGAAAGTACTGAAAAATTTTCATCAGACATATTAGATTTATATGCAAGCTCTGCCAGTTTCCTGCGGTGAATAACTGCAGAACATTCCCTGTCCCACCAAGGAGGTAACGGGAAACCTTTCGAAATTACAGATCTTACTGACAAAGCAGAATCAGCAGAAATTAACAATATTTCAGTTAGTTTCTGACTGCACAAATTAATATTTAAGTTATTGACAATAGGAAGAGATGTAGATAAAGAGGACATCACACTAGAAAAACTAAACCAATCAGTATTACTATTAACACTATATTTAAGCAGGGGTTGCAACTTTCGCTTATGGGAGGCAACCTGCATACATCTGCGAATAAATTCAAAGGTGTATGTGAAGTCGACCAATCCGCATTGGGCCAGCGTGGTTGACTAAGGCCTAATCACTCTAACATAGGGTAGGCTCGAGCCCCTTGGTGGGGACGTATATGAGCTGTGATGATGATGATGATGATGATGATCACTTCCATGTGACGAAGAAAAAACACCCCATGTCATATCAGGGGCCAAAAACGGAGAAACAAAAGAAAGATCAACCGCACTAGAGAACTCATTAGGCTTGGTTCTACGTGTTGCAGAACCTGTATTAAGAAGACAAAAACCACAGACATCCAACATATTCAAAAATCTAAAGATAAATCATCATTCTTTTCACAACCCCATGAAGTATTATGAATATTAAAATCACTCATAACAATCACAGGGCACTCTAATGTAAGGATAAACCTTTTAAGCTGACAAAGAATAAGAGAGGAATATAGATTGAAATATAATAGATACCACACACTTTAACACAAACAATAGAAAAATCTGTATGACTGTAGGGAAAAGGAATCTTTACAATATTTGCAAAATTTACATTATTGCTGACTAACAGGCAGGCCCCGCCATACCCATCAGCCCTGTCATCACGAAAAATATGATAACCTTTAAAAGGAAAAGAAAAAGAAGGTTTTAAAAATGTTTCAGATAAAGCCAAAATTAAAGGATTAAATTTAGAACACAAATAAATTAATTCAGACTTCTTAGACACTAAACCTCTACAATTCCATTGGATTAGTTTGGATGGAACTTGATCCATCACTTAAGTTTTGAACAGAATTACTAACAATATTCGCAACGTTGGACGGTGAGGATGAAAATGAAGAAAGAAGACTAATAAGAGTTTGGATCAATTCAGCTACAGATGGAGACGAATTACACTCAACACTATGAGTTTCATAGACAGGAGCACCCTTAGGCAACTTAGGGATAGAAATGATATTATTATGAGAAACTCTGTCATAGCCAACACCCTTCATAGGAGGTGCCTTAGGGCGGATGGATATAGTTTTCTTGTATGAAGTTTTCTCAGGGAATTTGGTAATACGGGGAATAGGAGAAGGATCCACACTCTTAGTCAGAATGTCACTATATAGCGACCTAACAGGAGCATGTAGCTTGCAGGCTTCTATGTAAGAGATAGCTTTCTCTGCCATTGACATTTTAATCGAGCGTTGTCTGTCATACTCTGGGCACTTCTTATTGGTAGCGAAGTGAGAACCAGAACATGATAAGCAATATGCAGAATCTTCCTCAACACGGCACGAATCACCTGTGTGACCATCGCCGCATTTGTAGCACCGTGGCTTAGAGCGACACAGGGACTTTGTATGTCCAAAACGACAACACTGATAACACTGGATAGTGGGATAATAATACTGTGCAACTGGTAATGAGTTATAGCAAACATAAATTCGTGATGGAAGTACTTGACCATCGAATGAAACCACACATGTCTGAGAAGGCTTCCACACTGTAACACCATCAACCTCTGTTTTGAAGTTAATTCTTCTTACTTTGGTAACAGCACCACAACCTTGAGGTATTGAAATATTTTCCATCACCTCATCCAATGACCATTCAGATGGAATACCCTTCACCACTCCCATCCTAGTGGTACTAAATGAAGGGATAAATGACTTATATCCCTCCACACCACCAGAGGAGATGAAGCTTTTGGCAGTCATAGCTGTAGCAAAAGCAACTGACACTCTATTCCTGCCAATTCTCTGAAGACTACCATCAACAATGTCTTTGACACATAATCTTTTCAGGAGCCGACCAAAAGCTACCGCATTCAATATAGAGGCAGGCATATCGTCCACCACGTTCTGTATATGGACAATAAATGGACCTTTATCTGATGCACAATCATTTTGTCGACCAATGGGTTGACGTTCTGCAAGCACATGACTTTGCTGTGTAAGTGATGTATCTGCAACCGATCCAGAAATGGCATTCATTAAACTATTAACTTCTGTTTGCTCACTATCAATAGTCTGATTTTGTCCTGGCGGGATAGAGGAATCCTGTGAAACAGGTTCCTGCTGTCCCAAAGGGATAGACAAGGAACTATCTTCTCTAATTACTTTTTTTGATCTTTTGCCTTTTGGCATCCGTTCTTTAGGCCTGGGTCTTTTTTCCCCTTTGACAGAAAAACCCAGAGACTTTATATATATATAAACTCTTTATTGCACATAAATCAATAAAAAAAACAAATACACAAGAGAAACATGTACAAAGGTGGGCTTATCTCTAAAAGAGATTTCTTCCAGTCAACCTAACTGGGCGTGTGGAGACATACATTTGCGGACAACTTGACAATGCAATACATATACAATTTTAAAGATATATACACATATACATAAAATAGGATGTATATATACCGAAAAATAATATATAGGTACTAAAAATTAACTATTAAAATTATTCAGATCGAGCTGAGATAGGAGATGCTCCTTCAGTCTAGCCTTAAAAGTGTCCACTGACTGGCTATCGCGAATCCTCTCGGGCAGCTTATTCCAAAGACGCGCCGCAGTAACTGAGAAGGAGTGGAAAAAAAGCGTGTATTGGAAGAAGGCTGCTCGAGAGTTATGGTGACACAATTACGTCTGGGATATGGTCGTTGGGATAGGAAGTGGAAACGTGAGCGAAGGTATTCGGGGTATTTGGGATTATTAAGGATTTTCTTTACCTCACTGTCGGAAACTAGAGTGGTCAAACTATTTTTAGATGATGCTATAAAGGACCAACATTCCTCATTAGCACCTACCTCACATGACGATATATCAGGCGGAATACGTCCGCCTGAAAATTCCGCCATCACACACCGTCTTTTGTTTTTACAAAATCAAATATATCTAGTAAAATCTAAAATAATATACACTTACCGGAATGAATTTACATATAACTACTTATGAACACTACCTATCTACAATTTTTACATGAAAATGGTGCACAATATCTAGAATTTAAATAAAAAAAAATCAATTATGCCAAAAAACAACCGAACACCGCGGCAGTCACTTGACACTCCCCAAACGATGACTTTCGAGTTGTTATTTCAAACTGTCTCCATAGAAATGTCACAAGTCACTATATAAAAATATTTGATGAAAACGAAACTAAAAAGAGTTTTCAACACTTATAGTGGCCATTAATTTTATAGGAAAAAATAGAGCAACTAGTGCTATTATCTAGGAAACAGGGGACTACGTTTGTATGGAAAAACGGTCTGTACGATTCTTTCTTTCATATTACCGAATTTCACGATTCTAGGTCAACGGGAAGTACTCTCTAGGTTTTGATTCCCTTGTGAAATCGCAAAAATTGCGAAAACATACGACATTAACGATCATACTCGTACCTTTTGATCTCGTTGACTTACAAGCTTGATTTTTTTCATAAGCTGAAAGAGACCGTAAGCCGGAGTATCTCTGCGCGTTCCCGAGAAAAAGAGTCTTGACAGACAGACAGACTCAGGGTTCCGCTTTTCCCTTTGAGGTACGGAACTTTTAAAACTAGCCTTAAGTAACCAAGTACCCTTATTGTTACATAGTACACCTGCACCTACAGTTAGTCTGCAATAAAGAATTTCAATTACTAACTTCTACTAACCTTTAAGTGACATTAATAACCGATAGATTACACTGTAACTAACAAATTAAAAAAATGCTATTAATTAAGCGCAAATTATATGCAAAACGATTTTTCATTGGCTATGACAGAGCGGAAAGTTTTAGTCAACAAACCGTTTTTTTACCGTCTGCCGAAGGGTTCGTGAATGACAAGCGCTTTTATTCTTTTTGTGATACAACACAACTAGCTAAACTAGTTTCCCTCAGAGAAAAGGTATTGCTCTTTGCGCCGCCATTAGCACGACCCTTCCGATGGAGCTTGACCTCTGTGTCGAGTGTTCGGTCTACTTTGAACGGGTGCTTAAAAAGCTGCTCATGTGTGAAGATACGCCTAGCGAAGAACCTTCGTAATAGAATTATTTTATCTTCACACCATGATAGAAATTTTGTGGCAAATGATAAGTTATAAGTTTAGTATATCTACTATATACTCGTAATACGCTTGCCAAAGTGAAACAGGATATTTGATTTTCATACGGAGTTTTGAGAGATCGGTTGTATGAATTAACTTTTAATAACATCATCATCATCATCACAGCTCATATACGTCCCCACTGAGGGGCACGAGCCTACCCTAACTAGTTGAGCCCTAATTAGATTAGGCCTTAGTCAAACCACGCGGCCCAATGCGGATTGGTTGCCTTCACATACATCTTTGAATTACTTCGCAGATGTGTGCAGGTTTCCTCGCGATGTTTTCCTTCACCGTAGGAGCGTCAGATAAATGTACAAGAAATTCGTGAAACGAAAAACACATTGGTACATGGCAGGATCGATCGCGGGCCTCCCGATTCTACTCGGAGCACAGTCCAGTGTCGAGGCCACAGCGCCACCGACGCTCTTAATCAATATTTTAACACGATAATAAAGATAACTTATCAGTTTAAAGTTAATGAGATATTTGTTTTGTGGTCTCAGTGTGCTCTTTTGATACGCTAACGAGGACCTAGCACATTGTTACACCTGCTAAATTCACGCTTTGCAGAAAGCATTTGTGTCATCACATTTTCTCCGCTATAACTACCATAAAAACAAAAACACTTCCCACCTTAATCTATAACTTTGCTCATATTCTCGCATTATTGTAAACTAAACAAAAAAATAACTATACATTCAGTCCTGACATTTCAGCACTAAAATACGCTCGGTATCTCAGTTTGATCTGACTAACCTAGACTGAACTGGAATGGGAACGGGAATGATAACCGCATCAACGCGCGAGATATTGAGGGAATTTCCCTTAAGGCTATACGTAAAGGGCAATTTCCTCAATATCTTTGACATCATCTCCAGTGATAGTTAAAAAAAATATTTTACAAAAAATAATAACCGACTTCAACAACACTGAAAAATTTAAAATAATACTTATAAGAAAGAATAGGTTCAGACAACATCGATTACTTCGCCAATTGTGTCCTGGGGTGGTCCCAAGGTCAGGATCAGATGATGGAATCCCATGAAAATTGAGGGAAACCCCAATTTATATAATTAATCGATGGAAGCCAAACGATGATCTCCTAGAAAGTCTTAAAATTTGTCATCGACTTCAATATAGAAGTGTGATGTTTTCTGTACCTATTCTTATATTATTTTTAACTCTGTGTTTTTGAAGTCGGTTTTTATTTTTTGTAAGAAACCCTAATATAATACCTTAAAAATTAAATTAGGGTTTCCCTCGATTTTCATGGGCTTCCATCATCAGATCCTGACCTTGAGACTACCCCAGGAGTATACTCTATCGAATACAAAAAGAATTTTGAAAATCGGTTCACAATTGGCGAAGTAATCGCGTAACATACACACACAATACGTCGGACACACCTAAGAATTTAAGGGTTTTGTTCGAATTTTATGGGATCCCATCATCAGATCCTAACTTTGATGACCATGGGCCCACCCTTGGAGTATACTCTATCGAATACAAAAAGAATTTTGAAAATCGGTCCACAATTGGCGGCGTAATCGCGTAACATACACACAAAAAAAAACATGCATCGAATTGAGAACCTCCTCCCTATTTGAAGTCGGTTAAAAGAAGCCAGTGAATGCTAAAAGCCAATCAAACTCGCTAGCCATTGTCATTGTCAGCCATTGTATAATGTTCTTTCTTAGTGTATGAAAATAATTGTGTATACATTATCACAGCTCATAAACGTCCCCACCGAGTGGCACGAGCCTACCCTAACAGCTAGGGCGATTAGGCTTTAGTCAAACCACGCTGGCCCAGTGCGGATTGGTTGACTTTCCTCGCGATGTTTTCCTTCACCGTAGGAGCGTCAGATAAATGTACAATGAAATTCGTGAAACGAAAAACACATTGGTAGGTACATGGCTGGATCGATCGCGGGCCTCCCGATCCTACTCGGGGCACAGTCCAGTGCCGAGGCCACAGCTCCACCGACGCTCGATTGTGTATACGTCTACTTAATATTATGTATTTATACTAATATATCATATTAGTTTTCCGGTTGATTAAAAAATTCTAAATGTAATGAAAATGCTAAATGATCTTTTATTGTTGTTAATAATGTTAAAAACATACGTATCGAATGGAGAACCTCCTCCTTTAATGAAGTCTGTTAAAAAGCAAGATCTTGCTAAAAATGGTAACCCTGATTGTATAAGGCTGGATACGACGCACAGGGCCAATATGAAGCCGTAGTCTAGTCATACCTATAATACATATGTATGCTTTATTGAAAATTTATATGCTCTTGTGCCGGAGAAAGCAAACATCCTGTTTACGAGGTGCGGCCGTGGCAAAATAAACTAGCGTAGGGCCATGTTCAAACACATGAAAATGTTTTATGCGTGCTCTTGACTTGTGGCGCGAAATGATATAATAAGAAGAATTTTGTTTTATTTTTCCTTGACATGGGTTTATTTTATATTTATATTAGTTATAAGTTGTGTTGTACAATAAAGTATTATATCAATATTTTTGTACAGAGGCTACGTTAATGCCTGAAGCATTTTCCGTCAGTCAGCTTTCGGGTGAAACGGATAAATGAAGATGTTAACAGATAAATGATGGCACTTTCCTGTGCCATTGACGCCATTAAGATCTGTGAATCTAAGCAAAAATTCAACGACTTGTTTTCATTTCTACGTTTCTTTTATTTTATAAAGATTTAAACGTTAGGAGATGGGTCTTCACAAAGGAACTTTTTACATTACCATTTTATATAATATTTTAATAATGGCTTTAACAGGAAAATTCAACTAGACATAATTTTTATGTCCCGTCTTGGCGCTTTGTTACTTTTCTTTTGTTGTTTTTAAAGTCTTTTAAATATTATCTTGAACGAGACGCTGACTTGCCGGCTGATTTATTGTTTGATTTATGGACTCTGTACAAATGCTGAATAAAATATGATGTCGTGGAAAAATATTGCTCATTTGAAAAAATGCAAGCTTTTTGCCATTTAAAAACGTCAACGATGTAAAGGGATTAATGTCGTCGACTAGTCTGCAAAAATTTTGTGTTCTCAAAACTGTTTTATTTAATAGTAAGATTTTGTAAACTGTTAAACTATATCTGAATAGATTTTTGTTGTCAGATGTGTTTATACCATTAATGTTAAATTCATGGTATAAACACACTGACAACAAAAATAACACATCCATACTAATATATGCCAAAGTAACTGTCTCTCTGTCTCGCTTTCACGCTTAAATCGCTGAACTAATTTAATAAAAATTTGTATAGAGGTAAGCCGTGAGAAAAGACATATGCTACTTTTTATCCAGAATTTTAATGAGTTCCCCAGGGAACGCGTGATATATCCGACCTTCCGATATAACCGAATTCCACGCAGACGAAATCGCGGGGTATAGCTAGTAAAGAACAATTTGTACAAAGGTGCTGTTAATTTCTAATGAAATTTGATAGATTTATGTTCAGAATGCCCAAACACATTTATTTAATTATTTTGATGCGTCACATACGTCATGTAGGCTCGTATTTATAATTGCATCTCAAGTATGAGACCGATCTTAAGATACGGTTTTTGACAGATGTTGCTACATTAAACGTCAAAACTGCAGCTTAAGGTCGATCTCAATTTTGAGACGCGTTTACTAACGAGCCGTAATGTCAATGTCATTTTATGTCGTCATGATACCATAACAAATACGTAGGTATAGCAATTTTTCCTAATAAAACGCTCCAATTCTACATATTTCATTACTTTGTGTTCACCTGACAGTTATAGGGTAATCCTTTGTATATTTTATTTTACGCTTTGGTTTGATATGTGTTCGGACGCGGAAGTCACGGAAAATACCATAAAGGCTCGAATTCCCCTTGGTTTCCATTGGACGCACCCAAATAAATATATTTGGCGAAGACAATTTTTTCAGCTGGCAAGGTGATGGCATTAGTTTTTTGGGATACTTTTGGGTGTCATCTTAGTGGACTGTCTTCCATAAACTCTGAGTATTATTGCACCTTTCTCTTCTACGTAGTTTACGTGAAAAATTCAGAAAAACGCCTCGGATGAGAAAGAAAGTATTGTTTTACCAAGACAATGCTCGCGTTCACACGTCTGCCGAATCCATGGCTCAAATTCGTGATTGTGGTTTTGAATTACTGCCTTATCCCGCTTATTCACCAGATTTGGCACCTTCGGACATCCATTTATTTCCAAACTTAAAAAATTACCTTGCTGGGCAAACATTATAACCAAATGAAGAGGTTGAAAATGCTGTAAATAATTGTTTTTTGAAGATCTTGAATAATCTTTTTTTAAGAGTTGCATAAAAGCTTTAGACCGTAAGTGGAAAAAATGCATAGAGCTAGATAGAGATAACGTCGAAGAAAAAAAATTTTTGCTCATTTTTTATTTTGTTTTTCATCATCATTATCATCAAAAATAGTTTTTAATAATATTAAAAATGTTAAATGGTTGAAAGATTTCGATTCCTTAGCCTTAATATGTTTGAAAAAAAAAACAATTAAACACCTTTCAAGGTATGTTACCTTGTTGACGTCATGACTAATAAGTCCGCCGAGGACCTTTGGGTTGCATACCCAAAAGAAATTGCAACTATATTGATTTCTCTTTATTCAACTAACTAAAGTAGACTTGACTTGATGTTAATAATAGCTGAAGGAATTTAAAAAAAATTACATATGTTACTGTATTATATTGTGCAATAAAGTGAGAACTTTTAACAAATAAGTAAAAAATAATTTAACACGAGTAAAGTGGTCCGATGACCTAAAGAAGGCAGCGGGGATGGACTGGATGCGGAAGGCGGAGGACAGAGTGTCGATTTTTTGTCTTGGCTCGGTAAAGATTAAAAAAAAACAATTCTTACAGGAATTATCCATTGTTATGATATGTGACAATAAAGTCTGTAACAGATTTATACACAGAAAAAAATTTAACGCCCGCTATGTTGTTAACAACACACCCACTAAGGTTAATGGTAAACACACCACACACCCATTTTTATGTTCTACATATACTCGTACATGCTATTTATTTCACACATTTTCTTCGTCGTTATGCCTAAAGGCATACGGTACTACCCGTTACGTTCGTATTTATATCTATATACGAATAGAATGACATGACACTTTAAGGCGCGTAACGACAGAACCTTAGCAAAGCCCTTTTACTCGTATAACAATTTTATGATGGCGGGGAACATTGCGTATTCTCGATATGAAAAGTATTTCGTTCCCATTTCTGATCTTGGGTATTCATATGCCTTTTAGATTTTTTGGATCATAAGTGAGTTGAGATCAAGAATTATTTTGAAATTATTTTACCCTATATAGGTATAAGCTGTAACAGAAAGGTGTGTGTGACTTTTATGGAGTTTTTTTTATATTCGTTTGAAATGTATGGCGCAGTTGATTTTTCGCAATATCGGGGGTTGGGTGGATGGTTTCTTAATGAAAGTTGTCAAGTTTTATGGTCTGTACAACACTTTAAATACCAAAATAATTATTTTTCAATACACTTCCTCGTAAAGTGGATCTAATTTCAATGGTTTTAGCTACATAAAGCAGCTCATAAAACACGCGTGTATTACTTATAGCCGAGGCACGCACCACAGAGTCCGACAATGCTGCACCGGCCGCGGCAGTAATGTACTATATTTTTTTAAAGCTAGAGTTAATATAAAAGACATCAACGAACTACATTGATTTTTCAAATGATTATTTTCATACCATTATTTAGTTTTGTTTACAAATTAACAATGAGATGTGTTATTAAATCCAAAAAATCACTTTATTTAGTGCTTTTTCTCACAAGTGTCTTAAAAAACGTCGTACGATATAATGAAATTCCACCTCGTGAGTAATCAACTTATAACCACCATAGCGCAGTTAGGTATATCGTTATGTAGACATCACACCTTCACACACAGACACACCTCATACAATATATATTCAAACTACACACACATACAGACCCACACATACACACACACACACACACACACACACAAACAGGCGCAAAAATTATGTAACATTCTATTGCTTGGTGCGAGGAGTTTTTGGAATCGGTCTAGTGATTTTGAATTCGTAATTACATAATATACAAAAATGCAAATCTCTAATCTTTATTATTTTTATAATTATATAAGTATATTGATATATTGATACAGCACTTTGTATAAATTTTTCCGTACTGTGTGTTATATATCACTGGTTCCCGAAATACAGTTTTAACTAGTTCGGGGATCAGGGGACTCACTAATTTTGTATGCTGTTACTGTGCCAATAAACATTATTATTATTATTATTATTCTGTTACACTCTCGAATCTATCTCATTAAAAAGTTTAAGGCTTACTCGACGAGATATTTTTCGCGATTTCAGAGTGAGTCTTATTGTGAATTTAAATATCAACACAACTTTTAAGAATAAATAAAATTTAAGTACAAACAAAAGTATGTAAATTTTAGATGTAATATTTTTTAAATAAATTAATGATCTGAATTTCGAAACAAATAAAAACCATAAGAAAGACGTCGTAAACGATTTAGTTAAAATCAACATTATTGTTGAGGAAAATTGAAGAATATTTATTTTAGTCTCATATATAACTCCAAAGTTGGTCCCAAATAATCTTATTTATTTTGTTTGCGTTGACTGGTACATTGAAATGTCAGATGATCAGCTTAACTTAATAGCTTGTTTCCTTTATATAGGATACTTAATGGTACTTCTAATAATGCTCGGCTGTAAAATATTACGAGCAAAGCCTTATTGTGGCTTGTAGAAGGAAATTCCGAACTTTTGATTGCTTTGGTTGGAAGCCACAAATTATTTGATTGTTACAACTTTACGGGTCTGCTAATGGCAACGCCGGTGGGGAGCAAAGGATGGGAACAAATTAATTGATAGGGAAGGAGAAAACGTGTTAATAAGTTAGTTCGGGCACAGATAATATAATACTACAGTGTTCGGGTGATTGAAATAGATTTTATTAGATATAGTTCTTGTCTCGTTAGGTCATGTGCCCGTTGACGGCGTGGCATGGTACGGGTTTACGAGTTGTAAAAATTTTCATGAAATCGCAAAATTTCGTACAAAAATTGCTAAATAATACTTAAAATGTAATATTTTTTTATAAGTCGAGGTATTATTTTTACATTAATACTTTCCTTTAATCTTCCCTTTATTGCCTTTTAGGGGGTGAAGTTTCAAGTATTTTTCCACTTTCTGAGTATTTAAAAGTCTAATAATCAACTCTCACTCTTACAACTTCAACAGGCATGATTTTTTTATTTCATAAATAAACAATTTTTTATATTAATACTTCCCTTTAATATTCCCTTTAACCCCTTTTAGGGGGTGAAGTTTCAAGTATTGCAGAGTGCAGAGTTACCCGGTTTGTATCTGCTATGGCTTGGAGCATGTTATGGCATTCCAGTATAAGGACAGAGTTAATGATATTGTTTTGGAGGGCCTGCAGCACAGATGCGCTATCTGAGATAATCTTTATGTTAAGATTACTAATACCTCTAGCTGCAACTGCCTGTGCCGCTCTGGTGATGCCAATGAATTCTGCTTGGAAGATGGTGTTCCGCTTATCTAGGGTTATTCATAATTTGATATTAAGGTCGTTTGAGAAGACACCGGCCCCAGTTCCACAAGTGGTCTTGGAGCCATCTGTGTATATCCTAACTTCTTTAATATCAGAGCAATCTTTTGATTCTGCTGTTAGTTGGATATCGTATCTTTTGCCAAAGACATGGTGGCATGGTATTCTATCGATTGGTGCATCGAGAAGAGGTATTTCTTTCGAACTCCAATCTAGGATTATCGTGTGTGTATTTCCTATGTTACGTTTCCATAGTCCCTGCGATCTTAGTCTCATGGCTGCTGCTTTCGCCTCCTCTTGTATGACTAGATCTAGAGGTCTCAGTTGTAAAAGATATTCTAGGGAGGCTGATGGAGTGGTTCTCATACATTCGCTGGTCGATGTTGTTGCTAAGCGTTGCAGACTCTAGGGCTTAGCTTTTGCTGTGGTTAGTTGGGTTCTGGGCCACCAAACGACTGATCCGTAGGTTATAGAAGGTCTGATAACTGCAAAGTATAACCAAAGTGTAAAATGGTTTAGACCCCATTTCTTTCCAAGGAGTCTCCTGCATTGATTAAACGCTAGGCATGCCTTCTTTGTTACTGTTTCCATGTGACTCGCCCAGTTTAATTTATTATCGAAGATAATGCCCAGATATTTTACTTGTGTTGAGAGGGAGAGTTTGGTGTTAAATAATTTTGGTAGCTGTAGTTCTGGTAACTTCCTTTTGTTGGTGAAAAGTATAAGTTCTGTTTTATTTGGATTTACTGACAATTGATGTTCGTCACACCATTGTTCCACTAATACGAGGGCTGCGCGCATTTCCTTGCATAATATGTTTTCTGCAGTCCCATTGCCAGGTATTGCCAGGTCATCTGCATAACCAATAGTAGTGTAGCCTCTTTCGTTTAGTTTCCTTAGTAGAATTTCCCCCCGGAAAAAAGGAGGCTGTCTATTACTATGTTCCACAGAAGTGGGGATAGGACTCCCCCTTGGGGGATCCTTTGACCACTTTAGCTCTAATGGTGTTATTCCCCACTATCCGAACCGCCCTCTTGCTTACCAGCTTGGTGATCCATTTTGTTACTGCTGGTTCTATATTGTACTTTTGAAGGGCGTGGTTAATGCTGTTGTGCATTGTTTTGTCGAAAGCTCCTTCTATGTCTATGAAGGCGCCTAGGGTGGAGGATTTGTTATGTATGGCCGACTCTATTTTACGGACCACCATATGTAGTGCCGACTCTGTGGACCTGCCTTTTCTATAGGCGTGTTGTTGGGGATGTAAAGGTCTTTCTTGGAGTGCTTCATCCCTAAGGTGTCTGTCTACTAACCTTTCCAGTGTTTTTAGCAGAAATGATGTTAGACTTATTGGTCTGAAGGATTTCGCCGTAGTGTAGTCTTCTTTCCCTGGTTTGGGTAGGAATACTACCTTCGCCTCTCTCCATTGTTTGGGAATATATTTGAAGGCTATGCAGGCCCTAAATATAGGTCCTAGGTGTTTGACGGCTAAGTTAGGTTGCCATTGTAGCAGCGCTGGGAATATTCTGTCCAGTCCTGCGGATTTAAAGGGTTTGAAGCTCTTTATAGCCCACTCTAATTTGTCCGCGGTTACTACTTTGCTGGCAGCCTCCCATTCTTCGCTTGTTGGGGTGCTGTAATGCTCGTCGGACCATTCCAGGTTTGACGCGATTTGACAACCGGGAAAGTGTGTTTCCAGCAGTACCGCACTAGTTTCTTCTTCAGATTTGGTATAAGTGCCGTCATATTTTTTGATGTTGCCAAGGAGATCTGTGTTTCCCTTGGACAAAATTTTCTTTATTCTGGCGGCTTGGTTTGTTGAGTTTATGCTGCTACAGAAGTTTTGCCAGGCTTCCGTTCTTCAGAATCTGATCCTCTTCTTGTAGTGTCTCTGCGCGTCTTTGTATTTGTCCCAGTCATCGGGAGTTCTTGTATTTTTTGCTCTATTGAAGAGTGCCCTAAGTTTTTTCCACAGCCTTTCAAGTTCTGGCCCCCACCAGAGATTCTTGTTAAAGTCTTTCGGTATAGACATCGGGCATGCCAACTCGTAACTTCTGACTATTGCCGAAGTCAGGAGTTGTACTATTTCTTCAATATTATTCGTGCTAGGTGTTTCACCGCTGCCATGCGTTTCGCTTAGTGCTTTTGTTAGTGTGTTAGTGTACCTTGCTATGTTTGTTTTACGGGGGTTGCGATAAGGAGCAGGGTCTGGTAATCTATAGAGCAATTGGAAGCACACTCGGCGGTGGTCCGCGAAGGATGGTTCGCTCGATACATGCCAACCTTTAATAAGGTTCGCCGCCGTGTGTGTTGCCAAAGTAATGTCAATGATGGTTTGATACCTAGAGCTTACAAAGGTTGGTTCTGTGCCTTTGTTCATGATATTTAGGTTTGTTTGGAATAGGTATTCGGTTAGTGACTCACCTCTTTTGTTTGTGTCCTTACTTCCCCACAGTGGATGATGTGCATTGCAGTCCGCCTCAATGATCAGCTCCCAGCCGTGGTTCTCGCAGTGTTGTACCAGTTCCATCACTTCCCTTGGAGGAATGTCCTCGTCGCTCGGCATATATGCTGAAGCTAGTACAAGGGTAGTTTGGTTTTCTGTGGAGAGCTTCACTGCAGTAAGATCTCTAGAACAGAATTGGTTAAGCATAGTTGATTTTACAGAGTTAGGCATGTAAATGCAGGTTCTCAGTTTCTCTACTGCTGTGTTTAACAGTAACTTACCACCGATGTTGTTCAGACCGCAGATTCTGCTGTTCCTGATCCAGGGTTCCTGGATCAGGGCGACGGTCTTGGTGTTTGCCTCCAGCACTCTTCGCAGTGTAGCCGCCGCTATATGTTTGTGCTGGAGGTTTGTGTGTATGATTTGTAGGCTACTAGGGACTCCGCAAGACGTCATCTTCGTCGCTGGTGTCCCCTTCCCCCACTATCAGCGTGGAGGTGGTCTCCATCTGGCTCGAACCCTGTTGGGGAGCCGAGGTGGAGGGCTCCGGGGAAGAAGTCTCCCTCGGTTGCATCCTCTCCGCTGCTTGGTTGCTGGCCGGTGGCTCATCTGGTTTCTTCGTCTCTTCCGAGGTGAAGAATCGGATGTATCCGCTGCCAGACATGTGGGCCACCCGGAGGTCCCTATCCAGAATGCTCTGCTTATGGTCCTCCGGTATCCCAAGGATCAGGTGCACCACCTTCTCCTTGGAATTTGGTTTCTGCGCCTTGTCATCTACAATCATGTCGTAGCACAGTCAGGAATCAACTTTGTACCACGGGTTTTGGGTACAAAGGACTCTCTGCAGTGACCCGGCGTCGGTAATGCGCGTGTGGACAAGAAGCCTCGCTCTGAGCCTCTTCTTCATCTCTGACTGTCTGATGACAGCCAGAGTGGTGTCAGTTATGGGTGACTTGATAGTTTTCACCTCCTTCTCCAACCAGCTGAGTACGTTCGCATCCTCACACCACATCGCTAGGACCCCCTCTAAAAGAAAGGGCAACAGCAACATATTCTGACATCATAAATGCATCTATTTTCGGTAGATTATCCGATTATGCTTTGACAAAACCAGTTTCTGTCATCATCTTAGATTTACTACCAATATACATATTATATTCACAAGTAATCACACAGGAATACAGTTTTTAACAATTTTTCTCACAAACACTACTAACACGGTGTGAATATCGACACCGATAATCCAGTGACGTGACCATGGAAGTCACATTCCGTTTCGACCAATGGTGACGCGTTTTGCAAGTTTAAATTTGCCTCCCTTTTTTTTCACTTTTTATAATAACTAAATAAAAAATACATTTTAAGTGTAAAGACAATAAAGAATGTATAAAAAAATATTTGAGACAAATTTAAATGTTATGCATTTTCTGGACTTAAATAATAACTAAATAAAGAAATACATTTTAAGTGTAATGTAAAGACAATAAAGAATCTAGAAAAAAATATTATAGAAAAATTTAAATTTTATGCATTTTCCCTATTATGTTCATTTTCCTATCTACACTGTCATCTCTATTTTCAACCCGCAAAGTTCGAAAAATGTTGAAAGAAATGTTGAAGATATTTTTTTAATGTGATCAGTAGCTTATATATTATATACCAGTTATATACCAGAAAAAAAAGTATACTGACACACACCGAAAATTTACTAATTATTAAAACCAATTAAATAAAGTGCAATATGACCGTCAAAAGTACAAAAACCTAACGCGAGTGGAGTCTGCAATCGCCACTAAAGTTTGTGACATCAGTTCTGATCGGTTTCTTCATTTTTATATGATTGAAATCAGCGAAGAAACAGCTGTTTTTCATTATCTTGTGTTTGACATAACCGTTTCATCACCATAACAACAACAAACAACCTCTGCATACGCCTCTACGCCTGCGTCCTCGTACCCTGTCACCATAGTCACCATAGTCAGTGATCAGCATCACCTGTCACCTCTTTGTTTACATCCGAGTCTTGTAAATTATATTGAAGAAATGTTGAAGAAATGAATTTTCAAAAGCAGATCGCATGGAAATATTGATAACAATATACATTACAAAGAAACTGCCTAAGGATTCCTCACGACGTTTGAACATTTTTGTGACCGTATATTTTCTTTTTACTCAGTTACGTTTAGCTAGTTTTAGTTATTTATTATTTTGTTAGCTTTAATGTTATTTAATTTTATGTAGGTACCTTTTTTTCTAGTTATATTCAATGAGTACTCCAACAAAAACGACTTGCCCTCACTGCCCCAGCTCCACGCGTGTTTTCTCTAACCATGGACTCAAAGTTCACATTGGACGAATGCACAAGAATATTCCATGTCCATACGAGTATGTTCAGTATGATCTCAGAACCTCACAACAGCAAGGTTGTAGCCTCGAGGACCTGGCTTATTACAAAAAAACAGTTCCTGTTTTAAAACACATTCCAAAAGCTGCTCGCCCATCTGCTGATGGACTTCTTAGTAGTTTGATAGACAAATGTGTTCAATTGAACGGTACAGAAGACTGGTTTTCACTACTAAGCTTTTCATACAGAGCGCTTAAAATTCCTTTGAAAGAAGGTTGTGGGAGTCTTACGCAAAAAGTGAAAAATAATATTGAACAAAATTCACTTTCTGAAGATTCCTTATATTTTAAATCAGGTAAAATATCTCTAACGAAAGCTATCGAATCAAAGGTTTTTGAAGGTGATCTGAGGGGGGCTGTCCGGTTATTGACTTCAGACGATGCTTTGGCTGTTGATGGACAGGAAACGTTATCAACTCTTAGATCAAAACATCCTGTACCGTCTCGTTCCTTGTCATTTCCTGATGAACCGAATACTTCGGTTGATCACCTCACAGTGAGTGGCGTGGAAGTAGCTCAAGCTTTAGGGACGTTTTATTCTGGCTCTGCTGCTGGTCTAGATGGCATTAGACCAAGTCATCTTAAAGAATTAATTTCCATTTCAGCCGAGGACCACGGTTCCCGTCTTCTACAAAGCCTAACGAACCTAGTTAACTTTTTGCTAAGCGGCCAACTTAATTTAGAAATATGTCCTTACATCTATGGTGCCTCTTTATGTGCCCTAAATAAAAAAGATGGCGGAGTGCGGCCTATCGCTGTAGGAAGTACTTTTAGACGTCTAACTGCAAAATTAGCCTGTTTTTCAGTAAAAGACAGAATGGCCGCGTTTTTACAACCTCATCAAATGGGTTTTGGAACCCCCTCAGGCTGTGAGGCAGCCATACACGCTACACGTGCCTTTGCTACAAATTCTAATAATTCAAAGAACGTTATAGTTAAGTTAGACTTGAAAAACGCATTCAATTCTGTAGAAAGAGACGTTATACTTCATGAAGTTAAGGAAAATTTACCATCTTTATATCATTTTATTTTTCAAATGTACAGATATTCAACGAATCTTTTTTATAATAATCATTTAATTCTTTCACAAGTAGGCGCACAACAGGGCGATCCCCTTGGCCCTCTTTTATTTAGTTTGAGTATCCAAAAAATAATAAATCAGTTGAAATCCCCTCTCAATGTTTGGTACCTTGACGATGGGACCATCGGTGGTACTCCTGAACAAGTGAAAGAGGATTTAAATTATTTAATTCCTCATCTCCAGGAAGTTGGCCTAGGGGTTAATACTACTAAATGTGAATTCTTTCCGTGTGGACACGAAGCATTACCTTCCTTCTCCATTTTCAGGGAAGTGCTACCAGGTCTTACCCCTCGTTTACACCAAGAAACAAGTAAAATACTAGTTTCATACAATACTTGTAGAATACTTGTCAAAACATAATTATTTGTTTTATACATGTATTGCAACTGTCTCAAACATTCTTTCGTTCATACTGTGTTGCCAACAAGTCTCTAAACAAGTATAAACCACATCTGCGTTTACACTTAGATCTAAGACATATTCAAACTAGTCTGATACATTGACAGCGTTTACACTTACAAAAAGCAATCGTGTTTTTAACAAGTTTTGTTTATTTCACTGAAATTTATGTATCATACTAATTTAAAACATGTTTTAAACTCTATCCATGCTTGTTGGATAAAGTTTTAAACTTTTACCGGACGGACCGTATTATTTTACGGCGGAAAGAAAATCAAAAAAACAAAAAATGCTGCACTAGTTGAGAACAGCATTTTTAGATTTTTTTATTAAAAAAATTTTTTTAATTAAAAAAATTTTTTTTTAATTCATTGTTTTTATTTTTTTATAATAATTGATGTGTCCTGAAGCGTCCCTAAAATTTTCCAGTGATAAAAAAATAACCGTGTAAACAAGTATACTGCACTCATGAAGTAAAGTTCCTCAGCATCTTTACTTTCCATTGTGAATAGTCAATTGAGTAGAAAATATTAATGAAACTACCGGACTGGCGTGTCATTTTCTACAAGTTTATCTACAACAAGTATAAAACGTGACATCATAAACATGTAGACAACTAGTAGTTCAGAAACAATTTCATACAACAAGTTGTATACATGTTTTGTATTCAACAAGTTTTATACATGTATACGAGTGTAAACAATAAACGAAAACATTGCATAAAACTTGTTAAATACATGTAATATACCTTGGTGTAAACGAGGGGTTAGGCAACTTGACCCAAACAACTTTTCACTTTTAGGATCTCCCATCTTTCCAGTTGCTATTCCCGAGGCTTTGGAAGTGCGTAGAAATATGCTCCTCACCACTTACGAACGCCTTAAAGACCTTTCCGCCTACGTTGCTTTACTTTTATTACGAATGTGTTTTTCGATTCCCAAAATTACATACTTGTTGCATACTGCTCCTATGGCTTTTCCCCGCCGAAATTTTGCTTTTTGACGAAAGCCTCAAATTTTGTGTTGAATCCATCTTAAATATCGGAATGAATGAAAATCAATGGATTCAAGCATCATTACCGATCCGTCTTGGTGGTTTGGGACTCAGACGAGCTCAGGACGTAGGCCTTCCAGCTTCTCTTGCATTAGGTCACGGGGTCACTGGTCACTAACATTCTTTCAGCAAATGGTGTCCAGTGTAGTATCCCTTTCGTGGCGGCAGCAAGAATGGCCTGGACCTCCCTTAATGTAGATGCAGATCTACCTGAAAATTTCATTATCCAACGTTTGTGGGACGATGTTGGAGCTCAATCCTTGCATGACCAACTTCTGGAAAACGCTTCCGATTCGGTTAGCCTAGCGAGGCTAAAAGGAATCTCAAGACGTGAGTCTGGCGCATGGCTTCACGCTTTACCATCACCACATCTAGGTACACTTTTAGATGACGACTCCCTGCGTGTAGCTGTGGCGCTCCGTTTAGGCTGTAAGATCTGCGAACCACATCAATGCATTTGCAATAATATGGTGAACTCCTTAGGACTTCACGCTTTGAGCTGTTCCCGTTGCACTGGTAGATTCCCGCGGCATCACGCACCTAATTATATTATTAGGCGAGCGTTAGTTTCGGCCAATATTCCATCTGTCCTGGAACCACCGGGTCTTAGCCGTTCAGACGGTAAAAGGCCTGACGGTCTAACTCTGGTTCCATGGCACAGGGGAAAATGCCTAATCTGGGACGCAACATGCGTGAGTACTTCCGCCGCAAGTCATCTAGGGCACACCGCTCGTGAAGCTGCGTCGGCTGCGGAAACTGCAGCGAAAAAGAAACACGCAAAGTATGCTATTTTAGACAGCTATATTTTTATACCTTTCGCTGTGGAGACCGTAGGCAGCTGGGGTAAAGAGGCAATTGAATTTATTAGTGAGGTAGGCCGTCGCCTCCGTGATCGGGGTATGGACAACGGATCCGGTTCGTTTCTGGTGCAAAGGATTGTTATTGCTATATAAAGGGGCAATGCTGCAAGTATCCTTGGTTCTTTTGCGCCAGGAGCGAATAGGGGTGGTTTGCTCGAATAATTTCATTTTTTTAGCTTTATTTTTTATTTTTTTTACGAGTATGTGTTTAGATTTAATTATACCTTACGAGTTTATACTTGTATATATTAGTTTAATATAGTAGTTTAATATAGTTTTACAAAAAAAAATGTAAAGAAATATATTCTAATAAACCTTATATACCAGTTTCATATTTATAAATTAAAAAAAATACAAATAATATAAACCGACTTCAAAAACATCACAATTCTATATTGAAGTCGGTGCCAAGGATGATCTCCTAGAAAGTCTTAAAATTTGGCACCGACTTCAATATAGAAATGAGATGTTGTCTTTACCTGTTCTTGTAATTACTATTTTTAAACTTTCACGGCCTTATTATTAAAATTTTTACTTCTTGGATCATCCTCGGATAAGTTACTGCGTGTTTTGTCTTGTTTCCACACAGTCATGTCGGCTGTCATATGTCAAAACAAGACAAAATACGGAGTAACTAATCCGAGGATAATCCAAGGAGTTAAATTTTTATTAATAAGGCCGTCAGTGTTTTTGAAGCCGGTTTTAATTTTTTGTAATTTTTTTATTTTTACTGAATGAGATCTTTTTAGTGATTTTAAATTATGACCAATTAAATTCATGACCAATGGTCTTGAATGCTATTTACCTATGAGGAATGCAATAATCAATATGAGCGAGTTCATACTCAGATTCGCACTTGGCCGATTTTTATATGGCTGAGACCACAACCTTTATTGAATGCTTATTATTCGGCCTTATTATACCGGCCTTACTATCCGGGCCTTATTATCCGCATCTCTAATGAACCTTTTTAGCCAGAATTTATGTTCATTTGTTGTAACCAAACAATAAATACCAAACTAAAGTTATTTCACGTTTTACGTACAATGCTAATAAAAGATGATAATAAAATAAATGTATTGTGAGTGATAATGAGTGTGTGTGTGAGTGTGTGTGTTAGTGAGTGAGTGTGAGTGAGTGTATGTATGTGTTTGTTTGTGTGTGTCAATGGTAATACAAAACATAATTCAATTTAATAACAGGAATCTGTAAACATATTCTTGTCACGTAAATATCTGGCAGTGCGACACGATGTAATTTGGTACATTTTTAGTGTGTCATATTTAAAAAAAAAACAATGGAATCCTTAAAGGATCACTTCGTTGTCTGTCTGTTAAGACTATTTTTCTCAGGAACGCGTAGAGATATCAAACTGAAATTTAAATAAAATATTCGGGTCTATACGGTCTTTTTCAGCTGTGAAAAAATCAAACTTGTAAGTCAACGCGATCAAAAGATATGAAAGAATGAAATATATAACGTAAATATGTACCTACTTAGTTACGAACTTATATATAATAACATAATATTCACCTAAGTTTATACGGAACCCTCGGTGCGCGAGTCCAGCTCGCACTTGGCTATTCTTTTGACAACACCTGCACATTTGCGTTTGTAATCGGTTTCTATTTAGGACCTCGTATAGGCATTTTAGCCTCTTGTCTAACAATTTAATATTAATAATCAAGTATAACAATCAATGATAGATATCAGTAGTGAATATCATAAATACTTTTTTATTGCTACTATGTTAGCATACAAGCAAACTGCCCACCTGATGGTAAGTGGTAACAGTGTGGCTCCGTGAGATTCGCAGCAAAACTGCAACTCCCACAAGATCCACAGTGTACGTTGCCAACTTGCGACATCAGATGTAAAGTCACGGTATCCACAGGCGCGGATCCAGCCCTCAAAAAAGGTTGTGGTCACAGCCACCCGAAAATCGGCCAAGTGCGAGCGAGTCTGGACTCGCTTATGATCGATATAGTGCATTCCTACAAAGAAGATGTTTACGAAACATATCTCGCCCTGGCCAAAATTCATTGTTTTTTTTATTAATGCATTAGATATACGAGTAATATCATCAGCCTATTGATCTCACATAACCGTGAAATTGTGACGTCACAAATTTATTAGGGTTGTGGGCATGCCCATCGTGCCCACAACGGTGGATCCGCGCTTGGGTATCCAATAATTTCATGCCATATCTTACCCAAACCGGAACACAGTAATGCAAGCACTGCTGCTTTGCGGCAGAAATAGGTAAGACGGTAGGTACCCAAGCAGATGACTCGGTACAGAGTCTCCCTTCGGTATGTCATGTTAAATTATCCTGTATGTCAAATCATCCTTGTAATTAAAATCCAAAAAATTTAATTCTCAGTGCCCAGCCATGGGCGTATTGTAGCTTAAATTATGAAATCTAATTTTCGAAAATAATTTAAAATGAAACTTTTTTTAAACCAATAACTATAAAACTACTGATCGCTAACATTTTATTTCAAATCTTTCCACAACAGACATTCCAATTACAAACGAGCAGGAGGGAATAAAATAATAGATCGATAGCCCTCGATAAATTCGTAGTTGGCGCGTGTCACGTAAAGGTTACGTTAATCACGGCCCGTTCGTTTCAAACGTGTATTTTCGACAAAATAACAGCTTTTTATTGGATCGCTGTAATACAACTGTTATTTTGTCTTCATTCAACATGTAAATAGTAATAGGATCATCTCTCACATATTGCTCGATCCTTGGTTTGGAAGGCAAGAAAAATTTGGTTTATCACTAATGGATGTTTGAAATGTAAGTACTACTTTAAAATACTAATAATAAACATATGTATGCATATTCTATTTCATTGCCAATACATGTCAAACATGGTTGCAGCGTTCCCATAGTAATAAATGTTTGCCCCGTTTGTGACCCGTAGTCCTACTAGTGGAACCACGGGTATTTTATTTTGACCGTGGACCATGGGCATGTAGCATTACCTGTAGTTCAGCTGATAGTGCCACGGGCATTTTCTATTAGAGTTTCTAGCTAAATCTTAAAAGCTTATACGTAGTACGGTACGAGAAGCTACTGAAGATGTTATTTATTAAATATTTAATAACAAATGAACCACACACCTGTAGATTTTATCACGTGCCTGGCGCAATGCCAGCGGGCGTAGGCTGGCGAATTATCGGGGGTACAATTATACGGCTCCCTGGTTTGGAAGTAACGTGGCTGAACTATTAAATTTACTTCTTAATGGGGCGGTAAGTCTGTGTAGAAATTGAGTGACCTATTTAAATTTCAACATTAATTACTAAAGTAATATGAATGTCGAATTTGTTGATTTCAGATTTGCCGTCCGCTAGACCGCCACTTTTGTATAAAGCCTATATTTCCCATAATCATGGGCTTATGATAAAAACAGATAAGTCTGCTTTTTAAATTGATATGACGTTTAACATTGGGTTTAATATTGCTTTAAGTTTTCATAGTAAGCCCTTGCACTGATCGGTGTCCAGAGCTTTAAAGGCGATCTATTTTCAACAGTGATTGCCTCTAGGATGATTGATAGAAATTTATGAATTTTAAAATAAAAAGAAAAGTTATAAGGGAAACATGCATATAATCAACAACACTATCTACAATTTACACTATCAATATTTAAAGTACACAGTGCTTTGGAAGGACATGCAATATAGTTGATTCCATTTCGACGACATTTCTGCAAATAGGTGTGTTGTTCATTAAGTAACATAATGCCATTAAATGTATATTGCTGTGAAAGGTAACGGTATAATTTATTGTAGGTCTCTATACTTCTGATAAAGCTGATAAGCTTCTTGCGCTCATTCTGCTTATCAGCTAAAATATGTCCTGATTGGGTGGTAGATAACAAATTTGGACGATTCAAAAGAGCGTTCTATTTACGAGTATACTGTAACTCATATTCTAATAAAGAATATTTAGATTTTAATTTAGTGCTTTAATGTTGCACCTCACGCTTTGAACTCTGACTGAAAACTGAAAATTCAGGGGAATCATAATTAACCATAAGTTTTCATTAATATCTATGTTTTATATTTCATATTGTTTATGTCTTCTAGTAGTCAAACGTAAAACACGTTAGAATACTATTTCTTTTCTTCATAGGACATAACAGAAGAAGCGAGATAGCAATATGAAAAGTGGGGAACGAGACGGATAGTGAAGCTCATTTTTAATCTGCAGACAATAAAAGAATAAGAAGTTTTATAATGCGGCTACAAGAGTTACATATTTTCTTCCGAATAAGGAATACATTAGTTATTGTGTCAATTAAATTTGATTTAAAGTGGGAAAAAGCAAGCAGATGGTGCCCAGTAAGTAAGTATATGGGGCACTCCCGAACTTTGGCATTGTATATCGGTCATCTTGGCTGAGATCTTGGCCAAGTGAATGATAGATGTCAAATCAAAGAAGTTTTTTTTTATTTTGTAACAAAAGCAAACGTACCTTTAATAACATTGTTTCTTTTTTATCTTTAAAAATCGCTACGCCTTAACAGTTTTGTGATTACGATCTTATAAGCAGATAAATATGTTTGAAAAGAGAATGGCAGATAGCCAAGAACTCCGTTCTGTTATTTACAAATCTGTTGAGACTGAAGTGTAGCTCGAGTGCAAAGGCTTTTGTGAGCGAACTGTATCGTTCTGAATGGAGGCGCTTGTGGCACGTCGAGACCTCATTTCATTTCCTAATGAACAACACGCCTGCAACCGTGTCGAAATGTCATATCAAATACAATGAACCATTTAATTAACCTAATATTGTATGAACGCACTGTGCACTTAAATTATTGATAATTAATTGTAGGTAATATTGTTAATTATATGCACTTCTCCCTTATAACATTTTTCTTATCCTAAAATTCCTAAATGACTATCAATCATTTCTCTCTAGAGTCTCTCATTGTTGCACATAATAATAGATTGAAATGAATAATAAGTTCGAGCCGTTTTTAAGAGAATTTATGGGAATTTCGATTTTTTTATTGTTAACGATGGCAGCTGAGCCAGTGGCTTATCAGATTGTACCTAAGTGGTAAGCACAGCAGCTCATAGACATCTGCAATGCCAGTCAACAACTCAGTCACTGCCTGCCTGGAGAGAAGTGCTCTTTTTGTGCACAAAATTGGTTCCAGATGACAGGGATGAATTGTGATGCGATGGTAAAAAGGTGACGAAAGCACCGTACCTCAAGGCAAACAGTACCTCAGAGCACTCTCTGTGGAACACGCAGAGTCCTTCTGATGCTCCAGCGTCTCTGTTGAGGCCGACGATCGATATGGAGTACACGCCTTGGTCGAGTTGATACATATTTGGGAGTCCCTGCCTAATGGTGCGATCAGTGCTCCATATGCGGCCGAATTTGTGCTTTATAAAGCAGACGCTCCTACGGTGAAGGAAAACATCGTGAGGCAACCTGTATACATCTGCGAAGAAATTCAATGATGTATGTGAAGTCGACCAATCCGCACTGGGCCAGCGTGGTTGACTAAGGCCTAATCACCCTAACATAGGGTAGGCTCGAATCCCTCGGTGGGGACGTATATGAGCTGTGATGATGATGATGATGAAATCATTGTTAAAATGCATGTTTCAAAATATTTTTTTGTGACTATCTAATATTATATTTCAACTTAAATACATTTAAATTCGATGTTTTAATCAAAAACAAACTCTATGTACGAGTACAATAAATTGTTAAATACATTTGCCTGAAAAAGAGGCTCCATAATACGGCATGATTTTACTTAATGATTCGATCGAAACTATGGATCAATAGTTATTAGCGAAAAATAATGGCTGAATAGCTGGCCGGCCACAAAAAAAAAACAAAATAAGCGGGAAAGCGGCAATACGATCTTCATTTGTTTTTTCCATTGCTAGAGTTTTGTTAATACTTCTGTATAGCAGAGATTTGTATTAAGTGTTAATTATAAGTGTATAACATTGTGTTAATAATTAACACAATGAGTTCATCTGATTCAGGTAGGCCTGATTTTATGAGTGAAAGCGGGCTAAAGCAGAAGTTGTTGATTTATGTAAAATAAAATAATCACGTTTTTTCTTTAGCTAATTCATTGTTTTATTTTTACTTTCGTTGTATTCGTAATGAAAAGCACAGTGTTTACCTCGGGATAAAGACTTATTTAGTCCCGAGACGGTGTTTGGCGCCCGAGGGTAGCGAGGGCACCAATAGTTCGAGGGACTAAATAAGTCGTTACTTTCACCCCTGGGGTAACAATGTACTATTTCATTACTCATACTCGGAATGTGGGTCTGAAGTTGCCCGAGGAGCGGGTTGAAAGAAATACTTTTCCGCCCTAGAGAAATTTGCTATCAACTGACAGTTGTCAAATTATAAAAAAGAAGCTAGTTCTATTTTTATATTTTTCTATTGAACCATGTTTCAACTTTCTATACAGCCACTCAATTACAGCGCGGTGTAAAATTGAAAAACCATAAAGTTAAGTAGGTATAAATTAAGGAATTTATTTTTTTAAATGAATATATTATAATTTGTTTTTAACTATTTCTTTAACATACCATAGATTTGGGATTACTATAAATATTTACTATTTTTTCAATTTTGAAAATGAAAAATAATGGCTGAATAATTCTTATTTTACACAGCTAGTGTAAAATAAAATTCACTCATTTTTTCCTTAGCTTATTGATGTTTTTTTTTACTTTCCTTGTATTCGTAATGAAAAGCAAAGTGTTTACCTCGGGTTAGACTTATTTAGTCCCTCGAACTATTGGCGCCAAACTCCGTCTCGGGATTAAATAAGTGACTTTCACCCCTGGGGTAACAATGTACTATTGTTATTAAATAAATCTCACTGTGTTAAGTAGGAACATTGGGCATTGACCGTCGGTGGCGCTGACGACTCGACACTGGCTTTCTAATCCGAAGGTCCGTGGTTCGATCCTACCATGGTGCTACATGTGTTTTTCGTTTTTCGAATTTCATATGTACATTTGCCGATGCTCCCACGGTGAAGGAAAACATCGTGAAGCAATCTGACTAGGTACATCTGCGAAGAAATCAAATGTTTAATGTGAAGTCGACCAATCCACACTGGGCCAGCGTGGTTGACTCAGGCCTAATCACCCTAACATGGGGTAGGTTCGAGCCCCTCGGTGGGGACGTATATGAGCTGTGATGATGATGATGATGTTGATGAAGTAGGAATACTTGTAATGAGTAGAAATTTCTAGTTTTGAGTAGAAACTTTGAAATATTTTAAACTAACTGACTCGGCAACGCATTGAATTAGCTTAGTAGTTATATAGTTATTGTGTTAACTTTACTCGTAAACATAGTGCATTCTTATTCGACTACAAACTTAAGTGTCAGTCTGTTTCGAAAAACTTCTTTACTAGGGACTTGGGTGTCATCCATGACAGTAAATTATTATTCGACAGGCATATAGAGCATATCACTCATTGATTTACTACCAAACGTAGATAACGCATGAACGTTCGAAAAGTGGGCCGGTGAAGAACTGCTCAATCGGGCCTCGTGCAGTTCTTTTCCATGCGTTGGATAAGCAATTTTGAGCATTATGTTTGAGAGTATAAAGTTGATATTTTCTTGTAGCAATTACTAAAACGTCAAATTTAATGTGGCTAGGTATGAAATGATGTAACTGCACACGGTTGTACTTCAAATAGTTGCCGTAATAATAAAGAATAAGGTTGAATTCAATAAATACGGTAATTTCTTTATGGTAATTTTAATTCGGGTGTGCATATTCAACTACCTATTTAACAGCGTACAAATGTATAGTCGATTAGGTGACAGATTTCAAGCGCGTTTTTGTATGAAGTGCTCTATCTACGTTTGGTAGTAAATCAATGATATCACTGATAAAGCTCATAAATCACTGGGCTTTGTCATTAGATCGTCAAAGTCGTTCAAAAATATGAAAACGATCAAAATTCTCTATTGCGCTTATGTTCGGAGTCATCTCGAATATGCATCTCAAGTGTGGAATCCTATGTATAGTAAATATATAGATAAAATTGAGGTAATTCAGAGGAAATTTACGCGTTTCTTATATAGAAGGTTCCGACTGTTACGCTGTAACTATGAACAACGCTGCTCAGTACTTCATCTTTTGCCGCTTTTTTTGCGAAGAAACATAGCAGACATTTGTTTTCTTTTAAAAATAGCTCAAAGTAAAATTGACTGTCCGGATCTTCTTAGTAAAATAGAATTAAAAGTTCCCTCTCTGAATTTACGCCAAAGATATGCATTGCTTCATATACCGTTCACTCGCACTAATTATAGAACTAATAGTTTTATAATAAGATCCTGTAAATCTCTTAATCAATTGTATCGTGATGATTGCTGCATTGATCTTTTCTGTTGTAATGTGCATCAAATTAAAAAAAATTAGCTGAAAGAAAGTACTCCAATTAACATATAATAAAGAATGTGTTAATTAATTTAATTTAAAGAAACTCATAAATGACTTCTATATGTGGAAGCTTGTAATTGGCATTTCGATAACTATTTATGTCAACTATTTTGTAAATAATGCTGTAAGCTTTCCAAAGATAATAAAAAAAAATAGTACGTTCAAGCTTAGTAGTTTTGTCAGATCAATGTTACACTAAACCTTCTAATGTATGTAGTTAAATGGAAAGTCACCCAACCAATTTAGATAAGTGGTATGTCGATAAATTAACATCACCGCCATCTGTTTGAAAGATATGAAACTCACAAACAATTTAATTTGCAATAACAAATATCGAGGTCAAAAATCAAGATAAAAGCTATCACATCTTTTAAGTTGGACCAAAATACACACAACAAATTAAATTTCAGCAAAATCGGTTACATAGTTTCAGAGTTTATTCTGGACAAACATTGTGACCCGAGATTTTTTATATATATAAATGAATATAGTAAAGAAGTCACTTTAGTTTGTAATTATATACCCTAATAAAAATTGACATTTCCATTAAAAAGGTCACCGCTGCTACCTTAATTTTCGACGCGTAATAAATTATTCAATATTCCAGTTTCAGGAATCTTGTGGCCGCGGTGAACGGAGTGTGGATTTAGCTTTCTTTAATGTCTGTGTTTTTTTAGAAAAAATAAAACCGACTTCAAAAACATTAAAAAGTCATAAATAATATGAGAATACAAACAACATCACAGTTTTATATTGAAGTTGGTGCCTTTTAACTAAGTATCTTCTTATATTGTTCTTATATTTTTTAAGACTTTCCAGGTGATCATTGCTTGGCACCTTATGCTCTAAGCTTGGCACCGACTTCAATATAAAACTGTGATGTTGTTTGTATTCTTATGATTTATGACTTTGTGGTATTTTTGAAGTCGGTTTTATTTTTTTCAGATATTTTATTTCAATCTTTTTTGTTAATTTGAAATAACAAAACCTTTTCTGAAAACCACATCAAAATCGATTCCGCTAAACGCGAGATAATCGCGGACAAACATACATACAAACATACAGGTCAAACTGAGAACCTCCTTTTTTTGAAGTCGGTTAAGCGGTGTAGACGATATTATGGTAATAAATATCGAAAATTATATTTACATTTTTATCAGTGAAGCAAACGGAAGGTAAACAGAAATTCTATCGGTTATTTAAAACATAATATTTGCTCTCCTCTCATCTCATTTCCGCTTAATCCACTAAAGGTTCTCAAAACGGAAAATTATTGCCCGTATTGCATAAATGCCCCCTACATAAATAATAAATAATACAGCGTTTAACTAATAAAGATCATCCATAAACGCAATCATTTGGTTGCCGAATATGAATAACGAATAAATACAGAATTCATTAGTGACAGCTAGTCATTAGTAGTACTAGTATTTTTAGAGTGAAGCTACTTTCCAAATACTTAATCAAAACATTTTAAAATGAATATGTCAAGGTTAATACATGCATCAAATATAAAATCAAAAATATGAGAGGCTACCATGCCAGCAGTGGCGGCGGCGCCAAAGCGATCCCTTTAACATAACACGAAATCGTATTGACCGCGAAGGGAGCCTCCCTTGTTGTAAAATAAAATTTAAAAAGTTTATGATTGATAATATGAATCCAATTATAAAAAAATTATTTTACAAAAAATAAAAACCGACTTCAAAAACACTGAAAAGTTAAAAATAAATAATATAAGAATAGGTACACATCACACTTCTATATTGAAACATATTGAATATTGAAACAACATCACACTTCTATATTGAAGTCGGTGCCAAATTTAAAGACTTTTATGAGATCATCGTTTGGCACCGACTTCAATTGTGATGTTATTGGTGGTGTGGTCACAGTGGTGTACAACATATGTACACGACTGTGTACATATGTTGTGGACTTGTGGGTTATAGTCTTATCCAGGATCCTTAGTGTAAGCGTTTGTTATATTTATTTGTGATTGTAACCTGTTATATACCTATTAAAAAATATATATTCTTCTAAGGGCCCTAAGTAGATTATAAATGCCAAAGTAACTACGTCAGAATCGGTGTGGCTATTTGTTATATTCGTTATTCAAATTATAACATATATAAGCTTATAAATTCCATGAGGATCAAAAAGGGTCTAACACTAACTACACCTTACTACGCCAAAGTTCGTAGACACAGTAACTTAAGGTACCTAATAAATAAGCTTTAAAAATGTTAGCAAAGCGCATATTGACCTCGTCTTACGCTGAATAAATTTTTATACTTAAAGTAAGAGTCAAATATGCCTGCACTTGAAAGCTTAAAAAGTCTTAGTTTTAAATCTTTATACAAATCCAAAGTGAAATATGATTATTGCCTATCACCAGCATGGATGGAGTAAATCAGCGAAACTATTATTTTGTCTTTTCCAGAAATTGCCACAAAAATATTATTTTGGGGCGACGACAAATGTTAAACATCTGGAACCCCTCTGTACTTCGGAAAGCACGTAAGCAGTGGGTGCTGCGCCTTATTTCGTTCTTCCTCATTACCATGATCGCAGAAACAGCATTTAAAGCGCAGCAGGAGCGGAATAGCGTTATGCACTGGCATAGCGGTGTCTGTTTTTCAATATCATTTTAATCTCGCTCTAAGCGTATGAGTGAAATAAAGAGTGCGCTTGTGTTTGGGTAGACACTTGAATTATAATATCTCCCAAACAGTTGGGTAGTCTCAGTTGGGTTTGGCCGCCGCCGTGACTGAATATCGGTTAGGAGGGCATTATTATCAAATACAAATTACAAAATAAACAAAGTCAGATTAAGAAACCTATAAACAGTTTATTTATTTTAGTTAGATAATCAACCGGTTAGACGGGTCTAATTTCCTTGCTGTTCGAGGGCACAAACGTTGCATGATTGACTAATAGCGAGGTGTGAAATTTCAAGCGACGGGAACACTTGAAATTGATTGAATGTTTCGTGCCGGCCATTGGAAATTCAACCCATGTCAATAATTCGCGCCGGTAGCTGCGGAGTGACTGAATCGTTATATCAATGTGGTGTTTGATATTATAAAGTGTTAACTATTCAATTATATCTGTTTGATTCTATGACAAACGTTTTATTGTATTTTTTATTAAGACTGGAAAGACTTATGTACATTTGTAACTTATCTGTGCTTCTGGTTTGCTCTTTTCGTGGATAGATAGTAGATAGTGTTTCAATGAATATATAACCAGTAAATAAATATTTTAATATAAATTGGATAAACAAGTTAAATCAGAAAAATCACATTCATGAAAAGCTGTTGCTACTGTTACATTAAACACAATATGTTTGGCCTTGAAATTAATCGAACACTCTTATTTATATCCGACAATCAAAAGGCCGAAAAAAGCCAGCCGAGGTATAATAAAAACTTGGAGACGTCGAGTGGCGTGCCCTACTTGTACAATTCGCCAATGTCGATCATTGTGTTTTTGAATTCTACGCACGTATTTGCCTAAGGCGATGCAACTAGATTTAAGGTACCTATTTAACTTAATGAAGGCTCTCAAAGAGACGGCTAACGAGATATTTTATGATTTATTAACTAGCCGTTCTAATACATATTTTATTTGCTCCCTCTCTATTAAAGGGAGATAAAATATACAAACGTATATTCTACCTCTCTTTAATCTTTTTGGTTTAGCTAAATTGTCTTTTATGTTTGCTTAATATTACCGTTTATCTATATTAGCTCTAATACCACAAATAAATTAAGTTCAAATAACAAAGCCGTAAAAACAATAACGTTGATACAAATTGAAAATTGATTTGAACTGAACATGCTCTATAAAGCTTAGTAACAATTTTTAATAATATCGCTAAATATGTCATATTTATCTAACCGAGTCAGTATACCTCGTTCAATGTTCGTGTTGCTATGGACCATGCCACCATGCCAGTGTATGTAGTTCCTGTAATTTTTGTCAATATACAACCCATACAAGTACCCCAAGGTACGTTTTAATTAATCATTTTTGAAAATTGCACCCATAAAACCCTGCAAAACAGGGGTTGAAGTAAGATTTTTTGAGTATCACCTATATCTCTTTAGGTATTTAACATATTTTAACATTACTTTTCTTTGAACGCCTATGGTTCATAATCTGAGAAAAAATGCGACGAACAGGGATAGTGTTGAATGTAGGTAATGAAGATTACCTACTGAAACTGACTACCTACCTAACCGAATTGAAATAACTGTTAGTATTTGGCTATAAGATATGGAATAGAAATCTGGTTAAATATAGTTAGGTTAGGGAATTATGGTTAACCCTTGCACGTGTAAACACGCGATTACGAGTTTCTCAAAGATCCGGGGCATGTGTGTGGTTAAACGAAAGTGTGTGAACGTGCTTTCCAAGTTTCTGTTATATTGTGGAAGTTTTCTTGAACAAGTGTCACAAAATGAAATCCCCTTGCACCGCGCACAAATATGCACGAATGTGTTTGATCTTACGAGTAGTTTTATTCTGAGGGGGGAACCTACTTGTGGTTCTCACACAGATTTTTAATCGGCAAGCTCAAATAATTTTATCTAGGCCCAAATCGGCTTGGGCAAAACTGCAGTTCTAACCCTATCATCTAGTGAAAACCCCAAGGTCTCTAGGTGGTCCAGGGGCCAAGTTCTCGATGAAATGGACAGACGGACAGACGGGTGGAAAGATGGTCACATACCTAAGCGTTACAAAGAGTTTGGATCACGCTCAAAAGTATAAGCTGTCTTCCGTCTGCACGCGTAGTATCTTAGTATCACTCACTCCAAACATAAGAAATAAAATTTTGTATTTTGTTTTCTCCATTTAACCACGGGTAGAAAAATTGACACCTGCCCCCGTAACATGACCACCAAAACACCATAAGTGGTTTATCCTGGTGATCTGTCAAAATACGATAAAAATGTATTGTATTTTTACAGGTCCGACGAGGTGGACACAATAGGTGTATCACGGACAATAAAGCAAGTTATAATTTTCCATAAAACTCCATCGCACTATGTCCATAGAATGTAGCGGTTTATTTGAAAGTAATTAATTTAACAGTAGTAGCGACGCAATACAAGGTTCTGTAACAACTGTCTTTTAGAAAGCAGTAAAAATCTCAGAAGAATAACTGAGGTAAAAATACATTTTGACTCTCAAATTTGAATTACCTACTACATGCCTACTACACAGCTAAAAAGAAGAAGTAAGTAAGTACACAATCAAGGAAGTTACTTTGATCAAACTTTTTTAAATTTTATATATATTTTTTATAAGATTTTATGAAATCTTTCAGCAACGGACTTTGACAGTCCATAGCAATTATGATTATTTCGATTATTTACTCGTACTAAAAATTCTCAATATTCGTCATTGAACTGAAATCTTCTACGTTTGTCCTGCTCATTATATTGGTGCTTTTGATGGGAACCCGTGACTTGTTTGTTTAAATTTGAGATAAATTGAACTAGAAGTCGGTAAACTATCGCAGATACATAACTACTTCTTTGTGCGGTGTTATTTCTAAAAAACCAGACAAATCATGGAGCTGTAAGTACTGTTTTTACTAGTACCCCATTCGATTAAAGACCCGGCCTAGGTAGCTGTTAGTCGCGTAAAAGGGTCGAGAGTCAAGTCAGCGGATTAGAATTGTAATTTCAACCCTCATCACATCAGAATTATCGTATTCCCTTGTGTTGGGGGATAAAAGGTTTTATGGATGAGCAACTAACCGCATCGAAGCAAATTGAACACTTAACATGCTGCGGTAATCTTCGAGTAAATCACAGATGCCTCGCGAGCATATTCTGTTAAGCGACAACTGAAACATAGCAGAGATTGGATTCAAATCTAAAATCAGGAAGAGTCGGGAGTAAAAAAGGTAAACACGCAGTTACACTCGTGATTTTTCGTAGATTTTTTGATAACTTTAACAAAAATCAGTGGTCCGACTCGTTGAATAAGCAACTCCGTGAAAGAGCAGATTTTGTGAACGGGCATGGCCTTAATAACATAATCATTTAATTTTAGGTAGGTAACAATCTTTGTATTATACACATTTACAATATCTATTAGAATCTGATTAAATTTTATTAGAGTGTATTACTTACATAATTATTCGGCATTCGTCAAAGTCGCGAAAATCTAAATTAGTCTCTTGACGTGCCTCTAATAAAGCGATGAAGTGGACCATTAACATTAAGGCCCCTCGGTATTAATATCCCCATTAATTCCAGTTCCCGCGTACTGAATAGATTACGATTGGTAAAACGTAATCAAGTAAGTAACGTGCTATTGGGTTATATGCCTTTTGTCTCGATAATATAGTATCGAAATCTGATTTCGTGATAGATTGGATTGTACTTAAGTAAATTAACTTTGGGTCTTGGAACACTTAGTAACTTTGATCTCAGCAGGAAACCTATTGCCGTCATTATTTATTAATTTAAAACTAGAACAGTATACAGTATTACGTGAAAATTTAGAATTGCGAAAGTTTTAGATATCTGAGATCATTTTTTTGTTCTCAACTGGGAAGAAATTTATACAGATCACATAAAGGCTAGAAAATTGGCCAAGTTATCACTCGGATAACTTGGCCAAAGAGATTACGGTATCCCGCTTTTAATGGCAAAAGTCAGATGTAAAATGGAGAAAGAACTCAATAATAAAAAACGACTTCAAAACACGGAAAAGTTAAAAATTAAGCGGTTAGTTTTTAAATACAATAGGCACGTTTTATTAAATGAATTTAATAAGACCACCGAAGGTGAGCTGGTATTGAATTCACTAAAAATATAAAAATAAAAGAAAATGTTACAAAAACTAAAAACTGCCTCAACAACACTGAAAAGTTAAAAATAATATAAGAATAGGTACAGACAACATCACATTTCTATATTGAAGTCGGTGCCAAATTTTAAAACATTCTAGGAGATCATCGTCTGTACCTATTCTTATATTATTTTTAAGTTTTCAGTGTTGTCAAGGCAGTTTTTATTTTTTGTAAAATTTTCTTTTATTTTTATCTTTTTAGTGAATGAAATATTTTTCTAGTGAATTCAATACCAGCTCACCTTCGATCGTCTTATCAAATTCACTTAATAAAACGTGCCTATTGTATTTAAAAACTAACCTCTAACTCTTAAAAGTTAAGGATCCTTCCATCATCAGCTCAGTTCATGACTACCAGACACAAATATGTGAATAGCTTCGGAAAAAACACGAAGCACGTTGGATGGAGGACCAGGAGGGAGACTCTGTGCCAGGGTCGTCTGCATGGGTACCTCCGTCTTCCTATTTCTGCCGCAAAGCAGCAGTGCTTGCATTGCTGTGATCCGGTTTGAAAGGTAAGGTAATATGGCAGTGAAATTACTGGGTACCGTGACTTTACATCTGATGTCACAAGTTGGTAACGTACACTGTGGTTCTTGTGGGGGTTGCAGTTTTGCTGCGAATCTCACAGGAGCCACATGTATTATAGGTGACTGTTTGCTTGTCTGCCAACTTATCGCAATAAAAAATGTACATATAAAATTTTATGGTTTCCCTCGATTTTCATGAGACCCATCATCAGATTCTGACTTTGGTGACAATGGTAACACTCTAGGAGTATACTCTATCGAATACAAAAAAAAAATTGAAGATCGGTCCACAATTGGCGGAGTAATCGCGTAACATACACACAAAACACGTTGGAAACACCTTAAATTTAAGGGTTTTCCTCGATTTTCATGGGATCCCATCATCAGATCCTGACTTTGGTGACCATGGGACCACCCTTGGAGTATACTCTATCGAACACAAAAAGAATTTTGAAAATGGGTCCACAACTGGCGGCGTAATCGCGTAACATACACACAAAAAAAAACATACGCATCGAATTGAGAACCTCCTCCTTTTTGAAGTCGGTTAAAAAAACATACGCATCAAATTGAGAACCTCCTTCTTTTTTGAAGTCGGTTAAAAATACCGTAGAAAAAGATGCAGTTATGTGAAATTAAGTTAAGTAATTAATCGGCATAGAAATACATTAGATACAAGTATTTTTAGCTGTTAATTTGGAAGCGATTAGACAGAGAGATCCGACATCAACCGTGACGTCATTGTTGAGTACGGCCATATGTAAATTGCCGTTTTGCTAGAAAGAGATGGAGAAAAATCTTTAATACCTTATATCTCCGTTGTTTTTCGAAAACCGATTTTTTCTTTCTGTTTATTATATAAAGGGGCTTCTATTAGAGGAATATTTTTTTTCATTCATCTAGTCTATTGGCGGCGTAATCACGTAACATACACTTAAAATACATGCGCATCGAATTAAGAATCTCCTCCTTTTTTGAAGTCGGTTGAAAATCAACCAAAATGAGCAGAAAAAATTCAGTCGTGCAGCTCTACAGTAGCTTTCTTTGAAAATTATAAAAATTTGAGTATCTATCTAGTAGATAGATACTCAAATTTTTAGATAGTATCTACGCACAAGGCATAAACTGTAACTTATGACTACAAGCGTGTTGGGTGTAGCCAGCTACGGTGCTACAGTGCTATGTTGCTACAGTGCTACGTTGCCGTAGTTTACAGAGTCCGTAGAGCTCGTAGCTTCCGCTTTGTGTCGAGCTTACAGTTGACATGTTGTGTTCATAGTGCAAACAAACAGGCCTGAGCACTGCTCAGGCCTGTTTGTTTTTGCAAAAAGATACGTAATTGTAAGTAGTATCCAATTTTTTATGTATAGGTATAGCGTTTCCATGTATATGTATGTATATTAGATGACGTACATGTACTTAAAATAAAAAACCTTAATGATTTTTTGGGTATAATTGTATTGTATTATATTTAGGATTATATAAGAGTGTAAAACATTTTTCCTTAATTAATTAAAAGATTAGTGACCAATTTCACTTACCTTGTCTAGAGATTAAGTCAGTAACTTTTCATGACTTTTGAAATGACAACTGTAAATCCGTTGCTGGCTCTTAGTCTATTAGTATTGTTCTTTTTTCGTGATCTAAAAAAGTAATGGTAAAAAAGCTAAATGAAATCGACTTTTAAAAATTATACATTTTCGAATCTATAAAAATTCTACATTCTGGGAATCTACATTTTACGATTACAACTTTATAAGAATACAACTTTCTGTCCCGAAATGACCTCTATTAAAATGATGAGTTGATAGCGACATTGTTAGTTTTGCTACTTATCTATTGATTCCCATATAATGAAGCAATTTATATTTAGACCCGGCTGTGGCAAAAATCATATAGGATATTATATCGTTCACTTTTAAGAAACTTTTTTTGACATTTCATCCTTTAAACGGACTGACTACTAATTACTCTCTAATGCTCTATAATTATATGCTCCTTGTATTTCTACCGCTAACTAAAAGCTTTACTGAATCCTAATTACCTAACAGTAATAAATGAGCATCAACTAGCTGTTGCTCATATTTCTCTATTAGTAGTTGGGTATGCTATAAGTAATACTGAGTCCATTAAGGACTTGCCCTTTGTTCTGAAAGAGCTTAGATTTGCTAAGGATACTCGTTTAATAATCATAGTAGATACTGAGAAGACCTCAAAAAGGGACCTCAAAACTAAAGAAAAGTGAACGATATAAATCCTATATGATTTTTGCCACAGCCGGGTCTAAATATAAATTGCTTCATTACATGGGAATCAAAAGGTAAGTAGTAAAACAAATAATGTCGCTCTCAACTCACCATTTTAATAGAGGTCATTTCGGAACAGAAAGTTGTATTCTTATAAAGTTGTAATCGTAAAATGTAGATTCCCAGAATGTAGAATTTTTAAAGTTTCGAAAATATATAATTTTTAAAAGTCGATTTCTTTTAGGTTTTTAACCATTACTTTTTGGATCACGAAAAAAGAACAATACTAATATACTAATAGCCAGCAACGGATTTACAGTTGTCATTTCAAAAGTCATGAAAAGTTACTGACTGCTAGAGATTAACTCTAGCACGTGGTCAATAATAATAATTACTTCTGACAACACCTAGTGGCCGGGTTATGCTACCTGAGAATTTTAATGAGGGTAGGAAAAAAGGATCAATTTTGTCATAGTATAAATCATGCAGGAGATTATTCTTAATATTATGCTAAATAGATAAAAAAATTCGCCAGAACATTTTTGTCCCTCCTCATTGTTAACAGAATGCTACAAAAATTTATGAAAAATAATTTCATTTTTGTCATTTTATAAGTTTTGAAATTTAAACACAATAAATAAAATATGCTCAGGAAATGCATAACTCTATAATGCCAGAAAATAATTTCATCACCTACCATCCGCCAGAGCGGACAACGTTCCCCTGCGAGTGCGAGTGAGACAGTTACATTAATATCTGTTAATTATAAAGGGAGCGCATATTGGGCATACTGCACCGCATTAGAGGTGGATTGTAATATATTACAAAATTTTCCAGGGTGATGATAAAAAAATAACCGTGTATATTCTCAGTATATTTCAATAGGTCGATGTACGATTTTCGATGTACAAATAGGTACGTAACGTCACTCGGCACCGTACTAAAACAAAGTTGAGTGCTAATGCAAGCTAAACCTAGCAAAACGCTGGAAATTTGAAAAAATTGAGGAAGGCAATACTGATTATAGTAGGACAAAATGGAGTTGATACGTCGATTAAATATTAATGTTTAGTTTCAATTAAATTTAACAATGAACCTTTTAAAAAAATCGCGGTATTTGGATTTTTTTAATGAAAATAAAAATTACTTAATTTCTGTCATATTTCGACAGAAATTAAGAAAAAGTATTATGAAATGTTGAAAATTAAGACTTAAGTCAAATGGGTGCATAAAGTTGTTAAGAATCAAAATACATTTACAAAATATTTATTTTATTCACTGTAATAAAAATGGTAAATATTTTCGTTAATATATTTTTTAAATATTTTTATATAGACAATAAAAATTAAGTAATAATAGTTTTATTTGTGTGGGGTGACGTTTTTTTTTAAATTATTCACAGATGAGTCCATATTGGAGTCTCATATCAATTTAATCGAAGATTCCAATAATGCAATATTTACAGAAAATGTAATCAATGAAGAATGAAAGGATGAAGATGAATACCAAATAAATTATGAATAATATTGTGAACCAAATTTATTTTATTCTGTAAAAATAAATTATCCTTCCAATATTTTATACTTACATCTGAATAAATGGTACTATCCATATAATAACCTCTCTATTAATTTAACTGTCTCGCTCGCCCTCGCATGGGATCGTTTTCCGTTCTGGCGGATGGTAGGTGATGAAATTGTTTTCTGGCTTTATAGAATTATGTTTTGTAAGCATATTTGTATTATTGTATTTAAATTTCAAGACTTATAAAATGACAAAAATGAAACTATTTTTCATAAATTTTTATAGCATTCTGTTAACAATGAGGAGGGATAAAAATGTTCTGGCCAATGTTTTTATGTATTTAGCATAATATTAAGAATAATATCCTGAAATTTCAAGACTTACACTATGACAAAATTAGGCCACTAGGGGTTGCCAGAAATAATTATTATTGTTGACCCCGTGCTAGAGATTATGTCAGTAACTTTTCATGACTTTTGAAATGACAACTGTAAATCCGTTGCTGGCTCTTCCTCTATTATACTACAAGATCATGTTTGACAATGTCACAACATAAATGATCTGTTCAACATTTTGGGATGCAACATTCTGCAGATTCAGGGTTTGTGGAAACGATAATTCAACGTTTTGCATTTTGCAATTTCGACTTTTTGCAAACTAAACATTTTAAGAATCTAACTTTTTGTTCTGAAATTATAGAAATATGGCTCAATAGTGAAAAAATAATTAATCTATGTAGTTATTTGATTTTAGAAGACAAAATTACCGTGGTATTTTAATTTTCAGTCATCAATTATAATATATTCTTGGTGTCATATTTCGAACACTATTCAGTTAGTGGCTATTTATTAGAAATCAATGTAACTTTGGCAATTTGTTACAAGGGCCAGTTAGTAAACGAAACCATTTTCGTATTTCGCTTTTGATGTTCTTCCTTACGTAATTGCTTTGTGAATAGCACGGACGTTAACTTGTTAATAGATAACAAATCAGATTGTGTGTTCAGACTACGGCAATATAGATCGACCATGGACTTAATCTCTATATATAATAAAATCGTAGGGGTACAAAAATCTGTAATTGCGAAATATTAAGAACAAAAATACACAGGTCGCCTTAAAATCATTAGCAGAACACGATAGAATAGTTTTTAAAAAAATTGTTTGTTTGTTGGTTTGTTTGTTTGTTTGTTTGTTTGTTTGTCTGTTTGTCCGGAAAGATCTCCGAAACTACTGGACAGAATTTGATATGGCTTACACCACAATGCTTAGAATTTTCCGGAAGAACATTTAGGCATAATTTCGTTTGTTTAAATTCTCTTTTTATTTTTAGTGAAAAAATACCATATAAAATTTTCGAATTGGCTTTAGGTAGAAAAACAACATGGCGCACGTGAAATTATTTTGACAAGTCTGTCACATAGTACCTCCATAGTACAGAGAGAAGGTATTTTCTTCCACGAAGGAAAGGCGATAGAACTACGCCATACAGCCTGATCTTAAGTAATTGGATTTCGAAAATTAAGGCAGGAATGAAGTGTTTCACATAGTACAAATAAAATTTAATATTTTCTTAATGGCTGTGCCCAACTGGATTTCGCCAACCAAATTGTCTTTTTCTTATGTCGTACCGTGGTGGTAAGGCAAAAAGATCAAGCCATACAACCAATGTATAAAGCATTTTTTATGATAATACTTATCGAGTGACCATAAAATTTGTAGATATTGGTTTAATTCTTGACAAATTTTCACAAAATAGGTACAATTTTTGAAATATTTGAAATGTTGAAAAATGAAGATACTCTTTTCAAGGTGTTTTGAAAGGTGTTATATGTTTTTACATTAGGACTAAGGAATCAAACTCTTTCATCCATTTAAAACTATTAAAAGTAATAGATTAATATTGATAATTAAAAAAAATATCTGACTGCAATGTTCTGGGTTACGCGTAGAGGGACGGGACGGGACTCTTGATCCTAATGCCTAAAATGATGGATCACATTTTTTTGGATCCACCCAAGGAACATGGATATCAAACGAAGAACCTAAAGAGTAGAACACATTGAACCTAGCCACGTTGACTTAATTTGACATGACTGCCGATAAAGTTCGTTTCCAAACCTAGCAATATGGGTATCAAATGAAAAGCCTAAAAGAGTAGAGCATTATGAACTTAGGAAAATTGCTATAAATTCAACATGGCCGCCGCTTAAAAAATGGATAAAAGTTCGTTTTCAAACCCAGCAATATGGGTATCAAATAAAAGGCTTTGATAAGTAGAGCACTATGAACCTAGCAACATTGACATAAATTCAACATGGCCGCCGCTCAAAAAAGATAGATAAAAGTTCGTTTCCAAACCTAGCAATATGGGTATCAAATGAAAGGCCTTGAAGAGTAGAGCATTAGGAACCTAGCAAAATCGACCTAAATTCAACATGGCCGCCGCTCAAAAAATAAGGATAAAAGTTCGTTTCCAAACCTAGCAATATGGATATCAAATGAAAAGCCTAAAAGAGTAGAGCATTATGAACTTAGGAAAATTGCCCTAAATTAAACATGGCCGCCGCTCAAAAAATGGATAAAAGTTCGTTTTCAAACCCAGCAATATGGGTATCAAATAAAAGGCTTTGATAAGTAGAGCACTATGAACCTAGCAACATTGACATAAATTCAACATGGCCGCCGCTCAAAAAAGATAGATAAAAGTTCGTTTCCAAACCTAGCAATATGGGTCTCAAATGAAAGGCCTTGATAAGTAGAGCACTATGAACCTAGCAACATTTACATAAATTCAACATGGTCGCTACTCAAAAAAGGTGGATAAAAGTTAGTTTCCAAACCTAGCAATATGGGTATCAAATGAAAGGCCTTGAAGAGTAGAGCATTAGGTACCTACGAAAATCTACCTGAATTCAACATGGCCGCCGCTCAAAAAAAGGATAAATGTTTGTTTTCAAACCGAGCAATGTGGATACCAAATGAAAGGCCGTGATGAGAAGAGCACTATGAACCTAGCAACACATAAATAAATTCAACATGGCCGCCGCTCAATAAAGGTGGATAAAAGTTCGTTTTCTAATCTAGCAATATAGGTATCAAATAAAAGGTCTTCAAGAGTAGAGCACTATGGACCTAGCAATATTGACGTAAATTCGACATGGCCACCGCTCAAAAAAGGTGGATAAAAGTTCGTTTCCAAACCTAACAGTATAGGTATCAAATGAAAGGCCTTGAAGAGTAGAGCACTATGAACCTAGGAAAATAGCACAACATTCAATATGGCCGCTGCTCAAAAAAAAACTGATTAAAGTTCGTTTCTAAGCCCAGCAATATGGGTATTAAATGAAAGGCCTTGATCAGTAGAGTACTATGAACGTAGCAACAATGACGTAAATTCCACATGGCCGCCGCTCAATAAAGACGGATAACAGTTGCTTTTCAAACCCAGCAATAGGGGTATTAAATGAAAGTAGGCCCTGAAGGGTACCTAGAGCAGCCATGCTCTAAGTGTGTTCCGCGGAACCCTAGGGCTCCACAATATCCAATAAGGGTTCCGCAATAATTTAGAAAAATCAAAACACCCTCTCTGGTCGTACTTTTAGTATGCTTATTAATAAAGAATACACTTTTAAAAACTATTGTTTTATTTTAGGGTTCCGTCAAGTATTTCGCTTTCCAAAAGGATTCCGTCATCAAAAAAGTTTGAGAACCGCTTCGGGGCCTATTGGATGTTCGATGTTAGATGTTACCTGTGTTTAGTGTCCTTCGAGACCGTGATAATGCAACGATCGTGAACAAACTAACGATAACTCCAAGTTTGTGTGTTGGATGTTAGTCATCACGGCGAGTTTGCTAACCGAACTATGCCAGCAACACTATATCGCACAGTACACGTTACAAAAACGGAAGTCTCAATACATTTTAAGGCTAACCGCATAAATACGTTTTTTCGCATTCGTTTTCTGAATGCGGGCATCCGAATGCATCAAATCTATACAAAATACTCATTGACTGCCGCACACGTTCATTTTTATTACGAACGGAACACGTTCTGTACGTACGTTTAGGTAGAATGGTAGAAATCCCGAATGAAAAGAAACGAACGTCTGCGCTACGTTCACGAAACTCCGTGTCTGTATTCCGTGATCGGATATTATAAAATTATAAAACCCATTATAAAATCTAAACTTTATTCGTAAACAGTTCTAATTTATTAACAATTGTTAATTTTAATTCGAAAAATGAATACGATAGAGATTATTCTTGCAACTGTGTAGTTCTTTCTACTGAAGAAGAATTTATTAATATCAATAATGTCTCTAAAACAATAATAATACTTAGTGTTTATAGTAATATGTAATGTATTTAATTTTGTGGACTGTTAGAAAAAGATCATTACGAACCTACGAAAATTGTTCTAATTTCGAAATGGCCGATGCTCAAGAAAGGCAGAATAAAGTTTAACATTATGGAATAAAAAACTAAACACTGTGTTAAGTATTTTGATGGCGAAACGTAGTTCGCGGGCACAGCTAGTACCTAATAAGTCCTGATAGCTTTAGTATATTAATGTTGACGTCCTTAACATTAATAGCAGACTTTGAAGAGTAACAAGATGCTTATAACTATCCTTCAGTATACACGTAAAGTCTGGCTGATGAAAGATGAACCTGACATTTTGTCAAGTAGCAACACCGATACAATGTCCTCATGTAGTTTAGTTCAACATGGTGATTTTGATACTTTGTAATAAACAATTTCATAATATTTTTTTCTTAATTTCTGTCGAAATATTACAGATATTAAGTAATTTAAACATTCATGAAATCCAAATACAGCGATTTCTTATAAAAGGTTCATTGTTGGAAGTTCATTGAAACTAAACATTACCTAATATTTAATGTAAAAAAAGTATCAACTCCTTTTTTCCTACTATATTCTACTGAATATAGTAGGAAAAAAGGAAAAAAAGATAATCCTTTCACAAATTTAACATTCTAAATTACTACTTAAATAAAAAAATTAAAGAATATTTCAAGTATCAATATGTATTTTACCTTCTATAGACAGTATTACCAGAGCTAGAATTTTTGAATTTGCCGCTTTTTTCCAAGCTCATGTTTCCTGTGCCAGACTCATATGTTACAAATTATATTGGTGTAAAAATATTAACCTATTTCGAATAGTGAACTGTTATTGATTACAATGTAAATATAATGTAGGTATGACACCAATGTTGCCTCCACATGTGGAATTATATGAGATGACCATCCAAATACATTTATCGCTGGTTATTGTTTGGTATAGTTTATTGGTGTTGGCTGTCTTCCTTAGTTTTTCCTACATATTGTTACTGTCTGAGTTATACAAAACCTTGCGTTTGAAAGTAGAAATAAAAACAGCCATTGCCTAAGTAGTACTTACTTGGCATACATAAATTTACTAAGACTGCGGTACTAAAAGTACGTGAGAGTGAACTCTCCATTGGCACTGTGGCGAGGCGACACAGGGGATGTAATCAAGCTGACGGGGCGCTCTCGGCCCGCCCCGGCGCAAACAAACATCGGTCAGTCGTTTCTTGACTAGCGTAGTGAGTGTGGTTAATACATTTAACGTGTATCTGCCGAGAATACAACGTAGCACTTAAGTGGACGAAGTGGTATTTTATTTCATAATTTTGTTTAGTTTCTTAATAAAAAACTTGGCAAGTTAGAGCTTTAAGGTGAGTATAAAAATATAATTACATACTTTTTGTCAGTAAATAAAACTACGTTATATGGCAACGAAATCTTTACTTTATATTGTTAAATAAAAAAAACAATGTATCAAGAATTATGAAATATATACTTTATAAGATCAAACTTGTCGTCTTAGGTTTAGTCTTTGTTGGATTTGGTTCTCTAAAAAAGAACCAAACGAGCCCGCGAACTACGTATATTTTTCTTCCGTTTTTGCAACATTTTTCATTGATGCTCAGCTCCTATTAGTCGTAGCGTGATTTTGTATGGCCTATTAGCGTTCCTCGATAAAGGAACTATTCAACACAAAAATATTTTTTTAATTTGAATCAGTAGTTCCTGAGATTAGCGCGTTCAACCAAACAATCAAAGAAACTCTTCAGCTTTATAGAAAAACTAGCTTTTGCCCGCGGCTTCGCTTGCGTTAAATTCGGGGTACACTGAAGATTTAAAAAAAAAATAAGGCAGGCATTTATTTTTCGTTGGTAACAAAGAGTCTGTGTACCGATTTTTAGCTTCCTACCTTGAAAACTGCAAAAAGTCCCATATAAAATTTCACCCCCTCTTTTAAGGGGTAGGGGGCGGATTTCCAAAAAAAAAATGATGCACGATTTTTTTGTTAGTCACAAATAGTTCGCATACCAATTTTTAGCTTTCTACCTTGAAAATTGCGGAATGCTCCATACAAACTTCCACCCCCCATTTTAGGGAAGTGGGGGGTTAGAAAGAGACAAAAAGTAGCCTATGTCACTCTCCATCCATTTAACTATCTCAACTTAAAAAATCACTTCAATCCGTCGCTCCGTTTTGCCGTGAAAGACGGACAAACAATCACACACACACACTTTCCCATTTATAATATTAGTATGGATGATTAGTGATAAAGCAAAGAACCCAACCAAGAGAATGAGATTTATTAAGAAGCTGAGACTGGAAGGTATTAAATTATACCAAAATAATTCTGAAATATCTCTCTAGTCACAAGTAGGTATAAACATATTACTAATTGAAAATAAAAAATACTTAATGTACGTTCCTCTTTAGCTTATTCTGTTGTAGGCTATATCACCAACCACACTTAACGTCTTCTATTACCTTATTAGTAAGTTAAAATATTTTATTAGATTACCTTTCTGCTGTGATACTTGTATAGGTATGTAGGTAAAAGAAAATGTGCAAATCAGTTGTAGTAAGGGCCTATCTACAGGCCAATTATGGATCTTTAATCGTATGACATGGTATAAATTTGAGAAAAAGAAGTCATGTAATGCTGCATTTCGTATTACCGATCTCCAATGATATCATCACTATGGCATAATTTCAATGATATTATCATTATCAATAATGAAAAAAATCTAACCGGAAATTGTATTTTTCGTTTTGCACTATGGTATCATATGATATAATATAATATCATTAGCAAAATCATGAGATCGATAATAGGCCCTCTGGTCATCATCTGCTGATAGCCCGCAAAACGTGCGGAGTGACCCGCTCGTTTCATTCGTTTCCAATTTAGCAATACATTCTATCATTTTAAAATTTAATTCTATTTTCAACTTTTGGTATCTATATGATGGTTCATCATCACAGCTCGTATACGTCCCCACCAAAGGGCTCGAGCCTACCCTATGTTAGGGTGATTAGGCCTTAGTCAACCACGCTGGCCCAGTGCGGATTGGTCGACTTCACATACACCATTGAATTTCTTCGCAGATGTATGCAGGTTTCCTCACGATGTTTTCCTTCACCGTAGGAGCGTCAGACAAATGTACATATGAGATTCGAAAACGAAAAACACAGTGGTACATGGCGGTCTCGAACCCGGACCTCCCGATTGGAAGGCAAGTGCCGAGTCCACAGCGCCACCGACCTGATATGATGGTATGATGGTTCACTGGGTGGGAATATATCATCCGTTTGGAATCTGATCTGATTTGGAATTTGATTTTGACCGTCATCTGATTTAGAATTTATAGTTTGGAATTCATAGTTTTTGAAACTGAACTTGAACTCTCTTATAGAAAATGTAAATTATTTATTCCTCAGTCTGTGCTCGACATATGAATTTTGTACGATTTCCAAATTTTGTGAACTTGCACGGCAAATTTACATATATTGATATCCATAATTTGATTCTCCTAGGCACCCCAATATTCAATGATGCTATTGAAACAAGCCCCCAGGCCGCTTGATATATTTTTCGTCATTGTCATTTTACACGCAAAGGACAATGTTGATAATTGACTTAAGTCGTAATTATATATCATAACACTCGCAACAAATATATATATCCAACGGATATATTAAAATTAGAGAAATATATTAAAAGTTTTTTCAGAAATAAAACTTATCGAATACTATGGAATCGATTGTATGTAGATTGTAAGGGGACCCGCCCTTTCCTCGTGGACGCATGTCTTTGTTTGTTTAAATTATTATTTTATATAACTTCTTTAACAAATCATAAAGCATGCTGGTTAATATAAGACTTTTCAAAGCAATAAAGTACATTACTATTATAGCTATATTATTATTAAGTACCGATTCTTGCTTTTATCGATTTCAGACTTTAAAAACGTTATAAGTTTTTACACGATCTATGCATTGTTTGGCAAAGGTTTGGGAGTTTAATTATTATTTATGAACTACAGTAAAGAGGTAATTTTGTATCCCAACAATGACATAAAAACCATGTTGAATTTCAGCAATCACCAGGTTGGTAGCTAGTTGAATCGAAAAAATGCGATTCGCGATAGAGCCATCACGAATAATATTGATGAAAAGATTTTCAATCTAAAGATTGTAAAGACACTGTGAGCCTCTTGGTTGAGCGAACAAAAGAAATAGCCGTTATAGAGTTGGATCAGATTGTTGTATTAATCGTATCCTTCGGACTTTTTTGAAAATACAATGGACGAAGTGTTGAAAAGAGTTCACAACAAATAAAATCTGTGGCTTGTGGTGAATTCAATATTTATTTATTAGAAAGCCTAAATTATTTACAAGATTTAAAAAAAATGTTTCAGATCATGAAACTTATGCCCATGCAATAATAATATCAATACTAATAGGATGTGCATTGAGCAAAAATGTTTTTAATAATTTGAATCTGACCATTTAGAGCAATTTGTTATTACACCTTTTAAATAAGCTTCTAGAGAAAAAAGATTATCATGTTGTACGAAAGACCTTACTAAAGAGGTCTATTTTTTTCGGGGGGAAATGGGTATTGCTTAACCGCACTGTACCCGCCGTTGGCTAGAGGGCGAGCGTGTATGGGGCTCTCCTGGCAGAGTGCCAGGCCTACCCACCAAAACCCCCCGGTGTTCTTCCTGCCCATATGGGTGGGCGCGCTAGGTAAGGTCCACACTGCGACTCCACTATACCCACAACCAAAAAAGTTACATGGAACGTTTGAACAGTTTGTATTTAATTAAATTATATAATGATGAAAAAAAACCAAACAAGTTGTATGGACTTCATTCTTCCACGGGCAAGATATAAAAAACAATTTGAATTTTCATGGGAATTTTCCATTGTGACACTAAGGTACGACTATGTAATAGGTTTGACAACAGAATTCTACGCCCGCTATGATGTTTTAATTCATGGCTTCGTCGGTTTATCCTTATTTTTTAGGATGGGGATTTCTCAGCTTCCTCTTGGAATTTTGAAAAATCCTTCCTAAGTGGACGCTTACACAAGCCAATGAAACCATGTACTGAATTTCAAGCTTATAGCTCCAGTACTTGGGCAGGGGGGTTTCTCTCCGCAGTTTAGGTACGTTTGGCCGGCGCACCTTCCGGGCCGGTCGGCTCGCACGCTGGCCGCGTCGCACGTAATAATTTAGATTTCCTCGGTAATTTTTGTAACGATAACTGCATATCAGTGAGTGGGAACCATCTGCTCTTATCGCTAAATCGTTATCGGGTCAGCGACTCGTAACGGAATAGGAACACTCGTGTCATGCAATAAATTTCAATTTCCCGTGCAGTCAGATGAAGGTCGTAAGAGTAGGTAAATTTTCATACCTAAACTTGGCTTTTCTTCGAGAGTGATCCTGCTGTACTTCAGTACTATTATTTATTCTGTGCTTTGGGCTCTACGTTGATACCTCAGTTAGTTACTCGCCAAAGCATTTTATAAATACAGATAAAACTGGAAGGATGATACATAATAAAGGCGATTTTTATTCTCTGATTATACTTACGTATAAGTTATCCTTAGTTTCCCATACATCGCCACACAAAATGGCGTCGTAGGAGAAAGGAATTGTAATACTAGCTTTCGCCCGCGACTTCGTACGCGCATAGTTTATACCAACTATGAATTACCAAAAAAGTTTTGCAAATCATTCCAAAGATCCAATTGCACTATTTACGAACGTTTTGACTAAAACCAAATCGCTACCTACCGTTCCCTGCATATAATTGATATGTAAAAGTTGTCAAGGTGTAGTCAAATATATATTTTGTATAAATAAACCATCTTATTTCTTACTTTTGCTCAAAAGAAACGGTATGAAAATGGGTCGATCCATTTAAACACCTTAACACAACAAATGGAAAAGAAGAAAAGAAACTTTCGAACAGCTGGGCAGAACTACAGCAAACCTACTCGTAGTTACAAATATTAAGTGTTAAATGGTTGAAAGAGTTTGATTCCTTATCCTTAGTCTTTATATTAGAAAAAAGATAAAAATCGACTTTAAAAACACAAAATGTCAAAAATATTAAAATAATACAAACAACATTTTCATTTTGAACTCGGCGCGGATGATCTATGTAATGTTGTTTGAATTATTTTCTTGAAATCTTTTTAGTGAATGTGAATACCAGTGTTGCCCAAAATCAGTCTTGGTCTTGCAGTCTTGCGAGACTCCTGCTGCAAGATCGAGACCAAGATCGGCCTAATCGTAGCAAGACCAAGACCAAGGCTGATCCATGCAAGATAAAATACACTCAGGGACAAATTTAGAGGAACGATAAAAATTCACTTCTTGTTTTAATAACGCTGTGTAACGCAGCATACGAAACCATATTTAGTTTTACCAGTTATTTCTAGCCATCGGATTCGCTACAAAAAAAAACATTCACCGCGGAAATCAGTTGTACGATTGTGATAAAAAAGACCACCATTAGAAGATACGGTTCTTCTCCAGGTCACAAATAGGGAAATTTTGTCATTATCCGTTATGGCCTTGGTCATGAATCCTGGATAACAATCAAACAAACGCACTAAAGGTGAATCACACATCGATATGATGTGGTAAAAGTAGCTTGAATCTATGTAAAAATTGTAGTGTTCCTCTAAATTTATCCCTGAGTGTATTTCCATAGGTAAGTCTTGGTGTTGGTTTGGACTCGGTCTTGCAGCAAGAGTCTCGCAAGACTGCAAGACCAAGATCGATTTTGAGCAACACTATTGAATACCAACTTACCGAAGTAACTTGAAAAAATACAACTGAGGGTCAATGCGTGCCCATTGTATTTGGAAAAATAATATCTAACTCCTAAAAGTCAAGGATCCTTCCATCATCAACTCGGCTCAAGATTACCAGATGCAAATACCTGAAATACCTGCATCAGAAAAAAGCATGATACGTTGGATGTGCTTAATATGAAATTTAAGGGATTCCCTTGATATTTTTGGATCCCACCACCAGATCCTAACTTTCTAAACTAAGGGACTAATCGCGAAGTATTCCCTCTCAAACAAAAAAGATTTTCCAAATCGGTTATAAATAACAGTCATGAGGTAACCAACATAAAGAAATAATACAGTCGAATTGATAACCTCTTACTTTTTGCGGTCTGTCCAAAAACAATAAAACAACCAACCAATAGTCCACCGAGGACTTATACGAGTACATCCAATTTAGAAATTTTACAGAGTTCGTCAAAATTGATTAGGAGTTTTAAAAAGATAAGTTTATGTTATT